>BLIW01000009.1:37667659-38989534 GCA_016586305.1 Ophiorrhiza pumila | reverse complement strand
TTTTATAAATAAAATATTAAAAGAATAACATGTTTAGAATCTTTTAAAGAAGTTGCTAAAAGAAATTTTTTATAAGATTTAAAATTATACCAATGTCTACTAAAATTCTAAATGATAACAAAGAAAATCAACTACTACTAAAATGGGTATTTATGACACTATATTAAAGACTTATATTATAATAATTTTAGGATTAAAAGCATTTAACTCCCTCCAACTCATACATTAGTTGCAATATACCCCCTCAATGAAATAAATAGACACTTTCCCCCTTCTAACAAATTCTATTAATGGCTTTAACAATTAATTACATATTTAAAGATATTTGGACAAGAATGCCCATACATTAATTTTTCTATAATCCTCTTTAATTTCTTTGATAATATTTATTTTATTTTTTTATTTATAAAAAAAGTTCTATAATTTCTTTTCGTATTTTTTTTGAAGATTTTGTATTATGATTATTGGAATTTCTATTTATAAAATTTCTAATAATTAATCATCTAAAATATTGATTTTATATAATTCCTTCTTACAAATTATTTTCACTCTTCAATCATTTGGCAAAAAGATAAACTTCTTGTTTTTATATTTGATAATTGATAAATTTGTGTTTCTCTCTTTGACATATACTAGTCAAATTGTGTTTCTCTCTCTTTTTTTTTATAATAATATTCAAACAATTTCTTAATGAAATAAATTCTTATTGCATGTTTTCCTAATTTATTTAAAATTAATAACACTTTAATATTTAATGTCATCATAGTAAATATAAAAATGAGATATGCTTAACTCTTAATTTAGTGTCAAATTTATCAATTATCAAATATAAAAAAAAGAAGCATATCTTTTTGCTAAATGATTGATGAGTGCCAAAAAAATGTGAGAAAGAGTTATATATAAAACTAATAGTTTATGATTAATTATTAAAAAATTTATAAATAGAAATTTCATGACCATAATACCAAAATATTCAAAAATGTGAGAAGAAATTAGCACTTGTTTTACAAATAAAAAATAAAATAAATATTATCAAAGAAATTAGAGCGGATTATAGGAAAATTAATGTATGGGCATTCTTGTCCAAATATCTTTAAATATGTTGTTAATTGTTAAAGTCATTAACAGAATTTGTTAGAAGGAGTAAAGTACTTATTTATTTCACTGAGGGGGTATAGTGCAACCAATGTATGAGTTGGAAGGGGTTAAGTACTTTTAACCCTTAATATTATAGTTAGTTAATTTCAATCAAATGGGGTAACTACTTATTTATTTTATTGAGGGAGCAAACTGCAGTAGATATACAAGTTGATGGTGGTAAACTATATTTAATTTTTTTTATCATTCTCTTTAATTACGTTCGTTACACCTTCCCAAATTTCTCTCTTTTTTCCTTTTTTTTTTCTTCTCATTAATTAACGGCTTTTCAATTTTTTGTCTCTTTTCTTTTTTTTCCCGCCTACTCATTAGTTAATTACCCTCATTAAACCTTCCCAAATTTCTCTCTTTTCTTTTTTATCCTTTATTCCTTCTCTTGAACACAACAAACCTATCTTTTTAAACTTTCTCAAGTTTCTGTCTATATTTTTTCCTCCTTCTCTTGAACACAAGAGACCTACCATACACTAATTTTGATGTTTTGTTGAAGAAAAATTGAACTTTTTTTCTAAAATAACTTATTTTTATGAAAATATTATCAAAATAATACACTTTTAATTAATATTCATTTAATAGTACTTTTTTTTGTTTATGTGAGTTGTTTATTTTGCCCTTCGGATGGTCCCCCATTTTATTCTTAAGAAAATTATTATTTTTTAATTAAATTGGTTGATAATTTATTTCATGATTGATACAAATTAAATGACATACAAAAAAATCAAATAGAAATAATAACAATTCATCATTTGATTATTCAATTTTAGATTTTACACAAATATGATAAGAAAATTCACGTCCTCATTAGCTCATTCCACAAATTTGAGTTAATTAGACAAGGGTGAGTTTACGTAGATTTTATTCAATGAAATCTTTAAATATGTAATTAAATAGCCAAATTTTAACCTACTACAAAATGCTATATAGGTGGAAAAAGTTTTGCAAACATTTATTAAGGGCTCATTTAATTCGTGGACTAAATTAATTAGGTGGGATTACTAGTTTTAAGATAACTAGTCCTAGGATTAATAGTTGGTGAGCGAAAAACCAAACAATCAAGCAAATCGAGTGAATCGAATACAATCTAGTTATTTGAAATAGGTTTTTTGATTTTCAATTTTTAGTTTGGTTTCATTTTCTAAGATTTGAATTTGGTTAATTGAGAACTAAATTCATTTCGATTTTTGGTTTGAATTTGATTATTCGGTGTGATACCCGAATCTCACATTGGATATGTAAGAGTCTATTGACTAAATTTTAAGTGTAAGCATAGCATACAAGTTCAACTTGGTATATTTATTTTGGCATAGCGAGGACGAGCCAAATTAAAGTGGATTTAGGTGCAACAGGCTCTAGTCGTATCGTGGGTTTGCGTGCACATGTGTGGGCCTATAGATTTACTGGGCTCGCGGGTTTTGGGAGTTTCAGAATGGTATCAAAGCATGGATCAAGCTTCATCCACGGAGTGCAAGAACTAAATGCCACGTCAACTTAAGAGGGGGAGCCACCTCTATAATCCTTCACCACCGATGTGGGTCGGGTTGAGATCCTGGTTTGAGCCTTGTTAGGACGCTAAGGACTTAAGGGGGTGGGGGGATGAATGTAATACCCCAGTTCCACATCGGATATGTAAGAGTCTATTAACTAAGTTATAAGTATGAACCTAGCATACAAGTTCAACTTGAGATATTCATTTTGGCATAATGAGGACGAGCCAAATTAAGTTGGGTTTGTGTATGACAGGCTCTAGTTGCGTCACCCGTACATCGGATATGTATAAGAATGTGGGTTATTTTCAATTTACCCCCATGAAAGATGGCCTTAAATCACTTTGTCCCTATAAAAGATTTTTATTAACACTTTGCACCGTTGACTATCAATTAAAGATGCTAATTGATAACATAATTAATTATTAATTTTAAATAACAATTTTATCCATCAATAAGAAATAAATTAAATTATATTTGTCCCTCTTATATTTAAACATTAATTTCAATTTATCCACTCCATAATTTTGTATTAATACTTAAATATTTTTAGTTTGAGGCATAAAATATTTGATCAATTTTTTTAATAAATTAAGATACTTGTTTATTTTTTTCATCCTTTTTTCTTTTCCTTTTATTTCATCTTCTTTTATATAAATAAATATGTCATGTTTCTTGTAATTTATGCTTTTTTTTACTCATTTTAGTTTGTTGTGTCTTTATAATATGATTATTTATCTTATTTGAATTATTGACAATTTAAAGCATTGATTTAGTATCTTAATTTTTTTATTATATTATTATATTATATATATTAAAGTAATCTATTCAACATAATAAAATTATATAATGACAAAACAAATAAATAAAATAATTACTTGATTATTAGTTTTAAGGTGTATATTTATTATAAATATATATTTTCTTAATAGAGATATCTTTTATACTTAATAAATTTTATAAAAAATTAATTAACTCTAAATTAAAAATCCATAGATATCGTAGTGGTAAAATAAAATGATTCATTAATTTTTTATTAAAGAATAAAAAAAATTGGACAAAGTATGTATTATTTTATTACCTTCCAAAAAATTAAATAATTCATATGAGGTTTTTATTGACCAAATACATTAAAAATAGTTAACAAATGATAAAAAAAATAGTAAACCATATTCAAAATCTAATTTTTTTTAGTAAGATTATATATATTATTCTATTATTTAAAATAATAAAAAATAATTTGTTAAAGTATATATGAAGCAAAAAGAAAAGAAAATGATGATAAAGTAGGACAAGATTTTGAGAATTAAATTTAAGGGTAAAATAGTCTAAAATATAAAAAAAATAAAGAATAATTTTTTTAAGACAAAATTTAACCTTTTCATTTAAATATAGTAACAAAATATCCTTACCGGTGCAAAGTGCTAATAAAAATCTTTTATGGGGGCAAAGTGATTAAATATCATCTTTCATGGGGTAAATTGAAGATAACCCTAAGAATGTTGACTAAAATATAAGTGTGAGCCTACCGTGAAAGTCCAACTTGGAATATCCATTTTGGCATAGCAAGGACGAACCAAAATTAAGTTGGGCTTAGGTGTGTGATAGGCTCTAGTCGCATCATGGGCTTGCATGCGCTTGTGGGCCAAAGTGATTAAAGATCATCTCTCATGGGGTAAATTGAAGATAACCCTAAGAATGTTGACTAAAATATAAGTGTGAGCCTAACATGAAAGTCCAACTTGGAATATCTATTTTGGCATAGCAAGGACGAACCAAAATTAAGTTGGGTTTAGGTGTGACAGGCTCTAGTCGCATCATGGGCTTGCATGCGCTTGTGGGCCTACAGTTTACTGGGCTCACGGGTTTGGAGCGTGACAGACCACTATTAGAGAATGGGCCAAAGCTCATTCACGGAGTGTTGAAACTAAGTGTTACGTCGACTTAAGGGTAGGAGCCACCTCTAGAATCCTTCACCACCGAGATGGGTCTAGTCAGGATCATAGTTTGGGCCTTGTGATGACCCTAAGGCCTTAAGGGGGTGAATGTGATACCCCAATGCCATATCGGATATGTATAAGGATGTTAACTAACATATAAGTGTGACCCTAACATGCAAGTTCAATTTGGGATATCCATTTTGGTATAGCGAAGACGAGTCAAAATGAAGTTGGGTTTGGGTGTGACAGGCTCTACTCACGTCATGGAATTACGTGCGCATGTGAGCCGTTGGTATTGGGCTTACGGGGACATGACATTCGGTGACCGAATTAACTGAATAGTTAAATAATTAATATTTTTCATATTTATATTACATAAATATATATAATCAATAAATTAAATTTAATTACATTCTTATCCATAACTCTTTGATGATAAATCTAAATATTTTTGTAATTAATGAGGTCAAATCTTTTTTTTTGTAATTAATGAGGTATTCCATTCATTTTATAATTAAAATAAAATATTTTAGCAAAAAATGTAAAAACAAAAAAAGAGGGGATTAAAATCGAAAACCGAACCAAACTTCCGAATTTGAATTCAATTATTCGGTTTCTATTTGTTCAGATTTCAGTTTCAATTCGGTTAAAAATTTAAAAAATGAAGAAACCCGAAATAACTAAACTAAAATAACTGAATTACTTAATAACCGACGAATGCTCATTCCTAGTTCTAGGCATATATTTGGAACAAATGATATAATATTCTAAATCTAAAACAACACAAATTTATAAAGTTTCTGTAAATTTTATTTTAAACTTTTCAATGTTGCATATCATATATTTAGTTATTACACACAAATCAATTTGTATCGAAAAAATAGCGTAGCACTTGTTAGCCCTTGTTTTAGATTGATTTTTTCTTATCAACTACATTTTGTGTCCCATTATAATCATCATTTAATCGAATGACATTACACCTCTATGAAAATCTGTTTTTGAGAAAAATATGATGAAACTAAAAATGCCAATTCCAACTTAAAGTGTATGAATTCTTATTTTAGATAAATAGAAATTGAATGCATACTTATTTAAAAAGAAAAAAAAGAAAGGAACAAAAAGAAAAGAAGAAACAAAAGGAAAAAAAAAAACAAGAAAAAAAGAGAGTACGTCTTGGAGAAAAAAAAATTGAATGCACACATATTTAAAAAGAATAAAAATGAATGAAAAAACGAAGAAGAAAGGGAAAAAAAGAACGAAAACAAGAAAAAGAAGAAAGAAAAAAAATGAAATAACCCTGATTGAAAACTACTTTCATCGTTCGAGCACTTTTTTTTTTGAGAATTCCTCTTTCCCTTTCGTGTAAATCCCAAGGGCTTTCACTTTCACATGTCTTCCCTCGTGATTGCTTGGAGCCCCTCTTCCTTCAATAGGTACTTCCAACGGGTCGACCACATGCTCTAGCATAGTCTTTCTCGCAAGAACATTCATAATAGATTCAGTAGGTCGAAAAGATTGAAAAAATCATTCATTCGCAACCACTAATGAAGGACCATCAGCCATAGATGCTTAGCGGGGATCCTCGTGCATGGTGAAAACACACTATCTTTGCCGAGAGATAGGAGCAGTCGGAGTAGGGCCTGGCCTAGCATAAGGTTTCCCACGACCTAAGTATAGAGACATACGCTTTTGCGCTTTTTGTTAGGAAGAACCTTAAGTGTTTGTCGATGATTGCTGCATTTAGGTTGTCGAGTTGCAGCCTGCAATCCGAACTGAAAACGGGTTTTTAGGGTTAGCTCACCATCACGAGATCACGACCCTTTGTCCCGACCGTTGTAGTAAAATAGTCATAATTCATTATTTTGCTTGGTTTAGATTGAATGTAGTTTTCTGATGATCATATATTTTTCATTTATTTCTTTCTCGATTTCATTTATAATTCTTTTTCTTTTTTGTTGTCCAAATTTCACCTTTTTTTAATGTTTTAGATTGAATAAAGAATTGTGTGAGTAATATGATTTCAATTTCAGATGTAATTAACTTTTCTTTTATTTGTTTTTTTCTTGAATTTCATTTTGAATTTTTTTTTCTTATTACAATTTTATACCGTTTTAGATTTGAGGTAAAGTTTTAGTATTAATATAATTAATGATTTGTTTATCTTTCTTTTTTTTAATTCTTTTTATTTTTTATTGTCATTGTTTTGTTTATTTATAATTGTAGAAGTAGAGTTCTAAAATTAATATGATTAATAATTTGTTTACCTTTCTTTTATTTTTTTCTAAACTTTATTTCTAATTCTTTTTGTTATTTTTATTGTCATTGATTTGTTTATTTTATAGTTGTGCAATTGAAATACAATGCTATACATTTTCTATTTTTTTTTACTTTAGACAGTTTACATATACGAAAACTCATAGAGAAAAAAGACTAGAGATTGTAAAGGGATAATAAAGTTTTTTACTAATTATATAAAAAAATTAAATTATTTTTATACATTTAACAATAAATAGGTTAAAGTTATGCACTCTTTAATAATAAGTGTTCGGGACATGCCTTTAATACAAAATTTCCCTTTATATTTTTACAAGACTTAGGAAAAAGAAAAGCCAAAATTGGAGTACTATTTCTTAAGACAAAATCTTATTGATTTTAAGTAGTTCAAACAAATTTTACAATCTGCCACGACTTTTGTGGAAGTGAGGGATTGCCACTAAATATAGGGGGCGCAAATTTGAAATACTTGAAACTTTTTCTAGCCTATGATGAATGATAAGGAGAAAAATCAAAGAACAATATTTAAATTCTTCTTGCAAACATTTTTCAAAGCATTGGGAGTAATTGCTCATTTTGAAAATTATAGATCTGCAAAAGATGCCAATATAATAAAGAGTATGAATTTTATAAATTAGAATAATCAGCCAATCTTGTTTAGAAAGAGTAATACTCCCTATTTTCTTTTATAAGTGTCGTTTTGACTAACATTTTTTATTTTTAAATAAGTGTCATTTTACAAATTTTAATATAAAAAATTTATAAAGTTCTAATTTTACCCTTTATTCAATTTATCTATGACACTCAATTAAAAAACAAAGGGAGTAATAAGAACCACAAACTTACGAGAAATTCTATCATTACTATCATTATGAGCATAATTGAACAAACAGTGATGATAGAATTAGCTAGTTCTTGTTTACATTACCTGCTATAGACTATTGTTGCTGAAGACATTGTCCTTGAAAAATTGTTCATTATAAGCATCATAAAGTAAGTTCCTCTTCAGCTCCATATGCTCATATAAGTATAGCTCGTTCAGGATGCTTTTTGATACTATGCCTCTAGGCTAATTCTACATCTTTTGAATATACATTTCTTGGGAGGAAGTAACGTAAGTATCACTAACCATTAATAAAAAGGGGAAGAAATTTTGCTTGAAGCCAGTATAAACATCTCATTTTTTAAGTAAGCAAAAACAAAATTGACCAATTTAGCACCTGGATCTCGGATACTTCAAATTGCTGGAAAGGAAGACATGAATGTACATAATTTTACTTAATATTTGGAGCTTCACATCTCACTTCTAAATCTCTAAAGGTGCATTATACACACTTGATACACTCCTAAGGCTCTGGCTAATCAAAATTGATTAACTGTCACAATCTTCACGGTTGTTCAAAACTCTAGAAAAATGGCAAATCTCCCTAAAGGGGCATATGCTTCTACAAAATCTAATCATAGTTGTTCAAAACTCTCAACATAGTAACAAAAATTGAAGAATTTTAGCCGCGAGATGCACTTTCCAACTTGCATCAAACTGCAACATTGGAAGCAGTATCTTCTGTCGTCGAAACGCATTTGCTAGAAGAATGTAGGGATCTGAAGGATGACTGTTGCTCCTTAGTCAATGAGGAAAACCACTTTCTTACACAATCCACAGCTACTAATTGACTAATAGTTGCTGGAAGGTCAAAATTAGATTTGAGAACTTCTTTGAAAGACCTAGGTATTAAGCCAACTAAGGCGGTCGCAAAAGCAAACTGGATGGAAAGATCATAGTTCCCAAACGTGTTCTGGCGGAGAAAAGCAATCAGCCAATCCCTCAAGCTGTCAACTTGAGAATCTTCATATCCTTTAGCATCAACTCCAATCCTGAAAGCAGTACAGTTCAAACAAATCTTATAATTATGACAAACGAGTAACAGAAACCATACAATATTCTGACATAAAGAGTGCATCTTCGCCTTAGTACTTCAAGCACTAAGCAAGATATGAACAGGCAGTTTACCAATAGACACCAAAGAGCTGCAAACTACAAAAGTTCCTGGCTATCATCCTGGAAGCTGCATGAAATTCATAGGCTAGACTGTGATACATGCTAAGCATCCTCAACCATTAACGCGTTAACCAACAATTAGAAAATATGGGAAAAAAGAAAAAGAATGTGAAGTATAACATCCCCATCATGGAGACCAAAAGAACCCCGTATACATTTCCAAGTTCATTAAAATATGCATTCTGAAGTAGGAAGTGATTATAAAATACAAGCATCCTCAACTTTAGCAAGTATTAGTCGTTCTGAAATTTGGATACGGTATCATATACACAATGTATTTTAGAAGTGCCACAGCTTACCTCCCCAGTTGACCAAGAAGGGTAATAATAGCAGGAAAAATGTGTCCCGGAATAAATGAGTCCAGCATTTGGAGAAGCCGAGAGATGATGTTGCAAAATGTCCACTCCCATGTCTGCATAAAATGAGAAAACGAGATAGGCTGAGATGAAACTTCTTTAAGTGAGTTCTCAAAACAAAGTAAGAAATATCCAATTTCTAATAGGATTAGTATTGGAAATTGTTTCTACAAGTAACCACCTTCATCTCTTTAAGTACTTAATGTAGTAAGTTTTTTATGCTCTTACACAGTTTTCTCAACCACATGAAGTCTTTGAAGCAGAAGTTTTCAGCCACATGCCAGAAAATTTTCTTAAAAGAATTTTTTTTTAAATTCCACTGCAAATTTTCCAATTCACCAACCTCTTTTTTCTGCTTATGACATTAGAACTATTTTTTCTACTACAAAAAGTAAAAAGCAACTAAGTACCATGCTACTGAACAATCTTGACTGCAACTCTAAAGAAGAAGTAATAACCTTTGCTTCCAATAGTTGCACAAGAAATAAAATGAGCACAAAGAAAATGAGGTAAGGCCACATCTTAGTAATTTCTCAGCACAGCTCAAGTGAACTTACTCAGCGCACTGAGCTCTTTCAAGTGAAATAGATTCAAAGCTCAGGCTCAATCATAGGTTCTCTCAAGAGGCCACTTAAAGTGTTGGATGAATGCCTAAGGTCCACGTCGCTGGAACACCACCTAAAGACAGATTCATCACTACAGACTTGCTAAAGTCATTGACAAGTACGGACACTTCTAGGATTGATTGGCAAATCATTTTTTGATATGCATTGAACAATGCGGCAAAGGCATGCTTGTGTGTGTCAGCTGCATACAAAAATGTGGAGCACAATGAAAAGGAAGAGGGAGAAAAAATACTATTATCGTCTCCTGATAGTAGATTACTTCAAAGGCATATCAGAATTAAACTACCTCATCTTTCACAATAGTACCAAATTTTCCAGCTGCAAATTCTATAAACTTGGGCACATAAAGACGTGGACTTAAATTAGAAATTCACAAATACCTTTCTATTTGTAAATCTTGAATATAATAACTTCCAAATAGTGGACTCTATTTCTTGAACATAGAATTAAAGCCCTTACAAGGTTCTCCTCCTTATAAGTAAGGTTCAGACCAAGAATTTCTTTGATGCTAATCATCTCATGTAACTTTGCAAAACTTCAGACCTTGATTTTCAAGCATTGTCCCCCAAATGCGAGTCCAAACTCTTCACTCAAGTTATATTCAAGATTATCATTATCAGTCTATGTTACAGTGCCAAAACCATATGACAACCATGAAAAAACTATTTAGGTCAACATGCCAAGAAAGCCAGTCAAGATGACAAAGGAACAAAGATTAAAAATTAATCAAGAAAAAGAAAAAAGAAAAAGAAAAAGAAAGGAAGAAAGAAAGCCTCACAGGTGACTTCAGGGGAACCACCAAAACTGGCACCAGGACACAATTGCATGGCAAGCAAAGGTACTATACTATCATCAAACTATGTGTTTTTGGATTTATATTATCTGTTGATAAACTCTAATTTTCTGTAGTTTTCGCTATGCAACAATAACCATTTGGGAAAATGCTTTTGAATGTATACCTATGGACAGGACCTTCAATCAATAGATCCTGTCCAAGGTAACTAAAGAAATCAAAAGCAACTTTCAGATAACCTTTCTCAGTGAAACGGCTTGTACAACTCATGGACCAGTTTCATGTAAAAATACAAAGGTGTTTTGAATGATGCCTAGAAATAAAATAAAATTAAAAAAAAAAACCAATTTCTCAACCCAAAGGAACCAAGCAACAAACCCATTTTGCATTTTCATCCGAAAGAGACTTTTGACGCATGTTAAAACCCAGAAAGTTAAACATTGAAATGCAATCAAAATTTTTAAAATATTGGAAATGCGGGGAAGAACCTTAAAGAGTATCAACTATAATAGTAATATTCAAAGCTTAAAGAGCATTGTAACTATACCATAATACTCACAACAAGTTCCACTAATGAAAGGATGTCAATGAAGCAGCATATATATTGATCAGATACAAAATTCGGTGGACCAGCCCCTCTGTGACAAGGAACATCTGCTGTTCTCATTCCATCAGACTCTGATACACTATTTGATGATAGCAGTTCTACCCTTGGATCCTGCTTTCCAGCAGCAGACAGAGCATAGTTCTGAAGCTTTTCCAGGAGCACTGATACAACAAAATCAATAGAAGCTACATCCTCCAAAAATGGGCAAGTACTGCATGCTGAAATTTTCACTGACATCTTAAACATAGGTGGCATACAGGAAGGGGCATCTGCTGATGAACTCTTCTCAAAAAACCCCACCAATGATTTTAGGACATACATTTCTAAGCTATAGTCTTTAAGGGTAAAATATTTTGGTCCGCAGAGATAGGCAAAAACATGGAGAAGCCATAGCAGAAAGGAGAAGTCAAGTTTCCTCGTGCTAAATAAGTTGTATGATACCTCACAAATAAAGCCAATTTGATCAAGTGATGCACATATTGATGCTAATAGCAGTCCCCCAGCAAACATCAAGTCAATTGAAGCAGTTCCAATGGACCAAAATATGCAATTACCATTACAGACAACTTTTGCTCTTCAATCACATCCATGCATCTTTCTATGAGACACATCATCATACACCAAAATAATCCTATTTAAGAGGAAATCCTCGATTAGCAAAAGCAGTTCACCCACATTGCGGGATTCCAGAAACATTCTCCGAGTATCCACATCATTTAGCACTGCACGTAGAGAAAATTGAAACTAGATCAAGATCTAAAATTGAAAGAATAAAGTATGCTAATGAACAATTAACATCAGATGATGGGTTCACAAACCTGCATGCAGCGGTTGAGCAAAAGAATTCATTAACCGAAGAGAATTCAAGTCAGAAAAGCTTCTGAAGTCACCATTTATAATCCCAGGAATATAGTGCAGCAACAGCGAGAAGAACACAGAAACCCGCTCCCTGGATACAGTAAAGAGGAGGAAAAGCATATTAGTTTATTATCCATTGAAACACAATTTATCTACAGCTATTCAATCAAAACTAGTGAACAAGGCATGGCATGATAATATCCAAGACAATGTTCAAACACACCAAATTCCATAAATTTACAAAAACTAAGGTGAGAAGAGCATATCATAAGAATATATTACAAAAGACTATACAAATTAACAGTCATGTTGGATGTCAAATACATGGTGCTAAGAAGGTTAAAGATAAAAAGTTAAACCATCCCTATTATGACAACTGCCAACAAAAGAAGAAAAAAAGACAGCTTCCACTGAATCTTTCTACTGCCAAGCCACTCGCACATCAACCAAAACCATTTCTCCTTCCCCCTCCCCCTATCCTCCAACCCAACCAAGTTTTAATTTCTAGGAGAGAATTCTTTATTATGTCTACGATTTGCAGTTTCATTTTTTTCCCTTAGTGGAAAACCCCGTACACGGGTGGGGCTGCCAGCCCTTAATTTTATAAATATTAAAAATTTAAGTTACATGCAATCCAACAATGGATCATCCAATATACATGATCATCATGTGCTAACGAGAGCTTAGACATTTTTCCATGTTAAAACACTAATTTTCGAAAATAACTCAAAGCTCCATTCTGATCTCTTATTTTGTGATATGAATCCTAGGCTATTTCCTAACTGACTCTACTGCTTGAGGTGAACATTCCAATTGCAGTTGCACTCAAGAAAAAACTTAACCTGCTTCTTATCAAGTATCAGTGCTCCAAAACATTACGAACATCAGTTCAGTTTTACTAACCTTGAACTAAAAAATATTTAAATTCACCACCTTGAGTCGAGAGATAATACTTACCCAGCAGAAAGGTCAACAGCCTTCTCAAGAGAGAGCACAATATTCTGTACCAATATTTTGATTGAACAGTTGCTAGAAAACTGAGACATAAATTCACTGCAAATATCAAATATCCTAAAAATGCTGCTCCTCTCGATGTTATTGGAGGAAATGGCACAAAATTGTGGAAACCTATTAAATGCAGCACTTCTGCTTTCACAGAGAATATTTAAATCCTCATCTCTCGGAGCAGCTGATAGCATGCTCAAGCACTGGATCTGACCAGAAGAAACAATGCTTGTACACATGATACCTAAGTCGCTGCTTTGACTGTTGCCTTTGTTTTTGTAGGGTTCATTATGAGGTTTACTCATCCCGAATGACAAACTTTTGGAAATTCCCAAGGCCTTCAAGAGTCCTCTCATTGGAATCAATATCCATATTGATGACATCAAAACTACATGAAGGCTCTAAATTTTCTTGCATCATTGGAACGCCCCCATAAAAATTCCTATCTGGTGAAGACGGAGATGTATGCATTTCAATTTCAGGTTCCTTTGTACATGGAAACTCAATATTGCAGAGGGCAGGAAAGAGGGGGGAAACAGGCTTTTCAATTGCTTTACGAAAACGTCTTTCATCTTCATCATTGTCCAAATCAACAAGTTTCATATAGTACCAATCCACACCATCCCTCAATTCTGGAAAAGTGTTGCATTCAGTAGGTGGAACATGTTTGAAAACTTCAGTGCGTAAAGTTTCAAGGTTTGTTTTCAGTTCTCTAGAATGCTGTATTTCCACACCCACAAAGGATGCTTTTATCTTCTTGTGAGGTCTAAGCAACTCACTGCATATATTTCCTTGTAACTTAGGCACCAAATGTCTTTCTTCCTCCAAAGTGTTTGAGGACTCACCATTTAACATTCCATGCAGCACAGATAACTTATGCAGTACTTGTTGATGCCATTTCTGACCTGCAGAATACAAACTTTCAATGGATTCAACTGCATCTGGAAGCCTCTTCCTCTTCCTATGCCTGCTAGTCCTTTCAGTAGCACCAGACTTAACTGGACTTCCTACACTGTTTTCAGCTCCTACTGCAAGCTTCTCATCAGAGCATTTTATTGCATCAACAGATAAACAGGATGTAGTTGGTTCTAGGATTCGTTCTTCTGCCAATAAAGCTGATGTAGAGACAGAAAAAGCATCTCTTTCCTGTGAGCCCACCAATGGTCTATCAAAAAAAGATACCGAACTGGAATTTATGGCAGAAGTCTGTAACATTTTTCTGTTGGAACCTCTAAGCAGAAGCTCCAAATTAGAAACAATACCTGTTATTGGACTTGTGCATCTCTCTCCAGATACAGGAGGCAATGGCACAATACATTTTTTTTGCTTCACTGGACCAGATCCTCCCGCAGCTATGCTGCTTGTACAGCCTGGTTTTACAAATTCATTTTCAGTATGGGGGATCATCTGAGATGATTTCACACAAAAATTCTCTTGCTCCAGGTTTAGGCCCCATCTGCAACATAAGACCAGCACTGTTAGTATAGAAAGAAGCCACGTAAAATTACTATTCATGGTTCCAGAAAGAAGATAAGATAAACTCAAGAAACACACACAACCAAGTGCAAGAAAGCATGCTGAATCTAATTCTAATTCAATTTCCTAGTACAGTCTATATCCCAAAAAAATTCTTCACAACATAGCACAAATTACTCTAATGGACATTTGTGGGGGTAGAGTGTGGTGGGAGGCGAATAAACTGAGAAATGAGTATCTTTCCATATCCTGTTCCAAAGGTCTTGCCAATTTTTTAACTGTGACGTATAACAAGACCAAATCTTCAACCCCCAACTGATAGATTAGAGCAGCCGAGGAAAGGACCTACAGAATGGATAACTCTGGTTACATAGAAATGTTATTTTGATTTAAAACAAATATCATCACTATCGCTCATAGAATGAAAATTTAAAAGATAATGGCGGGAACCCTATCAGCCTTACTAACAAGGCTAATAGCCTAAACTTTCATGAGGGAGATAATTAGCATTAACAACAAACAGCTAAACCTGTATTCCACTAAGTGGAGTAGGCTATATGAAACAAACTTCGCCTTCCCTGCGCTCTATCTAAGCTCATTATGAGCATCAACATTAAAAAAAAATCAAAGCAAAAAAATTATAGCCAAACAATAAAAAAATATATATGCATCCAACAACCAACCAATCAAACTAGTCAATGGCCTAAGTGGTAGAAGCACCACACATGCATTTTTTCCATTACAGGGCAAGCCAACACTCCAGTAATTTTGTAAAGAAATAATAGCTCAAAATAGAAAAACTACTAAAACATATAGAAATTTCATATGCCTTGGGAGTGGAAGAAAAGGTTCTGCACAGACAGTACACACACTTGAACATCTGTACATGTACTTCGATCAATGTACGTATTTATGGATATCGACATGTAAACACATTTAGATAGATAAATATACATTTTATGTACATGAATACATGCATTAATATCAAAAGATAAACCATATGGGGTCCAAATTAGAACTTGAGAAATGCCAACTCTGCAATTAGAAAAATTCAGATTCTTAAGAGAGAAATTCAAGAATATTCTCAACTTTTGAACAAATTCTAAGGAGATCTTCCCAATTTGTAAAACACCTAAAGTGTATGGGCAAATCTAAAGTAACACATATATACCACTCAAAAGTCTAAAAAACATAGGTCAAATTTCAACGGCCCTCCGATAACCCCACCCCCTCAACTGCGAACTTGACCTCCACAGCTATCAGCGACAAGAAGAGCCACCAGATTGGACCTTATAATTCCTATTTCCATCTTTAGTATCTTTTTAATCTAAGGGGAATTGATCTCTCTGGCTTACTCTCCTCCATTCTTTTCTTTCTTTCTTATTCTATTTTTGGGAGAAAAAACAATTGCTTTAACATTCTAATTATAACCTCAATATCAGGGGCGTTGCCAAGTCATTCATACAGTGCAACCAGAGCATTCTTACACTGCACCAAGGCATTTTGTTTGTTACCTGGTCAGGAACATGCACTTTAAAACCTCCCATTTGAACTGTTGTTTGTCTAAATAAAAAATCAATGAAATAAGCCAAAGATAAAAGTTACGCCAAATAGGATATACAAACATTTTCCTGGTTATTTCTACCCTTACATTTGAGAAAGAAACACTTAAGAAACACTTGTCCAATATATCGAAGCGTTGAGTAAATTCCTGCTTTATGCGATGTACTTCTTCTCGAAGTATCTGATTCCAAGCCACTTCCATCTTGGCCACTTCTTTGGCATGCTTTACTCGCACTTTTTCAAACTTCAATTGTTTTCGCAACAGCTTGATTTCTGCATTTTCTTCTTTTAAACTTCCACCAGATGCAGGATGACAAGATTCAAACACTTTTCCAGAGGAAACGAGTTCTTGAATCTCCTTTTACACTCCCTCCAACCTCTGTTTGTGCCCCTCTAGCTCGCAAGATTCAATCAGCACGATTCTTTTCCTCCATGGCCTTCATCTTGTATGCTTCTGCAACCCTCCTCTGCTCTTCTGCATTCTTCATCTCAGACTTCACCTGTTTCTTGACCCTGATAATTTTCTCTTCCAGTTCCTCAAGCTTTTTGCATGTCTCTAGTGCATTAGCTTCTTTATTCATTGTCCCTGAGCCTAACCCACCAGCAACTGCCGCTTGTCCCTGTTCAACAGGAATCTCAACCAACTTCCTTGTAGATACAAGTTTAACTGATTCCTTCTCCAATTCGTCCAGCTACTTCTTATTTTGATCCAATTGCTGAGACAATTGGTTGGCACAACGTCTTTCATCCATTGCCTTCTTCCAATTTGCCTCAGCCAACTTTCGTTGATCTGCAGCTTTAGTCATCTCTCTGTCTGCACGTTCTCTCTCTTTCCTTGTGCTTTCTCTTTCAGCTTTCAGCTTCTTGTTTGCCTGTTCACATCTTGCTGTCTCCAAAGCCAACTTTGATTTTGCTTCTTCTGCTTCACATTTCAAGGTCTCAAATCTACGTCTAAATTCCTCATCCTTTTTCCTTTCAATGTCAGTAAGCCTCTTTTCTTCCATAGCCTTCTTTTTCTCCACTTTTACTTTTTCCAATGCCTTCTCAGCTTTCTTCTTCTCCATCTCAAGTTTCTCTTTCTCTTCATCCACCCTCTTTCGCTCCTTCTCTAAAAGCTCTTTGAGCTGATTTATTTCTGTTTCAGCTTCTAAAATATGTAATTTCAAAATTGGAACTTCCTGATCCACACCTTTACCAACCAACCGTCCATTCTCCTGCAGCAGAACAATCTCAGACCTCAGAGCAGAAACCTCGGTCTCTAGAGTAACTCGGGCAACAGATCTTTCTCCTTTTCTTCCTTTTCAGTCTTTACCAATGTCCTCTCATCCTCATATGCTGAAAGGGAGAGAGAACACAAACATAAGCAGAACAAATAAGAATATACTCAATCCCACACAGAACAAAACCCCATTACACAATCAACTTTCATAAAAGGCCATACTTTATGAGGGTACGACTAAATACTAAGGCTCCGTTTGGATGAGGTATTTTTGAATTATATCATGAAAATTTTTTTATTGGTATTTGTTATGAGAAAAGAATATTTTATGAGTGTTTGGAATGAATGATTTTGTTTTGTTGGATTTGTATTGAAGATTTTTTTATTAATAAAAGTTTGAAATTTAAATTTGAATTAGTATTTTATTAGTTTGTTTTAGTGGGAATTGTGTTAGGAAGAATTGTTTATTATTAAAATTTAAAATTTAAATTCAATATTTTATTTATAAAAAATACTGTAGCGAAAATAATTACTGTAGCATTGTTTTTTGTTTTAAAATTTTTGATGAAAAAATTGAACAAAACAAAAAACTTATTTTGCATTTGTGAAATAAATTACAAAACCGGGAGCATCCAAATAGACCCTAATAGAATAGTATCCAAAAACTCAAGTAAAGTGATAATTACCTAACAAAGTGTACTAATAAAAATACTTGAAATACAACTGCTCTACAGTAACGTTGGTCTACTTATCCTACCAGGTTCACAGTGAACTGAATGAATATTAAATAATAATACTATAAGAAAAAATCTCCATTTCCAGTTCATCTGATCACTCTGTTTCATTAATTCTTAATTTCTAATCATTTTCCTATAATCTTGAAAATTCATATCAACAACATGAACTTTTAGAAAAAGTATAGCAAAAAAGAAAAAAGTAAAAAAAATGCTAAATGCGTTTTGCAATAAGTACCTTTCTTGAGACTCAGATTTTCCGCTTGTAACTTGGTAATTTGCTGCTCCAAAATAGAGAGTGCTTCCCGAAGAGCATTCCGGGCATTTTCAAGCTTTGAACACCTATCTTTCAATTTTGTACACTTTTCTTTCCACTAAACAAAAAAAAACACACACACACTATATCATCACACTTCATACAATAACCAAATAAAAAATAGAACTTGGCCCAAAAAAGGGAAACAAAATCGAGTGAAATGAGTAATTTACCATTTGACAGCATGAGTTGCAGGCCTCATCTTTTACCATAACGTCCTCTGCCATTTCCTGTACCAATAAAGACTAAAACCATAAGCAAAACACACACATATATAGAAAATCCTGAACAAGTATAAATTAGCAAAAACAGAATACATAAGGAAAAGGGTCGAAAGAACTAAGCAACACAACAAACAAATCAAAACCCAACAAGAATTAAAAGGTAAAAAAAAACCAGAATCAAACATGTAATATCTTAAAGGCAAAAGGGTTCTTTATTCATACTTCATCATAAACGCAGCCCCAAAGAAAAATAACAAAGAGCAAAGTTGAACTAGAAAAACTTTAAAAAAAAAAACTTTCACTAACATAAGAACTCAAGAACAACAAAATCAATTCCCTCAAAACCTTAAAAGCACAGAAAACATTCCAGTATTAAAATTGAGTAAACTTTGGAAAGAAATTATACAAACCTGCGGCTTAATTCTGGGTTTTTCAGGCAGGCTTATGACTGAAAAATATATAAAGATTAGGATTTTTTTCTCCCACCAATCTCAGTTTGACGGGTGAAGAGCTCTGTATGCTCTGAGCAGGTGAGTTCTAGAAGGAAAGCGGCGGAATATATTGCGTTGGGATTCTTGTTCAGTAGCCTTAGACGACTGCATTTTGGCTTTGCATCGGTCTGTCTTCCCTCCCTATTTGTATTATATTATGCTAAACAGACACCGTATTTGTTATTCTTGTGGGGTGTTTTTTTTTTCCTTATGAGATCAAAATATATTGTATTGTAACTAAACTTATGAGCATGTGTGCAACTTCAAAAGCTTTTTTTTTCCTAATTATATATAGTATAGAAAAAATGCAAAAAAAAAACCCCTACGTTCTTTTTAAAACTTTTTTCATCACTCGAATTTGAAATAATGCAATTTTATTATTATTATTAAATATACCCACTAAATTGTTAATTCTATCTAATTTTATTTTTTAAAACGAAAAATATACACATACAATAATTAGAAAATGACACGTGTATATTTTTTTGTAAAAAAAGTTGACAAAATTTTATGAAATGACAAATTTGAACAAGTTTTTAATTTTGAGTGATTAAATTGCATTATTTTAAATAGGAGTGATAAATAAAAAAAATCCAACAAAAGGATGATTTTTTGTAATTTTTCTCATATACGTGTGTATGTATGCACTAGCGGATTTAAAGGAGATCAGATCTTCTGTCTAATATTATCCTGTTATATTATATCCAATGTTCAAAACGACGTCGTTTCACTAAAATCATCGACTAAAAGTATAAATATCATTAAAATTAACTTTATAATTATTAGACCCTAACCAAGATATGAGTGAACCCTACTATGTATTTTTAATTTTGAACAAGATAAGACAAGATAAGATTGTACAGAAGATCCCATCTCGATTTAAGGGCCTTCTCCTAGAGACCGATGTTTTGTCCAATTTAACTCTGTCATATTCTGTTTAGTGTTCAAAACGACGTAGTTTAACTAAAAGTAAAGATTAAGAAGTAAAATCACTTTAGAATTATTAGAATCTAAGATATGAGTGAACAAGTTTTAATTTAAAATAGGATAAGACAAGATAATCTTGGATAGAAGATCCCATCTGCTTCTCCTCTTTCCCCACCTCCCAAATTTGAAAATTTTTCATTTTTATCTATAAAAAATCAAAAAAATATTATTAAATCCTTAAAAAATTAGAATTTTGTCCTCTATAAATTAAAATATAATTTCTATTCATAATAGTATATAATTTTGTCCTCCAAATGCTGTTTTTGGATCCATCACTTTATGTATGAATAAAATAATTTTATACATATATGAATAAAAAATTAATCTTTTTTTTGCCTAATTATATATATATATATATATATATTAGGAAAAGATGCACACTGATGTGTTTGCAAATTATAAAAAATTTATTTTTTTGATAAATCAATTTTTTAGTCTCTGTATTTTAGCATTAATTATATTTATTTCTTCTGAAATAAAACTAAATTACAAAATGAACTCTCAATATTTATGGTATTAGTTTTCAAAATGGATACGAGGACAAGGAAAAATAGGAGCCAAATTAAGGCAATAATTTAAGGAGAGGGAATTGAGATTGATGAAGGAATAAAAGAGGACTCAAAAATGACATGTATTACAAAATTCCAAAACTGGACTAAGGGCACGTTTGATAACTTATTTTAAATTTGAAAATTAATTGATTTAGATTTGAACCAATTAAGACGATCACAGACGTGCACCGACGTGGCTCACTGAAAATTTGAAAATTAATTGATTTAGACGATCACAGATACCGTGACATGCACCGACGTCGCCGACGTCCAGCCCTTTCCACGTCGCGACGTGGCTCATTGAAAATTTTAATTGAAAAAAATGGAACAAAAATTTGCCATTTAATTGGCAAATAAATCCCTATGTCGCGACGTCAGGTCGCAACGCACGGAAAAACACCGTTGCGTAAGAATTTTTGAATATTTTCTATTTTTGAATTTTATTTACCGTTATTAATTTAGGTTTTTGTAAGCCTACTATAAAAGACAAAAACTCAATACATATTAGCATATTATTGATGATATTTAGTTAAAACCTATTTTGAGAGTTGAAAAGCTTTCTTTTGTTCTTTGTGAAGAACGACAATTCCAATTAATCTAAGGGATCAGTTTGTTACGTGAATTTGATAGGTAAGTTTTTAATTCATCAATTGAATTTAGG
The DNA here is from genome assembly GCA_016586305.1 of Ophiorrhiza pumila. Lineage (NCBI taxonomy): Eukaryota > Viridiplantae > Streptophyta > Magnoliopsida > Gentianales > Rubiaceae > Ophiorrhiza > Ophiorrhiza pumila. The sequence continues at coordinate 38,968,152 of BLIW01000009.1, read as the reverse complement.
GCTGCCTCATTGTTTCTAATTTGTAATCTTCAAATTGATCATTGGGATTTTGTTCTTATATTCTTCATTGTTCTAGGATCGTATCAGATTGGTATCAGAGCCAATTTGAGGAATTATTCTATCAAAAACTTTCATCTTTCTTTTTGTGTTTGATTCTATATTGTTCGTATTGTATTTGTCTTTTCAATTGTTTGCAGATTTTTTGCCAGAAGAAAAAAAAACGCAAAAAAAAGAGATGCGTAATTCAAAAAAAAAGTGCAGAAATCGTGAAAAAAAAGAAGAAGAAGAAGAAGGCCAGTTTGAGTTTCAATTCTTGAAGACAAATTTCAAGGTAATATATTCTTATTGTTTCCTTGTTGAATTCATTGCAAATTAATAGATTACAAATTTTAGTGCAGAAAAATGTTTCCATAATATGATCATTACTTGCTGCACTAATTCACTTTGGACAATTAAATATTTTTGTTTGATCTGGGAAATTATTTGTGTTTCAAATCTTTAGTCATTGTGCTGAAAATTTGTGGGAAGTGTATTTTGCCGTTGCTGAAGTTTTGTTGTTGGTTTAAATATCAAAGTTTTGCTGCCATAACATTGTGAATCATTGTTTCAAACTTTTTCTTTTCTATATCATTGTGAGTCATTATTATTCATTGTTGGTAACATTCTTGTTCTTGTTGCCTAAATTCATTCCTTTGCTCTAGAGTCTTGAATTCATTCTTGTTCCTTAGAGTCTTAAATATCCCTAATCCAATTGGAGTCTTGGTTGGTGTGTGAGTAGTTGTTCAACTCAAAGAACTCATAAAGAAAGCTAGAGAGAGTTTTAATATATTGAGTAATACACGAGTGTGAGTGTAAACACTTAGGGAGTGGAAAGAACAATTATTTTTCCAAATTAATTATGAGTGGGGAAGGCACAAGTAGACCTTCGTTTAACATTGAAACTGCTTTCAAAGCCATTCAATCACAATTTGATAAAATTAATGCTAGGCTTAATTTGTTAGAGTCTAGTAAACCACCAACTAGGGATAGAGGCATAGAGCTGCTAGGAATCCTTTGTTTGATAGGGGTAATTATGAGGAGGTGTCGGGAGAGGAACAAGAAGGGACATGGGGTAGAGGTAGGAATGATAGGAGGAATGATCGTCAAATGGGGTCAATTAAGATGAAAATTCTTGAGTTTCAAGGAAAGAATAATCCCAAGGTTTACTTAGAATGGGAAAGGAGGGTAGATCATATTTTTTACTGTCATAATTATTCGGAAGAGAAAAATGTGAAGTTAGCGGTAGTAGAGTTTACCCATTATGCCTCAATTTGGTGGGATAAGTTAGTACATAATAGAAGGAGGTATGGGGAGAGACCAGTTAGGACTTGGGAGGAGGTTAAGATGATAATGAGAAAGAAGTTCGTCCCTAATCATTACCAACGGGATGTAGTGAAGAAACTCCAAACCTTGACCCAAGGTAGTAAGAGTGTGGAGGAGTATTTTCAGAAGATGGAGATATCCTTAATTCAGGCAAATATAGAGGAGGACCCTGAATTTACAATGGGTAGGTTTTTGGCGGGTTTGAATAAGGAGATAGCTGATGTGGTAGAGATGCAACAATATGTTGACATGGAAGAGTTATTGTACAAAGCCTTGAAAGTTGAGAGAATTGTTAAGGTAAGAGGAAAGAGTACTTGGAAGAGTCCTTGGAAAGATAATAAGCCAATGTCGAACACCAAATTTGGAAATTCTAGTGTTGACTCCAAACCTAGGGTAGAACAAAAATAGGAAATCGGGAAGGTGAAGGTTGAGGAGAAAACAAATAAGAGGAGTAGAGACACTGCTTTAAGTGTCAAGGGGTAGAACACAAGTAGTCTCAATGTCCAAACAAAAGGACAATGTTCTTGTTACCTAATGGGGAGTATAAGAGTGAGCATTCTGATGATGAGGGAAATATGCCACTTGTTGAGGAGAGTGATGAGGAGGAAGAGCTACCAATTGGGGGAGAAGCACTTATCAATTTAAGGGCTTTAAATGTACAACCTAATCTGGAGGGAGAGTTGGTGCAAAAGGATAATATCTTTCATACTAGGTGTCATGTGCAAGGGAAGGTGTGTCGTTTAATCATTAATTGTGGAAGTTGTACTAATATAGCTAGTACACTGTTGGTAGAGAAGTTAGGGTTGAAAACACTTAAACATCGTAAACCCTATAAGCTACAGTGGTTGAGTACTAGTGGGGAAGCCAAGGTGAATAAGCAAGTCAACATTGATTTTGTGATAGGTCGGTATAAGGACGAGGTCTTGTGTGATGTAGTACATATGCAAGCTGCCCATATTCTTTTGGGGCGTCCTTGGCAGTTTGATCGAAGGGTAGTGTATGATGGTTACACTAACAAATATACCTTGGAGATGAACAATTGCAAACACACATTGGTGCCATTGAAACCATGGGAAGCACATGAAGATCAGGTACGTATTGTAAAGGATTTTGAAAAGAAAGAAAAATGCAAGTCTAGTGAGAATTAAAGCCGAGAGGAAACCATCAAGAGTAAGGAAGAAAAATCAGAAAATGAAAAAAAGAAAATGAGTGTGTTTGCAACAAAAAGAAAGGTGAAAGAAAAATTGAGTGAGGGAGATTGTGTGTTTTTTTTTATTATATAAAGATGTATTTTTTATTGATGCTAAAATGCTTGATCTTTTGCCTCGAGAAGTGGTGATTTTATTGCAGGAGTTCGAGGATGTTTTCCCGAGGAGTTGCCTTCAGGACTTCCACCATTACAATGGATTGAGCACTAAATAGATTTCCTTCTTGGAGTGTCAATACCGAACCGTCTAGCTTATCGAGCCAGTAAACAAAGTTCTGATTAACTAAAGTGCTTCATATTCTAAAAGTTCTATTTTAAAAACCAAAGTTATTCAAGTGGAAGTTGATGGATTAAAGGAAATTATGTAGAATGGTTAGGCTCATTAGCTCTTTCCTGTGTTTTCATGTTGTACAAATTGAGTAACAAAGAGGATCATGACATGCTGCAAATATCTAAATTTACCATTCTTCATAATAACTGTTGCCATAAGGTGAGACAAGTGATTCCATAAAACTTTTGGGAAAATTGTCAAAATAATTACTAAAATTACATAAAAAAAATATTTTATCATTTACATTAAAAATTGGACAATTTAGTCTGAAATTAAACAAATGTATTAAATTAGTCACTCAATCAAACATCAAACTATGTTAGTTTTTTTATCGAGAAAATATATGCTCATAAGGTAAAAGTGAAATTTTGATTTATTATTCAGACAAAATCCTTTACTACAATTAATCTATATAAAATCCTTCTCTACAATTGATCTATTCATCTTCCAGCAACTTCTACCAGTGGACTCTTTTTTCGTTATTGGCCACTCATGATGTCAGAGTTTTTTATCAAGTTTTCTCTGATACAAAAGCTAACATAATTTGATTAATGACTAACTTATCGCATTTTTTAAACACCAGTTACCTAAAATGCGTCATTTTTCTGTTGATGACATTAACTTTTTTTTTGAGTGATTATTTTGACAATTTTCCAAAAAGTTTTTATCAAAGTATTGAATATCCACATTATTTGAGGCTTCAAACCATAAATTATTATCACATTGAATGTTCAACATCTATTTGAGGCTTCAAGCCATAAAAAATATTTACCCCCAATGAATGAAAATAAGGCCATGTACACAAATCAAGACAGGAAGCATATATGCAACTGCAACTGATACAGCAACAAGCTAAACTAATAGTTAAACAATCTTGGGTTGAATTGGTTCCCCTAAATTACTTGACACACACAGAAAAGCAAAAAACTCTTGAGTTGCAATCTACTAAACAATTGATATTGTTATTTGGTCTGAGATGTTGGTGGAAATTGTTAATTCGGTAGCAATTTCCCCAAAATTTTGACCTTTAACTTATATTTTTTACATACTTAACTATCATATAATGGAGCTATACTCCAATGGACATCCGCTTATATTTTGCTTTCTTGAAAAAAAAAAAATTGCTTGGGGATATAGAAGTTTATACTTTGAACTAATGGTCCAAAGTAAACTGGTTCTTAATCCCGACAAGTATTTAGGAATTACATGTAATAAAATAGTACTCCAAGTTTAAAGCTTCTACTCTGGTACAAGTGCGTTGGGTATATCCAACACCTATTTTTGCTCAGTAATAATATTAGAATATTTTCCCATAAAAAAAATACAATCTACTAAACAATAAATTATTCCATGGAACAAAGTTATCCAATTTGTTTTATACAGAAGTTTCTTTGTTTTCTTTTTTTCACAACAGATCTGGTTTCAATGCAATGCAAACATGCTAATTTTTGCTTAGAGCATGATGTCTAATTGTGCCATATGATAGCATAAGAAAAGAATATTTGAAGATGAAAAAAAATCTTGAGAGCAACTGTGTCCTCCGTTGAGTAATTACTGCATCGAAACTATGACAATCCACCTTAAATCATCTCATCTTCTCAAATCCCTTTGATGGAGGTAGTGTTCCAAACACCTTGTCCCATACTGAGGAAGTGATACCAAAGCCTTTATTTTGAATTCTGAAATGATGATTCAAATGATATTTCTGCAAAACAACGAAAGTGATACATCAGCAGACGATTTTCAGGACACGGCCAATTTTATTCCTACGTTCCAGTATTGCAACACTATGGAACTTTAAATCTGTGATGCAACTTTAAATCTTTCATACTAGAATATTTTTTAACACTCTGCATGAGATTTCTTGGAGATTACAAAATACTTGACAAGCAGAAATAGAGACGCAAATAGCGATGGACTAGCCAGAAAAAAAGATGCAATGCCATGAATTGTTTTCGATGAGCATATCGACTCACCTTGAGATGTTTTGGTACTTCGCTTGTAGGCTGCCCATGGTGCAAGTAGTAATGGGTTACGTCATACATAACATAACCAAGTAACCCTCCTCCAAACAAAGCAGGAGCAGTAGTATGAGTGGACATGAGTTTTATCAAATTATAGAACTGCAATGACATAATAGAATTAGTAAGAAGATGAACAAAGTACTTACTGAAGGTACTTCAAAAGAATTTCTTGACAGGTTCAGAAACTTCGGCAAAGCAAACACAGTACAACAATCCAAGTTTAAGACAAGACACTCATCATATATATGAATCTGAAGGCAAACACAGCACATGGTTTGGACATGTGCATAGGAAACCTCTAGATGAACCGGTGCGTCGTGTAGAAAATAGAGAGAAATTAACTTAAATTAAAAGGAGAAGGGGGAGACCTAAAAAGAATTGGAAAGAATCGATTAAAAAAGATATGACATACTTAAATATAAATGAAAACATGTGTAATAATAGAATACGATGGCGAAATATGATCCATGTAGCCGACCTCACATAGTGGGACAAAGGCTTAGTTGTTGTTCTTTTTCTTTGGCTAAAATATATGTGTTGTCTTTTATTGTCAAAACATAAAGGACTGGAGTTTCTATTGTCTCAAAGAAATTTTACCATTTATGCCCGAAAGAGAGGAAATTGACTGACACAACAAACAGATGAAGATTGGAACTCCATTGATCATACAATTGATTACAAGATTGAAGACAATAACTATCCAAAATGGCAAAAAAATTATTAAAAAAAAAAAACTGATCAAGATCATTTTTTAGACTATTCCAGCAGAGGTAGATTTGTTATGTTGTGATGATCAGCCCCAACTCTAAGTGATGAATCTTGCAAATAAATCAAATGGAAAATTGTGCGAAATTCTTAAATCAACAACAATTCCTTCCCCAGGATATCTTTGTCATGGCATATGATACAGCAGCTGGTGAAATGTATATACTAGTTCTTGTAAATCTAGAAACCTATATCAAGGAATAATATTTGTGGGCAGAATATCAAATTTTTACATCTGAAAGCCAAGACATCCTTTCTGCACAAATACTAGGTCCTGGATTAGGAAAACCCGAACTCTAGTGCAACAGAGAAATTATGAACAAAACCATCCACTACCAGCCACCGAGACATGCAATGGCTAAAAATATTCTCTTCACTATTTATTCTTCAGTTCTTATTAAAACAGGCAAAACACTAATTAGATCATGTGATGCATATCATATTGTATACCACATAATATACCCTCTAAACATTTTGTGTACAAACAAAATTAAGGGACGTGGGTCGGTCAAAGCAGGTGGCCGCTCCTGTCCGTATGTGAAGCCAACCACCAAACACAAGAATAAAGGGGCACAATCTTGCCTCCCCACATCTAAGTCCTGTCCCTTTCTACCAATTTTCCACCTCCCCATTTCATGGGATTGATAATGCACCAATCACCGGTTCCATTATCATCCTCAATCCAATTAAATAGAAGGTTAAACTTGTAATGTAATTGCTACACAGTCAGAACCGTTATAGACACAAAACTCGCTCGAGCGAACTACTTACAGCTACTAAGCGGAGGCCAGCAACAGAATCCACCTCTGAGTCGTAAAGTCAATACTGTCAATAGAAAGAAGAGTAGTGCTACTATGAAATTTCCCTAACCTTGTGTTGCTTGGTGTCCGTTATGCTTAATTCTTTCATGCAATATGAGTTACTATATTACAACAAAGCACGGTAAGAAGTAGTGACTAAACCAAATCACTCATAGTATTATGTTTCGGAAAGCGATGCAGGGATCCCAGCAACCACCAGAAAGTCTAAAGACCATTTAGGACCACAAAGAAAAATGTAAGAAATAACACAATTTGTTCTTTATTCAGGGAGAAGGGGTATTGAGAAAGAGAATTTAGGTTCTATTCAACAAGAGTAAATGACAAACAGAACGTACTGGGAAACACAGCACCGCAGTTGCAGCAGGAGGGAAAACAAGGCGCAGACCATCCATAGGGTGTTTATGGTGGCAACCATGAAGGAGATAATGAATGGTATTTCCCCTATAACAAATATTTCGATACATCAGTACATGAAGAAGAACAAGAAATCTTGTATAGAAATAATTCTGACACACCACACACAACAGAACAAATAGACACAAACATACAAACAGAGCAGTGACTAACCAATAACTCTTCGTCTTGATGTGGAAGAGGAAACGATGTAGAGTGTATTCCAGCAACGTCCATACACAGATACCAGATACCACCGTCAATGCTACTTGAGGTAGTGTGTGACCCATCCCAATGGACTTTGAGATGAACCAACATACAACTGGGAGCCAGACAAGGGGAATTACCCACCATTCCGTGCGGGTTAAAAACTGCACCAAGTGAAAAGAAGAAAGCAAGTCACCTTCAGCACTGCTAAGGGTGACTTAATGAATGAAACATGAAGATAAATACGCAAACCCCTCCATTTCAATCGACAATCTTAACTCAAATTTCACCGAAGAATCACTTATACCTCCCAAAAATCACTTGCAAAAAATCGAGGGCCTTCCTTCGACACTATAGGCTGGTGTACCCACTCCTGATAAGCTTCTCCAAGATGACCAACCTACATAAGATTTAGAAGTATAGCATTAAAGTTATGCAAACAATTAATCACAAGTAAATTAATCACAACAATCCTTTAAAAAGTCAATTACTACACTCCAAGGACCAATCAATAGGAGATGCCCTGCACTCGGATTTTTGCCCATATTCACTCTACAAATCTGAAATTACTAATGAGTAAACGGTACTCACGAGTGCTATGCATAAATTTCTTTCACCTCTAAAAACTGAATACTATCTTGAGAATGCTAAAAGCCGCAACTGATACTCAAGAATGCAGTCAGACTAAGGAGCAAGATGGAATATATGCTTTCGAAGTGAAAGATTATGAGATTCTGCAGTTTTCACCTGGAATACAAGAGGTTTATTTAAATCCACTGTAAAACCCTGAGCGACCATCTTGGCTCCAAACTATGTTGCTGACATTACATATCAAGGTAACAGAAGAAAATTAGGCAGATAAAAATGGTAACGAGTAAAAGGTTAATCAAACCTTAGTGAAAGGAATAGAGAATTTAAATAGACATGAGTGCTCCTGTGTGCATGAAAACGTCCAGCCAAACAATTTGAAAAAAATTGTAGATTACTATTAGCTTTACATTAGTTTAATGAAGGAGGTTAATGAAGGCTTGGTCCCTCAGAATTTTTAACTGCTTTAAGTTTTAATCAAGCTGTAGCAAGAAGAGAATCTGAACAGATCTCAAATTAAAACTAATTTCAAAATGGTCATGATTTGAAAATTTAGGAATTCTATAGTAAAATCAGCTTCACTATTTATATAATTGCTCTCTGACAAGCAATACAATCACGGGATATAAGATTCACTCACTTATTAGATGACAATAGAGAACACTGAAGCACATGTAACTTAACCTTTCAATAGCACACATGACCAGCTGTTGTGACACATTTTTTGAAGTATCTAAAATAATGTTTATCACCCAACTAGCTACGAAAAATCAAAACTCAAGATGACTGTATTACAAAGAGAAAATGCATACTATAAGAAACAACATGAACCAAAGAGCCCAGATTGAATAAACCTTTCCAAAGTAGATCTAGCACTGACTTTAAATTAGTTAAATCTGTTTCAATAGAATAACAGATCGGTGAAAAGAGTGGAAAGTTTTCTCTTTTCTCCCATCTCTTAATCAGAACTTCATGCTCGCAAGGAATGAAATGATGAAATGATTGTCTATTATGCATCTTATCTTGTATGCACATTCTATAAACCATAAATAACAAAGGACAGAGAACTTCTGTCAGATAGGCTCACAGTTATATAAGTATTGCAAAACATTTGGTGTAGTCATGAATAACTTGATATTGTAATAAAATAAATACCGCTCAAAACGAAACAAAGGCCTAATTCATATGAAGAACAAGGAGAAGATAGAAGGGACAAGCCATGCACTTCCCTCGGACCTAAAACCAGAATGAAGGAAAGCAAAGAAAAGGACACACCGTGTTTCTGCACTTTCAGTTTGCACCTTCAACGTCGACTCTCATTATAATGTTTTGTGCAATGGCCACAATAATCAATCCACAAAAAATTATTACATTGAAAATATGCAAGTCAAGCACAAGGAAATTGACTGAAACAACATGGAAGAGAGCAGTAATAATTATATGAGTAATTTTCTAATTCTTATAATCCTAAGACTTCTTCACATTCTCTGTTCTTCCCTTAATTTTCCCAGTCATGTTGCTCCCAACAACTACTGGGGCCCAAAATTTGGTTTCAAGGGTGAAAAAAATTTATACTTTCAGCTGACTACTGCATCCATTACTATTGTATAATGCAAGTCTTCAACCAAAACCAACTGAATAACAGCAAAAGAAGTACAATTCACAAAATCTTCACTCAGTTTCACACTGTCAATAACAAAAGCATCCTTCAAAATACAGATCCTTAAAAGTATACATGACAATGTTCATGGAAGTCCCACTTGAAACACAATAAAAAGCCAAAAAAAAATCCCCAAATGTTAAAAAGAAGTCAATTTAGTTCTTGGATTCCCCTCCATAATTCAAATCCAACAATTGAAACCAAGAAGCAGTGAAAATGAAGTCTTTAATTCAAATTAAAACCCATGTAATCGTCTCTCTTCATATCCAGTATAAAGAAAACGTTTCAAATAAAACCCAAAATGTACTTTAACATTTCGATAAACCCCAAAAAAGGGGTTCTCATAAAACCACGAATGCCCAGATCTAACAATCAAACAAACACTGAAAATGTTCATTAACCAAATCTTTATTTTTCAAACAAAATAATTACAAGAAAACACAAGAATCACTAACCCAGTACAATGCTGGCCTGATCTGTGAAGATTAACAAGAAAATTTCTGCCTTTTTTGAAGAGCAAATAGCAGTGGCAGCAGCAGAAGTGTAGCTGCCAGCAGATTTTGTTGCTCCCAGTTGCAGTAGAGTAGAGAAACTTTTAGGTGAGTTGTTTTTGTTTATATATTAATGAAATCTTGGAGAGTTGTTTGAAAATGAGAAATATATTGATGAATGATGATGATATATGATGGGATGATGACCTTTAGATTAAAATACTTGACGTTCAGCCAGCAGATCGGATTCTAACGTTTGCCAGTCTGGCAAAGTTATGGAGGGGGTTATAGTTTACAACTCATTATTGTCTTTATGTTCATTTCAGTGTCTTTTGGTCCGAAACTAGCGTAGTTGTCTACACTCTCTTGGTATCACTTTCTTGAAATCTTTTGACGATTATCATGTACCATTTTCGGTAACATTTTATAAGTTTTTGATACTGCTATAATCTCTTAAAGTTTCGAATTAATTGATAAAATTTTAGTTTAATTTTTAAAAATAAAATAATTAACTAAAAAATACGTATCATATTTAAAAAATACAATACACTTAAGTCATATAGAACATTCAAAGTGGTTGTAAACTTATGGCCTACTGTTATTTTGAATTGTAAAATCTAGTAAGATGGAGACATGTACCTCACCGAGGTTTATTTTGATTTGTAAAATCTAGTTAGGTGAGGTGATTTTCTCCCTCAATTTCCATTGGTTCGGTTTGGGATTCGATTCAGGTTTTTTCGTAAGGGACTCCTGACTTGATTTGAGTATTCATGTTGGGTAATTTTTATAAATAGATTAGTTAGATTCGAGTTTCCTAGGGCAGTAGTTTTCCAATTTGGATCGGGTCTCCCAGTAGAGTAGTTTTCGTTAATAGGTTTTATAGGTAGGCTTGTTTGATTTGAATCACTATTTAGTGTAAGTTTTCTCCCTCTTTACACATTGGTATGATTAAGCGTCCGATTTAGATTTTTTCATAGCATAGTACACAAAGTTTTTTCCTTCCATCCCCCTTGACCCAATTTGGGTATCCTTATAAGGTAGTATTCTTAAGTAGATTGCTCCAATTTGGTCACCTAATAGAATACTATTCGTGAATAGTCTTTATTGATAGATTGGTTCGATTCGAATTTTCCCGTATAATATGGCTTTTTTCCCTCTATTCCCCTTGATCCGATTTGGATCTACTCATAAAGTAATTTTCATTAGTAGATTGGTTGGTCCGATTCAAAATCGTTTTGTAGAATAGTCTTAGTGAGTAGTCTTCATTGGTAGGTTGATTCAATTCGGATTTCCCCGTATAGAAGCCTATAGGTTAGTTTGATTCAGATCTCTTCGTGTAATAGTTTTTGCTGGTAGGTAAGTTAAAAATAAACTAGATTGTGTCGCTAATGACTATGAAAAAAAATCCAAAATACATTTTTATTTTGTCTTTTTTTCCTCCTTTTAAATAACAGTTTCATGGTTTTCATGGTACAAAATTGATTTTAATCTTCTTCTATTCTATTAATTTCTGTTAGTACTCTTTTGATTAAATTTAATTTAAGTGATATGATATTTGATGAGGCTTTCCTATAACCACAAATGTTGGCCTTATAAGGCGCTTTTTAGGCAAATGTTGACAGTGTCCCTAATGATTGATTCAGTGATCAAAAGTTTTTCATAATCACGTGTTTATGGATAAAAAACAGTAAATAAATCGAGTTCTAAATAAAGTGGGAAAAATAATTGAATAATATAAAGTGAGTTTTGTTTTGTCTCTAGAAATACCAATAATTTAAAATTCATTTATGAAAATAAAATAATGTTAGGCTGTGTTTGGTTGCTTAAAATTGGACCTTGGAATTAGAATTGAGGAGTCCAATTCTAATTCTTGTGTTTGTTTACAAAATAAAATTTGAATTTTGAATTCATTTGCAATTCTATAGTGGCCTAATTCTGCATTTTCAATTCTTTCCATATGGTAGATATTTCCAATTCTTTTCTTATGCTAGACATTTACATTACACATATTTTACACATTTTCTTACACTGTAATACATTTTCACAAACTACACATTTTTTCACACACTACATATTTTTTCACACATTACACACATTTTCACACACTACATATTTTTTCACACACTACACACATTTTCACACACAACACACATTTTCACACACTACACACATTTTACACACACTACACACATTTTCACACACAACACACATTTTCACACACTACACACATTTTACGCATACTACACATATTTTCACACACTACACATAGTACACACACTATACATTTTTTCACACACTACACACATTTTCACACACTACATATTTTTTCACACACTACACATTTTTTCACACACTACACACATTTTAACACACTACACACATTTTCACATACTACACATTTTTTCACATAGTACACATATTTTACATATAGTACACACATTTTCACACACTACACACATTTTCACACACTACATATATTTTACACACACTATACATAATTTCACACACTACACATATTTTACACATAGTACATACATTTTCACACACTACACATTTTTTCACACACTACACATTTTTCACACACTGCACACATTTTCACACACTACACATATTTTCACACACTACACATATTTTTACACACTACACACATTTTCACACACTACACATTTTACACACACTACATATGTGTAAAATATGTGTAGCGTGTGAAAATGTGTATAGTGTGTGAAAAAATGTGTAGTGTGTGAAAATGTATGTAGTGTGTGAAAAAATGTGTAGTGTGTGAAAATGTGTGTAGTGTTTGTAAAATATGTGTAGTGTGTGAAAAAATGTGTAGTGTGTGAAAATGTGTGTAATGTATGAAAATGTGTAAAATATGTGTAATGTGAATTTTATTATAATTCAATTCTATATGAATTTTGTTGTTTTGTCAAACAAAGGAAATCAAATATTTTAGACTTTCAATTCATTGAATTACATTTCTATAATATTTAAATTCTAATTCAATTCTATTTCTAAACAACCAAACACAGCCTTAGTTGAAAATAATTTTATCTCAATCACGACTTTTTCTTTTTAGTTTTTACGGATAAATTATACTTTTCCACGTTAAATTTTGTGATTAATAACATTTTACCCTATCAACTACATAAACATAAATTACGACAATTTGATACGAAACTTTTAAGGAGAAAATTCTATTTGAACTTTTTTTTAATGTGACACTAATGAGTGGGATCTTTATTTTTTTTTAATTGAAACTCAATTGTCAAATTGAAATACCTTGTAAGCAACCAAAAGTTTTTGCTTGCACTGCACAAAAATGTGAGCTCAAAAAACGTAAATTAAACTAACACAAGTAATGAATAATTTTTTTATTAATATATATGATATTATTCTACAAATAATTTAAGACATAAATGTTATTCTTTTATAATTAATGGCTAAAAATAATACAAAATTGGTTTCTTAGGAAACTGAATCGCAATTTGCGCCATTGGTTGCGGCCAATTTCGACTTCAATCTTTATGTCTTTTCTCTGTTTTTTAGGGATAATTACAGTGTGACCCATAAGTTTTGTGGTAGTTACATTTTATTTATTTTTGTTTTGAAGATATACATTTTGGCCCCTCAAAGTAATGACATTAACCAACTTAACTCTGATGAATGGCTCATGTTGATATCACCATTTACCAATATGTAGACAAATAATATCATTGCCTTAATATGTGGGCAATAATATTATGCAAATACTTCTTTGTAAAGGAGTAATGCTCCTATTATAGATTTTCTTAATCTTTTTTGCTAGTTGTCCCGGTTTTGTTCCCTTTTAAGTCTACTGATTTTTACATATTATTAATAGAATAATGTGTTAGGATTCGACGCCATAATCCAACCCGATGAAGCCTGAAAATGAACCTTCCTAAGATCGAAATATCCAAGGCGTTAATGGATTACCTCAGTCCAGCCCAACTCCTAAAGCTTCACCGAGAATGATAACTTGCCCACGTCTTCAAGTAACAGCCTTCTCACCAGGGCTTCCTCCAAGGCTTGCCTACCTCTCCAAGTAATGGCCCTCCTCACCAGGGCTTCCTCCAAGGCTTGCCTACCTCTCCAAGTAATGGCCCTCCTCACCAGGGCTTCCCCACGAATCGCCCACCTGACCTGGAGAACAAAGCAACCGTTAGTGAAACGCCCCAGGGGAGTCCTGGGGAGTTTCACTCCGATGTTTAAGTCAGAAATTGACATTGGTGATTAATTGATATTTAAGTGTAAGTAGAGAGAGACCAACCCCCTTTTTCCAATTGCACTCATGCTTCATTTATAGAAAGTGGTGTACCTTGATGATGTCATTATATGAACATATCTTGGTAAACAAAGAATCATCATATCTTTTGATCTTGATCGTTGATTGGGTGATTTGATCCTGACCGTCGATTATGTTGAGTACATTTTTATTCCTCATCAATAGCCCCCCAGATTGGTTGGGGATGAGCCCCCAGCCGTGTTAGAGTGAAAACCTAACTAATCTGGACTTTTCTCCTTCTGGTTCGTGCCTTCCTCTGAGTTTCTTGTCTCGCTAGGATAGTGCTCTAGCCGTTTCATAGATTGAGTTCGGCTAGGACTTTAACTTGAAGCTTTCCTTCTGCGTGACCCAGTCAGGTTTCCAGGTTTCACCTGGTGTGGTTCCAGTCGTTTTATGGATTGGATTGGGTCGTTTCTTGGAGTTGATGGGCCAGGCCATAAACGCGAGTCCTTGGAAAGGCCAAACGTCGCCACTTGTTGGGCTCCGATTAGGCGCCTCTTGACATGCCCTGCTTCGGGATCTTCACCCTCTTCCTCCCCTATAAATATAGGATGGGAGGAGTCTTGAAACCCTTCACCTCCTACACTGCGCCTCTTTTCACTTCTGTAATTTTCCTTCTAGCGTTCCTTCTTGTCCCGGACTGCACGACTTGTTTCCTTCCCCACTTCTCTCCAAGTAAGTATGTCTTCCCCGGATCGCTCTTCTTCTTCAGTTGAATTGTATGCTATTTATAAGAATAGTGATGAGTCCGAGTCAGTCCCTTATGCTTGTTTGGAGGCTAGGAGGAAATTAAGGTCTTATTCTAAGCTAGTCAATAAGGTAGTAAAGACCGATATTCTTTGTGATGCCATTGATAAAGCCGTTCGTTTAACCCAGGTGGATTCTTCCCTGGACCCTTCAGTAGAGACTTCTCCAGAGACTCCTTCCCCACCTATTCCCTTAGAGATGGATAGAGAAGTCAATAATGCTCCGAACCCTCAATTGGACAATAATCCTCAGGGCTTGGACTTGGGACGTGGCCCCATAGGAAATATCCCTGTAGAAGGTGATGCCTCTGATAAGGACCCCTCCCCGAGTGAGGCTTCGGAGGGAGGAAGTAATGAGAATAAAACAACCTTAGTGCATAGGAGAGGAGTCGCTTCTTCCTCCAGGTCTGTACAGTCTTCCTTGACATCCAGGAAACTAAAGATGATAGCCAAGGAGTTTTATATTCCGTCCAAATACAAGTTGGTTGCTCCTACTCGCCAGCAGGTCGCCTCTCGACCGCCCCCTAGTTTTATCACTGTGTATAAGTGTCAGCTTCAGTGCGGCCTTAGGTTCCCCCTGACCTCCTTTCTCAAAAAAGTATTAGACTTCTATAAGGTAAACCTTGCCCAGTTGATTCCCAACGCCATCAGAGCCTTAGTGACTTTTGAGTCTTTCTGCAGATATTCTAAGGTGGAATGTACGGTTTCCTTATTTAGATATTATTACACCTTGAAATCCATGAGAGGGGAGGTGGGCTGGTTTTACTTCACCCGTAGGTCCAGCTCCGAGGCCTTTCTAACCCCTATCTCAAGTGGTGTCAAGAATTGGAAAGATAAATTTTTCTTTGCGAAACTAGAACCAATGAGTATCATCTCGAAACCCCCGGGTAAGGTTACCGATAGTTTTCCTACTCGCGATGTGGATCATGAGTCCATTGAGTCTCTCCGCAAGATCATTTGAAGGTGTCCACTTTGGGAAGTATCTCTCATGGCGGAAGGGTGTTTAGTGGCATTACGGATGAGTAAGGCTGACTTGGGTCTTTCTCCCACAGAGCTTGATGAACATGGTACCATGCCCCTTTGCTCTGCCTTTGCTTTATTTTGTTTTTATATTCGTCATTTGTGAATTGAGATATTGGTTGCTTCATGCCATCTTTGGCAGTAATGGACTTTGTGACCATTATGAAGAATCGTAAGGCCGCCGGGGTGAAGACGGAGGCTGAGAAAATAGACGAGGTGTCCACGGGTCCCTTTGCAAGACCAGCATCTCCATCTCGCGTTCCTTTAGGGGAGACGGTAATAACTGAGGAGGAAGTCATTCCCAATATGCCCTTCGGCACTTTGTCCTCTCCCGTCAACGTTGTACAGCACTCTCTCCCGACTCAAGAAGAGCAGGAGCCCCAAGCTGTTCCTTACCATAAAAGGAGACCCCTGGGAGGGATGTCTATATTGAGTCCAAGAAAGCGAAGATGGGCCGCCCTGCTAGCATATCGGCTGATTTTTCGCTGCTGTCAGGTCGTGATGTCCGACCAATTACTCCTTCCTCCTCTTATCAAACCATCCCAATGGCACAGTTCAATCCCATGTGGGATTTCCAGATTAACGATCTTCTAAACCTGGAGACATGCAAGGAGTTCTCTTTGGGAATAATCCCTCCTATGGAGAAAAGGGCCATGGCAACTCAGGAAGGCTCCGAGGTTGATTCCCTTATGAGTCTAGGGCTCACCCAGGTAAATCTTTCCACTTGATCCTTTTGTTGTCTTACCTCCATGCCCACGTGGGGATATGGCCCAGGTAAATTTGATATGATTGTTGTCTTTCTCCGTCAGGGCTTATTTCTAGCCGAGGAGATGTCTCTTCGCTATAGGAGAAGCTGTGAAAACGCCGAAGAGCTAACTGCCAAGCTAGTCAAGGCCTAGGAAGACCAAGTTGAAGCTGAAAAACTAAAACAGGAAGTGGAAAAGAACTTGACCAAAGCTCGGGATGACATCCATAAACTGAAGAAGAAGAATAAGTCTTACTCTGATAAGGTCTCCAGCCAACGGGCCCAAATCAAGGAATTGTCCAGAGAGAAGAAAGCCTTGGAGGCTCGTTGCAATTTCTACTCTGGAGAAGGGGCTTCTCTATTGGTTAAGAACTTGCTCGCCTCCCCTCAGTTTGTCGAGTTCATGGTCGACCTGTGCAATTCCGTGAAGGACTAGGGCTCTACATTCGCTTATGATGTGGTCAAGGGCCTTTACCCGGATATAGAGGTGGATAAGCTGGAAGGCTACGACGCCAATTCAGGGGGAAACCTGAATACTTTGATGGCCAATTTAACTTCAGGGCGAGTGCACCTTCCTATTGAAGATTTCATCCCTTCACTCCCGGTCGGGTCTACTTCTCGTGCCGTCGATGCCGAAGGAGGTAATGTTCCTGGAAGCAAGGAAACTTCGGCGACGGGGGCTAATACGCATGAGGGAACTGGCCTTGCTGGTGAAGACGAGGAGCACTGGTCTATTTAATTGTCACAACAGTGGTGTTTTGTTGTCTTTCGGAAATACTTTTATCCTTAGTGATTTGCTGGTTTTCATTTATTTTGACTTAGGGGAAGCCAGGCCCCACGAGGGCTCTTTTGTAGCGCGCTCTTATTTATAAGACCTTTGTAAGGGTATTTTTATATATATAAATATTTTTATCTGATTGTGTTTCTACTCATGTAAACTGTCGTCGGCCTATGTTGCTTGTGTCCCTTTTGAACCGTAAAAAAGGATAAAAAGGAGACCTTCTCTCGAAGGGTTTGCATCCCACCCTACAAATACATAATGTGCCGACCTCATGCTCCTTGAAGAAAGAATTCTACTTCCTAAGAAATCCATCTCAGTATAAGCCGCTTCCCCAAAATAAGCCTTACAGAGGTTTTGAGACCCTCATCTAAATAAACATTACTGAGGTCTTGGAGCATCACTCTAAATAAGCCCAGTTGATGATGAGGCTGCAATTTGGGTGGTCTAAATTTATCCAGGTCTAATTACTGACAAAGTCACTTTTTAGGCGTTCGCCTAATTTCACCCGAGTCTTATGACTAACGAGGTGCCTGAAATTGTCCAAGCTTTCTTGTCGACGAAGTCGCCTTTTAAGTGCCCGAATTTGTCCAGGTCTTGTAATTGGCAGTGCCTGAATTTGTCCAGGTCTTGTAGTTGACAGTGCCTGAATTTGTCAAGGTCTTGTAATTTGACAAAGTACCTGAATTCGTCCAGGTCTTGTAATTGAGTTCGCATTGTAATTGAAGTCGCGTTTTATGCGTTTGCCTGAATTTATCCAGGTCTTGTTGTTGAAGTCGCGTTTTAAGCGTTGCCTGAATTTATCCAGGTCTTGCTGTTGAAGTCGCATTTTAAGCGTTGCCTAAATTTATCCAGGTCTTGTTTGTGAAGTCGCATTTTAAGCGTTGCCTGAATTTATCTAGGTCTGGTAATTTGACGAAGTGCCTGAATTTGTCCAGGTTTTATAGTTGACGAAGTGTCTGAATTTGCCCAGGTCTTATAATTGCGAGGTGCTTGAATTTGTCCAGGTCTTAAAGTTGGCGAAGTGCCTGGATTTGTCCAGGTCTTATAATTGACGAAGTGCCTGAATTTGTCCAGGTCTTATAATTGACGAAGTGCCTGAATTTGTTCAGGTCTTATAATTGACGAAGTGCCTGAATTTATCCAGGTCTTATAATTGACGAAGTGCTTGAATTTTTCCAGGTCTTATCAGTCTCTAATGAAAATAGAAGTTCCTTTCAAAATGGTAAGTTTAACTGTAAAAATAAGACGCATATCGACGCTTAGAACACTGGAGAAGTGTTTTCCTTCATTTTCAATAGCAATTCCTTTACAAATAGAACTTTCGCAGGTTTACAATATTCCATTTTCTCAGAATAACCTTCCCATCTAAAGTGGACAATTGATAACTTCCAGACCTTCCTGCTTCGATGACTTGATATGGTCCTTCCCAGGTGACGTCTAACTTTCTTTGGCCTTCCATCCTACTAGCTTTATTCTTCCTCATCACTAAATCCCCAGGCTTAAAAGAGGAACTCTTCACTCTCCTATTGTAATATCGGGCCATGTCGGCTTTGTATTGGCTTTCCCGAGCTGCTGCCAATTCTCTTCTTTCCTCAACGAGATCTTAATTCATCCTTAGCTCATCATCATTTTCATCGGGGTCGTAGTTGAGTACTTGAAGGCTAGGGAGTCCTATTTCTACAGGCACTACTGGCTCAGTTCCATACACCATGCTGAATGGGGTTTCTTTTGTAGGCGTCCTGGGAGTGGTTCGGTAAGACCACAGTACATGTGTAAGCTGCTCAACCCAGTCTCCTTTGGCCTTTTCCAGTCGGGTCTTCAACCCTTGCACAATGGTTCGGTTTGTAACCTCAGTCTGCCCATTTGCTTGGGGGTGAGCTACTGAGGTAAATTGTTCCTCTTCAAATTGTTTCCCGTTATCAGAAATGAGAACCTTGGGTATGCCGAACTGGCAAATCACATTTTTCCAAAAGAACTTCATCACACTCTTTCCAGTAATGGATGCAACAGCTTCTGCCTCTACCCACTTGGTGAAATAGTCAATGGCAACTATCAGGAATTTAACTCGACCTGGAGCTTCGGGGAAAGGTCCAGCAATATCGATGCCCCACTGAGCAAATGGCCACGCTGCCTGTATAGAGACCATCTTGTTTTGGGGGACTCTGGGGATGACTGGATAAGCTTGACACCTCTCGCATCTTCTTACTAAAGCACGAGAGTCCTCATGTAAGGTGGGCCAATAATATCCCAGACGGATCACTTTCTTTGCCAACATCCTCGAACCTATATGATTTCCGCAAGCCCCCAGGTGGATCTCCTTTAACACATAGTCAACTTGGTTAGGGTCGGCACATCTAAGCCAAGGCATTAAGTAACCCTTCATATACAAAATGCCGTCCTTCCAGACATATCTTACCGCCCTCAATTTCGACTTTCGAGCCTCGGTCTTGTCGAAGGGCAAGGTACCCTCCTTCAGATATCTAATGATAGGAGACATCCAGGTTTCCTGTTCTTCATCTATTGCGTTAACCACTCCTTTCTCTATGCTTCGGGTCGGGAGTATTTCTACCAAGACTCTTTTAGTGAGATGAGCGAATGCGGACGAGACTAATTTGCTAAGGGCGTCCGCCCTTTTGTTTTTGGACCGAGGGACTTGATCTATCAGAAATTCCTTAAAACTTGCTTTTAGCTCGACCACCCTTTCCATATATTTCTTCATCATGGGCTCTCTAGCCTCATATCCTCCAGTGACTTGATTCACAATAAGATGGGAATCGCTGTATACTTGTATTTTTCTACCTTCATCTCTAGGGCTAATTTCATCCCTGTTATCAAGGCCTCGTACTCAGACTCATTGTTCGTGGCTCGAAACTCAAACCTCAAGGCATAAGTGAATTCTTGACCCTCTGGGTTTGTCAAAATCAAGCCTGCTCCTGAGCCTTCTTCATTGGAAGCCCGTCTACGTACAAGGTCCAAAAACTACCTTGGTTGTCATTCTCATCAGCCTCGTTGGGCTTCGGCTGTGGTGACTGGTTCTCTGCGGGGGTTTCTGCAATAAAGTCCGTCAGCACTTGTCCTTTCAAAGAAGATCGGGGGTCGAAAGTAATCTCATGTTCCCCCAATTCAATGGCCCACTTCATTAATCTTCCCAAGGATTCGGGTTTTTGCAATATTTGTCTCAAGGGTTTATCAGTTAAGACTTGTATGGGATGTGCCTGAAAGTAAGGCTTTAACCGTTTAGCCGCATTTACCAGGGCCAATGTCAACTTCTCCAGGACGGGATATCTTTGTTCAGCCCCCAGTAGGGCTTGACTAACGTAATATATAGGCAGTTGAGATTTTTCGCTGTTCCTGGCCAAAACTGCACTGACTGTTTTTTCTCCAGTTGCCAAATATAGGCACAAAGTCTCTCCGGAAATAGGTATCGATAAAGAAGGCAATGTCTTTAGATATTCCTTCAGGCTGTCAAAAGCTTTCTGGCACTCATCGGTCCACTCAAAATTCCTCGCCTTCTTGAGTGTATTGAAGAAGGGTAACCATCGGTCAGCTGATTTCGATAAGAATCGGTTCAAGGCGGTTAACGTCCCCGTCAACACTTGTAAATCTGTAACACTCTTAGGAGAGCTCATGTCTATGATGGCTTGTACTTTCTCCGGGTTGGCTTCTATGCCTTTGCTGGAGACCATATGACCTAGAAACTTTCCAGAGCCTACCCCGAAGGTGCATTTTTTTGAATTTAGCTTCAGCTCAGTTCTTCTCAATTGTCCCAGGGTTTCCTTTACATCTTCCAGGAAGGTTTCCAACCGTCGGCTTTTGATAAGCACGTCATCTACATAAACTTCAAGGTTACGTCCTATCTGAGCTTCAAAAATGGTGTTCATCATCCTCTGGTAGGTAGCCCCCGCATTTTTTAGCCCAAACGGCATCTTTTTGTAACAGAAAATGCCCTCCCCAGTTATGAAGGCGGTTTTTTCAGCATCCTCCTCATCCATCAATATCTGGTGGTAGCCCTTGTAGGCGTCCAGAAAACAGAGAACTTCGTACCCAGCCACGGCGTCGATTTTTTGATCAATAATGGGCAAAGGGTAACAGTCTTTGGGACATGCCTTGTTAAGGTCCGAGTAATCAACGCACATTCTCCACCTGGCCTCGGGCTTGGGGACCATGACCGGGTTAGCAAGCCAAGTCGGGTAATGAACTTCCTTGATTATGTCCGCCGTCAACAAATCCTTTACTTCTTTCTTTATAATAGCATCTTTCTCTGGGCCATAGGTCTTCTTTTTTGCTTGATGGGGACTTCTTTCTTTATCTGTGCACAGCAAGCTCGGGAGATACCCCCTTCATATCCTTAGTACGCCAGGAGAACACGTCCTGATGCTCATTCAAAAGCTCGACCAAGAAAGATTTTGACTCCTCGGGCAGTGAGGCTCCAATCTGCACCACCCTTTCAGGTATGGCCTCATTTATGCGGATCTTTTCCACCTCGTCAGTGAGCTGGGGGCGGCTTACTAACTCCTCTTCTGTGAGTCTCCCATTAGTACTGACGCAGTTAATCTTTAGCCCCCCTTCCTTCTTCCCTTTGCCCTTCAAGGCAATCATGTGACATTCCCTGGCCATGGCTTGATCCCCCCTGACCACGGCTATCCCTTCTTCAGTAGGGAATTTCATCACTAGGTGGTAGGGTGACCAAATTGCTTTGAGTTGGACCATGGCAGGTCTTCCCAGGATGACATTATAAGGTGAAGCTGCGTCCAACACCGCGAAATCTACGTAAATGAGTTTATCTTTGGGGTAATCCCCGACTGTAACTGGTACTGACAGAATGCCAATGGGTTGTTGCACCTCCCCCGAAAATCCGACCAGGTGAGTTTTACAAGGTTGCAGGCGCTCCTTCCCTATCCCTAATTTTTCAAAGGCATTCCGGTACATAATGTCCACAGAACTCCCATCGTCAACATATACTCGATGCACTTCTTTGTTCGCAATTATCGCCTTAATCAACAAGGCATCCATATGTGGAAACCTGTCTGGGACTGCGTCCTCTTCAGAAAAAACGATCATTTCAGAGGACTTAAACCTCTTGTGCATGGGTTCTTGTCCAGGTACCTTTCTACACATAGCCCTCCTTGCCGAGTTGGAATCCCCTCCTGTAGGTCCCCCAACAATAGAGTAGATAACTCCAGTAATCTTTCTGTGACCCTCGTCGGCAGGTGGGCGGTTTTCTTCTTTCTGCCTTTTCTCAGCTGGATCAAACCTCCCGTATCTCCTTTCTGGGCCCCTTCGTTCACGTGAGCGACCTCTATGGACTCCCTGTTGATAGGCTACCTTAACAAACTCTCTAAGGTGTCCATTTTGGATAAGAATCTCTAACTCCCTTTTTAGGTCTCGACAGTCTTCAGTATCATGGCCATGCTGTTCGTGATAACGGCAGTACAGTTCCTTGTTCAGCTTATCATTTGGAGTAAACATCTTTTTAGGAGGATGTATTATGCCTTTGTTGGCAAGGATGGCTAGGATGTTAGCCCGGGGCTTGCTTAACGGGCTAAACTCTTGTTGTTCCGGCAGGAGACCATACCTACTGCCTCGGTTATCGCCCCGATTACCTCCACTCCTGACCGTGGGTAGGCTTTTTTCTCCTCGTGCATATCCTCCATCTTTTTTCTTAGTAAGAAGCCTATCGTTATCTCTTTTTCTTTTATCAGCCTCTTTTCCCTTAGCGCATTTTTCGGCTCGGTTCATCAGAGTCTGCAAGTCGGCTGGAGGGTCCGTGACTAACTTTCTATAAAGCTTTCCAGATCTGAGTCCATTGATGAAGGCTCCAATGACGACTTCCTCAGACATGCAGTGTACTTGCAAGCCTTCATCGTTGAACCGGTCAATGTATCCCCGCAGTGACTCCCATTCCTTTTGCTTTATGTTCATAAGCTCTGCGGTGGATTTTTCAGGCCGCCTCCGTTCCATGAATCGGTTCTGGAAGCGTTCAGCTATCTGGGAGAAGGATGAAATCGATCCTTTCTGCAAACCTTCAAACCATGCCTGGGCTTTTCCCTGTAGGGTGGTTGGAAACGTCTGGCATACAACCGGCTCTGGAGCCGCGGTCAACATCATGCAATATTTGAACCGATGAAGATGATTCTTTGGATCAGTATCTCCAGTGTAGGTCTCAAGCACAGGAGCCCTAAACCCCGGAGGAATGGGAAAGTTCTGGATGTCCTTCGAGAAAGGGGAATCTTCACATACCATGGTTGTTCCCCTACTCCCCAGTAAGGCCTGTCGTAGGGGAAAGAAACTCCCCACTGTGATCGAACCGCAATTCATCCCAGCAATTCTGGAAAGTCCTCCCCCTTTCACTTCTTAATTCAGCTTCCCTATAAGATCCAGAACGAGATCGGTCGGGGATTATGGGTCGATGGGGTATCCTTCCATCCCCCTAGTTTTGATAACCATCCTCCTGATCCCTCCGTCGTCTTCCTTCTTCATGTCGCCTCTTCCTTCCGCCTCTCTCCAAGGTGACAGCTCCTCATGATGTCCATCTACTCCCCTTACTCTCATATGCGATCTCACCTCCCTGCTAAGAGTTCTTCCTCGTTCTGGTCTTGTGGTGGGGACAGGGACAATAGGACGACTTGGTCCCTGCTCAAATCATTTTCCTTCTCCAACAGGGCGTGTATTTCTCCGAGGTGTTCCCTCAAGTAAGCCACAACCTCAGGGGCATCCTACTGATGGGAATGCTGGGATGTTTCGTCTCTTCTAGGTGAAGAGTGAGAAGAGTGCCCCTGCTCGTGTTCTACCAAGGGCGATTTGTCTTTTCGCTGCTCTAACAACCGCTGAGACCGTGTGGTAGTCATAGCTTTTTGTTCGATATCCCCATAGACGGTGCCACTGATGAAGGCCGAAAATGAACCTTCCTAAGATCGAAATATCCAAGGCGTTAATGGATTACCTCAGTCCAGCCCAACTCCTGAAGCTTCACCGAGAATGATAAGTTGCCCACGTCTTCAAGTAACAGCCTCCTCACCAGGGCTTCCTCCAAGGCTTGCCTACCTCTCCAAGTAATGGCCCTCCTCACCAGGGCTTCCCCACGAATCGCCCACCTGACCTGGAGAACAAAACAACCGTTAGTGAAACGCCCCAGGGGAGTCCTGGGGAGTTTCACTCCCCGATGTTTAAGTCAGAAATTGACCTTGGTGATTAATTGATATTTAAGTGTAAGTAGAGAGAGACCACCCCTTTTTCCAATTGCACTCATGCTTCATTTATAGAAAGTGGTGTACCTTGATGATGTCATTATATGAACATATCTTTGTAAGCAAGGAATCATCATATCTTTTGATCTTGATCGTTGATTGGGTGATTTGATCCTGACCGTCGATTATGTTGAGTACATTTTTATTCCTCATCAATAGCCCCCCAGATTGGTTTGGGATGAGCCCCCAGCCGTGTTGGAGTGAAAACCCAACTCAAAAGCTAATAATGCACGTAAATACAAAGGAGGAAACACACAAAAACGAATGAGAAACACAAAAGATAAATGTTGCCTTAAGTTAATGAATTGAACCACTACCTAAGATGGTTGCGTTGACACCTACATTGATTCTTAGTGAACTTAAGGGAGCTAAACTGCTTAATAGCTAGATTTCAGTCAGCATGGCGACCTACCCTAGTCTAAACTATTGCGCTCCTCAACCTTCCTTGGTAAGATAAGCCTTGGTGCTAGTTGAAACCGCAAACTCTTATCTATTGCTAGTGAACCTAATTGACCTACCAATCACTCATTTGGTAAGGTAGATAATTGAGATTTAAACTCAACTCATTTGCTCAAGACAATTCAACACCTTTTGTCTATAGATCTCAATCATACTAACCAGCATGGTTACCTCCGAGATGTGAATGATATGCATTGCAAAGGTTTGAAACTCAAATTCTCATTCTCGAGTTAAACAACACAAATTCATGGATGAACTATCTAAATCTAGCTTCGCTTCAGTTGTTACTGCAAGTTAGACTCAATTCAAGCAATTCATGCAAATTCAACCATAGAATGCAATTGAATCATGTACGTGTCAATTCAATTCATCAAAAGGTAGCTAAGGTCTCAGCACCTCAAGACAATTACACAATTAGTCGATCATATCAATGATTGGTCCAAATCAACAACAAGGAATGCGAACAAAGGAACATTCATGAATTCAACCAAAAATGTACCGATAAAATCTCAAGTTTTCAGCTCCAAAAGCTTCCCCAATACAAATGTTGATGAATCCAGTATGAAGAACCTCTCAATCCTTGATGAAGTTTTAGAGAGAGAAAGTACAGAGAGAGGAACAGAGAAAACCATTCTAAACTAGCCTAAACTAAGAAAGAAAAAATAGCGCCGACTCAATACTCCAATTTTTCTCTCTCCTCCATTTTCTCTTGTGCGGCTCTCCCCTTTTTTATGATCCTCTTTTTCATCTTAACGAACTCGTGCATGCTTCAAAATCACATTCCTTCAATAGCCCCTTTCCATATGTTTAATAATTTATTTATCTTCCTTTGTTTTAAAAAAAAAAATCTAATTCTCTTCATTGTTTTATTGTCATAGTTTTTGTTTATTTATAATTGTGGAGATAGAGTTCTAACATTAATATGATTAATAATTTGTTTACTTTTCTTTTGTTTTCTAAATTTTATTTCTTCTTTTAATTTTTTTATTGTCATAGTTTTATTTATTTTATAGTTGTGCATTTGAAATAGAATGCTATGCATTTTTTTTTATTTTTTTGTTTAGGACAATTTACAGAAACTCTGGAGAGAAAAAAGATTACAGATTATAAAGGGATAATAAAGTATTTTACTAATTATATAAACTAGTTAAATTATTTTCATACTCTTAACAATAAATAGGTTAAAGTTACGTCCTCTTTAGTAATAAAGGTCTAGAGCGCGCGCCCTTAATGCAAATTTCTCCAAAGAAATATTAAGCTCCATTTTGATGGGGTATTTTTTTCTTTTATGATAAAATCTTTTTTTTATATTTGTTATAAGAAAGGACTATTTTAGAAGTGTTTGGATATATGATTATGTTTTTTTGGGATTTATATTGAATAATTTTATAGTAATAAAGTTTAAAAATTAAATTTAAATTAATATTTTATGAGTTTGTTGGGTAGGAATTGAGTTAGAAAGAATTGTTTATTACTAAATATTAAAAATTCAAATTTAAATCTAATATTTTATTTATGAATATACTGTAGCAAAAATAATTACTTTTGCATTGTTTTTTGTTTTAAAAATGTTGGTAAAAAAGTTACTAAACAAACAAGCCATTTTGATTTTGTGAAATAAATCACAAAAACTTGTTCAACCAAACGGAGCCCTATTTGCACACAGATTCATGCATACTTCTATGGCCATTTGAGAACTTGAAAAACACCATCATTGCTTAAATTTCTATGATGAGTGACAACTTAATTTTGATTTTGTGTGATATATATACACCTAAATGATACTGAACATATTTTGTTTAGTCTACCTGACAAACTTGTTCTAGGTGACAAGAATACAAAAATGTTCAAATAAACAAACAATACACATTATGTGCATAAAAATGAAGCCAAACAAATTAATTCCCCCATTTTTTGAGGTATTGTAATCAGGAGGTAAAATTTTATAAGAGTTTTACAAAGTGTTAGGTTTTTTTTTTGTTTTTTGACATTAAAGATAAAAAAAAAGACATTGAAGATATATATACTTTAATCTTAATTTGCCTACCTACCTTATTTCAAGAGAGTGGGAGAATCCCATCTTACAAACAAAAATGCACTACTACAATTTGTATGGATTTAATTAGGATAAATTTGACAAAGTACTATTAAAACTTTTCAAAAATTAAAAGTACGTAGCTACATAAGAGTCTTTTTATCAAATTTTCTGTTAGGACATGTTTGATAACTGAAAATTGAGTTTGAAAATTGATTAATTCAATATCAAATTCATCTAAATCTCCATCAATAATCAATCCCGTTAAAAATCATCAAAAAAATCGAATAACATGGATCTCAACCCATATTCTCGCATCTAAATCTTAAGATTCAGATATAGCCATTCAAATTGAAATTCATATAGCTATTCGCAAATTGATGATGACAAACTTTACCAATTCTTATCCAAAACTAATAACTCAATACTTATCTAAAATCAATAATCCAATACTTACCCAAAACTAATTCTTTCTTAACCCAATTCTTATCCAAAACTAACTCTTTATTGTGTTGGGGAGTTGCTCCAAAAGCTCTTGACTTTCTTGTTGAATTTGAAAGTAGGCTTTGCGAGAGAGTGAGGATTGTTTAAACAGAGTAGTCAAAATTTTTTGAAATTGTAAGAATTTGAAGATAAATCAACTTGCTTCATACTGCTTGCATCCGATTTGGTGTGAGACCTCGTTCAATCGAAAATTGAATTGGGTTGGAAGAAAATGAGATATGCTACTTTTCAGTATGAAAGTGGATTATAACATGGGTGTTTGGGAAATATAGGAACACTACTACAAAATGGCATTTTTAAACATTCCTTTTTATAGTGGTTAAACATAATCCGATGTAATTTCTAAAAATGCGGTGGCATTATCGTAATATTAAACAAGAAGGAGAACAATTTACACCGGTTATAACAGTAACCGGTGTAAAAAACAACACAATGTAAAATATTTACACCGGTTATCAGAAAACCGGTGTAAATTGTGTACATATTACACCGGTTTTCGCATAACCGGTGTAAATTAATTTTTTCTTACACCGATTTTAAAAAAACCGGTGTAAAATATATTAATATTACACCGGTTTTAGGAAAATCGGTGTAAATTGTGAGTCCTAAAATAACCACACAGTTTTCCTTCTGCTCCTGCTTAAGTCAGCATTATCTCTATCGTAAGAACTACGAATTTTTTCCAAAAGCTGAGCACGGAATCTTTTTGAAGGCCAAATCAGAAGCTTCAAATTAACTTTTGTTCATTCAATTCAACCATCTGGGGTTAGCTATTTATATAAAAACTGAAAACTTTTATAAAATTTTTCTTCTATTTCGTCAGAGCATTGACATATATATATAGATCTGCATTTCATTTTTAAAAAAAGTTTTAAAATTGTATATTTCAATATATATGCTTTATATTTGTAATAAATGTAATAATGTGATGTTTTGTTACTTTATTTAGGAGTTCATGTGCATATTTTTTAGGTTTATTGATACATTTGCATAATACAAATTCAACAGCAATTGACGATGGAAGACAAAAAAAACTTCTTCCGAAGCAGTGAAAACCCAAAAAACTTCTTTCTCTCCATAATCAATAGAAGCAAATGACCAAACAGAAAACACCAATCTCCCTATTGATGATGGACTTGATTTGAATAAATTACACTTTGATGAAGGACAGCTACATGCCGACCCAGAGATGTAAAAAGTTATTGTTAATATGCTGAAGATTATGTACCCAAAATTTTTCTAATCTGAAATTGGTGTAATCATGTAGAAGTTTTATCATGTGCCTTCGTTCTATGTCATGTGGCTTTTTTTACACCCTTATTTTTTCTTGTTAGTTGCTAGCTTTTGATGGGCAGATGAAAGTATGTTGTGCGCTTCTAAAGTACTTTTGTGATTGTATTACCCTTTAAAAGAATTTAAAGTATGTGATTTTATCATCTTCCGTATATTTATTTTAATTAAATTTAGAAACATATTTTGTTGATTAATTTATATGATGTAATATTATGCAAGTATCAATGCATTTATTTTGTTGGTTAACTTATTATAGTTATTTTTTGTATAATTTAAAGGGAGCGATAGTCATGGATCGTAATGATATTATATTTGGTGATTGGACAACATCTGCGTATGAAGAAGAGGTTGAGAAATTTATTAAATCTGCTTATAAAAATGACAAGTACATCTACTGTCCATGTAGGGGTTGTAAGAATTTTGCGGTGTTCGACGACCCTGACACTATAAGAGACCATTTGTATCGGAGGAGATTTGATCCTGCTTATAAAATATGGAAATGGCACGGTGAGAGTGAAAATTCATCGAAACAAGAAGAATATGAGGTTGAAGATGATGTTGCAATTAAAAATGATCGATTGGACGATATGGTTGAGGATATGGTCGGTAGTTTTGCCGATAAGCCTGATATTCTTGCTTCGTTGTTGAATGATAGCGAAAAGCCTCTATATCCTGGGTGTATTAAGTACACACGATTATCGATTACTTTAAAACTGTACAATTTGAAAGCGACACATGGGTGGACTGATACTAGTTTCACAGCACTGTTGAATTTACTGAAGGATGTACTGCCACCAGGTAATGAACTTCCGAATCGCATTTATGAGGCTAAAAAAATCTTGTGTCCTATGGGTATGGAGTATAAGAAAATAGATGCTTGCCCAAATGATTGCATAATTTATAGAAATGAATACGAAGATGCATTGTATTGTCCTAAATGTCATGTTTCTCGTTTCAAAAGAAGCAAGTTGGTGATGGCGTTGAAGATATATAGATGCGAAGAAGAAATCATCACCGGTGAAAGTGTTATGGTATCTCCCTATAATACCGAGATTCAATCGATTGTTTGCCAATTCTGGAGATACAAAAAATTTGACATGGTATGCAAATTGAAATATTTCCCCGGAGGACAAGATGATAAAGCATCCAGCAGATTCTGATCAGTGGAAGAAGATTGATTCGGTTTACCCCTTATTTGGTAGAGATGCGAGAAATCTAAGATTAGGATTGTATACGGATGGGATGAATCCTTATGGTTGTCTAAGTAGTACACATAGCTCTTGGCCAGTAATGTTGGTTATTTACAATCTACCTCCTTACTTGTGTATGAAGCGCAAGTATATTTTGATATCATTAATGATTTCAGGTCCACGCCAACCTGGAAATGACATAGATGTTTATTTAGCCCCCCTAATTGAAGACTTGAAGAAGTTGTGGGATGAAGGGGAGTTGATGTTTGATGCACATCGTCAGGAGTCACTCACATTGCGTGCCATGATATTCTGTACTATAAATGACTTTCCTGCATATGGTAATTTATCTGGATTTTCTGTTAAAGGACACCAAGCATGTCCAATATGTGAGGAGAATACATATTATTGTCAGCTTGTACATGGGAGCAAGACGGTCTATCTTGGACATCGTAGATTTCTTCCTGATTCCCATTCATATCGTCGAATGAAAAGAGCTTTCAATGGAAAACAGGAGTTCAGAAGTGCTCCAATTCCCTTGAGTGTGAAGGCAGTTCATGATCGTGTGAAGGATATCAATGTGGGATTTGGAAAACATAAAAAGTCTCGCAAGTATGATAAAAGCTGTTAGAAGAAAAAATCAATCTTTTTTAATCTTTCATATTGGGAGACACTAGATGTTAGACACTGTCTCGATGTGATTCATATTGAAAAAAATACATGTGACAGTTTGTTGGGTACTATTTTGAATATACCTGAAAAAATAAAAGATGGTTATAAAGCGAGACTTGAATTGGTTGATATGGGTATTAGGGCGAATTTATCACCTCAGATTCGAGGACAGATCACGTACTTGCCTCCCACTTGTTATACATTGTCACGGAAAGAGAAACAGAGTTTGTGTGAGAGTCTCCAGAGCATCAGGGTCCCATCAGGATATTCTTCAAATGTAAGTCGACTTGTTTTGATAGGAGATTTGAAATTGGTTGGATTGAAATCCCATGACTGTCATGTGTTGATGCAGCAGTTCTTACCTATTGCTATTCGATCTATCTTGCCAAAACATGTCAGATACAGCATAACTAGACTTTGTTTCTTTTTTAATGCGATATGTAGCAAGGTAGTTGATCGTGATAAACTTGATGAGCTCCAAGATGAAATTGTCGTAGTTTTGTGCCAACTTGAGATGTATTTTCCACCTGCCTATTTTGACATTATGTTGCACTTGGTGGTTCATTTGGTTAGGGAGATAAAGATTTGTGAGCCTGTATATTTGCACTGGATGTATCCGTTCGAGCGATATATGAAAGTCTTCAAGGGTTATGTGAAAAATCGCTATCGTCCTGATGCAAGCATTGTTGAAAGGTACATAGCTGAAGAGGTTATTGAGTTTTGCACTGGGTACTTGTCTGATACCAATGCCATTGGACTACCAAAGCCTTGCCATGATGAACGAATCAAAGGAAAAGGGACATCGGCAAGTAAGTTGTTTACCCCTTCTATTGGTGAATTACAAAATGCACATCTATATATCTTGCGCAATTCTGAAGTAGTACAACCTTATGTGAATGCTCATATTTGTGAAATAAAGGAAAGTCATCGTGGTTGGACTGACAAATATGTACTCAATGAACACAACCGAACATTTGTGAATTGGTTCAGTGATGCAGTTGGGAACCAAACTGTTACAGAGACATTAAAGTTGTTAGCTTATAAGTCGAGTCACGTTGTGCTATCATATTCGGGCTATGACATAAATGGATTTTCATTTGCTACTAAGACTCAAGATGACAGGAGCACAACGCAAGACAGTGGGGTCACATTACTGTCTGAGGCTTTACATGTGTCTAGTTCTAGAGATAGAAATCCAGTGTATGCCAATATGTCTTATTATGGGGTGATTGAGGAGATATGGGAGCTTGACTATGTTAAATTCAAAGTCCCAATTTTCAAATGCAAATGGGTTGACAACAACAATGCCATTCGAACTGACGAATTGGGATTTACGATAGTGGATTTGAATAGGGAAGGTTTCAAAGGGGAACCATTCATACTTGCTTCCCAGGCAAAACAAGTATTTTATGTCACTGATCGTGTAGACAAAAAATGGTCCATTGTGCTACAAGGGAAAAAATTGCATGTCGGTGATAAAATTGATATTGATAATAAATCACGATCTACCGCCGTTCTCATCAGGTTTTCCCCCACTGTGCACAATTGAGGAGGACCGCAATATGGATGCATTCATTCTCCGCACTGATCACGTGGAAGGCATTTGGGTTGATGATCCTTTGTCAAATAAAAGAAAGACCAACAATTAGTGAGATGTAGTGTGTAAGTTATTATTCACGTTTCTGTATTTATATTTTTCATTGTACAAATTGGCATGTTTATTACCATATTTGGATAGTTTATATATGCTTCACTAACTGTTATTTTTCTTTAACAGGCATTATTTTTTTGTTAATTTTGGTACAGGTGAATGTCTTCGATCGATGATATTATGAGCTTCATGCAACATTTAGTGCTTTACTTATTGCTATTAGGGCATTTATTTTGTTTTACTAAGTTTGTACAATGTACGATGGTGTCTCAACTTAATCATTTCTGTTACTGAAACTTAGGCTTTTTAATATTAGTGATCGATATTTATCGTGTTATAAAGTTGTATACATTTAAACTGGTTGTTGACAGGGAGTTTTGCTCCACTCTATTGTTTTTAAATCTTGTGGAATTTGGAAAACTACAATTATATGCAATAAAATAATTTTTTTTGTTACACCGGTTAATTATAACCGGGGTAGAAAGTATGTTTCTACAACGGTTATTATTAACCGGTGTAAACAACACTTAAGTCAGAACCATAATTTCAATTAATCGTTTATAATATCATATTCTAATTTTTATTATATTTGTATATTTTATATTCGAAGAATTATATAATTAAGAAAACTTTTCATATGATTTAAAAACCAAAAATTAAAACACTAACATATTAAGTATATTCTAATTATGATTGGATTTAACATTTTATATACCCACAATTAATAAAATAGTCAAGAGAACAAAAAAAATAAAAATACAAGAAACAGCAGATTGATTGAAAACTCTTATGTTTTTAAAATTTTGTGGAATGAAAACTACAATTTTATGTGGAATGTAAAGTACAATTTTATGCATTTCATAGTTTTAACTGAAAATAAAATTTTTTGTTACACCGGTTATAATTAACTGGTGTAGAAATGTTTGTTTACACAGGTTATTGTTATTAACCGGTGTAAAAAACATACGTTATACACCGGTTATTATTAACCGGTGTACACAACACTAAATCATAACCATAATTTCAATTAATCGTTTATAATATCATATTCTAATTTTTATTATATTTGTATATTTTATATTCGAAGAATTATATAATTAAGAAAACTTTTCATATGATTTAAAGACCAAAAATTAAAACACTAACATATTAAGTATATTCTAATTATGATTGGATTTTACATTTTATATACCCACAATTAAATATTCAATAGAACAAAGAAAAAAAATACAAAAAATAGCAGATTATAAAAAACTCTTATGTTTTTTAAATCTTGTGGAATGAAAACTACAATTTTATGTGGAACGTAAAGTACAATTTTATGAAAACTACAATTTTTGATACACCGGTTATTACTAACCGGTGTAGAAAGTTGTTGTTTTCTACACCGGTTATTTCAATAACCGGTGTAGAAAAAAACTTTCTACACCGGTTAAAACTATAACCGGTGTAGTAACAGTTTTTAAAACTAAAAAGCCCTGGTGTCGTCTCCAAAGTTTCCTTCCAAAACACTTGAGTAGCCTCCACCTCCATCTCCATTTTCACCTACACCTGAACCTCCATTTTCACCTCCACCCTTTTGAAAACAAATCCCTCTCATTGCAGAAATAGGAACGGAGGACTTGGACACAACCGGAGACAAGTGAAGCTTCGTCATCGGCCTTATAGAGAACATAGCTAAGGAGGTTTTATTCTCTCCATCCGCTTGAAAAAGGTTGGTGTAGGGATTGTTTTTTAACTTTATTGTATGCTTTCTAATGTTGAAATGTGAGACGTTTTAGACGATTCTCAGTAGTTTACGCATACCTTTTCGGTTTGTCTTTGAAATGGTTTTTTTTATACATATTTGCCAAAAATCTCAGTTTCATCTGGGATTATAAAGAAATTCAATCCGTGGCTACTATTTAATGGTAATAACATTTCAAAACTCTAATCTTTATTTTCTGGGCTGTGTTGTAAGTAAAGATGAGGCTGGGATTAGTGCTAGATTATTTGAATAAAGCAAGTTTAGCTATTTTTCCTATTTAATGCTTATTTTGTTTTCTGATTTTTCAGAATTATTGGTTGTGACTTGATTACTCAGTGGACAATTATCTTATTGTGCTTATGATGATTCAAGAGGATTTTGATACTCTGATAGTTTGGGTGTTGTGTGTTTTATGCTACAGAATCATTATTTTCGAAGCTACATTCCCAAAAAAGCATATATATTATGTACAATAAATGGGTAATGAATTTGTTGAATTTGGATTAGAATATTCTTATATTTAAGAAAAAAATCAACCATAAATTGAAGGATTTGGATTTGAATATTCTCAGTATGGAATTGTAGTTTATTTTGTTTTGTTTACATTTTAAATATCTATTTTTTTAATTTTGTATAATACAAAGGTTTGTCATGGCTAATAAACGATGATCACGCACCAGGGATAGCGAAGAACAAATCCATGCACATTATGGAAGAAAAGGAACCAAATGTCACGCGAGATTTTGGAAAGGAGGGCAGGAGGAGTAAAGACACCTATTGTCTTCGATGATAATGGTGAGCCTACGACTGAAAAAGCACATAATGACTGGATTAATTTCATTGCATTGATGGCGCGCAGCAAAGTTAATGTTGTACAATTTAAATCATGGCCGGAAGTCGATGCCAAGATAAAGGACATGATTTGGGATGAAGTAATGGTGTGACCAAGATTTTAATGGTCCTTTTAAAGTTTTTTCACATATTTTCTTTCAAATTATATTAAATTTACGTTCACTAATGTTAGTGTTTTTTTTATATCAGATGACCTTTGATTTTGAGTCGACACTAAAATGAAGAAGAAGTGGTTAGTCCAGGCTGGGGGACGGTGGCGAGGCTGGAAGACAAGCTTGAACCGGTATATATTTGGAAGCCTAAAGAATGTGAACCCATGTGATATATATCCGTATCTTAGTAGGGATACATGGGAGATTTTCCGCAAGAATCGATTAACAGAAGAATGGCAGGTAATATATTTATTAGTTCAAATTTTTATATATCATTTAATGTAAAGTTAACCATTAGAATGATATCTATTTCCTTTTTTTGGAGAAATAGGCAAAGCGTGTTGCTAGCCAAGAGAGTTCGAACAAGAACACACTCCATCACACAATGTCTCGTGGTGGATATTCAAAGTTGAAGCAACGGATGATGCATGACAAGTTTGAGGCAAAAATACAAAGGATGATTGACTTCGGTATGACAGAAGAGGAGGCCAGTGGAACAACCTCTCCCCCGTCACCAATTCCACGTAATCTTCTCTTCAAGGAAGGTAACAAAAACAGGCATGGTGACTATTCAACCGACGCGGCTAGAGATGTTAGCATGACAATTGTAAGTATAATTTATTCAATTAAATAAATTGTCTATTTATATAATTAATAATGTGATTTATAATGTGTTAATGCAAACGTGAGTTGGCATTTATTTTAATTGGCATTTATTTTTTGGCAAAGATAAGGAAAGCTTTTATTGAAGGCAAAATCAAATAAAATCAATCTATGCAAGGAAGATTGATTTGATGATTAATGCCATATGGATAATTATGGAACTTATCTTGGTATTCTTGGAAGCTATCTAACTTTGGAAAAGATAAGTCTTGAAGGCACAAGAGTTTCCATCTTCTTATTTAAATTATTTTGGAAATTACCTTGAAGATAATGATGGGAAGTTTTGGTGATTACGTTCTTCCATTCGAATGTTTTTGGAAATAATCTTGGGATAATCTTGGAATGATTTTTGTGTGCCTATATGAGCTTTCCTTCACACGGTTTTTCAAGTGTGAGTTTTTTTATTATTCATTCGATCTTCTTGAAGACTGTATACACAATTCTTTGTTGGAGAGTTTAGTTAAAGTGTGTTGGCTTGAAGCATCTTAACGCAACATTATTGAAGATGCAATCCTTGTGTTTTTTGATTCGACCATAGAGCTCGGGAGGAGTTCAAACGTGGGTAAGGGGATCTTGCTTAACCACGGATTCCGGGAGGAATCAACATAAGTCGAGGGGAGCTCGCACAATCTGTTCACTGCAGAAATTAGGAAGCAGCAGTATTTAAGATAAGATGGTGTCTTACCTTGTGTCATACTGAATGTCTTGTAACTTGTGAACATAGTGGATTGTTCTTTTTGGGCGTGGTCCCGCAGACGTAGGCAATTGCCGAACTGCGTTACCAACCTCCTGTCCATTTATTTTCCTCATTTTTTAATACTATCCATTTGCATTTTATTATTGGTGTCACATCCAGTGTCATTCACCCACTGGGACACCGCGCTACTAACCTAGATCTTTCAATTGGTATCAGAGCGGGTCGTCTTTGTTTCTTAGGCGGGATCCGCAGAACTTGATCTTGGTTGTTTGGTGTGATGGTCTCTATGAAGGAAGGAGGATCAACAATGCGTCCACGTCTCTTGGATGGAAGCAACTATGCATATTGGAAGGCAAGAATGAGAGCCTTTATTAAAGCTATTGAGGAGAAGGCTTGGAAATCAATTCTAGTTGGATGGGATCCTCCAACGACTACTGATGCAAATGGTGTCAAATCACTCAAGCTGAAGAAAGCTGGTCGCCTACTGAAGATGCCTTGGCAAACAGTAACTCAAAGGCGCTTAATGCCATATTTAATGGAGTAGATCCAACACAGTTCAGACTTATTTCCACATGTGTGATTGCTAAAAAGGCATGAGAAATTCTGCAAACTACTCATGAGGAACCTCAAGTGTAAAGTTATCAAAGATGCAAATTCTGACTACAAGATTTGAAAACTTGAGGATGCTTGAAGAAGAAAGCATTACAGAATTCAATGTCAAGCTGTGTGATATTGCCAACGAAGCATTTGCCCTTGGTGAAAGTTTTTCAGAAGAAAAGCTTGTGAGGAAAACCTTACGATATTTACCTGAACGCTTTGCTCAAAGAGTTACTGCCATTGAGGAAGCAAAAGATATCTCAAAGATGAAGCTGGAAGAATTGATGGGATCCCTTATAACATTTGAGATGAATCTGGGAGTAGACATGGAAGCAAAGAAAAACAAGGAGCTTTCCTTAAAAGCAGAAATGTAGAAGTTGGACAATTCTGGAGATGATGACCTTGGGGACTCCTTGGCTTTAATATCTAAAAACTTCAGCAAAATACTAAAAAGATATGACAGAAGTAATCCTGGTGTCAGAGGCAGTGTCAGTAACTCCAAGAATGAGGTGGCAAATAATAGAAAGAATAGGGAAGAAAATCATATGTCTGATCAATCATTCAAACTTAAAGGAATTAAGTGCAGAGAATGTGAAGGATATGGGCATGTTCAGGCAGATTGTGCTAATACACTGAGAAGAAAGAGGAACTCACTCAACATAACTTGGAGTGAAGATGATTCAGACAAAGAATATGATTTTCAGAACAACCATGTGGCTCTTACCACTAAGACAGAACAATCTGATCATGACAAGAAAACGGTTGTTACACAGAGTGTCACTAGAAATATGTCAACCTATCTTGATGAAGATGAAGATTATGTTACAGAAGAAGATATTCTGGTGGAATTCAAGAATCTTCATGACAAGTGGACTAAACTTTCCAGAGTGAATCAGCAACTTCATACACAGGTTGGAAATCTGCAAAACGAAAGGGACAATCTTCAACAATCTCACACTGATCTGGTTATCAAACTGAGAGTAAGCCAAGAGGAAGTAAAGACATTGACCAACGAGTTAAATCACTTAAAGAAAGGAGTTAAGATGCTAAATTCAGGTGCTTCCAAGCTGGATGAAATTCTTAAGGTTGGTCAATCGAGTGGTGACTACACAGGACTGGGGTACAAAGGAGAAAGCTCAGTGTCACAGCTCATGTCACAAATGATGTCACAGTCAGTGTCACTGATAGAGAATCAATCCAAAGGGGTGCAGGTTGCTGTGAACAGGTCACATTCTTATTACATCATGCTCATAATGAAAGAGGTAACAGATTTATACCTATTTGTCATTACTGCAATCGTCGTGGTCATATTCGTCCTAGATGTTTTATCTATCTTACTGAGTTAAGACAAGGTACTGCTAGAAACTCTACTTTTCGCAGAAATACACAACAGAGCTGGGTGGTGAAGCCTAATTACCGGTGCAATTTCACATACACATCACTAAAGGCTGCCACAACAGATGAGTGGTATTTTGACAGTGGATGTTCCAGGCATATGACTGGTGAAAATAATTTTTTGAAGGATGACGTGTCTGGAAGTATGGGAAAAGTGACTTTTGGCAATGGTGTCACAGCTCGTGTCATTGGAAAAGGTACTCTAAATGTGCATTGGTTACCAAAGTTAGATGATGTACTGCTGGTAGATGACCTCAAGGCAAATTTGCTCAGCATTAGTCACTTGTGCGACCAAGACTTGGATGTAAATTTCACAAAGAAAAATTGCAAGGTGATTGATCAAAACAACAAATGTATCATGGAAGGAGTAAGATCAAGGGATAATTGCCACATCAGTATGTCTTCGATCAAGTCTGGAGGATTCAATTCTATGGCATCGAAAATTGGGTCATATGAATATACGGATGCTGCAGAATATAGTTACTAAAGGATCTGTCCGTGGGATTCCTCAACTGCAATTTGATGAAAGCAGAATATGCGGACCATGTCAGATTGGTAAACAAACAAAGGTGTCACATCCCAAGTCACAGACACCAGGAACAACTCGTGTGCTAGAGCTGCTTCATATGGATTTGATGGGTCCTATGTCTGTAGAAAGTATTGGAGGAAAACGATATGCATATGTGACTGTTGATGATTTTTCTCGTTATACATGGATTGAATTTCTTAGAGAAAAGTCTGACACATTTAATGCATTTAAAGCATTGTGTCTACGCCTTCAGCGTGAAAAAGGATGTGCTATTCTGAAGATTGTACGGATTCGTAGTGATCATGGAAGAGAATTTGAAAACTCAGATTTCTCAGATTTCTGTAATCAGCATGGAATAGGTCATGAGTTCTCTGCACCTAAAACTCCTCAGCAAAATGGAGTTGTGGAAAGAAAAAATCGGACTATAGCAGAGATGTCACGCGTCATGTTACATGAAAAAATATTCCACAAAAATTCTGGGCTGAAGCAATGAACACAACATGCTACACTATAAATCGTGTATATCTCCGTGGAGGAACTGAGAAGACGCCCTATGAAATTTGGAAAGGTAGAACTCCAACTGTTAACTATTTTCATCCTTTTGGTAGTACTTGTTATGTATTGAATGATAGGGAATATAAAGGGAAGCTCGACCGCAAGAGTGATGAAACTATATTTCTTGGATATGCTATCAATAGTCGAGCTTATCGAGTTTACAACAAAAGGACTCGAACTGTGATGGAATCAGCAAATGTTCAAGTCGATGACTCTTTGGGAGTAAGTGCTGCTCCTAATGAAGATGTTACAAATTCTCTACCTGAAGTAAGTTCCAGTGTTCCAGGCAGCGTTTCACCCAGTGTCATAGGTGATGTCACTGATCAGAATGCAGAAAATGATAATGTGAATGAGGTCACTTTACCTCACAGACAGCCCTCTACTGGAGTAGAGAAGAATCATCCTACTGCTGAAGTTATTGGAAGTTTGACTGATGGTGTTCGTACAAGAGAAAAGCCAAGAGTAAATTATAGAGATATGATTCAAATGGCTTGCTACACTTCCTCTATTGAACCAAAGAATGTGAAAGAAGCTCTGGAAGATGAATATTGGATTGGTACAATGCAAGAAGAACTTGATCAATTCACTCGTAATCAAGTTTGGGATCTAGTTTCATGTCCTCCTAATGTGAATGTTATTGGCACCAAATGGATATACAAGAACAAGAGTGATAAGCATGGGAATATCACTCGCAACAAGGCTCGATTGGTTGCTCAGGGGTATACGCAAATTGAAGGAGTTGACTTTGATGAGACATTCACTCCAATTGCTCGCCTTGAGTCTATCCGATTATTGCTGGCCATTGCATGTGTATTGCGATTCAAGTTGTATCAAATGGATGTAAAGAGTGCTTTCCTCAATTGTTTTCTTAATGATGAGGTGTATGTTGCTCAACCAAAGGGTTTTGAAGACCCTCATCATCCCAAGTTTGTCTACAAATTGAAGAAGGCATTATATGGGCTCAAACAAGCTCCTAGGGCTTTATATGAGAGGCTGAGTCAGTACTTGTTAGCCAAATGATACGAGCGAGGGGGAGTAGATAAAACCCTTTTCATTCGCCAAGCGAAATGTCAGTTTTTACTTGCTCAAATTTATGTTGATGATATCGTGTTTGGCTCAGTGTCATAGGCAATGGTGGATGAGTTTGTTGCTCAAATCACTGGCGAATTTGAGATGAGCATGGTTGGTGAGCTTACTTACTTTCTTGGACTTCAAATTCAGCAACGACATG
Organism: Ophiorrhiza pumila; assembly: GCA_016586305.1. Lineage (NCBI taxonomy): Eukaryota > Viridiplantae > Streptophyta > Magnoliopsida > Gentianales > Rubiaceae > Ophiorrhiza > Ophiorrhiza pumila. Next base: position 38,927,236 of record BLIW01000009.1, on the reverse strand, counting down.
ATGGTATCTTCATTTCTCAAAGCAAGTATGCAAAGAACTTACTGAAGAAATTTGAATTGGAAAATGCTCGTCCAAGAAGAAAACCTATGGGAACTCATGAGAAGATCTCCAAAGATGAGAAGGGAACCCCTATTGATGCAAGTCTTTACAGAAGTATGATTGGCAGCCTTTTGTACCTAACTGCTAGTCATCCTGATATCTATTTCAGTGTTGGATTATGTGCTCGATTTCAGGCAGAACCTCGCGAGTCACACCTGTCAGTCAAAAGGATTCTCAAATATATTTGTGGAACAACTGATTATGGAATTTGGTACTCCTTTGATACAAACACCAACTTAGTTGGTTATTATGATGCTGACTGGGATGGAAGTTCAGATGATCGGAAAAGCACTTCTGGTGGATATTTCTATTTGGGAAATAATTTGGTGTCATGGTTCAGCAAGAAGCAGAACTCTATCTCTTTGTCTACCGCCGAGGCAGAATATATTGCAGCTGGTAGTTGTTGTACTCAGCTCCTCTGGATGAAGCAAATGCTGAAAGATTATGGTGTCACACAGGATGTCATGACACTCTACTGTGATAATATGAGTGCTATCAATATTTTTAAGAATCCTGTTCAGTACTCTCGTACAAAGCACATTGATATTCGACATCAATTTATTAGATCTCTTGTGGAAGATAAAATAATTGCTTTGGAACACATGGTGACAGAAAAATAAATTGCTGACATTTTTACCAAAGCCTTGGATGGGGCAAGATTTGAAGAACTGAGGCCTGCTCTGGGCCTTTGTGTTATGTGATGAAGTTCCTCAATATTGTAAGTTTTTTATTGTATTTTTATGTACAGCAATATATATAAAAAAATGACAGAAAACACAAAAATAATATAGTAGAATAGCTATTTTGTCTTTTTCTACTTTCCCGCCTAATGCCTTTGGGAAGCCTGTAGTAGCAGATTTGGTGGTTTATGATTTTTGGGAACTTCAGCGATTCAGTACTCCAAGTGATATCTGACGTTTTCGGATTTTTCGGTCAATTACATGAAATTGAAGAATTGGCTTTGAATACGCAAAATCTGACTGCAGTCATTTTGGCTATTATTTTGGTATTTGAAATTCAAGGGTTTCTGATCTTCTCAACTTCTATTGCTGATAAGCCTTTGAACTCTACTCTGCTCTCTTCACTACTTTGAACACAATCAGAACTCTTAAAAATTTTATCAAGTCAAGATATTCAAAATTTCAGAAATGTCTCCGAGAAAGTTTTTATCACGAACAAGCAAGGTGACTCTAGATGACGATGAAGTTCATGTTGTTGTGACTCACTCCTCTCCAGAATCACCCAACAATGAAGGAAATTTAACCCAGCCACAGGAGCAAGTTCCTGCTTCTGAAGATGATTTAAACTCAAGAGCTCTTGCAATCACCCCAATTCAATCTATTGATCCCTCTGGCATTAGAACACGATTTGGGCAGACCAGTACTACTCAATTCAAGACAAGTGCTATACCTTCCAAGGCACCGGGTGGTTCTAAAGTGACTGTGGAACCCAAAAGAAAGAGGTTCCAACTGGTTGATGAGAGTTCCTCAGATGAGGACTGGCAAAATGAAGACAATGTGAAAGGAGGTATGGCTAATGAAGGAAAGAATGGCTCGTCTGATGGAGAAGAGGAATCTACTGATGGGGATGATGATGATTCTTCAGAGAATGCTGAAATTCATGATCTGACCTGGAAAAGTCACCACAGGCTAAGCGACAGAAGGCAACCCCTGCTCCTGTATCTCAGCGAATGACTCGCTCAAGATCGATGTCAAAGGGAAACTCCTCTGCTGCACCAAGTAAGTCATCAAGTCTTAATGTGAATTTAGATGATTTTAAATCAGAGTACAATGTTGGGTTATAGACTAAAGTATCTAGGAGAAATATCTGGAATGAAAGAAATATACATGAAGGTGATTTTAAAGAGTGTCAGAAATTGGTTGATCAGTTAGTAAGTCAGGGGCTGGGCAGGATAATCAAGGGTATTAAACCCTATGTTAGAAGAGTAGTGCAGGAGTTTTACTGCAATCTTGACCCCAGTAAAAAGGATGTTGAACACCCGGATGGCGGTCGTGTATATGTGAGGGGGAGAGTGTTTGATTTCACTCCGGATGTAATTAATACATATCTGGGAAGTCGTTGGGCAGAAGTAGAAGATTTTATACCAGATTACAGTGTGATAATATCCGATGTCACTGGTGGAGTCAGAAGAGTTTGGCCAAGAGGAAAGGACTTTCCGACTTCCCAATTATCAGTAAAATATGCCATTCTGCACAAGATTGCGATGAGAAACTGGCTGCCAACTTCTCATGGGACTGGAGTTAATAAGGGCATTGCCACTTTGTTGTTTAAAATTGGAAATTTTGTGGAGTTTGTTGTTGGGCAGTTTCTGTTTGATCAGATAGTTAAGCATGCAGATTGTAAGAACGATAGGTTGGCTTATCCATTTCCTAGCTTGATTTAATGCAATTCTGTGCTTCACATATCCATTGATTAGAGCAGGGAAATTCCTGGAAACTGACAAGGAGGAGATCAGGATCAGTTACAAGCTGTTGATAGGTGATCATATCAATGACATGGAGGATGTCACGCAGGATGTCTATGACACTGATGAGCTTGGCAAACACTGTGCTGCTATCACGCACCATTAAGGTGCTAGAGGATGAGCTGAGAGTGCTAATGGGTCAGCAAGCTGAGATTGAAGGAGAAGGAAGGAAATTTCGCTGTCCTTAATGATCTAGCAGCTGTAAAAGACAGCCAGAGATATTGCAGCTGAAGAAGAAGAATGCTGCTGCGCAAGACTGCCACTACTGCAGACAATCCATCTGATGTTACTCCCAGAAGTTCCGAGCAGGTATAGATCAAACTCTATCTCCTGTATTTGCAGAGACAGAAATGGATGCTGAAAAGCCCATTGTTGAAGAAGCTAATATTTCTGATCCTGATAAGGACATGATTGAGACAAACACTGCAGTTCCCTACTACTGTATCTGATGATGTCCCTGCCAGTGTCACATCCGATGTCCCTGACAGTTCTGTCCCGTTTCCAGCGCCCAATCTGGTGGGTTTGATGCTGTTCAGATGTAAGAGTCAGATGCTGCTGCTGGTGTTCAACTGCTGGCTAATTCAGTTGGTCTTGTGACTCATGATGAGGAGAATTCTGATTGATTACTCTTATATTTTATTTATGCTAATTTTTCAAGACAGTTTATTATGTTTTTATTATTGTTTTGTGGCCCTTTTGTCCTTTTATGGCAAAAAGGGGGAGTAATTTTGGATTTTGGATATTTGGTTTGTTCTTCCTAAGAATATGTATGCTGGGAAACTTGGTGTCTCTTTCTGTGTCATGCACAATGTCGTGTGCAGATGTTTCTTTACCAAGTGAATATCAGGGGGAGTTCTTCAAGCACTTTCGGATTCCAGCATATAGGGGGAGATTGGATTTTGCCAAAAAAATGCCAAGGGAGAGATTGTAATTGCAAACGTGAGTTGGCATTTATTTTAATTGGCATTTATTTTTTGGCAAAGATAAGTAAAGCTTTTATTGAAGGCAAAATCAAATAAAATCAATCTATGCAAGGAAGATTGATTTGATGATTAATGCCATATGAATAATTATGGAACTTATCTTGGTATTTTTGGAAGCTATCTAACTTTGGAAAAGATAAGTCTTGAAGGCACAAGAGTTTCCATCTTCTTATTTAAATTATTTTGGAAATTACCTTGAAGATAATGATGGGAAGTTTTGGTGATTACGTTCTTCCATTCGAATGTTTTTGGAAATAATCTTGGGATAATCTTGGAAGGATTTTTGTGTGCCTATATGAGCTTTCCTTCACACGGTTTTTCAAGTGTGAGTTTTTTTATTATTCATTCGGTCTTCTTGAAGACTATATACACACTTCTTTGTTAGAGAGTTTAGTTAAAGTGTGTTGGCTTGAAGCATCTTAACGCAACATTATTAAAGATGCAATCCTTGTGTTTCTTGATTCGAGCATAGAGCGCGGGAGGAGTTCAAACGTGGTCAAGGGGATCTTGCTTAACCACGGATTCCGGGAGGAATCAACATAAGTCGAGGGGAGCTCGCACAATCCGCTCACTGCAGAAGTTAGGAAGAAGCAGTATTTAAGAAAAGATGGTGTCTTACCTTGTGTCATACTGAATGTCTTCTAACTTGTGAACATAGTGGATTGTTCTTTCTGGGCGTGGCCCCGCAAACGTAGGCAATTGCCGAACTGCGTTACAAACCTCCTGTCCATTTATTTTCCGCATTTTTTAATACTGTCCATTTGCATTTTATTATCAGTGTCACATCCAGTGTCATTCACCCACTGGGACACCGCTCTACTAACCTAGATCTTTCAATATGAAGGTTAACTATTAAAATACACAGAATGACCTTTTTTGCTAAGAAAAATAGTTGAATGATTTTTTTGCCAAAAATATAGTTCAGTAACCAAAACTCATAATTGGTGACAGTTTAGTGACGTTTCTCGCAGTTCTCCCTTTTATTTTTTTTACCTTAATTATTAGAGCAAACTGCCAGAAAAGTCACTCAACTTCTTCTCAATCCGTCTTTGGTCACTGAACTTTTAAAGTAGTCAAAAAAGTCATCGAACTCCTTAAACGTATGTTTTCAGGTCATACCATCCAATTTCTCTATTATCTTCTTTAAAACGGTTAAAGTGAAGGATATTTATGTCTTTTCTCTCTTTCCACTTCCCATTTTTCTCTTTCCCTTTTTTTTCGTGCTCAATAGCTTCATCTTCTTATCTTCTATATCCAATCTTTTTTATTCTTCCCGTTATCTATCAATGGATCAAATCTTATCTTCATTCTATCTAATCTTTTCTTCTTCTACGTTTCATCCATCAATCGATCCAAATTTATAGGTGAAAGGTAGAAGAATAAAATATTGGATAGAGAGAAAATAAGATTTAACACTTTAAATTTTCATTATCATATAATATTAATCCTCATGATCTTTTGCTTGGAATGTTTGGTCATGGTTTTGGCATTTGTGTTGAGATACTATGGTTTTTTGGAAGACATTAATGGAGGAAAAATTCAAGTTATTGAGGAATATAAGTAATTGGGTTTCTCTATTTAAGTCATTTTAAAACTAGATTTCTAGATTTTGTTGTGCGGGTTGCTAAAGAACATCAAATTTTATATAAGGTTGGTTATGGTTTTGGGAGATAAATGGTTTTTTGGTATGTCGTTTCCGTACCAAAATAAATACTTACTCTAAGAATTTAACAATAGTGTACCGAGAGTAAGGTCGATCCCACGAGGAATAACATTATCTTCTAATTTAATTAATCCGTAAATGGTCACAACAATTTAACTATCAATTTAAACTATTATTATCAAGAAATTAAATACCGAACTCAAAGAAATAGCAAAATTTAGAAATAAATTAATTCAAAGGAAAGATCCGGCAAATAAGTAATTCCACACTAATCAATTGTAAATTGCTCATCTATGCAAAGATAACAATTCCATTTTTAACCATTTAATTATAGGCTATCGAGAATCAGCTCTGACATAACCCAATTCTTCCTTAATTGTTCGATAATTGACATGTATCAGCTTAATCAATTATTTCCCTATTCATAACACAACCCGGCCGGAATCAGCTGACCACTAGATTTAATGTTACAAAAGCATTGAGTATTAGAAAAAACTAACTTTAACAAATCATATCATGATCAGCGTGCAATAATTTATTAACTGATTATTTTCATTCACCGAGACAACAATTTCACCACTAGTTAATCTTACCTATTAAATTTAATGACTTAACAAGGGATTGATTGGCTCTACCTAAATTTATTAAAGGTATTCAACCTTTAATTAATTTAGAAAATTAACATTAGGCACAGAAAACTCTTTGAATTAAATATGAAAAGGTTTAATTAAATCAATTAGGTCTCACAATTAATTCATTGATTAGTGCTTCTTTACTTACAGCCAGAAAATAAACTACTCACGATTCATAATTAAAAGCAATCAAAATAATAATTAAAAAGAAATAAAATTAAACTAAAAATATCAAAACCAACTCGACCATCGTTTGGGCAAACGACGGTGCTGCTGTTCTTGTGCTAAAAACTGGAAAGCTGCAAAACCTACAGAAAACTCTAAATGACTCAAAACATGCGTACCTCCTAAACCCTAATAAATCTGTTCCCTTATATAGGAGGGAAAGTAAAACTTTCTAAATCAACTAAAAGAATGAAACCTTCTTGTTTTCAAATTCTAACTTCGCCACATGCGGCTTTAACTTCCACATAAAAGTCAGTTTCCTAATCCAATTCATTCGCCAATTTGGTATTTACAATGAATCCGTGTACTGCCAAATCTCCTCAGTTTTTATCTCCAGCCCTTCATCTTTTAGAATGCTCTCCAAATTCTCCTCTTCCTCTCAGCATGCTCCTCAATAGAATCTCCCAAATTCTACAAAGATTAACACCATTAAGCACACATTTTCCTCAATTTAGCACTAAAAAAATATACAATAAAACATACATTTTGTGCTTATCAAGATCCCCACACTTTAGCAGTGCTGGTGCCTCAGTATACAAACAGATATAAACAAACAAAACTATTTCACAAAATAAACACCAATCCAACCAAACCAAAAAACTCTTCAAAATAATTATGTATAGTTCAAGTAACAAGCTTATGCATAATTAAGTCCCCCAAGTTAATTTACAAAATTCTTAGCAACTCTCCAAGATCACTCCAAACACTCATTTATGTATAAAATTGGGTTCAACCACTCAATCAAAATTGCACATAGAAATATTACAACGAATTTGAAAATATGTCAAAAGATAACCATTCAGACTTTTGTTTGGTAAAGAATGTCATCTCCTAGTGACATTAGAGCACAAAGTATATTGGGCAGTTTAGCAGCTGAACATGGACTTGAAAACAGCAAAAGAAGAAAAGATGTTGATGTTGAATGAACTTGATGAGTTTTGTTGGAATTCATATATGAGTACTAGCTTGTATAAGGAACGTACAAAAAAGTGGCACGATGCTAGGAATAGAGTGAAGGAATTTGAGGTAGGGCAACAAGTACTAATTTATGACTCAAGGTTGAGACTGTTCCCTGGTAAGCTGAAATCGAGATGGGCTGGTCATTTCACAGTTAACAAGGTATTTCCTTATGGGGTGGTGGAGATGAGGAACGAAACAACTACTGGATGTTGGAAAGTTAATGGCCACAGGGTTAAATTGTTCAAAACAGTTGGACAGTCAACTACAAACATTGGTGGAACCACCATGTTCTTGGATAGTCCTGCACCCTGATTCAAGCTTCACTCTGTCGGGCTGATGACATCAAACCAAGAGCTTTTTGGGAGGTAACCCAACATTTTCCTTTGTTTTCTTGTTATTTCAGATATTTTGTTAATAAATGTTTGAAACGTGTTAATAGTTTTTGTATGTGCCGAGAAGAGGAAACGGGGCCTAGAAAATGTATTAATTGAAGACACACACCTTTTTGGTAATGCAAGAATCTGATAAGATCTCTTCGGGCATAGAACAATTCAGCGAGGGCATGATTTTGCTGTACAAGTATGTACTTCACTAAATCCTCACAGTGGGAGAATGAAGATTGCAGAATATATTCTATGATGCGTGCCCACTTGAAACCAAGATTTGGCTGTCTTATTTGAGTTTCCATTGTGATATTTGATTCCTTCATGTTGCCATGCAACAAACCAAATTATATAATGTTTGATCATGTGAGAAAAAAATATGAGCTTGCATTTCAACTTTGAAGTGTTGGATCAAATCATATTGGCATTATAACAACTTTCACTTGTTTGACATGACGTAGGAGTATGACTCAGTGAATCCAAAAAGCTAAAGAATCCATGATTTTCACTAATATGTATATACGTTGCATGCGCATGCCTTATTCCATGCATGGGTTGCTTTGTGGCGTGAAGTATTTTGAATGCATGTTGACCAATTTCATGAATATGTGTAAGTTGTGCCAAGATAAGATGAATAGTGAGGATTCTTGAAGAAAGTAAAACATTACCATTCTTGTAAGAAAGTGGGACCACACAATTGTTTGGTAGCATGTGTGATGAGTGGTGACTGAATATGCAAGCATTTGAGTGGCTTAATGAAAATTTTGTTTTTTTGCTTGCATGTCATTTGTTGGCTAGTAAATCACATGATCTTGTTTGCTAGTGGGAACACTTGGCCGAGTACACATGTTTTTCTTTCTATAAATGAATTGCCAAGGTTGCACATTGCATTTCATTCCTTTGCATGAGAAGGTTGACGGGAATCCAAAGCACCAATGAAAGAAAGAAGAAAAAAACCAACACCATTTTCTCACAGTGCTCGACATTTTCAGTTTAAGTGCACTCACATTTTACATGGTTGAGCCTCCTCTCCAAGTAAGTTTCCTATATTTGGTTAAAGCTTTTGATAAGTAAGGTGTAACATTGACTTTGGTTTGACCCTTAAATGAGCCAGAATACCCGCCTGTTCTTTGAGAAATGTGTTCTTAGTGTTGCACACTTTGGTGTGGCTTGGCAGAATGGAAAGTTTAATTGGCAGGTTGTGGTGATTTCTCTGGCTTTCATATTGACACATAATAGGATAAGATTCACAGCCACTTTGCGATTTTTTCTTTTATGATTGCTGTGACTAAGTGTGGGTGGGGTGGGTTGGGGGGGGGGGGAATTGCTATGATCGCATGATACATCCATAGGCATGTATCTTATCACATGTAATTTTGGTTTACCCAAGCAATGGCTCCCAAGAAAGCTGTTCCAACTCCTGCTACTAGTTCGATGACTCCAGCCTCAAAAGGAACAGGAAAAACCAAATACGTGATATTCACCACCCTATCTGACTCGGATTCTGATGCTGAGTACATTCCTGAAGAACGTGATGTTCAAGTTGTCCAAATATCTAGGCCTAAAAAGAGGAAAGTCCCGGTACAATCAATTTCTCAACTGTTCGTTAACGAATTTGCAAAGGAGAAATTTTGTACTTTTGCCATGAGACCTATTCATGTGGAACGCCAATTTGGCATTACTGAAAGTCTTTTCACTTATGTGATCAAATTTTATCATTGGGAGCCTTTGACAATTGCACCTAAAATTTGCAATGTTGCTATAGCCAAAGAATTTTATACCAATGCCATTATGAGCAAACCCGAGAACGTTAAAGCCAAGAGAGTCTTCGTGCATGGCAAATATGTGAAGGTGACAACACTGCAAGAAAAAAGGCCTTTGGTGACATACAATATATAGTCACAAAAGAGCTAAAAGTGGTCATCAAAAGCATTTGGTGACAAATTTTTGGTTGGTCACCCGGTAGTCACCAATGCCCAGTCACTGGAGTGACTGATTTTGTCGGTGGTTACCAAAGGATAATTTTGGTGACCAAAACAAAAATGGTCACCAAAATAGTGACTGAGAAAGTTGTCACCAATTTAGTCACCAAAAGTTGCATGTTGGTCACCAAAGTGCCAATCTTTTGTGATTGAATTGGTGACCAACATTATGACGTCAATAAATGGGCAATGGTCAAACAGCACGTGACATGATATTTGCTGACCAAAAGAATGGTCACCAAAAAGGAAGAATTGGTGACTAATTATTTGGTCAACAAAGGTCATGACAAGAATTTGTGACCAAATTGTAAATGTTTTGCTGACTAAAATTGTAGTCACTAAAGAATAATTGGTGACCACAGTATAGACAAGCATTTGTGATTAATATGGTAGTCACCAAATGGTGACTAAATTTTTTTATTTGGTGACGAAATACTGTTGGTCACTATTAAAAAGTGGTCATTTTTAAGATTTGGTGACTAAAATTTTGGTCAATAATGAAGAAAATATTGTCAACATTATCATATGGTGACAAGAAAAGAGAACCTGTTCATAATAACAATAAATATCACAAATATATCGAACAAACATCAAATTTAAACCTGTTCACCAATATATCGAACAAACATTAAAATAGAACATGTTCACCAATATATCAAACAAGCATTAAAATAAAACCCGTTCACAAAATATAACAATATATGGCAAATATCCAACATTGTACTATCCAAGAAATATACCATAATATTAATAATATTCTAATATCCAGGACATAACACAAAAGTATTAATCCACCATACAAAAAGTTGATACTTCAACTCTCCAGTGTCAAGAACATCGACCATTTCTTTCTTCATCCATTAGAAGAGTTGACACTTCAACTCTTTAGTTTTCTTCAACCTTCATAATAGTTCGAATAAACAGGTTAAAATCTTTTTGTAACATATCATGTACCATTATAAAATATCACAAACATGAAGAAATAATAACCAAAGTTTGAATGTATAACCATGTCAATTTAACCAAATTTTCACGATTTAGTCCAACCCAAAGCAATAATATACCACAAGAATATACCACAAGTTCCAATATTAGCAACAATATGCCACAAGAACTATATTCAAGCATTTAAAGTAGCAATATTTAACAACAACCAAGATATTGATGGCAAGTATACATAAGACATGGTAATACATATTCTTTTGGATTTAACACATTTTAAATCAATCAAAGTATATTTTCAAAATGTACTCGTGCCAATTTACCAACAATGCGCAAGGAGAGTAACATTAAGGTATTGAAAGTTACAAGAATGACTATACTCAAAATCAAAATCAAAATCAATTGCACGACATGTTCTTAGCAATATTAGATACATACTTACATCTTACTCGGAGTCTTCTTCTAAAGGGTTGTTATTCATCATTGGCAACATTTTTAGCAATTTTGCCACTTGCAAATTTAGTTGCGATTGATCCTCTTTCTCATTTCCTCTTCATGTTTAGCAAGTTTGGATGCTAATTCAGCTTTTTCAACCTTGGCTGCATCAGCTCTAGCTCTTTCCTTCTCAACACTCATGCTTAACTTATCCTCACGAAGAAGTTCTCTGACTGGCTTTGCCCTTCCCTTCAAATGGCCAGGTAATCCACCAAGTTGTTTCACGCAAATTTCAGCGGGGGAACTAGAAGATGACGCCTCTGCAGCTTTCAACCCAGTCTACATAATAAATATAACTAATAAGAGAAGGAAATCTAATAAAAGAATAAAAAGATTGAATATTAACTAAGTAATATTGATGTACATATTTCACATCAGCTTCATGAGTGACCATTCCTCCTTTTTTAACTGAGAAATGAGCACGGTGATATGCTTCAATAGGAGACAACTTTGTCCCTTTGTTCTCTTCCTGTGGGAAATTAAAACCGCAAATAAACTATCAAATTAGTTTATGTCAAATGAATAAAAAGTTTATAAACATACATGAATTAAATAAGCTATAATATGGTTAAAATAAGTAATATAATGACTTAATATGTTGTAGTGGCAACCTCAGCACAAATTCGTGCAATTGATACGGGTCCAAGTGTTGGGGGAGTTTTATTTGTAGCACGATTTTGTTTCGCTATCATGCTCCGCTTCTGTTATTTATAATGACATGAAAAAATCATTACAGAAGACATGAAAACTATAAGTATTAGTTTAATCATAGAATGCTTAGTATACATAAACAAAGTGACATAAATACAACCTTAAATTTTTCACTGTCAAACCTCTCAATTTATATCTTCTATCTTTTATTCGGTGTATAATTTTTATCCAAGATTTGTCCATTACATACAATCTTACCCTACATTCATTTCACAAATACAAGCCATATAAATATAACATGAATTCATATAAATTTATAAAAATAGTACATTCATGTGCTTCTATTTATTAAGTAGTAACGATCATTACCTTTTTGTCGACAATAAACATCCCTCAAGTGTCCTTTGTGAAATCTTTGCGTAATGATTGCTTCCAAAGAAATGAACTAAAAAAATTAACAACATTAATAAATGTATATTAATAACACACTTATAATAACAAAAAAAAGTTAGTATAGTTTCACGATTAATCCAAATATAGTGGGAGTATTGTCAACAATAAACCACAAGAGGAATACTTATGAATTTAAAGTTCATATAATGGCACTATTTGAAATAAAACAAGGCTTGGGCAGCAAGAGATTGTAAACCATATTAATGCACAAACAAACAAACAAATCAATCTTTTTTAATCACATTATTAAACAAATATCTTAAGCCATCTAGATCACTTTAAGTCAAGAATCTTACAATCACAGAGAAACTAATTATTCTGGATCGGATAAAGGTCTTCATTTTCATTATTATTGACTTCATAATTATTCAATACACATGTTTCAAATTTTCTAATTATTGTTCCATGCATGCACTTCTTAATACAAACTATTTATTTATTTAAAAACAAATGGAGAGAAGAAATTAATTAATAGCAAATGACAAAAGCCCATAAGTCCCAACATATAATTTTGCTTTTTTGTCCAACAAAAGCCCACAAGCACCAACATATAATTTTGCTTTATTGTCCAACAAAAGCCCACAAATCCCATCATTTCATACACAAATCAAGAATTTTCTTGGATTGGTTAATATATCATGAAACTATGACTGGCCTTATAGGAATATACACATAATACAAACATTTGTCAAATGCCCAAAATCTAAACTGCATACAAAATGTAAATGTTTGCACTAAATCTTGACTTTACTTTAAATTCATTACTACTTCTACATGAAAGACAGCCATAACAAAGGATCTTCTTGTTTTTTTTCCAAAAGCGATATCTTCATATATAAATATGAAAGAAGTATTTACAGAATATTCATAAGTAATATTCCCACAAATGACAAGTTTTCTCATCGGCCAAAACCAACATCTTTCAAGTCAAAAATCCCAATTTTCTGTTTTCTTCAAACAATGACAATTGGGATTCTCAATGCAACCCACATCAGCAATTTCTTGCGATTAAGTCAAACAATGATAATTTAAAAGTGAGACAAAAATCAACATTAAATATCCCAAACACACAGCTGGACTAAAAGATGATATCATCTCTTATACAACAGCCAGAGAAAGTTAGAATGGACAATGGCACAACCAATTGTGAAATTATCAGAATGCTCTTGTTAGCATTTTAACAAATATATAATGGTCCAAACAAAGAAAAACAGCCGAGAAACAGATCAAAACAACATACACTATATCACTTCTGGTCTTCAAGTTTTCATAAAAAATCAGGGCTTTATAGAAATAAACAGAATTGCTTCATCCATCAAAAAAATCCTTTATGTTTCATGAGCAAAAAATCAAATAACTTTGCAGGTTATTTGAACCTCATAAATCCATCATAATTGCTTCATCCATCAAATAACTTTGCAGCTTCATCCATCAAAAAATCCTTTCTGAACATTTGTTTCAATTAATGAATAAGAAATTAAAGCATCAGACAAAAATGATTTAATTTTATACTTAATTGCCTAACTTTATAGTACACTGCCATACATAGATGGTAACTAATTAAACTGCAACAAACTCTCACGAATTAATCAATATATATAATTGAGAGAGAGAGAGACTTTTATGGTTACTTATTAAATATTCCATTCATTTGTAATCACAATAATTTTTCACAAAGATTGAGTCTTTTCATTGATTACTACAGAAAGATAATTTCTCACATAGATGAATATACTAAAGTTGCAGCCTTTCAAGAAAACAGGAACATGCTGCCGAATATAACAAATTTAGAGGGGAAAAATGAAACAATGGAGAAACAATGATTGATTACCCAAATGCACAGGGCTTCGTATACACTAGAAAAGATGTTCGAGTTTGCAGTTAGCCATAATCCCTCTCGTTACGCTCGAAATGGAAACCTAGAGATGAACAGCAATATGAAAATTGCGTATGAAAATTGACAGTGCGGCTTCGTTCGTAACGAGTGAGAGCGACAATGGAGTGCGGCAGCCGCTTGTTGTGTCTGAAAATTAGGTGCAGCCGCTTGTTGTGTCTGAAAATTGGGTGTCTGAAAATTGGGGGCAGCCGCTGGTTTTGTGTGAAAATTGGGTGCGGCAGCCGCTTGTTGTGTCTGAAGAGTGCGGTTGTTGTGAGGATTTTGTTAGGGCTAAAATTGGTTAAGTGTTTTGAGAGGATTGAGTGTGAGCCCTAACATGAATTTATTTTCATTAATTAGGAAAATTATTGAGTGTTTACTTGTCTAACTATTTTATTTACTTTTTTTAAAATAGGTCTATCTAATTTTGTTTTCAATTTTTTTTACATTGATAATTATTTTTAATTTCATGTGCATTAAAAGAATAACAAAATAATTAATAATAAGTAGTACTTTTACTTATAGTTTTATAAGTTTACCAATAGTGCATAATTGTATTAAGAGATATTATTTATTTTTAAAAAATTAATTTTCTTTTTTTTAAGTTTTATATTTTACTAATAAATAAGAATAAAAATTTTTAAAATACTGTTGCAAAAATAATATAACATTATTTAGTAATGAGCTTGGTCATTTGAAAGGTGACACTTACATCATTACTTTAATATAAGATATATGTTCACACTAATGTTTAAACTAATTCAGCTATAACTCAACCATTTTATTATCAAAAAAAATTTATAAACTAATTCAGCTATAGTTCATATATATTGTAAATAAAATGTTCAAACTAAAGTAAATAACATACATAATTTTAATAAAATAAAATCGTAAAGCATATTGAAAGAATGATTAACTTATAAAATATTAAAAGAGTAGGATATTAGTGAAATAATGAGTAAATTATTCTTATCAAATATTACATTTATAAGTCCAATATTTTATTTACATATTTGTGGCCTTTCTTAAATTAATTTAGCCTACATTGAATTCTTAAATTATTTTAAGATCAATTCTTAAATGTGATGGGGCAAAAATAAAAATATTAGGGTGTCTTACTATTAATATTAATAACTTAATAGGTACAATACAAATAATAATTTATTATTGTGGCCTTAATTTAGTCCATCAAATTCCTTTGGACACTATATTATATTGCTAGGTCATTATGTTGGCCCAAATTGATTTCTTATCAACTATTACATTTAGAAGTCTAATATTTTATTTATATATTTGTGGCCTTTCTTAAATTAATTTAGCCTACATTGAATTCTTAAATTAATTTAAGATCAATTCTTAAATGTGATGGGGCAAAAATATAAATATTAGGGTACCTTACTATTATTATTAATAACTTAATATGTCCAACACAAATAATTATTCATTATTGTGGCCTTAATTTAGCCTATTAATTTCTTTGGGCACTATATTATATTGTTAGGCCATTATGTTGGCCCAAAATAAATTCTTATTAAATATTACATTTGTAAGTCCAATATTTTATTTACATATTTTTGGCCTTTCTTAAATTAATTTAGCCTACATTGAATTCTAAAATTAATTTAAGATCATTTCTTAAATGTGATGGGGTAAAAATAAAAATATTAGGGTGTCTTACTATTATTATTAATAACTTAATGTGTCCAACAAAAATAATGATTCACTATTGAGACCTTAATTTAGCCCATCAATTCCTTTGGGCACTATGTTATATTGTTAGGCCATTATGTTGGCCCAAATTGAATTCTTATCAAATATTACATTTATAAGTCCAATATTTTATTTGCATATTTGTGGCATTTCTTAAATTAATTTAGCCTACATTGAATTCTTAAATTAATTTAAGGTCATTTCTTAAATGTGATGGGGCAAACATAAAAATATTAGGGTGTCTTACTATTATTATTAATAACTTAATGTGTCCAACACAAATAATGAATCACTATTGAGGCCTTAATTTAGCCCATCAATTTCTTTGGGCACTATGTTATATTGTTAGGCCATTATGTTGGCCCAAATTGAATTCTTTTCAAATATTACATTTATAAGTCTAATATTTTATTTACATATTTGTGGCCTGTCTTAAATTAATATAGCCTACATTGAATTCTTAAATTAATTTAAGATCATTTCTTAAATGTGATGGGGCAAAAATAAAAATATTATTGTGTCATACTATTATTATTAATAACTTAATATGTCCAACACAAATAATGATTCATTATTGTGGCTTACTTTAGCCCATCAATTCCTTTGGGCACTATATTATATTGTTAGGCTATTAAGTTGACCCAAATTGAATTCTTATCAAATATTGCATTTATAAGTCTAATATTTTATTTCCATAATTGTGGCCTTTCTTAAATTAATTTAGCCTACATTGAATTCTTAAATTAATTTAAGATCAATTCGAATTTATAAGGCCATTTTTGTTATTTAACTAAAGATGTAATTCAAATTTATAAATTTGAGGGATCAAAGTGCAATTTCTTGTTAAAAAACCCGACGTATTTTTGTTGTTTAATTAAAAAACTAATTTCTTTAAATTAAGATCAATTGAAATTTATAAGGCTAATTATGTTAATTGGTGACCACTTTTCTGGTCACCAAAATATTCGAAAGTTATGGAAATCTCCTTTTCCCTATGACCTTTGTTGACCAAAAATATCGTCACTAAACATTTTCATATTAGAGACCACTTTTCTGGTCACCAAAGGTTTTGTACCCAAGTTTTATTGACTAAACATTTTTTCGTCACCAAATTTGGTCACCAAAGGGTGTGTGATAGGCGGGAATGCTTCCCGCCATGGCGTTTAGTGACCAAATATTGACGAATTTTGTTTTTGGTCACCAAATTTTTAGTTGTTACCTAAATTTGGTAACTGAACTTTTTTTGGTCACCGAAAGGTACTCTTTGGTGACAAAAAATTTCTGGTCATTAAGATTTCAGTCACCAAAGGGGTATTTTTCTTGTAGTGCAAGTCAAATTGTCAAGAAACACTACTCTCTCCCCGATTATACAAGGGATGAATTTGGTGAATTAATGGAAGCTGGGAACCCAGATACTGTTTTGCAATTTTTGGGACTCCCTGGAGCAGCTTGGGTTCGCAACTCTTTCGATGAACCAATGTATGTAATGTCCCAAGACTTGACGACAGAGGCAAAAGTTTGGCCGTTGTTTGTAAATTCAAGGATCATGCCCACAACTCATAGTATAAAAATTCCTAGAGACAGGCTCTTCCTGATTTATGCAATCAAAAACAGGCTCACCATTGATGTTGGGCACTTTATAGCTGGCTACATTGATCAAGCCTTGATACATGAAACAGTAGCAATGTTTTTCCCCTTATGCTTCATAGAGCTAGCATTAAAGCAAGTTGTCAAAATCCGTTTGGAAGAAGAGTGCCGACAGTCTCTTGGGACCATCAAGGATTCTCAGCTATGGGGATATCTTAAGATAGAGCACATTGAACGCCAATGCCTAAAGGAAGAGCTTGAAGAAGGGCCAGCAGCTATTGCGGCCCCCATTGTACCAGAGCTAGGGTTCCCTAATTTTGCACCACAGCAAGGATTTTCGAATTTTGCACCAATGCAAGAAGCTATAGCTACTCTCCAATCGTCCATGCCGGACCAATATAATGCAGTACTTAGACATGTGGATGCTCTAGATGATCACTGGAATGTATTCCAGTTCGACATGGATGCGCTTCTTGATTTCATGTCTCGGGAGCAAACTGCACAATAGGCTGCTATGGATATTCGCATGAGCTAATACCAGTCGGAAATGAATTATCTAAATTTAATGATGGTTTATCATTACCAGACTAGGGGTTCGAATTATTCTTTTTCCCCTATGGAGGAACTAGATTCCGCTGCTCGTCCTCATCTCATTGTGGATACTGCGAACCGATGAGTAGTGATGCAACCGGGTGTTGGTCCTCACTCTTTATCTGCCCCACAAAATTTTCATGGTTTTGCACAATTCTCTAACCACCCCTTCTACCTGGAGTTCCATAAACAGGGTAGTTTCTTTTTGCTTCCTTTCTAATGGGGACCATTGTTATTCAAGTGTGAGGGAAGTTTATGCTGGGTGATGATGGGTGTGGTATGTGCTGAGTATGTGTTTGTGTGACTTGAAGTGAAGATGGAGCTTTGTATGTTTTTGACTGTGTTCTTATTAGGAGGAATTGGTGTCGGTGTGTTATATTAGTATTTCTAGGAGGTGCGTTTATTTATTAAATGTGTGAGTTTAGGAATGAAAGAGTGATACGAACCTAGAACCTTAAGGAATCTAAGAACGTAATCCCAATGATCAATTTGAGGATTACAAATAAGAAACAAAGAGGCAGCCCTAAATTCAATTGATGAATTAAAAACTTATCTATCAATTTCACGTAACGAACACCCCAAGAAAACCTGTCCCTTAGAACCCTCGTTATCAAATTTTCCCAACCGACCAAACCCTGATTGAATTGGAATTGTCATTCTTTGCAAAGAACAAAAAAAAACTTTTAATCAAAACTCTCAAAATAGGTTTAAACCCAAAGATGAATAATATCAATAATCTGAATGTTAATGAACTGAATTTTGCCTTTTAATTAAGATACAAGACCCATAACGAATTAACGGTAAATAAAATTCAAAATAGAAAAATAAGCTAAAATTTCGAGATAGTAGTTTGCCACACGTCGCGACGTGGGGATTTATTTGCCAATTAAATGGCGAATTTTTTTGTTCCATTTTTTTTTCAAAATTTCTAGTGAGCCGCGTCACGACATGGAAGGAAGCTGGACGTGACGACGCCGGTGCACGTCGCAACGTTGGTAGTCGTACGTCGCGAGGTCGGCTAGCTCCTGTGGACGTCGCGACGTTGGAAATTCCTCTTGAAATCTGATACGAAATCATTTGTGATCACATGTTCCAGAAAATCCAAGGTACTTGTTCCAATTGTTAAAGATGAATCTCATGTATGGAGGCCTGGAATAGGATGGAGAACAAGCCTCATATTGGTCCTAAGGAGGTCCGAGACTCCAAAATGGGATAACAAAGGAAATCATAAGAAGAGGCGTCGAATATTGTTTGCTGAGAGATTCTGCCACGTTTTAGTAATCGTATCATATCTCTCTCAATATAACTCAGAATTGGTTGATACAAGCGGAATTAGAAAGCTAAGATCCAGAGCAAAAACTTTGCTGTTTTGCAGTTTTCCAGATTCAGACAGGGTCAAGGTGAAAACACGCCGTGAAGTTGCACGTCACGTCCTGACGCGGACAATTTCTGGATTTTTAGTTTTTCATTTTTTTTTGAGTTTTAATAAGATTAAGTTCAAACGTTAATTATGGGCTTATTAATTTTGTGATTAATTAGTTAATTACATGGCCCAAATTATCTTGCATGATAATGGCATTTAATGGGCTTAATGGATCCTTAATTCATTAAGGGTAGTTTTTAGGAAACATGATTGGCAATTATCCCACATCGGGAAAATACCAAACATTAACACTTCTTGTAGCCTATTTAAAGGGCACACTCCATACGTTTTTTATAGGGAAGAATTTTGATTTGAGAAATAAAACAGCGATTGTTTTATCTTTGTGAATTTGATTTCCTGCGAAGAGTTTTCAAACTAACAAATCTGAGAATTGATTAGTTTGCGCGAAGTGGCTTTATCAATTGTCGTGTAAATTCCAATCTACTTGTTAGATTGTTCTTGTTCATTGGTTTTATTCGAAGGTCCTGCAATTGCTTCCGTGACATACAAGCCAGGGTTTGGAGCGAATCGATCCGGGTTTCGTATCAAGTGGTATCAGAGATCAAGGTTCTTCGAACAAAAATCAGTTTTATCAGTTTTTCCTTAAAATTGAAACTCTAAATTGTTGTTAATCGCAGCCTTGCATGATTTTATAATTGTGTATTGGCTACAACAATTATATCTTTTCTTTTTGTTGGATTTTTTTGTTGTTATTTGCAAAGGAGAAAAAAAATTGGGTCTTTATTGGTACACATCAAGTAGTATATCTTGATATTGTGACATGGGTGTTACTTTATCTTGGAGTGATTTGAGTTGGGAACAACAACATGTAGAAGGGAAGAGGTATTTATCGTATTCTTTACCTCCTAAAACTGATGATGAAATTGAGAAAGAATTTAGGGATGCTTTACGTGCCTTGAAAAATCCCAAACCAAAAATACCTAGATGTGCTACATGCCTTGGCTATGGACATATTGAGAGTGATTGTACGAATCTTTTTTCTGTGATTGTGGTGGATGGTATTGCCAAATTTGAGGATCCCAATGGATATAGTGTGACTGACGATCTTATTGATGTGCCAAACACAATTGAAGAGATCATTATTGAGCCCGAATGTGAAGGAGAATTTCTTTCAAATATGCCTTGGCCGAAGGTTATTTTGGAGGATATTTAGCCTACTATTGAGGAGAATGAATCCAAGGAAGATGAAGCTTCTTTGCAAGATATTCAGTCACCCATAGTGGAGTTTTCACATGATGTGCTTGAAGAGCAATCTTGTGAATATTTAATTCCTTTTATTGCTTTAAATGATTGTAATTTAATTGTTATTAATGATGTTTATCATGATAAGCAAGAAAGTGAATTGACTCATGATTTGAATGAAAAAAAGCCTTGAGGTGAGGTTTGTAGAAAACGGAAAAGATGGGGAAAATTATGAGAGCGAATTTTCATATATTTTGTCTTTTTGTCTTGATAATTTTACAGATTTTGTGCCGGCTTTCCTTGTTACCAATCAACAAGATTTGAGGACAAATCTTTTTCAAGTGGAAGGGAATGATATGAAATCATGTGTGATCACATGTTTCAGAAAATTCAAGGTACTTATTCCAATTGTTAAAGATGAATCTCATGTATGGAGGCTTGGAATAGGATGGAGAATAAGCCTCATATTGGTCCCAAAGAGGACCGAGACTCCAAAATGGGATAACAAAGGAAATCATAACAAGAGGCGTCGAATATTGTTTGCTGAGAGATTCTGCCACGTTTTAGTAATCGTATCATATCTCTCTCAATATAACTTGGAATGGGTTGATTCAAGCGGCATTAGAAAGCTAAGATCCAGAGCTAAACCTTTCTTGTTTTGCAGTTTTCCAGATTCAGACGGGATCAAGGTGAAAACACGCCGTGAAGTTGCACGTCAAGTCCTGACGCGGACAATTTCTGGAATTTTAGTTTTTCGTTTTTTTTGAGTTTTAATAAGATTAAGTTTAAACGTTAATTATGGGCTTATTAATTTTGTGATTAATTAGTTAATTACATGGCCCAAATTATCTTGCATGATAATGGCATTTAATGGGCTTAATGGATCTTTAATTCATTAAGGGTAGTTTTTAGGAAACATGATTGGCAATTATCCCACATCGGGAAAATACCAAACATTAACACTTCTTGTAGCCTATTTAAAGGGCACACTCCATACGTTTTTTATAGGGAAGAATTTTGATTTGAGAAATAAAACAGCGATTGTTTTATCTTTGTGAATTTGATTTCCTGCGAAGGGTTTTTCAAACTAACAAATCTGAGAATTGATTAGTTTGCGCGAAGCGGCTTTATCAATTGGCGTGGAAATTCCAATCTACTTGTTAGATTGTTCTTATTCATTGGTTTTATTCGAAGGTCCTGCAATTGCTTCGGTGACATACAAGCCAGGGTTTGGAGCGAATTGATCCGGGTTTCGTATTAAGTGGTATCAGAGATCAAGGTTCTTCGAACAAAAATCAGGTTTATCAGTTTTTCCTTAAAATTGAAACTCTAAATTGTTGTTAATTGCAGCCTTACATGATTTTATAAATGTGTATTGGTTACAACAATTATATCTTTTCTTTTTGTTGGATTTTTTTTTGTTGTTATTTGCAAAGGAGAAAAAAATTGGGTCTTTATTGGTACACATCAAGTAGTATATCTTGATATTGTGACATGGGTGTTGCTTTAACTTGGAGTGATTTGAGTTGGGAACAACAACATGTAGAAGCGAAGAGGTATTTATCGTATTCTTTACCTCCTAAAACTGATGATGAAATTGAGAAAGAATTTAGGGATGCTTTACGTGCCTTGAAAAATCCCAAACCAAAAATACCTAGATGTGCTACATGCCTTGGCTATGGACATATTGAGAGTGATTGTACGAATCTTTTTGCTGTGATTGTGGTGGATGGTATTGCCAAATTTGAGGATCCCAATGGATATAATGTGTCTGACGATCTTATTGATTTGCCAAACACAATTGAAGAGATTTTTATTGAGCCTGAATGTGAAGGAGAATTTTTTTCAGATATGCCTTGGTTGAAGGTTATTTTGGAGGATATTGAGCCTACTATTGAGGAGAATGAATCCAAGGAAGATGAAGCTTCTTTGCAAGATATTCAGTCACCCATAGTGGAGTTTTCATATGATGTGCTTGAAGAACAATCTTGTGAAGATTTAATTCCTTTTATTGCTTTAAATGATTGTAATTTAATTGTTATTAATGATGTTTATCATGATAAGCAAGAAAGTGAATTGACTCATGATTTGAATGAAAAAAGCCTTGAGGTGAGGTTTGTAGAAAAAGGCAAATAGGGGGAAAATTATGAGAGTGAATTTCCATATATTTTGTCTTGATAATTTTACAGATTTTGTGCCGACTTTCCTTGTTACCAATCAACAAGATTTGAGGACAAATCTTTTTCAAATGGAAGGGAATGATACGAAATCATGTGTGATCACATGTTCCAAAAAATCCAAGGTACTTGTTTCAATTGTTAAAGATGAATCTCATGTATGGAGGCCTGTAATAGGATGGAGAATAAGCCTCATATTGATCCCAAGGAGGTCCGAGACTCCAAAATGGGATAAAAAAGAAAATCATAACAAGATGCGTCGAATATTGTTTGCTGAGAGATTCTGCCATGTTTTAGTAATTGTATGATATCTCTCTCAATATAACTCGGAATGGGGTGATTCAAGTGGCATTAGAAAGCTAAGATCCAGAGCTAAAGCTGTACTATTTTGCAGTTTCCTAGATTCAGACGGGATCAAGGTGAAAACACGCTGTGAAGTTGCACGTCACGTCCTGACGCGGACAATTTCTGTATTTTTAGTTTTTCATTTTTTTTGTGTTTTAATAAGATTAAGTTCAAACGTTAATTATGGGCTTATTAATTTCGTGATTAATTAGTTAATTACATGGCCCAAATTATCTTGCATGATAATGGCATGTAATGGGCTTAATGGATCTTTAATTCATTAAGGGAAGTTTTTAGGAAACATGATTGGTAATTATCCCACATCGGAAAAATACCAAACATTAACACTTCTTGTAGCCTATTTAAAGGGCACACTCCATACGTTTTTGATAGGGAAGAATTTTGATTTGAGAAATAAAACAGCGATTGTTTTATCTTTGTGAATTTGATTTCCTGCGAAGGGTTTTCAAACTAACAAATCTGAGAATTGATTAGTTTGCGCGAAACGGCTTTATCAATTGGCGTGTAAATTCCAATCTACTTGTTAGATTGTTCTTGTTCATTGGTTTTATTCGAAGGTCCTGCAATTGCTTCCGTGACATACAAGCCAGGGTTTGGAGCGAATCGATCCGGGTTTCGTATCAAAATCCTTCTTGCGTTTCTCCACGTCGCGACGTGGGACTCCTTAGACATCGGTGTGTGGGGCTTCTCAAGCTCCTTTTCTATTCTTTTCAACACTTCTTCCTTCCAATGCTCCATTTCGATCCACCCCAATATTATACTCCATTTGGGACACTTCTAAACATGAAATAAATGCTGCATCCTCTTCACGAGCTTCACGAACTAGTCACACTCAAAAAGATCTTCAATCAACGAATATAACGCTGTCCACATTTGCTTAGTCCTCGAACGAGTCAATGGTCCCCCAATTCCTTGCAATGGATCATCCACATGACTTCTCGAGTTGGCTTCCTTATCAAGGGTAGTGAGTAGCACTTGCCTTGTGTGTTGTTGTGATGATTGAAAATTTCTAGTGTGTGTGAAGTTGCGATAAAAAGTGCTGTGATGAGTAAAACTTCGATTGTTGTGTGTTGTGTGAAGTTTTTCTTGTTTCCCACTTAAATATCATCAAATTGTGCTTGAGCTTTGAACTTAAGCAAGCATGCTCAATCAAGATAAATTAGTATTATTGATGAACTTCAAACATTGGAATAGCTCCATACACAAATAAATTGCATACATACAATTCAATAATTGAAAGTCAATCAAAGACAAATAACATATATACAATTTTGGTGAATCAAGTTTTTGCTATGTCCTAAATATTTGAAGTAAGGATTTCAACTGCCTAATGCATTTATTTAATAACACTAGGTTTTAAAGTTGTGCATGCATTGCTGATATATCATTATTTTTCAGAAAAAAATAAATTGAAAATTTCCATTACAATCTGATTACAAAACATTTTCCAAAATTTTTTATGCAATGCTTTTCAAAAAGTTAAATGTCAAGTCGTGATATTTTCTCAAAATAAAAAAAATTCATTTGACACGTGTATTTTTTTATGTATTTATTTTCTCTAAAATTTTCTGAACAAATATTTTACTTTTGAGTTATTGTATTTAATTTGTTAAGATAATTTGTTTATCTTTTCCACTACTAAAATAATCACTTTATATTATTATATATCATTTTAATCGCCATAGCTAAATATTCTAATAAAAACGTTGTACTAAGATCAAATTTGTATTGTTTGGACTTCTAAATCAAAAATTAAAATGATGATTACTTATCTAACATATAAGGTTTGTGTCTAGAAATCGAGAGATAATACTTGTATTATTATATTATTTAACAAGTTTTTATATCATTATTAGAAAGAAGAGATATAATGTTATAATACTACTGCTATAAAACTAGTAGACTGCAACTATAGAATATAAAACAAATATGAAATAATGCTAAAAAAGTAGTAGAAAAAAATATAATAAAATGTAGTAAGAATTACAATCACCTTTTTCATTCACATAACTCCCCATTTATAGGGCTACAGATCACACTCTTATATTGTAAGCTACAATGGCCTTAACATGAATTATAAGAATTCTGTAATTTACAAGGTAGAGGGTGATATTATGGGATAATGATGTTACATGAGTTACATATAATAAGAGATTCACAATTTGCTCATTAACAGATACTTCATATTAATGGCTAATTAATCGATTCATTCATTTTGTTAACAGTGTTGTGTATATATACATACTTAGAATACTTGAAATATGACGGCTTTTGTGAATCTTAAACTAGTCATTACTTGCATATCTTTGTCTTATTTCGTGATACAGTCATTAAAAATTCCATGTTTACAAAGACACATGACAATATGTCCATATTTACTGAACTTCTTATGCTTTAACATGTAATTTATTATGTTGATAAATTTCTTGCTTATATTTTTTTCTCAAAATGTTTGATTTAGTGTAACGCCCCGATTTTCGAGGATCGAAACACGCCGTAACCTCAAGATTTAGTTTCCATAATCTTGAGATTACAAGGCATCTCTTACTGTCATTACTCAGCAATAATATAAAACTAATACTTTATTAATCATCCCTACAAAATAATAATTAATAAATATCCATCATAAATACTCAAAACATAGTCATGGGTCTAACACCCATAAATTTATTCAAAAGTTCCTATACTAAGTACTTGATCCCTTCATCCTTTACCATTCCCAGACCCTTATCTCGTCCTTATCTACTCCATCAACTTCATCTGTAAAATATTTTATATATAGAAGAATGAGTGAACCAGCAAGTAAACCCTTGGTCATTTAAACTAGTCATACTTGAAAAATAATATCTTTTCAACTAATCATTTAATCAAACATACAAACTTCAATAATTAACTTACACAATAACGTAACTTATTCGTCACTTCTACTTTCATATGATTCGTACTTAAATAAACTAAAAACATGTTCACGTGACATATCTTAATGAATGTATTTCCATGACAAACATGCGTTCACGGCTTACTGAGTAGTCAGCTTAGCTGTATTCCTGCTAGGTCGGCCATTAGGCCCTTAGGCCACATACATGACATACATAGATCCCCCTTGGGTCGAGGATCTTCATTACATAATTAAACCCCCATTTGGTCAAGGATTAATT
This sequence comes from Ophiorrhiza pumila, assembly GCA_016586305.1. Taxonomy (NCBI): domain Eukaryota; kingdom Viridiplantae; phylum Streptophyta; class Magnoliopsida; order Gentianales; family Rubiaceae; genus Ophiorrhiza; species Ophiorrhiza pumila. Next base: position 38,901,192 of record BLIW01000009.1, on the reverse strand, counting down.
ATGCCATGACATACATGTTCGGAACACGTGTCCCTACCGTTAGGACATGTAATTCATAGAATCATTCATTAAGTTGAGATCATGTATAATATGTAGCGCATTACCTAATTAAGATACATACCAAGAACAAGTTAATTTAAAACCATTTATGTTTTCGTAATCACATAATAATTACCACTTTCTTATCACATACACATATGTATTTATATATAATTCCTTCATGATTGCTTAATAATCACATACATATATAAGTATTCAAAATTTTGTCATGATTATTTAATGACTACATATCATGATATGTTTATATATATACATTCAGTATAGTAAATAGCATATAATTCCTCATGGTTACTTTCTGATCATCATGTACACACATATATGTACATATAAGTAACTATCATGCATGTGTTCTAATCCTCATGTACACACATGTATATATACATATATATAATTATCATGCATGTGTAGAGAAATCTTTTACCACATTGAATCAAATAAATTTATTTCATGTATGAAAATCATGTAAGCAAACTCTCTGTAATTATTTTTTTTATGCACGATTGAAAATTTATAAATCAATTAACGTCTTATGGATTTTTTCATGCATGTAATAAATCATACAAGTGTCCAATTAATTGAAAAGAAAACTAACATGATAAAGTGTTTTGGAATTTTCATCTATTTAAACACAATTCGTATAAGACATAATTTACTTTGTAAAAATAATATGCATCATCTTTAAACCATAATATGCATACTATTCTGAATAGTATCATCATGATACAAACATTAATATATTATGAATCCTTCCAGCAAGATGCAAGTTTCATAAAAAATAATAACCATGAAATCGAAAATCTATATTTCTTGATCTGAAAATCGTATGTTATATTTGAAGGCCTGAAAAACGTGATAACATTATCATAACAGAAATCCACATCACATGCATACACGAATTCGTTAAAATAATTTGGGTAAAATGATTTAAGTGGATTCCACAAATAACTTGAATCAGACATCATATTAAACTTGAAAGCTTTAAAAGAAAATCGTAACGAACCACGTCATATTATCTATTAACGTCTTATATATGTAAGTCAAATCGTAATATATTTTCAGTTTCTTTGTAACATAAATCATAATAATTATAGAAGGGATCTAGAATTTACTTACTGGTTATGGTGGTTGCTATCAGCCTTCCCTCTCGCTCCAAAAGTCTTTACGTGAATTTTCTGATGTATGTAAGGGTTCTATTTATAGTGTTTGATTAGGGTTTACATGTACTAGTTTTCTTATACCTCAAGTATTATGTTCCTAATTTTTAGCCTTGTTTCTCTAGGGTTTTCCTGTAGCAATTTCCTTATACATAATTATATTTTTACGTATTAATTTATCAAGGATTCCTTTCACACATTATTTATCCTTTAATCTTAAATCATTACTCTTGTACATTTTTAATTAAAATTTCCAAGATATTACATTTCGTTACAAGGATTGAACTGTTCGAGTTTTTATGTTAAGCAATTGAATATGCAATTGCTTGAAGCATTACATCCACAGGTATCTAATGTGGAATACCCAGCATGCTGCCTCCAGCTAGCATATATATAGAAGTACACTAGGTTTAAAATCAGTTAATGGACTCTTGCCCATTCAGGCCCATTACAAAGATTCATTATTTATTGGGTTTATATTATAACATATTATTGTATTATATTAATTATCCAACAATCTCCTCCTATGTTCTACATATAGCACAATCCAATAAATAGATAATATAATGTTCAAAACAGATGATTGAATTATTCATAGCACAAAAGATTCATTACTCAAAATTATGAATTCTTTAAACACAGTTATGAGTTTTAGAAAACAATCTAAACTCAACCAAACACTAACAAAAGTGTTACCAAGATTAAATTTTTAGAAATCTCTAAACTTCGTACACAAGAGGTTAAAAATATTCTAAACTCAAACTAAATAGGCAAAGCGTATGTAGGTGGACTAGTTATTCAAATAATAGACCCCACAGTCCATAGCTCTAGAGGAATTATCCATTAAGCAGATCATCCTCTTCAGGATTCCAGTTGGAATCAGCTCCTCCATTTCCATCATTTGCTGTAAGTTACCAAATATTAACTTAATCATTTGTGTAACAAAATAAAGTGTCTAGTTTAAGCAGAAGAGCTTAGCATAATATCTCAATGATTGAAAATAAATATATATCAATGTCAAAATGCATAAATACCATATTCCAATAAGCATCAATGTCCAGTTTCTATATAAGAACAAGACCTAATCAGTTTCTTTTTCAAAAGAACCATTTCATATTTCTATGTGGAATGTTATAGCAGGCAAATCCAAATTTAGTTAAGCAGTATCAATTGACAAGCGTGTCGCGTACTTGCACAATTTAAACCTAACACTACTGTAGCAGTGGTGAGAGGGATCGTATCCTCAGGGAAGGTGTTTGGTTTCAAGAATTCACGAAATGTTGCTCAAATTGTGTTGCCAAATTTGCACTATCTAGAACCAGTAGAAGTAATAACAAACTAACGAAATAAAGGTAATAAGATAAATGCAAGAAGAAAGTAAGAAGGTAACAAGATCTGAGACAGACGTCCTAGAGTTATTGTACCAGACAACTGTGAATTAAACACGATTGCTATGCATTAGACCCCATGCAAAACAAGTTAGGAGGAGGCAATTGTTGCCTAGGAGGCTAGTGAACTCTCAGCATGTCGACCGCAAAGTTCTCTATACTCCCTAACATCCTACTTTTCCCATGTCGAGGCCTAACCAAGATGATTGAACACCGCAACGTCTCGACTTCCAAACACTAGCTATTCAACATACAAAACCTTAAGTCTCCCATGGCGAGGCCCGACCTAATGTTTCTAAACTCAAGCTAGCATCATAGAATCATCCTTCACTCTGTTCTAATGACTTAACGACCTCCGATTGGCATAGCGACCATATCTCAGATCGTGAGCAAAGCTAAACAAGCGAAGGAACTCCATATTCATACATTTAGTCTTCATTTCATGCAATTTCCACTCTTATTGGTGAACCAAACCTCGACCTAGTATGGCGACCACAATCTAAGTTCAATTCAGTCAATGAAAGTACAAATTCCATGAAACTTCACTTAATCGAGCATTCAACAACATGTATGATCACATCCATAGAAAGTAGGTCAATTGCATAGCACTTCACGGTTTAATTACACAATTGTCTGGTCAAAACCCTAGGGCATCATCGATTTAGCCACGGCATGCCATTTCTAATTCACGATCAATAATTCGCAATGGAAAACAATTCATTTTTGTTAATTGGAAAGAGTTTACCGAATGAAATGCCTCAATTGCTTTCAATTCACAGTTGAATACGTAAAGCCTCCTCAATTGAGTAATGTCTTACAATGATCGGAACAATTGCGTGATCGGAATCGGAATTGGAGTACAATTTGTAGTGAGAGAAAGTTCTAGTGAGAGAAAGTTTTAGGAAGAGAATAAATTCCGCTTCGAAATCAAAATTCTATTAAGTCTCTAGAATGAACCCCCCACCAAAATGTTGACTAAACCCTCTATATATAGAGGTTACAAAACGTAAACAGTACGCAACCGTGGAATGACTAAAATATTATAGACATGCCACTTCACGTAACAACAATGTTCAACAATAGCTTATGCACAAAAACAAGCCACGCCTCTGAGCCTTGAGCATCCACGCTTCCATCAGCCTCAACACGCCTACTAGCCGTCAATCAACACTCTTTCAACAGCTTCACTGCGCCTTTGAGCCACCAGCCATTACGCCTTCAGTACTCCCTGCACAAGGAACAAAAGTCCCAACGCTTAGCCAAAATTTTGGTTTTTGAAAAACTCACGCGTAACAGCGATGCATCGCAGCACACTTTCTCCACCACCACGATGCATCGCAGCGATGCATCGTGGTGCAATCGGCCACAAGCACGATGCATCGCAGCGATGCATCGTGGTGCAAACCTTCATGCCTGCGATGCATCGCTACGATGCATCGCAGTACAAATTGTGTGCAAGTGCGATGCATCATAGTGATGCATCGCAGTGCAAGTGTGTGTTGAGTGCTATGATTTTGTTGTTATACTTGTGCACTAAAAGTGTTATGAGTGTTGTGAACTATGTGAAATAGATGTGTTGTGCTTAAAGTGTTGTAAGTGCTGTGAAATGCATCCATGTAGTACTAGAGTTGTGCACACATTATGTGTTGTGTTGTGTCTTGTATTGAAGATTGCCATGTAGTGCTTGAGTGTGCTAATGTAGTGTGCATAAGTTCATGCAATGATACGCAATGGTGGGCTGCAAGTGATGCTACGATGGGAGTGAATGTGTGCGAGGTGGGTGCCTACGTGCGGCGATGTAAGTGCATGTGTGCAAGGGAGTGTGCAAGCATGTGCGGCAGTGTGTGCTCTTCATACGGTGATGCGTGTGCTCAAGTGCGACGATGTGTGCCTGACTTGTGCGACGAAGTAAATGCATGTATGCAAGGAAGAGATTATACAAGCAGCTAATTACACAATGAACACAAGTTTGTATATGACATTCCTCCCTGCATGCTCATCAAAGCCCCGAACCTTTCAACGCACAACCTAAATCCATCTCACACACAATCTTCACATAAATCATTACAACACTTTCCTTTCCACATTTTTTTAAACTTCCACAGCCCTACATCACAGTCAATCACATTAAACTCCTATCCTACCATTTTCATCTTTTTCATCACATAATGCTTCACATTATTTTTACACAATCACACAAATAACAGCCACACTTCCACATTAAAGCACACTATAATCCACAAAAGCGAAGCAAAATCCACTAAATCAAGTCAGTACAAAATTGACTTATCAATTTCCCCCACACTTGGACTTTTGCTTGCCCTCAAGTAAAATTTACACTTCATATATGTTAATCACTTTTGCACACGACCTCGCTCTCTTGTCCACTACGCTCTCCTCTGAGTTCATCAAAACACTTTTCACGCAAAGACTCACAAAAGTATCTTGACTCCAAGCTATCAAATCTCAACACAAATTATCAACCAAGGCACGATGAATAAAGACCAACATGTCATGCGTGCAAGTATGTGCTGAGGAATGCCCGACCACCTATCCTTCTTGCATGCATACCCCCTTCGTCTCAATAACAGCTCATAGCGTACCAATCACCCTGTCCACACACAAAAACTCTTAACTCACAAGATCAATGGTTGCACATTGGTGCTTCAATTGAATATAATCATTTTCTTTTGCACTTTGGTGCATTCACTTATCACACGCGTTGGCGTTTTTGCCTGGGTCTTGTGGCTCTTTTTTCCCATTATTGCTTGCCCAGGGTATTTTGGCTTTTCATTCCCAATTGCCAAAAACTTTTTCACCATATCATTTCTTGTGTGACCAACAGTTTCCTATGTGTCTTTACGGGACTATGTACGCAAGAGCATCCAAAACACCGAGGACATGCATATCAACAAGGACAACTTGAATCAGATTCCTCATATGTCAAAGAATGATTTACATGGCATATCTATCTTACTTTAACATGATGCCTTGGCCGACAAAATATACCAATTTTTCAATTTCGGAGTCAATAATAAAAAAAATTCATGCAATTCCTTCAAATAGAACATTGATGAACTCAAATTCAAACATAGTTAACAATGGAATCAAGGCGTAACAAAAAGGGATTTCCATTTAACACATTCATAAAATCATACACCCTCTCTGTCACTAGACCCCTTTTCTTTTTTTTTCATTTCAATACACATAACCCATTACACATAAATCTAATCAGTCACAAGCTCTTGACGCATTTATGGCATACTTTAAAAACTAGTAGCAAATTCCAAAATCCCATAGTCACTAAACAACTTCACAACGCAACACATCTTCTAAATTCCAAACGACTTCAACATATCACATATCAGGACAGCTTTAAGAACGAGAACCTCCCATCATCAACACATGGCAACAAACAACACAGCAACATCCAGAACAGCAACGTCACAGCAACATCCGCATAAACAACTTTACCACAACAACAAAGCACCTCAGAACAACACAGCACAACACCTACATTTTCATGCAACACATTCCACCCCCACAGTTGAAGCACACATTGTCCTCAATGTAAAAGATTAAGAAAGAGGGGCTCTCTGAGAAGACGAAGAGGGTGCAAAGGAAGCCGAAGAAGAGAATGACGCTGTTGTGGAGAAGAAAGATCCACTAAAAGGCTGTGCGACCCAATGAAAAAGACCATGAACTAATCCGTGAAGAGGCTGTCCCGTACCAAATATTGGAATCCTTGTCGCTGGCATGAACTCGGGGTCCACTCTAAAAATAGGAGTGGGAGACATTGGTGGGATATGACCAAATGTTGGCAATGGGTTGAGTGAAGACACTGCGGGTACCCCCAGTGGAAGCTCATGAATGCCACCACTGATAACATCTCTCGTCAGATTAGAAACGCGGAATCCAGCCTATTGTGCAGAAGTTGGTGTCGGTTTTGGAGGTCCAGAATCAGAATGGTAATACACGGATATTTTGTTGCACTTATCAAGTTCCATTTGCATCACCACTTGCCTATGATACAGCACCTCAAATTGTTGCTGGACTATCAAAGACATATCATCCAATTTAGTCATCATGGCCGAAGCATGGGAATCCCAACCTTGTTGCATATCATTCATCACTTCATGCATACTGCCTAGACGCTCGTCAAAGACCTGGAATCGAGTGTCCACCGAATGTTGGAAATCATTAAGGGTGCTGTGGAAGGAACTAAAGCCATATGGGAAAGGCTTTGGCGCTGAATGGCTATCATGAATAGGAGGCTCAAACTCATCACGGGGAACACCAGAGTCAGCGGCTTGAGCTTTCACCATCTCACGATCAAGCTTCAAATACTTAGCATACAAAGGAGGTGCAATAGGTAGCTTAGTTTTTCTCCAGTCTCCACCCAACTCATCAGTCACTCCTTGAGCTTTACACAACTCTTCAAGAAGCACAGGAAAATAAATCAAGGCAGTGTCTTCCTCAATACCCACTCTAATGTCATGGAGTATGATTTGGCCTATATCAATGGACCTTCATCCCTTTATAGCTAAAATCAGATACAGTCGTTTTCGCAAAACCTCGGTCAGCTGGGAGCTAGGCATAAGTCTCAAAAGCACGAACATCAACCAAATTTTCACATCGCACAGTAAAAACTGATGACGAACATGTTTATGATCTCTATGCTTGTTCACAACCCACTCAGCCCCAGGGTGTACCAACTTATTCAACAAATCTTGATTAGCATCTTTATCCTCTGGGTATTGGAAAGGGTCTGTAGGGAAACTAGGAGTGCCCAAATGCTCATTGATCAAATCACGTGTAATTTCAACCCAGACTCCTCGCATATTTACGGCCCCATCATCGTTTGGATACCTGCCATTTGCATAAAACTCTCTGGCAATACTCACATTGCAAAAGTCGGGTACATTGACAAACTTCTGGTCAAATTTGTGAAAATGTATCAACTTCTTGAATGGCCCTTTTTCAATCATAAAGGCCCGTTCCAAATGCAACTTTTTGACAGGTAACCCTTCCTCCCAACTTGTCTTTGCCTTAGCATTAACTCATAATGATGGTGTTGAGATGCCCTTCCGTTTCTTGGGGGTCGGTGTTTGAATCGTGACTGTTGGAGGGTTTTCAAAGATTGGAAGATCCTCAGGGAAATATTTTGAATCCGAATCCACATTCAGTTGGGCATTGCTCTTAGCTTTCCCTTTTCTTTTTGAGCTCTCACCCTTTTTAGGTGCCATGTCTGCAGATAACAACCGTCAAAATTAAGCTCCTCAATGAACACATTAGGTAATGGAGCAAAAATATTTCAAGATCCAGACATCAAGACCAAATTCAAAATACTAGATCATATACAAGAATGATGGTCGAGTTCCAAATATTAAGGGTGCTGTGGAAATCATTAAGGAAGCTGAACATAACCACCTGAAACACCGCATATTGTGCTTTGGACAAATTATGCTCATGCTACCAACTTGTGACAAACTAGAACAATTACCCAAAATGAAATTTTCAGCTTAACACCATCCATAAGTCCGAGAAAATAACATGCAAAGCAGGGAGAATTAGTCAGAACGTAAAGAATCAAAGTTGTAGAGCAAGATCTTATCTAAATTTAGGGACCAGAATCACCCAATTTGGACTACAAATGAGCTAATTATGCACAAAATACCGAGAGGTATCAACTGGGCAGATTCAGCAATTTCTCTTACAACAATTTTCAGCATACACGACACATTATCTTCCAAAATGGACCATATTCCAGTCACCATCAGCAAAAGTGCCCAACAGAAACACTGTAGACCTTCCTCTTAACTAAAATCTCCCACTCGAATCAACTCATTTGGACATCCCATTCTCAAGTTATGACCAAATTACAGATATATATATATTAAAGCTGAATCCTTTGATTAAGTCTTCTAAACCTTTCCCCCACACTTAACATGTACTTAACTCTTGAACAAGCAACACTGTATTCCATCTACTCATCATTTCCTTCAACTTAACAACATTATTTTCATGCTCATACATTCGCCACACTTCTGTTGTGCAAAGCATAAAGTCCATCAAGGTAAAATTCAATGGAAATGAAAAATACCTTTATTAGGGAACACAAAGGAACCCGAAGGAAGTAGAAAATGGAAAGAGATAATCGATGGCAAAAAAGTCTTGAGCAAATGCCGATCTTGTAAGCTCTAATTGTGAGAAGTATGCATTTATAATTCCGCAAGCTGAACTACTACAACCCTATGTCAAAGAATATGCAATAATAGCATCAACCAAACACAAGACAACAATAACATCATTCAAGTGTGGGCCCTTACTTCATTCAAGTCATGTGAACCATCACACCTTTCTTCTGCCAATTTGAAATAATGCACTAACATATCATAAAAGAAATCATTCAATCTTCCAGCCTTATGTCTTACCATTTCACTTCAAAATCCTATCCACTAAAATACTCCATCATAGCTTTTAATGCGTTTGCAGCTTTTCAGAACATTAAAACATAAATAGATGAGGTAGATTTTAATACCATAAATTCGATTGTGCAACTCTTACCACTACCTCTCATTCTTCGCATTGATTGAAGTTCACGGACATAACAATTCTCCACATACACATAAAACAACAAAAAACAAACAATTCATCAACATGAGATTAGACAATGTACTAAAGAAACGAGAAACAATTTTCACCACATACATAAAAAAACAAAAAAACTTAACACAGAGCAAAAACCCCCTAATTCATTCCGCATTAATCCCTTAAATCACACATGGTTCCTTAAATCACACATGGCCTTAACAGTACCAACGAAAAACAAAATATCACACCCCTCACATGTAACCCAAGCAATGGTCCCCATTGGTAAAAAGGAAAGAGAGAACTGCCCTGTTTACAGTCCTAGGCGAACTCGGGTTGCTTCTCTTCCTCCAGGAAGTTATGCCAGTGAGGGATCTCCATAAGGCCCAGAGAGGGTTGGGGAGGTTCAATGGAAGTCATGTCAATGCCTTTCCTGCTGGCTATCGGATAAAAGAATGGGGAAGAACATTGGGGTAAACTCAAATCTTTACGAGTGCCTTATGTACCCAAGAATCAATCGTCCTATGTCAATGGTGAACCGATGCTGAATGGCGTATATCAAAAGAACTCTCTCCCTACTTGCTTGAGTGGTCTGTTGAGTAGGCATGAGCCTAGAATTGATAAAGAGAAACCACAGCCTCGCCTCCGCTGTCAGATCACTTGTGAGTACATATAGTGCTTCATTTTGTGCATTTCGCACCTAAGAAGCACCAGGCACTGTCACAGCTGCCAAAAGATGATCGGTGTTCTCTGCCTTCACCAATCGACTGTATGTATCATGTGGATAATCTGGTAGAAGGTAATGCATATTTACGCTATGTCGATTCACCTTCAGGTAACTTCCCTGCAAAAACACTGAATGTATACTGTTAGTATTTGCATTAGCATAGAACTCCCTAACGATTTCCATGTTTACCGCAAGAGGGGCCATTGTTAAATAAGCCCAATTGTGGTAGCGAATGGACTCTTCAAAGCTGCGGGAGGGTGCCTCAAATAGTTTTTCAATCATGAAGCTTCGGTGGATTGATCGATGGTATAGGCTTTCCGCACTAGCATTCATGAATTGTGGAGATTCGGCCGGATCATCATCTATAACCATTTCGTCATGGGCCGAAGAAAAAAAAGAGGAAGAAGAAGAACTTCCCAAGTCCTCACTAAAAATTGCGTATTCATATTGGTTCATTTCGTATTCGTATGGGATCATGTAGGGGTCGTTTGTCATCAACTTGAATGGAGTAAGAGTTGTCTCCCTGGTGAAAACTCTAGCAAATAATGTAGAATGTTATGCGAAATGCAAGATATTTATAGTGAAAATTATTATGCACAAGGTAACTCTATGCTAGCTACAAGACAGATACATGTGATGGAATCTAGAAGACAACACACATGATGACAAAATGGTCATGTAACCACCACAATAATCATCTCGCCATGCAATATTCATCCCTACCTCCATTATGTGAAAAGCAACAAACAAAATCACGGGTGTAACATTCAGTGCACGAGTGATTCATGAGAGTCGATTCTTTTACCTTTGTTACCGTAAACAGGAAATCACTCTTACCCCTTTTTTAAAATGGTTCGTACACATATGCTAACATCCATCCAAGAAACTCCACCTCAACAAATTCACTCTCGAAAATCCCATGCACCACAACTGCGTACATGCCTCCCTGCAAAAGTCATCAAAAGATTATGAGATTGTGCCACGAATTTGCATTACACTACACACTAACTAACTCTGTACTATAACTAGAAAAATAAGATAAAGATTGAGAACAAGAAGCTGGGTTGCCTCCCAGTAGCGCTTGGTTTAAGGTCAACAGCCCGACCATGTGGCTTGGTATCAATGAGAAGGTAAATGATCATCCAAGAACAGCTCGTATGGAGCTTTTGTCAACTCGGCTACCCTTCTCTGAACTTATCAAATATGGCTTAAGTCTGTGACCATTCACTTGCCATGAATTCCCATTCTTGGTATTGAGTATCTCCACCACTCCATAAGGCATGACCTTAACAACTGTAAATGGACCAGTCCATCGTGACTTCAATTTTCCAGGAAATAGCCGCAGCCGAGAGTTATACCAGAACACATTTTGCCCTGGCGCAAAGATTTTAGTCTGAATCTTTGCATCAAGTAGCTTCTTAGTCCTCTCTTTATAAAGCTTAGAACTCACATATGCATTGAATCTAAACTCATCTAACTCATTCAACTCCAGCATCCTTTTGACTTGTGCCCCATGTAAGTCCATGTTAAGCTTCTAGATTAACAAATATGCCTTATGTTCCAACTCTACTGGGAGGAGACACTCTTTCCCAAACACAAGTCTAAAAGGAGAAGCCCCGATTGCTGTCTTGTACGTTGTTCTCTATGCCCACAGAGCCTCGTCCAACTTGGATGCCCAGTCCTTTCTTCCCGGGTTAACAACTTTATCCAAAACCCTCTTAATCTCCCGATTTGATACTTCAACTTTACCACTTGTCTGGGGATGATATGCTGTAGAAACCTTGTGTTTCACCCCATACTTGGCCAAAAGAGCTTCAAAAATCTTATTACAAAAGTGTGATCCTCCATCACTGATGATTGCACGAGGGGCTCCAAATCTATTGAAGATGTGTCTTTTGAGAAATGCTGTAACACTCTTAGCATCATTGTGCGGCAATGCGATAGCCTCAATCCACTTCGACACATAGTCGACTGCTACAAGAATGTATTGCATGCCACACGACTTTGGGAAATGACCCATGAATCAATACCCAGACATGAAACAATTCTACCTCTAGGATGTTATTCAAGGGCATCTCGTTTTGTGAAGAAATATTCCCAGTGCTTTGGCACCTATCACATTTTCCTACCCAAATCCTTGCATCCTTGAATATGTGAGGCCAATAAAAATCATATTGTAACACTTTGAATCCTGTTCTGGTAGAGCCAAAATGCCCTCCACAAGGCCCTTCATGACACGCCTCCAGAATAGCATCTTTCTCCTCTTCTTTGACACATTTCCTTATGATTTGATCACTACACACCTTGTACAATCCATTGTCATTCCAAAAGTAGTGCTTTGCATCACTCTTCAACTTCTTCTTCTGCTTATGCGAATAATAAGAGGGAACTTGCCCTGCAACCACAAAATTTGCCATCTCTGCATACCACGGCAAGTCCTCTTTCTCCATTTTGAACACTTGCTCATCAGGGAAATGGTCTCTTGTCAACAACTTAGAATTATCTTTCTCATGAGACTCTAATCTTGATAAGTGGTCAGCAACCACATTTTCTGAACCTTTACGATCTTTTATCTCAACATCAAACTCCTGAAGTAGAAGTACCCATCGGATGAGCCGTGGCTTTGCTTCATTTTTCGCTAAAAGATACTTCAAAGCTGCATGATCTGCATGTACTATGACTTTGGATCTCAACAAGTAAGCACGGAATTTGTCAAAAGCAAAAACCACAGCCAAAATTTCCTTTTTAGTGGTCGTATAGTTCATTTGTGCTTCATTTAACAACTTACTTGCGTAATAAATTGTATGAAACACCTTGTCTCTTCTTTGCCCCAAGACCGCACCTCGTGCAAAGTCACTGGCATCACACATTATTTCAAACGGTTCATCCCACTGTGGAGTGACTATGACTGGTGCTTGTATAAGCTTTGATTTCAGCAGCTCAAAAGCCTCAACACATTCTGTCCCAAACTCAAACTTGACGTCTTTTTCCAACAAGCTGCATAATGGCCTGGCTATCTTAGAAAAGTCCTTGATAAATCTTCTGTAGAATCCAGCATGTCCAAGAAAGCTTCTGATTCCCTTCACATTTGTCGATGGAGGAAGCTTGGCAATCACATCGATCTTGGCCCTGTCAACTTCAATTCCCTTGCTAGAAATCTTATGACCAAGCACGATACCTTCTTGTACCATGAATTGGCACTTCTCCCAGTTAATCACTAAATTCGTTTCCTCACACCTTTTCAACACCTTGGCTAAGTTGTCCAGACAACCGTCAAATGTCATGCCAAATACAGAGAAGTCATCCATAAAGATTTCAATAATAGACTCCACCATGTCATGAAATATAGCCATCATACAACGCTGAAAAGTAGCAAGAGCATTACACAAGCCAAAGGGCATACGCTTGTAAGCAAAAGTACCAAAGGGACAGGTGAAGGTCGTCTTCTCTTGGTCCTTGGGATCAATTGCGATTTGATTATATCCTAAATACCCATCTAGAAAGCAATAGAAGAGAAAACCCGCAATTCGATCCAAAAGTTATTCCAAGAATGGGAGTGGGAAATGATCCTTCCTAGTTGCTTTGTTGAGCTTCCTGTAATCCATGCACACTCTTTAAGCACTAATTATTCTTGCTGCCAAGAGCTTATTTGCATCGTTTTTCACGACCGTAACTCCTCCCTTTTTTGGTACGCACTGCACAGGACTTACCCATTCACTGTCTGAAATGGGAAATATCATGCCAAAATCCAACAATTTGATGACTTCCTTCTTGACAACCTCCATCATCTGCGGGTTTAATCTTCTTTGTCTGTCACGAACTGGCGCAGAATTTTCTTCCAATATAATTTTATGCATGCAGATGCTAGGACTTATTCCTTTAATGTCTACGATAGTCCAACCAATTGCTTGTTTGTATAGCCTCAAGACTCCCAACAGTTTTTCCTCTTGCCATCCTTTAAGTTTGGATGAAATCACCACCGGGAGTGTCTCATTATCTCCCAAAAATGCATATTTCAAATATGGTCAAACATTTTGTGTTCCAGGAGGAAAAAAGGTGGTGCTTTTTTCACCCAATGTTTATTGAAAGGTAAACATGCCCAAATGAAGATGTTTTTCAATTTAAATTTAATATTCGTCGGGAGTATTTTGGTCTAATAAATTTTATGTCTTAGTAGTAAGGGTATAATTGTCAACACAATAAGATTATAAACTAATCAAGGGGGATAATTATTATACGACTGACTGGTCAAGGGTTCGTTTGGTAATTTTATTTAACCTCAAAGTTTGATTGATAGTTTAGACAAATCTCGAGGGGGTAGATATAATTTACCCAAAAATTTCAAACTCTGTGTCACTTTCAATTAAGCAAAAAAAAAAACTTGCACTTTTTATCATTATTATGGGTGTAATAAACACGATTAATCCTCTTTTGGCTAAATGATTTTAAGGTTCATTTGATTGGTTGGGAATCTGGGTCGAGAAAGTAATTTTTTTCCTAGTTCCTAGATTCCTGTGTTTGTTTCAAAATGGGAAATTAAACATTTTCCTAATTATTAAATTTCTGCGCTTGTTTCATCCAGAAAAAATAAAAAGAATCCTGAACCATGAAAAATAATGGCAAGATTCCAGGATTATGAATCATTTTTAAAAGTTGGCATTGTGATTACTTTCCTGAGGATTTTAACCATGTGACTCTTTTTATGCTTATTATTCATATTTTGAGTTTCATATGTTTGTTATGGTAAATTAAAATTTCATTTTTTAGATTTTATATTTTAGTTTGATATTTTTTTTATTGAATTTCCTACTTAACTAAAATTGAAATTTTAGTTGTTTTTAAATTTCTTCATATTGACTTTTAAGATAAATCAATGTAAAAAGAGTTAAATTGATGGATGATATGTTATCTTTTTTTTTTACTTTTTTTAATTAAAATTATTAATATAGTCAGTGTTTTATTATTTTGTTTAAAAAATTCATAATTTGATTTCTGTTGCTTAAACTTTTTCTTTCATTTTTTTACTTAATTAATTTTCATACATTTTATTTCTACAGTACTTATTGTTTAATTAATTTTGGCTATTTTGATTTACATTAATTTGTAAATTTATTTTTCATTTATTTAATCAACTATTCTCTTTTTTAGCAACATTAATAAATAAACAAAAATTTTATTTTATCATAAGGTAAAAATATATAATTAAATTTTATAATATGATTTAGAATAAAATTATATAAATGGTGATGTATAAGTATAACATACAAATTGAATTCAAATAACATTATTTGGTTCAATAATTAAATCAAATAATAAACTAACAATCTACTAAATTTTTTGACAATCTATCGAAACACAGGCTAAGTATTCAGATTCCTCAAAATTAAATTCCGAAGAATAAGATAATAAGGAAAAATATTTATTTTCTTCAAAATTTAAATCCCAAGAATCACATTCCTATTAAACATTACTTTCATGCCAACCAAACGAGCCTTAGTGATCCATCAACTTGAAGGTAAGTATCGTTTTAACCCTTAATTTTGAAAAAGTCGCATTTTGATTCTCAACTTGGATTTTATCAGATAAATGCTTCTCAATTCATTTTTTATTCATTTAATAAGTAACATTATCTGTCAAATGATAGAATTTAATATTCAAAATGACATGGTTTATTTTGTGCCACATGACTAATGATCTTGTTTGTCAAATTGATGAAAAATAAGTTAAGAGCTATATATTTGTGTGACAAAATTCAACTTAAAAAATCAAAATGTAAGTTTTTCATATTTGGAAACTAAAACAATATTTATACCCCAAGTTGAGTTCATCTACCCCCTCTTTTCTATGGCTATAACTTTTGACACTTCTAACTACAATTTTGTAATTACGAAGTGCATTTATTATAATATTTTTAGAAAATTGCACATTATCTCTAAAATTTGTTAAAGAATTTTATTTTACTACTTCAATAAAAATGATACAATATTGTAGTAGAAAGAGTTCAGAAATGAAAACAATAATCGATATATAATATTAAAATAATGTTGTTAAATTAGTCAAAAAATTAATATTTACATATAACCCTTGAATTAATAGCTTCACTAATAGAAAAAGCTAACAAAAAGATTCTTACAGAGCTACATACTTTTAATTGTTGAAGGGTTTTAGTAGTACTTTGCAAAAATTTCGAAGGGTTGTATATATATTGCCATTAGCGATATATTTTAACATACTCCTACTTTATCAATCTATCTATGGGTTGATCCAACTAGATCAATGGAGGGTTGGAGGGAGAGAATCCACCTCACAGACCAAAAGGGTGCGTGACACCACTTTTGGATTTTTTCAAGCATACCACCATGATATTTGATCATGTGACCTACCCCTAACCAAACATTAAGGCTTCTACGAGTGACCAACTCGACTACACCAAGTTGGCTGAAGGGTTTTATCTAGGCGTCTCCAAAATTTGTCAATTTTATCCTAATTAAATCCATACAAGTGTGGTAATGCTTTTTTTTTATTTGTAAGATGGGATTCTCTCACTCTCTTAAAATAAAGTAGCCAGGTAAATTAAGATTAAACTAGATATATAGCTAATGTAAAAAAAAATCCCTAATACTTTGTAAAACTCTTATAGAATTTTACCTCCTGGGTACAATCCCCAAAAAAAATGGTGGAATGAATTTGTTTGGCTTATTTGTTAGGAACATATATAACTTGCATTATTTGTTTATTTGAGCATTTTTTATTTTTATCTCCTAGAACAAGTTTGTTAGGTAACCAAACAAAATATGTTTTAGTATAATTTAGGTGTGTATATATCACACGAAATCAAAAGTTGTCATTCATCACAGAAATTTTTGTTTGGTTGCTCTCATTTTAATGATTTATTTTACAAATGCAAAATGAGTTGTTTATTTTTTTTATTTTTAACCAAAAATTTTAAAACAGAAAACAATGCTACAGTAATTATTTTTGCTACAATATTTTTTATAAATAAAATATTTAATTGAATTTAAATTTTGAATTTTAAATTTTTGATAATAAATAATTCTTCCTAACAAAATTCTTACCAAACAAACTCATAAAATATTAATTCAAATTTTAATTTTAATTTTTTATAAATAAAAAAAATCTCAAATAGAAATCCTAACAAAACAAAATCATCAATTCAAGCACTGCCAAAATATTCCTTTCTTATAACAAATCTCAAGAAAAAAGATTCTATCATAAAATTCAAAAATACCCCATCCAAACATAGTAATGCTGGTGTTTTTCAAGTTCCCCAATGGCATGGAATTATACATAAATTTGTGGGCAAATAACGTAATCACTAATATTTCTTTTGCTGCTGCATAACACTAATGTTTGTTCCATTTCAATTATTGATATGAACAATATACGTATAATGCTGATATTAAATGTCACAATCAACATGACCTATGCATGGCAACATGATTAGTTTAGGGTTTAGTCTTACATATTAATTATGGTTATTATGAAAATCCCCTTCTGATTTAGGAAAATTTCAAGCTAGCTCCTTATGGTTTAAAAACTTATAAATTACTGCCTTGCGGTTTGATCTTTTTTCAAAAATGTTAAAAAAATGATAATTTTCGTGAAAAGACAAAGTGCAATTTACTTCAAATCAGCGATAGAAAGTTATGCCTATATACTAAATTAGATAGATTTACAAAAGTAAGTATTTTAAGTTTATACTTTTGTATATTTAAAAAAACTATAAAGAAGCAAAATATATGTTTTTAAACGATATAGAGGTAATTTAAAATTTTCAAAAATCACTAGCTGATTTCTTATAATTTACCCTATTAATTAACGAGTAATGATAAGGAGTAGAGTTTTGTCATGTGAGATATAAGTCAGATAATTTACCCTATTAATTAAAAAGTAATGATAGGGAGTAAAGTTTTTTCACATAGAATATTATATCGGGTGTTGAATTATCTATTCATAATAAATGGTAGTTTTTTTTTTCTTTTTTTTCTTTTTTTTGTCTTTACATCAAACCTTCATAGACTAGATGTGTGCCAACCCTTGATATATGTGGCTGACATCTATCACTTTTTTTTGTCATTAGTGATATATTTTAATCTACTCTTACTCTATCATCTATTTATGAGTTAACCCAACTGGATCATGGAGAATTGGAGGGAGAAAACCACCTCACAAACCAAACCAGTGTATGACATCACTTCTGAATTTATTTAGCAGGTTATAGGATGAAGATAAACTTGACACGCATTTAAGCATGCTGATAAGTCGGTTTTACACTGATTTATATGTGTTATATCACTTGATTTTTTACGTGCTTTTAGTAAAAATTGTGTGATATTATGTGTTGAATTGTACATTCATGTGGTGCATAATTTGTAGTGTTAAAATGGAGAAAAAAGTTCTTAAGTGGTGATTTGGTGCACACATTTGCATTTGCACACATGATTCACACACACACTCTTGAGCATCACTCACACACACGTTACGCGCAGAACGCACACACGCTGCGCACGCCTGCCTGTACACAGTGCGCAGCACTCACACACACTCTGCTCACACACAACGCATAGCACTCACATACACGATACACGCACAGCGCGTGCAACCCTCACATTCACAGACATGTGGACACTCACGCACATGCTGTTGTGTGCATGGAGCAGTAATTTGGCACCAGCCGCCTGCACATGCGCTCGGGCACAAGCACTATCCATGCGCGCACATGTTCGCGGCAGCACCAACTTGTTCGACATTTTCACACACTCTTGCTATCTTGGTTGCTTAATACTCATTGCATATTGCACACTCTTTGTCTTCCTTGTTGCGCATGTTTATATATCTGTAGTACTTAAGCACATTACATGCACTGTATTAACACACAACTTTCGCACACTACTACCATGTTTCATGCACACTACTTACTTCATACACACATGCACAAGTTATACTACACAAGTATTGCTACAACCTCGCACAACTCTTGCATGCATTTTACTTATGCACATATAGCACTTATATACTCTCACGCATAGCACACATTTGCACATCACTTGCACACACCATGCATACAAAGTTTACAAGGTGCGGGTGCGGCTGGCAACCATACCATGAAAACTATTGCATTGTGCATGGTGTGGCTGCACCGTGTTGTCTTTTGTGCGCCATTGCCGCACTATGCAATTTTTATGTGCGGCCGAGATTGCATCTTGCAAGTGTGATGTTTTTGTGCTGAAATTTTTCTAAGTGTTGGTTTTCCTGATTTTTGTTGTGTAGATTCTGAAAGTGTAAAATTCATAGCTTAAAGGTGTGGAATGCGAAATGGAAGTGTGACTGTATTTGGCTCAAAAGCGTGAAGTGCTGAAGCAGATGGGTGACATGGAGTGGCGTGCACATGTGCATTTGGGATGATTTTTCTCATAGTGGCATTTTTGTAAATAAGTTTTTAGTTTATGTTTTAGTGTTGATTAAGCTTCCAACCCCTATAAATAGAGGAATTTTCATTATTTTAGAAAAAAAGATTATTCGGATAATTTTGAGACTAGTGAGTCAGAAATTTTCTCTCTTTAGAATTTGTACTCCGATTGCAATTTCATTTGGAATTTTGGACCGATCTTTGGATTTCATTTCTCAACTGAGGAAGTATAGAACAATTCTCTTCGTGACTTTGAGCTTTTTGAAGCAATTAATCAGTAAATTCTTCCAATTTTTGAAGATGAATTGTTTAATACAGTACTTGGTTGATTGTGAGCTGGAGATGACTTTCTCCGGCTAGATCTGTGATGTTCTAGGGTTCCGATGAATGAGTACTCCACTTAGGCAATTTTATTCAGTGCAATTAATGTTATCTATGAAGAATGAAATCATACTCTATTTTGCTTAATCAGATCTATTAAATTTCATGAATTTGAACTGGTATTGTTGAATTGAACTTTAGTTGCGGTCATCATGCTGAATTGAAGCTTGATTCATTAATATTAGTTGAAAATTTGTGAAATGAGAACTGGAGTATGAAATGAACTCTTTACACTTGCTTTGTCTTGTTTGTTCTCTAAAATACGGTCATCATACTGATTTTGGATTTCAGAATCTTAACATTCAAGTGCAAAAAAATTCTCTGGTACTAGTGAAGAAATAAGAACCAAATTCAGGCCTCACCATGAAAAGTCTTTATAAAATGATTGCTAAAGTAATTAGAAATAAAGAATTGAGAAGTTGCGGGTAAAAGCATCACTCTTAGGCTTCATCATGGGAAAAGAGTGATAACATGGAATCTAGGAAACAGTGCGGTCATCATGCTGACTAGACTTTAGGTTTTCAGGTAACTGATTCTTCTATGATTTTACACATGTTGATTGTATTGCATGAGTTGCTAAAGTGAGTATTCATTCAGTGGAGGAACCCTAGGACATCTTCTCTCTTTCTACATTTACAATTTAATTGTTAGTTCTGTCTTTATTAACATCGTTTTGAGTAATTCTTTTCTGGAATTAACTCTTCCCTGAGAAACGATACCCTCCCATCACTACAACAATTAGTTAGGGATAAATTGATAGGTACGTGATAACCGATATCAATTTTTGGTACCGCTGCCTGGAAAATGCACGGTTTCTTGAATTTTGATTTGCTCTGTTTTGTTTTCTTTTGCATACTCCAATTTTCAATTCTTATTTCTCTATTTGTGTTTTTGTACTATCAGTACATTACTCTCGGTACGTGAGTGGTGTTTTGATATGATTACAAGTCTTGTATGCCTAGATCTCATAGGTGTGAAAGAGAACCAGAATATCAGCTTGATCTTGAGTTGGCAAGGACTTTGAGGAAACAGCAAAAAGATAGAAGAATGGCTGAGGGGGTGTAAATATGTGTGTAAAATACGCTCGTGGTTGCTATTCACCCCTAATCAAAGATATGCTAAACAACCCCCGTAAAGGTGATAATATAGCGAGTTCATTCCCTCAGGGAGAGGGTTGTGTTGAAATTCTAAAGAATTTTTTTTTTGATTTTTCAGTGTTTATTAAACTGAAAATAATAAAGTTAATAGTAAAGAACTAAAACTAAAATGGTGATTTAATTTAAACTTTGAATTAAGCAAGTGTACTCCCGAGATTATATTTTAGGGTCATAAAAAGCACACGCACATCCTATTTATAGTCATGCAAAACAATGGTAAATAACATAACTTACGCCCTCCTATGTGGTAAGAGGCAAAGAATGATTTAGGCACTTACCTACTTAGATATTAACTAATTCGTTAAACCCTCTTATATGGTAAGAGGCAAGATTTACTTCCTTAATTAACCTGGAACCTAATAAAACTACCAACTCAACCAAACCCTTAAGTTCAACCACTCCTATGTGGTAAGAGGCAACGCCCGAACCAGTCACACTAATACTAAACTAATCTACCTAACTCCTCCTATGTCGTAAGAGGCAAGAGCTAAGGTAAAATTAACCTAACAAATTCACAACCAACCCACAAAACAATCCAAACAACCCACTCTAATCCTCCTATGTGGTAAGAGGCAAGATTAAAGAAAGTTATCTCTAAGTAATTTGCCGCACTTTAAGAAAATATTCATCACACATAATCCAGTGCTAAATCATGCATAATTATGAGGAACACAGCAAAACTCATTCTACAAAGACTATAAGATAAAACTTAGCATGTAAATTAAGTACAAAAACTCTTATTCATAATCCCGGGAGCACAATAAATTTAGCTGAGCATGGCTAAATCAAACATCATGATATAAATATTTAAACACAATATTGAAAACATAAATTAAAAGGAAAGAAAACACCTTGAATTGTAAATCCGTAGATGAAATCTTTAACCCCTAAAAGAATGAATTCAATACACAAAGTTGTTCCCGAATCCGTACAATTGAAATTCCCTGTGCAATAAATAAAAATGAAAACCCTAGCTATTACAAAGAGAAAAACCCTTTCTTAAAATCTCTCAAAATTGTCACCCCTAAAAATCTGTAAACCTAGCCCTATTTGTAGAAATTCTATAAAGATATTTGCAAATAAGCCCTTCACAAAAACCTTGTCGGATAACAAGTCTCAAAGTGGGCCAAAATCACAAATTTCCAAAAATAACTTTGAAATACACGCGATACCTGACGTCGTGACGTGTATGTTAAGAGGCAACAATTATAACAAGCCTCAATACTCTGGTAATAGTCGATATAGAAGTGGTCCCAGTAATTAGACTCAACAAAATCAATGAGACCAATATTACCAAGGTAGTGATAAGAGAAGATCTTCAAACCCACCTTCTGGGTTTGACCATCAACAAAATGTGCAAGAGTCAATGAGGCCTTCTTTGGAGGATATGTTCCACCAAATCATAGATAAGCTAGATAAAGGTGAACAAAGATTTGCTGGGTTGGAAACAAGTGTGAAACATCATGATGCAACTATCAAGAACATTGAGATGCAGTTGAGGCAATTGGCCAATGTAGTGCATCATAGGCCTAGTGAATCTCTTCCAAATGACACATTGCCTAATCCAAAAGGCTAAGAAGTATACAATGCTATTGCCTTGAGTTGTGGGAAGAAATTGCAAGGATCTACTAAGGAGAAGACACAGATAA
Source organism: Ophiorrhiza pumila (assembly GCA_016586305.1). Taxonomy (NCBI): domain Eukaryota; kingdom Viridiplantae; phylum Streptophyta; class Magnoliopsida; order Gentianales; family Rubiaceae; genus Ophiorrhiza; species Ophiorrhiza pumila. The sequence goes on along the minus strand of BLIW01000009.1, from coordinate 38,878,655 downwards.
TCAAGAGGCCATAGTTGAGGAGGAACAGAAGGGATGTGCAAATGAGGTCATTGCACCAACGAATAAGGAGGTGTATGATGATGGAAAAGATGTGGTAAAAAAGGGTAGAGAACTAATAAGCCCTTACAACTACCCTGAGTATGCTCATCTTCCTCCATTCCTAGAGAGAGTAAAACCTATACCCAAAAGAGGACATCAATTTGATAGATTTTTGAATGTGGTGATGCAAGTCAATGTTAGCCTTTCTCTGCTTGATTTGGTGACTTTTTTTTAGTTTGTTAACCTCCTTTTGAGGTGGGTCGCCACTCCCAATATATTAATATATGTTTTGAGTAATGGACATATCCTAATATCACTCTTACAAGGGACCGAAAGAGCCTTGTGACCAGGTCCCCATTTACATGCCAAAGGCCTAATGGGAGGCTGTTCACAAAGGGTTACTAGAACTATAAAAAGTGGAGTGCTACTCCAATTACAATGATAAAGCAAGCATAAAACATGGAGTACTACTCCATTTACAATTCCATAATTGGCCAAAATTACTATTACAAAGAGTATAGGGCATTCCCTATATAGAAATCAGGATAATGTGCATGTAAAATGTATTGAATAAGCAGATATCATATCCAATACATGCACCAGCAAAAATCACCAGAGGTGAGAACATATAATATGTACTACAAAACAAATTGAGGGTGTTGAGACCTATCTAATTCAGCCATGGGCTATACTAGGTACCTGCAAAGTCTGTAGACTAATCCACAGCAATACAGTCACATGTTATATGAAGATCACTGCCCTAACAACAGACAGGTTTTGAATCATTATCTCCAAAAACATTTAAACATTTTGACTCTCTTTTAGACAACCAATCAAGAAACAACACAAAATAAACCCTACCCTAACATCAGCAGGCAGGGTTAGGAAACAGGGGAAACACATGTGATAGGCAAATTGTCCTAGCATCAGCAGACAATGGCCATAGCTTACCTTCTTATCATTCCTTGCTGGAAAATGCAGTTCCATGCATCACTGATTTTCAAAGCTTTTGGGGCTGTACTTTTTTTGAATATACGGTAAGCCCTGTTTGTCTATCCTCATGACTTTTTCGCAAGCTTCAGGCAGGTAAGTGCTATTTGTGACATTGCTGGCTAGACTTATGGCAGCTTGGTTTGCTTCCTTAACAATTTTGCTGACTGCTGATGCTTTTTTGATCATTTGTGCTTGTTCATATACTTGTGTGTAGCTCTAGCTCTCTGAGATTTCTTATTGAAAGAGGGATATCAGTTTGTCAGATTCAGTCTCTATTTTCACCTTTTCTATTCTTTTTTCTTGACATATTTGGAGCCCTTTGTGAGCAGTGAGGATGAGTACCTATAACCTGGTTAGGAAATACAGTGGAAAATCAGTAATAGTATACCAGAATAAAATCTCACCCTTGTACTTTCTAGCAATATCAGCTCCTTTTATGTAATTGTGGTCAAAACAACAAGCCACATTTATCTTTATATTGTCCTTTTCTGGAGGTCTCCAGTTATGAGCTAGAATTTTCTAGCTGCTATGGGGATTAGATATTTCATGCCAGAACCCCCCAGATGTTAAGCTGAAATGTTTGCCAGCCTATATTTGTTCAAGGTTGTGTACCATTTTGAAGATGCTTGTGATAGTTCTATCTAAATCACGACTGATGTTCTCAAAGGTGACTTGGTTTCTGCACTTCCAGATTTCCCAACAGATAATGGAGGGGGTGATTTTCAAAATGAAGTGTTGTAGCTTGTATGTTTGCTTTTTCCTCCACCAAACCCGAGGATTGAAGGGGCCAGAGGTCTGAACAACCATCTCCGCTCCAAACACCCTTCTAATGTATCTGATAAAGCTGCATTCAGAGAATATGTGTTTGTGTTTCCTCCTGATTGCAGCACAAAGGGCATAGAAAAGGTCCATGAGCTTGTAATCTAAAGAGATTGTTGTCCAGGGGGAGTCTATGTAATTTTTTTCTCATCATGAAAAAAGAGATCTTTAAAGATAGATCAGAATCCCAAATGAGAGAATAGTAAGGTTGTGGCTATTTGTGATCTTTGATGTGTTTAAAAGCTGAAGAAATGGAGAATGTACCTTTTTGCTTAATTTATCCTTTTTGTACCTGCAGTGGATAGGAATTTTAGTTATTCTTTGAATCCAGTTCTCTGGTAGCTGTGTTTGTAGAGCAGAGACTTTCCAGCTGCCATAATTGATGAAATCAGTAACTTTGTGTGCTCCATTGAGACCTGTGAGAGAGAACAAATTTCCAGCACCTGCACAATTATCTAACCAAAAGTGGCATTTACCTTCATGGATAGTAAAAAGGATATATTGATCAGCCACAGGGGCACATTTCAGCAATCTTCTCCAAGTTTGAGAGTCACTCCTTTTTGGAAGCGTGCAGTTGGGGTGAGTGGTTGAGCAATACTTGGCATGTAGGAACCTTGCCCATAAGGTGTCGTTTTGTCTAAACCGCCATCATAATTTGAAAGCTTGAGATTTGCTTACCTTCTCAAGGGATATGAAGTTTAGGCTTCCTTTATTTGTGGGGTAGCAGAGTGATTTCCAGCCAATCCAATGGTATTTGCTTCCATTTGTTGAACCATTCCAAAGGAAATTTGTAAACATTGTCTCAATTTGATGAAGGACAACCTTAGAAGGGTTTATAGACATCAACGTGTTCAAAGGAAGGGTGATAGGACACTTTGAATTAAAGTAACCTTACCCCATTTCTAACAAAAAATAAATTTGCTTGATTTGGTGACTGATGTGCCAAAATATGCAAAATTTCTCAAGGACCTTATTTCTAACAAAAAACAAATTTTGCAATGTGAGGTACCCATGATGCTTACTGAGTGTATTCAAGCATGGTTGGTGCATAATCTACCACCAAAGTTGAAAGATCCAGGGAGCTGAATCATTCCTTACAATATAGGTGCCGGGTACTTTGCAAAGGCCTTGTGTGACCTTGGCGTTTGGATCAATTTGATGACAATTTCTATTGCTGTAAATGTTGGTTTGGGAGGAAGGATTAGACAAGTGGCTTTGACGTTAAAATTGGCAAACCGTTCCTTGGTAAAGCCAACAGGAATTGTGGAGGATGTGCTAGTCATGGTGGATAAATTTACACTTCTTGTGAACTTTATTGTACTTTACATGGAATAAGACCCTGAGGTAGCCATTATTTTTGGTAGACAATTTCTTACTACAGGTGATGCACTGATACATTTTAGGAGTAAAACTGTCACTATTAAGATTAATAATGAGCAACTAGTTTTTTATGTCAATTATGCCATGAAACATCATATGCATGTGAAACATTGTTTTTCAATTAAAGCGGTGGCATGGAATATGCATATATTGGAACAAAATATGAAAAATGATTTTATATGTGTTGATGAATTAAATGCATGTGATGAATAGTGTGATGACGTAGAACTTGATTATTAGAATTGTATGATTTTGTCTAAAATTATGAATTTGGTAGAATGTTGTGTTCTGGATGATTCTAGTTTTGAAATGCAAGATGAGTTGGTAGTGGAAAATACTTTACAAGATGCATGTGTTAAGAGCCTTGAAAATGTTGAGGATGAAAATACTATAACTAATGATATTTGTGTACCCACTGAGGTGAGGTGTGAAGAGGTTTTGTGCAGGAATGACAAACTCATTCCATCCATCATGGTGCCACAAAAGTTGGAACTTAAGCCATTGCCACCTTACTTGAAATATGCATTCTTGTGTGAAAATGAAACTTTGCTCGTAGTGATTTCTTCCAAATTGGAAGTGTGGCAAGAAGAGAAGTTGTTTGGGGTGTTGAGGAAATTCAAGCAAGCTATTGGTTGGACCATATCGGACTTTAAAGGAATTAGCCCAAGCATTTGCATACACAAAATTTTGTTGGAGGAGAATGTTATACCTGTGAGAGATAGGCAAATAAGGCTTAATCCTCAGATGATGGAGGTGGTCAAAAAGAAAGTCATAAATCTTTTGAATTTTAGTATAATTTTTCCAATATCTGATAGTGAATGGGTGAGCCCTGTGCAATGTGTGCCTAAGAAGGGTGGTGTCACAGTGGTGAAAAATGATTCCAATGAACTCTTGGCAGCTAGGATTGTTAATGTGTGACGTGTTTGTATGAACTACCGTAAGCTAAACAAGGCCACAAGGAAAGACCACTTCCCACTACCATTTTTGGAGCAACTACTGGACCGGATTGCTGGGTTTCTATTTTATTATTTCTTGGATGGGTATTTAGGATACAATCAAATTGCAATAGACCCTAAAGAGAAGACCACATTCATATACCCATTTGGAATCTTTGCATACAAGAGGACGTCTTTTGGCCTATGCAATGCTCCTGCATCCTTCCAAAGGTGAATGATGGCTATTTTTCATAATATGGTAGAATCCATCATTAAAATTTTCATAGATAATTTTTCGGTATTTGGCATGACTTTTGATGGGTGCCATGAAAATTTGGCAAAAGTGCTACAGAGTTGTGAGGAAATCCATTTGGTCCTTAATTGGAAGAAATGCCAATTTATGGTGCAGAAAAACATTGTCTTGGGGCACAAAATCTCATACAAGGGTATTGAAGTGGACAAGGCCAATGTGGATATCATAGACAAGTTGCCCTCTCCCACCAATGTCAAAGGCATAAGGAACTTCTTAGGCCATGCAAGATTTTATAGGAGATTTATCAAAGACTTTTCAAAGATTGAAAGGGCATTATGTAGCTTACTGGATAAAGATGTGAAATTTGATTTTAGTGAAGAATGTTCAAAAACATTTGAGCTACTCAAGGCTAGGCTTGTGGAAGCTCCAGTGATAGTCACACCATAATGGGATGAACCATTTAAAATCATGTGTGATGCTAGTGACTATGTTGTAGGTGCAGTGCTTGGCCAAAGGAGGAACAAAGTATTCCATACCATATACTATGCTAGTAGATTGTTGAATGAAGCTCAGATGAACTACACAACAACAGAGAAAGAAATGCTTGCAGTTGTTTTTGCCTTTGATAAATTTTGTGCATACTTCTTGGGATCAAAGGTGATTGTGCATACAGATTATGCAGCACTAAAGTATTTGTTAGCCAAGAAGGAGGCCAAGCTAAGGCTCATTAGGTGGGTGTTGTTCCTTTAGGAATTTAATGTAGAGATCAAGGATCGCAAAGGATCTGAAAATGTGGTGGCTGATCATTTGTCCAGATTGAACACACATGGGCAAGATAAGCCTGATTTGTTGATACGTGAACATTTTCCAGATTAGCAAATTTTCAAAGTAGAAAGTGAGGAGTTGCCTTGGTTTGCTGAAATTGCCAACTTTGTAGTTGTTGGTTTAGTTCCCTCATATTATTCACATGAGGAAAGAAAAAGGTTAAGGCATGATGCTAAGTAATTGTTTTGGGATGACCACACCTTATACAAGATATGTAGTGATCAAGTAATCAGGAAGTGTGTGAAGGAATATGAGAAGGATGCAATTTTGAGGGCATGCCATAAAGCCTCATTTTGGTGCTACTAGGACGTGCTTTAAGGTGTTGCAAGCTAGTTTCTATTGGCCTCACATCTTCATTGACTCACACATATAGGTGGGCCAATGTGACAAGTGCCAAAGGAGTGGCAATATTTCTTGGCTAAATGAGATGCCCTTGAATAATATTTTAGAAGTAGAAATTTTTTATGTTTGTAGCATTGATTTCATGGGGTCTTTTCCCAAGTCGTGTGGCATGGAGTACATTTTGGTGGCTGTAGACTATGTTTCCAAATGGGTGGAAGCAGTGGCACTTCCACACAATGATGCAAAGAGTGTGGCCTCATTTCTCAAGAAGTACGTCTTCAATAGATTTGACACTCCAAGGGCCATAATTAGTGATGGTGGGTCATATTTTTGCAACAAAATTTTTGCAGCATTGTTGGCCAAGTATGGTGTCAAACATAAGATGTCCACGTCATATCACCCACAGACCAGTGGCCAAGCTGAGATCTCAAATAGAGAAATCACACAAGTGTTGGAAAAGGTGGTAGGTTCTAATAGGAAATATTGGGCTTTGAAGCTAGATGAAGCACTTTGGGCTATAGGTGCCTCACCATCCAAAGGAGTGGCAATATTCCTCCTGGAACACTCGGTCTGACACAAAGTAAGACTCCCTCTTATCTTTGACGCCGCCTCTTCCTAACTCCACAGTGAACGTGATTGCGCGAGCTCCCCTCGACTTGTGTTGATTCCTCCCGGAATCTGTAGTTAATGCAAGATCCCCTTGCCCACAATGAAGACAAGATCCCCTTGTCAATGGCGACTCCTCCCGGAATACGTGGTTAATGCAAGATCCTCTTGCCCACGTTTGAACTCTCCCGAGCTCCTTAACAACCTCCTCCCGAGGCTGAATTATATCAAAGAACACAAGGATTGCATCTTCAGTATTATTGCATTAAGATGCTTCAGCCAACATACTTTGATCAAAGATCTCCAACAAAGAAGTGTGTTCACAGTCTAATGAAGACCGAAAGAAACCATCAAAGCTCCACACCAAAATACGTGTGGTTGGAAAGATCATATAGGCACGCCAAATCCTTCCCATATTTATCTCCAAATCTTCCCATGTTTATCTCCAAGATTATTTCCAAATAATTCAAATGGAAAGATGGAAAATCATGTGCCTTCAATGCTTATCTTTTCCAAAGATAGATCTTTAATGATAGCTTCCAAGAATACCAAGATAAGCCCAAAAATACCAAGATAGCATTAATCTCCAAATCAATCTTCCTTGTATAGATTGATTTGATTTGATTTATGCTTCCAATAAGATCGTTCCTTATCTTGCCAAAAAATCAATGCCAATTAAAATAAATGCCAACTCCACGTGTGCATTAACAAAATCCAATGTTATTGAATTATTAAGCCTCTAAGGCTGTTTGGATTGAAAGAAAGGAAAGGGAAGGAAAGGAATTGATCAGAGTAAAGTAGAAGAAAACAGTTTCCATTCAACCTATTTGGATAGATTAGATAGATTACGAAAGAAAGGAAAATACTATTTGGATGGATTAGATAGATTACGAAAGAGAGGAAAATAGAGTAGAGTAAAGAAAAACATACTTCATCCAATTTGTTGGATAGATTGCAAAAGAAAGGAAATAACATATTAAAGAAGACTGAGATTAGAAGGAAATAAAGAAGACAGATAGTGAAATTTTTGTTTACATTATTTAATCTTTAATTCCTCCAAGATATAATCTCCTGGTTAAATGTTCATTCACATAAAAGTTTAAAATAAATTTTAAAATTCTAATTTTTAATAATAAATATATAATATGGATAATCTCCTTGTTAAATGTTCATTTATGTAACGTTTAAGAAAACAAAGAGTAGCATTAGCAACTATGAAATTTTTAATAACCAAATCAAATTCTAACAAAGAGTAGCATTAGCAACTATGAAATTTATTATAACTTTGGAGGTAGTTAGAATTGTAAGAGATTGTAATTTATTTGATATGATCGGGCGAGGCTCGAGCACCTGGACCAAACATATACCAAGCGTGTGGATCCTGTTGATAGTCAAATTTCAAGATAAAAACACAAACAAAACAATTGGCGGAATCGAAGTCTAAGGAAACGCGTAGCTGATTTCAAGTATGAATCAACCCTAACGTTATTACGAACGATTGATCAGCAAGTGATAACTTCACGTTGCTAACAAACCAATTCGGCTTGTTCTTTAACTAAAGAACATTGGTCGAAATCACCTAAAGGTCACGCTAAAGACTTTTTCGTACAATTAAGAATTAACTATTAAAGGCTTTGTCAACTCAAAGAGTTAAACACAATTTAGCAAAGCTAAAATTTCATTCATCAAATCCCCTCAAATCGTTACAAGGCAGCTCTCTATTTATAGAGATGAGTTCGGCTCTTGCTTGAAGAATAAGGAAAGAAAACCCTAACTTAATCCTATTACAACTTAGTTTCCAAGTTGGAAAAGGAAACCAATAACAAACTACTTTCCTAAACGAATAACAATAACTACTTAACGTAAATAAGCCCATTAATTAACATCCAATGGACTTAATTTATTTAAAGCAAAATAAATCCTAAATAACTTAAAAGTGGCGTGATCCATATCAAGCCCAAATACACGCCTCTTCATGGACTTGAACTCTCGGCCTTTGCAAGCTTCTTCAAGGTGGAATTTCCTTAAGCTCCAATGTAGAACTTTGAGGAACATCTTCATGAATTGTGATTGAAGAAACATGCCAAAGAACTCCATGATGAGATGATGTGCAAGTCTCGGCCTCCAAATCTCCAATGTGTGATAACAACAAAGTGTGCAAAGCTTCTTTCATCCTTTTGCTCCTTGATCTTGTCATTGGTCCATCAAGATTCATCAAAGGATCATGTAAGCTCGGCTTTGGCACCAAGGATGTGGATGGATTGCTATCATTCCCCCCCCTCCTCGAAAAGATTCGTCCTCGAATCACCTACATCAAACAAAGATAAATCAGAAACATTGAATGTAGATGAAACATGACCATACTCACTTGGAAGCTCGACTTTGTAAGCATTATCTCCTATCCTTTCCAAAATTCGAAAAGGACCATCTCCTCTAGGATGAAGTTTAGATTTCCTCTTGTTAGGAAACCTTTCCTTCCTCAAGTGAATCCAAACCCAATCTCCAGGTTCGAAAATCACTCTCTTTCTTCCTTTATTGGCTTGCTGTGCATATTGTTCATTCCTCCTTTCAATATTATTTCGAACCCTCTCATGTAACCCCTTAATAAATTCAGCTTTCTTTTTACCTTCAACATTAACAAACTCATTAATAGGCAAAGGCAAAATATCAAGTGGAGTCAAAGGATTGAAACCATATACAATCTCAAATGGTGAACAAGATGTCGAACTATGAAAAGTTCTATTGTAAGCAAACTCAATATGCGGGAGACAAGTTTCCCAATTCTTTAAGTTTCTTTGGATGATGGCTCGAAGCAAGGTAGATAAAGTGCGGTTAACTACTTCAGTTTGTCCATCAGTTTGCGGATGTGCAACAGTAGAAAACAACAACTTAGTGCCTAGCTTATTCCATAAAGTACGCCAAAAGTGAGACAAGAACTTAACATCCCTATCACTAACAATACTTTGTGGAATGCCATGCAATCTAACAATCTCCTTAAAGAACAAGTCAGCAATATGTGTAGGATCATTAGTTTTGGAACATGCAATAAAATGTGCCATTTTACTAAATCGATCCACTACTACAAATATGCTATCTTTACCATTGCGTGATCTAGGCAATCCTAAAACAAAATCCATAGAGATATCAACCCAAGGATGACTAGGAACAGGCAAAGGTGTATACAATCCATGAGGCAAAATTTTCGATTTGGCTTGTTTACACACAATACATTTATCACAAACACTTTTCACATCTTTAATCATGTGAGGCCAATAAAAGTGTTCATTCAAAATAGTAAGTGTTTTAGCAATTCCAAAATGCCCCATTAGCCCTCCCCCATGGGTTTCCTTAACAAGTAAATCACGAATGGAACAAAGGGGTATGCACAATTTATTCTTTTTAAACAAGAAACCATCATGAAAGTAGTAGTCACCATTCGGTTTTGAAACACAATCACTAAAGGCGGCAGCAAAATCATGATCAGATTTGTACAAATCTTTTATCAATTCAAATCCAAGTAACTTAGCATGCATATAGGTGAATAAAGAATAACTCCTAGACAATGCATCAGCTACAATGTTTTCTAGACCAGATTTATACTTAATCACATATGGAAAAGTTTCAATAAATTCTAACCATTTAGCATGCCTCTTATTCAACTTACCTTGAGTCTTCAAGAATTTAAGGCTTTCATGATCAGAATGAATTATAAACTCTTTAGGCCATAAGTAATGTTGCCAAACCTGTAATGACCTCACCAAAGTATACAACTCCTTTTTTTTTTTAATTGGACCGTACCTTTTTTTTTTTAAACGGTCACTTTTTTTTTTATAATTCGGACACAAACCTAATATTACACAAAATATTTAGGTTCGAACAAAGAACCTAGTACAAGAACACAATTTTAAGGTTTAAGGTTGTTTGTCTTATGTTGTTCAAACAAACCTATGACTTTTTGTCTTGTCTTAACCTTAAAATTTCAGAAAATTCAAACCTTTTTATCTCACCAAATATTCAAAATTTGATAGTGCCACTTTAAGCAAGAATTCAAGATTTATGATAAGGAACAAATTCTTACTTCAAGAAAAATTTCAAGAACTTCAAGAAAACCAAGAAAGTAATCAAGATTGGTTCTTTTTGCTGTGGTGATGATCTCGGAATATTGCAAACACAATATAAGACTCAAAACAAGAAAGAAAACAAGAACGAGCAAAATAGGTTTTCAAGAATTAAAACCCTAGAAATCCTAATATGCTTGGACGTGAAAAACACAACGAAAACAAATAAGGATTCAGCAATATGATGAGATCAAAACAAAGCTGAATGTAGACACGAAACAACAGCAACAAGACGAACGAAAATCAGCAAGACAATAGACGCAAAAGACACTAAAATCCGAGAGCTAAACTCACGGGTTTTGGACAGAATTTTGACGAAATTCAAGACTGTATTAAGACGAAACTAAGACAGCAATAATGACTCAAGAACAGCAATAAAAGACGCACTAAAACTGCAGAAAAGACAACACAAAAGGAACGCACGAAACAGCAACAATAACGACACTAAAACAGCAAGACGCAAAAAAATTGAAGACGGATTAACCTGAAATTTTGAGACAACAATTGTTCTCTGATACCAATTGATATGATCGGGCGAGGCTCGAGCACCTGGACCAAACATATACCAAGCGTGTGGATCCTGTTGATAGTCAAATTTCAAGATAAAAACACAAACAAAACAATTGGCGGAATCGAAGTCTAAGGAAACGCGTAGCTGATTTCAAGTATGAATCAACCCTAACGTTTTACGAACGATTGATCAGCAAGTGATTAACTTCACGTTGCTAACAAACCAATTCGGCTGTTCTTTAAACTAAAGAACATTGGTCGAAATCACCTAAAGGTCACGCTAAAGGCTTTTTCGTACAATTAAGAATTAACTATTCTTAAAGGCTTTGTCAACTCAAAGAGTTAAACACAATTTAGCAAAGCTAAAATTTCATTCATCAAATCCCCTCAAAACGTTACAAGGCAGCTCTCTATTTATAGAGATGAGTTCGGCTCTTGCTTGAAGAATAAGGAAAGAAAACCCTACTTAATCCTATTACAACTTAGTTCCAAGTTGGAAAAGGAACCAATAACAAACTACTTTCCTAAACGAATAACAATAACTACTTAACGTAAATAAGCCCATTAATTAACATCCAATGGACTTAATTTATTTAAAGGCAAAATAAATCCTAATAACTTAAAAGTGGCGTGATCCATATCAAGCCCAAATACACGCCTCTTCATGGACTTGAACGCTCGGCCCTTTGCAAGCTTCTTCAAGGTGGAATTTCCTTAAGCTCCAATGTAGAACTTTGAGGAACATCTTCATGAATTGTGATTGAAGAAACATGCCAAGAACTCCATGATGAGATGATGTGCAAGTCTCGGCCTCCAAATCTCCATGTGTGATAACAAACAAAGTGTGCAAAGCTTCTTTCATCCTTTTGCTCCTTGATCTTGTCATTGGTCCATCAAGATTCATCAAAGGATCATGTAAGCTCGGCTTTGGCACCAAGGATGTGGATGGATTGCTATCATTATTCAAAATTTATCTTAGAATTAAAAGATTATAATATTATTAAACTTTTTATATTATGATACAGAAATACAAAGTTGTATTAGAGAAAAGGTTATGGTTTTGAAATCTTTGGAGGTTATTAGAATTGTAAGAAATTGAAACTCTAATTTATTAATAAATTATAGGAGATCGGATCCTATATCTAAGATTATCCTATCTTATCATGTCTAATATTCAAAATGACGTAGTTTAAACTAAAAAACATAAATATCATTAAATTAAAATCACTTTACAATTATAGACCCTAACCAAGAAATGAGTGAACCCTACCACATAGTTATAATTTTGGACATGATAACACAGGATAATCTTGAACAAGAGATCTCATCTCAAATTATAGTACTATAATTTATATTAGAATTAAAAGATTAGAATATTCTTAAACTTTTTGTTTCGTGATGATACAAAAATTCAAAGTTATATTAGAGAAAACAAGTAAAATTTCTATTTACTTTCTAATGATAATTTTTGTCATAATTTTTAAATGAAGATTTACAAGTAATTTTTACGAGATTAATTAATAATAATTAATGAAAGTATCATTTCCTTTTGTTTTCACTCCCTTTTGGACAGAAATAGAAATGGAGCCAAACAGTTATGTTTAATCCATTCTAATCCCTTCCTCTCATTTCCTCTCATTTCCTCTTCCTCTTAAAAATCTAATGTTCAAAACGATATCGTTTTACTACAATCAGGGACTATGAGGGAGATGTCCAATATTCTAACCAATATATGAGTGAACCCTATGATGTGGTTTTAATTATGCTTTTAATAAAACATCTTTTCTATTATTGCACAAGATAATTTTAAATAGAAAATCTCTTCTCCAATTTCTTAAGACGAGATTGTAACTTGTGGAGTCTAATAACTAACTTATAAGTGAGCATTCAGTGCAAATAGATGAGTGACTAGTGGTATGTTTGATAAAATTGAAATATAAAATTTGAATCTGAAATAATAAGTGTATGAATACTGAAATAATTAAGCTTGTTTGATAAACACATTGATATGATAACTGAATGGAAAATAGTACGATTTTATTTATTAATTAATTATTTATTTTAATAAATGTGCAATATATTACTTTTCAAACAAAAATAAAAATTCTTAAAATGATATACATATAATACAATTTTGTAAAAATAACAAAAATTTCAAAATTAGTAATTTTGAATATAAAACTTATCATAAAAATGCATATATTTATGAACTATACATATTAATGGTACGTTATATTTTAAATATTTTAAAATATAATTTATAATTAATCAAACATTTATTGAAAAAAAAAGAAAAGATAAAAAAGATTAATCAAAATATATAACATAAATGTTTTTACCAAATCGCGTATATTAAATAAAAATATTAAAATATACAAAAAGGTATATTGAATAAAATGTATTCTATTATATTGGATGTTATTTTTTAAAAATTTTAAAAATATAATTTTTAATTAACCAAAACTTGATTTAAATAAAAAAAAATAAGGTAAAAAAGGTTATTCAAGTTGTAAAACATAATGTTTTTTACCAAATTAGGTTTATTAAATAAAAATATTAAAAAAATCGAAAGAATATTTATTGAATAAAATTATTAGCATATAAAAGAAAGAACGAAAGAATAATAAATAAAAATATTAAAATATAGAAGTAAAAAGGAAATTGAGATAGATATTAAAGAGATTTTGCCTGAGCGTATTGTGAAATTAAGCGATAAGCTAAATTTTATCGCTTAAAATTATAGAAGAAGTTTGCCTACCTTTTTAGGCACTATTAATCCATTAAGACATCCAACTTTTAGTTATTAAACAAACTTAATTGGTCAATGTTTGAATTGATTAATTTTCACACTTAAGTTAGTTTATCCAACCGACCAAAATAATGATAGGATTCTAACTAATTAAGTGGAGCTTCTTTAATACACGAGGATTTACAATGATAGATGAATGAATGAATATAATAGAACCCTAACCATGTAGCTAGCGGAGTACAATTCACGAAAAACTTGAACTTTATATCATTCTCAATTTCGCATTAAAAAATTGTGTAAATTATATTTAACCTCTCAAGGTTTGTTCAAACTACAAAACGAACCCTGAGATATGATAAAATTATCAAACAAACCTTTGAGTAGTCAATTAGACAATTAAGGGATGGAAAATTGCGAAATGACAAAACAAAAGCAGCCAAAAACACAACTATAAAATTTTCAAAAAATAGGAAAAATAGAGTTTTTAAACAATCTAACATATATTGAACAAAAAAAAAATCAAACCTTTTGTGTTCCAGGAGGAAAAAAGTTGGTGCTTTGTTCACCCAATGTTTCTTGAAAGGTAAACATGCCCCAATGAAGATGTTTTTCAATTTAGGTTTAATATTCGTCGGGAGTATTTTGGTCTAATAAATTTTATGTCTTAGTAGTAAAGGTATAATTATCAACACAATAAAATTATAAACTAATCAAGGGGGTAATTATTATACGACTGACTGGTCAAGGGTTCTTTTGGTAATTTTATTAAACCTCAAAGTTTGATTGATAGTTTAGACAAATCTCGAGTGGGTAGATATAATTTATCCAAAAATTTCAAACTCTATAACATTTTCAATTAAGAAAAAAAAACCTTGCACTTTTTATCATTATTATGGGTCTAATAAACACGATTAATCCTCTTTTGGCTAAATGATTTTAGGGCTCGTTTGGTTGGCAGGGAATCTGGGCCGAGAAAGTAATCTTTTTCCTAATTCCTAGATTCTTGTGTTTGTTTCAAATTGGGAAATTAATCATTTTTCTAATTATTAAATTTTTGCATTTGTTTCATCCAGGAAAAGTAAAAAGAATCCTAAATCATGGAAAATAACGGCAAAATTCCAGGATTATGAATCCTTTTTAAAAGTTGGTATTGTGATTACTTTCCTGAGGATTTTAACTATGTGACTCTTTTTATACTTATTATTCATATTTTGAGTTTCATATGTTTGTTATGGTAAATTAAAATTTCATTTTTTAGATTGCATTTTTTAGTTTGATATTTTTTTATTGAATTTCCTACTTAACTAAAATTGAAATTTTAGTTGTTTTTAAATTTCTTCATATAGACTTTAAAGATAAATCAATGTAATTTGATTTCATAATTTGATTTCTATTTTTAAGATAAATTTCTTCATATAGACTTTTAAGATAAATTTCTTCATATAGACTTTTAATTAAAATATTAACATAGTCAGTGTTTTATTATTTTTTTAAAAAAATTCATAATTTGATTTCTGTTGCTTTAAACTTTTTCTTTCATCTTTTTACTTAACTAATTTTCATACATTTTATATCTACAGTTATTATTGTTTAATTAATTTTGGCTATTTTGATTTGCATTAATTTGTAAATTTATTTTCCATTTATTTAATCAACTATTCTCTTTTTTAGCAACATTAATAAATAAACAAAAATTTTATTTTATCATAAGGTAAAAAGATATAATTAAATTTTATAATATGATTTGGAATAAAATTATATAAATGGTGATTTATAAGTATAACAAACAAATTGAATTCAAATAACATTATTTGGTTCAATAATTAAATCAAATAATAAACTAAGAATCTACTAACTTTTTTGACAATCTATCCAAACACAGGCTAAGTATTCAGATTCTTCAAAATTAAATTCCGAAGAATCAGATAATTAGGAAAAATATTTATTTTCCTCACAATTTAAATCCCAATAATCACATTCCTATTAAACATTACCTTTCATGCCAACCAAACGAGCCTTAGTGATCCATCAATTTGAAGGTAAGTATCGTTTTAACTCTTAATTTTGAAAAAGTCGCATTTTAATCCTCAACTTGGATTTTATTAGATAAATGATTCTCAATTCATTTTTTATTCATTTGATAAGTAACATTATCTGTCAGATGATAGAATTTAATATTCAAAATGACATCGTTTATTTTGTGTCACATGACTAATGATCTTGTTTGTCAAATTGATGGTAAATGAGTTAAGAGCTATATATTTGTGCGACAAAATCCAACTTAAAAAATCAAAATGTAATTTTTTTCATATTTGGAAGCTAAAACAATATTTATAACCCAAGTTGAGTTCATTTACCCCATCTTTTCTGTGGCTATAACTTTTCACACTTCTAACTACAATTTTGTAATTACGAAGTGTATTTGTTATAATATTTTTAGAAAATTACACATTATCTCTAACATTTGTTAAAAAATTTTATTTTACCACTTCAATAAAAATGATTCAATATTGTACTAGAAATAGTTCAGAAATGATGACAATAATCGATATATAATATTAAAAAATGTTGTTTAAATTAGTCAAAAAATTAATATTTATATATAACCCTTGAATTAATAGTTTCACTAATAGAAAAAGCTAACAAAAAGATTCTTATGGAGCTACATACTTTTAATTGTTGAAGGGTTTTAGTAGTACTGTGCAAAAACTTTGAAGGGTTATATATATATATATATATATATATATTGTCATTAGCGATATATTTTAACATACGGCTACTTTATCAATCTATCCATGGGTTGATCGAACTGGATCAATGGAGGGTTGGAGGGAGAGAACCCACCTCACAGACCAAAATGGTGCGTGACACCACTTTTAGATTTTTTCAAGCATACCATGGGATTTGATTCTGTGACCTACCCCCAACCAAACATTAAGGCTTCTACTAGTGACCAACTCGACTACACCAAGGTGGCTGAAGGGTTTTATCTAGGCTCTCCAAAATTTTATCAATTTTATCCTAATTAAATCCATACAAGTGTCGTAGTGCATTTTTTTATCTGTAAGATGGGATTCTCTCACTCTCTAAAATAAAGAAGGCAGGTAAATTAAGATTAAACTAGATATATCGCTAATGTAAAAAAAACCCTAAAACTTTGTAAAACTCTTATAGAATTTTACCTCCTGGGTACAATCCACAAAAAAATGGTGGAATTAATTTGTTTGGCTTCATTGTTAGGAACATATATAATGGGCATTGTTTGTTTATTTGAACATTTTTGTATTGTTATCTCCTAGAACAAGTTTGTTAGGTAGACCAAACAAAATATGTTTTAGTATAATTTAGGTGTGTATATATCACACGAAATCAAAAGTTGTCATTCATCAAAGAAATTTTGTTTGGTTGCTCTTATTTTAATGATTTATTTTACAAATGCAAAATGAGTTGTTTTTTTTATTTTTACCAAACAAAATAAACAGAAAAACAATGCTACGGTAATATTTTTGCTACAGTATTTTTTATAAATAAAATATTAAATTGAATTTAAATTTGAATTTTGAATTTTAATAATAAATAATTCTTCCTAACAAAATTCTTACCAAAACAAACTCATAAAATATTAATTCAAATTTAAATTTTAAACTTTTATAAATAAAAAATCTCAAATAGAATCCTAACAAAACAAAATCATCAATTCAAGCACTGCCAAAATATTCCTTCTTATAACAAATCTCAAGAAAAAAGATTCCATCATAAAACTCAAAATACCCCATCCAAATAGAGCAATGCTGGTGTTTTTCAAGTTCCCCGATAGCATGGAATTATACATGAATTTGTGGGGCAAATAACCTAATCACTAATATTTCTTTTGCTGATGCATACCACTAATGTTTGTTCCATTTCAATTATTGATATGAACAATATACGTATAATGTTGATATTAAATGTCACAATCAACATGACCTATGCATGGCAACATGATTAGTTTAGGGTTTAGTCTTACATATTAATTATGGTTATTATGAAAAATCCCCTTCTGATTTTAGGAAAATTTCAAGCTACCTCCTTATGGTTTAAAAAAATTATAAATTACTGCCTTGTGGTTTGATCTTTTTGAAAAATGTTTAAAAAATGATAATTTTCGTGAAAAGATAAAGTGCAATTTACTTCAAATCAGCAATAGAAAGTTATGCCTATATACTACATTAGATAGATTTACAAAAGTAAGTATTTTAAGTTTATATTTTTGTATATTTAAAAAAATATAAAGAAGCAAAATATATGTTTTTAAACGATATAGAGGTGGAAGATGATTGCAAATCAGGGGTGGAAGATGGAACATCTCCAACGTCAGTGCAGATTCTCCTTGTACTTGCCAGAAGAGAATAAAACTGCGTCGTGGATTGCTGTGAGGGGAAAGGAACAAGCTGCTGGACTGCAAAGTTTCAGGGACATCATCCGAGAAGACAAATCTGATTTCCCTTCCTTTAAAAGAGTCTCTAAAGGTAGGAAATAATTTATCTATGTTCTGCTGTTGGAGCAATTCGTTGTGGGACTTGATCATTTGGTCGATTCATACTGTGAAGTTACTTTTGATGTAGGCAGTCATTATAGTAGGACTACACATATAGTCCAATCTCCCATCGCCTTCTCCAAGGAGTTTTGTATAAAGGGAGTGGTTTTGGTAGCTGTTTGGTCCCATGTTGGGATTTTTTGCTTATTCAGTTATGAGTGTAGGCTTTTGAATGAGATAATGTTGCTGTTTCCTCACTACATTATCTTGTCCTGTATAGAAGTAGTAGGGCAGCCTGTACATGGAGGAAGTCCTCCACATTTACTTTATTGCAAAAGTCATTTGAGGTCCTACCCTTTAGGAATGAATAGGGGCTAGGATGTCAAATGTTATTATTTTGTAAGGGTGGTTTTAGGGTAAATTCACTACGCCAAAATATTATGTTTTAAAAATAGGGAGTGGCGATCCCACCTCGCATAGAGGGTTAGCCAATTTAAAAAAAACGATATAGAGGTTAATCTTAAAGATTCTCTCCCAGTCAGCTACCCATGAGCGTGACCTTTCTTGTAATTGCATAATTTAATTGAACGAAGTAATGGATAGGGGAGTAGAGTTTTTTCATATGAGATATAAGTTAGATAATTTGCCCTATTAATTAACAAGTAATGATAAGGAGTAGAGTTTTTTCACATAGAATATTATATCGGGTGTTGAATTATCTATTCATAATAAATGGTAGTTTTTTTTCTTTTTTTTTCTTTTTTTTTGTCCTTACATCAAACCTTCATAGACTAGATGTGTGCCAACCCTTGATATACGTGGCTGACATCTATCACTTTTTTTTGTCATTAGTGATATATTTTAACCTACTCTTACTCTATCATCTATCTATGGGTTGACACAACTGGATCATGGAGAATTGGAGGGAGAAAACCACCTCACATACCAAACCAGTGTATGACATCACTTCTGAATTTATTAAGCAGGTCATAGGATTAAGATAAACTTGACATACATTTAAGCATGCTGATTAGTCGGTTTTACACTGACTTATATGTGTTATATCACTTGATTTTTGATGTGGTTTTAGTGGAAATTGTGTGATATTATGTGTTGAATTGTACATTCATGTGGTGCATAATTTGTAATGTTAAAATGGAGAAAAAAGGTCTTAAGTGGTGATTTGGTGCACACATTTGCATTTGCACACATGACTCTCACACACACACACACACACACACACACACATACTCTTCAGCATGACTTGCACACATGCTACGCGAAGAATGCACACACGCATGCTTTCGGGCACTAGCACTATCCATGCGCGAGCATGTGCGCGACAGCACCAACTTGTTCGACATTTGCACACACTCTTGCTACCTTGGTTGCTTAATACTCATTGCATATTGCACACTCTTTGTCCTTGTTGCACATGTTTGTATATTTGTAGCAGTTAAGCACATTACATGCACCGTATTAACACACAACTTTCGCACACTACTACCATGTTTCATGCACACTACTTATTTCATGCACACATGCACAAGTTATTCCACACAAGAATTGCTACAACCTTGCACAACTCTTGCGTGCATTTTACTTATGCACATATAGCACTCATTCACTCTCACCCATAGCACACATTTGTACAACACTTACACACACCATGCATACAAAGTTTACAAGGTGCGAGTGCGGCTAGCAGCCACACCATGAAAACTATTGCATGTTGCGGCTACAGCTGGCGGCCGCACCGTGAAAAAAAGTGTACGGTGTGGCCGCACCGTGTTGTGTTTTGTGCGGTGCGGTCGCTATTGGCGGCCGTACCATGCAATTTTTATGTGTGACCGCAGCTGCACCGTGCAAGTGTGATGTTTTTGTGCTAGAATTTTTCTAAGTGTTGGTTTTCCTTATTTTTGTTGTGCAGAATCTGAAAGCGCAAAATTCATAGCTTAAAGGTGTGGAGTGCGAAATGGAAGCATGATTGGATTGCGGTCAAAAGCGTGAAGTGCTGGAGCAGATGGGTGACATGGAGTGGCGTGCACGTGCACATTTGGGATGATTTTTCTCATAGTAGCATTTTTGTAAATAAGTGTTTACTTTATGTTTTCGTGTTGATTAAGCTTCCCCATATAAATAGAGGGATTTTCATTATTTTAGAAAAAAAGATTATTCGGATAATTTTGAGACAAATGAGCGAGAAATTTTCTCTCTCTAGAATTTGTACTTCGATTGCAATTTCGTTTGGAATTTTGGACCGATCTTTGGATTTCATTTCTCGACTGAGGAAGTATAGAACAATTCTCTTCGTGACTTTGAGCTTTTTTAAGCAATTAATCGGTAAATTCTTCCAATTTATGAAGATGAATTGTTTAATACAATACTTGGTTGATTGTGAGCTGGAGATGACTTTCTCAGGCTTGATCTGTGATGTTCTAGGGTTCCGATGAATGAGTACTCCACTTAGGCAATTTTATGTAGTGCAATTAATGTTATCTATGAAGAATGAAATCATGCTCTATTTTTCTTAATCAGATCTATTAAATTTTATGAATTTGAACCGATATTGTTGAATTGAACTTTAGTTGCGGTCATTATGCTGAATTGAAGCTTGATTCATTAATATTAGTTGAAAATTTTTGAAATGAGAACTGGAGTATGAAATGAAGTCTTTACACTTGTTTTGTCTTGTTCGTTCTCTAAAATGCGATCATCATGCTGATTTTGGATTTTGGAATCTTAACATTCAAGTGCAAAGAAATTCTCTGGTGCTAATGAAAACATAAGAACCTAAATTCAGGCCTCACCATGGAAAGTTTTTAGAAAATGATTGCTAAAGTAATTAGAAAAAGAGAATTGAGAAGTTGCAGGTAAAAGCATTACTCTTTGGCCTCATCATGGGAAAAGAGTGATGGCATGGAATATAGGGAACAGTGTGGTCATCATGCTGACTGGACTTTAGGTTTTCAGGTAACTGATTCTCCTATGATTTTATACATGTTTATTGTACTGCATGAGCTGCTAAAGTGAGTATTCATTCAATAGAGGAACCCTAGGACATCTTCTCTCTTTTTGCATTTACACTTTAATTGTTAGTTCTGTCTTTATTAACATCGTTTTGAGTAATTCTTGGAATTCTGGAATTAAGTCTTCCCTGAGGATCGATACCCTACCATCACTACTACAATTAGTTAGGGATAAATTGATAGGTACGTGATAATCGGTATCAATTTTTGGCACCGCTGCCTAGGAAATGCACGATTTCTTGAATTTTGATTTGCTCTGTTTTGTTTTCTTTTGCTTACTCTAATTTTCAATTCTTATGTCTCTATTTGTGTTTTTCTACTATCAGTACATTACTCTCGGTACGTGAGAGGTGTTTTGATAGGAATACAAGTTTTGTATGCCTAGATCTCACAGGTGTGAAAGAGAACCAGAATATCAGCTTGATTTTGAGTTGGCAAGGACTTTGAGGAAGCAGCAAAAGGATAGAAGAATGGCTGACGGGGTGTAAATATGTTTGTAAAATATGCTCGTGGTTGCTATTCACCCCTAATCAAAGATATGCTAAACAACCCCCGTAAAGGTGATAATATAGCGAGTTCGTTCCCTTAGGGAGAGAGCTATGTTGAAATTCTGAAGAAAATATTTTTGGATTTTTTAGTGTTTATTAAACTGAAAATAATAAAGTAAATAATGAAGAACTAAAACTAAAATGGTGATTAATTTAAACTTTGAATTAAGCAAGTGTACTCGCGAGATTATATTTTAGGGTTACATAAAAAACACACACACACACATCCTATCTATAGTCATGCAAAACAAGGATAAATAATATAACTCACGCCATCCTATGTGGTAAGAGGCAAGGAATGATTTAGGCACTTACCTACTTAGATATTAACTAATTCGTTAAACCCTCCTATGTAGTAAGAGGCAAGGTTTACTTCCTTAATTAACCTGGAATACAATGCAACTATCAACTCAACCAAACCCTCGTATGTGGTAAGAGGCAATGGCCGAACCAGTCAGGCTAATGCTAAACTAATCCCCCTAACTCCTCATATATGGTAAGAGGCAAGAGTTAAGGTAAAATTAATGTAACAAATTCACAACCAACTCACAAAAGATTCCAAACGACCCACTCTAATTCTCTTATATGGTAAGAGGCAAGATTAAATCAAGTTATCTCTAAGTAATTTGCTGTACTTTAAGAAAATATTCATCACACATAATCCAGCGCTAAATCATGCATAATTATGAAGAACACAGCAAAACTCATTCTACAAAGACCATAAGACAGAACTTAGCATGTAAATTAAGCACAAAAACCCTTATTCATAATCCTGGAAGCACAATAAATTTAGCCGAGCATGGCTAAATCAAACATCATGATATAAATATTTAAACACAATATTGAAAACATAAATTAAAAGGAAAGAAAACACCTTGAATTGTAAATCTGTAGATGAAATCTTTAACTCCTAAAAGTGGTGCTTAGGTATGTGCATTAACAGAGGACAAGTGAAGTTGGCAACCCTCAGAACATACTTTTACGCACGACATTTCGGTCTTTATTCGTTATGCCTTGGTTGATAATTTGTGCTAAATTTCTGAAAGTTTAAGGCTGGCTAAAGCGTTTAGTGGCACTTATGTGTGTGAAAATGTTTTAATTAACTTGGTGATTGGCATTGTGAGTAAGGGACCGTGTGTTGAGTGACTAAGATAAAACATGGTTAAAAAAGGAGAAGTGTGTTGTAAAGTCTTGTGAAGTTGTTTGAGACAAGCAAAAGTTTAAGTGTGGGGAAATTGATAAGTCGGTTTTATCCTAACTTATATGTGTTATATCACTTGATTTTTTATGTGTTGAATTGTACATTCATGTGGTGCATAATTTGTAGTGTTAAAATAGAGAAAAAAGGTCTTAAGTGGTGATTTGGTGCACACATTTGCATTTGCACACATGACTCATGCACACACTCCGCACGAGCTGTGCGCACCATGCGCGTAGATAGCGCATCACTCGTGCATACACTGTGCGTAGCCCGCATGCTGCATGCACACATGATGCGCGCACCCACGCATAGCATGCACACCCACTACGCACTAACACACACGTTGCGCTCATAGCCCTCACACACACACACACACACACATACTTCCGCGTGCATGTGGGTGGTCACTTATGCACACGCTGCTACGTGCGCGGTGCAGTAGTTTGGCACCCGCCAGCGTGCATGCGTGTGGGCACTAGCACCATCCATGTGCGCGAATGTGTGCGACCGCACCAACTTGTTTGATATTTGCACACACTCTTGCTACCTTGGTTGCTTAATCCTCATTTTGTGTTGCACACTCTTTGTCCTTGTTGCACATGTTTGTATATTTGTAGCACTTAAGCACATTACATGCACCGCATTAAGTTGCAACTTTCGCACACTACTACCATGTTGCATGCACACTACTTACTTCATGCACACATGCACAATTTATTGCACACAAGTATTGCTATAACCTTGCACAACTCTTGCATGCATTTTACTTTTGCACACATAGCACTCATTCACTCTCACGCATAGCACACACTTGCACAACACTTGAAGACACCATGCACACAAAAATTTAGTATCTTTATTTAATAATTTCCTACTTATAATTTTTCTAAGTTAAAATTTCTAAATAAAGAACTTTATGTCTAATAAAAATTAAAAATTGAAATTAAAATTAAAACCGATATTGAAAGCGAAATCGAAACCAAAATAAAAATTGGAACTAGAACTACTGATTTCAAAAATTGGAATTGGAATGACCACTATTTCGTTCACTTCTAATTTTACCATTCTACGTATCGGAACAAAGTGATTTCAAAACTAGCAATTTCAAAACTGTGGTCACGACTATCAATAAATACAAAAGGCGATTTCAAAATTATCAATCTCAAAACTGTTGTCGCGACTATCAATAAATACACTCTTCGCGTACATAACCAAGATATCACACATCAACATGATGATGCCGTAAAACGTTCCTTTCTTTCAATGCATAAAAACAAACATTAATAAAATTTCTACATTAGACAAGAGTTAATGTTGAAATGTATGAGGGGAGGGACTACTACTTTTAATCTAATTAAGTAGCAAAATCAGACCGTGAGATCGTGAGACGATATTGAGAAGAGGCAAAATGGCTTGGGAGTTGTTCTGGATTGGTGAGGGGAAAGGAGGGATAATGTTGCCAATCACTAGAATTCATGTTTTCTTGCTTGTGTAATGGATATGACGGTCTGCCTCTATGATCAAATTGCTGGAACAATGGGAGGTAACAGAACAATGTCTAAGGGCTGCCACTGAATTGCAAGGGTATTAAAGTTATTATCATGTTGAATTCAGTGACAGTGGCCGAACTCGATTTTATTTTGGAAGAATGGCATAGTCTTAGAAATGAATCTGATAGCTTGTTGATAGGTTAAATTATTTACAGGTTCAATCATATTTTGACAGGGAATTTAGAGAAATGCTACTTTAATAGGAAGTAGTGCTCCTCTAAGTCTCGCTTTAGACGAAAGAAACGATTATGTAATGGAGTAGTACTCCAATTTATGGCTTTTATTTTGTAACGGTGCGCTCGGGTATATCCGGCACCGTATTTTGCTCATGATATATAGATATATATTTTCCGAAAAAAAAAAGTAGCAAAATCAGACATTTTAATTGGAAAGTCAAAATCCTTGATAAATTAAATCTACATTAAATATATAGTAAGAAATACAAAGGAAATTCTTAATAAAGTAAAAGTTTATATCTAACATTGAATTAACACATTAGAATAGAATCAAACCATAAAAATAAATCTTATAACTAACTCAAACAAATACAAAAAACAAATTAAAAGTTTAAAAGTAATTTATTCAAGTAAATAATCAAAGGAATAACGTGAGAAACTTGTCACGCTAAAAAAAACAATTATATAGTCCATAACTAATAGCCTATCGACTAGGTTTATAATTAAAATTAAAACCAATAGTAACTTATGTAATTAGCCATTGGGGCAAGCTCAATGATTAGGGAGTTAGCATCCCAATCTCAACGTGTAGATTTCGATTCTTTAGAAATGCATGTGAGGGTGTGTATATTAAAAAACAAAAAAAAAAACTTATGTAATTTCGTGAGAAACTTGTAATGCTCAAAAAGAAATTATTAGATAGTTCGCAACTACTACCTGGTCGACTAGGTTAGTACTCCAGAACCAATAGAAGAGAAGGGGTGCACCTACAAGATCCTTTTTTCACGTAGTGAGTAAACGACCATGGCTGATATGGCGCGCTCCATTATTGGTTAATAATCGTTAAACATATGATATATCGATAATTATTGATCATCCAAGACCTTTTCATGTTAAATAGTATTTTATAATTGGATAAATTACTTCAACCGTCCTTAAATTTGAGGGTTCATTTCGTTTTTATCTCTAACTAAAAAGTTTAATTTTCGTCCTTTATTTTGTATTTTTAGATTTCAAAGATCATTTATTTACTTTTCATGTTAGAAAAATTGAACTCAAATGACTATTTAACATTCATATATCTAATTTGATTAATTTATATACACTTCCATTTGTCATATATGTGTTAAATATTTATTTAAATTAAATTTTAAATGGAAAAAAATAGACGAAAGACAATTCTAAATTAAATTGTAGCATGAAAGACAAAAATAATTTTTTTTAATTAAAGAAAAAAGCAAAATGAATCCGAAGGACAATTGAAATAATTTACCCTTTATAATTTCCTTACTAATTAATATAAGTTCACACATTTCAATGTATATAAATCTTATTTTTCTCATTGCCTCAATTAGGACACACCCATCTTTTTCTTTTTCGAGCAGATTGCTCTCTCAAATAACTTTTGCAACTCATAATAATCCAAAAAAAAAAAACATTTACCTATGGATTCACAAAATGGTTCTTTGACCACCGAAATCCTGAAAAATTTCATGATGTTGAGAGTAGCTGCCAAGCGTGATATTCATGTTTTACTCGTTGACCATGACAAAGAAAGTCTTGTTTCAACTGCAAAATTGCTCGAATCAAATTCCTATACAGGTATCAAAGAGTTTTATTTAATTTTGTATTATTTTTGGGTATTAATTGGAAGTTATCCCAACATTTTATTATTCTCTCGGCCAATTTTTTTTAACAAACTTGCAAGGTTTTTGTACCAATAATGAAATTCGCTAATTTTCTTAAATTAATCTTTTGATTGTTTAATAGATTGTTTGATTATTAATGAATTAATTATTTACGAAATCACAAAGTGATTAAGACACTATTTACATGCAAGGAGATATTGAATGGTAAAGGTGATAAACATGCGGGTCGGGTAGATTTTCGTCGGGTTTTGACAGATTTGGATAGTTGAGCCTATTATATGATTAATATTATATGGGTGGGTATGAAATGGATTTGGACAACCCATAGATGCCCAAAGTGTCTAAACATTTATGCACTATTTTCTTTTATACTTTTTTTCCTTTTTATGGGACAAACTATATATTCAAAGTAGGTAGCTGGTTGATTATCGAATTGTCGTCAGTTATCTGGATGAATTTTGGCTAAAGCACCAAAATTGATGGCCGTATTCCGATCATGATCGACTATATGGCTGGTCGATTATTGAATTGTTGTTAGTCAACTTATCAAACTTTGGCAAATAGCTAAACTTGGTGGCCATGGTCGGACAATTAAGTTTGTGATCGTCTCATTATTAAATTGCCACTAGTCGGATGATCAATTTCCGACTAAATCACTAAATTTTCTGGCCAAGGTCTGGCAATAAATATCAATAGTCCACTTACAAGACATGTAGTTATTTTGACGAGAAAAAATTAGAAAAATGAAGGAAAAGACAAAAAGTGAAAAGATACTCTTAAAAGTACATCCGTTACTAACATTTTAAAATATTTAATGGTACTCACTACATAGGATCCTCCGTCTTCTGACATGTGTATGACTACGTATTTTAAATTTTAATATTTTAATATTTGTATATTTATTCATCTCAATATTTTTATTAGTTAAATCCACATTTATTTTAGGTTATTTTAATATAAAGATTTTTTTAATTTAGTTTTAAAAGTTTAAACTTTTTTTTGTTATTTCCTACTTTTATTTATATTTTAAAAAATTATTTTAAAAATACTTGAATGAGTGTGCATTTCATACTATAAATATTGATACACACAAAAGAATATACATATATATATATATTAAAATATTAATATGTAAAACACGAAATGATACATAAAATGTGATAGGAAGGATCTGATTACTGTGGTACCCATTTTCTTTAGAGAAAATATGTATACTCATTTTTTGCAGTCGATATAGAAAGTAGTTATGGATATTGACCAAATTTTTGAGCAATTAATAGCAATACTTATTTCTAGCACATTATTTTTATGCAACTTTGCAACTCGACATAAACGATAGTCATAGATATTATAGTGGAGTCCAAAAATTATGAGAATTTCCTAATTAAGGTATCCATTTTGAGTAAATTTTCCAATCCTAATCTCCAACCACATAGTTCACCGAATTTCAGTTGAGTTAAGCTACTCGAATTCGAGTTTGAACACTCGTGGGCAACTTGCAAGCAAGAGGCGGATCTAAGGCGGGTTGGTGTGGGCTTCAGCCCCCTAGTTCAATAAATTAATAAAACTAAACTCAAATTTGGCCAAATAACTTAATTTCGCCTCCACCAAGCTTTTCAACATTTTACAAATTAAAAAACATTCCAAGCTAAATAATTCATATGTTTTTCATGAGATTTTTTAGTCCAACAATATAGTTTAGTTCTTTAAGTTGTTGGGCATAATTTGATTTTGATTTTTGTTTTCTTGTTATTGTTTATTTTCCTTGTTGAAAAAGGATATGATTTCATATGAATTTTAGCGGTTTGAATAATTATTTGTTTTATCATTGTTGTTATAAAAATTATATCCTTAAAAAACTCATCTACACTCTAAAATTCATATTTTTAAAATTTTTACATAAGTGACATGCAAATTGTAATATTACCAAAACTCTTGTGAAACTGTCTCATATATGAGATGTGATATGCGAATTACAAAAGTATGCTAATATGCTATTTTTTATACGGTATATGCTAATATTTGATACTTTATACGCTAATACGCTAATTTTTTATACTTTACATACTAATTTTTGATACTTTATACGCTAAAGTGTAATTTATACGCAAGTCTCTTATATGAGACGGTCTCACAGGAGAATGACACTTGTAACATTTATTATACCCAAAATTTAAAAAAATTCTATTTTATCTATAAAAAATCTAAAATTTTATTAATTTAGTTGAATTTACTAATTATTAAATAATTTATTTAATCTAGCAAAAAAAATATTTTTAAGTGAGCCCCCTATAAAAATAATTTCTTGTTTCGCCCCTGTTGCAAGAAGTATTAAATTTTTTAAAATTTTATATTATACATTTATATTTTAGTTCTTCAACTTATATTAATTTTTTTCATGTATTTATATTTAGACTTTAATTATTAAATTAACAGAAAATTTTCAATTAAATTTAATCCTTAACTTGAGCTTCATTCCCTATAGTCAAGCTTGAGCTTTGAACTTAAGCGAGGATGCACATCAAGATTAAAGAGCATTATTGATGAATTTTAGTAATTGGATTAGCTCTATACGCAAAGTTTACTCGATTGGATTCCCAAATAAATATATTTGATCTTATACAAATACAAAAATCTGAAATAAGGTTGCGTTTGGCTAAGGGCTTATTGTTTTTGTTCTTGAACAATAATTAATAGAGTGTTTGTCTAACAATAATTAATAGGTTGACCAATAGTCAACACCATTGACCGACATTGATCGACCAACCAAATTGCATTGATAGTGTTCTAGTGACGGACAACTGTTGACCAATGCTTGTCAATTTAAAAATAAAAAAAAATTCTGTTATTATTTAAACTTTATTTAACAAAAAGATTCTTCTACACAAGAACCTATAAAAACAAAAATTAAGGATTAAAATACCTTCCTTTCAATTAAAAAATATCCCTTCTTCAAATCTCATAATATCCAGATTTATTTTTTGAAAAAAAAATGTGTTTTGGAAACGGAGTCTGTTTTCAAGAGAATTATTTTTATTGTTCCTAATGTTGGTGTGGAACACTTTATTCCTCTAGGTTTAATGATGTAATTTAATCTGTTGAATTTGTTGCTGATATGTTTTTCCAAAATGTTTGATTTAGTTACAAGGATTGAGCTAGCCTCCACAGCTATGATGATGCTTTCAAATGGTTTAAAGTTTGATGCAATTTTGGCAAGTGTTCACTCTCCTGACTTGCTTTCTTTTAAGCTGCTCCAAGAAGCCGTTAGCAAGAAAATACTTATACTATGTAAGTATTTGATTATATTTACGGTTTATCGAATATTGATGTTCTTTCATTAGTTCCACCTTTGTTTTAACGTTTTTGAATTTCGTCCTATGTTATATTTAGCTTATGATTTTCAAACACATTTGATTCATATCTTTTTTGCTCATTAGTTTTGCACTCACTGATTTTGTATCTCTTATATATGTGTTTTTATGAAGTGATGTCTGACTACGAAGATGTTTACCTAGCAAGAATGGCTATAGAAAATGGAGCGTTTCTTCTTCTCTATAAGCCAGTGGATTTTCTGCAGGCGAGCTGCCTGTGGCAATATGTGTCATGGCACAGACAACAAAATGAAGAGGGGGCAAAAAGAGTGGAGTGTTTGCATATAAACCATGAATTTGAACAGCAATCGTCCAAAATCATAGATGAAGTTCCAAAAGAGAAAATTACTGAGGATGCTGAACATGAACAATCATCATATTGTACTGTTTGTTCTGATAAGAAGTCATGGAGCCCGGAACATCATGCAAAAGTTATGGATGCAATCAAACAAATAAGTGAAGGAAGTAAGTTGCAATCTCTTGATATATATTTTACTTTTTGCCTAACCATTAATGTCATGCTTTGAAATTGAAATGCTTATCTGATTAAGTGCATTTAATTATGAATATTTGTTTTATTATATTTTAGAAGGATGTTTCTCAACAGAAATCTTTAGTCTTATGAATGTGCCTGGCCACACAATGAAACAAGTTGCTTGTCATCTGCAGGTATGTGCTCCTATGATTCAGTCCTTAAGTATATGTGTAGGACAAGTTTACACATTTTTCTTCACATTTTGAAAAGCATTCATGCACCATAGAGGCATAGATTAAGTAGAACATTCATGGATCATATTGCACTTTGGATGTGTTTACAATATGTCCATCTTATTAATTTGCACATTTGGTATATTTTGCTCCATATGATCAAACAGTGTTTAGCTCTTATCTATGTTTTCTTTTTGCCAGAAATGTTGCAAACTAGAAGAATTTAATGATTCTCAATCTTCATCTTCAAGTGCTCATGGTTCTCAAGGAAGGGTTGATCCTGCAAAAACATTTGGTGTAATTCCTGGTGCCAAAAAAGAGCTCCAAGACGAACCTTGAAGAAAGCTGATTTATCAAATTGAATATTGAAGGAAGTGAATGAAGAAAAGGTTTTAAGAAAATTATATCTTCAATTATTTCATGTTGAAATATTTAATCTGTTGGACAATAGGAAGTTTTACATTCGAATATCAAAGGAAGTTCTTGGATTTTGCTTTTTTTGTTATTGTCGATCTTTCTTTGAATTTGAAAACTTTTAAACTCAAAAATTTTATTTGTTATTGTTGTTTCCAGATATGCTTATTATTATCTTTCTTTAAGTTTGAAAAGTTTTAAACTTCAAAATTTTGAACTAACCATTGGATTTGATCAAATCTGAAAGATCAAGGTTAGATGCGTAGTGTCCTAGTGAGGTGGGAACACTAGATGTGACACCGTTAATAAAAACAGTAATGGACAATATTAAAATGCGGAAATTAAAGAGACAGAAGGTTGGTAACGCAGTTCGGCAATTTGCCTACGTCTGCGGGGCCACGCCCGGAAAAACAATCCACTAAGTTCACAAGTTACAAGACACTCGGTCTGACACAAAGTAAGACTCCCTCTTATCTTTGACGCCGCCTCTTCCTAACTCCACAGTGAACGTGATTGCGCGAGCTCCCCTCGACTTGTGTTGATTCCTCCCGGAATCTGTAGTTAATGCAAGATCCCCTTGCCCACAATGAAGACAAGATCCCCTTGTCAATGGCGACTCCTCCCGGAATACGTGGTTAATGCAAGATCCTCTTGCCCACGTTTGAACTCTCCCGAGCTCCTTAACAACCTCCTCCCGAGGCTGAATTATATCAAAGAACACAAAGATTGCATCTTCAATATTATTGCATTAAGATGCTTCAGCCAACATACTTTGATCAAAGATCTCCAACAAAGAAGTGTGTTCAAAGTCTAATGAAGACCGAAAGAAACCATCAAAGCTCCACACCAAAATACGTGTGGTTGGAAAGATCATATAGGCACGCCAAATCCTTCACATATTTATCTCCAAATCTTCCCATGTTTATCTCCAAGATTATTTCCAAATAATTCAAATGGAAAGATGGAAAATCATGTGCCTTCAATGCTTATCTTTTCTAAAGATAGATCTTTAATGATAGCTTCCAAGAATACCAAGATAAGCCCAAAAATACCAAGATAGCATTAATCTCCAAATCAATCTTCCTTGCATAGATTGATTTGATTTGATTTATGCTTCCAATAAGATCGTTCCTTATCTTGCCAAAAAATCAATGCCAATTAAAATAAATGCCAACTCCACGTGTGCATTAACAAAATCCAATGTTATTGAATTATTAAGCCTCTAAGGCTGTTTGGATTGAAAGAAAGGAAAGGGAAGGAAAGGAATTGATCAGAGTAAAGTAGAAGAAAACAGTTTCCATTCAACCTATTTGGATAGATTAGATAGATTACGAAAGAAAGGAAAATACTATTTGGATGGATTAGATAGATTACGAAAGAGAGGAAAATAGAGTAGAGTAAAGAAAAACATACTTCATCCAATTTGTTGGATAGATTGCAAAAGAAAGGAAATAACATATTAAAGAAGACTGAGATTAGAAGGAAATAAAGAAGACAGATAGTGAAATTTTTGTTTACATTATTTAATCTTTAATTCCTCCAAGATATAATCTCCTGGTTAAATGTTCATTCACATAAAAGTTTAAAATAAATATTAAAATTCTAATTTTTAATAATAAATATATAATATGGATAATCTCCTTGTTAAATGTTCATTTATGTAACGTTTAAGAAAACAAAGAGTAGCATTAGCAACTATGAAATTTTTAATAACCAAATCAAATTCTAACAAAGAGTAGCATTAGCAGCTATGAAATTTATTATAACTTTGGAGGTAGTTAGAATTGTAAGAGATTGTAATTTATTCAAAATTTATCTTAGAATTAAAAGATTATAATATTATTAAACTTTTTATATTATGATACAGAAATACAAAGTTGTATTAGAGAAAAGGTTATGGTTTTGAAATCTTTGGAGGTTATTAGAATTGTAAGAAATTGAAACTCTAATTTATTAATAAATTATAGGAGATCGGATCCTATATCTAAGATTATCCTATCTTATCATGTCTAATATTCAAAATGACGTAGTTTAACTAAAAAACATAAATATCATTAATTAAAATCACTTTACAATTATTAGACCCTAACCAAGAAATGAGTGAACCCTACCACATAGTTATAATTTTGGACATGATAACACAGGATAATCTTGAACAAGAGATCTCATCTCAAATTATAGTACTATAATTTATATTAGAATTAAAAGATTAGAATATTCTTAAACTTTTTGTTTCGTGATGATACAAAAATTCAAAGTTATATTAGAGAAAACAAGTAAAATTTCTATTTACTTTCTAATGATAATTTTTGTCATAATTTTTAAATGAAGATTTACAAGTAATTTTTACGACATTAATTAATAATAATTAATGAAAGTATCATTTCCTTTTGTTTTCACTCCCTTTTGGACAGAAATAGAAATGGAGCCAAACAGTTATGTTTAATCCATTCTAATCCCTTCCTCTCATTTCCTCTCATTTCCTCTTCCTCTTAAAAATCTAATGTTCAAAACGATATCGTTTTACTACAATCAGGGACTATGAGGGAGATGTCCAATATTCTAACCAATATATGAGTGAACCCTATGATGTGGTTTTAATTATGCTTTTAGTAAAACATCTTTTCTATTATTGCACAAGATAATTTTAAATAGAAAATCTCTTCTCCAATTTCTTAAGACGAGATTGTAACTTGTGGAGTCTAATAACTAACTTATAAGTGAGCATTCAGTGCGAATAGATGAGTGACTAATGGTATGTTTGATAAAATTGAAATATAAAATTTGAATCTGAAATAATAAGTGTATGAATACTGAAATAATTAAGCTTGTTTGATAAACACATTGATATGATAACTGAATGGAAAATAGTACGATTTTATTTATTAATTAATTATTTATTTTAATAAATGTGCAATATATTACTTTTCAAACAACAAATAAAAATTCTTAAAATGATATACATATAATACAATTTTGTAAAAATAACAAAAATTTCAAAATTAGTAATTTTGAATATAAAACTTATCATAAAAATGCATATATTTATGAACTATACATATTAATGGTATTTTATATTTTAAATATTTTAAAATATAATTTATAATTAATCAAACATTTATTGAAAAAAAAAGAAAAGATAAAAAAGATTAATCAAAATATATAACATAAATGTTTTTACCAAATCGCGTATATTAAATAAAAATATTAAAATATACAAAAAAGGTATATTGAATAAAATGTATTCTATTATATTGGATGTTATTTTTTAAAAATTTTAAAAATATAATTTTTAATTAACCAAAACTTGATTTAAATAAAAACAAAAAGGTAAAAAAGGTTATTCAAGTTGTAAAACATAATGTTTTTTACCAAATTAGGTTTATTAAATAAAAATATTAAAAAAATCGAAAGAATATTTATTGAATAAAATTATTAGAATATAAAAGAAAGAACGAAAGAATAATAAATAAAAATATTAAAATATAGAAGTAAAAAGGAAATTGAGATAGATATTAAAGAGACATTGCCTGAGCGTATTGTGAAATTAAGCGATAAGCTAAATTTTATCGCTTAAAATTATAGAAGAAGTTTGCCTACCTTTTTAGGCACTATTAATCCATTAAGACATCCAACTTTTAGTTATTAAACAAACTTAATTGGTCAATGTTTGAATTGATTAATTTCACACTTAAGTTAGTTTATCCAACCGACCCAAAATAATGATAGGATTCTAACTAATTAAGTGGAGCTTCTTTAATACACGAGGATTTACAATGATAGATGAATGAATGAATATAATAGAACCCTAACCATGTAGCTAGCGGAGTACAATTCACGAAAACTTGAACTTTATATCATTCTCAATTTCGCATTAAAAAATTGTGTAAATTATATTTAACCTCTCAAGGTTTGTTCAAACTACAAAACGAACCCTGAGATTTGATAAAATTATCAAACAAACCTTTGAGTAGTCAATTAGACAATTAAGGGATGGAAAATTGCGAAATGACAAAACAAAATCAGCCAAAAACACAACTAGAAAATTTTCAAAAAATAGAAAAAATAGAGTTTTTAAACAATCTAATATATATTGAACAAAAAAAAAATCAAACCTTTTGTGTTCCAGGAGGAAAAAAGTTGGTGCTTTGTTCACCCAATGTTTCTTGAAAGGTAAACATGCCCCAATGAAGATGTTTTTCAATTTAGGTTTAATATTCGTCGGGAGTATTTTGGTCTAATAAATTTTATGTCTTAGTAGTAAAGGTATAATTATCAACACAATAAAATTATAAACTAATCAAGGGGGTAATTATTATACGACTGACTGGTCAAGGGTTCTTTTGGTAATTTTATTAAACCTCAAAGTTTGATTGATAGTTTAGACAAATCTCGATTGGGTAGATATAATTTATCCAAAAATTTCAAACTCTATAACATTTTCAATTAAGAAAAAAAAAACCTTGCACTTTTTATCATTATTATGGGTCTAATAAACACGATTAATCCTCTTTTGGCTAAATGATTTTAGGGCTCGTTTGGTTGGCAGGGAATCTGGGCCGAGAAAGTAATCTTTTTCCTAATTCCTAGATTCTTGTGTTTGTTTCAAATTGGGAAATTAATCATTTTTCTAATTATTAAATTTTTGCATTTGTTTCATCCAGGAAAAGTAAAAAGAATCCTGAATCATGAAAAATAACGGCAAGATTCCAGGATTATGAATCCTTTTTAAAAGTTGGTATTGTGATTACTTTCCTGAGGATTTTAACTATGTGACTCTTTTTATACTTATTATTCATATTTTGAGTTTCATATGTTTGTTATGGTAAATTAAAATTTCATTTTTTAGATTGCATTTTTTAGTTTGATATTTTTTTATTGAATTTCCTACTTAACTAAAATTGAAATTTTAGTTGTTTTTAAATTTCTTCATATAGACTTTAAAGATAAATCAATGTAATTTGATTTCATAATTTGATTTCTATTTTTAAGATAAATTTCTTCATATAGACTTTTAAGATAAATTTCTTCATATAGACTTTTAATTAAAATTATTAACATAGTCAGTGTTTTATTATTTTTTAAAAAAAATTCATAATTTGATTTCTGTTGCTTTAAACTTTTTCTTTCATCTTTTTACTTAACTAATTTTCATACATTTTATATCTACAGTTATTATTGTTTAATTAATTTTGGCTATTTTGATTTACATTAATTTGTAAATTTATTTTCCATTTATTTAATCAACTATTCTCTTTTTTAGCAACATTAATAAATAAACAAAAATTTTATTTTATCATAAGGTAAAAAGATATAATTAAATTTTATAATATGATTTGGAATAAAATTATATAAATGGTGATGTATAAGTATAACATACAAATTGAATTCAAATAACATTATTTGGTTCAATAATTAAATCAAATAATAAACTAAGAATCTACTAACTTTTTTGACAATCTATCCAAACACAGGCTAAGTATTCAGATTCTTCAAAATTAAATTCCGAAGAATCAGATAATTAGGAAAAATATTTATTTTCCTCACAATTTAAATCCCAATAATCACATTCCTATTAAACATTACTTTCATGCCAACCAAACGAGCCTTAGTGATCCATCAATTTGAAGGTAAGTATCGTTTTAACTCTTAATTTTGAAAAAGTCGCATTTTAATCCTCAACTTGGATTTTATCAGATAAATGATTCTCAATTCATTTTTTATTCATTTGATAAGTAACATTATCTGTCAGATGATAGAATTTAATATTCAAAATGACATCGTTTATTTTGTGTCACATGACTAATGATCTTGTTTGTCAAATTGATGGAAAATGAGTTAAGAGCTATATATTTGTGTGACAAAATCCAACTTAAAAAATCAAAAATGTAATTTTTTTCATATTTGGAAGCTAAAACAATATTTATAACCCAAGTTGAGTTCATTTACCCCCTCTTTTCTGTGGCTATAACTTTTCACACTTCTAACTACAATTTTGTAATTACGAAGTGTATTTGTTATAATATTTTTAGAAAATTACACATTATCTCTAACATTTGTTAAAAAATTTTATTTTACCACTTCAATAAAAATGATTCAATATTGTACTAGAAATAGTTCAGAAATGATGACAATAATCGATATATAATATTAAAATAATGTTGTTAAATTAGTCAAAAAAATTAATATTTATATATAACCCTTGAATTAATAGTTTCACTAATAGAAAAAGCTAACAAAAAGATTCTTATGGAGCTACATACTTTTAATTGTTGAAGGGTTTTAGTAGTACTGTGCAAAAACTTTGAAGGGTTATATATATATATATATATATATATATTGTCATTAGAGATATATTTTAACATACGGCTACTTTATCAATCTATCTATGGGTTGATCGAACTGGATCAATGGAGGGTTGGAGGGAGAGAACCCACCTCACAGACCAAAACGGTGCGTGACACCACTTTTAGATTTTTTCAAGCATACCATGGGATTTGATTCTGTGACCTATCCCCAACCAAACATTAAGGCTTCTACTAGTGACCAACTCGACTACACCAAGTTGGCTGAAGGGTTTTATCTAGGCGTCTCCAAAATTTTATCAATTTTATCCTAATTAAATCCATACAAGTGTCGTAGTGCATTTTTTTATCTGTAAGATGGGATTCTCTCACTCTCTTAAAATAAAGTAGGCAGGTAAATTAAGATTAAACTAGATATATCGCTAATGTAAAAAAAAACCCTAAAACTTTGTAAAACTCTTATAGAATTTTACCTCCTGGGTACAATCCCCAAAAAAATGGTGGAATTAATTTGTTTGGCTTCATTGTTAGGAACATATATAATGGGCATTGTTTGTTTATTTGAGCATTTTTGTATTGTTATCTCCTAGAACAAGTTTGTTAGGTAGACCAAACAAAATATGTTTTAGTATAATTTAGGTGTGTATATATCACATGAAATCAAAAGTTGTCATTCATCAAAGAAATTTTGTTTGGTTGCTCTTATTTTAATGATTTATTTTACAAATGCAAAATGAGTAATTTTTTTTTATTTTTTACCAAAAAAAATAAAACAGAAAACAATGCTACGGTAATTATTTTTGCTACAGTATTTTTTATAAATAAAATATTAAATTGAATTTAAATTTTGAATTTTGAATTTTTAATAATAAATAATTCTTCCTAACAAAATTCTTACCAAAACAAACTCATAAAATATTAATTCAAATTTAAATTTTAAACTTTTATAAATAAAAAAATCTCAAATAGAAATCCTAACAAAACAAAATCATCAATTCAAGCACTGCCAAAATATTCCTTTCTTATAACAAATCTCAAGAAAAAAGATTCCATCATAAAACTCAAAAATACCCCATCCAAATAGAGCAATGCTGGTGTTTTTCAAGCTCCCCGATAGCATGGAATTATACATGAATTTGTGGGCAAATAACCTAATCACTAATATTTCTTTTGCTGATGCATACCACTAATGTTTGTTCCATTTCAATTATTGATATGAACAATATACGTATAATGTTGATATTAAATGTCACAATCAACATGACCTATGCATGGCAACATGATTAGTTTAGGGTTTAGTCTTACATATTAATTATGGTTATTATAAAAAATCCCCTTCTGATTTAGGAAAATTTCAAGCTACCTCCTTATGGTTTAAAAACTTATAAATTACTGCCTTGTGGTTTGATCTTTTTTGAAAAATGTTTAAAAAATGATAATTTTCGTGAAAAGATAAAGTGCAATTTACTTCAAATCAGCAATAGAAAGTTATGCCTATATACTACATTAGATAGATTTACAAAAGTAAGTATTTTAAGTTTATATTTTTGTATATTTAAAAAAATATAAAGAAGCAAAATATATGTTTTTAAACGATATAGAGGTGGAAGATGATTGCAAATCAGGGGTGGAAGATGGAACATCTCCAACGTCAGTGCAGATTCTCCTTGTACTTGCCAGAAGAGAATAAAACTGCGTCGTGGATTGCTGTGAGGGGAAAGGAACAAGCTGCTGGACTGCAAAGTTTCAGGGACATCATCCGAGAAGACAAATCTGATTTCCCTTCCTTTAAAAGAGTCTCTAAAGGTAGGAAATAATTTATCTATGTTCTGCTGTTGGAGCAATTCGTTTGTGGGACTTGATCATTTGGTCGATTCATACTGTGAAGTTACTTTTGATGTAGGCAGTCATTATAGTAGGACTACACATATAGTCCAATCTCCCATCGCCTTCTCCAAGGAGTTTTGTATAAAGGGAGTGGTTTTGGTAGCTGTTTGGTCCCATGTTGGGATTTTTTGCTTATTCAGTTATGAGTGTAGGCTTTTGAATGAGATAATGTTGCTGTTTCCTCACTACATTATCTTGTCCTGTATAGAAGTAGTAGGGCAGCCTGTACATGGAGGAAGTCCTCCACATTTACTTTATTGCAAAAGTCATTTGAGGTCCTACCCTTTAGGAATGAATAGGGGTAGGATGTCAAATGTTATTATTTTGTAAGGGTGGTTTTAGGGTAAATTCACTACCCAAAAATTATGTTATAAAATAGGGAGTGGCGACCCACCTCGCAATAGAGGTTAGCCAATTTAAAAAAAACGGTATAGAGGTAATTTAAAATTTTCAAAAATCACTAGCTGATTTCTTGTAATTTACCCTATTAATTAACGAGTAATGATAGGGAGTAGAGTTTTTTCATATGAGATATAAGTTAGATAATTTGCCCTATTAATTAACAAGTAATGATAGGGAGTAGAGTTTTTTCACATAGAATATTATATCGGGTGTTGAATTATCTATTCATAATAAATGGTAGTTTTTTTTCTTTTTTTTCATTTTTTTTTGTCCTTACGTCAAACCTTCATAGACTAGATGTGTGCCAACCCTTGATATACGTGGCTGACATCTATCACTTTTTTTGTCATTAGTGATATATTTTAACCTACTCTTACTCTATCATCTATCTATGGGTTGACACAACTGGATCATGGAGAATTGGAGGGAGAAAACCACCTCACATACCAAACCAGTG
The DNA here is from genome assembly GCA_016586305.1 of Ophiorrhiza pumila. NCBI lineage: Eukaryota > Viridiplantae > Streptophyta > Magnoliopsida > Gentianales > Rubiaceae > Ophiorrhiza > Ophiorrhiza pumila. The sequence goes on along the minus strand of BLIW01000009.1, from coordinate 38,838,873 downwards.
TATGACATCACTTCTGAATTTATTAAGCAGGTCATAGGATTAAGATAAACTTGACATAAATTTAAGCATGCTGATTAGTCGGTTTTACACTGACTTATATGTGTTATATCACTTGATTTTTGATGTGGTTTTAGTGGAAATTGTGTTATATTATGTGTTGAATTGTACATTCATGTGGTGCATAATTTGTAATGTTAAAATGGAGAAAAAAGGTCTTAAGTGGTGATTTGGTGCACACATTTGCATTTGCACACATGACTCTCTCACACACACACACACACACACACACACACATACTCTTCAGCATGACTTGCACACATGCTACGCGCAGAATGCACACACGCATGCTTTCGGGCACTAGCACTATCCATGCGCGAGCATGTGCGCGACAGCACCAACTTGTTCGACATTTGCACACACTCTTGCTACCTTGGTTGCTTAATACTCATTGTATATTGCACACTCTTTGTCCTTGTTGCACATGTTTGTATATTTGTAGCAGTTAAGCACATTACATGCACCGCATTAACACACAACTTTCGCACACTACTACCATGTTTCATGCACACTACTTATTTCATGCACACATGCACAAGTTATTCCACACAAGTATTGCTACAACCTTGCACAACTCTTGCGTGCATTTTACTTATGCACATATAGCACTCATTCACTCTCACGCATAGCACACATTTGTACAACACTTACACACACTATGCATACAAAGTTTACAAGGTGCGAGTGCGGCTGGCAGCCACACCATGAAAACTATTGCATGTTGCGGCTACAGCTGGCGGCCGCACCGTGAAAAAAAGTGCACGGTGTGGCCGCACCGTGTTGTGTTTTGTGCGGTGCGGTCGCTATTGGCGGCCGTACCATGCAATTTTTATGTGTGACCTCAGCTGCACCGTTCAAGTGTGATGTTTTTGTGCTAGAATTTTTCTAAGTGTTGGTTTTCCTTATTTTTGTTGTGCAGATTCTGAAAGCGCAAAATTCATAGCTTAAAGGTGTGGAGTGCGAAATGGAAGCATGATTGGATTGCGGTCAAAAGCGTGAAGTGCTGGAGCAGATGGGTGACATGGAGTGGCGTGCACGTGCGCATTTGGGATGATTTTTCTCATAGTGGCATTTTTGTAAATAATTGTTTAGTTTATGTTTTCGTGTTGATTAAGCTTCCCCATATAAATAGAGGGATTTTCATTATTTTAGAAAAAAAGATTATTCGGATAATTTTGAGACTAATGAGCGAGAAATTTTCTCTCTCTAGAATTTGTACTTCGATTGCAATTTCGTTTGGAATTTTGGACCGATCTTTGGATTTCATTTCTCGACTGAGGAAGTATAGAACAATTCTCTTCCTGACTTTGAGCTTTTTGAAGCAATTAATCGGTAAATTCTTCCAATTTATGAAGATGAATTGTTTAATACAATACTTGGTTGATTGTGAGCTGGAGATGACTTTCTCAGGCTTGATCTGTGATGTTCTAGGGTTCCGATGAATGAGTACTCCACTTAGGCAATTTTATGTAGTGCAATTAATGTTATCTATGAAGAATGAAATCATACTCTATTTTACTTAATCAGATCTATTAAATTTTATGAATTTGAACCGGTATTGTTGAATTGAACTTTAGTTGCGGTCATTATGCTGAATTGAAGCTTGATTCATTAATATTAGTTGAAAATTTTTGAAATGAGAACTGGAGTATGAAATGAAGTCTTTACACTTGTTTTGTCTTGTTCGTTCTCTAAAATGCGATCATCATGCTGATTTTGGATTTTGGAATCTTAACATTCAAGTGCAAAGAAATTCTCTGGTGCTAACGAAGACATAAGAACCTAAATTCAGGCCTCACCATGGAAAGTTTTTAGAAAATGATTGCTAAAGTAATTAGAGAAAGAGAATTGAGAAGTTGCAGGTAAAAGCATTACTCTTTGGCCTCATCATGGGAAAAGAGTGATGGCATGGAATATAGGGAACAGTGTGGTCATCATGCTGACTGGACTTTAGGTTTTCAGGTAACTGATTCTCCTATGATTTTATACATGTTAATTGTACTGCATGAGCTGCTAAAGTGAGTATTCATTCAATAGAGGAACCCTAGGACATCTTCTCTCTTTTTGCATTTACACTTTAATTGTTAGTTCTGTCTTTATTAACATCGTTTTGAGTAATTCTTGGAATTCTGGAATTAACTCTTTCCTGAGGATCGATACCCTACCATCACTACTACAATTAGTTAGGGATAAATTGATAGGTACGTGATAATCGGTATCAATTTTTGGCACCGCTGCCTAGGAAATGCACGATTTCTTGAATTTTGATTTGCTCTGTTTTGTTTTCTTTTGCTTACTCTAATTTTCAATTCTTATGTCTCTATTTGTGTTTTTCTACTATCAGTACATTACTCTCGGTACGTGAGAGGTGTTTTGATAGGATTACAAGTTTTGTATGCCTAGATCTCACAGGTGTGAAAGAGAACCATAATATCAGCTTGATTTTGAGTTGGCAAGGACTTTGAGGAAGCAGCAAAAGGATAGAAGAATGGCTGACGGGGTGTAAATATGTTTGTAAAATATGCTCGTGGTTGCTATTCACTCCTAATCAAAGATATGCTAAACAACCCCCGTAAAGGTGATAATATAGCGAGTTCGTTCCCTTAGGGAGAGAGCTATGTTGAAATTCTGAAGAAAATATTTTTGGATTTTTTAGAGTTTATTAAACTGAAAATAATAAAGTAAATAGTGAAGAACTAAAACTAAAATGGTGATTAATTTAAACTTTGAATTAAGCAAGTGTACTCCCGAGATTATATTTTAGGGTTACATAAAAAACACACACACACACATCCTATCTATAGTCATGCAAAACAAGGATAAATAACATAACTCACGCCATCCTATGTGGTAAGAGGCAAGGAATGATTTAGGCACTTACCTACTTAGATATTAACTAATTCGTTAAACCCTCATATGTAGTAAGAGGCAAGGTTTACTTCCTTAATTAACCTGGAATATAATGCAACTATCAACTCAACCAAACCCTCATATGTGGTAAGAGGCAATGCCCGAACCAGTCAGGCTAATGCTAAACTAATCCCCCTAACTCCTCATATATGGTAAGAGGCAAGAGCTAAGGTAAAATTAATGTAACAAATTCACAACCAACTCACAAAAGATTCCAAACGACCCACTCTAATTCTCTTATATGGTAAGAGGCAAGATTAAATCAAGTTATCTCTAAGTAATTTGCTGTACTTTAAGAAAATATTCATCACACATAATCCAGCGCTAAATCATGCATAATTATGAAGAACACAGCAAAACTCATTCTACAAAGACCATAAGACAGAACTTAGCATGTAAATTAAGCACAAAAACCCTTATTCATAATCCCGGAAGCACAATAAATTTAGCCGAGCATGGCTAAATCAAACATCATGATATAAATATTTAAACACAATATAGAAAACATAAATTAAAAGGAAAGAAAACAACTTGAATTGTAAATCTGTAGATGAAATCTTTAACTCCTAAAAGAATGAATTCAATAATCAAAGATGTTCCCAAATCTGTACAGCTGCAATTCCTTGTGTAATAACCGAAGATGAAAACCCTAGCTATTACAAAGAGAAAACTTTGCTTAAAGTCTCTCAAAATTGTCACCCCTAAAAATCTGTAAACCTAGCCCTATTTGTAGAGATTCTATAAAGATATTTGCAAATAAGTCCTTCATGAAAACCTTGTCGGATAAGAAGTCTTAAAGTGGGCCAAAATTGTAAATTTTCAAAAATAACTTAGAAATACACGCAATACCTAATGTCGCGACGTGCATGGTCGCACGTTGCGACGTGGGAGGGGTCCCAACGTTGCGACATGGCTCACTGGAACTTTTCTCAAAAATCGCCAAAAAAATCCATCAAAAATCAATTTTAATTCGCATTTTTGATGTCACGAAGTGCATGTGCGCATGTCACAACGTCCACCTATTTCGCGATGTGGGAGTCCCGATGTCGCGCGACATGAAGTAGATCTTCAACTCTGTTGCGAAATTTCTTCAATTTTTCCTCCACTTTGCATCCGATTTGGCTCTCATATGATTTTCCTCTTCCAAGCATCACTATGGTTGACAAACCTACAAATAAAACACTAAAACGAATAAAAAAAAACAAGAACGACCAAAGAATTAAGTATAAAATACTAAATAAAAGGTGAATAAATTCACCTTATCAATTTTCGCCACACTTAACCTTTGTTCATCCCCAAACAAACTAACCTAAAAATGACAAAATCCTAAAACAAAGACCTAACATAAAAGTCCTAACAAAATACTCACACAAAACAGCAAGACGCATCCAACTTCATCAATTCAATCTAAGGATAAATGCCATGTGAATACCTCATAATCTCAAGTATTCAAATGTCAAGTACACATAATATACGTCCTCAAAAGTTATCGTAGTACATTAATGGACTCATTTAGACACGTTGATCCAACCATGTGTGTGTGTATGATAGGTTCCATCTCAGTTCATAACTTATCTATAATCACGCCATAAGTCAGGGCTCAAACAACTAAGTTTTCGTTTCAAATTTTCCTCTCTAACATATTAAAAATTCATTATTCAACTCATATTAATGAGGATTCTCTCTGCAAACCTTTAGGTTGATAAATAACACTCGTTCTCCCAGACTATCATACTTAATTAGGATATTTCTTTGGAAATCTCGTGACATCCACTTGGAGTACTGTCTCACCTTCGGGTTTTAAACCCATCCCCACTCATGCAAGTTCTCCATTAACTTTTCGTTTAAGAGCAGTCTCGTAGAGGAGTGACAATATGAAGCCAGAGTCTTACGGCTTCTAATCTACATTAACATCCATATGAGTTCTCTTAGGGTTATTATTAAAAGCAATCTCATAGAGGGATGATAGTATAAGCAACACAAGCTTAAAAATGCAAAAGCATTAAATGCAAACAATTCTGCAATCACATTTATTAAAGAACACAATTTAAGCGAGTTATATAAGTTTCAACTAAACAAAGCGTTAGAAACACACTAACAAACTTAATGATTACAAACTCGTCAATCCCCTCAGTAGTCCCCCTAAGTGCATAAAAATGATTGACTCAAAATACTAAACTTTTCATCAAAGACTCGACTCCCTCTAGATAGCATATTATATTCCTATCCCACATCAAATCTTTCGATAAAAATACAATCATCGGCATAATGACACTTATCACAACAAGATCAAAATTTTCAAAAATTGGATACAACACAGAAATACCTAAAACCATGGTTTAACTATGAAAAAAATTATCCTTACCGAATTACTTATTTACGAGCTAAGCTTTACGCAAGGGAATAACTAATGCGAATGAGACAAAATAAAATTTAAAATAAAATCCTAATTCCATTAACTTAAATTGTATTAATAATGCGTAAATTGACAAAGAAAATAAGAAAATAACGAAAAACAACAAATAAAAATAACGAAAGAAAAATAACATCCAAAAACAAAGAAAACAGAAAAACAGAAAAAACATCAAAACAGAAAAATAGGAAAACAGGACTGTCATAACTCTCCCCTACTGTGACTTTAATACCGCGCTCCTCTACCATGGCTTTATGCGTAAGCCTCTCGTTATGGAATGTTTCCGCTTCTAGACACATGAAACGGAAGTTATCGAATCCCGCAGGATTGGGCTGTGGCGGTGGTGGAGGAGGTGGTGGTGGTGGTGGGATGCCCGAAGTAGTGCGTGATCGCTTTGGTGCCATATCTGTCAATATTAGAAATATTAAAAACAAACAACAAAACCAATTGACAAGTTAATGAGAAATCGAAACATTATAAATCGAAACACAACTTTACACTATTAAACATCACCACTATTTAATAATGTGATCCCCCCACACTTAATTCAAAACATATCCCCAACACTTATCATATAATATAAATACCATTCCTACATGCATGCACGAACAAATGCAAACTAATCATAAAACAAAATGAATCTAAATGTCGACACATTACAAATGAAACATGCAACCTCCACAATGTATAAAAGTCAAAGATCACAGTGTTTACAAGCTTAAGACAATTTATAGTTGGTGTTAAGTCAAAAGGATTCCATACAAGCATTGTAACAACACTTAATATGCATGTTACGTTCAAGCATACTTATGTGCGTCTAATTCAAGCATGAATCAGTAAGGCATTTTAACAAACTTCTAGCATGCATTAGTATTACAATCCTATTAAAACCAAGAATCCAATATAATTGTCCAACAAAACCGCAACAATGTTTAACATTATCATGACACGATCAAAATGCACCAATCTAATATGATTACACAACACGTATGTGTGCAAACGAATCAAAGAAATCAATATTGCTCCAAAATCGGGTCTATATATGTTCCAAAATGCAACAAACCAATCCTTGAACCAATTAATCATCACAATGCACCAAGTAGTGTAAATAGACCATATAAAGCACAATTTAACACAAGATTTCAACAAAATTAAGAGAAAAATTCAAAATTTACCTCTTGATGAACAAAATCAAATTCCTAAAATCTTGTGTATTATGATGAACTAGAGCCCTCTACACCGTCCCAAAGTATCCTAGAACAATTTGCAACCTCCTAACTATAACGAATTTCACTAGAAATTCGAATCTTGGAATTTGTATTGAGAAAAATCTAAAAATTTGAAGAATTTTGGTGTTTTAAATGGTGAATTTGTGAGTTTTTGTTGTTATTATGATCCTTATGCAACCTATAATACTAATGTGGAGTGAATTTGCTGAAAAAAACTAGAGTAGAAAAGATTGAGTAGAGAGAATTGTTGAGTGTTGTTTAAAGTTCATTTAAAAAAACTGAAGTATGTTTTCTTTATATATATATATATATATATATATATATATATATAGTCATGGGCAAAAGACGGTGCCGGATCTACCCGACCACACCTTTACAACCAAAAAACATGAAAAACCATAAATTTGGAGTACTACTCCATTACATGAAAATTATTACATGATGAATTCTATAAACTAATATTGGAATTTAGAGAAACACTACTTTAGGAACGACCAAAGTAGTAATGCTCTTAATCCCTCTAGAAAGTATAAGCCCGATCATAATGCAATTTGCAAAATGTTCAAAGTAATTGAAATTACGCAAACTAATGGACATAATCAAATCTGTGCCATTCCATGTATTCCTTGCTAGCTGTTTTACCACACGAATCTAGCCATTCAAGCATCTTCTTTAATGTAGTTTAAGAATAAACGCTGCCCCACGTCTTGACGAGGATCTCTAAACATCTCGATGTGGGCAAACCCTAAAGTTTATTTTATTAAACGAACCTGGATGTCGTGACGTGCAACTTTGCACGTCGCGACGTCCGTGAATTGTCCATGTTTTGCACATTTGATTTTCACAATCCCACTTATTTCTTTTCTCCAACCTACAAAATAAAAATTTGCACAAAATAAACTATAAGTTAATGGAATATTTAGCCTAGATTCTAAATAGCAACATAAATAAACTAAATGAAAATTAAAAATATAAAATATAAACTTGGGTTGCCACCCAAAAAGAGCTTTATTTATCGTCGAAAGCTCGACGCCTTTTTCTTATTCTTCCCTCGGTGACTCGTCAAAAGTCACCTTTTCAACATGGCGAAAAACCTTTTTGCCTTGAGAAAAATAAATCTTCAACCTACGCCCATTGACTTTGAAAGAATTTCCTGTTTTCTCATTTAGAAGCTCAACTGTACCATAAGGAAACATTGTCTTCGCCTTATATGGACCATACCATCTTGATTTAATCTTTCCTGGAAAAAGTCTTAATTTAGAATTATAGAGTAAAACCAGCTGCTCGGGCTCGAACGTTTTATGGAGGATGCGTTTATCATGCCATTTCTTAGTTCTCTCTTTATAGAGAGATGCACTTTGGTATGCATCAAATAGAAACTCATCCAAATCACCTTTGCTCAGCTGCCTTCCCATAATCCATTTTCAACTTCTTTAAGGCCCAAAAAGTCTTATACTCAAGCTCAATAGGTAAATGACAAGCATTACCAAAAACCATACGATATGGAGATGTACCAATAGGGGTTTTAAAAGCTGTGCGATAAGCCTATAGAGAATCATCCAATTTTGTTGCCCAATCCTTTCGAGAAGGTTTCACAACCTTTTTCAAAATTCTCTTGATTTCCTGATTTGATATCTCCACTTGACCACTTGTTTGAGGATGGTAAGGGGTTGCCACCTTATGCCGGACTCCATATTTAGTCAATAAGGCTTAAAAAACTTTGTTACAAAAATGTGTTCCTCCATTGCTAATTATTGCCTTTGGGGTTTCATAACGTGTGAAAATGTACTTCTTGATGAGCCCCATCACACTTTTTGCATCACAAGTCGGTAATGCAATGGCTTCAATCCATTTAGATACATAATCCACAGTCACAAGAATGTAAGAGTTACCATTGGATTTTGGGAATGATCCCATGAAGTCTATGCCCCAAACGTAAAAAATTTTCACCTCCATAATGTTGTTTAAAGGCATCTCATTCCTCCATGAAATGTTTCATGTCCTTTGGCATTCATCACAATGTTTGATCCACTCTTGAGTATCATGGAATATTTTTGTCCAATAATAACCCAACTTCAACACTTTGTAAGTTGTCCTTCACCCTCCAAAATGTCCTCTATAATCAGATTCATGGCATGAACGAAGAATGTCTTTTTGGTACTCCTCAGAAACACATCTTCTAATAGCTTGGTCACTACATACCTTGAAAAGATAAGGCTCATCCCAATAGTAGTAGCTTGTATCATGGATGAGTATTTTCCGTTGTTGAAAAGACAACGGGACTTGTTGCGAAACCATATAATTAGCAATATCGGCGTACCATGGAGCTTTTTCTGCTTCTTTCACTAGAAATAACTGCTTATCCAAGAAGATTTCCTTAATTTGAACCTTAATGACCTCTTCCAAATGCTCATGCTTTTCCAAACGAGAAAAGTGGTCGACAACATGATTTTCAGCTCCCTTCTTATCACAGATTTCCAAATTGAACTTTTGTAGAAGTAGAACCCATCGAATCAACCTTGGTTTTGCATCTTTCTTGGCCACTAAGTAACGGATTGCTGATTGATTTGTGTAAATAATCACTTTGGCTCCCAGAAAATAAGAACGGAATCTATCCGCTGCAAAAACAACTGCCAACATCTCCTTTTCTGTTGTAGTATAATTACACTGAGTTGGATCAAGTAAACAGCTTGCATAATAAATAGTGTGGAAAATTATGTCTGTCCTCTGACCAAGAACTGTCCCCGCAGCAAAATCACCAGCATCACATATAATCTCGAAGGGGGCTCCCCAATTTGGTGGTTGAATCACTGGAGCTGCTACAAGTTAGCCCTTAAGAAAATCAAAAGCTGCCTTACAGCCTTCATCAAAGTTGAATACAGCATCCATCTCTAAAAGATGGCATAATGGTTTGGTGATCTTTGAGAAATCCTGAATGAATCTGCGGTAGAACCCGGCATAGCCCAAAAAGCTTCTAACTCCCTTGACATTTATTAGATAAGGTAGCTTTGCAATGAGATCCAATTTTGCTTTATCAACCTCCATGCCTTTAGCTGAGATCTTGTGGCCTAGGACAATTTATTCTTGCACCATAAATTGACATTTCTCCCAATTCAAGACCAAATTTGTCTCTACACATCTTTCAAGCACCTTAGCCAAATTATCCAAGCACCGATCGAAAGAATGACCAAAAATTGAGAAATCATCTATAAATACCTCAATAATGTCTTCCACCATATCATGGAAGATGGCCATCATACACCTTTGAAATGTTGTGGGTGCATTACATAATCCAAAAGGCATTCTTTTAAATGCAAAAGTACCAAAAAGGCAAGTGAATGTTGTTTTATCCTGATCTTTTAGTTCAATAGTGATATGATTATATCTGGAATAACCATCCAACAAAAAATAAAAGAGATAACCAGAAATTTTGTCCAATACTTGATTAAGGAATGGTAGAGGGAAATGGTCTTTGAGGGTTGCCTTATTGAGCTTGTGATAATCCATATAAACTCGCCATGCATTAATGATATGGGTTGCTAACAACTCGTCATTATCTATTTTGGCCACTGTCACCCCACTCTTCTTTGGTACACATTGGACTGGACTTACCCATTCACTATAAGATATAGCATAAATCATCCCAAAGTCCAAAAGTTTGATCACCTCCTTTTTTACCACCTCTATCATTACCGGATTTAATCGACGTTGTCTATCTCGTACTGGAACTGCATCATCTTCTAGAAGAATCTTATGCATACAGATTGAAGGACAAATTCCCTTAATATCAGCAATAGTCCAACCAATTGCTTATTGATACATTTTCAGCACCATAATGAGCTTATTTTCTTGCCATGGTTCCAATGTAGCTGAAATCACTATGGGCAAAGTGTTATTTTCTCCCAAGAAGGCATATTTAAGATGTGACAGGAGTGGTTTGAGCTCCAATTTTGGTAGTTCTTCAGCTGAAGGTTTCAGCCTATTGTCCCTACAATCAAGAACTTCAATTGGCCTCACCGCAATGGGCTCCTCACAAAAATCATCATTTAGCTCATTAGTGGAAGTATCAAGAAAAACACCCTTGACCATATTTTGCAACTCTAATGCAATATTCTCATCTATCTTAAGCAACTCAGAATTAGATGTATGCATTAAAGAGTCATTATCATTAACACTACATGTTTTTATGAGATTGCATGCAATAACTGAAGATTCAACAACATCCACTAAAAAACAAATATTAATGTCTCTAGGATGCTTCATGGTGTAATTAACATTAAATGTTACCTCTTCACCATTGACACGAAAAGTGATTGTCTTGCTGTGTACGCCAATTAAAGCATCTCCAGTTGCCAAGAAATGTCTTCCAAATATAAGTGGCACCTCCTTATCCTCTTCCATATATAAGATAATAAAGTCCACCAGAATTCTGAACTTATCAACTGCTACCAAGACATCCTTAATAATGCCCATAGGAGTGATGATTGATCGATCAGTCAACTGAAGAGTTATCGCCACTGGTTTGACTTGCTTACCCATTCCCACACTAACAGCTATAGAGTATGGCATCAAGTTAATACCAGCCCCCAAATCACATAATGCCTTAGTAAAATATCTTGAGCCAATTCTACATGGGATTGTACAGCTTCCTAGATCTTTAAGCTTAATGGGAAGATTTGTCTTCATTAAGCATTGCCCGACCTCATTCAATTGGATAACCTCCTCAGATTGCAAAATATGCTCCTTATTTGAAATAAGATCTTTCAAGAATTTTGTGTAAGTAGGCACCGACTTTACCAAATCCATCAAAGGAATTTTCACATAGAGCTGCTTAATCATCTCAGCAAATTTGCTAAAAAAAGTCTTCTTCTTTGATGGCTGTATCCTTTGAGGAAAAGGAAATGGTGAAGCAAATTCTAGAAAATTAAAACCAGTTGGAGGATTTTTCTTTCTCCCTTTACTTGCATTTTCTTCCTTGTGTTCTGCTGGTTTTGGAACATCTTCCACCTCAATTTGAACCTTGACGGCATCTTGATCATCCTTTGAAGAATCTTCTTCATTAATCATCACAGGTTGCAATTCCTTACCACTTCGAAGTGTAACAATGTGGCATTGCTCTTTTCTCTTAGGATTAAGGAAAGTATCACTTGGTAAAGTTCCTGCCGGTCTATTATACACTTCATTTGCGAGTTGGCCTATTTGAATCTCCATATTCTTAAGGACAACGTTATGCTCCCTGAACATACCTCCATGAATCTCCATTGTTTTCTCTACATTGGCTACTCGCTGTTGGCATTCTCCAAATAGCTTGTCCATCTTGGTCCCCAACTCTATTTTAACATAATTAATTGTTGCTTGTGAAGTACCACTCTATGTATTTTGTTGGATCCCATGATGCACTATACTGTGGGCGATTCTGTCCCCCTTGATTCCACTTATTCCCAACAGAAGGCTTCCATTGATTTGAATTGGTATTCCGATTGAAGTTGATATATTGCAATGGCTCGTTAGTGACTTGAGGACATTCATCCATATGATATGCCCCTTGACATAATTCACAAGATGGCGTAATTTTATTTGTCAAAGCCGCATGAATACTGGCCAGTTGGCTGTGCATGGCTGTCATTTGTGTTTCCTAGTTGGCTATTTTATCCAATTCTAACATACCAATTTGCCGTCTTCCGTGGTTGCTTCTTGCAGTTGGCAACATTGGTTCATTACTTACTATACGCTCAAAAATCTCTTCAACTTTTTTTGGTGATTTATCACGTAAATTTCCTCCAGTTGAAAGATTTACTAAATGCATATATAGTATCGAAATTGAGTCCATTGCAAAAGAAATTTAGCTCTCTTTCCCGCTCCAACCCACTATTTGGGCATTTATTAAAGAGTTCACGAAATCTATCCCAAGCTTCTGTGAATGACTGATTGTCACCTTAATGAAACTGCATGAAATCCATCCGGATCTTGTCCTTTCGGGATAGAGGAAAGTATTTGGTCATAAATCTCTTTGCAACCTCATCAAAAGTTTCAATTCTTGCCCCATTAATAGAGTCATACCATCTCTCAGTTGCTCCTTGAAGAGAGAAAGGAAATAACATTCTCTTTATAACATCATGCTGGATATGTGGGAGATTGCTCGTATTACACACTTTAAGGAATGTTCTTAAATGTGCATGTGGGTCTTCAGAACTCATCCCATGAAAAATCTGGACATTTTGAACCAAATTAATGAAAGCTTGCGGGATTTGAAAATGCTCTCCAAAAATTTGCACTATATTTGTCCTTTTATTTAACTCCATTTACTTTTCAACAAGAAATATACATGTATCATTGTTAGACAATGTACGCGTATACACTTTCTGTTAAAAAATTAAATGAAATCGAATGAAATGTTAAATTTGGTATATTTTATTAATATGACAACCGTAATGACGCTGATATGCCACTGGTTGTGCTTGTGGAATCACCGGAGGGTCCACCACTGGAGGAACAACAATGGGCTAATTACCTTGTGCAGCTTTTGCTTCAAATTTAAATTTCTTCTTAACACGCAAAGTCCTTGCAAGTTCCGATTCGTACTAATATTCTGCTAGTCCAAATGATCTTGTCCTAGGCATGCAAAGAATAAATTTAAACAGTAACAAAAATACGCAAGAAGACTAAAACTAAAACAAAAATAAAATTTCAACACGATTGCTCTCCCCGGCAGAGGTACCAAAATTTGACGGGGTGTAAATATGTGTGTAAAATACGCTCATGGTTGCTATTCACCCCTAATCAAAGATACGCTAAACAACCCCTGTAAAGGTGATAATATAATGAGTTTGTTCCCTCAGGGAGAGGGCTATGCTGAAATTCTAAAGAAAATATTTTTGGATTTTTTAGTGTTTATTAAAATGAAAATAATAAAGTAAATAGTAAAGAACTAAAACTAAAATGGTGATTTAATTTAAACTTCGAATTAAGCAAGTGTACTACCGAGATTATATTTTAGGGTTACATAAAAAGCACACACACATCCTATCTATAGTCATGCAAAATAAGGGTAAATAACATAACTCACACCCTGCTACGTGGTAAGAGGCAAGGAATGATTTAGGCATTTACCTACTTAGATATTAACTAATTCGTTAAACCCTACTATGTGGTAAGAGGCAATGTTTACTTCCTTAATTAACCTAGAATCTAATGCAACTACAAAACGGCTCCTATGTGGTAAGAGGAAATGCCCGAACCAGTCATGCTAATGCTAAACTAATCCCTCTAACTCGTCCTATGTGGTAAGAGGCAAGAGCTAAGGTAAAATTAATCTAACAAATTCACAACCAACCCATAAAAGATTCCAAACAACCTACTCTAATCCTCCTATATGGTAAGAGGCAAGATTAAATCAAGTTATCTCTAAGTAATTTGCTGCACTTTAAGAAAATATTCATCACACATAATCCAATGCTAAATCATGCATAATTATGAAAAACACAACAAAAATCATTCTACAAAGACCATAAGATAGAACTTAGCGTGTAAATTAACCAGCAGGACATGGATGTGGATAGTTATCATATTCCTACTTAGATTGTGTTAATGATTACCTAATGTCAATTTTTCTAGGGAATAGATATTTAGTACTCAAATGAACATTTGGATTGGTTCATTGGACTATGCAGCACATTTAAACTCCAACGAGTAGCTCGTAGTGAAGTATATAGAATTATCTTTCCTCTTTCTCTGAGAGGTAAAACCAAGCATTGGTTTAAATCCATAGGAGGAACAACAGTTGTAACATCCTTTGAGGAACTTCAAAAGAAGTTTTTGGCCAAATACTTCCTACTTGCCAAGTTGGAGAAGATAAGGATGGATATTATGAACTTCCAGAAACAAGAGGGAGAAACATTTAGAGAAGCTTGCGATCGTTTTAATGATTTGATCCGACAATGCCCAAACCACAATCTGGGATAGATTAGAGAGCTTAATACTTTCTTTAACGAACTTTCTGTAGATTCTTCATTGATGGTGAAAACATGTGCCAATGGAGCTTTGAAGGATAAGAGTGTTCTAGAGGTGAGAAAACTCTTTGACAAAATTACTGAGGATGAATACCTCTTCCCCGAGACAAGGAAGCTACCTATGAGAAAGCAACGAGGGATTTTGGACCTTGATGATGAAACTTCCTTGGGAGCTAAATTTGAAGCTTTGGCCAAGCAAGTCCAAACACTGAAGGCCACTCAAGCTAAAACTTCGCTGCCATCTTGTGGACTTTACAAAGGAGAGTACTACTCTGATGAATATGCCATCACCACTGAATCACTCCACTATATCAACAATTATAACAAGCCTCAATACTCTGGTAATAGTCCATATGAAAGTGGTCCCAGTAATTGGACTCAACAAAATCAATGAGGACCAATATTACCAAGGTAGTGATCAAAGGAGATCTTCAAACCCACCTTATGGGTTTGACCATCAACAAAATGTGCAAGAGTCAATGAGGCCTTCATTGGAGGATATGTTCCACCGAATCATGGATAAGCTAGATAAAGGTGAACAAAGATTTGCTGGGTTGGAAAGAAGTGTGAAACATCATAATGCAACTATCAAGAACATTGAGATGCGGTTGAGGCAGTTGGCCAATGTGGTGCATCATAGGCCTAGTGAATCTCTTCCAAGTGACACATTGCCTAATCCAAAAGGCAAAGAAGTATGCAATGCTATTACCTTGAGTTGTGGGAAGAAATTACAAGGATCTACTAAAGGAGAAGACACAGATAATCAAGAGGCCATAGTTGAGGAAGAACAGAAAGGATGTGCAAATGAGGTCATTGCACCAACAAATAAAAAGGTGTATAATAATGGAAAACATGTGGTAAAAAAGGTTAGAGAACCAATAAGCCCTTACAACTACCCTGAGTATACTCCTCTTTCTCCATTCCCAGAGAGAGTAAAACCTCTACACAAAAGAGGACCTCAATTTGATAGATTTTTCAATGTGGTGAGGCAAGTGAATGTTAGCCTTTCTCTGCTTGATTTGGTGACTGCTGTGCCAAAATATGCAAAATTTCTCAAGGATCTCATTTCTAACGAAGAACAAATTTTTCAATGTGAGGCACCCATGATGCTTACTGAGTGTAGTCAAGCATGGTTGGTGCATAATCTACCACCAAATTTTAAAGATCCAGGGAGTTGCATCTTTTCTTACAATATAGGTGCCGAGTACTTTGCAAAGGCCTTATGTGACCTTGGTGTTGGGATCAATTTGATTCCATTGCTGTAAAAGTTGGTTTTGGAGAAAGGATTAGACTAGTGGCTTTGATGCTAAAATTTGCAGAGCATTCCTTGGTAAAGCCAACAGGAATTGAGAAGGATGTGTTAGTCATGGTGGACAAATTTATACTTCATGTGGACTTTATTGTGCTTTACATGGAAGAAGACCCTGAGATACCCATTATTTTTAGTAGATAATTTCTTGCTACATGTGATGCACTGATACGTGTTAAGAGTAAAACTGTCACTTTTAGGATTAATAATGAGCAACTGGTTTTTGATGTCAATTATGCCAAGAAACATCCTATGCATGTGAAACATTGTTTTTCAATTAGAGCGGTGGCATGGAATATGCATGTATTGGAACAAGATGCGAAACACTATTTTATATGTGTTGATGAATTAAATGCATATGATGAATAGTGTGATGATGTAGAACTTGATGATGAGAATTGTATGAATTTGTCTAAAATTGTGAATTTGGAAGAATGTTGTGTTCTGAATGAGTCCATTTTTAAAATGCAAGATGAGGTGGTAGTGGAAAATACTGTACAGGATGCATGTGTTAAGAGCCTTGAAAATGTTAAGGATGACAATACTATAACTAATGATATTTGTGTACCCACTGAGGTGAGGTGTGAAGAGGTTTTGTGTAGGAATGACAAACTCATGCAATCCATCATGGTGCCACCAAAGTTGGAACTTAAGCCCTTGCCACCTTACTTGAAATATGCATTCTTTGCCCGTAGTGATTTCTTTCAAATTGGAAGTGTGGCAATAAGAGAAGTTGTTTGGGGTGTTGAGGAAATTCAAGTAAGCTATTGGTTGGACTATAGTGGACATTAAAGGAATTAGCCCAAGCATTTTCATACACAAAATTTTATGGGATGAGAATGTTATACCTGTGAGAGATAGGCAAATAAGGCTTAATCCTCAGATGATGGAGGTGGTAAAAAAGAAAGTCATAAATCTTTTGGATTTCGGTATGATTTTTTCAATCTCTGATAGTGAATGGGTGAGTCCTGTGCAATGTGTGCCTAAGAAGGGTGGTGCCACAGTGGTGAAAAAAGACGCCAATGAACTCTTGGCAGCTAGGACTGTTAGCGTGTGACATGTTTGTATGGACTACCATAAGCTAAACAAGGCCACAATGAAAGACCACTTCCCACTACCATTTTTGGAGCAACTACTGGACGGGATTGCTGGGTCTCTATTTTATTGTTTCTTGGATGGGTATTTAGGATACAATCAAATTGCAATAGACCCTAATGACAAAGAGAATACCACATTCACATGCCTATTTGGAATCTTTGCATACAAAAGGATGTCTTTTGGTCTATGCAATGCTCCTGCAACCTTCTAAAGTTGAATGATGGCTATTTTTCATGATGTAGTAGAATCCATCATTGAAATTTTCATGGATAATTTTTTGGTATTTGGCATGACTTTTGATGGGTGCTTTTAAAATTTAGCAAAAGTGCTATAGAGGTGTGAGAAAACCCATTTGGTCCTTAATTGGGAGAAATATCAATTTATGGTGCAGGAAGACATTGTCTTGGGGCACAAAATCTCATACAAGGGTATTAAAGTAGACAAGGCCAATGTGGATGTCATAGAGAAGTTGCCACCTCTCACCAATGTCAAAGGCATAAGGAGCTTCTTAGGCCATGCAGGATTCTATAGGAGATTTATCAAAAACTTTTGAAAGATTGCAAGGCCATTATGTAGCTTATTTGAGAAAGATGTGAAATTTGATTTTGGTGAAGAATGTTCAAAAACATTTTAGCTACTCAAGGCTAGGCTTGTGGAAGCTCCAGTGATAGTCACACCACAATGGGGTAAGCCATTTGAAATCATGTGTGATGCTAGTGACTATGTTGTAGGTGCAGTGCTTGGCCAAAGGAGGAATAAAGTATTCCATACCATATACTATGCCAGTAGATTGTTGAATGAAGCTCAGATGAACTACACAACAACAGAAAAATAAATGCTTGCAGTTGTCTTTGCCTTTGATAAATTTCGTGCATACTTGTTAGGATCAAAGGTGATTGTGCATACGGATCATGCAGCACTAAAGTATTTGTTAGCCAAGAAGGAGGCCAAGCTAAGGCTCATTAGGTGGGTGTTGTTCCTTCAGAAATTTGATGTAGAGATCAAGGATCACAAAGGATCTGAAAATATGGTGGCTGATCATTTGTCCAAATTGGACACACATGGGAAAGACAAGCCTGTTAGGCTATTTCCTGGGAAGTTGAAGTCAAGGTGGACTAGTCCTTATCATGTCACCAAGGTGTTGTCATTCAGGGTTGTTGAAATCTTGAACAAGAAGGATTGGAGTACTTGGCAATTAAATGGACACCGTTTAAAGCCTTACATTACTCACGGTCCAAGAAAAATGGAAGAAGTTCCACATGAACTTTTTATAGATGAGCCTATGTAGTAGTAAGATAGTGGCATTATGCCGGGCTGTCGACATTAACACAAGCGCTACTGGGAGGCAACCCAGCATATTTTCATTTACATAATTTTGTCATGTTAATTTTGGTTTTTAAAATTTAATTTTTAGTTGGTATCATATTTGTGTTTGTGCTTTCATTTTTTTAACTCTGTAGTTGATTGTGTCTAATAGATGCTACTGGTATTCTTGCATATGCGTAGTTGGAGAACACTCAATTTGTTGCACCACAACAAATGCCTTGGTTAAAAATTTGGATAAGTATATTGTGATGGTAAGTAGTCCACAAGGAATTTTTATGAGCTATAATCCATGTTTGAAAAGCTTAAAGTATGAGCAAATCCGATAGGATCATTGCATGTGAGAACTTGAAAAGCAAAAAAGATGAAAACTCATTTCACTTCATTTGTCTTGTGATTAACTATTTAAGGAATAGTTTGTCCCTTTGTCCTAATGAATAAGTGGTTGAAGATGTGCGTAATAATGTATCATGCCATGAATGCATAAGCTTTTGGCCTACATGCTAGGTGTTGTTTTGTCCTCAAGTAGTTGGTCACATTTGTGGCATTTGACCAAACTCGGCTACCTTCTTTCAAGTTTTCTCTATAAATTCATGAGATGGAGTTGTTGGAATCACCCACAAGCTTGATGCAGTGAACATTGGTGGTGCAAAAATTCCTTTTAATCTTTTCTTTCTCAAGCTCAAGGTACTTATGTCTTTTCAAGCTCCATTGCTTGAGTAAGAGAGGTAGTTAACTTGTTGAAATATCTTATGATGTGAAGTATAAGAGGATTGTTTGTCTTTAAGTTTCATAATGTTGTCAATTATGTGTTTACAAGCTTGCACTTACCATGTTCTTTTGCTTATCTTTTGATGGTAGTTTAAGTGAGTCTTAAGAATAATGTTACATTTGACCTTGCTTAATGGTGTGCTAAGTGTGGGGGAGATGTTCAATTCGTGGACTTTCTGCCCAGTTTTTATGAAGTTTGGTATTTTCAGCATAACTTGGTCATTTGAACTCTAAATTTGGTAATTTTAATTGCTTTGTTTAGTTACGATTTGGGGCTACAACTTTTGTCTTTTGAGGTTTGGCCAATTCTGCATGCACTGAATTCCATTTTATGTGTTAAAATGCTAGTTAAAGCTAAAATCTTCATTTCGACATTATGCACATTCTGTCCAGTTTTGCCATAGTTTGGTTTTTCAGGCATAACTTAGTCATTTGAACTCCAACTTTAGTGATTGAAATTGCTGCATTTAGCAAAGACTAGGGCTACAACTTTTGTTTTATGAGTTTTGTCAGATTCTGCATGTATTGAGCTCCATTGTAGGTGTGAAGTGCTAGTTAAAGCTGAGATTTCAATATAGCTATTTTGCACATTCTGCCCAGCTTTGTCACAGTGTAGTATTTTGGCCATAATTTGGTAATTTGAATTCTAAATTTGGTGATTCAAATTTCTGTGCTTAGCCAAGACTTAGGGCTACAACTTTTGATTTTGGGGAATGGCTAGATTCTGCTTGTATTGAAATCTATTTTGTGGGTAATATTTGTACAAAGGATGAAATTTTGATTTGTTTTCATATCTTTTCGGTTTCGTGTCACATTGCCTATTGCTTTCCTAATGTCGTAGCTTGTTTGCTGCGTGTGTTGCACATTTTGCATCAGAGTGTTACTTGTGGTACTCACATTAGCGTATTTTAAGCTCAAGGAAATCAAATGGGTCCTAAGAAGGGTACAACCTCTCACGAGGGCAAGGCCACTCGTGTACCGGTTGATTTAGATGTCGATTATTTTCTCGAGGATATGCTAGTATTTGAGGACCCCCCAAAGGTAATAATGAATCCACCTCCGCCAAAGAAGCGTAAGGTAGCAACACCTCTTTCTGTGTTCGTGAATGGCAAAGCTAAAGAAATGTTGGAGCATGGAGTACGGGTGAAGAAGCTACACTTGGAAAGGGCATTCACTGTGGAAAAAGGTCCATTCAGGAAGTTGATGAAATTTCACAAGTTCAGTCAGAGGTTGACTCTTGCACCACAATTTTGCAACATCAGCTTGGCTAGGGAGTACTATGCCAATGGCAAATTTCCAAACAAAGATGGGGCTGTCTATGTGCGTGGTAATGGGTGAACATTGACAGTGAGGTGATCAATGAATATTTAGTCACGCCTAATTATGTGGAGAATGATTTTAAGTCTTCGGAAGCTGATGCGGATCAGGCCTTGCTTGAGGAGCTCGCTCATCCTAATTCTTCATGGGTAGTGAGTCAGAGCGGAGAATGAAAACATATCACTGAGAGAAATTTATGATGCGATGCTAAGATTTGACTAATGTTTATTCTGTCACGACTAATGCCTAGTTCGCATGTTACCACGGTCATGCGCAGTCGCCTATAATTCATTTCATCCATCCGGAACCACAAGGCTAGTGATGTGGGACTGATAATTGTGGATCATATTAGAGCGGGTATCATTGAAGATGGTGCAGTTGTGTATTTCTCGGTGCTTATCGAGGAACTTTGTCATGCTCAAGAAGTGGATGATGAAATGGGTACTGATTGGCTTAAGATCAAGATTCCAATCTCCACTCCACTGTATTTGAAGTACTTGAATATTGATCGTGCATTGGATGCAGCACCACTTGATGAGAATCCATCCAAACAATCTACTTCAAATCCTAATGGGAATAGGATTTCTCAACTAAATCCTAATGAGAGTAGGATTCACAATCCTAATGGGATTAGGATTCACTTATCCTTGAGATGCAAAGATTGGCCATATTCTACTTTAATCCATATCATGACAAAGAAAGAATCCTTATCATGGATTAAGAGCTTGAAGAATATTCATGGACGAAGTTGAAAACCAGGATGGTGTGCTTAGGCTTTGCCATTTGTGGATCACGCCATTTTTAATAATAGGATTTATTTGTGTTTTTAATTAATTAAGCCCAAAACGTAATTATTGGGCTTTGTTATTTTGGTTTTTAATAAATTAATTACATAGTCCAAATTATCTTGCATGATAGTGGCATGTAATGGGCTTAATGGGTTTTTAATTCATTAAGAGTTGGATTTAGGAAAGTATATCCGATTGGTCAATTCATTTTAGGAAAGTAGTTAGTTTGTTGTGTTCCATTCCAATTTGGAATTTTCCTAAAATTGGATTGGCAAGTCAAGTAGTCAAGTTGTAATTGACTATTATTAGGGTTTCGATTTTTGTTGCCTATTTAAGTCACACTTTAACGTTTTTCAATAATCAATCAAGAATAAATTATTCAGCTTTTAGCTTGAAATTGTAAACACATTTTGCTAACCTTTGAAGTTTAATTGATTTAAGTTGCTCTTCAAGCCAATTCCGCAAGCCTTTAGCTAAGACCTTTAGGTGAGCCTACAAGTTCTTAATTTCAAGAACGAGCCAAACCAATAGTTTTAGCTTCATAATTTACATAAATTAAGCCAATTCGTTTGTAATAAACGTAGTTTGATTGGCTAATATCAAATCTTTTCATTTTAATATCCTTTCTTTTGTGTTTTGTGTTTTTCGCTGTTTTGTTTACTTGTTCTCGATCGAGTTTATTAAAACAACGGTCTAAGGTGTGAGTTCGTGTGATCTAGGACATCAAGCCTCGATCATCCCGCGTCAAATTGTTATCAGAGCATCAGGGTTGTTGCATAAAAATCAGGTTATCTCTTACTTTTGCTTCTTGTTTTTGTTTCCGCGTCTTCCTATTGTTTTGCAACATTCTTGCTGCTGTTTTGAGTTGTTCTTGTTGCTGTCTTGTTCGTGTCATATTCTGCCCATTTTGTCCATAATTCTTGTGCTGAATTCATATTGAATTGCTTGCTATTTTTGCATCAAAATTTCTTCACGTCAAATTAGGGTTGCGGTCATAAAATCATAACTTTCTTGTTTCTTGTCCATTTGACCTCATTCTTTTTGTGTTTGTCTCTATTTTGATTCTATAATCTGTTATCTTTTCGTTAAGTTTTGTTTCGTGTCAAAAAGATAAGTTCTTGGTCACTTTCTTGAAGTTCTTGATTTTCTTGAATTTCAATATGTGTAAAATCGTATTCTAAATTCATATTCTTGATCTTTATCTTGAATCTTGAAAATCTAATCATTGTGGCATTTTGAAATTCCAATTGGTTGCTGAAATCTTGATTAATTTTGGGTGCTGAAGTTTTAAGGTTAAGACAACAAAAGATAAACAACCTTAAACCCTAGGTTTTGTCCTAACAATCTTTAGGTTTTGTCTTAACAATCTTAAACCCTAGGTTTTGTCTTAAAACCCTAGGTTTTTGCTTGTCCGAATAAAAAAAATAAGAGGCCGACGTTAAAAAAAACTCAACGTTAAAAAAAAAGTCAGACCATTCAAAAAAAACTTCGTGCAGCCCAAATTGAAACTAAGTGTTCACATTGTTTCCTTAAAATATCACCAAGTTATAAGTGCCACAACGTTTTCAATATAACTTCGATTTGAGTGATTCAAGTTGCATTTTCTTCGTCTTTCTGTCTAGTTTTGGTTTTCATTAGTTTATGTAGCTAAATCAAATTATACTCTGCACGTTTTCTTAAAATACTCTTGCTGACGTGATTTGCCTAAAATATTCTTTGACTTATCTTGTGTGAGTTTTGTTGTTGAACTTGTTGGTTGAGACTCGTTCTACAAATAAACGAACTTGTAGGACTCTTTTAGTTTAGGTGATCTATTATTTAGAGCATAGTTAGGGTGTACATTAAAAAAGAAAAGCTATTATATAAAGAGTGGCGTGTACCTACTCACCAAAGTGAGAACCCGTGAGGAATTTAATATTTTGGATATATATTTCTTTGCTGTTTTCACTAACTTTGAAGGCTTATTTAATCAATGGTGAGAGAAAGCACAAATGATCTTAAGTTGGAGATTGCTAAATTGATGGAAAAACTCTGAAAGATGATACAACCTCATGATGAAATTAAGGACTCTAAAACCACGTCTACATTATGTGCAAAAGAGCTTCATACAATGTGCAATATCCAAGATAAAGTGTGTGCTGTGGTGATTGATATTGGGAGAAGCTCTAACTTTGCTAGTGAGATAATGGTAGAAAGGTTGAATATGCAAACCACTCCACATCCAAATCCTTACTTGCTGCAATAGAGTGATAATTGTGGTGAAGTATGGGTGTCAATGCAAGTCAAGGTTGCATTCTCAGTCGGGAAATACAAAGCTGAGATACTATGTGACATATTTCCTACGCAAACATCCCATCTTTTATTGGGAAAATCGTGGCAACTTGCTTGCAACCGAGTTTATAATTATCTCAAAAATTGCTATTAATTCATGAAGGATGGTAAAAAGTTTAAGCTTGGTGCTTTACAGCCTTGTCAAATCTTTGAAGACCAAGAAAAGATTGCTAAAGCTTGTAGTGATATGAGAGATCAAGAAGCAAAAGAAAAGAGTGAGCAAGAGAAACAAAAGAATGTAACTACTAGTGTAGGCCGAGAACTTATACTTAGTGATAAAAGTAGTAAAAGTCGAGATGTAGTTAGTTCTAAAACTTGTTGTTTTGCTTCTATGAGCTAGATAAAAAGAGGAATGCTAGAGAAGCAATCATTGTATTTAATGATCCACAAAGATGTACTTATTGTTGACAGTGATCACGATTTACATTGTTTGTTGCCTAGTAATTTTGTTTTGCAGATTCATGGAGTTCCTAGGCATTTAAAAGAGTTGCAAACAACTCAAAATGCAATGGAAGGAATTCAATCTGTCATGACTTGTTTTCCGCAAGGAAACTAAGGTAAGTTATGTAAGTTTTCAATTGATTTTGATCTTAGAACTGTTAAGAACTTTGTTATTATCAATTCGGCTGAGTTTCAAAATTTTCAATATGTTTTTAATCAATTTCAAAAACTTCCTTACACTTTTCAACAAATGATTCGAAATCTTGTAAATTGTATTTTAGAGTCTAACATCATGTGTTTTAATAAGCAAATTAATTTACATAAATCTTCAATGGTTACATCAAAATACTTTGAATTAAATGAATCTATGTATAGCTTGTTAGTGTGTTATGTTGCTTATTTATTACATGAGTTACATTCTCAATTTCATATTTATAATTTTGAACAAAACCAAACCTTTGTGTGCACTAATCAAAGTGTTAATTATGTTGGATATACTTGCTGGAATAGCCTTTGTTTTGATTATTTGGTTCGTGAATTTACACATTCTGATGTCAATTCATTACACATCCAAATCCATCAATTTCGAAGAGGTAATCTATTAGTTCAACACTTATTTGGTAAGTTATCTAAGTTCCTAATTTCTTTTAAATTTCAAAAGGTAAAATATTGTGTTCACATCTATGTCATAGATAGTTTACATTCTGTTACTAATCTTTGGAATTGTATTTTCATATTTGATAACTTCGGCTTGTTTAGAAAGTGTTTAAAACTTCTTATGTATCTTTGGATAATCTTTGTGATTACATTCATATATGTTTGTGTCCTTTTCTTACTTTACAAATTAAAGAAGTTGATCTCTATGTTAGTGCTAGTGTGTCCATGCATGTTGTTAGGAAGTTTATCTTGAATATTTTCATATTGTCGAAAACACTAAATTTGTCTTTATACAAGGTGGTATTTCTAAAGTTGTTATATGATGCATGTAGTAATAGGAGTTATTTTAGATATTCTTATCTAATTAGAAACTATAGGTTTTCTGATTTGCATTTACTACACGATGTTTATTTGCATAATTGTTTTGAATTTTCTTTTGCAATACCGTTTTTCTTCCAATGTTGTGTTTACTTCACTGAATTTAGTCATGAGAAATTGGATAATTGTTACATAATCTTTACATACTTTAACAATACGATTCATGCATAACTTGTTAAGAATAATGATGCCTTATGTGTTTTCAGCATGCATACATATTCTGCTCGACCTATTCTTTCGGCGAAAGAAAATCATTTAAAGTCTTGTTCTAGATTATTGCATTTTCCTTTGCCTTATACACTTATTTTGTTTTTGCAGGATATAAATGTTTGTTGGCCGAGATGTGAATCTGTCCAATTTTTCTGGGCTCGAGTTTGCAATAAGTTCATAATATTGGTGTTTGATCTAAGAGCTCAACTTCTAGATTTGAGGACGAATCATTTCGAGGTGAGAAGGAATGATGAGAATCCATCAAAGCAATCTACTCCAAATCCTAATGGGAATAGGATTTATCAACTAAATCCTAATGAGACTAGGATTCACAATCCTAATGGGATTAGGATTCACTTATCCTTGAGATGCAAAGATTGGCCATATTCTACTTTAATCCATATCATGACAAAGAAAGAATCCTTATCATGGATTAAGAGCTTGAAGAATATTCATGGACAAACTTGAAGACCAAGATGTCGTGCTTGGCCTTTGCCATTTGTGGATCACGCCATTCTTAATAATAGGATTTATTTGTGGTTTTAATTAATTAAGTCCAAAACGTAATTATTGGGCTTTGTTTTTTCGATTTTTAATAAATAAATTACATGGCCCAAATTATCTTGCATGATAATGGCATGTAATGGGCTTAATGAGTTTTTAATTCATTAAGGGTTGGATTTAGAAAAATAAATCCGATTGGTCAATTCATTTTAGAAAATGATAAACATGAAATATTCAGTTTATTATCTATGATTTTATGTGTCTTGTGAGGAAGAATTTGTGCTTAATTGTGTTTATTCTTGCAGAATTTAGAAGATTCCATGATGCGGGATTAGTGAGAGGAAAAGATGGATTTGGCATGCTTTCTAGAAGATTTAATGGCTGGAGACAAGATTGAAGAAAGATGGCAGTACATAAATTCTTGGAAGTTACTAATTGGGTGGTTGAGTTGGATTAGGAAGCTTACTCTTTACAGCCGCATGTGGCTTAATTGATTTTGAAAACAACGAAGATTCATTATTTGAGTTGGTTTAGGAAGTCTTATTCTCTCCCCTATATAAGGGAGTAGATTAGTTAGGGTTAAGATATCTTTTTGACAGGTTTACTTTATGTTTTAGAAGTTTTCATCGCAGCTGGGTCTGCAGAATTGCAGCAGCCCAGATTTTAGAAGAAAGAGTAGTTCGTTGTTTGCCTAAACGACGGGCAACCTGGTTTGATATTTTCAGTTTAATTTAATTTCCTTTTTTATTATTCTTATCTTATTTTAATTATGAATTGTGAGTAGTCTTTTATCTGACTGTGAGTAATGAAGCACTAATCATGCATAAATTGTGAGACTGAAGTGTTTGAATTAAACTTTCTCTTATTTTATTCCAAGAGTTTTCTAAGCCTAAAGTTCATTATCTAATTTAATTAAAGTTTGATCACCTTTAATCTAATTAGGTAGCGCCAATTAATCCCTTGCCAAGTCACTGAATTTGATAAGTAAGATTAATTAGTGGCGAAGCTACTATCTCGGTAGATGGAAATAATTGGTTAACAAGTTATTGCATGCTGATCATGATATGATTTGTTAAAATTAGGTTCTTCACTACGTAATGCTTTTATAACATTAAATCTGGTGTTCGGCTGATTCCGGTCCGGTTATGTTATGAATAGGGAATTAATTAATTAAGCTGATACTTGTCAATTAACGAATAATTAAGGACGAATTGGGTTATGTCAGAGCTGATTCTCGGTAATCTATAACTAACTGATTAAAGAGGGATTGTTATCTTTGAGTCGATGAACAATTAAGAATTGATTAGTGTGGATTTACTTATTGCCGGATCTTTTCTTTTAAATAATTAACTTCTGAATTTTGGGTTATTTATTATTTTCGATTATTAATTTATTTTGGTTATTTAGTTTCATAATTGTATTGTTAATTATAATTTTTCGTTGTTGTGACGATGGCAAATTAACTAATTGAGAAGATTTGTTGTTCCTCGTGGGATCGACCTTACTCACACTATACTTAATTTATTCTTTGAGAGTAAGTTAATTAATTTGGTACAAAACGACACACCAGGAAAGTAGTTAGTTTGTTGTGTTCCATTCCAATTTGGAAGTTTCTTAAAATTGGATTGGCAAGTCAAGTAGTCAAGTTGTAATTGACTACCATTAGGGTTTTTATTTTTGTAGCCTATTTAAGGCACACTTTAACATTTTTCAATAATCAATCAAGAAGAAATTATTCAGCTTTTAGCTTGAAATTGCAAACACGTTTTGCTAACCTTTGATGTTCAACTGATTTAAGTTGTTCTTCAAGCCAATTCTGCAAGCCTTTAGCTAAAACCTTTAGGTGATCCTACAAGTTCTTGATTTCAAGAACGAGCTAAAACAATTAGTTTAGCTTCATGATTTACATAAGTTAAGCCAATTCGTTTGTAATAAATGTGGGGGTTTGATTGGCTAATATCAAATCTTTTCATTTCAATATCCTTTCTTTTGTGTTTTGTGTTTTCCACTGTTTTGTTTACTTGTTCTTGTTCGATTTTATGCCAACAACAGTCCAAAGGTGTGAGTTCGTGTGATCTAGGACATCAAGCCTCGATCATCCACGCGTCACCACTCCCAATAATTAGTGTGCCCTACGAGAACTTTGATCCCCCACTTCACTATGGCCAGCAAGAGCACCATCTTTTTGACTTAACTTCCATGCATGAAGCTTTGAATTACCTCCAACCCTCTTTTTGACTTAACTTCCATGCAATGTCATCCAATTTGGTGCATGAAGCAAAGTCATCCAATTTGGTGCCAAGAGGTTAGATGGTTTGCACTAAAATTGGGCCACTCAAGCTTCCATTCTTGGCACCAAATTGGATGACATTGCTTTCATATTATAGTAGCAATTTGAGGTCCTTTACCATCGGCAGTTCAAGATGCAGCATGAGATTGACTAATGCAACAAGTTGTGTGTTTGGTACCATATTGCGCCTGGCCCTCCCAAGGCGATGTCAGCCATAGCACAAGATTTGATGATGGTTACTAGGTCGAATTTGACTGTACATGAGGAGACAAGGTTTATGCATGAGATTCTACCTGGGACAACATCTTGGGTATCATCGCTTCCGCAACTGCCAACATTTAGTCATTTGCCAACTTTTTCTCCTACTCCAAATTTTTGGTTTGACCCGAATTTTCTACTAGCTGTGCACTTGCCAAATTTTGAAGCCAATGCTCGTCCATTTCCTGGACCCATGTTCTCCACTCAGAGCACATTCTTACGACCCTCGTCATCCACTCCATCGTCCTCTACTCAGGGAGCACCTCCTTTCTAAATGCTATTTCATTTGAGTAGAATGTTTTCTTTAAGTGTGGAGGAGTTTGGTTGCGTTTGCTATGCATGTTGCTAAGTGCTGCGAGAGGTGTTGGCAGGTGTGATTGTGCTTTGCTGTGTTGTTTTGAGAAGTGTGATGTAGCTATACTTTGTTTTTGGTTTGGGGAAGATGGTAGTATGATGTTAGTTAGGTTGGGCTTGTGGCATGTGTAGTATGCCAGTATTGTGTTTGTGAGTTTATGAAAGTCATGTGTGTCATGAGCTGTTATGTGTTTTATCTATGTTAAGTGGTGTATGTGTGGTGTTGCAATGGAATAAAATGGGTTTATGTGTGGGTAGGAAGTGTGTTATCATCTCTTGTTCAAAGCAATGGACTCATGCTTGCTATGCCATGAATCAATTTAGTCACTTTGCTGTTTTCAATGCTATGCATGCAAAAAATATTTACTGGCACCAAACTTAATGAATTTAGTGCACATTGTTGGCCAAGGCAATATGTTAAGGTAAGATAGATATACCATGCAAATACTCAAAGACATAAGAGGGAATCCATATGGAGTTTGTTCTTTGTTGTGCACATTTCTTGTGTTTTAAGTGTTCTTGCATATATAGTCTTTTGAAGACACATATGAACATGTGGTTCTATGAGAGAGAATATGGAGAAAAAGCCTTTGGCAACTAGGAATGAAAAGTCGTAAAACCCTGGCAAATAAAGGGAAAAATAGCCATAAAACCCAGGCAGCTAAGCACCAATGTGCGGCAAAATATGCATCAAAGTGTAAAAAAAGATAAAAGATGGGAAAAGACCCATAGAAGCACCAATGTGCGCATAAGTTTACCATTGATCTTGTGTTACTATTTGTTCATGCGTGTGGACAGGGAGATTATTGTGTGAAAAATGGTATGAAAGAAGTGCTTAGGTATGTACATGAACAGAGGACAAGTGAAGTTGGCAACCCTCAGAACATACTTTCACGCACGACATTTTGTTCTTTATTCGTTATGCATTGGTTGATAATTTGTGCTAAATTTCTGAAAGTTTGAGGTTGGCTAAAGCGTATAGTGGCACTTGTGTGTGTGAAAATGTTTTGATTAACTTGGTGATTGGCATTGTGAGTAAGGGACCGTCTGTTGAGTGACGATGATAAAACATGGTTAAAAAAAAGAAGTGTGTTGTAAAGTCTTATGAAGTTGTTTGAGACAAGTAAAAGTTTAAGTGTGGGGAAATTCATAAGTCGGTTTTATCCTGACTTATATGTGTTATATCACTTGATTTTTTATGTGTTGAATTGTACATTCATGTGGTGCATAATTTTTAGTGTTAAAATAGAGAAAAAGGTCTTAAGTGGTGATTTGGTGCACACATTTGCATTTGCACACATGACTCATGCATACATTCCGCACGAGTTGTGCGCACCATGCGCGTAGCTAGCGCATCACTCGAACATATATTATGCGTAGCCCGCACGCAGCATGCACACATGATGCTCTCACCCACGCGCAGCATGCACACCCACTACGCACTCACACACACACTGCGGTCGTAGCCCTCGCACACACACACACTTCTGTGCGCATGCAGGTGGGCACTAGATTTGGCTCAAAGGCGTAGAGTGGAAATAGAAGCAGCACTAGATTTGGCTCAAAAGCGTGAAGTGCTGGAACAGATGGGTGACATGGAGTAGCGTACACGTGCGCATTTGGGATGATTTTTCTCACTGTGCCATTTTTGTAAATAAGTGTTTAGTTTATGTTTTCGTGTTGATTAAGCTTCCAACCTCTATAAATAGAGAAATTTTCATTATTTAAAAAAAAAGATTATTTGGATAATTTTGAGACTAGTGAGCGGGAAATTTTCTCTCTCTAGAATTTGTACTTCGATTGCGATTTCGTTTGAAGTTTTGGACTGATCTTTGGAATTCATTTCTCAACTGAGGAAGTATAGAACAATTATCTTCGTGACTTTGAGCGTTTTGAAGTAATTAATCGGTAAATTCTTCCAATTTATGAAGATAAATTGTTTAATACAGTACTTGGTTGATTGTGAGATAGAGATGACTTTCTCATGCTAGATTTGTGATGTTTTAGGGTTCCGATGAATGAGTACTCCACTTAGGCAATTTTATGCAGTGCAATTAATGTGATCTATAAAGAATGAAATCATACTCTTTTTTACTTAATCAGATCTGTTAAATTTCATGAATTTGAACCGGTATTGTTGAATTGAACTTTAGTTGCGGTCATCATGCTGAATTGAAGCTTGTTTCATTAATATCAGTTGAAAATTTGTGAAATGAGAACTAGAGTATGAAATGAAGTCTTTACACTTGCTTTGTCTTGTTCGTTCTATAAAATGAGGTCATCATGCTGATTTTGGATTTCGAAATCTTATGTCCGAGTATAAAGAAATTCTTCGGTGCTAGTTAAGACATAAGAACCTAAATTCAGGCCTCATAATGGGAAGTCTTTAGAAAATGATTGCTAAAGTAATTAGACACAGAGAATTGAGAAGTTGCGGGGTAAAAGCATCACTCTTAGGCCTCATCATTGAAAAAGAGCGATGAGAGGGAATCTAGGGAACAGTGCGGTCATCTTGCTGACTGGACTTTTGGTTTTCAGGCAACTGATTCTCCTATGATTTTACACACATGTTGATTGTACTACATGAGTTGCTAAAGTGAGTATTCATTCAATGGAGGAACCCTATGACATCTTCTCTTTTTCTGCATTTACACTTTAATTGTTAGTTATGTTTTTGATAACATCGTTTTGAGTAATTCTTGGAATTCTGGAACCAACTCTTCCCTGATAAACGATACCCTACCATCACTACTACAATTAGTTAGGGATAAATTAATAAGTACGCACATGCCCTGAATTTCAAATCCAAAACCCTATTCTAACATTAGAGTTTTAACTCTTCTTTAGTGCCAACTCGCCAAAGACAAGTTGGTTTTATAAATAGTAATTTATTGAATATTAAAACTGTTAATGTTATAGCTAATATTAGGGCAATAAATTAATGCTCTTTTCAATTTACCTTTAGTCAATCAAATTATTTATTTTCTCTCTCCACTTTGTCATGCAACTTATCAATTCTTTCTAGTCTCTTTGGGTTTCTTCTTCTTATAACTACATCTTATCACTTAGTTGTTTTTTCAAAATACAATCCAAAATTTACTTTTTACTAAGTCTCCATTTAAAAAGATAAATTAAATAAACCCGGGAATTTTTCAAAGTTTCATACTTGGTTTATGATGAAATCTTGATTTCTAAAAAAATCATGTAAGTTACATTTAACCATTTATTTTTTGTTTTTTGACTCAATAAAAAAATACAAAAGTTAGACTATGGAAACAAAAATGAAAAAGTAAGAATTTTAAAAAATCTCAATTTTTATAAGCTACATAAGCTAGATCTTTTAGGAGATAATTGTGATTTTTAAATAAACTTTGTATACATGCATTTAACAAATCAGTTTTAGCTATAAAAAAAGTAAAATTTTCAAAAAAAAATCTTTTTTTAAGAGGCTATAACCTTGAATTTCGTGGCAAAATCATTATTTCCTAAGAGAACTCTGTATGCATGTACTTAAGAGCTATTCGTTTAGATCCCAACTAAATAAAAACAAGTAAATTAAAAGATTGTGACAAAAAATAGAAAAATAAAAAAAATTATTTTTTTTGAAAAATCTTAATTTTTGCGGATTATATCATTGTATAAAATTGTGAATTTTTAAAACTTATAGAGTGATTTTTTTAAAATTATAGTGATATGTTTTTAGCTATCATTTTTTTTCTTCTCAACTAATATATTATGCAAAAAAGTGAAAAAAGTAAAATTTTAAAAATCTCAATGTTCATAGCCTATAATCTTGGGTTACGAGAGGAAATTATAATTTTTGGGAAGAAAAACAGCAATGGATCTTCTTTATCACTTCCGTATTACTATACAAGATTTTGACATATGTATAATCATTTATCTCAGTTCACCAATTATTTGATAGGGTTTTAGTTTTATATACAAAGACGCATGTCATATTTATATTTTTTTTATCTAAAACTGAAACCCGAAACCGCCATTTTTGGTTTAAATTCTAATTTGACCATTTCACAGAATCAGAATAGGCAATTTAAAAATTGTGTTGATGGCTATTTATAAGTACACCCTTTGCATATATCACCATGATGTCACACAACGACATGATGATAATATAAAAATTAGTTCCACTATTTCAATGCTTGAATACGAACAATAATAACATTGCTACATGAGACAAGAATCAATATAAAAATATATCTATCACCACCTATACCATTAAGAAAACAATAATGACGATGACTTCTAGTTTATTGAAATTTTGAAAAAAAAAAAATTATATTTTGTACTTTTCATTTTTTTTAAATTGTTGAAGCCCTGGGATAATTCATTATATATGTTGTTCCAAGTATTACAATATTGATATTTATTTCACTTTTATGTGAATTTCATACATTTATATCAAAATACAGGTAAATATATAATTCACCCTGACAAAAATTTAGTATCTTTATTTAATAATTTCCTACTTATAATTTTTCTAAGTTAAAATTTCTAAATAAAGAACTTAATGTCTAATAAAAATTAAAATTAAAATCGATATCGAAAGCCAAATCGAAACCGAAACCGAAACCGAAATTAAAATTAAAATTGGAACTAGAACTACTGATTTCAAAAATTGGAACTGGAATGACCACTATTTCGTTCACTTCTAATTTTACCTTTCTACGTATCGGAACAAGTGATTTCAAAACTAGCAAATTGTGGCGACTATCAATAAATACAACAGACGATTTCAAAACTAACAATTTCAAAACTGTTGTCGCAACTATCAATAAATTCACTCTTCGCGTACATAACCAAGATATCACACATCAACATGATGATGCCGTAAAACGTTCCTTTCTTTCAATGCATAAAAACAAGGGTTAATTACCGATAACCCTATATGGTTTGCCGATTTTTCGTATAACCCCCATGTGTTGTTAAAATATACCAACAACCCTCATGTGCTTCGGTTTCAATTGTAAAGTGGATGGAAAACGTGTCTGTCAACAGAAATTGAGTTACACGCGCCTAATTCTGCACGTATGATTATCACAAACTCATTAAATGGTTGTACATTTCCTAAATTACCCTTATTTGACCTTTTAAAGTCATACTATCACTTTCTTCCTTTGTACTTATCTTCTTTTTTCTCTCTCCAATCATTACTCTTTTTCCTTCTTTTTTTTTTCTTTCTTTAACGTTTTAGGTTTTATACTTCATTTTAATTAAATTAAATTCAATAAATCTATACTTTAATTCTAATAATAAATTAAGCTCAATCTAAATATGGATAATTATTCGTAATTATTTAGATTAAAACAAACTTATTATCTTGAATTTTAGATTAAAACAAACTTTTTTTTTCTTAATTGTTGCATTTGATTTTTTCTCTTTCAAGGCCTTCTTTTTAATTTTTTTTCCTTGTAAATGATGATATTTCACTTTCTTTTCTTTATTTTTTTTCTCTTTTCCTCTTTTCCTCTTTTCTTTTCTCTTTCCTCCCCCCCATCGGCTTCTTCCATTGTCATCTTCTCCAAAATTAGTTTTCCTGTAAAACTAATATTCCAACAAAATTAAACTTCCCACACAAAACAATTTCAATTCAAACACTAACTATGAATTCAATTTCAGAAATAATCCAATTAAAATACCACAAACCAATTTCAATTCAAACACCACAAAGAGGATAAGAAATAAAAATCATAACCCAAAAATCAATCAAGATTAGTTTACTGTATTTTCACAAACTCCCGTAACCTACCAACCCTACCCACCACCCCCACCCGACCGTGCAATTCATCATCATTACTTCGTACAACCGCAAACTCCAACCATCACCACCACTTTTACCACCATCGTCAACTCATCCATGGAGTTGTCACCATCGAATTTCATACTACCAACAAGAACCTCGTGATTCATCAAATGCCCACCCCAATAGAACATCAAAGAGAATGAAAATTGAAATTACAAGATGGGTTCTCTAATCATGAATCGCTTCAATTTCTTCAATTTCTCCATTACCATCCAAATTCATCTTCACAAACACATTAGTCTCTTTTGTCACCCTCTTGACATCCCCAACTCTACCTAAATTTGATTCAACAAGAAAATAAAAGAAGTTCAGAACAAAGAAAGATACTAAAACATCCAAGAAGATGAAATAAAAGAACAAAGAAATTATTAACAAAAACCCATTTAAGATGAACTTGTGAGGGATCTATTTTCAGTGGCCTGGGGAATTATCCTCAGCGGGGTCGGTTGAAAGAGGAGTAAAAATAAAGGAGAAGGGAAAAATTGAATGTCGAAATATGATTGCTGGCAAAAATAAAGAAGGGAAATTGTAATGAATCGGTGAAGATGAAAGAAAAGAGGAAAGAGAAACAAAAAGGAAATAAAAGAATAAAAAGAAGGAAGTAAAATGATAAAAAGGGTGAGATTATTATTATTATTATTTTACCTTAAGAGTTTAATAATTTATAATTTAACCCCAAAATTTTAATTATTTGAAGGTTTAATCCTTGATTTTAAAAACTAAAGGAGGGTATTATTGGAAGTAAAAATGGTGCCGTTAGGGCACATGATTTCCGTCCACTTTACAATTGAAACCGAAGCACATGAGGGTTGTTGGTATATTTTAACAACATATGGGGGTTATACGAAAAATCGGTAAACCACATGGTGGTTATTGGTAATTAACCCTAAAAACAAACATTAATAAAATTTCTACATTAGACAAGAGTCAATGTTGAAATGTATGAAGGGAGGGACTACTACTTTTAATCTAATTAAGTAGCAAAATCAGACATTTTAATTGGAAAGTCAAAATTCTTGATAAATTAAATTTACATTAAATATATAGTAAGAAATACAAAGGAAATTCTTAATAAATTAAAAGTTCATATCAAACATTGAATTAACACATTAGAATACAATCAAACCATAAAAATAAATCTTATAACTAACTCAAACAAATACAAAAAACAAATTAAAAGTTTAAAAGTAATTTATTCAAGTAAATAATAAAAGGAATAACGTGAGAAAATTGTAACGCTAAAAAAAACAATTATATAGTCCACAACTAATAACTTATCGACTAAGTGTATAATTAAAATTAAAACCAATAGTAACTCATGTAATTAGCCATTGGGCCAAGCTCAATGATTAGAGAGTTAGCATCCCAATCTCAACGTGTAGATTTCGATTCTTTAGGAATGCATGTGAGGGTGTATGTGTGTTAAAAAAACAAAAAAAAAACTTCTGTAATTACGTGAGAAACTTGTAATGCTCAGAAAGAAATTATTAGATAGTTCGCAACTACTACCTGATCGACTAAGTTAGTACTCCAAAATCAATAGTAGAAAAGCGGTGCACCTACAAGATCCTTTTTTCATGTAGTGAGTAAACGACCATGGATGATATTGCTCTCTATTATTGGTTAACTAGTCGATTATCTACCGTGCCCTGCACGGTGGGTTTAATTTGTTTTGCTTTTTCTAAAGAATGATTTATAAATTATATTAAGTTGAAAAGAGTCGAAAATCACCACAAACTGAATCATCAGTCATAAAAGAGACCAAATTCAAAAGTATGTCCAAGAAAACCATGCAAAACAAAAACACAAAAAACAAACAATCTCAAAGGTTAAATAAGATTGAAAATCAGTTGAAATTGAAAGACGCGAAAAAACAAAAAGGGGAAAAATAGAAAAGGTGTGGACAGAGCTTGAGGGAAGCTAATTTATTTGTTCAACCTTATACTTAAAAAAATTGGTATAAGGAATTGATTAGGTTGATTCTTTATTATAATAGTTCTTAGAATAAACACGAATGCGACTTGTCCATGTCAGACATGCGGTCATCCTCTACATATATTTTTTAAAATCTTTCTCCACATCACGTGTCTTTCAAAAACCTTCCTACCCTATTAAATTTAATAATTTTAATTATCTTAATTGCTTCTCTAAATTATTAATTGGAATAATATTAATTGCCTCTCTAGATAGAAGGTCTTAATTGTCATCATTATTTACTTGGCAAAAACTTTGTATTTGTAACGCCTTTACATATTTATTATTAATATTAATATAATTAATATAATCAATTGCATAAAACTAATTTACTTTCCTTCATGCACTATTTTTACGTTTTTTTAAACTTCATATTCCTAACGCTTGTACACATTTATTACTAATATTAAGGAAATTAACCTAATCAATTGCTTATATCAATTTTTTTTAAATATAAAGTTGAACAAATAAATTAACTTCCCTTATATCCTCCGCTTGAGTTACCACTTGAATCGCCTAATGCTCATATTTGATGAAAGAGATGGGGGAGAAGCTCAGAAAGTTAGTAAAAGAAATGATAATGTCATTTGTGGTGATTTGTGATTCTCATCAGATAATTTGTCATTTTATATTGTTAGGCTGTCATCCTTATTTTAAAGTGAGAATTATTTTTCATTTTTCTATTTTTCTATTTTGTCATTTTTCATTTTTCTATCTTAAATTGTATTTGTTGCCTCAAAAAATTATGATTTGATTATGTGAATTCATGAAATTAATGTTATGATATAGGTAAACAACCTTTTTATTAATTTTCAATTTTTTAACCTAAAATTATAAAATTCTAATTATTTGACCTAATATAATTTACAAGTCATTATTTAGAAAAACTAAAACAAATTAAACCAACCATGCAGGGCATGGTGATAATCACCTAGTTAGTAATAAATGTCTATAGGTGTTAGGAATATGATGTTTGGGAAAGAGAAAAACAATGACTGAAAGAAAGAAAATTAGTTTTATGAAATTGATTATATTAATTATGTTAATATTAATAGTAAGTATGTATAGGGTTAGGAATATAAAGTTTTACAAATAATGGAAATTGAGACTCTTCAATTTAGAGAAGCAATTAATGTTTTTACCAATCAATTTAGAGAAGTAATTAAGACAATTAAAATACTAAAAAAGAAAAAACATGTGAAAATGAGAGGACGACCATGGATGATATAGAACTGCACATTTCTTCTCGATTTTGTTTTCCTGAACAAAATATGCACAAACCTCACATGAACCATTAAAAGTAAAAAACTAAGGGCATGTAATCTTAATCAAGGATTCAAAGGGAACAAAAAGCCGAAATAAAATAGCTTTAACTGGCAATTATTAGACAAAACCAGACTATTAGGCCATTTTATTGAAACACGTCTCATCGCATAAGTAATAAGTTAAGCAGAATCATCTGCCGACTTTGGCTCGCTCTTCTTGTCTTGTCCTATCTCAACTCTAAGATTATTGATGCTTTGTTTAGTAGTTAGACCGTTGTTGTCAATGGTGAATGTAAATATATCTTCCATGAGACCTATATTGCATCCTTCATCTTCACCGCTTATGTCACAGCGAAAAGGCTCTTTCTCGAGATTAGGTAAATCATGAACAAAAAATATCCACCTCTAATTCAATTAACACTATCATCAACATGAATAGACATTAAGGTAAAAGAATCGAAGAGCAAAAGGATAATTCACCTCAACATCATAGTATCATCATCAAATTAAGGTAAAAGAATCAAAGAGTAAAAAGATTATCTCCCTCATGCATCAACAAAGCTATAATCAATTCATCATCTCCCACCCAAAGTGAAATATATATAGGGATAAGAACACCAAATTGTAGACTGATCTTTAAAATAGAATTCTAATGAAACTGTCACACTATTTTCGAACTACAAAATTATAATCAAACTGTCACACAATTATCGAACTACAAAAGTGGTAGAAGGGATTTAACTATATGTAAGAAGTTGTGAATATTTCAATGATAATACAACTGACCATTTAGGAGGCTAGAATTCCGTGCTCCATTGCCATCCAATTTTCTCTTTTTCTTTTTACATCTTTTCACTATTTTGATCATTTTTTGAGTCACAACATGATAAACCACTACAAAATGAGGAAGACAAACAAATAACAACAATAAGAAGGAATTTTCATTTAATGAGTTACTTAATGCTTGAAATTAAAGAAAGGAAAGAAGGAGAAGCGACGGGTGAAAGAAAAATAGTAAGATAGGTAATAAATGAATATGAAACCCTACCAAAACCGTTACTATCTTTTTACCTTTGTAATGTTATTATCTATTTTATTAATAATTATTATTAACGTTATTATTGTGCACGTGATAGGGGACTACCAAGAAAATAGTCACGTGTATCCCCCTTCACAATTTACTATAATATGTAGATAATTGTTAAACATATGATATATGGATAATTATTGATCATCCAAGACTTTTTCATGTTAAATAGTATTTTATAATTGGGTAAATTACTTCAACCGTCCCTAAATTTGGGTGTTTATTTTATTTTTATCCCTAATTAAAAAGTTTCATTTTCGTCTTTTATTTTGTATTTTTAGATTTCAATGATCATTTATTTACTTTTCATGTTAGAAATTAAAATTGAACTCAATTGACTATTTAACATTCATATGTCTAATTTTATCAATTTGTATACACTTTCATTTGTCACTTATGTGTTAAATATTTAATTAAATTAAATTTTAAGTAGAAAAAATGGATGAAAGATGATTATAAATCAAATTGTAGCATAAAGGACAAAAATAAAATTTTTTAAAATCAAAGACAAAAGCGAAATGAATCCCAAGTTGAGGGACAATTAAAATAATTTACCCTTTATAATTTCCTTACTAATATAAGTTCACACATTTCAATGTATATAAATCTTGTTTCTCTCATTGCCTCAGTTGGAACACACCCATTTTTTTTCTTTTTCTAGCAAATTGCTCTCTCAAATAACTTTTGCAACTCATAATAATCCCAAAAAAAAAAAAAAATCATTTACCTATGGATTCACCAAATGGTTCTTTGACCACCGAAATAGCGAACAGTTTCATGATTTTGAAAGTAGCTGCCAAGCGTGATATTCATGTTTTACTCGTTGACCATGACAAGGAAAGTCTTGTTTCAACTGCAAAATTGCTCGAATCAAATTCCTATACAGGTATCAAAGAGTTTATTTAATTTTGTATTATTTTTGGGTATTAATTGGAAGTTATCCCAACATTTTATTATTTTCTCCGCCAATTTTTTCCAACAAACTTGCAAGGTTTTTGTACCGATAATGAA
Source organism: Ophiorrhiza pumila (assembly GCA_016586305.1). Classification (NCBI taxonomy): domain Eukaryota; kingdom Viridiplantae; phylum Streptophyta; class Magnoliopsida; order Gentianales; family Rubiaceae; genus Ophiorrhiza; species Ophiorrhiza pumila. The sequence continues at coordinate 38,799,068 of BLIW01000009.1, read as the reverse complement.
ATTCGCTAATTTTCTTAAATTACTCTTTTGATTGTTTAATAGATTGTTTGATTATTAGTGAATTAATTATTTACAAAATCACAAAGTGATTAAGACACTATTTACATGCAAGGAGATATTGAATGGTAAAGGTGATAAACATGCAGGTCGGGCATATTTTGGTCTGGTTTTGACGGATTTGGATATTTTAGCCTATTATATGATTAATATTATATGGGTGGGTATGAAATGGATTTGGACAACCCATAGATGACCAAGAGTGTCTAAATATTTATGCACTATTTTCTTTTATACTTTTTTTCCCTTTTATGGGACAAACTATATGTTCAAAGTAAGTAGCTGCTCGATTATCGAATTGTCGTAAGTTAGCTGGATGAATTTTGGCTAAAGTACCAAAATTGATGGCCGTATTCCGATCATGATCGAGTATATAGCTGGTGGATTATTGAATTGCTGTTAGTCCACTTATCAAAATTTGGCAAATAGCTAAACTTGGTGGCCATGGTCGGACAATTAAGTTTGTGATCATCTCATTATTAAATTGCCACTAGTCGGATGATCGATTTCCGACTAAATCACTAAATTTTCTGGCCATGGTCTGGCAATCAATAGGCCACTAACAAGACGCGTCGTTATTTTGACGGAAAAAAAAATGAAGGAAAAGACAAAAAGTGAAAAAGATACTCTTAAAAGCACATCCGTTACTAACATTTTAAAATATTTAAATATTTAATGGTACTTACTACATAGGATCCTCCGTCTTCTGACATGTGTATGACTACGTATTTTAAATTCTAATATTTTAATATGTGTATATTTATTCGTCTCAATATTTTTATCAGTTAAATCCACATTTATTTTAGGTTATTTTAATATAAATATTTTTTAAATTTAATTTTAAAACTTTAAACTTTTTTTTTTTGATTTCCTACTTTTATTTATATTTTAAAAAAATATTTTTGAAAAATACTTGAATGAGTGTGGATTTTCATAGTATAAATATTGATAAACATAAAAGAATTTACATATATATATATATATATATATATATATACTTATTAAAATATTAATATGTAAAACACGAAATGATACATAAAATGTGATAGGAAGGATCTGATTACTGTGGTAGCCATTTTCTTTAATGAAAATATGTATACTCATTTTTGCACTCGATATAGAAAGTAGTTATGGATATTGACCAAATTTTTGAGCAATTAATAACAATACTTATTTCTAGCACGTTATTTTTACGTGACTTTGCAACTTGACATAAACGATAGTCATAGATATTATCATGGAGTCCAGAAATTATGAGAATTTTCTAATTAAGATATCCATTTTGAGTAAATTTTCCAATCCTGATCTCCAACCACATAGTTCATCGAATTCCAGTTGAGTTAAGCTCCTCGAGTTCGAGTTTGAACACTCGTGGACTACTTGCAAGCAGTATTAATTTTTTTTTAAAATTTTATATTATATATTTATATTTTAGTCCTTCAACTTATATTAATTTTTTTCATGTATTTATATTTAGACTTTAATCTTTAAATTAACAGAAAATTTTCAATTAAAATTAATCCTTAACTTGAGCTTCATTCCCTATAGTCAAGCTTGAGCTTTGAACTTAAGCAAGGATGCACATCAAGATTAAGTAGCTTTATTGATGAATTTTATCAATTGGAATAGCTCTTTACTCAAAGTTTATTCGATTGGATTCCCAAATAAATATATTTGATCTTATACAAATACAAAAATCTGAAATAAGGTTACGTTTGGATAAGGGCATATTTATTGTTTTTGTTCCGATCTTGAACAATAATTAATAGAGTGTTTGTCTAACTATTTTCTTTGGAAATTTCTTTTTAAACTTTTTCTATTTAAAAGATAGGGATTTTTTCAACATTTATATATTTTAATATAATGTGTTGACCAGCATCAGTCATAAGTTGACCAATAGTCAACACCATTGACTGGCATTGATCGATCGACCAAATTTCAATGACGGACATTCGATCGATAGTGTTCTAGTGACGGACAACTGTTGACCAATGCTGGTCAATTTAAAAATAAAAATAAAATTCTTTTATTATTTAAACTTTATTTAACAAAAAATTCTTCCACACAAAAACCTATAAAAACAAAATTTAAGGACTAAAATACCTACTTTTCAATTAAAAAATATCCCGTCTTCAAATCTCATAATATCGAGATTTATTTTTTGAAAAAAAAAAAAATAAACTGTGTTTTGGAAATGGGGTCTGTTTTCAAGAGAATTATTTTTATTGTTCCTAATGTTGGTGTGGAACACTTTATTCCTCTAGGTTTAATGATGTAATTTAATTGGTTGAATTTCTTGCTTATATGTTTTTCAAAAATGTTTGATTTAGTTACAAGGATTGAGCTAGCCTCCACAGCTATGATGATGCTTTCAAATGGTTTGAAGTTTGATGCAATTTTGGCAAGTGTTCACTCTCCTGACTTGCTTTCTTTTAAGCTGCTCCAAGAAGCCGTTAGCAAGAAAATACTTATACTATGTAAGTATTTGATTATATTTACGGTTTATCGAATATTGATGTTCTTTCATTAGTTCCACCTTTGTTTTAACGTTTTTGAATTTCGTCCTATGTTATATTTAGCTTATGATTTTCAAACACATTTGATTCATATCGTTTTTGCTCATTAGTTTTGCACTCACTGATTTTGTATCTCTTATATATGTGTTTTTATGAAGTGATGTCTGACTACGAAGATGTTTACCTAGCAAGAATGGCTATAGAAAATGGAGCATTTCTTCTTCTCTATAAGCCAGTGGATTTTCTGCAGGCGAGCTGCCTGTGGCAATATGTGTCATGGCACAGACGACAAAATGAAGAAGGGGCAAAAAGAGTGGAATGTTTGCATATAAACCATGAATTTGAACAGCAATCGTCCGAAATCATAAATGAAGTTCCAAAAGAGAAAATTACTGAGGATGCTGAACATGAACAATCATCATATTGTACTGTTTGTTCTGATAAGAAGGCATGGAGCCCGGAACGTCATGCAAAAGTTATGGATGCAATCAAACAAATAAGTGAAGGAAGTAAGTTGCAATCTCTTGATATATATTTTACTTTTTGCCTAACCATTAATGTCATGCTTTGAAATTGAAATATTTATCTGATTAAGTGCACTTAATTATGAATATTTGTTTTATTATATTTTATAAGGATGTTTCTCAACAGAAATCTTTAGTCTGATGAATGTGCCTGGCCACACGATGAAACAAGTTGCTTGTCATCTGCAGGTATGTGCTCCTATGATTCAGTCCTTAAGTATATGTGTAGGGCAAGTTTACACATTTTTCTTCACATTTTGAAAAGCATTCATGCACCATAGAGGCATAGATTAAGTAGAACATTCATGGATCATATTGCACTTTGGATGTGTTTACAATATGTCCATCTTATTAATTTGCACATTTGGTATATTATGCTCCATATGATCAAACAGTGTTAGCTCTTATCTATGTTTCCTTTTTGCCAGAAATGTTGCAAACTAGAAGAATTTAATGATTCTCAATCTTCATCTTCAAGTGCTCATGGTTCTCAAGGAAGGGTTGATCCTGCAAAAACATTTGGTGTAATTCCTGGTGCCAAAAAAGAGCTCCAAGACGAACCTTGAAGAAAGCTGATTTATCAAATTGAAAATTGAAGGAAGTGAATGAAGGATTCTATCTTCAATTATTTCATGTTGAAATATTTAATCTGTTGGAAAATAGGAAGTTTTGCTTTCTTTGTTATTGTCGATCTTTCTTTGAATTTGAAAACTTTTAAACTCAAAATTTTCTTTGTTATTGTTGTTTCCAGATATGCTTATTATGATCTTTCTTTGAGTTTGATAAGTTTTAAACTTCAAAATTTTGAACTAACCATTGGATTTGATCAAATCCAATGTTATTGAATTATTAAGCCTCTAAGGCTGTTTGGATTGAAAGAAAGGAAAGGGAAGGAAAGGACATCAGGCAAGGGAAAGGAATTGATCAGAGTAAAGTAGAAGAAAACAGTTTCCATTCAACCTATGTGGATAGATTAGATAGATTACGAAAGAAAGGAGAATATTACTTGGATGGATTAGATAGATTACGAAAGAGAGGAAAATAGAGTAGAGTAAAGAAAAACATACTTCATCCAATTTGTTGGATAGATTGCAAAAGAAAGGAAATAACATATTAAAGAATATTGAGATTAGAAGGAAATAAAGAAGACAGATAGTGAAATTTTTGTTTACATTATTTAATCTTTAATTCCTCCAAGATATAATCTCCTGGTTAAATGTTCATTCACATAAAAGTTTAAAATAAATATTAAAATTCTAATTTTTAATAATAAATATAAAATATGGATAATCTCCTAGTTAAATGTTCATTTATGTAACGTTTAAAAAAACAGAGAGTACCATTAGCAACTATGAAATTTTTAATAACCAAATCAAATTCTAACAAATTTAATATTTATTATAACTTTGGAGGTAGTTAGAATTGTAAGAGATTGTAATTTATTCAAAATTTATCTTAGAATTAAAAGATTATAATATTATTAAACTTTTTATATTATGATACAGAAATACAAAGTTGTATTAGAGAAAAGGTTATGGTTTTGAAATCTTTGGAGGTTGTTAGAATTGTAAGAAATTGAACTCTAATTTATTAATAAATTATAGGAGATTGGATCCTATATCTAAGATTATCCTATCTTATCATGTCTAATATTCAAAACGACGTAGTTTAGCTAAAAAGCATAAATATCATTAATTAAAATCACTTTACAATTATTAGATCATAACAAAGAAATGAGTGAACCCTACGACATAATTATAATTTTTAACATGATAACTCAGGATAATCTTGAACAAGAGATCTCATCTCAAATTATAGTACCATAATTTATATTAGAATTAAAAGATTAGAATATTCTTAAACTTTTTGTATTGTGATGATACAAAAATCCAAAGTTATATTAGAGAAAACAAGGTAAATTTCTATTTACTTTTTAATGATAATTTATGTCATAATTTTTAAATGAAGATTTATGAGTATTTTTTACGAGATTAATTAATAATAATTAATGAAAGTATCGTTTCCTTTTGTTTTCACTCATTTTTTGACAGAAATAGAAATGGAGCCAAACAGTTATGTTTAATCCATTCTAATCCCTTCCTCTCATTTCCTCTCCTTTCCTCTTCCTCTTAAACATCTAATGTTCAAAACGACGTCGTTTTACTACAATCAGGAACTATGAGTGAACCCTATGATGTCCAATATTCTAACCCAAATATGAGTGAACCCTATGATGTGTTTTAATTATGCTTTTAGTAAAACAACATCTTTTCTATTATTGGACAGGATAATTTTAAATAGAAAATCTCTTCTCCAATTTCTTAAGACGAGATTGTAACTTGTGGTGTCTAATAACTAACTTATAAGTGAGCATTCAATGCGAATAGATGAGTGACTAACGGTATGTTTGATAAAATTGAAATATGAAATTTGAATATGAAATAATAAGTGTATAAATACTGAAATAATTAAGCTTGATTGATAAACATATTGATATGATAACTGAATGGAAAATAGTACAATTTTATTTATTATTTATTTATTTATTTTAATAAATGTACAATATATTACTTTTCAAACAACAAATAAAAATTATTAAATATATATATATATATATATATACAATACAATTTTGTAAAAATAATAAAAAATTTCAAAATTAGTAATTTTGAAAATAAAACTTATCATAGAAATGCATATATTTATGAACTCTATATATTAATGGTTTTCAGTATATTGGATGTTATCTTTTAAATATTTTAAAAATATAATTTCTAATTAATCAAACATTGATTGAAATAAAAAAGAAAAGATAAAAAAGATTAATCAAAAAATATATAACATAAAATTTTTTACCAAATCGCGTATATTAAATAAAAATATTAAAATATAGAAAAAAGATATATTGAATAAAATGTATTCTCTTATATTGGATGTTATTTTTTAAAAATTTTAAAAATATAATTTTTAATTAACCAAACCTTGATTTAAATAAACAATAAGGTAAAGACGGTTAATCAAGTTGTAAAACATAATTTTTTTTACCAAATTAGGTATATTAAATAAAAATATTAAAAAATAGAAAGAATATTTATTGAATAAAATTATTAGCATATAAAAGGAAGAAAGAAAGAATAATAAATAAAAAATTAAAATATAGAAGTGAAAAGGAAATTGAGATAGATATTAAAGAGATATTGCCTGAGCGTATTGTGAAATTAAGCGATAAGCTAAATTTTATCGCTTAAAATCATAGAAGAAGTTTGTCTGCCTTTTCAGGCACTATTAATTCATTAAGATATCCAACTTTTAGTTATTAAACAATTTAATTGGTCAATGTTTGAATTGATTAATTTTCACACTTAAGTTAGTTTATCCAACATACCCAAAATAATGATAGGATTCTAATTAATTAAGTGGAGCTTCTTTAATACACGAGGATTTACAATGATAGATGAATGAATGAATATAATAGAACCCTAACCATGTAGCTAGCGGAGTACAATTCACGAAAACTTGAACTTTATATCATTCTCAATTTCTTATTAAAAAAATTGTGTAAATTATATTTAACGTCTCAAGGTTTGTCTAAACTACAAATCGAACTCTGAGATTTTGATAAAATTATCAAACAAACCTTTGACTAGTCAATTAGACACTTAAGGGATGGAAAATTGCGAAATGACAAAAAAAAATCAGCCAAAAACACAACTAGAAAAATTTCAAAAAAATGGGGAAGATAGAGTTTTTAAACAATCTAACATATATTGAACAAAAAAAATCAAACATTTTGTGTCCCAGAAGGAAAAAAGTTGGTGCTTTTTTCACCCAATGTTTCTTGAAAAGTAAACATGCCTAAATGAAGATGTTTTTCAATTTAGGTTTAATATTCGTTGGGGGTATTTTGGTCTAATAAATTTTATGTCTAAGTAGTAAGGGTATAATTGTCAACATAATAAGATTATAAACTGATCGAGGGGGTAATTATTATACCACTGACTAGTCAAAGGGTTCTTTTGGTAATTTTATTAAACCTCAAAGTTTGATTAATAGTTTAGACAAATCTCGAGGGGGTAGATATAATTTATCCAAAAAATTCAAACTCTATATCATTTTCAATTAAGCAAAAAAAAAACTTGCACTTTTTATCATTATTATGGGTGTAATAAAGACTATTAATCCTCTTTTGGCTAAATGATTTTAAGGCTCGTTTGGTTGGCAGGGAATCTGGGTCAAGAAAGTAATTTTTTTCCTAATTCCCAGATTCATGTGTTTATTTCAAATTGGGAAAGTAATCATTTTCCTAATTACTAAATTTCTGCGTTTGTTTCATCCAAGGAAAGTAAAAAGAATCTTGAACCACGGAAAATAACGGCAAGATTCCAGGATTATAAATCCTTTTTAAAAGTTGGTATTGTAATTATTTTTCTGAGGATTTTAACTATGTGACTCTTTTTATGCTTATTATTCATATTTTGAATTTCATATGTTTGTTATGGTAAATTAAAATTTCATTTTTTAGATTGTATTTTTTAGTTTGATATTTTTATTGAATTTCCTACTCAACTAAAATTGAAATTTTAGTTGTTTTTAAATTTCTTCATATTGACTTTTAAGGTAAATCAATGTAAAAGGAGTTAAATAGATGGATGATATATTATCTTTTTTTAATTTTTTTAATTAAAATTATTAACATAGTCAGTGTTTTATTATTTTGTTTAAAATTTTATAATTTTATTTCTATTGCTTTAAACTTTTTCTTTCATCTTTTTACTTAATTAATTTTCATACATTTTATATCTACAGTGCTTATTGTTTAATTAATTTTGGCTATTTTGATTTACATTAATTGGTAAATTTATTTTCTATTTATTTAATCAAGTATTCTCTTTTTTAGCAACATTAATAAATAAACAAAAAATTTATTTTATCATAAGGTAAAAAGATATAATTAAATTTTATAATGATTTAGAATAAAATTATATAAATGGTGATGTATAAGTATAACATACAAATTGACTTCAAATAATATTATTTTGGTTCAATAATTAAAATCAAATAATAAACTAAGAATCTACTAACTTTTTTGACAATCTATCCAAACACAGGCTAAGTATTCAGAATCCTCAAAATTAAATTCCTAAGAATAAGATAATCATGAAAAATATTCATTTTCCTCAAAATTTAAATCCCAAGAATCGCATTCCTATTAAACATTAATTTCATGCCAACCAAACGAGCCTTAGTGATCCATCAATTTGAATGTAAGTATCGTTTTAACCCTTTTTTTTAGTTGGCTAACCTCTTTTTGAGGTGGGTCGCCACTCCTTATTTATTAGATAATTTAGTGGATGATGGACATACCCTAATATCATCCTTACAAAACGGTTACCTCTTGAAGTCGGATCCATTTACATACCCAAATGGATCCAAGAACAAGAGGCTTAAGAAACTTAAACTTGGAGTACTTCCTCCATTTACAAGCAAAAGGCTATAAAAGCTATTAAACAAAAGACTCCTACTATCACAAGGAGTGACAAAAGGTCCCTTCTTATTGGGACATTTTAGAATGATGCCTTCTATTTTCCACAAGAACTTGTAATGTTCCTCACTTATAAGAAGGCTTCAGCAATGTTCAGTCCATTGAGTGATTAGCCAAAACTCTAGAAATTCCTTACACACAAGGCAAGAAGTTGGACCAGCAACTGAACTCGAGTCCTTTAGTGCTTCTATTCTTGCCTTACTGAGCTAAGTATGAGCTATAGCCCTGTTTATATCACAGAGCCTGCAGGGCCTCCACAGGATAGGTCGATAGGGCTTCAAGTTTGATGGCCAATTATCTGAAACCTCAGTTATAGGCACACCTTCCCTAACAACAGTCAGGAAACTTAGGCAATGAATAGCAATGAATAGCATGATCCAGGAGAGTAAGGAGCCTGTCATTTTTTCCACCTATTGACTAACGGACATTGCTACAGTATGAATGTTGGTTACTGTAGCTGCAGATCCTGCACTAATCACAAATCTGGGAAAGAGACAGCCCCATGTCGTGGGGGATATATACCCAACTAAGCACATTTGCAAACGGCAAACCTGCCCTAACATTAGCAGGCAGGGGCCTTAAGCCCAGCAAAGGTTGAAACCAACCAACAAAGAAAGAGGCAGACAACCTAGCTATACTTAGTAACTGAAGTTTAAAAAGATATAAGAGGTAAACCAGCCCTAGCATCAGCAGACTGACACCCAAGAAGTAAGCTAACTGAGACAGCATTGGAACAATTACCATTTGATTATTATGCCTATGCTGAAGATCTTTAATCAGGACTCTGAAGAAAAAACTCATTACCTCTCTTTCTTATCAGGGATGGGACTTGAGCTCTGTCCAACATAATTAATGAGAGAAGTTTAGGGGAGAGTTGGGAGCCTTTCTGTGAAGCCAGGAGTCTGGCTGGGAGGTTGGTAGCTTTAGGTACCTTAGTTATAAGGGCTTCTTGCTTAATGTATTCCAGAATATGCCTGAACTGCCAGCCCCTCTATGAAGCCATGCCTAGCTGCAGTGTCTCGGAGTTTGATTCTAGGAGAATTCGTTGCCTACTTTCTTCTTGGAAACTCCTAATATAGCTGTGTGCTGCTAGGGCTTCCACCTGGAGCTTGGAGAAAGAAAGAGGAAACACAACAATGGGGAAGGGGCCAGAAGATAACCCTTAAACTTTCGGATAAGTCCTCCAGCTCTCCAGCAATCTCCTACCCTGGCTGCTGCAAAGTTGATCTTTATATTTGGAGAGTCAGGTGGGTACCACTTGATGTAATGTAGAAGGATTTTCCTTCTAAAGTTGAAGCAGAAATCCCAAAAGGAGGACCAATCTGCTTCCAAAAGTTGTTCCTTTTTTATCTTGATGCTGAACAATTCTTTGACTGATTTAAATATGATGTCCACTAACAGTTCGACCCTGGGTTTACCATTATCAAAGGTGACTTTATTTCTGAACTTCCAAAGCCACCAGCATATCAGTGAAGGGCATATCTTGAGCAGGAACTTCTTAATTTCAGAGGTCTCATTCTTCTACCACCAGGAGTTTAAGGAGCCTGCAAAGGAAAATGGGTGATCAAATAATCCCAATTCTGCCTCAAAGAACTTCCAAACCTTACTAGCAAAATTGCAAGAAACACAAATGTAACTGAGTGTTTCCTCATGGGCACAGCACCAGGGGCATATAAAGGGGCCCAAGATGCCTACTCTGTGCAGATTGTGTCGTAAGGGTATTTTATTTCTGATTAATCGCATCATGAGGAACGAGACTTTGACTGGGATAACTGGATCCCAGATGTGTTCTGTGTGGGAGAAAATGGGGCTCCTAACACCCCTGATATGTTTGAATCTTCCATCGGAGGTTAGGTTCCAGATCAGTTTATCAGCACTTCCAACTACTACTGGGACTTCATTGAAGATTTCCCTAGGAATTTGGGGAAAGAGAGTCCTAACTTTATCTATATCCCATCCAGTTGAGCCTAAGACTTTTGCTACCTTATGATTTCCTTGACATCTAAAACGATCACCCAGTTTACCTCTAGGGCTCAACTTATCCTCTAAGAGGCTGCACTCCCCATTGCCTATCTGAACTTGTATATTTTCCTCAGCTATCGAAGCTATTCTACACAGCCTCTTCCAAGTGAGGGAGTCTCCCATTCGAGCCTGTACCTTTGTGGGATGTTGACTATGACAGTACTTAGACCACAAGAATTGAGACCAAAGGGTATCTCGTTGTCTGAACCTCCACAAAAGCTTGGAGAACTGAGCTGCTACTGAATGATTCAGATCCTGAAGCCTAAGTCCCCCTCTATTTGAGTGTAGCATAATTGCTAGCATCTGATCCAGTGATATTTAGGACCTTTACCTACCCCTGACCATAGAAAATTAGAGAATAAAGTCTCAATCTGATTGAGGACTCTCTTCGGGGGGTTCAGGCTCATAGTAGTATAGAAAGGATTGGAGGAGAGAACACTTTTTATTAAAGTAATCCTACCTCCCAATGTCAAGAATTTAGAACTCCACCCTCCTATGGCCTGAGTAATCTTAGCCACTAGGTTATCATAATGAACTGCAGGGATCCTTTTGTAGTGTAAAGGAATGCCTAAGTATTGGGAAGGAAAGGAACCCCTAGCAAACCTAGTGATTCTACCTCTTTGATGCTTCCAGTAACTAGGCATCTTGTCATGGACTAAGTAGGTACTCTTAGCTACACTAACTCTCTGACCTGATACATCCTCATAGTGCTGGAGTTTTGCCACAACCCTTTTGATTGCCTGAGGTTTTGTGGAGGAAAAGATGATCAAGTCATCAGCATAGGCAAGGTGGGAGATATTAGGGCAGCCTTTAGGAACACAAAAACCCATTCCTTTATCCATATTATTATTGAGGACTCTTGAGAAGTATTCTGAACTAATAACAAGAGCAAATGGGAGAAGGGAGCCCTCTAGTGGCTTTAAACCAGCCCCTATTAGACCCATTAATTAAGACAGAAAACCACACATTAGAGATTAACCTCCACACCAAGTCAATCCAAGTTTCTCCAAAGCCTAAGAGTCTCATAATCTGTAGTAAATATGGTCAATGAACTCTGTCATAAGCTTTTTCCATATCCAGCTTAAGTGCAACATTTCCTTCCTTACTTTTCCTACTGACTGCTGAGATCATCTCGCTAGCTAATAGGAAGTTGTCAGTAATCAGTCTACCTGTCACAAAGCCACTTTGGTTTTCAGAGATTATCTTCGGAAGGATAGGGGCTAATCTCCGGGCTAACAATTTAGAGACAATTTTGTTTAGGAAGGTGCATAGGCTAATGGGTCGATATTGCTTAAAGGATGCAGGGTTTTGGACTTTAGGGATTAGGACAATGGCTGTAGTGGACGTAGCTTTAGGCATCTCATCTCCATTTACGAAAGACTGGACAACCTTTAGCAAATCTGGGCTAATAATGTCCCACGCTTTACTGTAGAACAAGCCTGGGAATCCATCAGGCCCTGGAGCACTCTCCAGATTCATGCTAAGGACAGTATTGTGCAATTCCTCCAGATCAGGAATTCGAGTAAGCTCAAATCTGTCCAGCTCAGTAAGTATCGTTTTAACCCTTAATTTTGAAAAAGTCACATTATGATCCTCAACTTGGATTTTATCAGATAAATGCTTCTCAATTCATTTGATAAGTAACATTATCTGTCATATGATAGAATTTAATATTCAAAATGACATCGTTTATTTTGTGCCACATGACTAATGATCTTGTTTGTCAAATTGATGAAAAATGACTTAAGAGCTATATATTTGTGTGACAAAATCCAGCTTAAAAAATCAAAATGTAATTTTTTTCATATTTGGGAACTAAAACAATATTTATACCCCAAGTTGAGTTCATTTACCCCTCTTTTTTATGGCTATGACTTTTGACATTTTTAACTACAATTTTGTAATTACGAAGTGCATTTATTATAATATTATTAGAAAATTACACATTATCTCTAACATTTGTTAAAAAAATTTATTTTACCACTTCATTAAAAATGATACAATATTGTAGTAGAAATAGTTCAGAAATGAAGACAATAATCGATATATAATATTAAAATAATGTTGTTAAACAAGTCAAAAAATTAATATTTACATATAACCGTTGAATTAATAGTTTCACTAATAGAAAAAGCTAACAAAAAGATTTTTATAGAGCCACATACTTTTAATTTTTGAAGTTTAGTAGTACTTTGCAAAAACTTTGAAGGGTTATATATATATACATATATATATTATCATTAGCGATATATTTTAACATACTTCTAGTTTATCAATATATCTAAGGATTGATCCAACTGGATCAATGGGGGGATGGGGGGATAGAACCCGCCTCACAGACAAGAAGGGTGCGCGGCAACACTTTTGAATTTTTTCAAGTATACCATGGGATTTGATCTCGTGACCTACTCGCAACCAATCATTAAGGCTTCTACTGGTGATCAACTTGACTACACCAAGTTGGCTAATAGGTTTTATCTAGGCGTCTCCAAAATTTGTCAATTTTATCCTAATTAAATCCATCTGTAAGATGGGATTCTCTCACTCTCTTAAAATAAAGTAGGCTGGTAAATTAAGATTAAACTAGATATATCGCTAATGTAAAAAAAAAACCCTAATACTTTGTAAAACTCTTATAGAATTTTACCTCTTGAGTACAATCCCCAAGAAAATGGTGGAATTAATTTGTTTGGCTTCATTTTTAGGTACATATATGATGTGCATTATTTGTTTATTTGAGCATTTTTGTATTGTTATCTCCTAGAACAAGTTTGTTAGGTAGACCAAACAAAATATGTTTTAGTATAATTTAGGTGTGTATATATATTACACGAAATCAAAAGTTGTCATACATCAAAGAAATTTTTGTTTGGTTGCTCTTATTTTAATGATTTATTTTACAAATGCAAAATAAGTTGTTTATTTTTTTATTTTTTACCAAAAAATTTTAAAACAGAAAACAATGCCATAGTAATTATTTTTGCTACAATATTTTTTATAATAAAATATTAAATTGAATTTTAATTTTTAATTTTTAATAATAAATAATTCTTCGTAATAAAATTCTTACCAAAACAAACTCATAAACTATTAATTCAAATTTAAATTTTAAACTTTTATAAATAAAAAAATCTCAAATACAAATCCTAACAAAAAAATCAACAATTCAAACACTCCCAAAATATTCATTTTTAATAACAAATATCAAGAAAAAAGATTTCATCATAAAACTCAAAAATACCTCATCCAAACAAAGCAATACTTGAGTTTTTCAAGTTCCCCAATAGCTATGGAATTATACATGAATTTGTGGGAAAATAACCTAATCACTAATATTTCTTTTGCAACTGCATAAAACTAATGTTTGTTCTATTTCAATTATTGATCTGAACAATATACGTATAATTTTGATATTAAATATCACAATCAACATGACCTATGCATGGCAACATGATTAGTTTAGGGTTTAGTCTTACATATTAATTATGGTTATTATGAAAAATCCCTTTTTGATTTTGGAAAATTTTAAGCTACCTCCTTATAGTTTAAAAACTTATAAATTACTCCTTTGTGGTTTGATCTTTTTTGAAAAATGTTTAAAAAATGATAGCTCAGTCACCCCATACTTCACCAATCTCACTCGTTATTGGCAGAATATTGATCTCTTAGAGTCATATGACTGGAAGTGTCCAATTGATGGAGAAAATCACAGGAAAATTGTCGAAACCAAACGAGTGTTCAAATTCTTGTTTGTCCTTGACAAGTCCCTGGATGAAGTATGGGGAAGGATTCTCTCAACAAAACCCTTGCCTAACATTCGCGAGGCTGTTTCAGAAGTAAGGCATGAGGAAAGCCGTCACAAGGTCATGTTCGGAAGGACCTCCTCAAGCTCTTTTGATAGCTGTGCACTTCATCGCATGAAGCTAGTACCAGTGACATGCCTCCCTGGAGTACTGGCCAAGTGGCAACCCAGACACCTCAAGACAACAAGAACCGTCGAGGATGCCCATGGTGTGATCATTGTCGTCATCCAGGACATACTCGGGAGATGTGTTGGAAGATCCACGAGAAATCAGCTGGCTGGAAACCACGTGGACATGTCGCAGCCTTATCACAGGTCAACTCTGATCAAATGAACATTCTGCATTCCCTCATCAGTCAGGTTTAGGGAACATAGTCATCATTAGCATATCCATAAGCGAGCACTGGACATGTTGCTCAACAAGGTAACCTGTCCACTGCATTATGTGTAAACAGCTCCACACCCTGGGTAGTCAACTCTGGTGAATCTGATCACATGACGGGTAATTCTTCCTTGTTCACTTCATATGCACCATGCACCAGGGACATCTATATCAGTATTGCGGATAGTTCAAAATCACGAGTGGTGGGCACATGAGTGGTTAAAGTGTCACCACTAGTCACCCTTCATTCTCTGTTCTTTGTCCCTCAATTGGACTGCAATCTTTTGTCTGACAGAAAACTAAATATGGATCAAAACTATGTTACCAAATTCACCTTTGACTCTTGTGTTGTTCAGGACCTGAATTCTGGGAGAACGCTTGGCAGGGCTGAGCTTTGTGGAGGCCTCTATCTTCTCAAATCATCAATTCTATCCCACTCTGCAATTACATCTCCTTGTTTTAAATCCTTGTTAATAGCTAATAATAACGAGGATATTATGATGTTACATTTCAGACTGACACCCTAATTTTGTGTATCTCAAATGCATGTTTCCATTGCTTTTCATTAATAAAGATGTCAAATATTTTACTTGTGATGTATGCTAGCTTTCAAAACATTCCCGTAGTACATATGCTCCAAAACCGTATAAACCAACACAACATTTTTCCATGATACATAGTGATATATGGGGGGCATCTAGGGTAGCAAATATATCTAGGGTAGCAAATATATCTAGGGCGCGATGATTCTTGCTCTTAGTTGATGATCATACCCGGTTTTCATTGGTGTTTTTAATGAAACATAAATCAGAAGCTAGCCAACTATTTAAAGAGTTTCACCGTATGATTCAAATACAATTCAGTGCACAAGTTCTAGTTTTTCATTCAAATAATGCTCATGAGTACTTCAACTCAACACTTGGAGATTATTTCTCTTCTCAGGGGATTGTCCATACCAATTCATGCACAAACACACCACAACAAAACAGCATTTCCGAGCGTAAGAATAGACATCTTTTAGAAGTTTCACATTCACTCATGTTTATATCTAAAGTACCTAAACATTTTTGGGGAGAAGTTGTGTTGACAGCCACATATCTCATAAACCGCATGCCCTCTCGAACATTGCAATTCCAAACACCATGTCAATCCCTTTTCCATAGATATCCTACTACACATCTCATTAATACTATCACACCCAAACTCTTTGGTTGCACTGTGTTTGTCCATCAGTATCATCAATCCAAGCTTGATCCCAAGGCCATTAGAGCATCTTTATAGGTTACTCTCCTAGACAAAAGGGGTATAAATGTTACTCTCCTACCCTAAGGAAGATATTTACCTCCATGGATGTCACCTTCCATGAAACACAACCATTTTACACTTTCCCTACGATTGAGGAGGAGTCATCATCATTATAATCACAGGTCTGGGAACCTAGCACAGACATTCAAATCACACAGCAATGTCTTCACAGTGACACTTCATCACATACAACACACACACTATCATCACCACCACCCTCCACACTCAATGAACCATCTATGTCAAACACTCAATCTCAAACTCAATCATGTCCAAAAGGTGCACAAACTCAGCAAAGTTATGAAAGCTCTCCAGAAGAGGTGACTGAAACCACTGAACAAGGTAATAGTTCTGAACCTTTAGTATCTGACATTGATTTGCCGATTGCTTTGCGTAAACAGCCTCGAGTACAAAACTCTAATGAACGTGATGACTTTGTATACTATAGAAAGCTATCAGCAAAATTCCGAGCATTCTTGTCGAATGTGGATGAAGTCTAGGTACCAAACTCAGTATATGAAGCTCTCAAGGACCCAACATGACGAGAAGCCACATATAGAGAATTTCAAGCTCTTGAGAAAAGTAATACATGGGAGATAACTGACCTTCCACCCGGAAAACGCACAGTAGGGTGTCGATGGCTATTATCTGTGAAATACCATGCAGATGGGACTGTTGAAAGACTGAAAGCAAGACTGGTCGCTAAAGGGTACACACAATCATATGGGATTGATTATCAAGAGACATTTGCTTCAGTAGCTAAGCTCAACACAATTCAAATCTTGATATCCCTAGCAGTGAATCTAGATTGGCCATTGCTACAACTGGACGTGAAGAATGCGTTTTTGAATGGAAGGTTAGAAGAAGATGTGTACATGGACATCCCAGAAGGATTCAGAGATAGTACAATTCAAAACAAGGTCTACAAATTGAAAAGATCATTGTATGGCCTTAAACATTCCCCTAGGGCATAGTTTGAGCGATTCTCGAAAGTGCTCAAAGTGCATGGCTACAGCAGTGCCAAACAGATCACGCTCTATTTGTGAAACATGCTTTGGAGAGGAAGTGTGCAATACTGAGTGTATACGTGGACGGTATCATTATCACAGGAGATGATAAAGAGGAAATCAGTAGACTAAAACAGATCCTGGCTAAGGAATTTGAGATTAAAGATCTGGGTCACATGAAGTATTTTCTGGGTATGGAAATAGGGCGAACACAGGACAAGATCGTAGTGTCACAAAGGAAGTATATCCTGGACCTGCTCAAGAACACAGGGATGATGGGGTGCAAGCCAAGTGAAATCCGCATGGACTCAAATGTGAAACTCATTCCAAGGAACAATGAAGCTGCATGTGACAAAGGACAGTACCAACACCTCGTGGGCAGATTGATCTATCTCTCCCATACGCATCCAAATATTGGGTTCGCAGTCAGTGTAGTGAGTAGTTTATGAATAATCCATCTGATGCTCATATGAAGGCTGTGTTCAGAATCCTACGCTACTTGAAGAGGAGTCCAAGCAAAGGAATTATATTCAGGAAAGGCACAAGTCGGAATGTAGAGGTGTACACTGATGCTGATTGGGTAGGTGATGTATCAGATTGGCGATCCACATCTGGTCATTGCTCATATGTCTAGGGCAATCTCGTGTCATGGCGTAGTAAGAAGCAGCATGTAGTGGCAAGGAGCAGTGCTGAGGCCGAATTCAGAGCTCTCTCTCTTGAAGTTTGCAAGGGGATGTGACACAAATGAGTACTTGAGGAGCTCAAGTTTGATCGTGGCAAATCTGTAAGCATTCTTTGTGATAATCAATCTGCTTTGAGTATTGCTAAAAACCCAGTACAACATGATCGAACAAAGCATATAGAAATCGACAGGCATTTTATAAGTGAAAAAATCAATGATGAAACAATCAGCTTGAACTATATTCCTACACGCCACCAAGTAGCTGATATCCTAACCAAGGCACTACCTCGACCAAATTTCCAGGAGTTATGTAGCAAGCCTGATCTCCGGAGTATCTATAATCAATCTTGAGGGGGAGTGTAGATTACACGTGTATTAGAGCTAATTTAGTCGTATAAAGTTTGTTATGTAGTTTCCTACTAATTAGAGTATGTAGTTACAAATCCTATTTGTGTGGATCGTCATAGCAATATCTGTGTATATATAATTCACACCAGATTAATAAAATACTCACTCTTCAACTATTCAAAAATATCTATATTCTATATTCCAAAAGTAACAAAGCAATTATACAATTAAACTATTTTATAGTTATTCATCAAAAATTTTCATTCATCTATAATAAACAATTATTATTCAGCAAGATACATAAAAATACGTGTAAAATTATGATATCCAAAATAAATATTCCATATTATTTATGTATTATACTAAAAATATTAAGTAAAACCAATTGAAAATGTTAACAAATGCAAATTACATATTTAACACTATAAACATTGTTGTTATTACAATATATATATATATTTGCTTATTAGCGATATTTTCTATTTTACCCTAACTTACACTATCTATGGGTTGACCCAATTAGATCAAAGAAGTTGAAACTTAAAAGGAGAGGAACCCACCTCACAGACCACCTATTTGAATTCAGTGTCAGAATAACTTGCCAAATCAAGCCGCGTATGATTTTATAATTTTTGACAATTAATATTATTTGCTTATCTAGATCTTTTAAATCGTAAGAGTGAGTTATTTTCATAGTAAAATATTTTTTTTGAAAATTAATATTGTTTGTTTATCTAGATTTTTATAATCTTTTGAAAATGAATATTGTATGTTTGTCTAGATGTTTTTAAATCTTCATAGTGAGCTATTTCTATAGTGAAATAAATTTTTTGAAAATTAATATTGTTTGTTCATCTAAATTTTTTATGTTTTAAGAGTGAGTTATTTTCACATTGAAATAATTTTTTTAAAAAGTTAATATTATTTGTTTATTTAGATTTTTTTTTATATTTTAACAGTAAGTTATTTTCTTTCAAATAGGTTTACAGCAGAAATCCAATAAGAGTGAATATAGTTGAAGTTGAACCACTAATACAATAAAAGTGAGTTACAATAGAAGAGATAAAGTTGTATTAGACATTAGATGAGAGACGGATTACAAACGTTTGACATGTTTTGATTATTAAAATTTTCAAAAAAGTAATCACAATAATATGTTGGAGTAAGGATAAAAAATTAAAAAATCTTGTACTAACTTTCCTTGCAAAAAGTTTAAAAGTGAATCAAATACTAAAATTTAATAATTAAAAAAAATTACTTTCCAATTCCAAGTTCCGTGCCAACGAAATTTGCCCCACAAAAGACTTGAGAAGAATCCATTGTTACTCCAAACTCAATTATTTCTTTTATATAAACGTTTTATATTTTTTTATCCAAAAAAAAAACAAGATATAGACAAAATTAAGCAAAATACACTACAAGAAGCCTAGTTTTTACTATAAAAAAAAAAACCCAAAGTATTTAATATCACAGGTTATGGCTCCAATCTAGCACAGAAAATATTCTTCACCGATGTCGTTTTTTCATTAACATCGCAGCATTTTTCACCTAATTTTCTCTCCTGATTTTGGTGGAAGTGTTCCAAATACTCTGTCCCAAAATGCTGAAGTGATTCCAAATCCTTTGTCTTGAATTCTGAAGTGATGGTTCATATGATATCTCTGCCATTGCAAGAAAAAGTTTTTTAAAAAATTAGAGGAAAAATTAAAATTCTTTAAACATTTTAAGGAAAAAAAAAATGGTACCTTCAACTTATTAGACACTCCTTTCAATGGCTTCCCATGGTGCAGGTAGTAATGAGTGCAATCATACATGATATATCCCAACAAGCCACCAGCAAATACAGTTGGGGAATAAATTGGAGGTGTTAGGAATTTTATTATGTTCCATATCTGGATTCACACAAAACCAAATAAAAAAAGAAAGATGAGGAAGATAATAACTTTTGCAATATTGTATGTTCTAATCTAAGATGAAATAAGAAAATAAAAATCTGAAAATTGATTTTCTCTTGATTTGAGATGGCACTTTTTTTTTTCTTTTTTACACACCAACTCTCACATGCATCCACCAATAATCAAACTCTAAACTTGAAAATCGGGATGCTAACTCCTAAACGAGATGTCACTTGTTATGGGAAAGTTTGATAATATATATATATATATATATATAGTCCAATTAGTGATAGGCATTGATTAGATATTTTCTGCATTTACTTGAATTGGGAATTATTCCTAATTGAGATCTCACCTCAACTTTTTTGAACTACAAATATTAAATTCTCCTTTTTTTTTTGCTCTAAGTGAAAAATACAATTTTGGTTTTCGAAGTTTTATGTGGTGACGCTTTTTTATAATTTCGAACGATTTAATTTGAATGCTATTATTTTAATTTGTGGCTAATATAAAATAATTGATTGATTTTCTTTTTTATTACTAAAAGTTCTCACCTGTGTGGTGCATGTTCATTAATAATCAACTTCCAATTATTCTCTTTAATAAAAAAAATAAAAGTCGTCTTTTTATATGCAATAAAAAACAGAACCCTCAATTTGCGACTTCTTTTTTTTTTTTTGGGAAATTATCACGGATTTCTTTTATTGTATAAAAAATAAAATCTTTGCTCTTTTATTATAAGAAATGGTGTGACGTTGACCATTGTAGGGCATGTGATGAATACATGATTATTTCTATCAATTAATAAAATACATCCGTTAGTAATTTTATTTTGGTCATAAATTAAAAGTTTAGGAATTGGATTAGATCATCCAAAGTTGTCAAGATCAAAAGTATCACTATTTAATTTTTTTCCTTTATCTAAACATTCTTATTTTATACTAACCTGAACTCCATATCATTGATGTTGATGAATATAAGAAATTTAATTTCTAACCCTATTTATAAGAAATTATATTAATTCAAATTTGGTTTATGATTTTGCTTAATTGTTTGCTAGGTTTCGGCATTCTTGGCATCCAAATTAATTGAAACTTCAAATATAAAAATCAAGAACTTCATGAATATGCAACATTACCGGCACAAGTAAGATTGCAGTAGCAGCAGGAGGGAAAACAAGTCGATATCCATCCATAGGGTGCTTGTGATGGCATCCATGAAGCAAGTAGTGAAGTGTGTTTCCCCTGCATAAATGTTAATTCATTTGGATTTTTGACAACAATAATTTGATGGCATATTTATATTTAGAGAAAAACATGTATAAAGATTATCTTGATAAACCCCTTCTCAATCACTACTTATTTTGTGCCATGTCAGCATTTTTTGAAGTCTCAACCTAATAAAAATACAACATATCTATACTATATAATTAAGCATGAAAACCATTTAAATACTAAATTAAGCATGAAAAAAAATTAAATATATACGTTTCAACATCTTTGATTTTTTCCAAACATCTTGATCTTATTCTGTAATTAAAATCACATTGTAGGGTTCACACATATTTGAGTTAGGGCTTAATAATTGTAAATTTAATTTTTGTGATATTTTATTCTTTTAATTCCTGATTTTAGTAAAACAATGTCCTAGGCTTCACCCACATTTGGGTTATGACTTAATAATTGTAGATTTAATTTTAATAATATTTTATTCTTTTAATTCTTTATTTTAATAACAATGTCGTAGGGTTCACTCACATATCGATTAGGGTTTAATAATTATAGATTTAATTTTAGTGATATTTATTTTTTTAATTTTCTAGGGATTTGAATATTGGATCGATTAAATACATGATAATTCTAAAAAATTATATGGATGAATTATGAAAAAATTTATCATCTTGGTACATTTAATTTTTTTCCTAAAATTAAGGGTTTCAGTTAATTATATGGTATAAGTGGGGTGTATTATTATTATAGTGTAATACTAAAAAAGACTTATACGACATTCAATTATTAGTGCCTGACAAAAGGTTTATCAGGACGATCCTGATAAATGAGATACCCTTTTAAAAATCCATGAATAATTGTGAGTATATATTGATCTCCACTTCTCGTGATCATCATGAAAAAAACATGATGCATTACGAAAAACAAAAAAAAAGTAAGATTATTTTTTACAATAAAAATTTTTTAGGGTCCACATCTTAGGTAAAAATTAGCCAAATTAAATTAATTTATTTTTGAATGATATGAGATAAATTGATATTTTTAAATAGTACTAATCGATATAATTAATGACTTAGTGAGTAACTTTCAAACCAACAATAATTTGATGGGAGCATTTAAATTTAACCCTTATTAGAGTTATAAAATAAATATATAAATAATCAAATTTATTAGTATTAACTTCTTTAAAAAATGTTGTTTAATTAGTTTCACATGCAATGATCATTAATTATACAATAAAAATCAACAGAAAATTAAGAAGATAAAATGATGAAAACAAACCAATATCCTGTGGTTTTGATGTGGAAAAGAAATCGGTGTAAAGAGTATTCCAGCAATGTCCATATAAAAAGGCCACCAACCAAAGCTGCAGCCAATTGAGGTGAAGCCAAGCCCATATTCGCAGATTTCTTCATGAACCAGCATACCACTGGGAGCCATACCAGTGGAATTACCCACCATTTATTTAGTGTTAAAAGCTGTTAATTTTCAATATAAATTAATTCAGAACAAGAAAAAAAATTAAATTAGTTTGAAAATGTAAAAATTGAATTAGGAATAAAAATAAATATTCAACATAAATTATTCATTTTAGATTGCTGTAATTTATTTTTTTTGTGTTGTAAATGCAGTTTTATTACTGTATGAATTATCAAATTAATTAGTTTATCTTTATCTTTCAATTTGTTAGATTGTATAAAAAAAAATTAAGTCATTAGATATATTTTCACTTATATGAACTATTAACTTAATAATTAACAAATTATCTATAATTTGTTTTCATTTTTTTAAAACTTTAAGATCCTATATATATAACTTAGCATATATCTCTAAAATCGATTAATTATTTTCACAAACATTTTCTTCTCAATTTAGAATGTTTGGGTTCCAAGTTTTCAAAAAAAAAAAAATTCAACTTTTCTCAAAGTGAGAAATGAGAGTCTTTGGATCTTTGTAATTTTTTTAATAGTTGGCCAACATTAGTCAACAGGTGATCGCAACCAATTAATGGTACTATCACCATACCACTAGGATCAACTAAATTACGATGAAATGATAAAAATTGATCAGCCAATAGTAGACGATCCACTAATGATAAAAAAAAAAACTTTAAAATTTAATTAATAAAAAATTCTCTAAAACACAAATTTAAATTTACTTTTTTTGCAATTTTCAAACTAAAAATATTTAACTAAATGGTTTTCTATCAGAGAATTTGTATGATTCTCATAATACCTCAATAAAACCATTTCCGAAAAATCTGGGGCTTTCTTTGGTAATAATGGGCTGGTGCACCCATTCGTCGTAAGCTTCTCCAAGATGGCCGACCTGAATTAAACAAAGTTTCAAAATTATTCTGCATTTCGTACTACAATCCTACGTTGATAAGAAGGCGAAGCTAAGAAATTGAGCCTTGAAAAATTCATTTCTATGGTAGTGATCTTGAGTGAACTGCCGTTTTTGCTTCTTGGGCTTATATTGGTTTTCATTAAATATGAAGGTTAAAAGCCTAACGTGAATAAAAGAATTTGTAATTTGTTCTCGATAAAATATTAAAATTTAATTTTATTACTTAAATAAACTTTAGAGATTAAAATTGCAATTTTTTTTTCTGGATAAATTTTTAATAATATGATTAATTAATCTGACCTGGAAAACAAGTGGCTTGTTCAAATCCACAGTGAAACCCGTGGCGACCATCTTGGCACCTTTTCGAACGATATTATGACAGAGCAAAGGTTAATTGAAAAAAAAAATGGAATAATTTTACTTATGATATGCACCAAAAAAAAAAAAAAAGAAGAAACACAAAAAAGCTCTAAAAATAAATCTTTTTGTTGAATATTAGAAAACTTTGTTTGGAATATTTGTAGACAAGTAAAATTGGAAGCAAAAAATTAGCATAAATTAATTGATGATTATGCTGGAAAAGATAGATATTATATGTTGGATTACATTAAATTCCTATCAAAAAGAAATTCTTGGGATGTTCTTAACAAAATAAAATGACTGGAATTTCAAGAAATTTTTTAAAAAAAGTCATGATTTTTAGATTGGATTTGATTGGCAAATAAGTGTTTATCAGAATTAATTCCATATAAGCATATTAAATCCTACAAGATTGAGAAAGCATTGAATTAATAACCATTCAGAAACCTACATGACTCATGTTTTAATTGAATTCCTACAAATGAAAGAACAAAAAAAAATTCTAAAAATAAAATAACAAACCTCAGGACAATGCTAGATTATTCTTGTAGCTGTCGTAGCAGTTGCAACCCAAATTTCTTTTATTTCAGCAAAAAAAAGAAAATGAGAAGTTGTGGTGTATTTATTTACCCTCTGAAATGAGGGTAAGAATGAAGAAGAGATGGAAAATCCCTTTAATTTGGTGCAAGAATTAAAGCTATAGTATGTATGGATTTTGATATTGAGGATGTTTAACAATGTTTTATGTTTACGGAATCCAAGGAAAACCATACATTGGGACAGAGAAAATTATGGGCAAACGGACATAAGTTGGCTGTGAAAGGAAACTTCCTTGATTTTGGAGGTTGAGACATGTTTGACTTTACCTGAAATTACTCTGAAAAGAATCCTTTGAAAGGTTGGACTACATTGGAAAATTTTGTTTCAGGTTAGCACATAACCAATCTACTTATGTTTCGAGATAATATCCTTTATCCAATAATATTTCTTTCTTATTATGTCCAATATTCAAAATAACGTAGTTTAATTAAAATTGGGGACTAAATATATAAATATCACTAAAATTACTTTACAATTATTAAACTCTAACCAAGGAATGTGTGAACCCTACGATGTAATTAATTTTGGACATGATAAGATAAAGATAATCTTGAATAGAAGATTTCAGCTCTTATGTTCTAGGTAAATAGGGATAAGAATGTTTAATTTAACCTCATCTTTAGTAGAAATTAAATGATTCACTAACTTGTAATGTGAATGATGGTTGATTCATTTTCTATCTTAACTAATTAATGGCTGTTTAGTATTTAAATGATTCACTTACTTGTAATGTTAATGATGGTTGATTCATTTGCTATCTAACTGATTATTGGCTATTTTAATACTAAACAGTAACATTCTGAATGTTAAGTATACAAAGAATGTTAAATTAAAAATTATAAAAACTCCTATGAAATCGATTCATATATGACACGTGTTTTATATATGAAATAGACAATTAATCACGTATTGAAATTATAATTATAATTTTCTGTTACTTTTATCACACGTTGAAATCACGATTAATTCGTCATCACATATATCGAACCTACCTCATAGGAAACTAACTCATGAAAAATTAGTTGAAAACATCTCAAGTTACAAAATTTAAATAGAGCAGTTATTCTATAACTTTTTTCAGAAAATAAAATAAGATTAGTGTTGTCGTTTATCTTGTGTTGATAAATAAAGTGTGTGCTAACTTGACTCTAAATCAAAGTGTTTAAAATTTGATGTAATCATTATTCCATAAAATTAGTTATCCTAAATATAAAAAATATTTTAAACCTACCATTTTTTAAAGATCACACATATAGCAAAAGCACTAGTAAAAAAGTAAAATAATGTGACTTTTTTTTTAAAGTAAAATAATGTGACATTAGTAGGGAAAAACGGTACCTTTGATAAAGTAATTATTTTAATGATTTTCTAAGCAAAGATAATAGACAAGATAGTTAATTAAATATTGTCAAATTTTAGGATTCATGATCATGATCTAACATGCTTCTTTGCACTAGCTATTCCATTTTCTGCTGTTTTTGGATTGGGTGGATTTTTTTGGCACCAGTTACTCCATTTCAGGATTCTGCATTGGATTTATTTTCTGTTTTGTGTAATTTTTGAAGCGTTTTGGGTTGCTTGGTAAGGATTTGATTTGGTGATGAGGAAGGATGATAATTATTTAGCAAACTATTTCACACTCATCATCCTCTTGCATGCAAAATCTAGAGCCAACAGTGAAAGATAGGAAGATTAATTTTGTACATAAACGAAAAGTGCAATTATTCTCATCAAGCTTGAAATTAAGCCTTGGTTGATTGATGTTGGCTATTGTGTGAGCTCTTCATAATTTTTGTTTTGAATCAATTTCATAATTTAACTTATTTTCATTATACTTCACAAAAAAAAATCTAACACCGAAATGAGATATCTCTCTATATTAATAATAGAGCAGAATGACTTTTGTAAAGTCAATATTAGAAAAAATGACATGTGTGGTGTGGCTTTTCATCTAATTACTAAATTTTTATTATATCTATATATGTTTTAGATTTGTGTTAAACATAGAATGTAATATACTTTTTACATTTTAAAATTTACCACTTTATCTCCTTCAATTATTTTTTTGCATGTTAGCTCAATGTAATAAATTCATATATGAAAATTAAAACAAACAATATATGAATAATATTTTCTATTGTACCTCGAAAGGTTGCATACTAACAACTTTTTTCAAAATATTTTGTAATAATTTATATTATTATTTTTTCATTTTAGTTTTATCAAAATTTCATAAATGAAATAATTTCTATTTTTTTTGGTTGATTTGGGGTATAAATCTTACAATATTAAGAAAGAAATATATGTGAATAACTGATATATAACATTTTTTAGGGTATTTTAAAAAATACAAAATGAATAACAAGAGTAGATTGGTCTAAAATATCTTTTTAATGAAATTGTTGTACTTTGCAAAAAAAAAAAAGTTTGAGGAGTAAAGTATCGAAATGGAAAGTTTAAAAATTATATTACAACTCAACTATATTTTCGATGGTATTTTGATATATATTTACCCTTTTAATAGACTAATATATAGCATAATTATCACTATATAATGAAGTTTCTAAAGGGAGCCAACACAAGGTAAGTGCAACTGTCTTCCTTCGGACATTATAAAAACTGCGTGCGTTTGGATACGTATTTTGTTTTGAGATTTGGGAAAACATGAGGTTTTGAGTTACATGTTACAAAATGAATATTTTGATTTTGAAAATTGAGTGTTTGGATTGATAATTTTTGTTTATATTGATTTTTGTATAGAAGAATTATTTTATTAAATATATTTTAAAGTAAGAATTTTTTTTATTAAATTGTTTGGAATCTATTGATCGTCGCCATGCACCACTAGTCGGACGATGCCCTTATTTTGTAGTTTGATAATTTGAAAATTTTTGTGTTTGAGAATTGAATATAAACAAACATATTGTTTTGGAATGGGATGAGAAATGGACCAAAAAAAACCCTATCCAACAAGTGGTTACAAAAGGAGTTATTTGCGTTTTTGAAGATTGTTATTACACTTTTATAATAATGCATTTACTCATATTATTATTCCTTCTTCTATTGTTTTTTATTTTTTGACGTCCATTCATGTTGATATGTGGTTTTTATTATCAATTAATATTCCCAATCATAATATTACTAAATATAAGTATTATTAGTGCAAACATGTAAGCATGTATTGAGTTGTTTGGACCAATACATGGCAATTTGTAGAATGCAATACATCATATTTATTGGCCAATTGAGAAATTTCATGCTATTAACTATTTGAATTCTAATAGAAATTTCTCCATATGACTTGATTATTATGTTTTGCCTTCTATTAATGGTTACTTGTGCATAGATTATATGGTAGCTTTTGGATATAATAGAAAAAAATGTGAGAATAACCAATAAAAGATTCACAATCCCTATTAGTAAGAACAGTATTCAATAGCTGGTTTATTGCAATTGTCTCAATGATTTAGGTAAAGGTTTATTGCAATTATCCCAATGCTTAATATACATGTAGATTTCAATAAAATGGTTGACTTTGAAACAATTATAACCAACTTAATTCCAAGCAATATGATAACAATTAATAAATTATTTTGGAAGCATGACAGATGCAAGGGGAGCAGGAAGGTGACCAAATTCTCTGTCCAATATTATTCTATCTTATTGTGTCTAATGTTTAAAATGATGTAGTTTCACTAAAATTATGGACTAAAAGCATAAATATCACTAAAATCACTTTACAATTACTAGATCCTAACCAAGAAATGAGTGAACCATACTTGTAATATTGGACATGATAAGATAGGATAATTTTTGACAGAATCCCATCCTCGCAGGAAGTGCATCCATGCCCTTAAAATTTGAAAATTTTTCTTTCTTTCTGATGAAAATTAAAATTTTTAATTAGATCCTTTAAAAATTAAAATTTTGTCCTACTAAAAAAATTAAAATATAACTTATATTAATAATTTTATGCAAACTTGTTCTCTCAAGATATGAAAACTTGTATTTAATCCTAGAACAAATTAAACATTTTCAATTAGATCCTCTCAAAAATTAGAATTTTGTCCCACTAAAAATTAAAATACAGCTTCTATTAATGATATTTGATAGGTGCAATATTTGTCATATATTTTGTGGGTTTATTGTAGTATAATTTGAGTAGATTTGTATTTAATTGAATATTTATGTGCAGGAATTATGGTAATTGAAATATTTAGGCAATCTATGCGGACAGAAAGAAAGAAGAGCAAAACTTGAAAGAAAAGATTTCCTTAATCTAATTTGAAAATAATCAATGTCGTGCATTGATAAAAAACTCATTGGAGAAATCAAATAAGGAAGTAGAGAAAAAGAGGAATTAAGAAACAATTAGGAAAAGGGTTGCATGCCTTAATTCTTGGCTGCTTGTGGTATTATATTATTTGGAAACAAAAAAATTATTTCTTTATATTGTTTTTGGAAGTTTTGAGTTAACAGGATTATTCCTTTAGGAGAATACTTGCTTTCCTATATGAGCAAGCCAATAGCTTTAAATAGTAGTAGATTAGTAGTACTTAGTAGTTGTCAGTTTATCATTTTAAGTTTGTACAGTTTTGCTGCTCCAGACTTAGCCACCGTATGCCCAGACAGTGGTTAATTCCAGACAGTATCGTACTTCATAACTTTATTTATTTAGTTTAATTATGTTTTTCCTTTATGTGTTTTGTTTATTTATTATGTCTCATGAGTAGTTTATTTTCCGGCATAAGTAATAAAGATTTAACTGTTATTTACTCGTGAGATCTAATTGTTCCGTGAGTATAGCGTATTGTTTGGATTCTTTAGATACTAGCCATATTTAATTAATCTAAATAATGTCAATTAATCTCCTATTATTTCACTGATCTAGTAGATAGGATTAATTAGTGACGAAACTACTGTCTCGGTAGACGGGAATATTAAGTTAATAAATTGTGACATGCTAATACTGATTATAATTTATTAGAATTGGGTTTCTCTATTGTTTAATGTTGTTTTAACATTAAATTTGGTGTTGGTTGATTCCAGTCAGGTTGTGTTAGAATTAGGGAAGTAATTAATTAAACTGATTCTTGTTAATTACCGATTATCTAAGAAGGAATTAGGCTATATCAGAACTGATTTTCGGTAGGTTATAATTGGTTGATTCATAATATTAATTAATCATTGAATCTATGATCGATAGATAATCAGTTAATGTGGAGTTACTTGCTTGCCAGACTTTTATATTTTTTGTATTTTTCCAGAGTAATTTCTTTAATTAGTTTTATTTATTTCTCTTACTTATTAATCGATATTATTAGTGACATCTTTATTTGAATTAACTATAAGAGGTAGTATTTCCATTCCTCGTGGGATCAACTTTACTCTCGATATACTATTTTCTATCTTTAGAGTAAGTAATTTATTTGGTAGCAAAAACACAACTACCAAAATTGGCGCCGCTTCCGGAGAACGGCAAAATACTTTTGATTTTAGTTAATTCAATTTTTTCCATTCCTCGTGGGATCAACTTTACTCTCGATATACTATTTTCTATCTTTAGAGTAAGTAATTTATTTGGTAGCAAAAACACAACTACCAAAATTGGCGCCGCTTCCGGAGAACGGCAAAATACTTTTGATTTTAGTTAATTCAATTTTTTTTACTTGGTATATTTCCTGATTTTCTAACCCTAATTTGTTATTTGACGCAGAATATCAGAAAACAAATTGCACAGGTTAAGGAAAGAATCGAAGGAAAGACACCAAGAAATAATTTCTGGTTCTATAACAGTCGCCGTATGCCAAAGTAGATGAACGAGGTAATCATGCCATCTATGGAAAATAGATTAGACGCATTGAACTCTTTAGTGGAAAAACTAGTTGCAGGTTTAGGTGCTGTTCAACATAAAAGACCACGTGAAATATGCAAAAATCTAAGCCATCCTACAGCTAGGTTTCAATTCACTCGGGAGTGTCCAATAGCACAAATCAATGGAGTGAGGAGTTTTTATCAACAACATCATTACAACCCTTATACCAATACATACAACACCATGGACATAGCAACAACAGCAACAACCGATGGTTTCTTTTGCCCAAAATGATGCAATACCCACTTCAAGTTTAGGTATATCACTTGCAGTTTTAGTTGCAAATTTAGCTAATACCGTCAAAATTATGCAAAAAGACAATGTGCCAACCCAAGATAATATGTTGCAACAAAAAAATGGTTCCATTCTTCCCATACTCGGATGTGATGCAACAAGAAAGAGAAGCCACAATGGGAAGTTTCAATGAATTGAGTAATCAAATTACTCAATTAAATACAAGTATCAATAACTTGATAAGTAATAAAGCAAAGTCTCATCCCAAGTGTTAGTTAATCCAGTGGAAGACGTCAGTCCAATGACGTTAATAAGTGGACAGAAGTTCGAAGAAGTAGAGGCAAAGATCAAAATTGAACAACCCAACAGCCCAGAAATGGAGTAATCATTTGCCCACATGGCAGAATTTCAGAAATTAGAGGTAAAATATGATTTGAATACATCTATTTCTCAAATTAAAATTCGTCCTCCTTTTCTTGGAAGGTTGAAAAGGAATGTGAATGATGACGCTATGAGCGATATTAGAAAAACTCCAAAGTGTGCACATTTTGACGAAGATTTTTTTCCAAGAAAAATCAACATTCAAAGACACCAAGAAACTAATTCTGATTCTGAAACAGACCTCCCGTTTGCCAAAACGGAACCAATATCAAACCCAGAACCAGAATTTTACATAGCCACAAGAAAAATACTTATGGCTAATTTGACTTGTGTCTAGAACCAGAACCAGGAAGAACGCACTTTAAAGGAGTTGACTTGTCCTTTGAATAATTTTAGATATTCTTGCATAGTTTTGCCTAAGCTCATAGTTGATTTTGATTAAAAAGCATCATATTTAAAGTTCTTGCCAAAGTTTCATGGCTTAAATGGGTACGACCCTTATAATTTTTTGCATGAATTTCTTAGAGTGTGTGAGATAATAAATAAAATAGGGATATCACAAGAATACATTGCATTAGCTAGTTTTCTTTTTACTCAAATTGGAACAGCTAATATATGGTTTAACAGTTTGAGCCGCAACTCTATCACATCTTGGGATGACATGCAACGAGTATTTCTTCAAACATTTTTCTCTACATCTAGGATTGCATCAATTAGAAAAGAAATTATTGGAATTGAACAAAATTATGTTGAATCTTTGTCTGTATATTGAGGAAGATTTAGAAATTTATGTGAAAGTTGTCCTCAACATTGAATACCCAATGATTTACTAATTCAATATTTTTATAACGGGTTGCAACCTAATGAGAAGAGGACACTTGATGTTGCAAGTGAATGCGCATTTATGGACAATAATACAGTCTAAGCCTAGATTTTAATTATAAAAACATATGAATCTTGTCAACAATATTAGACTAGCCGTTGTATGCCCAAAGAGATGAACGAGGTAAACATGTTATCTGTGAAATGTAGATTAGATGAATTGACCTCTTCAGTGGAAAAACTAGTTGCAGGTTTAGGTACTATTGAATAGAAAAAACCGTGGGGAATTGCAGAAGGCATTCAATAAATATGCGTTAGATGGTCCAAGGAAATTCAAAAATCCAAGTGAATGTTGTTGGAGGTTTTCAATCCTAATATCATTATTGATAACGATCTCACCACGCTCCTCACGTAGATTGATAGTTGTTGCGGAATATTGGTCACGATCTTTTCGAGAATCAATGTGAATAAAAATTCGAATCAATCTATCTCCGTAGAATGACAGTAAGCACGATTATTTGATGGCTCCTCACCAACAAATAACAAGACAGTCGTGTGAAAAGAACTCCCTCCTCAGGAATAATCTTCACAAAGTAAATTGAATTTCCCTTCTCAGGAAAACAACTCACGTAAAAACAACTCAGTGTTTTCAATTCTCAAAATTCACGTCTATCATTACAACTGATAAAAAGACGTATTTATAGGCTTACTACAAACCCTAAACGAAATAACACATAAAAGGAAACATTAAATAACTTAAAACCCTAGTTTCTAAAAACAGAAAAATAATTAACGCCTAAAATTCCCGCACGTCGCGAGGTGTGGGAGCCCGACATCGCGATGTCGGGGAAAAGTCGCTAAAATAAAAAAAACCCTAAGCTGGATGGACGTCGCGACACGCGACGATGGACGTTGCGACGTCGGAGCCTCTCCACGTCGCGACGTAGATTACTGTCCACGTCGTTTTCTTCAATTCCTGGTCTCCAAATGAATGACTCGTCTTTTATAACTGGTATGAGCACTTTGAATTCAACGAACTTGACATATGACCTTGAACTCGTATCATTCCCTCCCAATTGAAAAAGATTTGACCTCAAATCTTGTTGATTGGTGACAAGGAAATCCGGTACAAAATCTGTAAAATCATGAAGACAAAAAGACAAAATATATGGAAATTCACACTCATTATTGTTCCCCTCTTTGCCTTTTTCTACAAACCTCACCGCAAAGCTTTTTCCATTCAAATCATGAATCAATTCACTTTCTTGCTTATCATGATAAACATCATTAATAACAATTAAATTACAATCATTTAAAGCAATAAAAGGAATTAAATCGGCACAAGATTGTTCTTCAAGCTCATCATGTGAAACCTCCACTATGGGTGAGTGAATTTCTTGCAAAGAAGCGTCATCTTCCTTGGATTCATTCTCCTCAATGGTAGGCTCAATATCCTCCAAAATAACCTTTGGCCCAGGCATATCCGAAAGAAATTCGTCGTCACCTTCGGGCTCAATAATGTTCTCTTTAATTGTGTTTGCCACAATTGGTTGTGGAATGGCATCAACCCATGCCCATGTAGAAGGATCACCAATAACATAAGATTTTGGATCCTTAAATTTAGCAACCCCATCAACAATAACAACTTTCAGTTGACTTGCGCATTTAATCTCAGTATGACCATATCCAAGACATATACAACATCTAGGTATTTTTGGTTTACGCGGCTGATGCTTCTCGAAAAACCTTTGATTGTCACTTAGAATTTGCTGTTGGGTAGCAGATATTTGGCGTATCTGATCTCCCATGGCTGCAATCAATCTTGTGAGCCTTTGATTCATACCTGATTCTCCTTGATTACTCATGATTATCAATAAAGAACACCAATAATACCACTTGATGTCTACAAAGAAGAACCAATTCTTTTACACTTTTGCGTTTGGTAATGTTCTCAACACAAAATTTAAAAGATATAATTGTTGTAATCTTATCACAATAACCAAATCATGCAAGGCTGCGAATAACAACAATTTAGGGTTTCAATTTTAAGGAAAACTGAAAAACCTGATTTCGAAAATCCCTTGAGCTCTGATACCACTTGATAACGATCTCACAACGCTCCTCACGTAGATTGATAGTTGTTGCGGAATATTGGTCACGATCTTTTCGAGAATCAATGTGAATAAAAATTCGAATCAATCTATCTCCGTAGACTGACAGTAAGCACGATTATTTGATGGCTCCTCACCAACAAATAACAAGACAGTCGTGTGAAAAGAACTCCCTTCTTAGGAATAATCTTCACAACGTAAATTGAATTTCCCTCCTCAGGAAAACAACTCACGTAAAAACAACTCAGTGTTTTCAATTCTCAAAATTCACTATCATTACAACTGATAAAAAGACGTATTTATAGGCTTACTACAAACCCTAAACGAAATAACACATAAAAGGAAACATTAAATAACTTAAAACCCTAGTTTCTAAAAATAGAAAAATAATTAATGCCTAAAATTCCCGCACGTCGCGACGTGTGGGAGCCCGACGTCGCGACGTCGGGGAAAATTCACTAAAATAAAAAAAACCCTAAGCTGGATGGACGTCGCGACGCGCGACGATGGACGTCGCGACGTGGGTGGACGTCGCGACGTCGGAGCCTCTCCACGTCGCGATGTAGATTACTGTCCACGTCTTCTTCTTCAATTCCTGGTCTCCAAATGAATGACTCGTCTTTTATAACTGGTATGAGCACTTTGAATTCAACGAACTTGACATATGACCTTGAACTCGTATCAATTATGATTCCTACTCCAATACCTATAGCCCAGAATGGCAAGACCAACCAGATTTTAGTTACAAAAATAGGGTGCAACAGCAAGCACCAATGAGCTATAGCCACCATGAAATCTGGAGTACATCTTGAAAACTTGATAATGAATTTGGCAACTTCTGTGACGTTGATGCAACATGGTCAGACTCAGGATCAAGAGGACTTTAAAAAATTTCAACAAGAAATTAAGGGAGCCATTGATGATTTGAGCACTCAAGTAACTCAATTGGCAAGGACTATCAATGCATTGGGAGGATATCAAGGAAGAATACCCTCACAAGTGAAGGTAAATCCCATGGAATATGTCAGCCAAATCACATTGATAAGTGGACAAAAAATCGAGAAATCAGAGGCTAAGATCAAAATTGAACAACCCAACATCCTAGAAATAGAGCCACTATTCGTCCAGATAGCGAAATCTCATAAATCAGAGGTAAAATATGATTTCAATACACCTACTTTTTAGATTAAAATTTGTCATCTTTTTCCTTGCAGGTTAACAAGGAATGTAAAGGATGATGACATGAGTGATATCTTAATCATATTCAATAAGGTGGAGATTATCGAAACATACCTTGAAACAATTAGAAAATGCCAAAGTGTGCAAAGTTTGAGAAAGATTTTCTTTCTAAGAAGACCCAATATCTAAAAGAGAAGAAGGTGGTGGAATTTGACAACATGTCTACTGTTCTTCAGATTACAATACCACATGAATACAAGAAACAAATTCTGAAGTTAAAGAATTTAAGGATGTTGAGATTAGGGATGAAACAATAGCGATGCATTCACTAGAAATGTTTTCAAGTAACCCAAAAAGCTCCTGTGTGATCATACGGGAGCCTGCTGATAACCTGTTTTCTTCTATTCTTCCAGCCCTGGTGTTGAAGTTTAAATCAATGACTGAGCATATGAAATATATGTTTTTGGGAGAGGGAGAGATATGGCAAATTGTCATACACAAGAATCTCACCAAAGCCAATTGATCAAATTGATTTGGAATCAAAAGAGGCACAAGTCAACTTTAGGAAGGATTTTGACTTATGTAAAAGATGTACCTCCCTCACAACCACCTCCGGAGCCCCCTCCAATGGTTTACTGAGTTCAAAACATACTTGGTCTAGCAAGGACTTTAAACAAAGATGCTTGTTGTGAGGCAACCCAATATTTTCATATTTTTTTAGTTTTTGTCTTTACTGTATTACTTTTTATTTTCTTGCAATAGTTTTAATAAATTTACTTTTGTTTCAGGTTAATTGTGCACTTGAGACTGAATGAGGTTCCATTACAATTGCCCTCACAACGGTTCTACCGGATGTTTTGGATAATGTGCTTATTTCTACCAATTTGACCAAGTGGGTTGTTCAACAATCCCTTCTTTTTACCCTCATCACCTAGTGGTTCCTTATTCTCTATGTCACTTGATCTTTGTTCAATACTCTAATAATTTGTTGAGATATGTTTGGCTTAATGATTGTAAATCTATCCCAAGTGACTTGTTGTTCTTGCAAACTTATGGTTTGATTTTTACTAATGGGGCATGGAGCTTTTTAAGTTTTGTGAGCCAAGGGATCTTCTTTCGACGTTTCTTGGTATCTGCTATGGCCTCTAAAATTCCTCTAAACTTGTAGCCGTCAAGGTTTTAAAATCTTCCTTCCTCCAGTTCTGAATACCTGTTTGCCCATACGGACCCCGACTCCCTAATTAGGATACTTTCTTGTCTCCCTAAACCTTGTTATTGTTTTGTTTTTTATTTTTATTGTTGCATTTATCTGATGTCTTTTGTGTTATTTTATTTTCATCTTTCACTTAAATTAATTGTGAGGAGAATTTTATGTGTTTGTATTTAGCGAGTCTTTTATTTTTTTCACTTTTTATGTATAATTTCTATTTTTAATATCTCTATGTTTGTTTTAAACATAAATAAATGAGAAAAAACTAATACCAATAAAAAAATCCAAAAATATTTTTTCAGTTTTTTGTGTCAATATAGTTGTATTTTTGTATTTCCAAACTTCCTTACTTATTGAGTATTACTTAGCAAACTAGAATTGGTATGAAAAGTTTGGTTAATCCATTGTGTTAGATTTATGTATAACTTTGTATGTTTTCGAGTATGATGAATACATGGAATTGACCTTAATTATACCAATTTAAATTAAAGTGAGGTTTTTGAACCTAAACATACAAGAACCACTTTTATGGTTCTTAATTAAAAATATTTCTTTCTTGAGTGTGAATTGTACTTGGATAAATTATAGAATTTACTTTGTTGTAGATAGTGATACCACAATGTTGGAATTTAATATAAATATGATTAAGGCACTTAGGATCACCCATATTTGACTTTAGTTTTCCAACTCCACCTTGACATTTACCTCTAATTAACCCTTTTGAGCCTTAACCTTTTCTTTGTGTTTAAACCATTATAAATATTCGCCAAGACCTTTTTAACTTTCTTTTGGCCCACCAAGATGTATGTAGCTAAGTAACTTATGTGTGATTTATTCCACCTTGGTTTGAAAGAAAGAAAATTGCGTGCTTATATCTCTATGAATAAAGTTATGACAACCTGTTCTTTGAGTTAAATGTGTTGATGTCCACTGTTCGCCCAAACAACACTGTGGCAGGAAAAAAAGAAAGAACAACAGCAAAAAAAAAAAAACAAAAAGAGAAAAAAAGACATGAAAAGAAAATATGTGATAAAGGCATGAAAAAAATATTTTGGTTGTGCTAAAATTACTTTGAGCAGTTATGACTTATCCAAGTTTGAGATTTGATGCAATATAAGTGTGGGGAAATAGTTGGATGAGTTACATTGCACTTTGATTTTATTTAATTTTTAACCATTTTATCTATCTTCCTTATCCTACCTTAGTCACCCTAGCCCCATTACAACCTAATAAAAGACCTTTTGATTCATATTTGGTTTTGGTATTGTGGTGAATCTTTGAAATATTTGCAATTTCTTAGTAATGCTTCTTTGTACAATTACTTTTGAGTTGATGAACCTAAATTATAAAATCTTTTGAGTGCTTTGGAGTGATCATCGAGAGTTGCTCATATTCTTTCTATTTTGACTTGAAAGAAATTGATTGTGCATAGATTTGATACAATGGATTGGAATGTTGATTGATGATTAAAATTCTGGTTTGTTTGGGTAATGTTTAATTTGTAAAAGTTTGGATAATTGTGTTTTCTTTTACTATTTTTCTGTATTTGTTGTGTTTTTCTCAGTGCTTAGAGACCAACAAGCTCTAAGTGTGGGGATGTTTCTGTATTTGCAACTAGGTATTTATTTATTTGAGTTAGTGGTCTATCATTGTATATTTTCATTTCTCACGTCTAGTTTAGGTTAGTTTGATGTTCAGTTTGATTTTTTTTGTGAAACCTATTATGTGTTGTTTATGTCTGAATATTTAAGGATAAGCATTGTCTAAGTGTGGGGATATTTGATAGGTGCAATATTTGTCATATATTTTGTGGGTTTATTGTAGTATAATTTGAGTAAATTTACATTTAATTGGATATTTATGTGCAGGAATTAAGGTAATTGGAATATTGAGGCAATCTACATGGGCAGAAAGAACGAAGAGCAAAACTTAGAAGAAAAAATTTTCTTAATCTAATTTGAAAATAATCAAGGCAATGCATTGATGGAAGACTTGTTGAAGAAATCAAATATGTAAGTAGAGAAGAAGATGAATTATGAAACAATTAGGAAAATGGTTGCATGCCTTAATTCTTGGCCACTTGTGGTATTGTATTATTTGGAAACAAAAGAGTTATTTCTTTATTAGAGTTTAAAAGATTTTAGTCACTGCTTTTATTACTTGAGAATAAAGTTTACTTTTCCTATATAAGGAGATCAAGTCAGTTGTTATAATTCGTAGGTAGAGTAGTTTATAATAGGTAGTTTTAGTTTCATAGTTTTTAGTTTGTGCAGTTTTGCTAGATACAGACATAGCCACCGTATGCCCATATGGATATGGTGGTTAATTATAGACAGTATCGTATTTCTTAACTTTATTTTTTTAGTTTAATTATGTTTTTCCTTTACATTATTTGTTTGTCTTTAATTATGTTTTGTGAGTAGTTTGTTTATCCGGCATAAGTAATGAAGCTTTAACTATTATTTACTCGTGAGACCTAATTGTTCTAATATAATTAATGCTTTATGAGTTTTGAAAGTTCTCTGAGTATAGTAGTAATTTTTTAGATTCTTTAGATACTAGCCATGTTTAATTAATCTGAATATCGCCAATTAATCTCCTATTATTTCATTGGATCTACTAGATAGGATTAATTAATGGCGAAGCTACTGTCTCAGTAGACGGGAATATTAGGTTAATAAATTGTGAAATGTTGATACTGATTACAATTTATTAGAATTGGGTTTCTCTATTGTTTAATGCTGCTTTAATATTAAATATGGTGTTGGCTGATTCCAGCCAGGTTGTGTTAGAATTAGGGAAGTAATTAATTAAGCTGATTCTTATTAATTACCGATTAACTAAGGAGGAATTTGGTTACGTTGGAGCTGATTCTCGGGATCGTATAACTGGTCGATTCATAATATTAATTAATTCTTGAGTCTATGATCGATAGATAAGTATTTAATGTGGTGGTACTTGCTTGTGGGACTTTTATATTTGTGTATTTTTCCATAGTAATTGTTTTAATTAGTTTTATTTATTTCTCTTATTAATCATTATTATTCATGACATCTTTCTTTGAATTAACTATAAGAGATAGTATTTTAGTTTCTCGTAGGATCGACCTTACTTTCGCTATACTATTTTCTATATTTAGAGTAAGAAATTTATTTGGTAGCACAAATGACACTACCAATCTTATAAAATTTCGCTTCCAAACACTGAGTTTTTGGATTTTTTACGGATTGGAATTGGAGTTTTTATGGATTTGTTTAAAATTCATATGTATGACACTAAATTTAACAAATATAGATTCTCTTCACATTTGGCATATGGAATAAGAAGTAAAAAAGAAAAGGAGTTGATGCATCAATAACATTAGAAAAATACAAACACGTAACACAAATTATTGCAAATAATGGAGATGAGTAAAGGATCACAAATGAATAATTCCCTTTGATTACTAAATATTGAAGAACTGTCACGAAACGGCCTAAAAGCTTGAACACTTATAGAATTTCTTCATAGTGTTCTTCAATTAGAAGATTGTTTGAAGATTGTCGACGACTTTCTGGTCAATCTGAAATGCTTTGGCGAGAGCGTCAGCAGCAATAGGCGGGTTTGATCCAAAAACTGTATTAGCCACGAAAATGGCACCGGGATTTTGGCCGTTCAAACCGGAGATGGTGACAGCGTTTTGGTTTCCAATATTTCTCTGATAATGAATTAAACCGATTGGGAATACAAAGACATCCCCCTTTTGAAGAACTTTTTTGAAGAGCTTTTGGTCTGGGGCAGACGTGATAAAAGCAACTTCAATGGTGCCTTGTACAACTGTGATGATCTCGGAAGCACGAGGATGAAGATGGATTGGTGACATACCTCCCGGGGCATAGTCGAAACGAACCATTGAGATTCCAAGAGTGTTGAGTCCTGGCAGTTGAGCAACGGTGACTGGGGTAATTGCAAAGCCTAAATTGTTTGATGTGTTCCCAACTAAATGAAGTCCGCTAATGGTGAAACTTTCAACTTGAACTTTGCTAGGATCCAGACAAGCGGCGCCATTAACCAAAGCTGTGGATGAACATAAATTCCAGGCATTAAGAAATCAACCTCAGATTAAGCCCCAAAAACAAATTAGATTGTTGCTAAGAAAGTATTTTTCTGAAAAACTTTTATGTGTACCATAACTTCAGGCGCTTAATTTGTACTCTTGAAGACAGATTGTGAATATATACATTATAGACACTCTTAAAATGATGTGCTTATGCAGTCCCTAGGCAAGAATTTAATAGTCAATTTACAATATTCTATATCTAAAGAAAGAGCTTGTATTAGTAATTAAAAAATGGCGAATAACAATTCCTTAAAATGTTTGCAGTACAGTTAGCATTTAGCAAATTGCTAAAGCAATTGATGTACAAGAATGATTATTTGAAAGGGTTGAATCTTATGTTATACGTGAATAATATTATATCCATGTGACAATCAGAGAAATGGTCGATGAGTTTGAAGGACTGGTATATGAACAAGTTAACATTAATCCAATAAAAGAATTTGTACAGAAATGCAAACCTTTGCTGTTTTTGTCAGCAACACAAAAATCTTGCAAATTGCTGGGATCAAATGCAATGGCGATAGTACAAGAAAGGGCTAATAAAGCCAGGCATAGAATGCTGCTTTTCATCATCATCAATTAACGTTGATCGTCTTCAAAACAATTGATAAAAGAAAGATTTGAAATTCTAGGAAGAGCTTAGAAAGACAATGAAGAACTCAAGTTAATTGTGAAAGATAAAAAAGCAGAGCCTTCTATTTATAGGTACGCGACTATATGATTTCTATTTAATTTCATTCAATAAGAATAAGTCTTTCCAATTATACTAATAAGATCTGCCGTCTTAAAACTCGGCAGGGCCAGGTATCGCATTTTTTTACCCTAAAGAAAAATGAACTCGAAAAAAAAACAATTCTACAATAAATCAAATGTTTACCTACAGTTACCACTTTTAAGGTTTGGCAAAAGTACTTAACATTCCCGGAATCACCGTTATCCCTCAAAATTGAATAACGCATTAAAAAACAACTAAAAACACACTTATTTTGTCCAAAATAAATTTCCATATCTTTAATTTTGAATTTTATTTCATTTCTTTTTGCCTTTGGTTAAATTTGTGAGCAGACTTTAACTGTCATCGACTTTAGGAGGATAACCGTAATTTTTTGAATCACAAAATTCAGATGGTACTTTTATCAAAATTCAGGATACCAATGTAATTAACCCAATATAAAAATGATACTTACATCATCAAATTTTTGAAGAATATATAAAAGTTGTTTTGAACTATATCTTTGTAAACGATGAGTATTTATTTATACATTGCCTCTCTAAAACTTTATTTACATAAACAAATCTGGATCATACACTACAAAATTAGTTTAAATGAATACCTAGCAGTTTGTCTTTACCGATAAACGTGGCCTGAAGTTAGATATTTTCGTGTTTATAATTAAACTTTAACTCTAGTCCAAAAGATTTAAAATGTGAAACAGAAATTTCAAAATTAAGAATTACGAGAAAAGAAAAATTAGAATAATTTCATTTTAAAGGAAACAAATATAGAAGAAAGAAAATATTTGGTGATGTCTAAAGATAAGAAAGATTTGTTATACATGTGTGCCATGAAATTTAGTGTATTTAGATAATAAACCTAGAAATTAACTTTTATCACAATAATGTCAAAAATGAAGTATGAAAATTTTTTAAGCAAAACTTATTTTTATGAAAATCTAGAATTAATTATTCATCTTTGAGTTAAAGAACTGTTGAAAAAAGAAACTATTTGCTAATGTATAGAGGTACTAAATGCTGCCGGCTGATTGGAATTCAAAGGAATACCAAAAATGAATAATATATGTTCTATTTATATTTGTGAATGACAGATTTTAATTGTTACTTAATTATCAAAATCCAGCTTTAACGACGTGATGCCCAATGGCACATTTTAGAATCTCAAAATAACATATTCACGAATTGAATAATATTTTGAGACTTGAGACATGTAGTAAAATGTAAATGAAAAAAAAATAGTAATAAATAATAATTCAAGCTCATGTTTTGCCTTTTTTTTTATATTTTTCGGGTGTTTTTTTATTTTCCAATTTAATAGATATTGTAAACCTTATAAAAGAAATATAAAAAAAAAATCTGAAAGATTTGAAAGTCGAACTTGAAACAAAATAATGTCCGTGCATCATTTAATTAATTACATCATTAAGTCATTGAATTAATGTTAATAATATCTCATTAATTACTTTTATTTTACTTAATATTTAATGTAATCTAATAGAAAATGTCATATAAAAAAAGTTGCCAAACTATATAAAAACAACGTACAAAAGGTTTAAAAGCCACAAACTTGCTAGCTAGGCGTACGTTTTGTTAATTTTGGCCTGGTCATAACTCTCCACTTTGGTCCAATAAATTTGGAAGTTGCCATTTGTTTGTAAACACTATTATGACGGCTTAATTGCTTAAAGTAGTACAAATATTTTGACCTTGGTCCCAACATTTCTACAATTTCCATTGATTTGTGAAGCACTAAAATTATTTTAACTTAATATCATAGTCGTCCATTTGCTGAGGATTACAAAAAATTTGTATGGGTTTGCCGAATGATTATTATTAACGACAGAAATCAACTAAGAAATGTTTTATTTTAGAACTTTCTTCGATGCTTCTGTCCTAAACAAACAAAAAACGAAAATTCAAAAGCTCTACGAGTCGAGAAGCTTTACTTGTAACAACTCTCTGTTAGATACACTCACAAATGATCTCTTGTTTAAATACATACAACCCTTAAACCATAGGAGAAGGAAAGTATAAATCAAGCCAAACGTAAATCAATAGGCACGTAGCAAATTTACAAGTTAAAACTCAACTTTAATTTCAGTATCACAAATGATCATACAAGGAATTCTATACAAAAGTCTTTATAAAACGTAACTCGTGAAGGTTTCTCTCTTGCCAAACATAAAGAATAGAGCAAAAGGCAAAAAATGTCACTCAACTTTTTCTAAATCTGGGTTTTGGTCATTGAATTATTAAATTGGTTAAAAACATCACCGA
Organism: Ophiorrhiza pumila; assembly: GCA_016586305.1. Taxonomy (NCBI): domain Eukaryota; kingdom Viridiplantae; phylum Streptophyta; class Magnoliopsida; order Gentianales; family Rubiaceae; genus Ophiorrhiza; species Ophiorrhiza pumila. The sequence goes on along the minus strand of BLIW01000009.1, from coordinate 38,755,525 downwards.
ACTTTTTAAATATACGTTTTTAGGTCATTCCGTTGTTCAAATCTGTTAACTTTTCTAAAACCGTTAAATTGAAGGGTATTTATGCCTTTCAACTAATTTAGGGCAAAAGCTTCTCTTCCTCCTCTTTCTTCTTGTTTCTTCCCATTTCTTTCTCTTTCTTTCTCCTTTCACCACAATCTCTCTTCTTCCTCCTCTTTCTTCCTCTTTCTTTCTCTTTCTGTCTCTTTCTTTCTACCTTTCACCACAATCTCGCAATTTTCTGAGTTTAATAATTTCAAACTGTAATTATCAATTAATTATGACAATGAAGCATTTTTTATGGCTGGTTTTTTTTTAATTTTTTGTAAATATAAATAACAAAGACCTTGGATTTCTCCAGTCTCACTGCATCAGCAGTACCACCATCAACCTCTGACCACAATTTGGGATTTGAACAACTTTTTTGGCCTGACTGAAATTACTGACCATGAAATTGAAGAATTACAAGCAAATGTCAAATCCAATATTGACCCATTAAAGTTTTATCAATTAAAACGAAGGTATTGTTATCCTCAATCTTCTTCGTGACATATTCGGTAGTCAAAGGAAATTTGAGAATTTGATAGTGATCCAATTTGTTCCTTGATGGCTCATTGATGTGTGGATACTTTGGGTCTCTATCCTTCTTCAATGTCTCAGGATGGTGGAAGGTAACTTTTGTGTGGATTTTCTTAGCTTTCTCTTGAAAGTTGTCCCAGACTTTATAGCCTTTGCAATCTTGGCAGTCTAGCCCTTGGAAGTAGCCTACTTTGTTATCTTCACTCTAGGAGCCATTGCAGAAATTGTGACCCAAACTTTTACCTTGAGGGGATGTGGGAGAGAGAGTTGGGATGAGAGTGTTAGTGCTTGGCGACGCTGCTAACATTAAAACGACATTGAAAATTGCAATTGAAAATGAGTTGTTTGATTTACATAAATATCCTTTAAATTTATAATGAATAGACAAAAATACCCTCTAATTTAACAGTTTTAAAAATACTAACAGAATAGAATGACAGAATGACCAAAATATGTACATTTAGAAAGTTCAATAACCTTTTTTACCAATTTAATAGTTTGGTGACCAAAACCCGGATTTGGTAAAAGTTGAGTGACCTTTTTTGCCTTTTTCTCTAAAGAATATAACTGGTGGTTGACAAGCCCAATCACAAGTTATTACTTGCAATTTCAGCCAATCGAGAACAAGGTATTAGCAACTACTATCTTACATGTCTGCCAAGTTTAGTCGCATAGGTAACTGCCCAATTGTAAGTTTAAGTGTTAGACCAATATGAGTACTAACGTCAACCAAAATCCAACATCATCCAAACTAACCCATACTTAGTTCAAACCTACCAAATGGCCATCTGGTTGCATAATTGGTGTACACTCCCCAAAACCTATTGGAACCAATGCCCAACAATGTGCACCACAAGGTAAAAATTTTTCCAGAACCAAAACCTTGCAACTCTCTACTTTGTCTTCTCCAAAGTAGACTAAAAGAGACCATTTTAATATATAGATATGCCCAATAACTATTCTCACAAATTTGGAATGAATCTCCCAAACTCATATCAATGAAGGAATAAGGGTAGGAAAATCCAAAATGACCATTTGAGACCACCTCAAACTACACTTTTAAAATTATAGAATTGTCACTCAGAAATCCATGGTCTTTGCCAACACGAACAACGGTTTTTGCTGAAGTGAATCAAAACTTTCCTAACTTCTTATAAGGCATACCAAATGCCTTTAGACATAGATAGAAACTCAAAAGCATCACAAGTACCAAAAGTAGCCCATCGGCCCCAGACCATTTATGTCAATCTGATGAGAAAGCCAACCAATCCGATAACAATAATGGGCCGAGGAGACACATTGATGATTCATTAAAAGAAGTCAGGGTCCATTAACTCGTTCGAGAACTAAGCGAATGAGGACTGCACTATATTCGTTGATTGACCTTTTTGACCAAGAATCAGTTCGTGAAGTTCATAAAGAAGATGTAACATTCATTTCATGCTCAGGAGTGTTCCAAGAGGAGTGCATTGGGTTGGAGGATCAAAATGGAGCATTGGAGGGAAGAGTTAGTGAGAAGAATGGACAAGAAGAATAAGAAGACTCCACGTCACGACGTGGACAAAACAAAAAGGAATTTGATGAAGATTGTTGACATCACGACGTGCGACCTCAGACGTCGTGACGTCCAACCCTATTCCACTTCGCGACGTGGCTCGCTGGAAATTTATTTTTCGTGTCAATAATTTTGACATCGCCACGTGGAGCATCCCTGACATCGCGATGTGCAGAAATGTGGCTGCGTCAAAATTTTGGAGCTAGGGTCAAATGAAAAGGTCTAACTGAATCAAATACATTTATAACCCTAATCCTCACGACATTTAAGGTATATCAAGACACCAACGTTTTGTAGCTAGAGGAAGTAGGGATCGTACCCATAGGGGTGGGAGGAGTCTATGGAATTAGTGTGAACGTGTGTGAAGTAGTGGAAGTGAAAACAAATAAAGAAATTACCTAAACTTCACTATCACTACCAAATAAACATGAAAATGTGTGGAAGAAAAATCAATTAAAGGAAGTATACCCTTGGATTTGGTTATCTCTAATGTGAGTATTGCGTGTTGTCTATCCTATGAGATCACTAATACTAAAGGTGAGCCAATTCAACTAAGTTTCCCCTTTATGGTGGAGGCAAGGACCTAAATGCATTGTCCCATACCGAAAATTGACCAATTAACGAATCCCCCTTTATGGCGGAGGCATGGACTAGCTAACTAATATGAACCAAAATTCTAATGTCTCTCCAATTTTCCAACTCTCTAATCCAACCCCTCCTATATGGAGGATGTAAGGGTGGGTCAAACCTAATCACTCCCTTGAAAGTCACTCCCTAATCTACTCTTTCCTTTATGGCGGAGGCAATGATTAAACTAGTTTGTGTCAACCAAGTTCATCAAACCTATATTGGACCCCCAACATCCTAATCGATCCCCCCTTTATGGCGGAGGCAAGAATAGACTAAGATATCTACACTAATCCACCACCCACATACTAGTCTACATTAAGCATTACTAATATGGAATAGTAAATTAGCTTGTAGGTCCTAATTCCTAGCTACCATAGTATAAAACCACACATTAACAAAATAAATCAACAATCCATAACCACAATTCAAGGGTAATTATCAAATTAACCTCTCATAGCACACAAAAGCTTCACAAACTGATGAGAATGAGTCGTGTCCATGTCCATGATGCCAAAGTTAAACATTAAATGCTGAAAGATTCTGTCACGTTTTGGTATTCTTGACATATCTCTCTCAATATAATTCGGAATTTTGTAATTCAAGTGGCCCCGAAAAGCTAAGGAATAGAGCTAAAACTTTTATGCTTCACGTTTTGCGCGATTCTGATGTTATGATCGTTAAAATTGCCTATCAAGACGAGTGACGTGATTCTGGTAGATTACCATCGCGAATTTCATGGACCTTTTGAAGACCAAGATGGCGTGCTTGGACTTTACCACCTTGGATCATGCCACTTGAAGTAATTTAGAAGTTATTTTATTTTGTAATAAATTGAGTCCATTAAACTTTAGTTTGGGCTTAATATTTTCGTTCATAAGTAGTTAATTACTTGGCCCAACTATCTTGCATGATAATGGGAAGTAATTCTTTTAGAAAGTAATCTCCTACTTTTTAGGAGGAAGGCTATTTTGTAGGAGCTTGAAGCAAAAACGTGTTTTGCCTCTTAAAGGTCAAAACCGTGTCCTTGTCCTACTTTTTAGGAGTGTTCCTACATTTTAGGAGCTTCCTATCTTTTAGGGAAAATAAGTAGTTATTAGTTTCATAATCGAATTTGGAAAGTTTTCTAAAATTAGATTGGTTAGTTAGTTAAGAAGTCAAGTTGTAATTGGCTTTCACTAGGGTTTCCTATTTTGAGTTGGCCGAATTATTTCCTATTTAAAAGAAAGGCCTTAGACGTTTTTTCATATATATGAAATTTGAAGATTTTAGCTTTGCTAAATTACAAGCACTTTGTGTTTGAACTTTAAAGATCAATTAAGTTTAGTTGTTCTTTAAACTTTCCGCAAGCCTTTAGCTAAGACCTATAGGTGAGCCTTTTTGTTCTTCATTTCAGGAATGGCCAAACCTTTTAGTTTAGTCTCTTGATTTACATAAGGCTAAGTTTAATTGTTTGTATAAGCGTGTGGGGTTTTGTTGGCTTTTTACCAAATATTTTCATTTTCCTTTGACTACAATTCCGCAATTGTTTTTATTCTTGTTTCGTGTGGTTTCTTTTGTATAATTTTGGTGTCAAAAACACTCCAAAGGTGTGGAGATTGAGTGGCATAGGATTCCAAGCCTCGCCCATTCGTATCAATTGGTATCAGAGCCCCGGTTTGTTGCTCAAAATTCAGGTTACACTTTTCGATTTTTGAGTCTTCTTTGTGTCGCATTTTTCTTGTTATTTTGTCGTCAATTGTGCTGCTGTTTGTGCGTCGTTCAACTGCTGTTTTTGAAGTCTTTCTTGTTGTTTTAGTTCGAGTCATATTCAGCTTTTTGTTCATTATTCTTGTGCTCAAAAATCGTATAAGAATACCTAGCTGAAATTGTTGCAAATTCAATTACCGAATTGCTGAAATTTTTGTGTCTTTTGCGTCTTTTCTTTTGCTGGTTTGTTCCGTTAATTGTTGCATCTTGTTTTGCTTCAATTTTGCCCGTTTTTTGTGTCTTCTTTGGTGTTAAAACTGCATAGAAATTGCATGCAATATGGCTGAAAATTCGTTTTAGTCATCTTGCAAAATTTCGTCAAAACCCTTGTTTTTAGGGTTAGGGTTTTTGTTTCCAAATTCATTACTTCTTGTTGCCATCCGACTTGATCATTGTTGCGTTATTATTTCTGAAGTTTATACTACTGTTTTGTGAAAATATATGTTCTGAAACATTGAGCTAAGACAACACAATATTGAAAATCCTAAAGTTGTCTTAAAACCCTAGTTGTCCGATAATTAAAAAAAAAAGGGCCGTGATAAAAAAAAGGCTAGTGATAAAAAAAAATAGACCAAGTAAAATACAGCCCAAAGGCAATTGGTTTAAATACAAATTTTTTTTTTTGACAATTAAGAAACAAAATTGATTTCAAGAACTAAGTGTTCTTATTTGTTTCCTAAAAGCACACTCAATTTGAAATTGTCATATCTTATTCAATATAAATCGGAATAAGGTGATCCAAGTCTCCATCTTCTTGTTTTTCTTCCTACTTTCTGATTTCAGTAGTTTCCTAAGCTATATCAAATTATACCCTTACGTGATCTTAAAAATTCTTAGCAGTTATTGCTTAAAAATTCTATTTGACTTGTCTTGTGTAAGTTTTGTTGATTGAACTTGGGTTAAGACGTGTTCCTTTAATCAACGAACTGAGAGGACTCTTATATATTAGGTAATCCAATAATAAGAGTGTGTTTAGGGTATCAATTAAAGAGAAAAAACTACCAAAATAGAGTGGTGAGTACCTACTCCCCAAAGTGAGAAACCCATGAGGTATATATATATATATATATTTTCTTGTGTTTTCACTAACGTGTAGGTACAATGGAGGGTGACAAAACCGTATCACAATCCGGACGAAGGTTGATAGTGAGATGCTTTATGATATGCTTCAAAAGATGCAAATCCAACTTGATGAGTTGACTTCAAAATCTAAGCATCAAAACACAAAGAATTCCACTTCAAGGCAAATTAATTTTGATAAAGTTGCATCCGATAATGAAGAGGAGGAATTCATTTGTTCTTTTAAAAGTGGTAAAACATCCAACTTGTCTATTTGTACTGTTAAGCTAATATTACCTACTTTTCATGGAAAAGCATATCCCAAAGCATATTTTGGTTGGGTTCGAGACCTAGATCATTTCTTTGAAGGAAATAGTTATCTAGAGGATAAAAGGTATCGCCTAGCCTTCATGCATCTCAAGGATTATGCTAGTTTATTGTGGGATGAGGTAATTAAAACTAGAAGCCAAGATGGCGAAAGACCAATCAAGACATGGAACCAAATGAAAGTTCTCATGAGAAAGAAATATGTGCCTTCACATTATCACCGTGAACTCAATCGAAAGTTGCACTCTCTTGTGCAAGGAAGTCGAACCATTGAAGATTACTACCATGAGATGGAAGCACTTATGATTAAGGCTAATGTTCAAGATGATCCCGACTCAACCATTGAGAGGTTCCTTTGAGGTATGAATTCCGAATTGGCATATCATGTTGATCTTCAAAGTTATGTTGATATTAATGAGCTATCCATAAAGATATTAAAATTGAGAAGCACATGTAATCAAAGTCTCGGTTCACACAACCACAACCACCTTAGAGAAGGGATGCAAAGCCGAATTCTACTCCATTTACTCCGCCTCCTAAACCACGGAGTTTCACGCCAAATCCACCTCAAAACACTTCGTCCAATATGCACCAAAGTTCACTCCAAAGGTTGCTGAATCTTCTTCACAATCGGCGTCAAAACCTCCCACAAGGTTGAGAGAAATTCGATGTTTTAAGTGTCAAGGCTATGGTCATATGCAATCCGATTGTCCTACCCAAAAGTTGATGTATCTTAATGACAATGGAGATGTGGTTAGTGATGATGAATGTGATAACATGCCCGCACTTGAGGAGAAATACCAAAGTGAAGAGAGTGAAGAACTTGATGGTACTACATATGAGGTTGGCAAATATTCTTTAGTTTCTCGTCGAATTCTTAATGCATAACCACAAGTTGATAATGATTTGATTCATAGAGAGAACATCTTTCACACACGATGCATGGTACAAGATAAAGTTTGTAGTGTTATTGTTGATAGTGGAAGTTGTACAAATGTGGCAAGTACTTTACTTGTTAAGAGATTGAATTTAACTTGTATGAAGCATCCTAAGCCATATAAACTTCAATGGCTTAATAATTCGGCTGAGACTAGAGTAACCAAGCAAGTAACGGTTCCATTTACCATTGAAAATTATGTTGATAAAGTTTTGTGTAATATGGTGCCAATGGAAGCTGGCCATATATTTCTTAGAAGGCCTTGGCAATTTAATCGAAATGTTATATATCATGCCAAGCCAAATTACTATCACTTTGAGCATCAAGGTAAAAAGTTCAACTTAAGAGCCTTGAGTCCGACCCTAGTCTTTGAAGACCAAGCAAAGAAGGCAAAAGCTTTTAGTGATATGAATGAACAAGAAGCAAAGTAGAAGCGTGAACTTGAAAAGAAAAAGAATGTAAACAATAGTATAGGTCGAGAAATTGTACCTAGTGCTAATGTTAGTTCTAAGTCTTGCTATTTTGCTTCTATGAGTGAGATTAAGAGAGCAATAATAGAGAAGCAACATTTTGTACTTATGAATTCTAGTGTTCACATTTTACATTGTTTGCTTCCTAGTTCTCTTATTTTGCAGATTCATGGAGTTCCTAGACATCTAATGGAGTTGAAAACAACTCAATATGCAATGGAAGGAGTTCAATCTGCCATGACTTGTTTTCCGCAAGGTAAGGTAAGTTTTCAATTGATTTTGATCTTAAAATTGTTAATAACTTTGTTGTTATCAATTCAGTTGAGTTTCAAAGTTTTCAATCTGTTTTTAATCAATTTCAAAAGCTTTCCTACACTTTTCAACAATTGTTTCAAAATTTTGTAAATTGTGTTTTCGAGTCTAAACTCACATGTTTTCATAAACAAAGTGATTTACATAATTCTTCAATGGTTACATCAAAATACTTTGAATTGAATGAATCTATGTATAGCTTGTTTTCGTGTTATGTTGCTTATTTAATACATGAGTTACAATTTAAATTTCACTATCTGAATTTCGAACAAAATCAAATCATTGTGTGAACAAATCAAAGTGTTAGTTATAATTGCTGGAATAATCTTTATTTTGATCCTTTGGTTCGTGATGTCAATTCATTACAAATTCAAATCCGTCAAGATCGAACAGGTAATCTAGTAGTTCAACACTTGGTTGGTAAGTTATCTTGTTCTTCAATGAATTTTTCAACACAAAAGGTAATTCATGATGTTAGTTTCTATTATTTAGATTATTTACATACTGATTTTTCTTTAAGTGTTGTTTCTCTAAAGAATGATAAATTTTTAAGATTAACCATATATTCTCACTGTGAAGATAATTCAAGTTGGTTAATTGACGAGTTTGAGTTGGAAAAGTTAACAATTGAAATTGTTTCTTCATGTGAATTCATCATACCAAATTGGTTAACTACATTGTTTCAAATTGATTTATATTTTTGTCATAGTGCATTTAGAGATAGCTATTATGATACATTGTATGCATTAATCACACTTGTGAATTAGTTTGACATTGATGCACCTATTTCTTATATAAGAGCATATATTAGTCCCTCTACATTTATGTTCCTTATTAATAATTTTGTTCCTTGGAGTAATAGATTTATTTTGTTCTTTAGGGAAATAAAGTGTTATTGCCCACGAGGTGTTACATTCCAAATTGACTTGGTTCTTGTGGAGTTCATCATATTGGTGTTTGATCCAGGAGATCAATTTCAAGATTCGAGGACGAATCTGTTTCGAGGAGGGAGGGATTGATGAGAATGAGCCGTGTCCATGGCCATGGTGCCAAAGTCAAACATTAAATTCTGAAAGATTTTGTCACGTTTTGGTATTCTTGACATATCCCTCTCAATATAACTCATAATTTCGTGATTAAAGTTGCCCTAGAAAGCTAAGGGATAGAGCTAAAACTTTTATGTTTCAAGTTTTGCGAGATTCTGATGTTATGAGCATTAAAATTGCCTACCAAAATGAGTGACGTGATTCTGGTAGATTACCATCGCAAATTTCATGGACCTTTTGAAGACCAAGATGGCGTGCTTGGGCTTTACCACCTTGGATCATGCCACTTGAAGTAATTTAGGAGTTATTTTGTTTTGTAATAAATTGAGTCCATTAAACTTTTGTTTGAGCTTAATATTTTCGTTCATAAGTAGTTAATTACTTGACCCAACTATCTTGCATGATAATGGGAAGTAATTCTTTTAGAAAGTAATCTTCTACTTTTTAGGAGGAAGGCTATTTTGTAGGTGCTTAAAGCAAAAAAGTGTTTTGCCTCTTAAGGGACAAATCCGTGTCCTTGTCCTACTTTTTAAGAATATTCCTACATTTTAGGAGCTTCCTATCTTTTAGGGAAAATAAGTAGTTAATAGTTTCCTAATCCAATTTGGAAAGTTTCCTAAAATTGGATTGGTTAGTTAGTTAAGAAGTCAAGTTGTAATTGGCTTTCACTAGGGTTTCCTATTTTGAGTTGGCCGAATTATTTCCTATTTAAAGGAAAGGCCTTGAACGTTTTTTCATATATATGAAATTTGAAGATTTTAGCTTTGCTAAATTACAAGCACTTTGCGTTTGAACTTTAAAGATCAATTAAGTTTAGTTGTTCTTTAAACTTTCTGCAAGCCTTTAACTAAGACCTATATGTGAACCTTTTTTTTCTTGAGTTCAGGAACGGCCAAACCTTTTAGTTTAGTCTCTTGATTTACATAAGGCTAAGTTAAATTGTTTGTATTAGTATGTGGGTTTGGTTGGCTTATTACCAAATCTTTTCGTTTTCCTTTGACTACAATTCTGCCATTGTTTTTGTTCTTGTTTTGTGTGGTTTCTTTTGTGTAATTTTGGTGTCAACAACGGTCCAAAGGTGTGGAGATTGAGTGGTCCAGGATTCCAAGCCTCGCCCATTCGTATCACAAACATATATAAATAAGCAAGGAAATAAGCTAAGAAGTGCAAGGAAAAGATACTACCCGTTTGGTTTAACACAAAAGGAAGCTTCCAAATGTTGATTCAAAGAAAAATATCCAAACTTTACATTGATTCCAAGCTCTTGAAGCACATGAGTATTACAAGAATCTTTTCCACAAACTGAAGGCACCAAGATCTTCTTTAATCTACTCTAATATAATCTACTCCTAAACTAACTATTTTGTGCCTACTCGTTGTTCTCTTTCTTCTCCCTCTCTTCTTCGTAACTACTTCCCTCCCTTTTCTTCTTGCAAGACTTCACAATATATGAGGAAGGAAATAGGGTTGGCAATGTGTGGTTCAGAAGTTCCCAAAATACCCTTGTTGACTTTCAAAATGGAGGGCAAACTAGTAAAATCACATTCACACCCGTTTTTCTCCGGCGCGCCGGAGAGCTAGGACAGTTTTTCTCTCCTGCACGCCAGAGAACTCTGTCTAGCGTGTCGGAGGCTTCTTTTCCAACTTTCAAATTGCCTTCAAAATTTGCTCTTTTCGTCGTTCTTTTGCTCCGTTGCTCATCCCATGCCATAATGACCTACAAATTCGTTTAAAATACATAAAAAATACATAGAAAAATGTTACAAGGACGATCAAAAGATAAATGAAGTGAATCCAATAAAGTGAACATTGTCACCTTATCACCCCTCCACACTTAAACCTTACTCACCCTCGAGCAACAAAGCAAATCATGCTAAAACATACATATACAACAAAGTAAGAAGGATTGGCATTTTCACTTTACTCAATGATGTGTCTAATCATTTTAAGCATTTGATAAGTGTTTCTGTACATGCCTCATGGCTCACTCGACTAAATCGACAAGTAATCATTCCATGTGTCTACAAGAGTCATCAAAGTGCCTTTTTCTACACATTCAACGCATTGAGTATATTGTGTGTGTGCATGTGCAATGGGTACCACTTGGGTCTTGACTTATTTATGTCCATGCCATAGGTAAAAGATCCAACAACTAAGCTTTGTTATACTCTTTTCCCTACAATTACCTTTTTGACCATCGTGTAGATACTAAAAGGTTTACAAGATCATTAGGACTTTCATTCTTGCTACGATTGCCAAGGGTTTTCAGCTTTTTATACCACACTCCAGCTCATATGAATTCTCCTTCAACCTTTTTGGTTAGTGAAGGAACAGTTTCACATTGGAGGGGAATTTTATTCATCACAAAAGATGTAATTTACACAATTTCAACAATGCCAAGTGTTTTGTGGAAACCCATTCCAACTTATATGAATTCTCCTTCAACCTTTTCGGTTAGTAAATGAGCAGTCTCACATTGGAGAGGAATTTTATTTGTTATACACAAATATTAGGGCTTTGCACACAATACTATTGAAGCATTAAAACCAACACGTAATGCCCAAATCATTTCTTCAAACCTTAAAGTATCTACATATATATCTAATGGAAAGCTAGTCTAAGAGTTAAACTAACCAAGTGCCAAGGTACTCCGACCTATCTTATTAACTAAACTTGTCAACCCCCATGTGTTCCCCACTAATGCATATTAACAATAAACTCAAAATGTCAAACTTCCACAAAGGACCAAACTCTCCTTATTTGACATGTTACTTTCCTTATCACAAATCGAGTTTTTGGACAAAACAACACACATCATTGGCTACACAACACTCATGTCATATAATTTGGACTAGACACATTTTCTCATTATAGTTTCCAACACCAATACTCAAACACTAAACACAAGATATTTGTATATATATAATCATTAAGTTCCACAAAAGTTCACAAAGACACAAAAAATGAAAAATTTACACAAGAATCACAATAAACATGACAACTAACAATTAAATATGATATTTTTTTTGGGCATTATGGGATTCCAAAAATAGCAACAATGGATTTTCTATCAAAGACCTTCAAACCTCAAGCAAAATGTACCTCCAAAACTTCAGAAACACACAAGGAAGTTTCAATGTGCAATCAGGAGAATACAAAAGTCAACCAACAATCCAACATGAATAAGAAAAATAACAAAAAAATTCAAGTTTGAACATCCATAAATCACAAAATGTTCACTTAAGTGCAATCTCAAGCATCATCAATAAATATCATCCCCTCCACACTTAGAGTATGCATTGTTTTCAATAGATTAGAGAGTGATAAGAAAACACCCGTTCAACATGTATCGCTTGGTATCCCCGAGGTGTATGTATTATGGCCATCTCTTCATTTGTGCATGTGAAATGTGAACTTGGCCATTATGAAGATGCCTCTCCTTTTTGTTTCCTTATAGATGGAAAACTTGAGAAAAAGATAAAAGAAATAAAAAAAATAAACTAATTCTATGTATGAGTTCATGAAGAAAATATTTTAACATGTAAGCACCTACACATAACACTCAAACATAATAACTCAAAACAAAAGTATTCACAATCACTCTATGGCATGCAGAAGAAGTGGTTACATTGTGCTCGTGTGAGTGCTCCTGTGCTAGGTGTGCATCACAATCATGCTTAAATCCTAATCTCATTCATTAAGCTCATGTGCACTTGAGTCATAATGAATTCATGCAAGGTAAACCATGAATATGCCATTAACCACATATATGAAAATTCCACACATTATCAAGCTTTTGAAACCTCACCACATATGCTAACTCATGCTGATGCGGAATAGCGTCTTTGATCTTTTTTCGTAAATCAATTTGGTTTGTCAAATCAACCTATCTCTGTAGGATGACAGTATGCACAATTATTTGATGGCTCCTCACCAACAAACAACAAGACAGTCGCATAAGATTTAATCCCCTCCTCAAGAACTAAAACCCACAATGTAAATTGGAACTCCCTATTCAGGAAATCAACTCACGTAAAAAAAACAACTTTTTGTTTTATTTCTCAAAATTCTTTTCTTTCTAACTAATACAACTGAATAGAATGCCTATTTATAGGCTTAAAACAAGCCCTTGATGAATTATCCCATAAAAGAAAAGTTTAATTAACTTAAATCCTAAGTTACTAAAAATAGAAAATAATTAACGCCTAAATTTCCCACACTTGCGACGTGGGGCGCGACGTCGGGAAACTAACCCTAAAATATAAAAACTCAACGATGCTGAAAGTCACGACGCACGACAATGGACGTCGCGACGTCGGAGACTCCATGTCGACGTGGATGCTATTTTGCTGCCCACATCCAAATTCGCTTCTTTCTTCCTTTTTGGCCTCCAAACTCGTTCCATCCTTCTTAAGCATCCCTTGATTTGCTCTAATGACCCCCAAAGCTTTGGTTTGGACTTCAATTTGCTATCATTCTCTCCCCGGTCGAAAGGATTTGACCTCAAATCTGATGCAGCATGCCAAAAATCGTCAATACCAACTCTAGAAAGCATTACCATTGAACAAAAGTCTTTGGGATCTCCATCTCCAATTTCCAACGACTGCAAATCATTGAGTATTTTGCACTGGTTTTTATATACCTCAGACGGATGTAACAAAGTCAACAAAAACTTGTGACATTGCTATTTAAACGCATAGGTATTATCACGTCCACGATGCACAACATCCCGATCAAACATCCATGGTCTTCCAAGAAGCACATGACCCGCTGACATTGGCACCACATCACAAAGTACTTGGTCCCGATATGCCCCCATGGAGAAGCCTAGTTTGACTTGTCAAATAACCTCCTCCGCAGTTTCCGCATTAACCCAATGAAGTTTGTAAGGATGAGGATGAGCAACCGTAGTTAACCCCAACCTTTCAACAAGCAACTAACTCGCAATATTCGTGCAACTCTCACTGTCAATAACCACATTACACTGTTTTCCATTGATAAGACACCGTGTGTGGAAAAGTTGATGGCGCTTGTACTCGTTCTCCACCATAGGTTGTGCTGTTAGAGCTTGCCTTAACACCAATGCCTCACCAATCACAACTTCAGGATTAATTGTCTCTTCTTCAGGACCCTCCAACTGCGGCATCCTATCATATTCAGATTCTACCTCCACGACATCCCCATTAGGTCTAATAAGCATAGCTCGAGGGCTACTACACTGAGCAGCTACATGCCCATAACCATGACACTTGAAGCACTAAACCACCTTAGATTTTGAAGTCACAATGTCTGGCTTACTCTTGACTTCTTGACTAGATGATCCTGGTGTTGTTCCTTTGAAAATAGACTACCACGATCGAGTACTATCAAACCTACTTTGCTTCTCTATATCAAGCTGTCGTTCCACTTCCTTGGCCTTGTGAAGCAAGTCCTCCAAATTAGTATATTGATATAAAGCAACATATTTAGCAATACCTTGATTCAAACCACTGACAAATCGCGCAATAGTCGCGCCGCCTTTTCCTCATGGACTCGTGCTTGACTCATGATAATTTGCATCTCCTGGTAGTACTCTTCAACGGTCTTAACTTCTTGCGATAAATTTTGTAGCTTCAACCACAAATCTCGAAAATAATGAGCTGGAACAAAACGGGTCCGCATTAATGCCTTTACTTCGTCCCAAGTACGGATTGGTCGTTCTCCCAATAGATCGCGTTAAATAAGTACATCTTCCCACCACGTGCTAGCATATCCGATGAACTCCATAACTGCCAAACTAATCTTAGTTTCCTTAGAATAATTATAAAATTCAAAGATTTTGTTCACCTTTCGAACCCAGTCCAAAAACAATTCCGGACTCTCCTTACCCGAAAATAGGCGAACACGTATCTTACCTTCTTTCTCATTAGAACCACCCTTACGCACCCGCCGGCGAACACTATCGTCCAAATCAGTCCCATCCTCCTCCAAACCATCAAACCAAGAATTTTTAGCTGGTGTTTTTCGTGGAGTACCTGTTCTGGATTCTGACTCCAACTGTTCAAACTGCTGCTTAAATGTTGATTTTCAACTGATAACTATCGTAATTGTTCACTTATAGTAGCCAGTATACCTTCCAAATTTTGGTTAACACTAGTATCTTCTGCCTGTTTACTCATATTGATCTTAACCAAATTCCAAAAACAATATTCACAACAATTGCTATGGTAATAACCCACAAATATCCAATATAATCAAACCAACAATCAATCACCAATTAATCAATAACAAAAGAGATAATTGGTGTAACCTTATCACAATAATCAAATCATGCAAAAATGCGAATAACAACAATTTAGGGTTTCAATTTTAAGGAAAAACTGAAAAACCTGATTTCGAAAATCCCTTGAGCTTTGATACCACTTAATGCAGAATAGCGTCTTTGATCTTTTTTCGTAAATCAATTTGGTTTGTAAAATCAACCTATCTCTGTAAGATGACAGTATGCACAATTATTTGATGGCTCCTTACCAACAAACAACGAGACAGTCTGCGTAAGATTTAATCCCCTCTTCAGGAACTAAAACCCACAATGTAAATTGGAATTCCCTCCTCAGGACATCAACTCACATAAAAAAAATAACTTTGTGTTTTATTTCTCAAAATTCTTCTCTCTCTAACTATTACAACAGAATAGAATGCATATTTATAGGCCTAAAACAAACCCTAGACGAATTATTCCATAAAAGAAAAGTTTAATTAACTTAAATCCTAAGTTACAAAAAATAGAAAATAATTAACGCCAAAATTTCCCGCACGTCGCGACGTGGGGAGCCCGACGTCGCGATGTCGGGAAACTAACCCTAAAATAAAAAACTCAACGATGCTGGACGTCGCGACGCGAGACGATGGACGTCGCAAAGTGTGTGGACGTCGCGACGTCGGAGACTCCACGTCGCGACGTGGATTCTAATTTGCTGCCCACGTCCAAATTCGCTTCTTTCTTTCTTTTTGGCCTCCAAACTCGTTCCATTCTTCTTAAGCATCCCTTTATTCGCTCCAATCCGAAGCTTTGGTTTGGACTTCAAAAGCTTATATATACGAAAAAGGAAGAAAGAAGCAAATTTGGACGTGGGCTGGAAAATAGCATCCACGTCGAAGAAAGAAGCAAATTTGGATGTGGGCAGCAAAATAGCATCCACGTCGCGACGTGGAGTCTTTGACGCACGACGTCCACACACGTCGCGGCGTCCATCGTCGCGCGTCGCGAAGTCCAGCATCGTTGAGTTGTTTTATTTTGGGGTTAGTTTCCCAACGTCACGACGTCGGGCTCCCTACGTCGCGCGACTTGCTGGAAATTTAGGCGTTAATTATTTTTTATTTTGCGAGAAATTTAAGCGTTAATTATTTTCTATTTTTAGTAACTTAGGATTTAAGTTAATTAAACTTTCCTTTTATGGAATAATTCGTCTAGGTTTGTTTTAGGCCTATAAATAGGCATTCTATTCAGTTGTAATAGTTAGAGAGAGAAATATTTTGAGAAATAAAACACAAAGTTGTTTTTTTTTACATAAGTTGATTTCTTGAGGAGGGAATTCTAATTTACATAGTGGGTTTTAGTTCCTGAGGAGGGGATTAAATCTTACGCGACTGTCTCGTTGTTTTTTGGTGAGGAGCCATCAAATAATTGTGCATACTGTCATCCTACAGAGATAGGTTGATTCGACAAACCAAATTGATTTAAGAAAAAAGATCAAAGACGCTATTCCGCATCATATGCTAATTAACATTGAAATTCATGAAGTGATTTAGAGTGAAAAGTGTGTTTGTGTGCCATTGACATGAGAGTGAAAAAGAAGAAAGAATTGAGTAAGTGTTGTGAGAGGTATGCATCCCCCTCCACACTTAGCTATTTTTATCACTTATGCTTATTTTTTCATTCTCTCATAGTTATTCATTCACACTTCTTGTTCTCTTTGAACTCCTACAAGAAAAACAAACCTAATTACTCTAAACACATAAAATAAATACAACAACTAACATTTTAAAAAATGAGAAGAAATTGTAGTTCTAGGTTTACTTAGTCCCTAGCTAGACTTTATTCTTGTGACTACTCCCTTAAGATCAGAATAGCCATCTCGGTACCAAAAGAATGCTCATTTAATGGCACTCCTTTGCCGTTTGTAGGGCGTCCTTTGGCACCCTTTGAGGAGGCGCTTGAGCTTATGTACGTGAGGAGCAACGTTAACAAATTCTATCTTGTACCATCGTTGCTTCTCTATTGTAGACACCTCCCTCTTCTCTTCCACCTTGTCCATTAGGATCACCAATGACTTAACCTTCCCTAAGACTACCTCAACTTTTACCATGCTAAGCAATGATTCTCTACATGGCTTGACTAAAGGCTCTACATCCAAGGTCTCTACACCATCACAAGTCATTTCGAATATAGATGCATCGACAAAGCTATTTTCAACCATGTTAGCTATTTCATTAAAAATATTCACATCTTCCTCATCAAAGCTAACATGGACTTTATTTTGAGATTCACCCTCATTCACATTACATTGAGCATCATAATCAATTGAGAATGTCTTATTGCATATACACCTAATGACATCTACCATTTTATGCAAGTTATTAAATTCCATGTAAGATGTCAAAATCACACACGAATGCACTATGTTAGCTACCTCTTGACAAATTAACAAATCATTTTCACACAAGCAATCATATGCATTAATATGTGGTGTCTCCTTATTCCTAAGGTGATCAAGCTTAGGAGAGAGGGTATACTCGTAGCTTTGTCTACGGCTAGACCATTGTTCATTGTAGCTCGATTGACCTACAAGATTCGAGTGAGGGTAAGGTGAAATTTTTTGATCCAATTGGTTATCACTTCTCCTTATGTCATGTGAGTAACATTGAAAGTGTGATTGCCTCATTGGCACCAATTACAATAATGTACATCCCTATTCAATTGAACCAGTATATCATTCAAAGTTTTGGTTATTTTGACCATTTGAGCCTCAAGCCTAGCATGCCTAACCTTAAGTTCATCATTCACAAAGCATGGAAAAGGGGAATATCCTAGTGGTTGAATTTGTCCCCATTCATTAGTGTCCCAATGTTCTAATGGAGAGAAGTCTTCAAACACCCTAGATTGTGGTCTTGTATCATCCACCCTATTCGGTGGGTTAATATAATAAGAATAAAAAAAGTCCCCAAACAACCTAGGCGTATTTAGACAAATTAACTCTAAAACTGAAAAACAACAAAAACAACACAACTATAAAAAAAACATGAAAAGAAACTATTTACAACTACCAAACACACAAAAATGCCAATCCAAAAACTAATTACCCTCCCCAACAGCGGCGGCAATTTGATAGCGGTTTTGGAGTTATTATGAAATGCAAAGGCCTAACCGAATCAAATACATTTATAACCCTAATCCTCAAAACATTTAAGGCGCATCAAGACACTGACGTTTTGTAGCTAGAGGAAGTAAGGATCGTACCCACAGAGAGAGGAGAAGTATATGGAATTACTGTGAACGTGTGTGAAGTAGTGGAAGTGAAAACAAGCAAAGAAATGACCTAAACTACACTATCACTACCAAATAAACATGAAAATATGTGGAAGAAGAATCAAGTAAAGAAAGTATACCCTTGGATTTGGTTATCTCTAATGTTAATGTTGTGTGTGTTCTATCTTATGAGATCAATAAGACTAAGGGTGAGCCAATTCAACTAAGTCCCCCTTTATGGTGGAGGCAAGGGCCTAAATGCATTGTCTCCTACCAAAAATTAACCAATTAACCAATTCTCCCTTTATGGCGGAGGCAAGGACTAGCTAACTAATGTGAACCAAAATTCCAATATCTCTCCAATCTTCTAACTCTCTAATCGAACCCCTCATTTATGGCGGAGGCAAGGGTCGAACCTAGTCACTCCCTAATCTACTTCTTCCTTTATGGCGAATGCAAGGATTAAACTAGTTTGTGTCAACCAAGTTCATCAAACCTACATTGGACCCTCAATATTCTAATCGATTCCCCATTTATGGCAGAGGCAAGAATAGACTAAGTTATCTCCACTAATATCCACCACTCACATACTAGTCTACATTAAGCATTACCAATATAGATTAGTAAATTAGCTTGTAGGTCCTAATTCATAGCCACTCATAACATAAAACCACACACTAACACAATAAATTAACAATCCATAACCACAATCGTTCTAGTTATGAGTTGCTATGGATGTTCTTTTCATCGTTCTTTTCCTCCGATGCTCATCCCATGCCATAACGACCTACAAAGACAATAAAAACACATAAAAAAACAGAGAAAAATGCTACAAGAACGATCAAAAGATAAATGAAGCGAATCCGATAAGGTGAAATCGTTACCTTATCAGGCTCGTTGAAAATTTATTTTTTGTGTCAATAATTTTGACATCTTGACGTGGAGCAACCCCAACGTCGCGACGTGCAGAAATACCACTGCGTCAGAATTTTAGCAGATTTTTTAATTTTGATATTTAATTATTTCTTTGTGTTTGGGTTGAAAACCAAATCATTCTATTGAGCCTATGGGTTAGAAATTAAAATAATTTAGCTAGATTAGGCTAAGAGTTAAGGGCCTTGTCTTGAACCATGGTCCCAATTAATTTATTTCTTGTAAGCCTTTTATAATAGGCAAAAAGCTTCAATACGAAAGACATTATTATTGCTTTTGGTTTTAACCTTTTTTCATAGAGAGTTTGAAAACTTCTTTTCGTTCTTTGCGAAGAACATTAATTCTATCCATTCAAGGTATTTGATAGGTTAGAATTTTGATAACGAGGGTTCTAAGAGCAGGACTTCTTAGTTTTCGTTCCTAAACTGATAGGTTTAGTTTTAATTCAACAATTGAATTAGGGTTGCCTCCTTTAAAGCTTTTAATCCTCAAATTGATCCTTGGAATTATGTTCCTAGTTGTTTAATCATTCTAGGTTCATATCGGATTGGTATCAAAGCCAATTTGAGTGATTATTCATCAAGTCATGTTGTTGGCTTAAACCAACTCTTGCTGCCATAAAAAACTTTCATATATTATTGTGAATCATTATTGCTCTTTTGTGATAACATTCTTGTTCTTGTTGCCTAAATTCATACACTGCTTTAGAGTCTTTAATTCATTCTTGTTCCTTGATGTTTTAATATTCCTAATCAAATTTTGTGTCTTGGGTGGTGCATTGAGTAGTTGTTTAACTCAAAGAACTAACAAAGAAAGTTTAGAGAGTTTCATTATTTTTTTTGAGTGATACACGAGTGTGAGTGTAAATACTTAGGGAGTGGTAAGGACAATTTTAATTCCAAATTCATCATGAGTGGAGAAGGAACAAATAGTCCTTCATTTAATATTGAAACTGCTTTCAAAGTCATATAATCTCAATTCGATAAATTTTATATGAGGTTTAAATTTTTAGAGTCTAGTGAACCACCAACTAGGGATAGAGCTACTAGAAATCCTTTCTTTGATAGGAAAAATTATGAGGAGATGTCGGAGGAGGAAAAATAAGGGACATTGGGTAGAGGTAGGAATAATAGGGGGAAAGATAGTCAAATAGTGTTCTATGAAGATGAAAATTCCAAAGTTTCAAGGGAAGAATGATCCTAAGGTTTACCTAGAATGAGAAATGATGGTAGATCATGTTTTTGACTATCACAATTATTCGGAGGAGAAGAAGTTGAAATTGGCGTTAGTAGAGTTTACCCATTATGCCTCACTATGGTGGGACCAATTAGTATGTAATAGAAGGCATTATAGGGAGAGACCAGTTAGGACTTGGGAGGAGGTTAAGAGGATAATAAGGAAGAGATTTGTTCCTAATCATTATCAATGGGATGTGGTGAGAAAACTCCAAACTTTGACTCAATGGAGTATGAGTGTGGAGAAATATTTTCAGGACATAGAGATATCCTTGATTCGGACAAGCATAGAGGATAATCCTGAGTTTACAATGGGTAGTTTTTTGTGGGTTTGAATAAAGAGATAGCTGATGTGGTAGAAATGCAACAATATGTTGACATGGAGGAGTTATTGCACAAAGCCTTGAAAGTGAAGAGAATAGTTAAGGCTAGGGGGAAGAGTACTTGGAGGAGTTCTTGGAAAGATACTAAACCAACTTTAAAACCAAAATTTGAGAATTCTAGTGTCGATTCCAAACCAAAGGTAGAACAAAAGTGGGGAACCAGTAAGGTGAAGGTTGAGGAGAAACAAACTAGGAGGAGTAGAGACCTTAGGTGTTTTAAGTCCAAGAGGGTAGGGTACATCCAGTCTCAATGTCCAAATAAAAGGACAATGTTCTTATTACCTACTGGGGAGTATGAGAGTGAACATTCGGATGAGGGGATTACACCAATTGTAGAGGAGAGTGACGATAAGAAAGAGTTATCAATGGGGGGAGGAGCACTTGTTAATTTAAGGGTCTTAAATGCACAACCTAAGCTTGAGGGAGAATTGGTGCAAATGGATAATATTTTTCATACTAGGTGTTATGTGCAAGGGAAGGTGTGTAGCTTAATAAATTAACAGTGGGAGTTGTACTAATATAGTTAGTACATTATTAGTAGAGACACTTAAACATCCTAAACCCTATAGGTTATAATGGTTGAGTTCTAGTGGGGAAGCCAAGGTGAACATACAAGTCAAAGTGGAATTTGTCATAGGTAGGTATAACGACGAGGTGTTGTGTGATGTAGTGCCTTTGCAAGATGCCTATATTCTTTTGGGGCGTCCTTGGCAGTTTGATCGAAAGGTGTTGTATGATGGTTACACTAACAAATACACCTTGGAGATGAACAACCGCAAGCATACATTGGTGCCTTTGAAACCATGGGAGGCACATGAAGATCAGGTACGTATTGTGAAAGACTTTGAAAAGAAAGAAAAAGGTGAGTCTAGTGAAAATAAAAGTGGAGAAGAAGAAAACTCAAAAAATGGGGAAAAGAAAATGAGTGTTTTTGCAATGAAAAGAAAGGTGAAAGAAACATTGAGTGAAGGAAATTATGTGTTTCTTTTGATGTATAAAGATGTTTATTTGCTTACTACTGAAATGCTTGATCATTTGCCTAGAGAAGTGGTAACTTTATTGCAGGAATTTGAAGATATTTTCCTAGAGGAGTTGCCTCTTAGACTTCCACCATTGCATGGAATAGAGCACCAGATAAACTTTATTCTCGGAGCATCTATACCAAACCGTTCAGCGTACTGAGCAAACATGGAGGAATCTAAGGAGATTCAAGTTCAAATGGAGGAATTGATGCAAAAAGGGGCTGTGAGGGAGAGCCTTAGCCCGTGTTCTGTACCTGTCATTTTAGTACTCAAGAAGAATGCAAGTTAGAGAATGTATATGACTGTCGAGCGGTAAAAAAGATAACAGTAAAGTATCGTCATCCCATTCCTCGACTTGATGATATGCTAGATGAGTTGCATGGTGCGTGTGTGTTTTTTAAAGTTGATTTAAAAAGTCAATATTTTCAAATTCGTATGAAAGAGGGAGATGAGTGGAAAATCTCTTTTAAAATGAAATTTGGTTTATGTGAGTGGCTTGTCATGCCTTTTGGGTTGACAAATGCGCCTAGTACTTTTATGCTGTTAATGAATCACGTTTTACGGTTCTAGCTGTTGTGACTGTGAGCTATCTGAATCTGAACCTGACTGAATTATTTGAGGATAGCTCCGGTTGCATTGTTATCTTGCTTTTGGAATCTAGAGTTTGACGGTTCTGGATTCATGTACTTGAATAAAGATGGAATATGAGCTTAACTGGGTGAAAATACTTGGAAGATTCCCCCTCAACTGGCTTTCGTGAACCATCCATGTACTTGGCAAAGACTCTTATATTTTGTGTCTCTTCGATGAACATTCATGTGATTATGGAGATAATTTGATATCTCTGCTGTGTGGACTCCTTGGTGACTATGTGAACAACTTTTGAGGAGAATCCACAGTCCAATTGTTGATGGTAACTAAATCATGTATTTGGTAAATTTTCAATTGCCTTGATGGTGATGAACATTTGATCCTGTGCTCTTGCCGTTTAGTGAGAAATGTTAGTAGCTTTGGATCTATGCTAACAATGTTCAGAAATATTAGAGCTCCTTTTGCCTTTTGCCAATTAATGTTACAGATTAGGGCCTCAGATTTAGAGGAAAATATAGCCTATGTCATGTAATGGAGTAGTACTCCAAATTTATTGCATTGGCTTTGTAACACTGTGGAAGGGTATAGCCGACAGTGTATTTTATTTTTGCTCTAGCTATCTATATATCCTTCTTTTGAAAAAAAAATGAATCATGTTTTACGATCTTTTATAGGAAAATTTTTTGTTGTTTATTTTGATGATATACTCATATATAGTAAGTCATTTAGTGAACACATGTTGCATTTAAGAGAAGTTTTTGTCGTGTTAAGAGAACATCAATTATATGCTAATTTGAAGAAATGTTCTTTTTGCTTGGGTTTTGTCATATTTCTTGGTTTTCTTGTGAGTCCTAACGGCATTAAGGTAGACGAGAAAAAGGTTAGGGCAATCAAGGAGTGGCCCACACCAAAGAATTCCAGTGAGGTCCAAAGTTTTCGTGGATTGGCGAGGTTTTATAAAAGGTTTGTCAAAAACTTTAGTACTATTGCTGCTCCATTGAATGAACTCGTTAAAAAGCATGTTGTATGTAAATGGGAAAATGTGCATGAAAAGGTTTTTAACACATTAAAGGACAAACTCACAAAAGCACCCGTTTTAATATTGTCTTATTTTAATAAGGTTTTTAAAGTGTAATGTGATGCCTCTTGGCTTGGGATAGGAGCTGTTTTGATGAAGGACTCGAAGGCAATCACTTATTTTAGTGAAAAGATGCATGGGTCAGTCCTAAATTATCCCACATATGATAAAGAGCTATATGATCTAGTGAGGACGTTGCAAACTTGGCAACACTATTTGTGGCCTAAGGAGTTTGTTATCCACTCCAATCATAAGTTGTTGAAAGACTTAAAGACTCAAGGGAAGCTCCATAGAAGACATGCAAGGTGTATGGAGTTCATCGAATCTTTTCCATACATCATCGAGCATAAGGCCGATAAGGGAAATGTAGTGGCACATGCATTGTCACGTAGGTACGGACTTCTAACCTTTTTGCAATCTAAATTGTTGGGTTTTGATTTGCTTAAAGTGTTGTATGCGGATGATAGTGATTTTGCTGAAATATATGTTGAATGTGCACGAACTTCTTATGGTGATTATTTACAGAATGATGGGTTTCTTTTTAAGAAAGGGAAATTTTGTGTGCTTAAAAGTTCATGTCATGAATTGCTTGTCAGGGAAGCACATTTTGGGGGTCTTATGTGGTATTTTGCTATCACAAAAATACTAGACATATTGCTTGAGCATTTTTATTGGCCTAAGATACGAAATAATGTTCAAAACTTTTGTACAAAATGTATATCGTGTCATCAAGCTAAATCTAAAGTCATGCCTCACTGTTTTTATACCCCGTTACCCGTCCATAGTCACCCGTGGGTATATATCTCAATGGACTTTGTGCTAAGATTACCTAGGACACAGTCGGGTCATGATAGCATTTTTGTGGTGGTCGATCATTTTAGCGAAATGACTCATTTCATAACATGTAATAAGACTAACGATGTATCACATATTGTTGAATTATTTTTTTGAGAGATAGTTAGACTGCATGGTATTCTGAAAACCATTGTTAGTGATCGAGATGTCCAAATTTTGAGTCATTTCTGGTGTACATTGTGGTCTAGGTTAAGCACAAAACTATTATTTTCCACAGCCGTACGTCCACAAATGGATGGGCAAACTGAAGTTGTTAACCGAACTTTGACAACCTTGTTTCGAGCCTTAATTCAAAAAAATTTGAAAAGTTGGGAAAAATGTTTGCCACATATAGAGTTTGCATATAATAAGGCCATGCATTCCACTACGTCGAATTCTCCATTTGAAGTGGTTTACGATTTTAATCCACTAACACATTTAGATGTTTTGCCTAAATCTTCTAGTTATAGTTTGAATTTAGATGGCAAAAAGAGGGCAGACTATGTCAAGGATATGCATGCGCGCGAGGGTTCGAGCAAACATTAAGCATCAAAACGATCAAGTTGCCAAGTAAACAAGTCGAGGAAAAATCAAGGTTTCTTTTGAACCCGGTGATTGGGTGTGGGTTCACATGCAGAAAGAACGATTTCCAAATTATCAGAAATCCAAGCTCCAACAAAGGGGAGATGGTTCTTTTCAAGTTTTGGCTAAAATTAATGATAATGCTTATAAAATATAATTTCCTAGATATTATCGTAATGTGTCTAGTATGTTTAATGTTACTTATCTTTCATTGTATGACCTAAGTGATTCGAGAACGAATCCTTTTGAGAAGGGGAGGAATGATGAGGAAGCCAACCAATCCGACAACAACAATAGGCCGAAGAGACACAAGTATGATCCATTACAAGGAGTCGGGGGTCTATTAACTCGTTCGAGAACTAAGCGAATAATGACAGCACTATATTCATTGATTGAGGACCTTTTTTATCATGAATTAGTTCATGATATTCGTGAAGAAGATGTAACATTCATTTCATGCTCAAAAGTGTTCCAAGAGGAATGCATTGGGTTGGTGGATCAAAATAGAGCATTGGAGGGAAGAGTTGATGAAAAGAATGGACAAGGAGCATAAGAAGACTCTATGTCGCGATGTCTAAGGACTTCAACGTCGCGATGTGGATAAAACGAAGAGGAATCTGAAAGAGATTGCTTACGTCGCGACGTGCAACCTCAGACGTCGCAATGTTGCTCGCTGGAAATTTATTTTTAGTGTCAATAATTTCCACGTCGCGACGTGGAGCACCCCCGACGTCGTGACATGCGAAAATGCAGCAGCGTCAGAATTTTAGCAGATTTTTTAATTTTTGTATTTAATTATTTCTTTTTGTTTGGGCTGCAAACCAAATCATTCTATTGAACTTATAGGTTAGAAATTAAAATAATTTAGTTAGATTAGGCTAAGAGTTAAGGACCTTATCTTGAACCATGGTCCAAATTAATTTATTTCTTGTAAGCCTTTTATAATAGGCAAAAAGCTTCAATACGAAAGACATATTATTGCTTTTGGTTTAAACCTATTTTCAGAGAGTGTTTTAAAACTTTCTTTTATTCTTTACGAAGAACATCCACTCTGGCCGTTCAAGGTATTTGATAGGTTAGGATTTTGATAACGGGGATTCTAAGGACAGATATTCTTATGGTTTTCGTTCCTAAACTGATAGGTTTAGTTTTAATTCAATAATTGAATTAGGACTGCATCCTTTAAAGCTTTCAATCCTTAAATTGATCTTTGGGATTATGTTCCTAGTTGTCTAATCGTTCTAGGTTCGTATCACAATCTCCATTCGTGCATGCATGTTGATCTGTCGATAATTCATTCCGTCTGTCAGCCGACAAGTTCAAACTCTAAGAGTCTTACAATTAGACACTAGTATGGCATGTAGTTTTGTTTCCATGGTTAGTGAAGATAGTCGCCACCTTGCAATTTTACCCAATACGAGCTAAAAACGAATGTAGTAGCAATGAATGGGATCGTTTCACAGAGAGAGGGTTATGTCACGGTATTGATCTGGCGATAGAATGAAACAGGCAAAATGCCACAACTAAACAAATGCACAAAATTGAACTATGCAAAAGAGTGGTATTGCCTTGAGGGGGAACGAATAGTACAGATATCTACCTATTATCACTGACTTGTGTGCATGCATGAGGGGATTTCTGCTAGTGTCATGAAATCAATTAATCGGGTGGTTCTCTCAATTCCACTTCACTAACTCCTCAAATTTTCCCGGGTGGGGCAAGTTCTTGACACAAATTAAGAACCCAAATCCCTACTCCATACAACAATTCTAGTTCTATTCTTGGTCATCTCCCTTGATAGGGCAGCTAACCAGTGTTCAAATTGTTCTACCAGAATAATCTTAAGTCTTTTCTATGAATTAGATCTCAATTGTCAGTGGGAACCACACAAGTGAAATCACAAAGCAATTAGATCTTAAAACTTATGCAAGGGATATTTCCATATTGATACAAAATCATGTTGCTATGCAAAATCCAAGAAATTTAAGGTGTTTATCCCATTTTCATGTGATGAATCTTATATATGGAGGCCTGGGATATCTTGAAAATCAAGTCTCGAGTTGATCTCATGGAGGTCCGAGACTCCAACGATGATTAACAAAAACGAAATACGACAAGAGGCGTCAAACGTTAAATGCTGAAAGATTATGTCACGTACTGGTATTCTTGACATATCTCTCTCATTATAACTCGGAATTTTATTATTCAATTGGCCCTGGAAAGCTAAGAGATAGAGTTAAAACGTTTACGTTTTACATTTTCCAAGATGCTGCTTTCATCATTGCGCAACGAGGCCACAAAGATGAATGACGTGATTCTGGCAGATTACCATCGGGGAATTTTAGTGTTTTGCGTTTTATTTAATTTTTAGTAATTTTTGTCTCACATGGTTAATAATCCTTGCATGGAATTAACATGTGAATTATTAGGAAGTTTTCAGTTTTATTTATTTTTGATTTAGGTTAATAAGTTGTTTCCAAATAGGAAAAGTTTCCTAATTTGGATTAGTTAAGTGTTAGTTTCCTTTTCCAATTAGACTACATGTTTAGCAAGTTAGGATTAAACTTGTAGCCTATAAATAGGCATCAAATTTCGTTTTTTAATATTAGAGAATTTTGAAAAGTTGTTTTTCTTTCTTTTTGTAAGCTGTGTGCTTAAAAAACGCAATTTAGGCGTAACCCTAAATTGGAACCATTGATTTTAAGGCGTAACCCTTAAAATTGATCTTTGTTCTTAATTGAGAACAGGCTAGATAGTTTGTTTAATTCAAGAGTTCTTGAATTGAATTAATTATTTGTAATAACACAGAGGTCTTGGATTTAATATATCCAAGGTTGCTGGTTATATATCTCTTTCCCACAATTTTATTCATTGTTTGGTTTGAATTTCTTAGCTAGATCCTTTAAAATATATTGGCGTGAGGATTCCGCACTCACATCGCCATCAAGTGGTATCAGAGCTAAATTTTGCAAGAAATTCAGGTACGATGGAGAAATCTAATAATATATTTCGATGTTGTTTGAGTTTATTTCATTCAAGGATCAACATCCAAGATAAAATTTGTTCTTTGGTGATTTATTGTGAGAGAAGTTCGAACTTGGCTAGTGAGTTGATGGTGGAAAAGTTGAACATTCAAACAATTGAACATCCAAATCCTTATAAGCTACAATGGAGTGATGAATATTGTGAAGTTTTGGTGTCAAAGCAAGTAAAGGTTGCATTCTCCATTGGAAGTTATAACGACGAAATCCTATGTGATGTATTTCCAATGCAGACCACTCATCTCTTATTGGGAAAGCCGTGGCAAATTGCTCATAATGTTGTCTATAATGATTTTAAAGGTTATTATTCTTTGGTGAAGGATGGTGAAAATTTCAACCTTGCTCGACTGGATCTTTTTAAAGCTCATGAAGATCAACAGATTATATTCAATCAATGTAAATTGATGGATGAAATCAAAAGAAAAGAGTTAGAAAAGAATGAAAAGGACATTGAAACAACCATCATGGAAGAATCCGTTCGTGAAGAGGACATGGAGATTCAAGTTCCTTTGGTTGTAGATCAATCAATAAAGATGGAGCCAATTCATGTGGTAAATCCAATACCTTTACTTGAAGTACAATCTCAAATATATTTAAATTCTTGTCATGCTTATAATTTGAGTGATGAAATTATCCCATATGAAGAGGTTGGAAAATTTTTTGAATCGAGCTATCTTGTTATCCACAAACAAGATTCGAGGTCGAATCTTTTTGAGGTGGGAGGGACTGATACGAAATCATGTTACTATGCAAAATTCAAGCAATTTAAGGTGTTTATCCCATTTTCATGTGATGAATCTTATATATGGAGGCCTGGGATATCTTGGAAATCAAGCCTCAAGTTGATCTCATGGAGGTCCGAGACTCCAACGATGATTAACAAAAACGAAATACGACAAGAGGCGTCAAACATTAAATGCTGAAAGATTATGTCACGTTTTGGTATTCTTGACATATCTCTCTCATTATAACTCAGACTTTTATGACTCAAATGGCCCTGGAAAACTAAGAGATGAATGACTTTTATGACTCATACGTTTACGTTTTATATTTTCCAAGATTCTGCTTTCATCATTGCGCAACGAGGCAACAAAGATGAATGACGTGATTCTGGCAGATTACCGTCGGGGAATTTTAGTGTTTTGCGTTTTATTTAAGTTTTAGTAATTTTTGTCTCACATGGTTAATAATCCTTGCATGGAATTAACATGTGAATTATTAGGAAGTTTCCAGTTTTATTTATTTTTGATTTAGGTTAATAAGTTGTTTCCAAATAGGAAAAGTTTCCTAATTTGGATTAGTTAAGTATTAGTTTCCTTTTCCAATTAGGCTACTTGTTTAGCAAGTTAGGATTAAACTTGTAGCCTATAAATAGGCATCAAAATTTTTTTATTATTATTAGAGAATTTTGAAAAGTTTTTTTTCTTTGTTTTTGTAAGCTGTGTGCTTTTAAAACGCAATTTAGGCGTAACCCTAAATTTGAACCATTGATTTTAAGGCGTAACCCTTAAAATTGATCTTTGTTCTTAATTGAGAACATGCTAGATAGTTTGTTTAATTCAAGAGTTCTTGAATTGAATTAATTATTTGTAATAACACAGAGGTCTTGGATTTAATATATCCAAGGTTGCTGGTTACATATCTCTTTCCCACAATTTTATCCATTGTTTGATTTGAATTTCTTAGCTAGATCCTTTAAAATATATTGGCGTGAGGATTCTACACTCACATCGCCATCACATATTCGGCTCATGTTGAATTCAATTTCCTTTAGTAGATCCAAAGTAATCTCAGTGGGTATCACAGATCAGTTCTAGATTTAGACAAGGTCATACAAGCTCATTGAAATTAACATGCAATGAATAGAAAATTTAATGAACGCAGTTCAATTCAATTCAATTGTCTCAAATAAGTTCAGATCCGTACAAGTCTAACACTCAAGTCAATACTCAAAATTTAGCCGATCATGTTGATAATTGGCTCAGAGAATCGGTTTGAATTTCCCAGATCATACATGAGAGGATGATCTGGGATTCAGCAATTCAAAGAGTACAATTAGAATATGTGCGTGATATAGACTTTGTCTCTCCTTGCTAATGCTGAAACCCTCAGTTTCCTAATTGTTTCTCTTCCCTCTTGTTTTGATCTTTTTCCTTGTTCCAATCTTGCTATAGCCGATCTCTCTTTTTTAGCTCGTCTTTTTGCCTTTTATACCTTCCTTTGATGGACGAGTCACGATTATGGTAGCTGAAAGCTTCTGCTGGTTGTGAGATTTCTGCACGTGTTTGGAAGATCATCACGCTAAATGAGGTCATCTGTCGTCATAAAGTTGAAGTGTTTGCTTAAGCATTAAGACTTGCAATTTATCAAACACCTAGTGAACTAGTGTACTCCTGAATAGTTGTGTTAGTGCTTTGCTTGTGCGCGCTAGGACTCGTGCCTTGTGCTTGAGTAGATTGTGTTGCTGTGCATGCTAAGTGTCCAATTGGCTGTAGGGTGAAATGCATGAATATAGTGCATGTGTGCGGATATGCGTGAGTGTGTGCGAGGTGAGAGTGTGTCCGTGCATGTGTGTGCGGGCGCTCGTGCTAGTGTGTACTGGCGCGCACCATGTGTGCCACACGCCCGACTAGTGAGATTTTCATGCATGGGTGGGCGCGCCTGCGTGTGTGTATGCATGGACAGGCGCCTGGCGCGCCAGCCTATGTGTGCGTGTGTGAGTTAGCGGGCGCTTTGTGCGCCCGCCAGTGTATGTATGCGAGAGTGTGGCGGGCGTGCGAGTGTGTCTTTGAGCTTTTGTGAGTTTGTGTGTGTGAATTGCTTGTGTGCTGTTGGACTTTCGTGTTTGCTTGCTTGAGTGTTGTGAATAATTGTGTTAAATGCACATTCGCTTCCAAAGCATACGATAAACACCTCAATTTGTGCACATTTCCACAACTCTAGACAACTCCCACAATTATCAATTTATGAACAATTCAGCACATAAGATAGGCTTCAAGCAATATTTTCACAAGAAATTCATACAAAAGCTCAAGTAATCATAGCATATAAGTCAGTATAAACTAGACTTATCAATCCCTCCACACTTGAACTTTTGCTAGTCCCGAGCAATGTAAAGCATTTATACCCTTTTCATTCACGTTCATATTCAACACTTGCAACACCATAACCTATCCATTCTCAAAGCAAAATATTTGCATGCAAAAGTTATTCATAGGTTTAGTTCACTGTTCATCTAAGTCATGCTGGTTGGCAACTAAAGTGAAACGAATAAAGATCAAACCACCATCGTGCCCTGTGTGCTGAGAGCTTTTTATTCTCACTTGCTTTGTTTCTTTAAAGTACGCAAGCAAACATTTAGACAATAATTTTTGCACTACAATCCTTTTGTCCACACGCACAAACATTTCATACTAGTGATGAAAGATAGAATTTTTTCTTTATATGCTCACTGTGGTTATCCCTTTTTTTCTAATGCACATTAGTGCAAGATGTTTTCTTTTGAGATTTATGCCGCACTTTTGTGCTTGGCTACCAGGGTTCTATGGCTATTTTTTCCCTTTATTTTTTGTTTCTATCTCTTCTCAGCATTCCATGTTCATGTGTGCCTTTAATAGACTATATACTCAAAATGCAAGATAAAGTATTTACAAGTAGAGTGTACAAACAAGTCAAGAGATACATAATTTCTCTTCTTTGTCAAATAGGTTGCTAGCACTTCTATCTTACCTTAACATCACACTTTAGTCAACAACTTGCATGAATCCAATGAATGTTGTAAACTAAAAAAAATTATTTCGCATGCATGAAACAATTGAATAACGATAATGGATTGGATAATGGTTTTGGAAGTGCTCATGTGCAAATGAATTGAGACAGCATTCTCACAGCACAACAAGGTACTTCACATTTATCGCAGCTGAAATGAAAGAACACACAACAAGGCTAGTGCTAGTCACTGCCTGTTTTTCTTCTCTCACACAACACAATGTCACACCTCCTACATGATTAATAATATAAAAGCACACAACCTCCAATCCCTTAACACACATAACAACACAACAGAATAAAATTCAAAGGCATTACGCTTAGCAAACCACAACATAGCACTTCAATCATCACCAACACATCAAACAAATATAACATCATCAGCTCAAAACACCCCCCAAGCATCGCTCTCTCCCCCCACACTTGAAAAAGACAATGGTCCCCATTGTGAGGAAATTGAAATGAACTGCCCTGTTTAGGTGACTGGTAGTGGAAGTTGGTTGGAGAACCTAGAGAAGCTGGGAAACGTGGGGCTGACGCCTCTGAAGTTTGGTGCACTACTTCCAGGGTGGGCACTCATTTCGTGCTGCATAACCACTCTTCTACTTGATATGTCCACAATCATACGCTGAGCCTGAGTATCCAATTCTTCCAGTGGCGGGAAGTAAGAATTGGGCCCTCTTGTTTGATGGTGATACACAATCATTAGGTTAAGATTGTGGACTTTCGATTGACATTGGTTCAACCTAGCATCCATGGTTGTCCACTGATTCGTATGCTCCTGGATCATCGAATCTAACCTTGTTCCCATATCTGTTTGAAACCCACTCCACCTATCATCCATTGCATCAATGTGACGAATGAAAGAATTGTGTTGCTCTTGCAAGGATGTCTGGAGATTCGCCAGGGTAGTTTGCATATTGTTAAAGTTATCAAATGCTTGAGGTAGTGGTAGGGCGTTGGGCATGTCTTGGTTTGCCATAACTAGATATTGATTTTACCGGTTCTCTTCTTCCCTTACTGGCATCTCTCCTTTGGCATTTGCCCTTGCCTCTTCCTCTTTGCGCTGTCTCTTTGCATGCTCTACCTTCTGGTAGGCTCTTAGTTGGGCATCTTTTATGGCGCGCCTTTCGATGTTCTACATTCTTCTCCCAACGAGACTTTCACTCCTTGTTGCACGGCATACTCTATTAAAAAGAGTGGGAAGTACGTAGCTAGATTATCTTTTGCCAATGCTTGGTTGATGTATGTCACAATGAATTTCCCCATATCCACAGTAAGGCAATTTTTTATGGCATAGACAAGGAAAAGTCTGTCCCTTGGAATTTTTGTGTTTTGGGTAGTTGGCATCAGTCTAGAGTTGATGAATAACAGCCATGTCTTTGCTTCTGCTGTCAACTATTTTAGAAAGATATGTGTTGGCTCCCCATAGTGATTTCGCACCCAGTCTTCCCTAGGGAGTCCCAGAGAATGCAAGACTGTGTTCGGACTCCCTACCTCAGCAAATTCTACAAGCTCATCCACAGCATAGTCTGGGAGTGAGTAGTGTCTGCTTACTTCTTGACTAGTGATTTTTCAGTACTTCCCCCTCACAAATACACCCTTCTCTGCGATTTCTTCAGCTCTGGCTGCGGAGGCATTGGCATAGAATTCTTTTGCTATTGCTACATTGCAGGTCTCAGGGGCCATTGTGAGCATTTCCCACTGATAAAATGTGATCACTTCTTGATATGATTTCTCAGTTATACAAAATGGCCTCTCCACATGGATATGCCTCACCGCGAAGTTGCAGAATTTTTTGCTGGGCGATATCATTAATGAAGCGTGGGACAACAGCTTGTGGTGGAGCCTTTCTTTTCTTTTGGGTAGCCTTTTGTACTTCCTGCACCTCGCGTTCTTCGGGAATGTATTCAGTATCAGATCCCAAATCATCTCATGGTGTAGCGAACATGGCAAATTTGGTTTTTCCTTTTGAGGTTTACCCTTTTTGGTTAGAGGTAGAACATTAGATACTTTCTTTGGAGGCATGGTACCTGCAAGCAAAAACTCACATCAACATTGGTCTACCCAAATTTGCACCCCATTAGGCACAATTTCAAAGTATGCATGAGTCCCCCCTCCCTCTCCCCCCCACACTTAGTTCTCAATATAGATATGTAAATGATTTGCACATAACAAGTGCTTGGGTGGAATGTAATGTAATTTATTCCTGCATACAACTCAATTAATGGAATGGGAATGAAAAACATACTCAGATCCATTCCAGCACAAGGCCCCACTAACACATCTCAAGTATTCAGAGTAAACAGAAAGCAACAAGGCATGGACTTCAATTCATCAACTTAGAGCCAATTCATGCACATCATACCCGAAATGAATCATTCAATGAACTGGCATTTTCTCCTATTGGCTTTCATGCTTTAATCATCAAAATTTTCACAATCTTTCATTCCTAGGGAGTTCAACAATAATTTTTCATGGCATCGACACATCATTTCATTTCAGCAAAATCTGAAATCTCATGAATCAAGGGAGGAATGCAAGCTGAAAAATTGGACACTAAAAATTTGGCACCAACCGAGACACTTAATTACAGGCCATGGTTCAAGGTTGAAATTCCCTCAGATAGCAATATACTCACTCAACAGAAGAGAGCTAAGTATCATGCTTAGCAACTTGGGCACGGAAATTCTACAAGACGTTCAAGTCATGAACCCATTCCATTTCATGCTCATGCAGTAATCATCAAGATTTTCAACTAAGGTTTTCATGTCATCATTTATTATCTTGAACAACACACTAAAAATCATGCTTCATAATTGCATTTTAAGTGCAGCAACACATTCTCAAAGAGGAGGATTGGACTATTAAAAATCTTGCATCATCTGAATCAGTAGGCCAAGTTGCATGTTCCAGAAATTCAGCTTTCAATTACGTTCACAAGCTAGACATGAAAGTTCAACTCATGTAACCTTCTCATTCATGCATCACGAATTTGACAATTACATGGTATTACCAAGAACATGTTAATGCTCGTGTGTTTCAATGCTAACTTCAAGAAGGGAAGGCATGAAAGCTTACTTGGACTGGAGAATTAGTGCAACCAAGAAGAATTAAAGGCTCTTGAAGTATTCAATCCAAAGAGATGGATTTCTCTTATTGCTTTCCTCATTTCGGCCGAGGCTTCAATTGCATGTAGAGGATGGTGAAGTCTCATGCATGATGCAAGGTATTTATAGAAGAAAATTTCATGCATAAATCGGCCAAGAAAAGGCTAGAAGACAATGTCATGTGATATGACTAAAAGACAAAGTGCTAGAAACAAAGTGCATGCAAACAATTTTGTGTCTAGTCTAGTCAACTGCAAAGCTCATACAATCGGTCATCACCCCAAATGATTCAAGCTAACAAACAAAATTTGTGGGCCCCTAGTCTTACTCACTTATCTCTTCACAAGATCATATCATGCATTTCCTATTTTTCCTTCCTTTACCGATTCGGTTAAGCATGCATTAAGTTAATGAATAGCTTGTTGTAACAATAAATGTATGCATGGCATGGCATTTGCTCTTATGTGTGCATATGATTTACCAGCCTTCTTTGTTGCTGCACTTGTAAATCATTTTTCCATGATTTGATTCTTCACTTCACAGCTCAGAGAAAATGTTCAGATCATATTTCTTTGACTCAAGAAAGAACATGTATGAGCTTAGAGCTCGTAAATCAGAAGAATCAAATATTTTAGGACTGCAATTGATACCAAACCTCAGATTTTATTCGTCCCTTTTTGTTAGTGCAGAGAATATTCTTGGCACGTTTCCCATTTTCCGCCCGTGACATCCTGGTAAGCTGCCAATTTTGATTTCCAACCAAGTTATCTCAGCTTCTCCTTCTATTCCCTTCAGCTTAGCCCTACACGTGATCGCACAAGGAAAGGTCAGGTTCCATCATATTGTTGGAATAGTATAACTACAAAAAGAGAACAACTAATGAAAGACAAAAAGAAATTGGTCGGGTTACCTCCCAACACTGCTCTTGGTTTATTGTTCTCAGCCAAACATGAAGGAATTTCTTCAAAATGAGGGTCATCAAGGAACTGAGATTGTCCTTTGTCTTCTACAGCAGTCTTGAAAATTTTCACTCTATGCCCGTTGACATTCCAACACACTCCAGTAGTCCTATTTTGCACTTTAACAACCCCATAAGGAAAAATCTTAGTGATAGTGAATGGTCCAACCCATCTGGATTTCAGCTTACCAGGGAATAATCTCAACCTGGAATCATACACTAGTACTTGCTGTCCCACTTCAAATTCCTTCACCTTGATTTTGGCATCATGCCACCTTTTTGCATGTTCTTTGTAGAGACTTGCACTGATATAAGGGTTCTACCTAATTTCATCCAATTCATTAAGCATCATCATCCGTACTTCCTGAGCCAAATTCAAGTCCATGTTTAGCTTTTGCACTGCCCAGTAAGCTCTGTGCTCTAGCTCCACCAGAAGATGACACTCCTTTCCAAATACCAACCTGAATTGTGAAGCTCCAATAGGAGTCTGTAGGCTGTCCTATAGCCCACAGTGCATCATCCAGTTTCAACGCCCAATCCTTTCTTCCGGGGTTCACCACTTTTTCCAATATTTTCTTTATCTCCCAGTTGGAAACTTCAGCCTGTCCATTGGTTTGGGAGAGGTAGGCTGTGGAGACTTTATGCTGAACACCATATTTTGCCAAGAGGGTGTTATATATTCTGTTGTAGAAATGACTTTCCTCATCACTAATAATAGCTCTAGGTATACCAAAACGATTAAAGATATTTCTTTTTACGAACCTTAACACACTTCTGCTATCATTATGAGGTAAAGCCACAATTTTTACCCACTTGGACACATAGTCCACACCAACCAAAATATACTCATTCCCATAAGAGCACGGAAATGGTCCCATAAAGTCCAATTCCTAGACATCAAACAGATCCACTTCCAACACATTGTTGAGTGGCATTTTATTCCCGCGGGAGATGTTTCCAATCCGCTAGCATCGCTTATATTAGCTCACCCAAAATTTTGATTCTTTGAAGATATGTGGCCAATAGAAACCTGTTTGCAAAATTTTGTACCCTGTACGAGTTCCTCCAAAATGACCCCCAAAGGGTGATTCATGACAAGCTCTTAAAACTCCTTCTTTTTTTTCCTTTGGAACACACCTTCTTATGACCTGGTTATTGCACCTTTTATACAAACTACTACTTTCCCAAAAGTAGTATCTAGCATCATGTCTCAATCTTTTCCTTTGCTCATTAGAGAAATGTTGTGGTATCTGTCCAGCAACTACATAATTGGCTATCTCAGAAAACCATGGCAAGTGAAAGAAGTCCTGGTTATTGCACAGGCCGAACAGCATCCTTTTGTAGGCATATGTTCCAAAGGGGCAAGTGAAAGTAGTTTTCTCCTGGTCTTTTGGATCAATGGCAATTTGGTTATACCCAGAATATCCATCCAGAAAATAGTAGAATAGGAATCCAGCTATCCTATCCAAGAGCTATTCATGGAAAGGCAGAGGGAAGTGATCATTTCGTGTGGCTTTGTTCAATTTCCTGTAATCCATGCAGACCCTCCAAGCATTAATGATCTTGCTGGCTAGCAAGTCATTTGCCTCATTTATGACCATAGTCACTCCTCTCTTTTTAGGTACACACTGTACCGGATTTACCCATTCACTATCAGATATAGGAAATATCATTCTAAAATCAAGAAGTTTGATAATTTCTTTTTTCACCACTTCCATCATTTGTGGGTTCAGTCTCTTTTGCCTTTCTCTTATAGGAATAGTCCCCTCCTCCAACAGGATTTTGTGTACACAAATACTGGGGCTTATCCCCTTAATATCTGTTATGGTCCAACCTATTGCCTCTTTATGCATTCTCAAAACATCTAACAATTTTTCTTCTGCCACTTCTCCAGTTTAGATAATATTACCACTGGAAGCGTCTCATTCTCTCCCAAAAAAATATACTTCAGGTGGGGAGGAAGAGGCTTCAACTCCAATTTGGGTGACTTCACAATAGATGGCACAACAACATTTCATTCCTGTTTTCAAAAATTTTCGGCCTCATCTTAGTGGGCATCAATTCAATATTCTCGTTAGTATCAACAGCAGTATTTGACAAATCGGTACACAGTTCAACATTCTCACCTAACTCACTTTCGAAATTCATTTCTAAGATAAATTTATCTATCACACAACATTCTACCAAATTTTCCAATTCATGTAAAATCACATTGTCTTCATTATTTAAAACAATCTCACGTTCTTCACTCTTTTTATGATCTGAGGACTCAAGCAAAGCAAGAGAAAACTTATGTTTATGCTCAAGTTCAAGTAGGTGCGGATTACCTTCCAAAGGATATGCAAAGAAGCATTGCTCTACTGCGTTGGGGTATTTCATTGCATAGTCCACACTGATAACCACTTGTTCCCCATTGACTGTGAATGTGATGGTCTTTCTTTTCACACCTATGAGAGCATCCCCAGTTGCCAAGAATGGTCTACCAAATATCAAAGAAACCTCCGGGTCCTCTTCCATATCTAAGATGATATAGTCTACCGGTAGCACAAACATGTCCACTGACGCCAGAACATCCTTAATCATCCCTGTAGGTTGCACTAAAGACCTATCAGTCAGTTGAAGTAATACAAATATAGGTTTGATCTTATCTCCCAGACCAACATTTTCAGCAATAGAGAGGGGCATTAAATTTAGTCCTGCTCCAAGATCACACAAAGCCTTGTTGAAAATCTTGTTCCTATCGTGCATGGTATTGTGCAACTCCCAGGATCCTTCAGCTTTAGTGGCAAATCATTGTTCATCCATGTCTGGCTCTCCTCTTTGAGTGGAATTGGTACTTCACATTGAAGGATTTGTTCCTTGTTTGCTATTAAGTCCTTTAATAATTTCGCATATCTGGGCACAGCTGTGACTAAATCCAACAATGGTACATTCACGTTTACATTCTTCACCATGTGCAAAAACCTTGTAAATTGAGCTCCCTTTTTGGCTGGAGATGGAATTCTTTGAGGGAAAGGAGGCAGTGGTGCATACTCTGGATAGTTGTATGGGCTTGAAGGCCCTCTCATTCTCTTAAGTTCAAATGCCTTTACACTTTCTCCTTCAACTTCTCTCTCAGGCTCCTCCTCCACATTCTCAACAATTGTTTCTTCAATGACCTCCTCTATTGGAGTCTCTTCCAATTTGTCCTTTTTGTTCCCACTGAGTTACTTCCCACATCTTAAAGTGATGGCATTACATACTTCCTTTCCTTTTGGGTTTGGTTCAGTGTCACTTGGAAGAGCCCCTTGGGGTTTTTGATGAAATGCTTTGGCCAACTGACCCAACTGAACCTTGATTTTTTAATAGAGGCATCATGATTCTTCCATTGAGTTTCCATTCCTGCTGTTCTTTGGTCATTCTTGTCCAGCTTCTCTATAATCTTATGGAGCATATCTTTCATATTGGACCTTCTAGGCTCTCTGTTACTTGACTCTCCTCCTTAAGGAAATTGTCCCTGTTGGTTGCCTTGATTGTTCTACCCCCAATTTCCACCTTGTCTTCCTTGATTTCTTTAGTCACCATATTGTTGCCTGCCGTAGTTGTTAACATACTGTACAAACTATTTTGTGAGCTCACATTTATCCGTATGGTGCTCACCCTTGCGCAGGCCATAAGACAGTGCTTGAGTGGTTTTGGCTAATTTCAATGTCTGGACTTGTCTGGTCAAGGCTTCTATCTTAGCTTCCAAGGATGTTTCCTCGTCCAAATCTAAAACACCTCTCTGTTTCCTCACATTCGGTTTCGTTGCTTTTGGGAACAAATACTCATCATCAGCTATAGAGTCAAACAATTCTCTCACTTCTGGTACACTATTATCCTTTAAAACCCCATTTGCACAAGCCTTTACCATAAGTGATGATTCTGGAGACATCCCCTTGAAGAATGTCTCAACAGATCATTGAATCTATCCCAAGCCTCTTTGAAAGTCTCTCCATTTTGTTATTGAAAACTTCGGATTTCCAGCCTCATTCGTTCCAATTTTGTTGGGGAAAAATATTTTGCCAAAAAGTTTCTTTCCAACTCTTCAAACGTAGCAATGGAAGATTCTCCAATTTATTTGAACCAGTGTTTGGCTTTCCCTTTCAATCACAGTGGAAAGAGGACTCTCCTCACCTCATCATATGGAACCCTTTGCAATTTGAAAGTGTTACACAACCCAAGAAACTAGTCAAGATGCTCATTAGAGACATCGCTACTCAACCCTTGAAATATTTGTCCCTGAGTTATCATGGACACAATCTGAGTGGGTATCTGATAAGTCTCCACATCAATTCCCTGATGGTTGTTTCTCCTTTCAAAGTTCATAGCAAAATGATCTCTAAATCTCTAAGATTGAGGTCTAGGTCTCTCCTCGTCCTATTCAGCTATTTCCAAAAGTTTTCTGCTGTGTCTTAAAGTCCTTTGGAGTTCAGGATCAAACTCAAATTCTGGTTCTGTTCCATGAAGACCTGCCCCTCTTTGCATAAACTGATTCCTATACAAAGATCAAGAACACTACCAACAAAGATAGATCAATAGAACCAAGTCAATCAAAGTAAATGAATTAAATGACTTCAACAACGTAATCTCCAACTCAACAAAATTCAATAGAATCAAAACAATAAATTGGAACAAACAAACAATGAAAAATAAAAAACACAAAACTATCACAAATCAATTCCTAACACCTTGCCTCTCCTCGACAGCGGTGCCAAAAATTGGAGAAGATAGACACCACCTTCCAATTTTACCCAATACGCACTAAAAAAGAATGTAGTAGCAGTGAATGGGATCGTTCCACAGAGAGAGGGTTATGTCATGGTATTGATCTACCGATAGAATGAAACTGGCAAAATGCCACAACTAAATAAACGCACAAAATTGAACTATGTAAAAGAGTGGTATTACCTTGAGGGGGAACGACTAGTACAAATATCTACCTATTATCACTGACTTGTGTGCATGCATGAGGGGACTTCTGCTAGTGTTATGAAATCAATTAACTGGGTGGTTCTCTCAATTCCAATTCACTGACTCCTCAAACTTCCTCAGGTGGGGCAAGTTCTTGGCACAATTTAAGAACCCAGATCCCTACTCCATACAACAATTCTAGTTCAATTCTTTGTCATCTCCCTTGATAGGGCTGCTAACCAATTCAAGTGTTCAAATTGTTCTACAAGAATAATCTTAAGTCTTTTCTATTAATTAGATCTCAATTGTCAGTGGGCACCGCACAAGTGAAATCACAAAGCAATCAGATCTTAAGACTCATGCAAGGGATATTTCCACATTCAGTTCATGTTGAATTCAATTTCCTTTAGTAGATCCAAAGTGATCTCAGTGGTTACCGCAGATCAGTTAGACAAGGTCATACAAGCCCATTGAAATTAACATGCAATGAACAGAAAATATAATGAACACGGATTAATTCAATTCAATTGTCTCAAATAAGTTCAGATCCCTACAAGTCTAACCCTCAAGGCAATACTCAAAATTTAGCCGATCATATTGATGATCGGCTCAAAGAATCGGTTTGAATTTCCCAGGTCAGACATGAGAGGATGATCTGGGATTTAGCAATTCAAAGAGTACAATTAGAATATGTGCGTGATATAGACTCTGTCTCTCCTTGCTAATGTTGAAACCCTCAGGTTCCTGATTGTTTCTCTCTCCACTTGTTCTTATCTTTTTCCTTGTTCCAATCTTTCTAGAGCCAATCTCTCTTTTTCAGCTCGTCTTTTTGCCTTTTATACCTTCCTTTGATAGACGTGTCATGATCATGGTAACTGAAAGCTTCTGCTGGTTGTGACATTTCTCCACGTGACTGCAAGATCATCATGCTAAGTGAGGTCATCTGTCATCATAAAGTTGACGTGTTTGCTTAAGCATTAAGACTTGCAATTCATCAAATACCTAGTGAACTAATGTACTACCGAATAGTTGTGTTAGTGCTTTGCTCGTGCACACTAGGACTCATGCCTTGTGCTTGAGTAGATTGTGTTGCTGTGCATGCTAAGTGTCCAATTGGCTATGTGGTGAACTGCATGAATATAGTGCAGGTGTGCGGATGTGTGTGAGTGTGTGCGAGGTGAGAGTGCGCCCGCGCATATGTGCGTGGGCGCTCATGCTCATGTGTACGGGCGCGCTTATTATGTGCGCCCACCATGTATGCAATGGGTGGACGCATGGCGCTCCCGCCTAGTGAGAATTTCTTGCATGGACAGGTGCCTGGCGCGCCCACCCGTGTGTGCGTGTGTGAGTTGGCAGGAGCTTTGCGCGCCCGTCAGTGTGTGTGTGCGAGAGTGTGGTGCGCGCTTCGTGCGCCCTCCAGTGTGTGTGTGTGTGTGTGTGCTTTTGTGAGTTATGTATATGAGTTTGTGTGTGTGAAGTGCTTGTGTGTTGTTGAACTTTCGCGTGTGCTTGCTTGAGTGTTGTGAATAATTGTGTTAAATGTACATTCGCTTCCAAAGCATGCGATAAACACATCAATTTGTGCACATTTCCACAACTCTAGACAACTCCCACAATTATCAATTTGTGAAAAATTCAACACATAAGATAGGCTTCAAGCAAGACTTTCACAAGAAATTCATACAAAAGCTCATGTAATCATAGCATATAAGTCAGTATAAACCCGACTTATCGATGATATACATTGTTAATCGAACCTTTAATGGATTTGGACTAATTGTAGTAGGAGTTAGGCCAATTCATAGGGATAATTGGTTGTAATCAATCAGTCTTATAAAAAACTACATTGTTTTAGTTTAAATAACTAGCGATAGTTGTGGATGTTTTGGTAGTTATTAATAGGGGTGAGACAAAAATCAAAAAATCGATCAAAACAATTGAATCAAATTTAATTCGGTTATTTGAAATTGGTTACTCAGTTTGATTTTCGACCAAATTGAATTCATTTAGTCAGTTTTCGATTTGGTTGCAATTTTGAAAATTTAAATTTGGTTAACCGAACAAACCGAATTCATTTTGATTTTCAATTTGAATTCGGTTATTCGATGACCTTATTAACCAAATAGCTAAATAATTAATATTTTTTTATATATTTATATTGTATAAATTATATAATCAATAAATTATATATAATTACACATTATTATATATAACTTTTAAACAGTAAATCTAAATTTTATTAATTAATACGATATTCCATTAATTCAATAATTTAAATAAAATATTTTTGCAAAAAATGAAAAAACAAAAAATAAAGAGCAAACTGCCCAAAAGATCACTAAACTTTTCTTCAATCCGTATTTTGGTCATAAAACTTTTAAAATAGCTAGAAATATCGCTAAACTCTTTAAACATACGTATTCAGGTCATTCTGTCCAACTCTTCCGTCTGTGCAAATGAAAACCTATTTTTTAATCGTAAATCTGTCCACATACTACAAAATTGAAGGACAAAATTGTTAAACCATCAACTACAGTCTTTTTCTTCCTTGTGAATTCCTATCTCGTCTCAATTTGTTCTTCATTTTGCTTGTTCATTCACTAATTCATTCAACTCAACTGATTTCAATCCAAAATCCCATTTTCATTGAAGAAAAGTAAAAATCAAACATACATGAACATATTTTTTCCTTCAAGAAAATGTAACTCATTGTTCAAACAACTATTCAGAGTTCATAGAGTTGGCAGTAATTAATGA
Source organism: Ophiorrhiza pumila (assembly GCA_016586305.1). Classification (NCBI taxonomy): domain Eukaryota; kingdom Viridiplantae; phylum Streptophyta; class Magnoliopsida; order Gentianales; family Rubiaceae; genus Ophiorrhiza; species Ophiorrhiza pumila. The sequence goes on along the minus strand of BLIW01000009.1, from coordinate 38,712,114 downwards.
GTTAATGTCTTAATTGTTCATTCATTTATTTCAACTACAATCAATTCAAGATCTCATCTTTATTCAAAAGCAAAGCATACATTAATGTTATTCTCGACATAACAATGCTCAAATCAGAAATCCAATTCTATTTACTTTCAAGGAACAAGTACAACCTACTTCTCATCCTCCTCCTCTATAAATACGCAAGTGAGTAAATAGTACAAGAATGGCTAGTGCCTTGTAATTGGACCAATATATGAAATTTGATGTTGTTTATCAACTCGCATAACAAAGCCTTGAAATCTAGACTTGTAATGGTTTAAATGGAGAAACCCACTTACTTTTATCCCTAACGCCTTCAACTTTTCCTCAATTATTGCCTTTTAAAAACCATATATCTCGATCAAAGGCCAAAATCATAACCAACCATATATGAAATTTGAAAAACAATATATCTCAATACAAAGGCCAAAACCATAACCAACCATATATGAAATTTGATGTTCTTTAGTAGCCCGCACAAGAAAATCTAGAAATCTAAGACTTGAAATGGCTTAAATAGAGAAACCCAATTGCTTCTATTCCTCAACACCTTGAATTTTTCCTCTATTATTATCTTCCACAAAACCATAGTATCTCAACACAAATGCCAAAACCTTGACCAACCATTCCAAGCAACTGATCATGAGGATTAACATTAGATGATAATGAAAATTTAAAGTGTTAAATCTTATTTTCTCTCTATCCAATATTTTCTTCTTCTACCTTTAATCTATGAATTTGGATCGATTGATGGATGAAACGTAGAAGAAGAAAAGATTAGATAGAGAGAAGATAAGATTTGATCCATTGATGGATGAAGGGAAGAATATAAAAAGATTGGATAGAGAGAAGATAAGAAGAAGAGGCTATTCAGCACTAAAAAAAGAAGGGAAGAGAAAAGAGAGAAAAAGATATAAATATCCTTTATTTTAACAGTTTTAAAGAAAATAACTAAGAAATTGGACGGAATAACCTGAACACCTACGTTTAACGAGTTCAATGACTTTTTTGGCTAGTTTAAAAGTTCAGTGACCAACAGACGGATCGATAAGAAGTTGAGTGACCTTTCTGGTAGTTTGCTCAAAAATAAATGATTAAAATCAAAAACTGAACCGAACCAATCAAATGTGAATTTAGTTATTCGATTTTGGATTGTTCAATTTTTGGTTTCGATTTGGTTAAAAATTATAAAATAAGGAAAATTAAATTAATTGAATCACCAAATAACCGACTTATGCTCACCCTTAGTTATTGATGGATGGTGGGGTTAGTTAGTTAGTAGTATAAATTTGTATAATGTTGTAAAGGTAATTATTAAGCTTGGTAATTAAGAAACTCCAACTCAATTCTTTCTACATTTCTTCAGTAATTCTCACATACTCTCTTTTACGTTTCTAATCTTTTCTTAGTTACATTTCAATCGAAATTTCTAATTTTAGTTTAGAGATTTGACAAATTAGTCTTAGAGATGTTAATCTCTCACATGTGAAGTAAGAAATGACAGATTCTACAAGATACAAGACTCTAGAAGATCATATCAAGAAACATGAAGTTAAGTTTCAAGAACGTTTGGAAATGATTCAGAAGGTACAGGATAATTGGAATAGAAGACCTAATGGAAGAAAATAGTTAGAAGTTTGAATCCATTATGTCAAACATGGATTCGAAGATGACTACGTTTATGATGATGGTATCAAGAGAAAAGAACAATAGGAGTGAACAATAACTACAGATGATTGATAGAAGCCTCCTGTTGCCAACACCAACTATGAGAAACAACAAAATTGTGGATCTACAAGGTAACTACCATGATAGAAACTTAACAAATTTTGGACACAATTTTCAGAGTATAAAATTACATATGTTGGAATAAGAATTTGTTAGAGAGTAGGTTAAGAATTATTAGAAATATTTTTTGGTATATCAAATATCAGATTAATAGAAGATGGATAGAGTAGAAGTATACTTGAAAGGAAAGGAAGAGATTTTGTATCAAAGTGAGAAATTGGCTTAGAGCCTACTTGGAAAGAGTTTTGCACGACATTGAATAGAGGATTTGATAATAAGGTTTTCAAGATAAAATTGAGGAGTTTATAGATTGTAGCATATGAGAAGAGTGTTGGAATATTAGAAAAAATTTGAGGAACTAAAATCCTTGATTCTACTGAAAGATCCATATTTGAAGGAGACTTATTTCATTTCAAGCTTCATCAGTGGAGTTATGAAGGAGATAAAACCAATGCTAAGACTGATAAACCAAAATTCTCTGTTACAAACCTTTGAAGTTGCCTTATTATTAGAACAGTCCTTGGAGTTGTAACAAAAGAAGAAAAAAAAGAGTTATCAAATATATGAAAAAAGGTTCTCAATTGAGTAGAAGTGTTCACCAACAAGAGAATATAGGAAAGACTAATAACTACATTAGTTTCAAAGGCAAAATGAAAGAGGGAGGAGAAATCAAGAGTATTACACTACAAGAAATACAATATTGCAGGAATAACCATCTTTCTTACAAATTAATTAATATGGTGAAACATTTGGTTCAGGATATTAATGCAAGTATGGTAATCTCAATTTTGTGTTGGTTGATGAGGAAGAATAGTTTGAGGATGCCATTAGAGAACAGGATTAACAAACAGGAAATCCAAGTCAATTGATTTAGTTCCAAATACTTTTATACACTCTGATTTGGTTCAAGAATTATACTTGGATGTTGTTAAAACCACTGAACCTTAAATTTCCACCATTGTTGATGACAATTCTGTCACGAGTCATACTATGTGTGAAGGTTAAACGGAAGATTCAACAATTTTCCTTTATATTTGATATGAAAATTTTAAAGATTGAGAGTTAGTATATAATACTCGGAGTGGATTGAACGTATCAATTCAACCCTATTTTTTTTACTTTAAATATTTGAGAATCAGTCATTCTGATAGTGACAATTCTATAACATTTGGAGGGATCTATTTTGCAATCTAAGCTCATGAAGTTATAAGGGGGTAGAGTTTTAAGAAATTTAGGCAGAGAGAAGTGGCTAAAATGACAGTTTTTGATTTCAATAATGCATGTGAATTTACAGCAGATTATGAGTAATTGTATTAGTTACTAACAAAGTACAAATATGTTTTTGAGGTTCTTAAAGATCTACCATGTCATTCCTCTTAAACTTGAATCCAACCATTCAAATTAAGACCTTATAGGTACCCACAATCTTTAAAAAACTGAAATTGAGACTCAAGTTTAACACATATTAAACTATTGCATAGTCCAAAATAATATCGTCCATTTGCCTCTCCTGTGTTCCTAATTGAAAAGAAAGAGAATACATGGTACTGATGTATTAATTACAAAATCTCAATGTATTGACCATAAAAGATAAGTGCCCTGTGCCCCTATACCATACCATGAGAGATTTTTAGTAGAACTTTTTGAGTCTAAATGCTATTCCAGAATTGATTTGTAGGCAAACTATCATAAAATTAGAGTCAAAACCTAAAATAGACACAATACTGCATTTCACACACACTATCGACATTTTATATTTTTTGTTATACCTTTTGGTTTAACTACTGCTCCAGCTATAGTCTAAACCGTTATGAACCAAAATTTTCAATATTTTTAAGGAAGTTTGTATTAGATTTTTTTTTATAATATGATAATATATATATATATATATAGTACTAATCTCTCATCAGACTTGAATGGTTCTAAGAAGTCTAGTATGCTAAAAACTCTAAATATGCATTTGCTCATATCAAATGCAAGTATAAAAAGACAATTCCCATATAATTTGAACAACCAAGTAAAAGTTAAACTTTTACGTGAATAAAGAATACCTTAACCATTTCCTATTTATTGGCTCTCAATATTTTTGTCTAAATTCTTTGTTTTATTGTTTGATTATATAACTATAACAATCAAATATGAAACAAGTATATTAGAAAGAAGAAGAGAAAAAGTAGAGCAACGTAGAGTAAAATGTAGTATGTATTCAACCCTTCCATCTTTCTTTCACATAAGCCTCTATTTATAAGTTTGAACGTCACACCTATACCTTGTAGGTTACAATGTTCTAAATGTAAGTTACAAGAGTTACATAGGTTACATAAGTAGTGGGTAATTATGAGGAAGAATTGTGTTACATGAGTTACGTGGAGTAATATAGACTAATGGGGTAGAACATGGGGTATGGACATTCACAAATATTCATAACAGTTACAACGCAGAATCTGTGTTATCGGGTAAAAGTAGGAGCGCAATGAAAATAGATAGACTAGCTTTTCCTTCTTTCAGAATTAGCTACAACTGAATCAAATTTCACACTATGTGCTTAAGAATGTAAATTGCAAAAGGACACTAGTTTTGTCTTTTGATTTTCTTTTAACGGTTGATGAATGAATATTTGGAAGGGTACGATTACCTTGTAGTACCTGCAACTAGCTTAGTTAGTTGTAATTTTAATTATTTTAAATATCAATAAAACTGAGGTTGGTTCTCCCGCCACCAAGGTTTGCAGACTTAAAAATAGTTGACTAAGTTTACAAATAAATTGAAATCTAAATATTTTAAACTTTTATTTTTTAGGTCATTAGAATCCAGTTAGGTTTGGAGAGAATACTCACCTCTTAAGTCAGAAGATCGATTTACACCAAATTGAATTTCAAAGATCAAGATAGGCCAAGATAACCCGTCAACATTGAAAATTGTTAGGGAAAAACGGATCTCACGTTGTATCTAATAGACAAATAATAATATATGATTGTAACGAGAAAAATAAATGAGATAATAGACACAAAGATTTATGTGGTTCTGTCAAGGTGACCTACGTTTACGGCCGGAGGCGGTGCCAAAATTCACTATTAAGTGGAGACAATTTACAAAAGTGGAACACAAATTAGAGGCCACTTTCTTAACACAAAAGGCTTTTTCTAAAATGTAAAAGAAATGAAAGAGAAAGGAGAGGAATAGAAAAGCTCTGAAGCTTTTAGTTTTGCGATGGTTTGAACTTCAGGAATGCTTTCCTTTTTATAGACAATTTTGAAGGGAAAAGTTGTTGTAGAAAAATCATTTTTCTGAATTATCATTTTTCTGAATTCTCATTCATGCGGCTGAAATGCATTTTTCACGCAGTCGCAAAGTTGGAAACTCTACTGCCAAAAGTCAACAATGAATGGTTGTTCCAGAACAATTATTACAAATCTCCACCTTGGTCTAGAACCCGAAAAATAGTGACTTAATCAAACACACCTCCAACAAAGCCCTAATGAACAGAATCACAAACTATGAACACCAATCAAATCCAATCACTGCTTGAACTTATATATATACTGGAAGAGCTTTCGTAAACATATCGGCAGGATTGTCCTTGGTATTGATCTTCTGAATAAGAACCTTTTTCTCAGCAATGGTATCTCGAATGAAATGATATTTGATATCAATATGCTTCATCCGCTCATGATACATCTGATCTTTAGTCAAATGAATTGCACTTTGACTATCACAGTAAATGGTATTAACCTCTTTTTGTAGAGTTAATTTGCCGAATAAACCTCTTAACCATAAAGCTTCTTTGATTGCCTCAATGACTGCCATATATTCTGCTTCAGTAGTGGATAAAGCCACTACATGTTGTAGAGTAGCTTTCCAGTTAATTGCACAACCTCCAATGCAAAATACATAACCTGTAAGAGACCTGCTCTTATCAAGGTCACCGGAGTAGTCTGAATCCACAAAACCAACCAAAGTGTTGTTGGTTCTACCGAACTCCAAACAAGAGTTTGAAGTACCTTTCAAGTATCTGAGTATCCATTTCACAGCCTGCCAGTGTTCTTTGTCTGGATTTGCCATATACATACTAACAACATTAACTGCTTGTGAAACATCTGAACGAGTGCAAACTATTGCATACATAATACTGTCAATGGCACTAGAATAAGGAATACGTGTCATATAACTTTCATCTTCCTCTGATTTTGGTGATTGAACAGTAGATAGCCGAAAATGGCTTGCAAGAGGAGTACTAACTGGTTTGGCAACTAACATGCCAAATCTCTCCAAAACTCTCTTAAGGTAACCTTCTTGGGTCAGATATAATTTTTTAACTCTTCTATCTCGTCTTATCTCCATACCAAGAATCTTCTTAGCTGCTCCCAAGTTTTTCATTTCAAATTCACCATTCAATAAGGCCTTCAACTGGTGAATTTCTGCAAGATTCTTAGCTGCAATGAGCATGTCATCAACATATAACAAAAGATAAAAGAATGAATTATCTTTTAACCTCTGGAAGTAAACACAACTATCATACATGCTCTTGGAGAAATCATGACATAACATAAATGAATCAAATCTCTTGTACCACTGTCTTGGAGATTGCTTTAATCCATACAAGGATTTCTTCAACAAACAAATATGGTCTTCCTTACCTTCAAATTCGAAGCCTTCAGGTTGTTTCATATAGATTTGTTCATCTAATTCACTATGTAGGAATACTGTCTTAACATCAAGATGTTCCAATTCCAAATCAAACATGGCTACTAATGCAAGCAATACACGAATAAAGATATGCTTCACAACAGGTGAGAAAACATCATTAAAATCAACACCATGTACCTGACTATAGCCCTTTGCAACTAATCGTGCCTTATACCTTGCATCGTCAACACCTGAATTACCTTCTTTTCTTTTGAAGACTCATTTGCAGCCAACAATTTTCTTTCCTTTCGGAGGCATCACAAAATTCCAAGTACCATTCTTGTGTAGAGATTCAATTTCTTCATTCATGTCCACCACCCACTTATCTGAATCAGCACCTGTAATTGCCTCGATATATGTGGAAGGTTTTCCGTCTCCACCTGTTTTCTGTGCTACTGATAACGCATATGCAACCAAATTTGCATACCTATGTGGTGGTCAAATCTCTCGTCTTGGTCTATCTCTGGCTATGAAATATTCTTCTTCTACTAGTTTATCTTCAAAAAGGTCTGGTTCATTACCTTGTTCTGTAGAAGATCTTTAAGAATGACTTAAATTTATGACCTCTAACTCCACCTGTTTCTGTGTGCTATCTTCTTTTTCTAAATTACAATAATTACAAGGCACTTTTCTATGATTTAACATGAATGACTCATCAAATGTAACATCTCTGCTAATTACAAATTTAGGTGATTTGGGATCAGGACAAAATAATCTGTATCATTTCACCCTTGAAGTATAACCGAGGAAAATACATTTTCTAGCCCTAGGCTCTAACTTTCCCTCATTAACGTGCATATATGCTGGATACCCAAATATTCTTAAATTGAAGTAATTAGCAGGAGTACCTGACTATACTTCCTCTGGAGTCTTGAAATCAAGAGGAGCACACGGAACACGGTTGACAATATAACAAGCTGCAGTGATGGCTTCCGCCCAAAAATCTGAAGTCAACCCAGCATTTGAGATAATACACCGAGCTCTTTCCAAAAGAGTTCGGTTCATATGCTCAGACACACCGTTCTGTTGAGGCGTCATTCTAACGGTACGATGTCGAGCAATTCCTTCACTTTTGCAAAATTCATTAAATTCAGTTCCATAAAATTCTAAGCCATTATCTATCCACAGCCGCTTAATATATTTTTCTGTCTGCTTTTCAATCAAAGCCTTCCATTGTTTAAATGTCAGAAAAACATCATTTTTATTTTTCAAGAAATACAGCCAAACCTTTCTTGAATAATCATCAATAAAGGTTAACATATACCTTGCACCACCCTTAGAAGGAATACGAGAAGGCCCCTAAAGATCCTAATGGATATAATCCAAAGTACCTTTTGTTTTATGGCATGCAGGTGAACTGAAACTGACTCTTTACTGTTTTCCAAAAATACAATGTTCACAAAAGTCCATCTTACCAGTACTTTGTCCACAAAGTAGGCCCCTGTTGCTTAACAACGTTAAGCCTTTCTCACTCAACTGTCCCAATCGCATATACCATAATTTGGTGATGTCGGTATCTGATAGTACGGAGACTGCTGCAGCACCTGAAACTGTAGATCCCTGCAAGATAAACAAACTACCAAACTTGCAAGCTTTCATCAATACAAGAGCACCTCGTGAAATTTTTAAAACTCCACCTTCAGCTGAATGCCTGTACCCGAGAGAATCAAGGATACCTAACGATATGAGATTTTTCTTCAAATCTAGAACATGTCTAACATTTGTGAGTGTTCTAACAATTCCATCATACATCTTTATCTGGATTGTTCCCCTACCAACAACCTTACATGGAGCATTATTGCCCATCAAAACAACCACACCATCATATTTTTCATATGTGGAGAAATAATCCTTTTCAAGACTCATGTGGTATGAACAACCAGAATCTAAAATCCACTCATCTTTAGACCTAACTTTATTTGTTGTTGCTACAAACAAAGTTCCATCCTTTTCATCTGCAACTACACTAGCTTTAGCAGTGTTGCTGTTATTCTGCTTATTTTTATATTTTTCTTTAATTTTCAATTTGTAGCAGTCAACCTTAATGTGCCCTTTTTCTTGCAATAATTACAAACGCTGTTTTTATATCTGGATTTAGACCTACCTTTGGATCTACTATTTTCAAAATTTCTATTATCAGGTTTCCCCCGTATCACTAATCTCTCTGGCTGACTTTCACTAGTCTCCCTTGTGAAATCCTTATCAATCTTCTCTTTGAATTTTAATGCAGATTTTACATAACTATATGAGACAGAATCTTTCTCATAAATCATGGTATCACAAAAATGTTTAAATGATTGGGGAAGAGAACATAACAACAAAATGGCTTGATCCTCATCTTCCATCTTAACATCTACATTCTCCAAATCCAAAATAATGGAATCAAATTTATCAATATGTGAGATATTAGATATACCTTCAGTCATTTTTAACATGTACAACTTTTACTTCAAATAAAGCCGATTCTCCACCGTCTTTTTCATATACATGGATTTTAATTTGTCCCACATGCCTTTGGTCGTCTTTTAGCCGGCAATTTCCTGCAAAACCTCATTAGAGAGATTTAATACAATACCTGATCTAGCCTTTTTATCTAGATCCAAGAAACTTTGTGTCAACATTCTGATGGCTTTTTCTCTACTCTTTCAAGAGCTAACTCACACCCATCCTGAATTAGAATGGTTTCCATTCTGAGTTACCATGTATCGAAGTTGATACTCCAGTCAAACCTTTCAATGGAGGTCTTAATTACTGTCATTGTGGCTAAAAGATCTAAAATAAGATATGGCTCTAATACCAATTTGTTAGGGAAAAATGGATCTCACGTTGTATCTAATAACCAAATAATAATAGATGATAGTAATGAGAAAAATAAATGAGATAATAGATGCAAAAATTTACGTGGTTCGGTCAATGTGACCTACGTCCACGGCAGGAGTCGGTGCCAAAATTCACTATTAAGTGGAGACAATTTACAAAAGTGGAACACAAATTAGAGGCCACTTTCTAACACAAAAAGATTTTTCTAAAATGCAAAAGAAATGAAAGAGAAAGGGGAAGAGAAAAGCTCTGAAGCTTTTCGTTTTGGGATGGTTTGAACTTCAGGAATGCTTTCCCTTTTATAGACAATTTTGAAGGGAAAAGTTGCTGTAGAAAAATCATACCGCTGAATTCTCATTTTTTTGAATTTTCATTTATGCGGCCGAAATGCATTTTTCATGCAGTTGCAAAATTGGAAACTCTGCTGCCAAAAGTAAACAATGAATGGTTGTTCTAGAGCAATTATTACAAAAATTATACTTTCTACTCGTGGCTAAAAGTTGGTTACAAGTAATGCTTCTCGAAAGTAGAATCTTTGAGCTTTTGATTTTTCGTTTTTTGTTTGTTTTGGACATAAGCATATAAGAAAGTTCAAATATTAAAGATATCTTAGTGGATTTCTGTCGTTAAGAACAATCATTCGGCAAATCCATACAAAATATTTTTCAATTCTCAGCAAATGGACGACTAGGACATTAAGTTAAAATAATGTTAGTGCTTCACAAATCAATGGATATTGTAGAAATGTTGGGACAAATTGAGGTCAAAATATTTGTACTACTTTAAGCTTGCCGTCATACAACGTTTACAAACAAATGACAACTTCCAAATTTGTTGGACCAAATTAAGTCGAGTTTTGATCAAGGCAAAATGCACAAAACGCCTTCAAACTTTTGTACCTTGTTTTTTTATTACGTTTGACGACTTTGAATCTTTTAATGCACAATTAATCTACAATTTTTAGTACACTTTCTTTTATTAGGGTATATTATTAAGTAAGGGCATATTATTAAGTAAAAATAACTCTACATGCCTATAAGTAACTTAGACTTCGTTTGAAAGAGGTATTTTTTGATTTTATGATAGAATTTTTTTTCTTGGGATTTATCATGAGAAATGAATATTTTTGGAGTGTTTAGATTAACGATTTTATTTGTTGAGATTTTTTTTGGAGATTTTTTTTATTAATAAAAGTTGGAAATTTAAAATTTTGAATTAATATTTTATTAATTTATTTTGGTGGGAGTTGTGATAGGAAGAATTATTTATTATTAAAATTTAAAATTCAAATTCAAATTTAATATTTTATTTATAAACAATACTGTAGGAAAAATAATTATTGTAGTATTATTTTTTGTTTTAAAATTTTGATGGAAAAATTGAATAAAACAAACAACTCATTTTGCATTTGTGAAATAAATCACAAAAACAGGAACAACCAAACATAATCTTATCTATTTATAAGTAATCGATCACAAATCCTGAAAAAAATGAGTGTTTTCTAGAAGTAGGATCGTTTTTTAAAAGTTTTCTAACAATATGATTGTTTTAAAACCCTATTCTAAATATAGCAAATTCGCATTTGCTGAATGCGAACTCTCTGAAATCGCATTCAGCAAATGCGAACATATGGTAAAAAAGTAAAACAAAAGTAAAATAAAAAATTATGAAAATAATGAATTAAATATAATAAAATAAAATAATTACATAATAAAATGTAATTATATAATTAATTTATATAATTTTTAAAAGTATCCGGACGTCCAGATGTAAGTCCAGATGCCAACTGTTTTATTCGGATGACTGCCTTATCATCCGGATGTAAGTCCGGATAAAACAATTGAAATTCGGATAAAACAATTGGAATCCGGACTTACATCTGGGCGTCCGAATTCCAATTGTTTTATTTTCAAAAATATGTAAATTAATTATATAATTACATTTTATTATGTTGTTATTTTATTTTATTATAAAAAATTCATTGGAAAAAAATTATAATAACTCAACTCACTCTTGTAAAAAATATTTAAAGTAATTAATTTAGAAAAAATTTAAACTCACACTTGTAAAAAATATTTAAAGTAATGATATAATTACATATAAAATAATTTAGAAAAAAATTGAACTCTCATTTGTGTGAATGGAGTTCTTTAAAATAAATCCGGACTAGTAAAGTAAAAAAAATTCATTGAAAAAAATTATAATAACGCAACTCAAGAATATTTTGAATATTTTGCTATTTTGCATAATGCTATAAACTATAAAAAATTTGCATTTGCCGAATGCGAACTCTCTGAAATCGTATTCATCAATGCGAACATATGGGAAAAAATTATAAAAAATAAAACAAAAGTAAAATAAAAAATTATTAAAATCATAAATTAAATTTATTAAATAAATAATTATATAATAAATAATGAAATTATATAATTAATTTATATATTTTTTAAAAATATCCGGACGTCCGGATGGCAATTGTTTTATCCAAACTTACATCCAAATGACTACCTTATCATCCGGATGAGTGCATTATCATCCGGATGTAAGTCCAGATAAAAAATTGGAATCCAGACTTACTTCCGGATGTCCAAATTCTAATTGTTTTATTTTAAAAAATATATAAACTAATTATATGATTACATTTTATTATGTTGTTATTTTATTTTATTATAAAAAATCATTGGAAAAAATATTTAAAATAATTAATTTAGAAAAAAATTGAACTCACACTTGGAAAAAAATATTTAAAGTAAATATACAATTACATATAAAATAATTTAGAAAAACTTTGAACTCGGATTTGGTGAATGGAGTTCTTTCAAATAAATCCGAACTAGTAAAGTAAAAAAAAATTTATTGGAAAAAATTATAATAACGCAACTCATGAACATTTTAAATATTTTGCTGAATATTTTGCTATTTTTCTGAATCCTATAAAATATAGGAAATTCGCATTTGCTGAATGGGAACTCTCTGAAATCGCATTCAATAAATGCGAACATATGGGAAAAAAATAAAACAAAACTAAAATAAAAAATTATTAAAATAATTAATTAAGTATAATAAAATAAAATAATAACATAATAAATAATTGTAAAAAAAAATGAAAACTGAGAAAGGAACTATATTATTCATCTAAAAACGAGAAAGGAGCTGCATTGCTGAAAAGGGGTTTTGCTGAATTTGGTGTTTGAAAAAAAAATCCATACCTTTCATCCTAAATTCAAATTCAGGAGTAAAGAGCTACGTTATACAAAATTTGCACTCCATCTCTTTGATTCTGCACCACATTCATCATTTTTATTTTGACAATACAAACCCTAGCTTTGTGAGCATTCTAATTGTTAGTGTGTTCTTCATTTGCAAAAAATCATTGTATCCAGTTCTTCACCATCAACACTTGGCATATTTTCAGAAAATCATTGTATCCAGTTCTTCACCATCAACTCTTAGCATTTAGAGGTATGAATTGAAATTGTGATATTAATATTAACTGTGAAATATTCATGAAATAATTTCTGGTATTATGGGTTTATTTCACTTGAAAAAATAATAATATTGGGAGTTATTATTTTACTGGATGTAAATTTTGGTTGAAGAAAAAAATGGTTTATGCTATTAATGGATGTCGGATTAGGATGAGTTGTTTAGCCAAATCTCTAGATATACCATTACAAGAAGATGATTCTAAAAAGGCTTGTAAACAGCGTGCTCGCACGTATATTCTGATGCTTTTAGGAGGGCATTTACTATCGGACAATTCTGGCTCTATGGTGTCTCTTCACTATTTAAATGCCCTTAATTCAATAAAACTAGCATCGTTATGTAGTTTGGGAAGTACGAATTTGGCACATTTATATCGTAGCTTGTGTAATGCAACATCACCTTCTGCAACCAATATTTGTGGCCCATTGGTACTATTACAGGTGCGTTTACATATATTTGCTCTTTACATATAACCTATTTTGGCACCTATTTATACTAATTAGTTTATAGTTATGGGTATGGGAGCGATTTCCTACATTGTGTCCAGAACGACTTATACGGTGCACTGATTACTCATGTCCTTATGGCGCGAGGTAATATGAATATATCATATATTTATCTTTTTGTTCCTATTACCTTATGCGCTTTTTTATTTTCAATCATTTACATCATAAAAAAATTTGGCAATTTGAGTTTCAGGTGGAACGTTAGATTTGATTTGTCAAACCTGTCTATGCATGTATTGTCTATCTATCGTGACCAATTGACTAGTTTACGATTTGAGGAGGTAATTTATGATTGATTTTGTAGTAATATATATATTTTTATAACAAATACGTTTAACTTTATGTCGGTTGTTAAATTGTAGTTTATTTGGATGCCATATACGGTCGAACTGCTATTTCAACTTCCTCCATATTGTAGCGATGGTAGAGAAATATGGAAAGCAGTTACGTATCTTATTTGCTGGGAGATTGTTGAACCGCACATGGCTAATAGAGTACTGCGACAATTTGGCATACATCAACCCATTCCGGTTCCTAGGTTGTTAGAGAATCATGCGGAATTACATAAAATGGACCGACGCGGAAGTGGCACTTATAACTGGGTCACAGTACATTAACCTTATGTTAGTCATTTCATTATGTGTACAAATTCGTTAGAGTCCGGTGACGTGGCTGATGATGTTACATATCCTTCTATTGAGTACATGGATTAGTATAAACAGTGGACTGTGATTTACATTAGAAATTTTGGTACAAACAGTAATGTTCAGAGTGGGTTTCGGGGTGATGGTGGTACAACCGAGTATTTGGTAAGATTTCTTAAGAGTTTGTCTAATCTTTTTTTTCTTACATATTTCGTATGATAATATTACATTTTCATCTAGATGGACGTGATGACCAGGATGTATTATATGGCGTTGGATAACATCAAATCTACTAATGAATGTGGTTCTAGCAATGCATTTGCCAAAGAAATAATGGAATACACACATGATGCAATGCAAAATGTTCGTAATGGCTATCATCTTCAAATTCGCCCATCACATGTACCGGAATGTAGTACGGATAGTTTGGACACATACTGAGTACCGAGATCTCACCGAAGTTAATTTACAGTTTCTTTTTCCTGGCAAGATATTTTACTCAATAACATGAGAAATAAACACAAATATAAGGGATACTCACAACCATATTGATCAGTTCCAAAAGAACATAACGAAAACAAAAGCAACACCATCCAATTGCTACTTTGAATATAAGAACTGACACAAATTGTTCACAAGAACCGATATACAAATCCCTCCCAGGTTTTCAATACAAATATTCCAAAAATATAAACTTTTATCAAAGTATCAAACCCATACCGACTTTTAAATAGAATAACTGCTAAATGCCGGCCCAAATAGGTAACAATGCGGAGTTGCAAAGCATATTTAAGTGTAAAAACAAGTTAGATCGGCAGAAAGCGAGAAAATATTCAGCACTTAAACAAACTGTAGGTGAAAGAAACATTCTTTACAACTGCAGATCTCAAATTTCAAGCTCAGCAACATAAAATTGCCGTAATTCAATCCTAAGAAATCCAAAAACCGTTAAAAAAACACGAACTTTATGCTTTGCACTTGTGACTTAAAACTACACTTGGAACCAAAGTAATAACAAAAAGCAATTCAAATTCGAAAAAACTAGAGCAATGTTAATTATGCTACACTAACTAGATAAAAATTGAGATAGAAAAACACGTAGACACACACACACACACAGAGTAAACGAAAGCAAATGGAAAAATAGGAACGTATACTTGTAAGTTGATAGGTGCAAATCGGGAATGCGTTAAGATATGGATGAGCAACTGAAATTTCACAAGAACCGATATTGTGCTAAGGTGAGCGTAAGGTTAATCGATCGATGAGCGAAAAAGTGAGAAACTGTTAATTCGATCAATTTGAGAGAAATTGAGTGAGGGTTCGGACGTCCAGAAGAGAAATTGTGAAGGAGGGTGGAGAAAGAAAAGTAGAGAGATAATACGCCTTTTGTGTCCGGACGATAATATGACATAAACAATTTTAACAAAAAATATATTTTTAAAACAACTTCTTTTAATTATTATCTGGACTTACATCCGGATTAGTGACATATCGTTCGGTACTTGCGTCCGGACGATAGTTGTCTCTTCCGGATACTGCTCCCTGTTTTATCCTGACTCACATCCAGATAGTGACATATCGTCCGGTATTTGTGTCCGATCGTTTCTATCAAATTATTATGGATTTTATAAAAAAAATTCTTGGAAAAATTATAATAACACATCTAATACTTTTGAAAAATATTTAAATTAATTATATAATTAAATATCAAATATTTTAAAACAATAATTTCGTTGAAAATTTGAACTCGCATTTGGTGAATGCGAGTTGTTTAAAATTATTCTTACTTGCGTCCGTACGTTTGTATCAAATTCATATTCATTTTATAAAAAAAAATTTATTGGAAAAAATTATAATAACGCAGCTCATACTTATAAAAAATATTTAAAGTAATTATATAATTACATATAAAATTATTTACAAAAAATTTGAACTCGCATTTGGTGAATGCGAGTTCAATAAAATAAGTCAGGATTCCCACTTTTTTATCCGGGCTTACATTCGAAATAGTGCCTTAGCATCCGGATGGGTCGTTCGGACATTGTAAATTTTTTACATGGATTTTATAAAAAAAAATTATTGGAAATAATTATATAATTACATATAAAATTATTTAGAAAAACATTTGAACTCTTTAAAATATATCCGCACTAGTATTGTCTCATTCGGATGTGAAGTTCGGATTCACACTTTTAGCATCCGGATTTCTTTTAAAGAACTCGCATTCACCAAATGCGAGTTCAATTTTTTTTAAAATTATTTTATATGTAATTAATTACTTGAGTTGCGTTATTATAATTTTTTATAATAAAATAAAATAACAACATAATAAAATGTAATCATATAATTAATTTATATATTTTTTAAAATAAAACAATTAGAATCCAGACGCCCGAATGTAAGTCTGGATTCCAATTGTTTTATCCGGACTTACATCCGGATGATAAGGCAGTCATCCGGATGTAGGTCCGGATGAAACAGTTGGCATTCGGACTTACATTTGGACGTCCGGATACTTTTAAAAAATATATAAATTAATTATATAATTACATTTTATTATGTAATTATTTTATTTTATTATATTTTATTTATTATTATAATAATTTTTTATTTTACTTTTGTTTATTTTTTTCCCATATGTTCGATTTCAGAGAGTTCGCATTCAGCAAATGCGAATTTGCTATATTTAGAATAGGGTTTTAAAACAATTCTATTGTTAGAAAACTTTTAAAAAACGATCCTACTTCTAGAAAACACTCTGAAAAAAGAGAAGGATTACGTTAGCTTGACAGCCAACATAAAACTTTGTCATTCAAATGATATGAATTATATTAAAAATCGTATAATATTATTAAGTAAAATAAAAAAATTAAATGAAGTATTACTAATATTAATTAAATGACTTGATGATTTGTTCTAATAAAAAAGTGTAACGAAAAGAGATACAACATTTGTTTAATAAAAATTCCAAAGTTTTGTTTAGCGTGAATCTAAGGAATATTTGGTCAGCAAAGTGTCCATTTTGTCCAAAAAAACGTTTTCTCGAAAAGTCTTTTCCCATTGTATCGCAAACAAATATCTTCAAATTTACGTGGCCCTAAATAGGGATATTCTAAAACTGCAATCTTCGTAGCCATGTTTATTTGTGAAGATTTTGCTTCTCAATTTGTTCCTTGTTATATCAATACCCCGAGTTGTATAAATTAAATGGATAGTTACATTTATATATGCAAACATTATTTTGTTTCAAATTCAACTCTCAAATCTTTCATTTTTCTGGTTTCTTTTATAAGATTTACAGTATCTATTAAATTGAAAAAAAAAAAAAGGAAATGGCAAAGCATAAGGTTGAATTTTACTAATTTTTTTTTTCATTTACATTTGACTACATGTCTCAAGTTTCAAAATATTATTCAATTCGTGAATATGTTATTTTGAGGTACTAAAATGTGCCATGGGGCATCATGTCGTTAAGCCTGGATTTTGATGATTAATTAACAATTAATTAAAATCTCTCATTCACAAATTTAAGCAGAACATATATTATTCATTTTTGGTATTGAATTCTTATTAGCCGGCAGCATGTAATTCCTCTATACATTAGCAAATAGTTTTCTTCTTCAACAGTTCTTTAACTCAAAGACGAATAATTAATTCTAGTTTTTCATAAAAGTTTTGCTTAAAAAATTTTCACAATTCATTTTTGACATTACTGTGATAAAAGTTTCTAGCGTTTATTATCTAAATAAACTAAGTTTCATGGCACACATATATAAAAAGCTTATTCTTTAGACATCACCAAATATTTTCTTTCTTCTATATTTGTTTCCTTTAAAATGAAATGATTCTAAGTTTTCTTCTTCACAATTCTTAATTTTGAAATTTCTGTTTCCCATTTTAAATCTTTTGGACTAGAGTTAAAAGTTTAATAAATGAACATGAAAATATCTAACTTCAGGCCACGTTTATATGTAAAGGACAAAGTTCTAGATAGTCGTTCAAACTAATTTTGTTTGTATGATCCAGATTTGTTTATGTAAATAAAGTTTTACAGTGTCATTGTATAAATGAATACTCATAATTTAAAAAGATAGTTCAAAACATATTTCAATCATCAAAAAAATAAAATAAAATAAAATAAAAATTGATGATATAAATATCATTTTGATTTTGAGTTAACTGCATTTAGTACATGTCCTGAGTTTTGACAAAAGTATTGACCAATTATATATATGTGAATTGAAGAAAATTACACTTTTCTCTCCAAAATGGACAAAAGCTAAAGTTGTTGAGCAATGATTTAACAAAACATTAAAAACCCATCACTTATTTTGTCCACAAAATGAAATAAAATTTTAAAAATAAATATCCATATTTATTGTGCTTATTTATTTTTTAAGTTTATTTCATTTTGTGGACAAAATAAATATAGACTTTTAGTCTTTTTATTAAATTCGTTGATCAACTTTAACTGTCAGTTCACTCTAAGGGTAACCATATAATTTCTTGAAACCACATAGTTACTTTTATCAATTAAACTTCATTATGGTAAATATAATTAACCCTTTGATTCTTTAATTAAAAAAATAATGCTGTGGCCCTGCTGAGTTTTAAGACGGCAGATCTTGTCAGTATAATTGGAAAGACTTATTCTTATTTGATGAAATTATATAGATTGCATATAGTCACCTACCTATATATAGAGGGCTCTGTTTCTTTATCTTTCACAACTCGAGTTCTTCATTGCCTTTCTAATTAGCTCTTCCTACATCTTTCTCATTAATTATTTTCACAAGTCGATCAACGTACGTTGATGATGATGATGAAAGGCAACATTCTATGTCTGGCTTTGATAGCCCTTTCTTGTACTGTCGCCATTGCATTTGATCCCAGCAATTTGCAAGATTTTTGTGTTGCTGACAAAAATAGCAAAGGTTAGATTTCTATGCATGTTCATATATACTTTTTTGTATTGGATTAATTGTTAACTTCATATCTCACTCCTTCCAACTTATCGAGCATGCATGCTTTTGCATCAATTGCTTTAGCTGTTTAGCATGTTGCTAATTGTACTCCAATTGCTTTTGTGTCCTTCTAAAATTTGAAAAATTATACTATATCTTTTTAAAAATTACAAATTTTCAATGGAATCGTTGAGAAAATTAGAATTTCGCTCCCCTAAAAAAACTAAAATATAACTTTTGGCTTCCAAATGATTCCCTCTAGTTCCTCCACTATTTCTTAATGAATTTATGTTCATCCACAGCTTTGGTTAATGGCGCGGCTTGTCTGGATCCTAGCAAAGTTCAAGTTGAAAGTTTCACCATTAGCGGACTTCATTTAGTTGGGAACACATCAAACAATTTAGGCTTTGCAATTACCCCAGTCACCGTTGCTCAACTTCCAGGACTCAACACTCTTGGAATCTCAATGGTTCGTTTTGACTATGCGCCGGGAGGTCTGTCACCAATCCATCTTCATCCTCGTGCTTCGGAGATCATCACAGTTATACAAGGCACCATTGAAGTTGCTTTTATCACGTCTGCCCCAGACCAAAAGCTCTTCAAAAAAGTTCTTCAAAAGGGAGATGTCTTTGTATTCCCAATCGGTTTAATTCATTATCAGAGAAATATTGGAAACCAAAACGCTGTCACCATCTCCGGTTTGAATGGCCAAAATCCCGGTGCCATTTTCGTGGCTAATACAGTTTTTGGATCAAACCCGCCTATTGCTGCTGACGCTCTCGCCAAAGCATTTCAGATTGACCAGAAAGTCGTAGACAATCTTCAAACAATCTTCTAATTGAAGAACACTATGAAGAAATTCTACAAATGTTCAAGCTTTTAGGCCGTTTCGTGACAGTTCTTCAAGATTCAGTAATCAAAGGGAATTATTCATTTGTGATCCTTTAAATTGCCATAATTTGTGTTACATGTTTGTGTATTTCTAGAGTTGTTGGCTCATCAACTCATTTTTCTTTTGTAATTTCTTATTCCAAATGAGAAGAGAATCCAATATTTGTTAAATCGAATTAAGTGTCGTACATGTATTTAGCGTGGATGACAACAGTCACCACTCTTCTCCCTCTAAACCTAAAAGAAACCCACCACTCTCAAAAACAGTAAGGGGAGGCGGACGTGCAGGCCCAGGGCAGGGCTAGCGTGGCCCGGTTTGGGTGTCCGGAATCTACAACTTTTGGAGGAGTAAGGGGAGGCGGCAGTTCTGCCGCTGCCCCCACCATCTCACCTCCCAAAATCCAAATTTTTAACCAATATTTTCTTGTCTCCTCTTATGGGAGGGTGTTGTCTCTCTTTATGAGAGTGTTTTGGTCTCCCAAATGGATTTTTTTTTCTCTCTACCTGAGAGTAAATCTCCATTTTTGGAGTAATTTCATGGTGAAGGAAAACAAAAAAAGTTTGAAACTTGGATGCAGAGCATGAACACCGCACTGTGTGAGTATTGTGATGCTTCTAATTTCAATCAGAGAAAAAAAATGGAGAAGGAATGTAGAAAATTTTCTCCAATCGGCTTGTTAGGAACTCAAGGTTCTCTCTTCCACCATTACTTCTTTCTCACATTTTGGCTTTGGACATGGAGATCGATTGATTTTGATTGTGAATCTGGATGGAAGAAGAATTTGTTTTTAGTTAATTTTGCTTGGGGATAAAAGTTTGGTTTTGGATAGCTACTAGGGAGTGAAAAACTTCAGTCCAGCCTTACTATTAGGGAGAAAAAACTACTTCAATTTTAGTTATGCTTGAGAATGGAAGAAACTCCAGTTTTAGCTCTCAATACCAAGTGGATATTTTATATTTCATGACTTGTAAATGTTTTGAGTATTGTTTTACTCAAATTTGTTTCGCATTAGATCATTAGTTTAATTGCTTGTATTGCAGGTCACTTGTTTGCACTGAGGAGATAAGTTTAGCTATCTCAACTTAGTGTACTTATTATCAGCTATTCAGCTGTAATGTAGTGTAATTTATCTTCATTGAATATAATGAAAATATCGCTTTTGTCAAAAAAAAAATTAAGTGCCGTACATATGAATTTTAAACAAGTCTAAAGTATGATCTCCTTCCAACCATAATTTATTGTTGTCATGTTACCACTTGAAAAACTCAACCATTTTATTGCAATCTAAGGTAATATAATGATATATACATATAATTTGCGAAAAATATGAATAGTATAGTAGTGTGTAGGGTATAAGAGAGTATTTTTGAGAGTGAGTAGCAAGTTTTTAAACTCATGGGATCAACATTAAACCATTGCTATCTTGTCTTGAATTTATATGGATGATTTTAATAAAAAAGTAATGGTAAAGTATTTAATGTTCTAAAAACTATCCATTACTCACAAAAATTTCAAGGATCAAGCACATCCGAAAAACATTGAACATCCAAACCTATTTTTTAAAAGAGTAAAAATGCTTTCGAGAAAGGATCAAATTGCTAGTGTTCTTGAGGGGCATCCGAACCTATTTCCTTGAAAAAAAATTTAAAATAAAACTTTTTGGAATTCAAGGATCAAACAGCCGATACTTCGGCAGGATGTTCAAACCTAAACTCGAGGAGTGTTGTGTTAGGATTAGACGCTCTAATCCAACCTGTAGAAAACGATTAAAGATGCGAAAATAAAAGAACACACAGATTTATAGTGGTTCACTCTCAATGTGAGAGCTACGTCCACTTGCTGCTTCCAGATTTCACTATGATAAATTGAGTTACAAAAAGGATATGTCTCTCTCTCAGTCACTCGTCTTAGTTCATTCATAACCCTACATGTATCTTTATATACTCAAAAATAGGGCTACGAAAAAGAGGATAAAAACACCAAAATACCCCCGACAACAAAAGACCCTTAAACATAAGGTCTTTACACGTCTTAGGCTCCACAACTCAACAATCTCCCACTTGGAGACTAATCTCATCATCCCTCCATCTGTAGCGGCTCCCTTCCTTGATGCTTCATCCAAGAAGTCCAACTGAAGTTGCAGACAACTTCAGCTTCTCACTCGTCACAGCTTTCGTCAACATATCAGCTGGATTCTGACTTCCTGGAATTTTCTCAAGCACTAGCACTCCATCTTCTAATGCTGATCTGATGAAATGATAACGCACCTGTATATGTTTTGTCCTGCCATGATAAACCGGGTTCTTTGCCAAATGGATGGCACTTTGGCTGACACAATGCAATACACTTCTATCGTAGTTTTGGCCTAACTCGCGTAAGAAAGGCTGCAACCACATCATCTCTTTCGCGGCTTCTCTCACCGCAACATATTCAGCTTCGCAACTAGAAAGAGCAACTACCTTTTGAAGCTTCGAGACCCAACTGATCGCGGTTCCACCTAAATTATAGACATACGCAGTTGTGCTCTTCCTACTGTCAACATCACCACCATTATCAGCATCAACGTATCCATCCAAACCTAAGTCTGACTTTTGAAAACATAAAGCGAATCCCGAACTTCCTTCAAGTATCGCAAAATCCACTTTACTGCTTCCCAATGTTGCTTTCCTGGATTGCTCATAAATCTGCTAACAACTCCCACTGCATGTGCAATATCTGGCCGTGTACAAACCATCGCGTACATAAGACTACCAATGACGGAGGCATATGGAACCTCGGCCATGTAATCCTTCTCTTCTTCGGTCGAGGGCGGCTGATCTTTAGATAGTCTGAAATAACCAGCCAATAGTGTAGTGACCGGCTTTGCATCATATAACTTGAATCTGCTAAGAACCTTCTTCATATACTCTTCTTGTGAAAGCTTGAGAATTTCTCTGTCCCTGAAGATCCTCATCCCAAGGATTTGTTTTGCAGCACCCAAATCCGTCATCGCAAATTCTTCAGACAACTCCCACTTCAGCCTGTCAATCTCATGCAAGCTTGCTCCAACAATCAACATGTCATCAACATAAAGGAGCAGAATAATATAGGAGTTATCAAATCTTTTAATGTAGCAGCAATGATCGGCTTCACACCTTACAAAGTTATTATTTTTCATGAAACTATCGAACCTTTTGTACCATTGCCTTGGAGCCTGTTTCAAACCATACAAGCTCTTTTGAAGCTTACACACAAGCTCTTCTTTCTCTTTCACCTCGAAGCCTTGTGGCTGCCGCATGTAAATCTCTTCATCCAAATTGCCATGGAGAAAAGCGGTTTTCACGTCCATTTGCTGAAGATGAAGATCTTCTTTCACAACCAAACCTAAGACAGTTCTGATCGTCATCAACTTGACCACTGGTGAGAAGATCTTGGTGTAGTCAATACCTTCTTTCTGCTGAAAACCTTTAAAAACCAATCTAGCCTTGTACCTCTTGCTCCCATCATGTTCTTCTTTAATTCGGTAGACCCACTTGTTGTGCAGTGCTTTCTTCCCTTTCGGCAACTCAGCCAATTGCCAAGTTTGATTTTACTGTAATGAGTCCATCTCATCTTTTATGGCTGCCTCCCACTTAATCGAATCATCAGACTGTGTTGCCTTGTCATAACATTCTGGTTCCCCTCTGTCAATCAGCAGGATGTGATTAAGAGACGGAGACCATCTCTCGGTTGGTTTTCTGATTTTGGATGATCTTCTCAGTTCTGCAATCGGTGTTTGTGGATTTTCCTCTAGAGCCACATTCTCATCAACTTCTTCTTCATCAATACCCCAATCTTCTTCAACAGTCGGAGTATTATCAGCTGAAAAATCTCTCAAATTGACCATAGTAGACTCTTTCAATTCGGAACTCCCACTATCAGAAGTCTTGCCAACAACGTCTTTGTAAAGAACCTGTTCGTTGAAGATGACGTTCCTGCTACGAATGATCTTCCGATTTTGATTATCCCAGAAACGATAACCAAACTCGGCGTCACCATAACCAATAAAAAACACTTCTTAGACTTAGGATCAAGCTTGCTTCTATTAGAATCATCAATATGAACATAAGATAAACAACCAAACACCTTCACAAAAGAAAAGTTTACCTTCTTATCGCTCCAAGATTCTTCTGGAATTTTGAAATCTAGAGGTACGAAGGGTCCTCTGTTGATCAGGTAGGCTGCAGTATTGATCGCATCTGCCCAGAATGTTTTAGGCAGCCCGGCAAGCAATCTCATGCTCCTTGTACATTCATTCAGCGTCCTGTTCATCCTTTCAGCTACTCCATTCTCTTGAGGCGTTTGTGGAATAATCTTCACCATCTTGATCCCATTCATAGCACAATACTCTCTGAAATCTGCATCGATGTACTCGCCTCCGTTATCAGACCTTAGACATTTGATCTTCAGATTCGTTTCATTCTCAACCAAGGCCTTCCACTTCTTGAAAACACTAAACACATCAGACTTGTTCTTCAAGAAGTAGACCCATACCTTTCTTGTTGAATCATCTATGAATGTCACGTAGTAGTATGATCCACCAAAAGAAGAAACATGTGCGGGTCCCTAAACGTCAGTATGCACCAATTCCAGTTTTTCCTTCTTCAGCTCATTCCCAATCTTTGAGAAACTGACACGTTTCTGTTTCCCAAGAATGCAGCTCTAACATAGCTGATGCTTGACGGGCTTCAACTCTGGAATCTGACCACTCTTGACAAGAAGCTTCATTCCTTTCTCGCTTATGTGGCCTAATCTACAATGCCACAACTCTGTGTTCTTCAAGCTATCATCAACAACAGCAACTGTGTCTCTGCAGGTTATGTATAAGGTTCCTTTTTTGTGACCTCGAGCTACGACCATCGCTCCTTTAGATACCTTCCAAGCACCTTTTCCGAAACTGACATTGTGACCTTCATCATCAAGTTGTCCAACCGAAATCAGATTGCGCATCAACCTTGGAATGTGTCTCACTTTACTAATCTTCCAAACAGACACATTTTCCATCTTTAGTTTGATTTCCCCGATGCCCACAATATCCGGTGGCTTACTATCTACAAGGTAGACCTTTCCATAGTTTCCAGCCACATAATTTTCCATTAGTTCCTTGTGTGCGGTGGTGTGAAACGATGCTCCTGAATCCATAACCCACGAGTCTATAGGACTGTCAATTGACAGAAGCAACGCATCAGTGATCTCTTCCATTACTGTGTTGGCTCCATCACCTTTATCATCGTTGTTCTTCTTTGGTGCTCTGCAATTTCTCTTCATATGACCCTGCTTGCCACAATTCCAACACTCAAATGTTCGCCTGGACTTGGACTGACCCCTCCCATTCTTTGACTTGGATCTCGATCTGCCCTTACCCTGGTTGGAATTTCTCTCATTATTTCTTCCCCTATTTTCAACATTCAAAGCTGAGTTTTTCGATGTTTCACCAGAATCAATCTTACGAACTTCCTCGGCAAGAATACAATCTCTCACATCATTAAATTTCAGTTTATCACTACCTACTGAGTTACTGACTGCTGCCCTCATAGGCTCCCAGCTATTAGGTAGAAACGCTAACAGAATTAAGGCACGTACTTCATCATCAAAATCAATTTTCACAGATGACAATTGATTAACGATTGTATTAAATTCATTTAGATGTGTTGCCACAGAAGCACCTTCAACCATCTTTAAATAAAATAGTTTCTTCATTAAAAATACCTTGTTGTTCGCTGAGGGTTTCTCATACATGTCAGATAAGACATTTATAAGGCCTGCGGTGGTTTTCTCCTTCGCCACGTTGGGAGCAACGTTTTTTGCCAACGTCAACCGGATGACTCCCAGGACTTGTCTATCAAGAAGATTCCACTCATCATCAGCCATCTTCTCTGGTTTCGTACTCAAGGGAAGATGAAGCTTTTTCCCGTACAAGTAATCCTTAATTTGCATTCTCCAAAACGCGAAATCTGTGCCATCGATTTTCCCGATACCGTATACCGAGCCATCTTCGCCAGTCATCGTTTCCAAACACTCCGACCTAACCCGTAGCTCTGATACCAATTGTTAGGATTAGACGCTCTAATCCAACCTGTAGAAAACGATTAAAGATGCGAAAATAAAAGAACACACAGATTTATAGTGGTTCACTCTCAATGTGAGAGCTACGTCCACTTGCCGCTTCCAGATTTCACTATGATAAATTGAGTTACAAAAATGGTATGTCTGTCTCTCAGTCACTCGTCTTAGTTCATTCATAACCCTAAATGTATCTTTATATACTCAAAAATAGGGCTACGAAAAAGAGGATAAAAAACACCAAAATACCCTCGACAACAAAAGACCCTTACACATAAGGTCTTTACACGTCTTAGGCTCCACAACTCAACGTGTTGAAAATTCTTTTAACACTTTGATCGGACAACCGATCTCCAAATGGAGCATCCAAACCTATCTCCCCTATTTCCCCTTTAAAATTGTTCAAAATGGGACCAGATAAGTGTTGTATTTGCATAAACCAACAACTTTGTAAAGAAAATTAGTGTTCACTTTATACAAAATTGCAAGTGGAAATTTGCAACAAAATAAATCTGGTGCACTTTAAACATGTTCAATTTAGTATATATATTTTTTATTTTTTAATTTTTTGCAAATACCATACACGAGACACTACTACAAATTGAGCCTATAGCAACACCCATAAAGTGTTGATTTAGGCCCTAAAAATGTTGCTATAAGCCTAAAGCAACACTTTACAAAGTGTGTTATTAGAAGGTATCTCCTTAGATCTATAGCAACACTTTTTCCATTTTAAGCAACACTTTTTAGATGTGTTGCAATTGTCAGAATATGCAACGCTTTTATTTGTGCAACACTTTTTTCTCTACAAATGCAACACTTTTTTATTTATTACCTTTAAACTATTGCAACACTTTATCCTGTAAAATGTAACACTTTTTACAATTTTTTAACCCAATAATGTAACATTATTTCCCATAAAATCCATCACTTTTTTGTATATAAGTAACACTTTTATCATTCAAATGCAATTATTTAAAATTGATAATTCAAAATAATATTTTTTATTATAAAAATATTCATAGTGTCAAATACAAAATTAATTGATAAAGTTAGTGTCAAACTATATACCCCTACCGAAATTTACAAATATAAGCCAACTAATGACACATTACAAAAAATAATACTACAAAAGTATGGATATTTCTACTACAAATTCTGCAGTGCTATTTGTTCATCAAGTTTTTCTTCTCATGCGATTCATCTTTCAACATCTTCTAGAACTTGACAATCTTTGAACTTTTTAAGCCTGAAAAACAACAAACAATCACCATCATCAATTTAATCAGTTGCTGAATCTACAAAACATAATTTACTTATTATGCACAAAAGAATCTCACCCAAGGACATCCAACCTTCCCTTTGGATTTTCTTCAATTGGTGAGGAAGAAAACCATGAAAAAGAAAAGAAATGAGCATTAAGCATTAACAAAGGTATAGCAATCAGATTCCAATTACCGATAAGAACTCGACATAGATGCGACACTCAGCAAATGAGGATGTAGGAGTTCAAACTCAGCAAAGGTATAGCAATCCAGAATCTGGAGTGTGAATTATTTCAAATGTAATGGAAGCTACTACTTCTAATCATGGACAATTCAGGCCAATACGGAACACGATAAAGCTCCAATCCAAGTCAATTAAGCTCTCATTAGCAGAAATAGAGCAAAAATAGCAAAGCTCATTTGGAAAAACATTTGAACACAGTTGCAGTACATGACAATACGTTTCATCAGTAGCATGCAATCAGCCTTACAAAGATACAATACACCAAAGAATATGTGCTGAAACCAAATCCAACCATCCAAAGTCCAGATTCACTTCTGAATTTACAATTCAAATTTATCCATTCAAGCGTTTAGTTTCCAATTGAGCAAATGAGTGTACACTTAATCATTAATTGAGAGTTCAGAAAAAAGAATCCATATGCCATGGCTCGAAATTAGAACACCCACCACCATGGGAGATAGCAAAATGCTTACCTCCGGAGTGATTTAAGCCTGGTAGTAAGAGCGTATGTGGAGCAGCCCAGCGGCAGTCTCCATGTGAGCACATGTGTAAACTGCCGGTGTGATTCCGGCCAATGATATAAGGTCAGCGGTGAGCTTCCAGCATCGGCGACCCATCCTCAAGCATCCGTCTTCGAGCTTCTACCAGTGAGATATGGACCGATCTGTGTGGTCACCGGCAGATTGGAGCTCGCGTGAGGCAGATCTGAGCTCTCCTCATCCTGCCGTCGCCGCCTCTAGCTTCCAGTGGAAGGGATTGGCCATTGGAGCACATCGGAGCCAAGAGATATGTCCAATCTGACTTCAGAAATCGGACAAACATGAGAAGCTCTCAGTTTAATCTTGCGTTCTTTGAAGTTCCAGGTGTTGATTTAAATCCCTACTACAGAGAAAGGTGGAAGCTTCACACAAGAAGCTATCTTAAGCGGATGAGTCCCGATCCTGGATTGTTCGGCTGAAGAGAGGGGGTTTGCTGGTGGTGAATTTTTTGGCCTGTGGTAAAGGACTATCGGTGTGAGCCTGTTAAAGCAAGAGCTGAAGGATGGAGTTTGCTTAATGATGGAAGCCGTGGGGTAAAGTGTTTGGTGAGTATATTAAAAGCTGTAGGGCCGGTTTTGGCCAGAACTGAAGAAAAAATCTGGCAGGAGTTAGAGAGAAGGTGGAGAGAAAAAAAATCTAGTGAATTCTAGTGATTACATGCAGCCTTGCAATACTCTCTTTCAGTTTTTTACTTTAAAAAAATACGTATTCTTATTTTAATTAGTAGAAGAAATATATATATATATATATACACTTACTAAATCATTTATATTTTTAATATAATTTATTATCTTTTCTAAATTGTTAACTATTTTTAGATTGATCCATTTAATTTTTTTGTTATTATATTTTATATATTTATTTTTCTTCGTTAGATTACTTTAATATGTATAAAAATTTTAAAATATTGAATGAACACTTAAAATCATCAATAATACAAATAAGATAAATATAAAGAGACTATATACTAAATTGAGTAAAAACAATTCATAAAATATAATAAACAAGATATAAATTAATTTATATAAAAAATGAAATAAAAGGAAACGAAGAAAATTGAAAAAATAAAGAAGTACACATATTTGGTAAAAAAATTAAGCAAATCTTTTATGGCTCAAACTAACAATATTTAAGTATTAACACAAAACCATTGAGTAGATAAATTGAGATTAATGTCAGTTTTTTACTTTAAAAAAATACGTATTCTTATTTTAATTAGTAGAAGAAATATATATATATATATATATATATACACTTACTAAATCATTTATATTTTTAATATAATTTATTATCTTTTCTAAATTGTTAACTATTTTTAGATTGATCCATTTAATTTTGTATTATATTTTATATATTTATTTTTCTTCATTAGATTACTTTAATATGTATAAAAATTTTTAAAATATTGAATAACACTTAAAATCATTCAAATAATACAAATAAGATAAATATAAAGAGACTACATACTAAATTGAGTAAAAAAATTCATTAAAATATATATAAACAAGATATAAATTAATTTATATAAAAAATGAAATAAAAGGAAACGAAGAAAATTGAAAAAAATAAAGAAGTACACATATTTGGTAAAAAAATTAAGCAAATCTTTTATGGCTCAAACTAACAATATTTAAGTATTAACACAAAACCATTGAGTAGATAAATTGAGATTAATGTTTAAATATAAGATAAAAAATTAAATTTAGTTTATTTCTCATTGATGAGAAAAATAAAATTAATGCCTTAGATACATAATAAAGGCAATATTTCTTAAAAGTGTTGCATATTTATACAATAATTGCAACACTTGTAAAATAAAAATGCAACACTTGTAAATAAATGTTGCATTATATGTATATATGCAACACTTATTTTAAAGTGTAGCAACTTTTTTAAAAACTTGTATCAATTGTAATATTTTAAAAGTGTTGCCATGAAAGTGTTGCTACAGCTTCATTTTGTAGTAGTGAGAGGAAGATATCAACTATAATTTTATTAATTAAAAATCAAGTGACCTAGAGGGCGACAAAACGAACCCTCTAGAAATTACAAAATCAAGATAGAAAAAGTAAAAAATAGTACTACTCCCTTTTGGTTTTCATTTTCTAACAGTTGGAAGGTGTAACATATCCAACCTAACTTCCCCTCAACCTGGGGATGGGAGTTCACTTTCATTAGAATAAAAAGCATCGCCCAATGAAAAAACTCCCATATTCGCTAGAATATCAGCTAGCTTGTTCCCTTGCTTATAGTAATATTGTATGTTGCAATGAGAAATAAACAAAGCTTTGAAAAACGAATCAGACTATGAACTGACCTATCTAAGGGGTCAATTCGGTCAGATTGAACGAAAAAATTAGATCACGTCATAAATAAATTTAAATTATAAATATATGAAGAATTCATAAAAATTATATCTAACTACAAATATTTACTAAATTATTGTTAAAATATATAATATTAATGGAACATTATTATTTCATTTACAAATTAGATATTATTTAATATTAAATATAATAATTTTAAAATGAAAGAAAAATATACAAATGTTTTAAAGTTTGTGAAGATTTTTAATTTTATATAGGCATTTAATCTATCAAAAAATAAGACAAAAGTAGTATATCAAGTATTTATTATTTATTTATTTATTTTGAGTGAGTTAAAAAAAGGATATAAAATAAAAAATAGGCCCATAAACAAATGTATTGAAATTGGATCTAACATTCAAAATCAAAAGATAAAATTTAAAAACTTACAATTAACATTAGGCCCAAAAATGCATTATTATTGGATTAGAATTAAAAACTAATAAAAATTCCAACAATTAAACCCTAAAGTTTAAAATTAAAATTTAAAAAAAAATTGGGTCAACTGGTCAAAACTCTGGTTCGAGTTTTGACCGACTTTGACCGATTTTCTGTAAAAGCGGGTTTTAGAAGAAAATTAGACCGAACCAAAGTCTGGTCACCTGTCGGACCGGCCAGTCCGGTCGAATTTTCAGAACAATGGAAATAATTTGCTTCAGTTCTATCACTTCATGAAATATAGTTTAAGGGTACTTCTTACATTCTTCAACATGTTGATCAAGAATAAAGAGTCCACTTCAATTTTGGGAAAGAGAGAGCCTTTTGAGAAACACAATTGAACATCATATAGCAAAGTTTTCACCTCAGATTGAACATTTGTACCAATACCAAAATAACGAGAGAATGCAAAAATTGTTCGACCATTACAAATTACAATCTCTTAGCAAACCCCACTTCCCATCAAACTAGGATTGTCTTTAGAGCAAATGGGGATATGGTCAAGAAGGATATGTTTTGTAAGGGTGGTTTTAGGGTAAGTCCATCACCTAAAATTTATCTAATATATAGGGAGTGGCGACCCACCTCGAAATAGAGGTTTTGCCAAAAAAAAAAGGATTGTCTTTAGAGCAACCATCAAAGTTAAGTTTCACCAATCTTATAATAGAAGAGTGCCAACTAACTAAGATAATATTTGATGATGTCAAATATCACCAAATGCTGTGAGGTCTCCCTGAGGTCACGTGCTCCTTGTATTGTCACCTGAAACCTAGAAGACCTACAACACAAACGTTAGAAATACCCCCGGGCTGTACCGGGGAGTATGCTCCGATGCTTAAGTCAGTTTGGATCCCTGAGCAATAAGCTTAATACGTAATAAAAGTTGTAGAGAAAGTAACCCCTTACCAGGTGATAATGAGGTTCCTTTTATATAGTCGTACCTGATAGAGTTCTAGTAGGATTAGAACTTCTCAATTCATCAGTAGACTTATCCAGAAGAACTCAGGTTCAGATAGGATATGTACAAGAAGAGTCCTAGTACAATTCTACCCTTATCAATAGCCCCTCAGATCGGTTGAGATCCCTTGGACTGTGACTTTTAGAATAATTGATGAACAAGTGCTTTTTTATGTCAATTATGCTATGAAGCATTCCATGCATGTGGAACCTTGTTTTGCAATTAGAGCTGTAGCATGGAATATGCATATAATGGATCAAGATTTGAAACATGATTTTTTTTGTATTTATGAATTAAATGCATGTGATGAAGAATGCGATAATGTAGAATTGGATGATGAAGATTGTATGAGTATTTCTGAGATTGCAAATTTAGTAGAGTGTTGTGTCCTGGATGAATCAATTTTTGAAATGCAAGATAAAGTGCTAGTAGAAACTCCTTTACAGGAACCATGTGTTAAGAGTTTTGAAAAGAATGGTGATTGCAATGTTATAACTAATGATGTTTGTGCACCCACTGAGGTGAGGTATGAAGAACTGTTATGCAGGAATGAGAGACTCATGCCATCTATTATGGTGCCACCTAAGTTGGAACTCAAGCCCTTGCCACCTTACTTGAAATATGCTTTCTTGGGTGAGAATGAGACCTTGCCCGTAGTGATCTTTTCAAAGTTGGAAGTATGGCAAGAAGAGAAGTTACTTGGTGTGTTGAGAAGATTCAAGCAAGCCATTGGTTGGACTATTGCAGACATAAAAGGAATTAGCCCAAGCATTTGCATGCACAAAATCTTGTTGGAGGAAAATGCTATTCCAGTAAAGGAGCTAAATCCTCAAATGATTGAGGTGGTGAAAAAGGAAGTAATCAAGCTTTTGAATTTTGGTATGATTTTCTCAATTTCTGATAGTGAGTGGGTGAGCCCCGTGCAATGTGTGCCCAAGAAGAGTGGTGTCACAGTGGTGAAGAATGGGGCTAATAAGCTCTTGGAGGCTAGGATATTAGTGCTTAGCGCGTGTGCATGGACTACCGCAAACTCAATAAAGCAACAAGGAAAGATAATTTCCCACTACCTTTCTTGGAGCAACTACTGGACAGAATTGCTGGGTTTCTATTCTATTGTTTCTTGGATGGGTACTCAGGCTATAATAAAATAGCTATAGACCCTAAGGATCAAGAGAAGACTACATTCACATGCCCCTTTGGTACCTTTGCCTATAAGAGGATGCCTTTTGGCCTATGCAATGCTCATGCAACCTTCCAAAGGTGTATGATGACCATTTTTTATGATATGGTAGAATCCATTATTGAAATTTTCATGGATGATTTTTCGGTGTTTGGCATGACCTTTGATGGGTGCCTTGACAATTTGGAAAGAGTGCTGCAGAGATATAAGGAGACCCATTTGGTTCTCAATTAGTAGAAATGCCAATTTTTGGTGCATGAGGGCATAGTCTTGGGGAATAAGATCACACAAGGGCATTGGAGTAGACAAGGCCAAGGTGGATGTCATAGCAAAGTTACCACCTCCCACCAACGTCAAAGGCATAAGAACCTTTTTGGGCCATGCTAGATTCTATAGAAGGTTCATCAAGGATTTCACAAAGATTGCAAGGTCATTGTGTAGCCTACTAGAGAAAGATGTTAAATTCGTTTTTGGTGCAGATTATTCAAAGGCATTTGAGCTATTGAAAGAGAGGCTTATGGAAGCTCCAGTGATAGTCACACCACAATGGGGTGAGCCCTTTGAGATTATATGTGACGCCAGTGACTATGCTCTTGGTGTTGTGCTTGGGCAAAGGAGGAACAAGGTATTCCACACTATCTATTATGCCAGCAAATTGTTGAACGAGGCTCAAATGAACTACAACACAATAGAGAAGGAAATGCTTGCGGTGAGTTTTGCCTTCGATAAATTTTGTGTGTATTTATTGGGCTCTAAGGTAATTGTGCACACCGACCATGCAGTCCTAATATACTTGTTGGCCAAAAAGGAGGCAAAGCCTAGGCTCATCAGGTGGGTTTTGCTTCTCCAAGAATTTGATGTGGAAATTAGGGATCGCAAGGGGCCTGAAAATGTGGTGGCCGATCACTTGTCAAGACTGGACTCACATGGACAAGACAAGCCCAATGTGTTGATTCGTGAGCACTTCCCAAATGAGCAAATTTTCAAGGGAGAAAATGAGAAGTTGCCTTGATATGCTGAAATTGTCAATTTTGTGGTTGCTGGGTAAGTTCCCTCATACTACTCACATGAGCAAAGGAAGAAGTTGAGGCATGATGCTAGGTATTTCTTTTGGGATAATAACGCCCTGTATAAGATTTGCAGTGACCAAGTAATTAGGAAATGTGTGAAGGAATGTGAGAATGATGCAATTTTGAAGGCATGCTATGAAGCCCCATTTGGAGGCCACTTTGGTGCTAGTAAGACGGGTTTCAAAGTGCTGTAAACTGGTTTCTATTGGCCTCACATCTTTGTTGATGCACATATGTGAATGGGTCATTGGGACAAGTGCCAAAGGAGTGGCAACATTTCATGGCGAAATGAGATGCCTCTAAACAACATTTTGGAAATGGAACTTTTTGACGTTTGGAGCATAAATTTCATGGGACCTTTCCTAAGTCGTGTGGCATGGAGTATATTCTAGTAGCTGTGGACTATGTGTGGAAGTGGGTTGAGGCCGTGGTACTCCCACACAATAATGCAAGAAGTGTGACCTCATTTCTTAAGAGGCATATCTTCAACAGATTTGGCACTCCAAGAGCTATAATCAGTGACGAGGGTTCACACTTTTGCAACAAAATTTTTGCATCATTATTGGCTAAGTATGGTGTGAAGTACAAGGTGTCTACAGCATACCACCCACAGACTAGTGGTCAAGCTGAAATCTCTAATAGAGAAATCAAAAAGGTATTGGAAAAGGTGGTAGGACCTAATAGGAAGGATTGGGCTTTGAAGTTAGATGATGCATTATGGGCGTACAGAACTGCATATAAATCTCTTATTGGTGCCTCACAATTTCGACTCGTTTTTGGCAAGGAGTGGCACTTGCCTATGGAGCTTGATCACAAGGTTTTTTGGCCTATTCAAAAGCTGAATATGGATTTAGATGGAGCACAATCTAAGCGGATGATGGAGCTCAATGAGCTAGATGAATTTCGGTTCAACTCTTATGTCAGTGCCAAATTGTATAAGGAGCGGACCAAGAGAATGCATGATGCCAAGATTTGAGCTAAGAGTTTTGCTCCTGGCCAAATGGTTTTGCTCACTACTACAGAATATATAATTTAAAACGGTCTATTTAAAACGGTTATTAATAACCCGTTCTAGATAATTGGGGCGGTGGCATTTTTGTAATAAGAATTAGAAAAACGTAAACTTTCTAAAACGGTTACATTATAACTGTGTTAGAAAGTCTCTTGATGTCAGTTTCTAAAACGGTTCGGGAGACAACCGTTTTAGAAAGTCTCTTGATGCCAGTTTCTAAAATGTTCGGGAGACAACCGTCTTTAGAAACTATTATCATCTCCATTTTAAGAACGGTTTTCTAACTAACCGTTTTAGAAAATGTACCGATAAAAATTGATAATGCATTTTATTCTCTTGTAGAACAATGCTATAGATCGATAAATGGATTCAAGTAAGACACATTTGTGTTCTTCAGCTTCTGAGTCACTAAAAGGGTCAATAATTTTGTGTTCTTACCTCTCTTTATCTTCTTTGGTGAACTTGAGTCAAATATATGTAGATCTTACAAATAATATAATTGTACGATAGCCTTAGTAGAAAGCATGGTGATGAAGAAAGTGGGAGGAAAGACTAAGGAAACTCTAACAGAATTTGTTGATTATTGAGGGATTTGAATATAGCCAACTATATTCCTTGGCTTGGATACTAGAGTAAGCAAACATGTAATTAAAGAGATTGATGAATTTTTAGAGAAGTAATTGAGCAGAACAAGAACAGGGGAAACGAGTGTCAATCCATGACAATGATGATGATAGAAGTGTGATCCAAGAAGCTCAGATTTTGTGGATATTCTACTTGAAGTTAAGAGAGAACACTGACTGATTTTGATGTTGAACAAGATACTCTCAAATTAAGCTCTGAATTTTGATAAGAATTTCCTTCCTGCACTAACACTCACTCAGCTGCACGCACAGATATATTTTCAAATTACTTTGTGCAAGATGTAAAGTTTATTTAATTGGTTGAATTGTTTTTATTGAGGAAATTTTTCAAATATATTTCCAATCATTTGTGGCATAACCTTGATTAGGACATGTTGTTGTTGGAATTGATACATCACATACAGTGATGGCGTGAACTTCTAAAGCTTCGAAAAGTAATGACCGCAAAGATATACTATTTGGTGATCGAACAACAGATGCATTTGAAAAAAGGTTGAGAAATTTATTGAATTTGTTTTTAAGGATGTTAAGTTCGTATATTGCCCGTGTAAGATTGTAAAAATTTTGCCGTTACGACGACCCTAATACGATACGGGACCATTATATCGGAGAGGATTTTGATTCTGGGTATAAAATTTGGAGATGCACGGTGAGAGTGGAAGTTCATCAATTCAAGAAAATTATGAAGCACACGATGATATACAATTAAGAAATGATCGATTGGATGACATGGTGGGATGATGTGGTCGGTGGTTTTTGGTGATAAGCCCGAAGTGCTTGCTTCCCTATTAAATATAGCAAAAAGCCTCTTTTATCCTGGGTGTACAAAGTACACACGGTTGTCTGGAGTTTGAAATTGTACCATCTGAAAGCGGCAAATGGGTGGACTGATACAAGTTTACAGCTTTATTGAAGTTACAAGGGACATATTACCGGATGGAATGAATTGCCTGATCGCATTTATGAGGGCTAAAAAAACTATGTGTCCTATGGGCATGGAGTATAAAAGGAACATGCTTGCCAAATGATTACATACTGTACAGAATGAGTTAATCGAGAATCTACAGGTATGTCCTAAGTGTCAGACATATCCGTTTAAAAAAAACTTTATCTTGTGTCATGGTGATGCACTGAGGAAAGCTTCACCAGCAAAAGTATTATGGTATCTCCCTATAATACCGAGATTTAACGATTGGTTTTCAATTCAGAAGATGCTAAAAATTGACTGGTATGCAAATCGGAATATTCCCCTGCGAGGACAAAATGATAAGGCATCCTGCTGACTCGGATCAGTGGAAAAAGATTGATTCAATGTATCCGTCATTTGGCAGAAGACAAGAAATTTGAGACTGGGGGATTGTACAGATGGGATGAATCCTTATGGCAATCTAAGCACTACAACATAGCTCTTGCCAGTGATGTTGGTTATTTACAATCTACCTCCTTACTTGTGGCATGAAACGCAAGTATATACTTATGTCATTAATGATTAGGTCCACGGCAGCCAGGAAATAAATAGATGTTTATTTGGCCCCCATTAATTGATGATTTGAAAAGGTTGTGGGATGAAGGGGAGTTGATGTTTGATGCATATCGTTCAGGATCCATTTCTCTTTGCGTTGCCGATCGGTATATTCTGTTACCATAAATTATTTATCCTGCTTATATGGTATTGTATCATGGAGTTTTCTGGTCCAAAGGAGCACAATTGCATGCGCCTATATTGTGAGTGAGAGTACAGATTCCTGCCAGCTTGTGCATGGGAGCAAGACAGTGTATCTTGGGCCATTCGTAGATTTTTCCTGATTCTCATCCTTATCGCCGATTGAAAAGAGCTTTTAATGGAAGGCAAAGATTTTTGAGAAACGCATCCATCTTGCATGTGGAGTTGGGTGAGATTATTTTTCTCGTGTTAAGGACATCAACTGTAGAATTCGGCAAACAAACAAAAGTCTCGTAAGAAGGATAAGAGGCTTGTTGAAGAAAATCTTCTGTTTTGATCTTCCATATTGGGAGAAACTTGATGTTAGATCACTGTCTCGATGTAATGTGTATTGAGAAGAACATATGTGATAGTTTGTTGTACTCGGTTTGAACATACCCCCATGGTTGGAAAAACAAAGGATGGTTAATACAAGCGAGACTTGATTTTTGGTCGGTTAATGGCATACGGGCCTATCTAGCACCTAAGCTTCGAGGACAGCGCACGTACCTACCCCCTGCATGTTATACGTTGTCACGTAAAGAGAAACAGAGGTTTGTGTCAGAGTATTCATAGCATCAAAGTCCCATCTGGATATTCTTCAAATGTAAGCCGAACTGTTTCGATGAAAGATCTAAAATTTGTTGGATTGAAGTCCCATGACTGTCATGTGTTGATGCAGCAGTTGTTACCTGTAGCTATTCGATCCATCTTGCCAAAACATGTAAGGTATGGTATAACCAGACTTTGTTTATATACTATTTTTGGTTGATTATGTCGAAACTTCACTTATTTGGTTGTTTTTAGGAATGTACAACTGTTTTGGGATTGTTTTAGTTTGATTATATCGAAACTTGTGTTAGTTGGTCGTTTGTTGGAAATTTCAACTATTTTAGGACTGTTTTGGGTTGCTTATGTCGAAACCTCACCTATTTGGTTGTTTTTTTGAATTTACAACTGTTTTGGTACTGTTTTAGGTTGATTATGTTGAAACTTGTGTTATTTGGTTGTTTTTTGGAAATTTCAACTGTTTTAGGACTGTTTTGGGTTGCTTATGTTGAAACCTCACCTATTTGGTTGTTTTTTTGAATTTACAACATGTCAGGTTTGGCATAACCAGACTTTGTTTCTTTTTCAATGCGATATGTAGCAAGGTTGTTGATCGTGACAGACTTGATGAGTTATAAGATGAAATTGTCGTGGTTTTGTGTCAGCTTGAAATGTATTTTCCACCTACTTTTTTTGACATTATGGTGCACTTGTTGGTTCATTTGGTGAGGGAGATTAAGATTTGTGGTCCTGTATATTTGCACTGGATGTATCCATTTGAGCGGTATATGAAAGTTTTCAAAGGTTATGTTAAAAATCGCTATCGTCCAGATGCTAGCATTGTTGAAAGATATATAGCTGAGGAGGTTATTGAGTTTTGCACTGGGTATCTGTGTGACAGCAATGCTATTGGACTACCAAAATCTCGACATGAGGGAAGAATGAAAGGAAAGGGGACATCGGTTGCCAAGTTGTGCACCCCCCTGAATGATGAATTGCAAAATGCACACCTTTACATCCTCCGCAACTCTGAAGAAGTAGTGCCATATGTGACGGCTCATATGAGTCAAATAAGAGGGTGTAATCGGGGATGGACTGACAAAGATGTGCTCAATGAACACAATCGGACCTTCGTCAACTGGTTCAGTAGTACTATTGATGAGGGGGAAACAGTGTCAGAGACGTTGAGGTGGTTAGCATATAACCCCTGTCATGTTATGTTATCATATTTGGGCTATGACATAAATGGATTTTCATTTGCTATCAAGAGTCAAGATGATCAGAGTACAACGCAAAATAGTGGGGTTACATTAGTGTCTGAGGCATTACATGTGGCTAGTTCGAAGGATAAAAATCCAGTATATGCCAATATGTCTTATTATGGGGTGATTGAGGAGATATGGGAGCTTGACTATGTTAAATTCAAAGTACCCGTATTCAAGTGCAAATGGGTTGAGAACAACAATGGCGTTCGAATTGATGAATTGGGATTTACGCTTGTTGACTTGAATCGGGAAGGTTTCAAGGGGGAACCATTCATACTTGCATCCCAGGCAAAACAGGTGTTTTATGTTACTGATCCTTGTGATAAAAAATGGTCCGTTGTTCTACAAAGAAAGAAACAAAACTTTGGGGTTGAGATTGATAATGATTTGAGTAATGAAGTGCCGCCATTTTCCTTAGGTGTACACTTAGTTAGACCTGTTGAAGAGGACCGTAATATGGATGAATTCATACTTCGTACTGACCATGTGG
The DNA here is from genome assembly GCA_016586305.1 of Ophiorrhiza pumila. Taxonomy (NCBI): domain Eukaryota; kingdom Viridiplantae; phylum Streptophyta; class Magnoliopsida; order Gentianales; family Rubiaceae; genus Ophiorrhiza; species Ophiorrhiza pumila. The sequence goes on along the minus strand of BLIW01000009.1, from coordinate 38,672,498 downwards.
AAGGCATATGCGTTGACGATCCATTTTCTAAGAAAAGAAAGACAACTTCTTGAGCCAGAGAAAGGGTTAACAAATTTTTGTTCAAAGAAAAATGTAGTTCCCAGCAATGTTTCTTATTCTTGCTATTTGATACTTGATATTGTATCATGACATTAATATGAATTAGGGTGCATCTAAACCACCATGCTCGTGGTAATGTTAAATGGACTTCAGTCAAGTGCCACAAAATGGCAAATTTCCATTGGAACATTTGCCAAAATATTTACTATCTGGAATTTAATCTGAAACACATTGTTTTATTTTTTTATTTGTTGATATTTTGGGTGGCTTTTAGATTCTTCAGCATCTCAATTTTTCCAAGATAATTCTATTTTTGCTCTTAATTTTTACTATTAAAGTGTATTTACATTGTGGACTTGTTATGTATTATAATTATGTGTTCTTATGCAATGAGTCCATCCTGAAATTAAAAGAAAGACAACTTCAAAGCAGGTCATGTATGAGAAAATGCAGCTTTGATTAATGAAACTGCTCTTTTAATTTTTTGACAAGTAATTAAAAAAAATCAGATTTTCGGACTTTCTAGTACGGTTGCACTTGAACCGTGTTAGAAAAGTGAAAAATTTCAGTTTTCTAACACGGTTATGAGCTTAACTGTTCTAGAAAACTGAAATTTTAAATTATTTTGTACGGTTAGCGTGTAACCGTGTTAGAAAATTAAAATTTTTTTCCCTTTCTAAAACGGGTGTAGATTAACCGTTCTAGCTAGCCTTCTACATATATACAACAAACTGAAAAAAATTTCAAACACCTATTTGTTTTCATTTCGCGCAAACTATCTTCACCGCCATTCACTTCACCTCATCGCCGTTCGCCACCCGTCCCAACCTTAGCCGCCGCCGTCGCCGTCGCCAATAGTCGTCGTCGCCTCCGTCGCCGAGTGACAGTCCCGAGTTTGCCGCCGTTCGCGCCGGCGCCAATCCCCCGAAGTCACCAAAGAGAGGTGAGTTCGGATTTTGTTTAAAAGCAGGGTTTTTTTCTAATTGTTTATGTGGGATACAAGGTGTGTTTAAGTGTTTGGTTTTAGAACAACAAATTAGGGTTTTTTAAGTTTGATTCTTTTGTTGTCTTTTTACATTTCCAAGTAATAACGACAAATAAGATGATATATACATACAGTGTTGATTTTAATTTTAATTCCAATTCTAATTCTATCTGTTTCTTCTCCAGACCTCTCGATCATTTTCCACTGCCCTAAATTATGTAAGTTGAGATTTTGTGAAGTTCGTTTCTCTTAACGATTTTATTTCGTTTATGATAGAATAAATTAATTGCAGTTCATTGGCTTTCTAATTTGCTAATCTACTTGTGAAGCACCTGGACGCGCCTGATAATAATCCAGACCTTCAATGGCAATTCTATGAACCTAACAAAACAAAGGTTAGCTGCATTTGTTTTTTAAAAAAAATATTGAATGATTACTCTTCATTTTCCCTTAAATGCATCCTTTTTGAACTGCCTGTCGACTCTGTTTATGAAATTAATTATGTTAGTTGGGTGATTAAGAGTGTATTATACTAATAATTTTGGAAAAACTTTTCTGTTATTGTAAAGTTTTGGTGTAGCTTGTTGATGAAAAAAATAAAGTGAGCATTAACTGCATAATCTGCCCGACAAAGAGAAAGCTGAAATTTATTACTTTTGACCTTAAATGCAACTGATGTTATGAAATTCAATTATTTTGAGTTTGTTTGGGTGCATTGTGTAGTATATATATTTCTATGTGGCAATCTTGTTGCACTTGCAGTTGTCTGATAGATTAAGTGTTTATGTTGTATGTGGAACAAAATGTTTTCTTTGTGGAAATGGTGATGTTAAACTACAGGGAACATTGTTACAATTGCACTTGTTGGTAATTTCTGAAATTTGATGAATAACGTTGGAATAATAAATGAAATTTTGATTCTTGTTAAGTTTTTGGAGTTTCATTACTTGTTTGTCAGGTTAACTTTAAACTGCATAATTGTGGTAGTTGAATTGTATTTGTTTATTATCCATTGTGCAGCCTATATGTAAACAAGGATAATTTTTTCTTTTGGTGAATTCTTGGTTACGTCGAAACTTCACTTATTTGGTTGTTTTTTAGAAATTTCAACAGTTTTGGGACTATTTTAGGTTGATTATGTCGAAACTTGTGTTATTTGGTTGTTTTTTTGAATTTACAACTGTTTGGGACTGTTTTAGGTTCATTATGGCGAAACTTGTGTTATTTGGTTGTTTTATAGAAATTTCAATTGTTTTAGGACTCTTCTGTGACGATTACGTCGAAACTTCACTTATTTGGTTGTTTTTTAGAAATTTCAATAGTTTTGGGACTGTTTTAGGTTAATTATGTCGAAACTTGTGTTATTTGGTTGTTTTTTTGAATTTACAACAGTTTTGGGACTGTTTTAGGTTCATTATGGCGAAACTTGTGTTATTTGGTTGTTTTATAGAAATTTCAATTGTTTTAGGACTGTTTTGTGACGAATACGTTGAAACTTCACTTATTTGGTTGTTTTTTAGAAATTTCAACAGTTTTTGGACTGTTTTAGGTTGATTATGTCGAAACTTGTGTTATTTGGTTGTTTTTTTGAATTTACAACTGTTTTGGGACTGTTTTAGGTTGATTATGGCGAAACTTGTGTTATTTGGTTGTTTTATATAAAGTTCCAAGTGTTTTATGTTGGAAATAACTAACAACTTTTGGCTTTTCCTGTACATTATAGTATAATTTATTCAATGGGACCCAAAAGGCGCTCACGCACTCAGTTCAATGATGATGAACCTCAACCATCAGCTGGTAGGAAAGGGACAATTTGCCAAGAACTGATGACCATGAGGGCCATGGGAAAAAAAGTACCGATCGAATTTGATAACTATGGCAAACCCTTGACATCAGACACGCGAACCAAATGGATTAGCTTCATTGGATTGATGGAGCGCAGTAAAGTAGATATTGTCAAATTTGAAGACTGGCCATCTGTTGAATAGCAGATAAAGGATAACATATGGGAAGAAGTAATGGTATGTGTTATAGATTTTATTGCCTAAGTTTGAATTGGTTGTTTCACTTTTATAGGTTTTAATTGTTTTGTAGTTATATTTATACTAATGTTATATGTTAATTGGTGTAGGCAACATTTGAATTCCATACCACAGAGAAACTAAAAAGAAAGTGGTTATCAGCTGCGGGAGAACGTTGCGGTCTTGGAAATCGAGCCTAAATCGATATATTTCTGGTTCGAACAAGGGTAAAGACCCATGGGTAGATTATCCTTTTCTCAATAAGGATTCATGGAATTTATTCTGTACTAATTGGTCCACTGACGAATGGCAGGTAATGGAATTCTGTTTTATTTTAATATATTGTTCATTCAATCTTTAACAAATACACACTTACAATTTTGGTTTCTTTTTTTTCAAATAGAGGAGGCGCAGTGCTAGTTTAGAGAGCTCCAATCAAAACAAACTCCATCACACAATGTCTCGTGGTGGATATTCTTTGCTTGCCAACATATTAACTGCTGAGAAATGGGAGAAAAAAGTACAGATGAATATTGAGAACGGTATGGCCGAAGAGGAGGCACGCGCGACAACTTCACCACCTTCGCCAATTCCCCGCCATGTGCTATTTAAAGAAGGGCACAAAAAGAAGAGTGGTGAATACTCGACCGACAAGGCTAGAAATGTTAGCAGTGTGATTGTAAGTATAATTCACCCATTTCCAAATTAAACTATATAGTTTAATATAGTTTATAAAATGTCATTACTAATTGAGGACTGTTATTGCCATCTCGTAGGATGATTTGACGCTCCGCGAAAGTCAAGGAGAGACAATTGCGTCGGGAAAAGAAGACATTCTTGTTGTAGAGACAGGGAAAAAGGATCACCCCGGCCGTATTAGAGGTGTTGGTGGTCGGAAGCGAGTGCAAGAAGTCTTTGGATCCCCGTCCTCTACCAATACTGTTATGTCGGAGTCGGATGCGCTATTAGATTGCCAGGAGGAGCTCCGATTTTGGTCAGACGCGGTCAAAGAATTATTTCAGGCAATGGGTAAGCCAGTTCCAGTTTATAAAAAGGGACGGCTTAAGGCTGACTCGAGCAATACGAGCCACACAGTTGAATCAGCCATGAACCTGAATGCCCAAAAGGATCCGACGCCTGTGACAGTGGAAGAGGAAGTCTTGAGAGAGAACATTGTGAGTTGTTCCAGTTCGTGCAATCCAGATTCACTCGGAGATTTTCAGGTAATGTACTCTTTCTTTTGATATACGTGACTTTAAGATTTATTTTATCCCTGTATAATTTATGTTATTATTGACTTTTATCGTAGGACGGAGCTGAAGTTCGACTTTTTGTTAACAATGAACTTAATGAGAGGTGTTTTGTGGCCACCGGCAGAGCGTATACTTTATCACTTCATCATGGAAAGAATGTAACGGCTAATAAAGTGAGGGTCACCATATTGACCTCGTATGTTGCCGATGCTTTGGTACCATTTCCGGACGATGAGGCCACGACAGTGGGGAGCGCAATCGGACAGATTTTGCTATGGCCTAGATCACTAGTTGAGCTTAGTTCAGGGCTACACGTTCAGGTTTAATTAAATAAGATCCATTATAGTTTTTAATACCTTACAATTGTCAATCTTTCTAATTACACTACAATTTTTTCGCAGGTGCCGAAGAAGGGGATGAAAGTTTCCACTTCCCAAAAGGCAAAGCAAACACCTAAGCCCCAAACTTCGAAAGATGCCCACACAGGAGAACAACAAGACACAATAACAAAATTGGTGGGCTCTTTACAAGAATTATATGTCCGGGTACAATTCCATGCGAATGACATTGTTTACACAATAGAGATGATACCAGAAATTGTGGGCCTAGCATATGATATATATATTCCAAATGAGAGCCTAAACGAATTTTTAAGGTTTGACAAGGTGACAAGTCATTGCATGCAAGTGTTCATTAAGTAAGTTAGAATTTATTTCAATAGTTTACTTATATATTTTGCAATTTCCATTTTGTTTACAACCTCTAAAGATTAATAAATATGACTGTTATGTTTGTTTAATGTATTGTATAGGGCACTTTATACATTGGCTAATGAACAGGGTCAGACTGGAGTAGGGTTCATATCCCCAGACCATATACAAAAACTTGGGAATAATGACACAGATAGGGTACAATATATGGCATCAGCCATGAAGAATGGCAACAACAGCATCTACCTTGCACCATATTTTCTAGGGTAATTAAACTTATATCATTTTAATTTATTGTCAATCTTATAATGAATTTAATAATTGATATATATGTTGCATTTTCTTAAACAGTGATCACTGGATGTTAATGGCCATAAGGCCACGGGATATGCCTGTTTATTGGTTTGATCCTGTACATTCGACCCCCTAGATGATGTTGTGTTATTAATGAGCACGTAGGTTATATTTGTGATTAATTTTTTAAAATATTATATAACACGCATTATTACATGTTCATACACGTGGATAGTTGATGCCCGTTTTTTCTTCTTTTTCTTTTTGCAGCTTTGCGAGGTTATATCATTCTATGTGTGAAGATAGCTCAACCACACATAGAACAATTCAATGGATAGAGATGAAAGTAAACATGTTATTTTGTCAACTTGTTATATATTCGTAAGAAATTTTATTATCTAAAAAAATGCTTTTTTTTATTTGTAGCACAAGAGGCAATCGGGAGATTGGGAGTGTGGATATTATGTCATGTGCTATATGCGATTGATCGCACTCCGTCCAGGCATAGATCACTTGAGTCTCAATAAGGTATTCGTTTTGTTTTTCAATTTCATTATTAATGGTTGCATGTGTTATCATATTTTTTTAATATCTCAATCAACTACAATTAACTATAGTTTTTTTAATGTTTTAGTGCTTCAAGAAGGACGCGAAACCATTTCAAAACAAAGATTAGGATGAGGTTCGAGAAATATGGGGCAATTATGTAATGAAATGTGAGCTCCAAGCGTTCACAATTTAATAGATTTCTCCCGTCATTTTGATAGAACATACTTGCAATTATGTACTGTTTTTTATTCATTACTATATATGTTAGTATTTTTTCTGTAGATATTAGTATATTTGTTGTATATATAGTTTATTTCTTGTATGTACGGCAATTGTTTTTTCAATTTGAAATGGATGTGTTATTCATATGTATATATTTGGCTGTTCTGCGAACTTTAGGGAACAGTCAATTATAAGAAAAAATTCATTAAATATATATTTGATTTTAAAGACAAAATAGACTTTTAAGAACGGTTCATCAGCCGTGTTAAAAAATAGACTTTTAAGAACGGTTCATCAACCGTGTTAGAAAACACACTATTAAGAACGGTTCATCAACCGTGTTAGAAAACAGACTTTTAAGAACGGTTCATCAACCGTGTTAAAAACGTAATTTTAAAAACATTTCACAATCGGTGTACTGTAAGCGGGAATTTTTCAACACAATTAGAAACCCTTTTTTAAAACCAACATCAAGGATGGTTAACTTAAAATATCTAGAACGGTTATAAACTGTTGTAAAAAACAGTATTAAGAATGGTGTCTTAACCGTTTTAAAAAATGTACGACTTTCTAGTCCGCCCATATCTAAAACGGTTTGGAAAATCTAAAAACCGTTTTAAATAACTACTTTTAACCGTTTTAGAAAGTGAATTCTGTAGTAGTGGCTGTATGAGTCCAGGCTTAGGCTTTTCCCTGGAAATCTGAAGTCAAAATGGACTGGCCCTTTTTGTGTCACCAAAGTGTTACTATATGGAGTTGTGGAAATATTGAACAAGAAAAGTGGTAATGCTTGGCAAGTGAACGGCCATCGACTCAAGCCTTACGTAGCTCACATGGAGAAGGACGTGGGAGGAGTGCCACATGAAGCTACACACGAACTCTTCTTGGATGATCCCATGCAATAGCACATTACTGGCATCACGTTGAGCTGTCGACATTAACACAAGCACTACTGGAAGAAGCGGCGGAACTAAAATAAAATTTTAGCCGGGGCTCAATTTAAAGTAAAAATTTTTTGTGCGATCAACTAAATGTATTTAAAAACTAAAATTTTAAATTCATTATTATGGAAATCATAAAAGTAAATAAATACACACTATTAGTTAACATTTAATTAAATATTAATTTTTGTTGAGCGATGAAGAGGTGTAGTTATATAGCATGTATCCCTTAATTTCAATTCACATAGACAAAATAATAATTAATTCTAACACCTATAAATTATAATTACTTAAACACCCAAATTTATTTATTAATTTACAAATTTAAATTTCAATTAATAAAATTCAATAACAAAACATTTAAATAAAAAACTAATTTTAAGCAATACTCAAGAGAGTAAATGAATCAAAGAAATGAGAAATGTTTTAAATAGAGAATTAAAGATGACATGTGATTCTTTTAATAAGAATTAGAGAATGAAGAATTTTTAAAGATGTGATTTTTTTTAAAGATGGTATGTAATTTTTTTGTTAGGAAAGATACGCAAGACATCAAGAGTGAAGCCCCGTTTTATTTTTAAAGTTAGGCGACGTCACTTTGTGAGTAAAGAATTTTTTTTTAACAAAAATACGTCACCCCTCCCTTACTATTGCAGCAAACTTGGCGGGGGCTGAAGCCCATGCCTGCCCCCGCCTGGTTCCGCCCATGACTGGAAGGCAACCCAGCATATTTTCCCTTACTTGAATCTGACTTGTTAATTTGGTTTTATAGTTTTAATTTTTTTTAGGGCGAATTCCCTTTTACCCCCCTATGGTTAGGCATAATCACCTTTTCACCACCTCGTGGTTTCAAAATACCCATATAACCCTCTCGTGTTTTGAACTAATGTGGAAAATGGACGATTTCTGTTAAAATTGACGGAAATGAGTAACTTTACTATAATACCCTTATTTAATTAATGAGTCAAACAACGTATTAAAATGAAGAGGTCAAAATGAATATTATAAAATATTTGAGGTCCAATTGAAATTTTTGAAAATCTTCTCTCTTCTCCATTGTTAACTTGAAGATAACCATGGTTTATCCAACTTTAATTTTCAAATAAACTAATTGTCCATCATTTTAATCAATTAAATTCTTTCTTACCAATAATTCTTTACAATTATCCAGTAAACCATAATTTCCAACAACCAAATTCTAAAAAAATTTGAAATTTTTTTTCTTCTCTCTGGTTTTCTCTCCCCCGCCATGACTGAACGTCCACCGCCATTGTCGTCATCGTTACCGTCGTAACTACCAGTACAAGTTTGTTGCTAATACAGCTCTAACAGTCAAGGAAAAGGAGTGGCAATGGAGAAACATAAAGCGGCACCGCAGTCAATGGAGCTGCAATGCGTGGGAAGCCTAGAAATCGTGAGACCAAAGCCCGTCAGTTTCCTCTGCGGTTCCATTCCCGTCCCAATAATTCATCCTTCTCCAAATAGGATTTAGATGTAAAAATCCAATACAAAAACCCACCAAAAAATCAAATCTTTTGCAAATCCAGTACGAAAACCACAAAAATCCAATACGAAAAATCAAATCTTTTCCAATTATGAGCATTATTGTTCATCGACCCAGAAGACGCTCCACAAGCAGAGCGGCACTATTGACGAGATGGCAAGCCTCCTCGAGAAAATAAAAAGTGGGAAAACGTAAACAAGGATCCTCATCAAAACCCAAATCTCAAATCTGTAAATCTTTTCCTTTTGCTTCTGCGATGTCGCCTATTTTTTTTCTTTTTCAATTCAGAACAGTTTTCATATACGAAGCACGAAATATAGCAAATGCGGTCCAGAAATTAACAGATCAAATTGAGTTATAGTCGTCAGAGCAGTTTCAAGTCACCCAAATTTGAGTTCCTTGGTCTCAGTTCCTACTTCTCAGAGGAAACAAGAAAGCATCCAAGATTCAGCAAGAAATTCAAAGCAAGTGAAATCGGATCCCGGTCATTTGGCAGAGGTCCACGATTAAAGGCTTGAACAAGAGTAAAAAAAAAAACTCCACAGCAAATATCAGCGTGGCACAGCCCATCCGTGGCCCGATGAAGATGAAATTCTGATGTCGCCTATTACAGGAATAATTGATGATTTTGTTGATATCGGATGAGCGATCTTTGAGGAGTTGATCAGACGGTTGAGCAGGAAGAGAAAGCGAATCCAGGAAGAAATCGCTGGTGGGCGGGTGCCTTTTGACGGCGATCCGTAGGTGGTCCAGCTTTATGGTCTTCTTCTTCTTCTCCAACGCAACTCGTGCTGATTTCTCGGCCAGGAATTGAAGGAAAAGCTCGGTGGAAGTCGATATTAGAAATAGGGCTTCTGAGTTAGTTTTCTTAACTTCCTTGTCCGGTTTCATGATTTTCTTAACAATCTTTGGGGGTTTTTCTTGCTCATAGATCCAGTGGATGAGGTATAACAGCGGTGGTGGAGGAATGGCTCTTGCGTGGTGGAGAAAAGAAAGGAAATGTAGAAGAAAGGAAAGAGAAAAGGAAAAACGTGTTAATAAACTATTTAGGAAAGGGTAATTTTGGAATAAAAATAAAAAAATTTAAGTAATACTCGTAGATGACTACGCGTGCAAACCACTTTCGTCAGTTTGGACGGATTCCGTCGCTTTTCCACATTAGTTCAAAACACGGGGGGGTTATGTGGGTATTTTGAAACTACGAGATAGTGAAAGGGTGATTATGCCTAACCACATGGGGGTAAAAGGGAATTCGCCCTTTTTTTTATTATGTTGTCATTTCGGTTTCAAGTCTAAGAGCTGTCACTGGATCTTGCATATGCACGGTTGCATAGTTGGAATGGTTGCACTTCAATGAATGCCGTGGTAGGACACTGGTAAGACACACACATGGATTCTTTATGAACATGGACTCATTCTTTATGAGCTTAAATGCAAAGTTTGAAAAGGTGCACGTATGAAAGTTGATGGGATAATTGCATGAGAGGAAATGTAAAAGCGGAAAACTTATTTGGCCACTTGTGTCATGTGACTAAATATTTGAGGAGTAGTGTCTTTTGTCATCAAGTTTGATTGAATGGTTGCAGCTGGGCATAATTATGAAACATGCCAATGAAAGCATAGGTTTAGGCCCACAAGTTAGGTGTATTTTGTCTTCAAGTGGTTGGCCACAATTGTGGTGATTGACCGATCATTTAGCTGCCATTTCTTTTTTAGTCTATAAATTCATGCAAAGGTAGTGCTTGAAACCACTCACAAGCAAGCTTGGTGTATTGAAGTTTGGTGGTGCTGCAAGTAATTCATCTTCTATTATCTTTCTCAAGCTCTTATTCTTCTTCTCTCAATATCAAGGTACTATTCTTTGCCCATGCTTTATTGATTAAGGGAGTGATATAGTACTTGTACATTTATTCTAAGATGAAGGCTAGTGTTAAAGCTCATATGAATCATGTGTTCCAAGCTTGAAAATGCTATGTTCTCTTGTTGAACTCTTGCTGTTAGTTGAGTGAATCCCGAGGAAATTGTGTGTTAGACCGTGCTTAACAAAATGCTAAGTGTGGGGGAGTTTGTCAATACTTGCATGGTTGATTCAGTTCTGCCACAGTTTGGTAATTGAAGCCTTGATTAATTGACCTCCAAATTTGGTAATTCTAATCGTGATGCTTAGTTAGACTCTGAGCTACAACCTTTATGTTTTGCATTTTTGCTAATTCTGCACACATAGAAGTCCATTTTGGGGGCTAAAGTGTAGTGAAAGCTGAATTCTCCTTATTGGCTGTTGGCACATTTCGCCCAGTTTAGATACAGTCTAGTATTTTGAGCATAACTTGATCATTTGAACTCCAAACTTGGTGATTTCAATTTCTGTGTTTAGCTAAGAGTCGGCACTACAACGTTTGTCTTGTGAGTTTTGGAAAATTTTGCTCGCACTGCATTTTATTTTGTGTGTCTATATGTTGGTTTAAGCTGGAATTTTCACGTTATACATTCTGCCCAGTTTACCATATGTTCGGTATTTCAGACACAATTTGGTCAATTTAACTCCAAACCAAGTTCTTCAAATTGCTGAATTTATCTTAAAATCAAGGCTACAACATTTGTATTTTGGGTTTTGTCAAATTCAACATGTCCTGAACTCCATGTTATAGGTGAAGTGTGTGTTTGTGCTGAAATTTCAGTATAGCTATTATGAACCTTCTGCCTATCTTGTCATAGTGTAGTATTATGGATATAACTTAGTCATTTTTACTCCAAATCTAGTGATTCCAAGTGCTGAGTTTAGCTAAAATGCAGAGCTACAAGTTTTGTTTTGTGAGTGTTGATGTAATACCCATGACCAAATTAAGGGTCATTTAGCAAATAAGTAAAACGTAAAGGGCTGTTTTGCAAAATTTCAAAAGTTGGTCTTAAGACCAACGTTTACAGCCATTTCTTCAGCCTCCTCTTCTTCATTTTTCTCTCCGCTCTTTACTCTCAATTAGGGCAAGATGGCATGATGGATTAAAGAAGATAAGAGCTCAAATTCCATACCAATTCCATTCTAAGTAAGGTGAGGTACATATCTAGCTTATTATGAAGTTAATTCCCTATCTAGTATTTTAGAATAGAAATGAGTTTGAGAGATTATTGTGATAGAATATGGGTTTTCATCCTAGAGATTCAATAGCAATTAACTAAGAATTGTAGCATGCTTTTGACTAAGTATAGAACATGAATAGATGAATTTAAGTCAATTTAAGATGATAGTTTGGTTGAAGAAAGTTTATGGAAATGATATATAAATGGGTTTTAAAGTTATAGGGAAATGAAGTGTTTCTACATTAAGAAAGGATTCTAAAAGTTAATAGGCTCCATTTGATGGTTCTTTTGTTATATGTATGTGTTTTATAGGAAAGTGGATTGGATTTTTGGTGGAAATCTTAGAATCAAGGGTGATATTGGATTTTGGCTTCAGGTAAGTGGTTTGATATTTCTTTATGTTTTAATATGCTTTTAATGAAAACTTATTTTGAGAAATTGTATGTTGTGATATATGAAAATGGATTGAGCATGTACTAGATTATGATTTTGATGACTATGTGAAAATGTATGAAGTGGCTTTTGTGAAAACAAAGTATTTGATGAAATGTTTAAATGAATTTGAAGTATATGAGCTCTTGAATGTTTCTTGGGATGATTGGTAGGAACATGTTCCAATTCATTTGTCATTTGGCCCATCTAGCGGGTTATAGTAGCTAGAAACTCATTTGTCATTTGGCCTACCTGACGGGTTATAAAAGTCAGGAACTGGATCCAGTGTACCGAAAGTAACTTGAATCATTCTTGAGCTAATTGACAATTGACAAGTATTCAATGTATTTGCGAATGCATTTGTAAATGTCATTTGATAAATGATTGTGCCACTTGCTATTTGTATATATGTGTGTGTGAATTGGAAATGTTTCAATATGTGAGTTTTCATGTGTTGAAATGCTTTTATGAAAGTATACTATGTATATAACATGCTCAAACCGATAAAGGAATGTCAATATCACTTACTGAGCATAGTGTTTGCTCATACCACCATTATTGTTATGTTTTTGCAGATTTTAAGGTTTCAGGTACAGGTTACGTGGATGACTGGAAGAGGTGAGAGATATTTTGTGGATTTTGTAGTTATGTGAAGATATAGAAAATTTTATGGATGTTTTGGATGAAACGATATTAGAACATTTGATTTTGATGTTGATTTATATAGTTAGTAATGGATTTCGAAGGAATTGTATAGTTATGATCTTAAGTGACGTCATTTTGTTATAAGTCGTTAATATCATGCTTTGATGATAAAGGATGTACAGAATATTGAATACATAGGTTTGAATTTCCTTGTTGGGAATGTGTAACTTGAAGAGTACATATTGTCTATTAGTTAAGGTGTGGCCTAAATAGAAAATGTATACACTGTTGGTATATTAAACACTATGAACAGGAGGCTTCGCACGTTTGGAGTCGGTTTTCAATCGTGTGGCCGTGTCATGTCAGATTTGGGGCGTGACATTTAGTGGTATCAGAGAGAATAAATAAGTTGATAAATATGTGCACGTATAGGTGATGAATTTAGTACATTATTTGTTAAGAATATTATTTCCGCTCTTCTTTTCATACTCATATGAAATGAAGACGTGATTAATCTTTTATGATAGGGTTATGACACAAAATAGCGGGAGTGAAGGAAATCCTAACGTGGTGATAGTGGAATTGTTGAGATTAGAGCATGTTGTTCAATCTTTTGGTTATAATAGAAGATTTGTAGCATAATGTTGCTAATGATGCGTGAATATGTAAAGCCAATCGAAATGAATGGTTTGGGAGATTGGAATAACGTATATGCAGCTTTGGTGTATAGAATTGAAGTGGTTTTGAAAGAGTATTGTGTTGGAAGGAGAAAAGAATGAAAAATCGATTTTTTTTTGAGGAAAAGGGCCCGGCGTCGCGACGCCGGTACCTGCGTCGCGACGCCCAGAGGGCAAAAACATGCCCGAGAATTTTCTTGTCCTTGTCGCGACGCGCGACCTCTCTGCGTTGCGAAGTGCGCCGGCATCGCGACGCCTAATGTCTGTGCGTCGCGACGCGCACCGGCGTCGCGACGCTGAAGTGCTGTGCGTCACGACGCTTGGGGATTTTCAGCAACAAAGAAATTTTCGAATTTTAATTGTTTTCCAAGGTTTTAAACCTTACGTTCATGGCCTTAATGTGATGTTTATTCATATAGGAGATTCGACCATTGATTGTTGATGAATGTTATGTAACGTTAAGTTCAATCAACGACTTGAGGATACTAAATCGAATTGTGTAATGAGGCTTCGCACTCTTGAGAATTATCATCCAAGAGTGTGGTCGTGCCACATCGGATTTTTCCCGTGAAGGTTTTGTGGATGATATGAAGTAGAGGAAGTCATTTTGCGGATGTATATGTATGTATAGAAAATGTTAAACTATGTTGGATTGGTTAATAGTGAAGTATTCTTGTTATTTCTTTTGGATGTAGTATGAGATTCTTATGGTGATTATGTTTATAATCGTGTGGATATAGTAGTGAATTGTAATAGATGTTTTAGATAGAATGATATTAGCGTATTTGATCTTGATTTTGATGTATATACTTCAAGATGACTTGGGAAGGAAATTGTATAGAAATATTTTGGAAAGAAAGACGTTCGAACATTAGATTTGATGGCAATATGTATAGTTATAAGTTGATTTTGATGTCAATATGTATGATGGAATTGTGTTGGGATTGATTGTTGAGAAACAATTGGGGTTACCTATTTCACATAAGGAAATTCATTCGGGAGTCAAGGTGGACATTGGATGCTTAGGTTTGAAACACAAGGAGTTAATGGCATTTTTCAATAAGAAATTATTAGTGCTTACAGATGATGCACGAAAAGATGTATTCGAAATTAGTGTGTACATGAGATACATAAGATTAAATATTAAGAACGGAATTAGAATTTTGTAATGGGAATATAAGTACGATATAGCTTACGATGGATGGATGATTAATTAATTTAAATTGAAGAATAGAGTATTGACATACATTCTTAATAATTCTTTGCTAAGTATTACGATCTAAATGGTAAGAAGTCGTTAATAGTATTACATTTATGTGAAGATTTACACCCTTATGAGAAATTCTCACCATAAGATATTGAACATTATGTGAACTAGTCAATGTGCAACAATTTGATAGTGTAATAGAATTACATGTTTGGAAATTTTTAAAGAGGTTATTTTGTTTGTTTTCTGGGAATATTGAGGAGGCTTGGTTTATAGAGTTTAGTTGAAAGTTTGATTAATTATGTGGACTTCAGTTTTAAGGCAAGGTTTTTGGGATATAGATTGAGGTTGTGCACTTCTGTAGGATTTTATGGTGAGCTTGTAGATTCATGAATTTGGTTGACATTCTTGCCTATATGTATATTTTTGGATGCATTTATGCAATATTGTTTTTTTTTTTTGTGAAAATATTAATTGGGTACTTGGTTTAGTTAGTGTTAACGATTTGTAGTAAGTTTGAGAGTGCTATGAGAAGCTTAGTGATGTTTTAGTTTTATTTCATGATGTGCCAGTGGGATTGGTTTTGTTCTGGACATGTGGAAAGGGAATTCTGATGACCGATGAGGAGATAGATGAATTTGGTGAATGGGTTCTCATTGTTATGAATGCCGCGTATGGTTGTTTGAGAGTGGTGGAAGTATACAGTTTGAATTTGATATTAATGGAGTTATTATTGCTTTTGAAATGTGATACAGTTGGAAGAAAAATTGGCATACAAGTCTGCTCTCTATAGAAATATTAGATTTGAACTTCAATTGGGAGAGAAACTTATATTGCACCCATCTTTTCTGGATTTTTCTTAGTGAACAATGTTATTATTCCTAATGGATTTTTCACAGGAATTCTGTATGATGTCTAAAAGTTGTACAGTTTTGTTCTTCTCATTAGTAGTGATTACCAAAGTACAAGTTTCCATATGAATTTTGAGAAAGAAAGGAGTTGTCCATATTTGCTCCTGTGACACAGAGTGGTCTCTTTTATTATCTGTGTTATTTGAGAGTTCTTATTCTTCATATGTACACGTTGTGAAGCACTTTTACCCAAAAGTTTCTAAAGTTG
Source organism: Ophiorrhiza pumila (assembly GCA_016586305.1). Lineage (NCBI taxonomy): Eukaryota > Viridiplantae > Streptophyta > Magnoliopsida > Gentianales > Rubiaceae > Ophiorrhiza > Ophiorrhiza pumila. The sequence continues at coordinate 38,656,801 of BLIW01000009.1, read as the reverse complement.
TTGAAGCCATTAATTGATCATTTATCAGCTCATGCGTTTACAACGACTTTGAACTGTTTTTATCCTATCTTACAAATTGAATTTGAAATGTTATAGAACACAAAAGTTCTAGCCTTTTGATTTAACTTTTATATAGTTTTGGTTTCACATCATTTGAATCTTTGGTTAGAAAGTTATGACTATTTCGAATCAATATGGCAAAGCTGAAATCTGTTACGAGATTTCAGTTCTACGTGGACTTTGAACAATTTTTGCAGATATTTGTAAAATGAATTTGGAACTGAGTGAAACATAAAAGTTTTAGTATTATAAACCTAGTTTTGTATGGATTTGATTTCACGTTATTCTGATTTTTGGCTGCAAAATTATGGCTATTTAAATTAGGCCTGCCAAGATAGAATTTTGTCATGGAACATCAATACTTTCGGCAGTTTTTGATGTGTGGTTTTTGCTTTGTGTAGACAGAATCCTGGACTTTTCATAACACAAGAACTTTAGAATTTTGAATCTAGTTTCATACACTTTTGATTTCACATCATTTGGGCATTTCGTTACCAAGTTACATCAATTTGAAATCACTATGGCCAAACTGATTTTGTTACGGGATTTCAGTCAATGCAACAACTTTGAACAATTTTTTTTTTTTACACTGAACAACAAACTGAATTCGCAATTCCATAAAATGTAAAAGTTTTAGAGTTTGAATTAGAAATTTACATAGTGTTGGTTTTATACTATTTGGGTGGTTGGTTGAGAAGTTATAGTCATTTGAAACAGACATGGTAGAATTGAAATATTTTATAGGATTTGTGAATTGATATCTTGTGGAATTTGGGTGTTAGAGTTTGATTGTGACTGTGATGATAATCTGATGGGTAACAGAAGGCCCTAGTTAAAACTATTGATGTGTGGATTAACATATTTGGTATTGCTACTCAAATTTCGAGAAAATGGATGAATTAGAATGGTATGAAGTGAGAGTTTGATGCGTGGTTGAATTTGGTAAGTTCAATGGTTGCTGTAGGTAGTATGTGGCCATTCATGTTGGAAGAAGAAGTAAAAGAAAAATATCTACACTTATTTGAAGAACAAGGTACGATAAGTTTCGAGGCCGAAACTTCCTATAAGGAGGGTAGAATGTAATACCCATGACCAAATTAAGGGTCATTTAGCAAATAAGTAAAACGTAAAGGGCTGTTTTGCAAAATTTCAAAAGTTGGTCTTAAGACCAACGTTTACAGCCATTTCTTCAGCCTCCTCTTCTTCATTTTTCTCTCCGCTCTTTACTCTCAATTAGGGCAAGATGGCATGATGGATTAAAGAAGATAAGAGCTCAAATTCCATACCAATTCCATTCTAAGTAAGGTGAGGTACATATCTAGCTTATTATGAAGTTAATTCCCTATCTAGTATTTTAGAATAGAAATGAGTTTGAGAGATTATTGTGATAGAATATGGGTTTTCATCCTAGAGATTCAATAGCAATTAACTAAGAATTGTAGCATGCTTTTGACTAAGTATAGAACATGAATAGATGAATTTAAGTCAATTTAAGATGATAGTTTGGTTGAAGAAAGTTTATGGAAATGATATATAAATGGGTTTTAAAGTTATAGGGAAATGAAGTGTTTCTACATTAAGAAAGGATTCTAAAAGTTAATAGGCTCCATTTGATGGTTCTTTTGTTATATGTATGTGTTTTATAGGAAAGTGGATTGGATTTTTGGTGGAAATCTTAGAATCAAGGGTGATATTGGATTTTGGCTTCAGGTAAGTGGTTTGATATTTCTTTATGTTTTAATATGCTTTTAATGAAAACTTATTTTGAGAAATTGTATGTTGTGATATATGAAAATGGATTGAGCATGTACTAGATTATGATTTTGATGACTATGTGAAAATGTATGAAGTGGCTTTTGTGAAAACAAAGTATTTGATGAAATGTTTAAATGAATTTGAAGTATATGAGCTCTTGAATGTTTCTTGGGATGATTGGTAGGAACATGTTCCAATTCATTTGTCATTTGGCCCATCTAGCGGGTTATAGTAGCTAGAAACTCATTTGTCATTTGGCCTACCTGACGGGTTATAAAAGTCAGGAACTGGATCCAGTGTACCGAAAGTAACTTGAATCATTCTTGAGCTAATTGACAATTGACAAGTATTCAATGTATTTGCGAATGCATTTGTAAATGTCATTTGATAAATGATTGTGCCACTTGCTATTTGTATATATGTGTGTGTGAATTGGAAATGTTTCAATATGTGAGTTTTCATGTGTTGAAATGCTTTTATGAAAGTATACTATGTATATAACATGCTCAAACCGATAAAGGAATGTCAATATCACTTACTGAGCATAGTGTTTGCTCATACCACCATTATTGTTATGTTTTTGCAGATTTTAAGGTTTCAGGTACAGGTTACGTGGATGACTGGAAGAGGTGAGAGATATTTTGTGGATTTTGTAGTTATGTGAAGATATAGAAAATTTTATGGATGTTTTGGATGAAACGATATTAGAACATTTGATTTTGATGTTGATTTATATAGTTAGTAATGGATTTCGAAGGAATTGTATAGTTATGATCTTAAGTGACGTCATTTTATTATAAGTCGTTAATATCATGCTTTGATGATAAAGGATGTACAGAATATTGAATACATAGGTTTGAATTTCCTTGTTGGGAATGTGTAACTTGAAGAGTACATATTGTCTATTAGTTAAGGTGTGGCCTAAATAGAAAATGTATACACTGTTGGTATATTAAACACTATGAACAGGAGGCTTCGCACGTTTGGAATCGGTTTTCAATCGTGTGGCCGTGTCATGTCAGATTTGGGGCGTGACAGTTGATCAATTCTATTTGCATGGAATTCCTTGTTGTATGTGAAGATGATAGATTAAGCTGAATTTCCTATTTCGGATTGCTGCTTGTGCGTACAAATGAAGAGTAGAGCAATAACACCATTCTTCACTCTTTTTCTCCTTGTGCAGATGTTATGTTGCATCATGCATGGAGGGGCCAATTCCTTGTACAAATGAAGAGCAGAGCAATAACACCACTCTTCACTCTTTTTCTCTTTGTGCAGAAGTTATATATGTTGCATCATGCATGGAGGGGCCGGTTGCTTGTACAATTGAAGAGCACACTTAATTTCATCCAATTATTGTCTTCAGTCTTTTGCTAGCTGTGCAGCAAAACACCCCAATAATATATACCACCCACTTTTATCTTCTTCATTCATATCTTCACATTTTTGCTATCTAACTTAAAGAAGATCAAAACCTCTCTGTCTCACCTTTTTTTTTCTCTCTATCCTACTTGTTTTGCTTGCTGCTTCACTATATGAGTTCATCTCGCCCCTCTTTACTCGTCGCTTCCACCCCATTCCTCCGCGGTAAGACATCATTTCTACTCCTTCCTTTCCAATTTGTCCATTTTTGTCGGCCATAATTGTCGCAGCTCAGCAAGCTAGCCAGACCACCGAAGGTTTGATTCCAGCCGAAGTTCTTACTTCCCAATTTAGGTATGCTCCCCCACCAAGTCTTATTTTTTACGTTGAGTTGCATTCCGATCATTTTGTCTTAGCAAACAACTCATTCCAAAGCAATGCCGATAAAGAATGTCAACCATTCAATGATTCGAGTGTTTTTCTAAGGAGAATAATCCAACACGTGTTAAGTTAAAATCCAAAAGGCGGATATAACATATATATATATATAGAGCTTTCTTTTTTTTTAGCGTTGATTCTTCTTCTTATATGATGAACACACATTGCTAAATCCCCCAACCATTTTTGTGATTTTGTCTTCAACATTCTACTCCCAAGTCCCAACTCTAGAACTACATCCGTAGTGTAATACTTGGAGATGGATCTTCTTATTCGTTTTCATAAAACTTTCTAAACAAAATTACTCTCATTATCCTGCCTTGTTTTCTAGTAAAAACATGCTATATTCATTTACAAGCTAGCATGACGCAATATTCATCGATACAAGACCCAAGCACTTAAGCCACTGTTGGTGAGCGGTGCGCAAGTATTGACTATTGAGTATTGAGAAAAAGGAAATACTGTAACTTGCACTAATAAGATGATTGAATGGAGAGATCGAAGCGATTATTTCTTATGTGTAGTAAGTCAAAGAAAGTAGAACCCAGGAACGAGATGACATCACAAGGATTTTGTATAGCCAAAGGAGATGGAAGTAACAAGATCGATCACTTTGATTCACTACAAGAAAATTAGCTTTTAGAATACTAAAAACTGTCATGATAAATTGGCTATTAATACACTTTAGATATTAAGGCTCTTTGTAAGATTGCCTTCTAATATTCGAATGTAGCCATAGATACACTTTAAACAAAATATCCTATTAAGACACTTTGAAGTGACTTAATAATAATATATAATTCATTTAGAAGTGTCTTTAAAGATAATTTATAACTATACTTAAATTAGTTTTTGTTACACTTTAAAGTGTACTGTTAAGGTTGCTTCAGTAACACTTTCAAACGTCTCTTTTAAGTTATTTTTATCTTTTTATCATTTATTTTGTTATAATAGTTAATATTTTTTCGATGATAATTTCTATATAAAATTTTTATAATTTTAACAGTTTAATAGCATCTATAATATAAAAATTAAAAACCCATACCAAATGAATACTAGAATGATTAAACTAAAGTAATAGATATAATAGACTACATATACAATTTAAAAGCGAAAGATAAACAAATATTTAAATTCAATAATATTTTATTAATTAATATAGCAAAAAATGTGAAAAACAAAGGATGAACAATCACAAGTTGAAAAGGGGAAAAAAGACCAACCTATCAATACCTATCATTTACATCACAAAGAATTATCTAAAATCAGGTGATCAGTTTTCATTTGGTGAAGACTCATGCATCCTCTCAAATAGGTAACTTAAGTACTGCAAAGTCAGTCTTGTATCACGGATACCAGATTCATCATCTCCAAATGAAAAGACAACCATTTCTCTTCTTCAACTGGAAAATTCACATTTCACATATTAGCGTATCCATATGGAAAACTTTATCAATTAATGAAAATTCAAAGTTTTCAGGTGGAAGCATTTAAGGTCATAGCAGCAAGCAAATTAAACTTAAATGATTAAAAAAAACTTAAATGACTACATTGTATAAAAAATTAACACAAAACTCAAAAACTAACTAAGCCTTGGCTTCAGTTGGCACAAAATTTAAATCATAACCAAAACAAAGTTGTAAACCATAAGCAAACAAAGTTGTAAAACCCTTCTCAATTTCAATTTCATCCTTTAACATCTTCATGGATCCAATTGAATTCATCAAATTCCGTATAAGTATCAAAAGAACATTTCAATTTGCCATTACCATAACAGAAAACAAACCAGTAAGAGTATGAAAGATGAAATATCCATCTTAATTCAATAGCTCATAGGCACAAAATTGGAACAAAGAAAAGGGTTATTGCCCTTCTTTGATGGTAGGAAAAAAATATTCGGATATGACAACTGAAATTAATTAAAAGAATAATTACCATTTTTTTTCTTTGCAAAAAAATAGCCTAATAGCAGTGGCTTCCCAGTGTAGTGCGGCAGAAAGATGTGGCCTTCCAAATGACAGAGATAACAGAGAAATATTGCGCGAGGTTTTGTAAAAAAAAGAGAGGAAAAAAAATAATCGGAATGATACAGTGTCTTTATTTAAGCTATACAGTAATAGTGATTTGAGGTAATGTCTTTATTTGAGTTATATTGAGACATTTATTTTAGACTGTCTTATCAACTCCTTTGGCATGACAATTTTTTTTTCGAAGTGTCTTCAAAGAGTGATAATAAAAGTGTAGTGAAATATATTGAATAAAATAATGTCCTCATAGATTTCTATTATGACATTTTTTGTATAGTGCCTTAAAAGATGTGTAGTAATAGGCATTTTTTTTTAGTGTTATTAGCCTTTCTTTATAGTTTAGACTTGTAGTAATGGTAAAATTTTCATCATCAATTTCCTCCTAGTTATGTGTTGAAATATCTTTTAAGTCTTAACAATTTTCTCTTTCCTCTTGTTTGAGAGCCTTCTCTTTTTAACAATGTTTTCAATTTTTTTTCTTAGATCGATTAAGAAAATTGCCAACACTTATTTTATCTATGTATTCACTTTTTAACACAAACATGTGTTATTTTACTTTTTTTTTGTTTTGCTTTGGAGTTGACTATTGAGGAAACATGGGCAAAAATTGAAGGTCATAAACTTATATTTTCCATTTACTGCACATACATAAGTAATGATGGATGCTAAAAAAGAAGTAAATTATTTGATTACATTAATTTTCATTGTTTCCTACATGTTATATTTTAAATATTGGCACCCAAACAACCTGGAGAAAAAGTAGAATAGTATTTATTTGGGTATGGATATGAACAACAAAGGGATCCACTAGTTGTCTGCATTCCTTTATCATGCAGTTTTGGTGCTACTGATTCTTATAAAAATTATGAAAAGCGAGTTTTTGGTGCTTTACTCCTTTTTTAAAATGATAAGTTAACAATGACATGATTTGCTTATACTTTGGTTGGCATATTTAACTATGGTTAACTTATAAATATCATAAAATTTGAACCATCCCGAAAATTTATTATGATGTATTATAAAAAAAAATAATATTACTCCCTTATATTTGTGGAAATATCAGCAATGTTGATTTTCTTGCTTCTCTAGTTATTTACTCTCTTATCATTTGAACATTAAATAGATTTGCCACCAAGATTTTCATGGAGGAGTTGTCCTGGACTTATAACTCAATCGGTTCAGCAGATAAGGGGTGAGTAGGCAACACAACAATTTTCATTTAATTGAAATCTATTAGTGACATTAACTATTTTATGCTTCCAAAATTTATTCACTAACATGAACTATTTTTTATGCTTTGAAAGACAATTGTTGGGTGGAAGCAACATTGTCTAATTTTTTATAATTTATACACTAAAACAAAATTCATACGCAAGTCTCAAATATGAGATGGTCTCACAGTAGAATGATCATTTCGTAATGTTAACTATTTAATTAATATACAAATAATTTGATAAACCCTTTTTAAGCATTTGACAATTATTTGATGCTGACCAATTTGAGAATTAAGCTTCTAAATGTCTACCATCTATATAGAGTTTTTAAGATGTCCAATTTAGCGATAATAGTATTATTTATTCAATTGCTTTGGAACTATTGTTTTTCATATAATATCTATCCTCATTGTACAAGTGCCAAAAAAATAAATTATGATAGTACCAAAAAAATATTAAAGAATAGCAAAAAAAAAAAAATTTAAAGCCTTTGTTTGGTTATATTCAAATTAAAATTTTCTTTTTACAAATACAATTTACTTTGTTTGTTTTATCTATTTTTCTTATAGAAAATTTTAAAAAAAACAATGCTACCATAGTTATTTTTTACGATATTTTTGTATTCATAAAATATTAGTTTTAAATTTAAATTTATAATTTTTAATATCAAATAATTATTCTAACACAATTTCTCACAAAAATAAAATAACAAAACATTAATTCAAATTTAAAATTTTATTTATAAAAAAATCCAATTCAATTTCCCATATAAATAAATTTATCTATCCAAATATTTTTAAAATATTAATTTTCTTATAACAAATCTACAAAAAGAAAATATTTCTACGTACATAAAATACATCTACAAAGTACAAACATAAGAAGAAAAACACAAAAATAAAAACAAGAACATGTACCAGGTTAGACATGACCACGGTTCACGAACCGCCGGTTACGGTTCGTGAACCGCCGGTTCACGGTTCCACGAAGGGTGGAACCTGAACCGGCCCTTGGAGTCACGGTTACGGTTACGGTTCGTGAACCGCCAGTTCACGGTTCGGTCACGGTTCCGGTTCCGTCCGGTTCCGGTTCCGGTTCCGGTTTTGGTACGGTTTTCTCACGGTTCGACTTTTTAAAAAGATGACAATATAAAATGTGATGTACTTTACAAAATTTACAAGATGAAGAAAAAGAAGTTTGGTATAATTTACAATGTGAAAAATAAGAGAAGTTTGATATAATTCACAAATTTACAAGGTGAAAAAAAAAAGAAATTTGATATAATTTACAATGTGAAAAATAAGTTTGATATAATTCACAAATTTACAAATTTATAAGATGAAAAAAAAAAGAAGTTTAGTATAATTTACAATGTAAAAAATAAGAGAAGTTTGATATAATTCATAAATTTTACAAATTTACAATGTGAAAAGTAACAAGTTTGATATAATTAGTACAAATTCACAAGTTTGATATAAATGAAAAAATACCTCATTTTATTATTGAAATATAAAATTTTGGCCTAAGTACAAGTTGGCCATTTACATATATGAATAATGAATCAATACAACATTTACTAAAAATAAAAATTTTGATTCATAAAAGTAATTTGAGTACAAGTTAATCTTTTTCAATGTCATCATCGTGATCGAGTTGAACGAAATCCGTGAAATAAGAAACTCCGGTTGAAGATCCGCCACTAACATTGCTCGTTTCGGAAATGTCGGTGTCGTAATCTAAATCAATGTCATCCGCCTTGTCCATTTCTTGTGCTCTCAAAAATGCCTTGTGCCAATCATCCACTAATGCTTGGATTTCTAATGATCTTGGTAATAATCGGGACCGGTGCTCGTCTAACATGATTCCTCCCGCACTAAAAGCTTGCTCCACAGCTACGGTTGATGCCGGAATTGCAAGAATATGTTTTGCGATAATAGAAAGGATTGGATAATCCTTCTCCTTTCCCTTCCACCATTCTAACACAGACCACTCGTGAAAATCCTTATCTTCATCACAAACTTCAAAAGTAGTTGTTAAATATCTATCAAGTTCCGTATCATTACCGGATCTTGGTTTTTTGTGTGAAGAATATATAGACTTACCAAGTTTACGTGGTGCTATAGAAAACATTGATGGAGTACTAGTATTTTGATGTGATGCACTACTAGTAGAACCATCAATATTAGATCCGGTACTAATAGGAACTTGACTACCATATTTAGAAAGAAATTCATTAAATAAATCACGAAGAAGAAATATTACTTCTCCTATAATTTCCTTAGTATCTTGAGGTTTATAACCTTCATTGCCAAGAAAAAATGAATCTATACAACTATTATATGCAGTAATATATTCTTCTAAAATATTAATTTTTTGACGTGGATCAAAAACAGAAGCAATTAAATATGTAGGTGGAATTCTTCGGTAATAGTTAAGCCATTTTATTAACATATCATATATAGAAAGTGATAAAACAGGGTCATCTTTAAATTGTTGTAGAATACCAACAACATCACATGCAATGTGAACAAATAGATGAGAAGTAGGATAATAAACACCAGATAAAATTTCAGTAGCATCTTTAAATACCTTTAAAAGTTCTAATAATTTACAACAAATTTCCCACATATTAGGATGCAAAGAAATATTATCTACTTGATTTTGCATAAAAAAAGTACATAACAAAGTACTATATTGTGTAGATGCATTCAATAATTTATAAGTTGAATTCCACCTATTAGGAACATCTTTACTAAATCTTTTTGGTTTGCGTCCATTTTCCATACAAAATTTTACCCATAGTTTCATTAAATTTGGACGGATCCATAAAAGACTAATTGCCTCTTTAATAGGCGTAATATGCGTATTTAGTGTTTTTAAACCATCTTGTACCGCTAAATTTAATATGTGGCATGCACACCTAATATGAAAAAATTTTCCACCTATTATTGGTTGACAAAGAGTTTTTAATTGATTAATTGAAGCCATATTAGAGGAAGCATTATCAAAACCAATTGAAAATTTTTTTTTAGATAAACCATATTCATCTAAAATAATATTCAACAAATTAGATATATTATTTGCGGTATGTCTTGCTTCAAAATGACGAAAAGCAATAATTCTTTTTTGTATTTTCCAATAACTATCAACCCAATGACAAGTTACTCCCATATAAGAATGCATTTGCCATAAATCACTCCAAATATCGGAACATATAGAAACACTACCATTTAATTTTGAAAAAGTTTCAATTAAAATTTGTTTTTCACCTTTATAAATTTTCTTTAATTCTCTTGTTATTGATGTTCTAGGCATTCTTTTAGCTTGTGGATTTAATGCCTCTTGACAATAATAATTAAATCCTACTTTTTCACCAAAACCAAATGATAAATGTTCTATGGCAATCATTTTAGCTAATTCTTTTCTATTTTTTTCATCCGAATATTTAAAAGGAGGAGTAGTAGAGGGAACAAACCCGGATAATTGCGATTGGTTGGTGGAAAGGCCGAGTTCGTGTGGATGTTTTTCCTTCAAATGTCGCGCAAAAGTTCCATAGCCCGATCCTTTCTTGAAAGCATAAAATTTATTTCCGGGACAATAATTGCATCTCGCCTTGATTGGTTGTTGGTTGGAATCTAAAATCTTTGTGTAATGCTTCTTGAACATATCCGATTTTAGCCTTTCTTCAACGTTGGGGCTTTCGGTTTCTCCACCACCACTAAAAATTTGCTCACTTTGGTTTGCACCAAATTGTGAGCTACCAACAATATCTCTATTATAACTATCCATTTTATAGTAAATTCAAATTAAGTAATTGAATAAATATAAATAATTAGATAAATAAAATTATAACCTTATAAGTGTATAATAAAACTATAAAAGTGTTTAAATAAATTAAAATAATTCAAATAATAAAAATTATTAATGACATAAATAATTTGAATAAAATAAAATAATTTAAAGTAAAATAAATAGCTAAAGATTTGAATAAAATAAAATAATTTAAAGTAAAGAATTGAATTTTGAATATAATGAATTAATGAGTAAAAATAATTTAATGATAAAAAAAAAGTAGATAATATAAATGATAATTGAGTATTGCGAGAATTGAGAGAATTGAGAGAATTGAGATGAAGAGAAAGGTGTGAAAATGAATTTAGAAAATTTTAGGTATTTATAGAAGAAAAATCAAAAAAAAAATAAAAAAAATGCATGCAAAACCGTTGGCAGCCAACGGCCCAATTTATGGCCGTTGGACTGCCAACGGTAATGATGGCCGTTGGGTTGGCCACTTGGCAGTTGGCCCATCTCTTTTTTTTTTTTTTTTTTTTTTTTTTTGCTGAACCGGCGGTTAAACCGCCGGTTCTAGCCGTTGGATCATCCAACGGCTAGTAAATCCTGGCCATCCAATTTTTTTTTTTTTTAAAAACCGCCGTATCACGGTTCACGGGTTGGGCCCGGCATGGGTCGGTTCCGGTTTCGAGCCCGGCCCGCCGGGCCGGTTACGGTTAAAACCGGAACCGTGGTCATGACTAGGTTGGCCACTTGGCAGTTGGCCCATCACTTTTTTTTTTTTTTTTTTTTTTTTTTTTGCTGAACCGGCGGTTAACCGCCGGTTCTAGCCGTTGGATCATCCAACGGCTAGTAAATCCTGGCCATCCAATTTTTTTTTTTTTTTAAAAACCGGCGGTTCAAACCGCCGGTTCACGGTTCACGGGTTGGGCCCGGCATGGGCCGGTTCCGGTTTCGGGCCCGGCCCGCCATGCCGGTTACGGGCCGGTTCCGGTTAAAGCCGGAACCGTGGTCATGACTAGTTTTAGCGTCTAAAATTGTCAGCAAATTGCGAGCTTTTTACCCGCAAAAAAAGGAATAGAATCTTTTCTGATTTTCTTCAATAACATAGTGGACGTCAAGAGGATTTATTAAATATTGTTTTTAAGATTCTTTGGTGTCCTCTTATTTTGTTATGGGAAGTGTGTTTCGTCACTAAAAGTTTAAGAAAGTGTGTTTATAACTGATCGGCTGAGCTGAAGCAGCAGGAAGAGTGGTCATCAGTGACATGCAATAAATGGGTCCCACACCTAAATTTCCCTTTTGACTAGGGTTTTAGTGTGTGACTTGTGTGTGGATATTTGTGTACCTGGTATAGTCATGACCACGGTTCCGGTTTTAACCGGAACCGGCCCGTAACCGGCCCGGCCCGAAACCGAAACCGGCCCATGCCGGGCCCAACCCGTGAACCGGAACCGGCCCATGCCGGGCCCAACCCGTGAACCGGCGGTTTGAACCGCCGGTTTTTAAAAAAAAAAAAAAATTGGATGGCCAGGATTTACTAGCCGTTGGATGATCCAACGGCTAGAACCGGCGGTTAACCGGCGGTTTAACCGCCGGTTCAGCAAAAAAAAAAAAAAAAAAAAAAAAAAAAAAAAAGAGATGGGCCAACTGCCAAGTGGCCAACCCAACGGCCATCATTACCGTTGGCAGTCCAACGGCCATAAATTGGGCCGTTGGCTGCCAACGGTTTTGCATGCATTTTTTTTATTTTTTTTTTATTTTTCTTCTATAAATACCTAAAATTTTCTAAATTCATTTTCACACCTTTCTCTTCATCTCAATTCTCTCAATTCTCTCAATTCTCGCAATACTCAATTATCATTTATATTATCTACTTTTTTTTTATCATTAAATTATTTTTACTCATTAATTCATTATATTCAAAATTCAATTCTTTACTTTAAATTATTTTATTTTATTCAAATCTTTAGCTATTTATTTTACTTTAAATTATTTTATTTTATTCAAATTATTTATGTCATTAATAATTTTTATTATTTGAATTATTTTAATTTATTTAAACACTTTTATAGTTTTATTATACACTTATAAGGTTATAATTTTATTTATCTAATTATTTATATTTATTCAATTACTTAATTTGAATTTACTATAAAATGGATAGTTATAATAGAGATATTGTTGGTAGCTCACAATTTGGTGCAAACCAAAGTGAGCAAATTTTTAGTGGTGGTGGAGAAACCGAAGCCCCAACGTTGAAGAAAGGCTAAAATCGGATATGTTCAAGAAGCATTACACAAAGATTTTAGATTCCAACCAACAACCAATCAAGGCGAGATGCAATTATTGTCCCGGAAATAAATTTTATGCTTTCAAGAAAGGATCGGGCTATGGAACTTTGGCGCGACATTTGAAGGAAAAACATCCACACGAACTCGGCCTTTCCACCAACCAATCGCAATTATCCGGGTTTGTTCCCTCTACTACTCCTCCTTTTAAATATTCGGATGAAAAAAATAGAAAAGAATTAGCTAAAATGATTGCCATAGAACATTTATCATTTGGTTTTGGTGAAAAAGTAGGATTTAATTATTATTGTCAAGAGGCATTAAATCCACAAGCTAAAAGAATGCCTAGAACATCAATAACAAGAGAATTAAAGAAAATTTATAAAGGTGAAAAACAAATTTTAATTGAAACTTTTTCAAAATTAAATGGTAGTGTTTCTATATGTTCCGATATTTGGAGTGATTTATGGCAAATGCATTCTTATATGGGAGTAACTTGTCATTGGGTTGATAGTTATTGGAAAATACAAAAAAGAATTATTGCTTTTCGTCATTTTGAAGCAAGACATACCGCAAATAATATATCTAATTTGTTGAATATTATTTTAGATGAATATGGTTTATCTAAAAAAAATTTTTCAATTGGTTTTGATAATGCTTCCTCTAATACGGCTTCAATTAATCAATTAAAAACTCTTTGTCAACCAATAATAGGTGGAAAATTTTTTCATATTAGGTGTGCATGCCACATATTAAATTTAGCGGTACAAGATGGTTTAAAAACACTAAATACGCATATTACGCCTATTAAAGAGGCAATTAGTCTTTTATGGATCCGTCCAAATTTAATGAAACTATGGGTAAAATTTTGTATGGAAAATGGACGCAAACCAAAAAGATTTAGTAAAGATGTTCCTAATAGGTGGAATTCAACTTATAAATTATTGAATGCATCTACACAATATAGTACTTTGTTATGTACTTTTTTTATGCAAAATCAAGTAGATAATATTTCTTTGCATCCTAATATGTGGAAAATTTGTTGTAAATTATTAGAACTTTTAAAGGTATTTAAAGATGCTACTGAAATTTTATCTGGTGTTTATTATCCTACTTCTCATCTATTTGTTCACATTGCATGTGATGTTGTTGGTATTTTACAACAATTTAAAGATGACCCTGTTTTATCACTTCCTATATATGATATGTTAATAAAATGGCTTAACTATTACCGAAGAATTCCACCTACATATTTAATTGCTTCTGTTTTTGATCCACGTCAAAAAATTAATATTTTAGAAGAATATATTACTGCATATAATAGTTGTATAGATTCATTTTTTCTTGGCAATGAAGGTTATAAACCTCAAGATACTAAGGAAATTATAGGAGAAGTAATATTTCTTCTTCGTGATTTATTTAATGAATTTCTTTCTAAATATGGTAGTCAAGTTCCTATTAGTACCGGATCTAATATTGATGGTTCTACTAGTAGTGCATCACATCAAAATACTAGTACTCCATCAATGTTTTCTATAGCACCACGTAAACTTGGTAAGTCTATATATTCTTCACACAAAAAACCAAGATCCGGTAATGATACGGAACTTGATAGATATTTAACAACTACTTTTGAAGTTTGTGATGAAGATAAGGATTTTCACGAGTGGTCCGTGTTAGAATGGTGGAAGGGAAAGGAGAAGGATTATCCAATCCTTTCTATTATCGCAAAACATATTCTTGCAATTCCGGCATCAACCGTAGCTGTGGAGCAAGCTTTTAGTGCGGGAGGAATCATGTTAGACGAGCACCGGTCTCGATTATTACCAAGATCATTAGAAATCCAAGCATTAGTGGATGATTGGCACAAGGCATTTTTGAGAGCACAAGAAATGGACAAGGCGGATGACATTGATTTAGATTACGACACCGACATTTTCGAAACGAGCAATGTTAGTGTCTGATCTTCAACCGGAGTTTCTTATTTCACGAATTTCGTTCAACTCGATCACGATGATGACATTGAAGAAGATTAACTTGTACTCAAATTACTTTTATGAATGAAAATTTTTATTTTTAGTAAATGTTGTATTGATTCATTATTCATATATGTAAATGGCCAACTTGTACTTAGGCCAAAATTTTATATTTCAATAATAAAATGAGGTATTTTTTCATTTATATCAAACTTGTGAATTTGTACTTATTATATCAAACTTGTTACTTTTCACATTGTAAATTTGTAAAATTTATGAATTATATCAAACTTCTCTTATTTTTTACATTGTAAATTATACTAAACTTCTTTTTTTTTTCATCTTATAAATTTGTAAATTTGTGAATTATATCAAACTTCTCTTATTTTTCACATTGTAAATTATATCAAATTTCTTTTTTTTTTTCACCTTGTAAATTTGTGAATTATATCAAACTTCTCTTATTTTTCACATTGTAAATTATACCAAACTTCTTTTTCTTCATCTTGTAAATTTTGTAAAGTACATCACATTTCATATTGTCATCTTTTTAAAAAGTCGAACCGTGAGAAAACCGTACCAAAATCGAAACCGGAACCGGAACCGGACGGAACCGGAACCGGGACGGAACCGGAACCGTGACCGAACCGTGAACCGGCAGTTCACGAACCGTAACCGTAACCGTAACCGTGACTCCAAGGGCCGGTTCAGGTTCCACCCTTCGTGGAACCGTGAACCGGCGGTTCACGAACCGTAACCGGCGGTTCGTGAACCGTGGTCATGTCTAGCTAAAACCATCCCATTTCCCGCTCTTTCTTTTTCTTTTTTGTTGCAGACTTTTTAATCTTTTCAAGAACTTTACTTAAGGGAAAAAAAATGTTAAGAGAATCTTAAGGCTAATTAATTATATTAACCTCAAAAGAGAATGAGAAGAGAATCAGCTGAGCTCTACATTTTTTTTTTTAAAAAAAAAAATTTACAAATCCCATTTTAATTAAATTTTGAGGCATAAAAAACAAGACAAAAGTTAGGTTTATATTGGGTTTCCCCACATTTCTGCTTTGGAGAGAGAATTGAGAAAGTGATGGTTTTTTGAGTGAGAAATTGAATGAAATTGGATGAGACAGAGGCATTGCCTTTATGGGTTTATTTTTTTTATATTTAAAGTGAAACAGTTTGGTTTTGGATTGTAATTTTTAGAAGCTTTTAAAACAAAAGTAAAAAGCTTTTATTGGGTCCATTTTGTTTTTGAAATTAATGCTGTTTGAATTCAGATTTGAAGACCCTTTTACTTCATTTTTAATGGGTCTGTGGGTTGGAGTTCAGTACGAAGTGTATCACCACATGAATGGTTTGGTATACCTAAGCAAATCTGCAGTTTCAGAGTAGTAATAGCTCAGTTTTTGCAGAACAGTGGCTTTTCATGCTATCAAGATTGAAGCTTGACGAGTAAATCTTTTCACTTGGGCTACATTGCCAGCTTAAAGTGTAATGTACGATAGGGAAATACTGTTTTTTATGTAGTTAGATCTGTGAAAGTGACATAGTTTTATGGGTTTTCTTTAGTGCCATTATTAGTCTGCAATAGTTACTGTTGATAGAATGTGCTTTTGTGTAGCTTGGGAGTGCTGTGTTTGTTGAGTATATGCGCTTGCAGTTTACTACTTCATGTTCTGTAGCATGAATTAGTAGGAAGCAGTGGAGTTTTGAGTAAAAGTTTGATTCTTGGTTATTGTTCTGCTGTTTAAAGATTTCTTTGATCTTGACTGTGGTGAAGGTTGTCTTTTTCTAGGTGCAAGTTTTGGGAGGAAAGAATGGTCTGTAAATCCAGTTGGTGATTGTGCTATCTGGATTTGGTTGATAAAAGGACATATTTGGTTCTTTTAAGTGTATTTGTGCTTTGGCAAAGCTACTTTCTTGTGTATGAACCAGTTGGATTACTTCTTTTTAGAAGGGTGTATATTTGTTGAAGTTTAAATTCAATAGCAGAAGAAAAAGGATTCAGTCTGAGCTTTGTTTTGGCCAAGCATGAAGCTAATTGGTATTTTCACATTAGCATTTTGTTTTCTGTCTGCCCTGGGTCAACTTCCTTCCCAGGACATATTGACTTTGCTTGAGTTCAAGAAAGGAATTAAACATGACCCAACTGGTTATGTTCTCCAGTCATGGAATGAGGAGTCCATTGACTTTAATGGGTATCCCTCTTCTTGGAATGGTATAATGTGTAATGGCGTTAATGTTGCAGCTGTTGTCCTTGACAACCTTGGTTTATCAGCAAATGCAGATTTTAAGTGTATTTTCTAACCTCACAATGCTGGTGAAGCTTTCAATGTCAAACAACTCTATTACTGGGAAATTGCCGGATAACATAGGCGACTTCAAAAGCATTGAGTATCTGGATTTATCAAACAACCTTTTCTTCTCAACTTTGCCACCCGGGATTGGTAACTTAGGAAGCTTGAGGAATTTTTCTCTAGCAGGGAATAACTTCTCTGGCTCAATTCCAGACACAATTTCAGGTCTTCGATCGGTTCAGTCTTTGGACTTAAGTCATAATTCCTTTTTCTGGTGAAGTGCCAGCATCTTTAATGAAGCTGATGAGTTTGGTATCCCTTAATTTGTCTCTAAATGGATTCACAAAGAGCAGCCCAAAAGGTTCTGAGATGATGCCAAATCTTGAGGTGCTGGACTTGCATGGTAATATGTTTGATGGGAATTTAGATCCTGAGTTTTTACTGCTCACTACGGCAATCCATGTTGATCTCAGTGGGAATTCACTGGTGAGTTCTGCTTCTCAGCAGCAGAAATTTCTACCAGGACTTTCTGAGACTATCAAGTATTTAAATCTTGGCCACAATCAGCTGACAGGATCACTTGTTGGTGAGGCACAAGCATTTGGTAACTTGAAGGTTTTGGATTTGAGCTTTAATCAGCTGTCAGGGGAATTGCCTGGCTTTAATTTTGTGTACGACCTTGATGTTCTGAAACTAATTAACAACAGATTCTCTGGATTTATTCCTCATGACCTTTTGAAAGGAGGTGGTTCTTTGGTTCTAACAGAGCTGGATTTGAGTGGCAACAATCTTACAGGTAAACCAATCTTGAGAATGTAATTGTGCATGTTGTTTTGTTCTGTTTTTAAAGAGTCCTTGCTTCTGCTGATCTATCTCTAATAATTAACCAGACATTATACATTTCTTTAAATCTGCAAGATTAATTTAATTCTTGGTTTTTTAATCTCTAGCTTGATATCATGTTATTAATTTTCCAGGGCCAGTCAGTATGATAACATCAACAACATTGCGCAAGCTTAATCTCTCCTCGAACGCACTTTCTGGTGAGCTTCCGGTGCTGACAGGAAGTTGTGCAGTGATTGATTTGTCCAGAAACCAATTTGAAGGAAATTTGAGTAGAATGCTGAAATGGGGAAACATTGAAATTATTGATTTAAGACAAAATAGATTGACTGGTTCCATACCTGAGGTAACTGCTCAACTTTTATAGGCGTTGTTATTATCGTTCTTCGACTACAGACATATTGCGATTCACGTTTCCAAATTTATCGAGGAATCATGTTATAAAATGTACGATTGACTATGCTCCCCAAATGACACTAGTAATTGTTCGTAGGGGAAATTT
This sequence comes from Ophiorrhiza pumila, assembly GCA_016586305.1. Classification (NCBI taxonomy): domain Eukaryota; kingdom Viridiplantae; phylum Streptophyta; class Magnoliopsida; order Gentianales; family Rubiaceae; genus Ophiorrhiza; species Ophiorrhiza pumila. The sequence goes on along the minus strand of BLIW01000009.1, from coordinate 38,638,247 downwards.
ACTTCGTCTGGGAAGTACAGCCCAAGCTTATGCATTTTGCCTAGATACTGGAGTTTACTCATTTTGAGCGGGGGTCGGTCGCTCGACCTCGTCAAATATTCAAACTTACTAAACTAATGTAGAAGTGGCAAGTGGGATCGTATCCACAGGGAAGGTTTGGATGTCAAGAGATCACTTGTTCAAGAAACCAAAGAAAATGGGACGAATGCAAAACAATATGAATGCAAAAATGAGAATGAATGCAAGGTTAGTATGCAAGCACTGCCTTGAGGACGAACCAATTGGTATGGACCTCAGCCTATTATCATCGACTTGTGTAACAGCATGAACGAGGGGGTCGACATTTGATAATTACCCTTTTGATTATAATCTCATCTATAATCCTCCACTCGCGGTCAGTTATCTTCTCTTCATATTTAGTGAATGAATATGTTTGATAAATAATTTTTTCCTAACTCTCATTTGTTAACTAAAATATATGACAGACTACTCGTATCTTTTTGAATGACTTTCGCCAAATTCCATTAGAAGATAAAGAAGCGATAAAGAATGAGATATTATCTCAACTAGTTTCTGCTTATCTACAAATGAGTGAAGTCTTCCGCAATTATTCAGGGGTAAGTTAAACAACTGACCAACCAAAAATTAAATTACTATTGAAATCCATATTAACTATTATTTTATATTTGATTATATGGAGTTTATAGATATGGGATACCTAACCAAGAGTTTCATTATGTCATGATCACGGGATATCGACAACGTCCTAATGGAAATTTATTGTACGAGTTAATGGACTCTCGTGGTCCAAACTCGGAGAACGGGGGATTTGATTTGTTTGATTCGAATTTCGTCACACATATACAAGTTTCCAACGGGGTAGAATGGCATAATCCAACCGTATATGCTAATTCTTCAACAGAATTTGTTGATGCTCCTAATCAGCGATGTAGAATCAGGCGTAGACATGGTAGAGGAAGGGGATTAGGTGGTAGCTCACAGGACAACACCCGAGGTAGATGTAGATATACGTTTTAACTTTTATGTATCGTTATATATAATTTCTTGATTAATAATTAACTAACTTACTTCAATTGAAACATAAACTGTTATAAATGAAGAAGAGTTAAAATGTTTGAAGCAAGAATTTTGTCCATATGATGCACCTAATGATGTTGAAGCAGATCGTGTGTTGTGGAATGGATACATTCAAGAGTTAATTGATAACGAGGTATATTTTTATGATCGTCCATTGTTATATAAATTATTTATTTTTTTGATTGACTTGTAGTTGTTGGTTTGATAGTTTTCTTTATTATTCAAAGTTATTGACATTAGTTGTTTCCCTGGTTTCTGCCCCACTGCATGAGTTATCCCACTAATAAACTTTGAAGACGATCCAAACAGACTAATACATCTAGTGACGATTGCGAACGCAGCCTTAGCCTTTTATATGTATAACAATTTGGAGATAAAAAAAATTTGAGTTATTATCTAATTTTTATTATCAACTCTTTGTTATTGATATGTTTATTCTGTGCAGAATTCAAATTATGAACTTGTAGAAGTCAAGACTGCAAACGTGCAACAATGGGATGATGAAAAAAATGTATACATCACATTTGTAGTCGCAGAGTTTAACATGTCAAACACCTTTCAATCAAAGGTGTTCAGCATGGTAAACTCTGCGGCTACAAATGTGATGTGTACATTTTTTCCATTATCCCAATATTGCACGTTTGCAGTCTTGACTTCTACAAGTTCATAATTTGAATCTTGCACAGAATAAACATATCAATAACAAAGAGTTGATTATAAAAATTAGATAATAACTCAAGTTTTTTTTACCTCCAAATTATTATACATATAAAAGGCCAAGGCTGCATTCGCAATTGTCACTAGCTGCATTAGTGTGTTTGGATCATCTTCAAAGTTTATCAGTGGGATAACTCATGCAACGAGGCAGAAACCAGGTAAACAACTAATATCAAATAACTACGAACAATAAAGGAAAGTATCAAACCAACAACTACAAGTCAATAAAGAAAATAAATAATTTATATAACAAGGGAAGATCATAAAAATACACCTCGCTATCAATTAACTCTTGAATATATCCATTCCACAGCACACGATCTACTTCAGCATCATCAGATGCATCATATGGACAAAATTCTTACTTCAAACATTTTAACTCTTCTTCATTTATAATAGTTTATGTTTCAATTGAATCAAGTTAGTTAATTATTAATCAAGAAATTATATATAACGATACATAAAAGTTAAAATATAGATCTACATCTACCTCAGGTATTGTCTTGTGAGCTACCACCGAATCCCCTTCCCTTACCATGTCTACGCCGCTGATTAGGAGCATCAACAAATTCTGGTGGAGAATTAGCATATACGGTTGGATTGTGCCATTCTACCCCATTGGGAACTTGTATACGTGTGACAAAATTCGAATCAACCAAACCAAATCCTCCGTTCCCCTAGTTTAGATTACGAGAGTTCATGAACTCATACAATAAATCTTCATTAGGATGTTGTTGATATCCCGTGATCATGACATAATGAGAGCCTTGGTTAGGTATCCCATATCTGTAAATTCCCTATAATCAAATATAAAACAGTAGTTAATATGGATTTCAATAGTAATTTAATTTTTGGCTGGTCAGTTGTTTAACTTACCTCTGAATAATTGCGGAAGATTTCACTCATTTGTAGACAAGAAGAAACTGGTTGAGATAATATCTCATTCTTTACTGTTTTTTTTATCCGCCTATAGAATTTGGCGAAAGCCATTCACAAAGATGCGAGTAGTCTGTCATATATTTTAATTAACAAATGAGAGTTAGAAAAAAAAAATATTTATCAAACATATTCACTCACTAAATATGAAGGGAAGATAACTGACCGCGAGTGGAGGATTACAATCAAAAGGATAATCATCATTCAAGCAAACTCTAGTATCTAGGCAAAATGTATAAGCTTGGGTTGTATTTCCCAGACAAAGTAAATTTCCCCTAGGAACAATTCCTAGTGCCATTTGGGGAGCATAGTCAATCGTACAGTTTATAACATGCTTCCTCGATAAATTTAAAATCGTGGATCGCAAGAAGTCAATGGCTGAAGAACGATAACAACGACACCTATAAAAGCATGTAATAGTAGACAATGCTGCTTCCACCCAACAAGTGTCTTTCAAAGCATAAAAAGAGTTATGAATAAATTTTGGAAGCATAAAATAGTTAATGTCACTAATGGATTTCAATTAAATGGAAATTGTTGTGTTGCCTACTCACCCCCTATCCACTGAACCGGTTGAGGTAAAAGTCCAGGACATTCCTCCATGAAAATCTTGGTAGCAAATCTATCTAATGTTCAAATGATAAGAGCGTAAATAATTAGAGAAGCAAGGAAATTAACATTGCTGATATTTCCACAAATACCAAGCAGTTTTATTATTTTTTTTATAATACATCATAATAAATTCTCGGGATGGTTCAAATTCTATGATATTTTTAAGTTAACCATAGTTAAAAATGCCAACAAAAGTATAAGCAAATCATGTCATTGTTAACTTATAATTTTTAAAAAGGAGTAAAGCACCAAAAACTCACTTTTCATAATTTTTATAAAAATCAGTAGCACCAAAACTATAATTTTTTAAAATAAGAAATAGTACCAAAACTGCATGATAAAGGAATGCAGACAACTAGTGGATCCCTTTGTTGTTCATATCCATACCCAAATAAATACTATTCTACTTTTTCTCCAGGTTGTTTGGGCGCCAATGGATCCCTTTGTTGTTCATATCCATACCCAAATAAATACTATTCTACTTTTTCTTCAGGTTGTTTGGGCGCCAATATTTAAAATATAACATCTATGAAAATTAATGTAATCAAATAATTTACTTCTTTTTTTACATCCATCATTACTTATGTATGTGCAATAAATGAAAAATATAAGTTTATGACCTTCAATTTTTGCCCATGTCTCCTCAATAGTCAACTCCAAAGCAAAACAAAAAAAAAAAAGAAGGGTTTTACAACTTTGTTTTGCTTATGGTTTACAACTTTGTTTTGCTTATGATTTAAATTTTGTGCCGACTGAAGCCAAGACTTAGTTAGTTTTTGAGTTTTGTGTTAATTTTTTATACAATGAAAAATGATTCTTTGAGGATTAAAAATTTCGTTTGATGTGTTGTATTTAAAACTATATCAATGTTTATATAGTTTCCTAAGTTTCCTAAATTCTAACTGATTGGTATTGATTTATTTTGAACTATGCATGGTACTATGGTATTTCGGTATGGTTTGGTGGGTGGTTATCACCTGATTTACTAATATAACTTAATGCTGCCCCTATTAAAATAACACACTAACAAAGGGTGCCCTGTAATGAATAAGCATCGCACTCTAAACAGAACCTTTGGATTGTTGTCTTTCTTGAATGTTAGTTTCTATGGAAAACTAAAAAATATAACTTGTTCTATGATTATATTTTGGATTATTAGAAATGATGGTAATGTTAACACTAATAATTTTTTGTTAGTTGTGAACAAATGATGGTTTGAACTTTGGTAAGAGCACATAACATTTTAGAAGATAAGTTAGAGCACCCATTGTTAAAAAGTTGAAAACACTAATATATATATATATATATATATATATATATCCATATATATATATATATATATATATCCATAATCAGCTTATATCAGAAATTAAATTTTATCATGGAGAAAGAAATAACTGTTCGTTGCAACCCGTGAACAGATAATTTCCTTTATTATATATCGTGAACTAAAACAGTATTTCGGCATATCATATGTCTCAAGATAGAGTAATGAAATTGTCTATTCACGAAAATTTTACTCGAGTTTTGTAGAGCTAGAACACAGAACCATTTTTTCTAAAGCATATATATATATATATATATATATATATATATATATATATAGCTAGGTCAAAACAAAATACAGTGTCGGCTAAACCCGTCCACACTGTTACACAGCAAATGCGATAAATCTGGAGTACTATTCCATTACATGAAACATCTATCTCAATATATGAGAGTAAAATACAGATAAGCTACTATAGACATGGCCATTTTCACGGTTCCGGTTCCGGAACCGCCGGTTCCGGTTCCGGAACCGGAACCGTGGCCCCACTCAACCGGAACCGTAACCGAACCGCCTATAGGCGGTTCGGTTACGGTTCCAATTTTTTATGTTTGGAACCGGAACCGCCGGTTCCGGTTCCGGTTCCAAACCGTTAAATAAAAAAAAAAAAAAAATTTGCCACGTCAGCAATTGCTGACTGGCAAGCATGTGGCGCGTGCATAGCACGCGCCTGTAATAAAAAAAAAATATATACAGGCGCGTGTGAAACACGCGCCTGTAACAAAAAAAGAAAAAAAAAAAAAAGCAACGGTCAATTATTTGACCGTTGCTGACCGTTGCCACCATGGCAACGGTCCAAAAGAAATTGGTGAGGAACGGTCAATTATTTGACCGTTCCTCTCAATTTCTTTTTTTTTTTTTTTTTAATTTTTTCTAATTTATTATCTATAAATACCCCTTATTTTTTTCATTTTTCTCACACAATTTCTACTCTTCTTTCTCAATATTCTAATTCTCTTCATCTCAATTTTCTCAAGCATCAAAATTCTATAAAATTCAATTATATTTATTGTTTCTATTATAATTATTAGTTAAATTATTCATTATTGTTTTTAATATATTATTATTTAAATTTCTCATTCTAATTCTCTTCATCTCAATTTTCTCAAACATCAAAATTTTATAAAATTCAATTCAATTTATTGTTTCTATTATAATTATTAGTTAAATTATTAATTTTTGTTTTTAATATATTATTATTTCAATTTCTTATTCTTTTTTAATCCGTTTGAATTTTTTTTTATAAAATGGATAGTTTTGGTTCTTCATCCCAACCAATTAATATTGGTAATGAATCACAATCAAATCGTCGTCCACCAACGAATCCAAAATCCGAAATGTTTGTGAAATATTTCACAAAAATTTTTGATGCCGATGGAATTCTTATTAGAGCACAATGCAATTTTTGCGAGAAATCATACGCCTTCAAAATTGGGAGTGGATATGGTACACTAAACAAGCATTTGGAGAAAACGCATCCTCAAGAAATCGGCCTTCAAAAGTCACAAGCGCAATTAACCGGTTTTGCTCAACAAGGTTCTTCTTCTTCTAGTAATTTAAATTTATTTAAATTTAGTGATTCAAAATGGAGAGATGGTGTAGCTAGATTTGTTTGTGTACAACATTTACCATTTTCATTTGGTGAAAAACCAAATTTTGTGAGATTAGTACAAGAAAATGCAAATCCACAAGTTAAACGTGTTCCTAGAACAACTTTAACACGTGATATTAAAAAAATTCATAAAAAAAATAGCTTATCGGAATATTTTTTAAAATTAGATTCTCGTGTTTCAATATGTTCCGATATTTGGAGTGATCATTGGCAAATGAATAGTTATATGGGTATAACTTGTCATTGGGTAGATTCAAATTGGTTTTTACAAAAAAGAGTAATTGCATTTAGAATTTTTAATGATTCTCATACGGCCATAAATATATCTAGATTAATTAGTATTATTTTAGAAGAATATAATTTGAATGATAAAATTTTTTCAATTGGTTTTGATAATGCATCGGCTAATAATGCATCTATTGTAGAATTAAAAGATATTTGTGCACCAATTTTAGGTGGGAAATTTTTTCATATTAGATGTGTATGCCATATTTTAAATTTATCCGTTCAAAATGGTTTAAGTGCATTAGAAATTCATATTAAACCAATTAAAGATGCAATTAAATATTTGAGTGGACATCCAAGTTTAATGAAAACATGGGGAAAATATTGTATACAACATGGACAAAAACCTAAAAGATTTAAAAAGGATGTTCCAAATCGTTGGAATTCTACTTATGATTTACTTTGTGATTCTTCTAAATATAGTTCATTGTTATGTAACTTTTTCATTGATAACTCTTGTCTTGGAATTGTATTATATCCTAATCATTGGACTTGTTGTTTAAAATTGTTAGAAGTTTTAAAAGTTTTTAAGGATGCTACTTGTTTGTTTTCACGTGTGTATTTTCCAACTTCTCATTTATTTTTAGTTGAAGCATGTAATATAATTGGTGTGTTAAAAATTCACATAAATGATGGAACTTTGACGCAAAGTATTATTCACATGTTAGAAAAATGGCTTAATTATTATAGAGAAATTCCAATTTTATATTTAGTTGCTATTGTTCTTGACCCTCGTTTTAAATTTCAAGGTTTAGACCAATATTTGAAGTATTATTATAATTCGTTACAAGAATGTTTTCCATTAGATCCAAATATTATTCAATTACAATTAAATGTAAGTAGATACATAAGTGAGACTAAAGATATGTTAAATGCATTATATGAAGAATATTCTTCTAATTTTCAATCTCAAGTTCCTTCTAGTAGTACCACTCACACTACTCACCATAGTTTTTCAACTGGATCTTCATCTTCGTCTTCCTTTATCCTTCCTGGTTTAGAAATGTTTCAATCGTTAAAAAAACACAAGGGTACTACTAGTACGGAACTTGAGATATATTTAACCACTTCTTTTGATTTTAGTGATAACAAGTATGAATGTGATAATGTTGAGAACTTCCAAATATTGGAATGGTGGAAATCCAAGACAACGATGTTTCCCATTATTGCTTCGATAGCCAAAGAGATTTTGGCGGCCCCGACATCAACCGTAGCCGTGGAACAAGCTTTTAGTCAAGGTGGCAACATTTTGGACGAGACCCGATCGCGTATGAGTCCCATGTCCTTGGAGATTCAAGCTTTAGTAGATGATTGGACTAAAGCCGCATATAGAGAACAAGAACAAGACATAGAAGAAAATTTTGATTTAGATTTAGACGGTACTACCACCGATGGTAGCTCTACTTGTACAACTAGAACTAATTCACCGGTCACCGATGCCGATAGAGCCAATAATGACGACGACGACGACGACGACGACTATTAGTTTATTAAAATGAAGAAAAATATCATATTGTACATTTTTACATTATTGAAAATTTGAAATAATTTATTATGTTTATCAAATATTATAATTTTCCATATTTTGCAATTGTATTATTCTAGTATTCAAATTTAAAGTTTAAACCATCAAATGAATAAAATTTAGTAGTTTCTTCATTTATTAATTTCTAACTTGTAAATTTATGAATTAAAATCTTAACTTGTAAATTTTTCTATCAAATGAATAAAATTTAGTAGTTTATTCATTTATTAATTTCTAACTTGTAAATTTATGATTAAAAATGTTAACTTGTAAATTTTTTTATCAAATGAATAAAATTTAGTAGTTTATTCATTTATTAATTTCTAACTTGTAAATTTATTATTTAAAAATCTTAACTTGTGAATTTTTCTATCCAATTAATAAATTTTAGTAGTTTCTTCATTTATTAATTTCTAACTTGTAAATTTATGATTTAAAAATCTTAACTTGTAAATTTTTCTATCCAATGAATAAAATTTAGTAATTTCTTCATTTATTAATTTTTAACTTGTAAATTTATGATTTAAATTTTTTAACTTGAAAATTTTTATAAAATACTCTTATTCTTTCTATATTTTTCTTTCTCACTTATCTAATATTCATAATTCTATTATTTTAAAAAATTCATATATTACTGTTATTTTAACTACTATTCTAATTATGTTATTATATTATAATATTATACTAGTTGAATTCTAATTAACAATTCAAATATTCATATTATTTTTATATCCTTGAATTTATCTAATTTAATTCTTCCTAGTTCTATTATCTAAAAACTATATATTAATTAAGTTTAATTGTAACTATTATTATTATAATTATATTATTATGTTGTATTATTTGAGTTTGAAATAATAGTGGGATAAAAATCGAAATTCGAAACTAAAAATCGAAAAAACCGGAACCGGAACCGGAACCGCCCCTCGGCGGTTCGGTTCCGGAACCGTGGCCACCACTAAGCTACTAGGAAAATCCAGTAGATAGGCTCTATTTCCCTCTATCTTTGAAATCCTAATCTATGTCTTTAATCAGCAAATGAGGAGCCAAAATTTCTTTACATTGTTAGCTTAGCTCCAAAATGTCGATGAAATTCTGATTCCACGATCAACTATCCCACAGAGTCAATATATCCCGGTAAACAGCAGGAACAGCAATCAGGATAACCATGCAATCGGGAACTCTTCACAAAATTTTTACTATTCATTTCCACAGAGATTCCACATTCATTCAAGCAAACGAACTTCAACAAATCATCCCAAAAAGGATAATTAAATGGAAGTGCAGGGTCCTCACTAAGTATAAACAAAGGCAGCCGAAGGATTGGTATATCAAAACCAAATTGCAGAATCTGAATTTTGCAAAACCAAATCGCATCAATGTCTTTGGGATTCTTCAAATGTAGTTCACATAATCACCAAAGAGCCGAGACTCTCCTCAAATGACATTAATGAAAATTTTATCAAAGCTGTTTAAGAATGTCTCCAAATCTGAGACTCTCCTCAAATGTTCATCAATGAGTTCATCAGAAAGTCCACATACATTCAAATTCAAGTTCACAGTGGCTCAAAATCACCATATTTCAAATATCAGAGTACCTCAGGGTTCGGCTTTGCCACGTGAATAGCTTGAGCAGTAGACGAGTTTGAAATTCCAATTCAAGGTCACAGCTTCAAAATACACATTCACCAATTCATTGGTTTGGGAAGTGCTTGGAGCCGCCTTTGTTGAAAATGATTCAGGAGCTGAAGCTTCTAAAGACGATGGAGGGTTGAGGGCAATAGCGTGCCCGGTACTATGAGCAACAGCCGAAGATAGCTTCAAAGGAGGATGAGTTGTAAACAGTAAAGCTGAGTTGTGAATAGTAAAAGGGGGGGGGATCTTGCACAGTAGCCGGAATGAGATCCGATCTAGATCCATCGAGGTCCGAGTCTTCCAAGTATTCCACTGAAGTGAGGGAGTTGGGGAGCTCTCAGAATAATCGATCTATCATCTGCTGGTTGGTGGTAGGTCACACTTGTCACAGTTCGGCAGCGGAGAGAAGATTTCACTGGTGGAGCTGAAGTTCTCAAGGACTGATTGAAAGCAGCAGCTGCCTTGGAGCTTCCAGTAGCTTGAAGCTTCCAGTAGCTTGAAGCTCTCATCTTTGGAGTTCTTGAAGATTTGGATCTTGCTCTTCAGTTGATTTTCAGTTGTGGTCATGACTTGAGATGGAGACTTTAAGCCTCCCGTTGCAGATCTGAAAACATTTGGCATCTTTGCAGGTCTATTACAGAAGTGAAAGGAGGAGGAGGAAGTGAGGAAGTGAGGAGGTGAAGAAGGAAGGAAATGAGGAAGTGCTGGATGGCTGGTGGAAACGAGGAGGTGAGATGTCTCCACTTGATGGCCACATTTAAAAGATGTAGTGAAGCCAGTGGAGGTGTGGTGGAGTTGGTGGGTAGTGGATAGGTGCTGGTGGAGTAGAAGGAGTGGAGGATACGAGAAGGAAGTGAGGAAAAGGAAGTGAGTAAGAGGCAGGTGGAAAGAAAGGTGGCCGGGCCAGAGCCGGAGGTGGAGGTTGGCTGTCGGTTTAGAACACATAACCATTACTATGCCGAATTGCCGACAAAGGTCTAGCACAAGATAAAATAACTATAAACGTCACACCACCCACAAGAAAAAAAGGTAAAAGAAATGAAATAAGCAAGCCTTGGCCAGTTGGCCTTATAAGTTATTTACAAACAGTATAGCAGAAAGCAAAAATGAGCAAATACCTCAACATTCTTCAATTCAAACTCTTGATCATGTGCCAAGCATAAGTTCCCATAGGTTTCACAAGGTCCACTGCTTCCACTTAACCTATTCGGAAAGAATCTTTTGGATAAGAAAAACAAATGCCATTTTCAAACCAAAACAATTTACAAAGGAACTAACTGTGACAGTGGCTTACAGTTCTCCATCCAAGCATAAAGCAAAATATCTATTGACACCTAGCAAAATGAGACTTTAAAATTAGCTCTTGTCCAATAACATAAATCACACTAGTTGAATTCATACTTTCCAGTCCTCATTAGGCAACACAACAACATTATCCAGTTTCAGTACACTAGCATGTTAGGACTTGAGATGGATACAACATATCACTATGGTTTTTTTTATACTTAGATTCCAAGAGCATTAGGATGCCAAAAAGTCAAATTTGTACATTAACATAGTTGTTTACAATGAAACTTGTGCATTAAGCACAGGCATACTTTTACATGCCAATTTCTATGCATCAATAGAGTGTGTCTGTGTCTAAATAAATATATATAAGCTCGTGTTTCTCACTAATTCAGTATGCAGTTATGGACAAGTATATTCAATGCCTAAATGAATAACTGCTATTTCTAAGTTCTTCTTGACCATCCTACACCAGATCAGCAAGATCACTACTTAAAAGAACATACAATTGTTTATGGTAACACTTAAATGTTGTTTTCATACCAGTTGGTCTAAACAGCCTTGGTTCACCATATAAGGTTGTGAATACAAACGATTGATTTGTTCCCTAGAAAAAATAACAAATGGAGTTAGTGTATCATGGCTCTTACTAGCGAAGTGATATACCATGTCTTGCAGTACTGCCCTTCATCGAAATCAATCAAACACAATCAAAATAGTGATGCAAAGCTACCAAGAGATCATTTTATGAGAATGAAAATGTATTCAAATTTTACCTGTACAATAAGACCCATTGAACCTACAGCTCTCCAGCCAGAGCCGGTCAACTTTCTCCACCAGACTCCTACTCACCACCCACCACCTTCTCCACAAGCCAAACAGCTACATGGATCAGTTCAGCAAATCTGCATTGTTTCCAGTAGCTGCTCCAGCCAGCACCCAAGCTGACCAGCGGCTGATTCAGTTTCAATCACTCAAAGGTTGTCCAAAGGTAGCTTATCCTTGCTCCAGCTCAAGATCGAGCTGCACTTGATTGGAAGCTGCCACTGTTCATTGGATCTGCCCACTGTTCATAGCTGCGCCACTTCGGATTGGCCAAGCTGTGAGTCAACTAATCAAGATCTTGAGAGGTCACTGACCAAGCTGACCCAGATCGGAGCTGGAGTGGAAGAATCGGGCCTGTAACCTCTCCACAGGCCAGGCAGCTCGGAAGCCGGAAAAAGGAGCAGCCATAACCCACGAAGATCTATACTGAAACCCTCTCTTCCATCGAGAGAAGAGGGTTTCAGCTAAAGCTGGCCTTTCAGCAAAATTCTTGTTCAGCTGTACATCCCTTGAAGACCGTCAAAGCTTAAGGATCAAAGAGTGAACTGCCTAATCTTCCTATTCAGTATTTTGATCCAGATTATCCAATTGCTAATGACAATTCCACTCTGTCCCTCACCAGACCAAAGTGTGCCCGATTTTGTGTTGAAGTTAATCGGCTCTTACCTTCAATTAATCATGCTGATTTTTGGCACCCTTTAAAGTGCCTGCTTTTTGTCATTTTCTCTCCAAGATGGGATACTCTTCAGTGGAAAATGCAAACGGGATAAACCTACTTGGAGCCCAGGAACTATCGCTTCTGCTGCAAAGGTGTTCTCTTCAAGCATTTCTTCAAATTGGCCAAAATCGAGCTCGCAATACTAATTTGCTTGAGGTCCTGGTCATGGGAAGCCAAGTTAAATTATTTCGTCTAATTTGTTACATCAGTTGGTATGTCGATAATTGTACTGTTAAGTTTCACGTCACTGAATTTTTGGACGAATGGTTTATTAAGATAATAGCATAACCACCATGGCTTGGACGACCACGACACATGCTCTCCAAGCTTTGGTCACGTGCGCTCTTCAATGGAACGTCCCCCTACTTTAAAAACGACGTCGTTTTTCAAGTGGCCCCTTCTCTGAAGTCTGTCAAATCTTAATTAATGCTCCTCCACTCCTGTGCTGAATTCGGACAAGCCTCATTAATGCGTCCTCCATCTCTCACCTCGCATCTCTTCCCCACTCTCACACCCTCCGCATCTGTCATCTCCCACCTCTCACCTCTCACCTCTCAACTTTCACCTCTTCTCCTCTACCAACCGCATCTCACCCTTCTTCTCTTGTCATCATTGGAATTCGGCTTTGCTATTCTCCGCCGCATTGGTATCTGCTATGTCAAATCCTTGCTGATGGATATGTCTGTGTTGCTCGAGAAAACATCTTTCTATAGCTCTCGGGCTTCTCATACCCTCTTTGCCATGAATCCCTTTCTATCTCGTCCCGGTATCCGGGTAAAGCTACCCATGCTGCGCTCAGCTTTTCGAAAATGTCACCTGTCTATTCAATGAATTGTATACCTTTTGCTATACCTTGTAAATAAACGAATAGGGAAGTCCTATTCCTCTTCTATTTATCTTTTACTGCTCATCCTTATCGTCTGTTTTCTGCTACTGTTCATCCCCTAAATCCTTTCTGCTTTAGACTTTCTTTGTTTCTTAACCCCCTGATCTCGCTCTGCTCTTCTCTCCCTTTGATTCTTAACCCTTGTGTACCTGCTGCCTGTTGGTTCATTCAGTACATTTTTTGTTTGCCTGAACGTCATCGTCATCACCGTCACCGCCATCGACCGTCATTTCGCTACACTACGCTTACACTCCTCCGTATAACGATACTCGCTCTCCCGTCACGACTGCAACACCCACCTGATAAGTTTGTGCCCTTCTCTTTCGGTATTCCTGCTGTTTATTCAGACGACCCACAGCCCATTCTCTTACCTCCTGTGCGTTTAAAGGTTTTCCCTGCATCTCCACAACTGTATTCTTTTCTTGTTCGGCTTACTTGTCCCGAATTTATTTTACTGCTGTTTCTTTGTTTCATACATTTGTCCACGCTTGCTCTTTGTATCTCATTTATGCGACGTAATCAGAATCCTCTGTATGTAATTGTTTCGCCTTTTCTTCCCTTAGTGTTTTGTTACTGTTATGCTGTTGCTTTCTTTGTTCCACCTAATCATTTATTCGTGGGATCCCTTGAACAATGCCTATACTCTATTATTCTCCCTTGGGGCTTCTGCGTTGTGCGTCTCCATATATATATACCACTGTCTTTACAACAACTTCAGTTGCTTTGTTGTTGTCTTCTTCATCTTTTGCACGTAACATGATCCACGCTCTCCCTACTACATCGTATGTATTTAATGGTTGTTAATGGCAAACTTCATCCGTCCTTCCTTGTTGTTGCATCTAAATGGTTTCATTGTTTATTTATTTATCAATTGGCTAATAATTGTTCGGTAGATTTATTATTAATTGTCTAATAGTTGTTCTGTGGAACTTTTTTTTTCAATAACAGGCCTCCACTTCTTTCCTCATCCAGTTAGCTTCTGCCTTCTCCCAAGGGTCTGAACACTCCTTTGACGTATAGTGAGATGGACCACATTAATGGTGATGTGTGAGAGGTTATGTTATTCATAATGCTTCCTCCTTCTCTACTTGCTACTTACATGTGGTTTGTTATTGCTACTTGCTTGTTTATATGGGTTCGTGCTTGGCTGGCCACGACTTATTTTTTAAATCATATGTGTGCGCGTGTATTCTCTACCTGGTTTTGTATGCCTGTTTGCTCGTACCGGACGTTTGTTCTTGACAGTGTTAATGCTATTAGATAGATGGATAGAAATGCTCTGCGTCGTCAGCGTTACGCACAGCTGCCACAAGAACAAAAAAATAAACTCTTGCAGCAGCGTAGGGACGCAAGAGCGTTAAAACGAAAGAGACCGATCAGTCAAGGGAATGAAAGCACCTTTCCTACGGAAGAAGCTAATAAAAATATAGCTTCCAGTACTCTATCATGGTTCTGATATGCAGGGTGAGAAATTTGGTTGTATGGTGTATAAACTCAAATTTCTGTTTCCTGCACTACTATATGTGTTAGTTGGTCGATCTTCGCCGCAATTAGCTCATCTTTCACTGAAATGCAAGAAAAAAATTTTGCGTGGTGCAGTTGATGCATTATCTTTTGTCTCCAATGGGGATTTAAATATTGGTGATGTAGGCGTTAGTGGGATCGTAAAGGCATATCTGCGTAATTGCCGGTGTAACTCAGTTTATGATTCATCTATAGAAATCCCTGTGCTTGGTTCACCTACAAACTTTCACCTTATATTATAGTTGTTACGACTAAGTAGATAGTGTATATCATCAGAGCTTATGGAACGTGTTTTTGTTGCAAAAATGCCTTCTATCACTTTGTGCCTTCTGCTGCATCTGTCATTCTTTACGACTTTGCATGTACACTTAAGGCCTGCAAAAAAAGAACTGATTTCCAAGTGGTTTTCCAGTTTGGCCATAGGATATATCGTTCCTTGTGTCTTTCTGACGTTGTAATTCTGCCAAACTGGAAAAAAAATGCCATATGTGTTGTTTCGTAGATATTCCTGCCTATATGTTTCCTATTTTTTGGAAAGAGAAAGAAACTTTTGCCGTGAATTTTGCTTTGTAAAGTATCCCCAACTTCTCTCTGTTGTTAGAACTCTTATCTTCATAACTCAGTAATTTTTGTACTCTACCTTCATTTTATGTTGGCTCCTAAATTATGCTGGTCTTAAACTATTCACTACTGTTAGCCTGTAGCCAAATCGAACCATTTATAGGCTACCCTTTCACTAGAACTGGTTACGCCTTGCTGTTGTTTATTCTTACTTAAAACATGTTTACTTTCCTGCTGTGTTTTCTATAAATGCTTTTTTTACTTGCTGTGAGGATCACCTTATTCGCCGTGACTACCCTTTCACATTTTTTAGTTTTATTATTAGCAAAATGCTCTCCACCTGTGTTTTACTTATATGTTTTTCATTATTACCATGCACAACACCTACTTCACTATCCTATTGCTTGTTGTCTTTGTCGGAACTTGTGGAACATGTTTTTGCTGCAAAAATGCCTTCTAACACCTGATGCCTCCTGCTGCATCCTTCTTTCTTTACGACTGCGCATGTATATTTAAGACCTGTAAAAAAAAACTACTTACCAGACTGTTTTCCAGATTGGCAATAAGGCATATCATTCCTTTTGACTTTCTGAAAGCGTATTTTTTAGCAACTCTGGAAAAAAAAAATACCATGTAGGGTGGTTCGTACAGATTCTTGCCTACATGTTTTATGTGTTTTGCGGGGGGAAAAAAATTTACCGTGGATGTTGCTTTCTTTCGTTCTTTAAGGCTATGCATGTACATTTAAGGCCTACAAACAAAAAACTTCTTTCCAGTTTGTTTCCAAGTTTGGCAATAAGGCATATCATTCCCTCTGTCTTTCTGAAAGTATATTTCGGCAAATCTGGAAAAAAAATTGTAACATGTGTGTTGGTTCGTACGTATTCCTGCCTACATGTTTTCTGTGTTTTTGAAAAAAAATAAAAGCTTTTGCTGTTAATGTTGCTTTGTAGAGTATCTTGAACTTGCCTCTGTTGTTATAAACTCTTTTACTGCAAACTCTGTAGTATTTGTCCTCCTTTACCTGCATCTTATGTTATCCCCTAAATTATATTGGTTTTAAAGTATTCGCTACTGTTTGCCTGTGGCCAAATTGAACTATTTACAAGCTACCCTTTCACTAGCACTGATGAATTCTTTGTTGTTGTCCATTCTTACTTAAAACATACTTACTTCCCTGCTGTGTTTACTATAGATGCTATATTTGCTTGCTGTGTGGATCACCTTATTCGCCGTAACTGCCCTCTCACAAGTTTAAATTATGTTATTAACAAAATGCTCTACACCTATGTTTTACTTAACTGTTTTCCATTATTACCATGCATAGCACCTACTTACCCATCCTATTGCTTGTTGCCTTTGTTTTAAGTGACCCTCAAAAGTATGTACAATATGGCATTGCATTGGGTCGCGCTATGTGTCATTTTAATAGTAGGTTTTTTGCTGTAGAAAGGTGTGCTCTAAATAGGAAAAAATACCCACGGAAAGTTTGGTACTACCCACTGCAGGGTGTGTTTCTTTAGTGATCACACCTTTACGTTATCTACTACGGGCTTTATTTGAAGGGGCCAATGAGCAGTCTGCCCAGTTCAGGAAAAACATTAGGTCTTATAATAATAACTTTGCTTTTACGTCTTTAGGAGCCAAATATGATAGGGAATTAACAAAAAACAAATATGGGATATACACATTTCGTGTGCAGGGTCAGGTGTACCACTTTTTAGGTAGCCTCGTCCCGAATGATGATAGTTTAAGTGGGGTGCAATTCTACTTCTATGATACTGAGGAGGAAATCCATAACAGATTTAGTTCTTCTGACAGATTTTGTGAGGATAAAATAAGATTGCTTACTGATGTCTTCCGCGATAATCCTTACTCAAAATTTTTTAGGGATCTTAGGCATGTTTCCAACGTAGAAAAATATACAATAGTTTTGAACAGGTATCCAGGTTTAGATCAGCATGTTTATAACCTGCCTTCTGTTTCACAAGTTGCGGCAATATTCCAAGAAGACCAAGTCAATGGTGAATCTAGAACTGCCCACATACAGGTTTATAGCCATACAGATGTGCCTTATAAAATCCAACATTACTATGCATGTTATGACGATACTGTTCCCCAGTGGAGAGTCAGGTTGGTATTTTGGAATTAAAAAATTACTTAGAAATAACAAGCATCAAGGTTCCTGTACTACTGAAGAGAATATTGCCATTCCTCCGTCTTTGGCACATGGTCCTGCTGAGCTGCTGCATTCAGAACATCAAGGTCATTACTATTGATACACTTTTCTCAGTTGATTTCTTACTTTGTAATGTTCATTTCCGTATTATGCTGCCTGATGGAAGCTGATTATTTATTACTATGACTTACTTTTTGTAGCTGCTGTTTAGGCGAGTAAGATTGAACATTGTGTATCTGGAAGAAAATACTATTGTTACAAACTTCAGATGAGGCAAAATGATCGTTCGATGCTTCTGAGTTCTGGTAGACTCTTACAACAATTTGTGGTTGATATGTATGTAAAAATAGAAACGACGATTAGATTTTGTTAGGAAAAATCAGAAAGAAATTAGGTATAGTGGATAGCGTTGCTGCTGGTGAATGTGCTGGAAAACAGGTAGGTTGTAGGGTCTATTTGCCTTCGTCTTTTATAGGTGGTCCCAAAGATATGCGTAGACGCTATTTGGATGTAATGGCCTTAGTGCAGCAATACGGTAAACCAGATATTTTCCTAACTATGACTTGTAATCCAAACTGGATTGAAATTAAAGATAATCTACAATGTAATCAAAATGCATTTGATCGTCCAGATCTGTTATCTAGGGTTTTTAGGGCTAAGTTTGAACTTCTTAAAGCTGAAATCGTTAAGAAAAAATTGTTTGGGGAAGTTGCTGCATTTGTTTATAGTATAAAGTTTCAATAGAGGGGCATGCGTCATGCTCATGTGTTAATAATTTTAAAACCGGAATTCAGACCTTTAAACTTCGAATCTTACTATCGTATTGTTTCTGCAGAAATACCTGATTCTGTTCGGGAACCTCATTTATATTCTGTTGTTGTTAGGCATATGATGCATGGTCCTTGTGGACATTTGAATAGGCAAAATCCATGCATGAGAAATGGACATTGTAAAAGCAAATATCCTAAACAGTTTGTTCCTTATACATCACATGTTGATGATGGATACCCACAATATCGTAGATGAGATAATGGTACGAAGGCTATTGTGCGGCGTCATGAATTAGACAATAGATGGGTAGTTCCATATAATCCTTATTTGTTAGCTTTGTTTGATTGTCACTTGAACGTGGAAATCTGTGCAACTGTTAAGATGGTAAAGTATATAAACAAATGTGTTTATAAAGGACATGATCTTGTGAGTTATAATGTTGTACAAAATGACGGACAACCCATTGATGAGATTAAAAACTTCCAAGATGGGAGGTGGATTGGCCCTCCCGAAGCAATGTGGAGGATTTACGCCTTCAAATTAAATGAAATGCATCCTGCTGTTTATACACTTCAAGTTCATCTTGAGGACTCGCAATTGGTATGTTTTCATAAGAATTCTGATCTTAGCGTAATGGTTCAGTCCGGTAGGTTTTCTAAGACTATGTTATCTGAATTTTTTTTATGAATCTTACGAATGAAAGGGCTAAACAGTTAAGATGTCTATATAGAGAGTTCCCCCGATTTTTTGTTTGGAACACCAGGGAAAAACAGTGGACAGAGCGGAAATGTGGGTCCGTAACTAGTAGAATGGTTAGTTTGAGTCCTTGTGAAGGTGATCATTATTATCTAAGATTGTTACTCTCGTATGTAAGGTGTCCGACCTCTTATTCTGATTTGCTTACTGTTGATGGTAACCTGTTGCCTTCGTTCAGAGATGCTGCTATGAAAATGGGTTTTGTAAATTCTGATAATTACATTGAGGAAACACTTGATGAGTGCTCTACTTTTCATATTCCATCTACCTTGAGATTCTTGTTTGCCGTTTTATTAGTATATTGTTCGCCAAATGAACCTATAAAACTGTGGGCTAAATTCCAAGCAGAAATGTCATCGGACTACACTAATGTTACTGTCTTAGTGATACGGAAATTTCAAGGCTTGTTTTAAAAGATATAAATAAAACTCTTGAACAAATGGGAAAAAATTTGGCTGACTATTGTTTAGTACCGACGTCGTTTCTTATTACCGATGATGCAGAACGTTTGACAAGAGAACTTCATAGTGAAATTAACATTCAGGTTACACTTGAAGATATAGCGCTTTGTTCCTAGCTTAATGTTGATCAAACAGCGGCATATAATTCAGTGGTACAGGCTGCATTGTTTGGGCAAAATAGGTGCTTCTTTCTTGATGGTCCGGGGGGAACTGGTAAGACATTCTTGTACCGTTCCATCCTTGCAACTATAAGAAGCAAAGGCTTCATTGCGATTGCTGTCGCAACTTCTAGAGTTGCTGCATCAATCCTGCCTGGTGGTAGGACATCGCACTCTAGATTTAAACTCCCTTTATATGCTGGTAGTAGTAAAGTCTGTCAATTAAGCAAACAAAGTAGTGTTGCTAAAATGATTGTTAAAGCTAAATTAATATTGTGGGATGAGGCTACAATGGCTGAGAAATTGGCTATTGAATCTCTTGACTGTTTACTTAGAGATTTAACTGAAATAGATCAACCTTTTGGCGGAAAGTGTGTTGTGTTTGGTGGAGATTTTCGCCAAACTCTGCCAGTCATAACAAAGGCAACAAGAGAAATGCAAGTCAATGCTAGCCTTGTTACTTCTTTTTTGTGGCCTTAAATGCATAGGCTAACATTGCGGCAGAATATGAGGGCATCTTTAGACCCTCGATTTTCTGAGTACTTATTAAAGGTTGGAGAAGGTTTGCTTCCTGTGGTTGAGGATGATAATATTACGCTTCCGGCTGACATAGTTTTACCCTATGACAATGGGGAGGCATCGCTGAATAGGTTAGTAATATACAACCATATTTATTGTTACAGTTTGTATGTTTACTTTTGTAACTTTTGTATTGTCTTTTTCTATGCCTTTATGTAGTGACCATTTTAATGTTTTCCTAGTTAATAGGTTGCTGGACTCTGTCTTCTCAGACTTACAACTCTTTTCGACCGATCCTCATAAACTGATTAACAGGTGTATTCTTTGCCCAACGAATAATTCAGTTGATGATATTAACGAAATTATGATATATAAGTTTCCTGGTCAACCTCGTGTATATACTAGCACAGACAGGACTGTTGATCAGAAACACCAAGGTGATTTTGAAGATTTTTTGAATTCGTTAAAACCTAAGGGCCTTCCTCCTCATAAGTTAGTCCTAAAAGAAAATTGCCCTATTATGCTGTTGAGGAATTTAAATCCCGTTGAAGGTCTGTGTAATGGTACGCGTTTAATTTGTCGTGAATTGAGTGAGCATACTATTTGTGCAGAAATCGCTACAGGACAGTATATCGGTAAGAGGGTTTTCTTACCGAAGATTCCATTGTTGACTACCGATGCTGAAAAATATGGCGTCGCTTTCAAACGCAATCAATTTCCTGTAAAATTGTGTTTTTCTATGACAATTAATAATTCGCAGGGTCAAACGTTGGAATATGTTGGTATCTATCTTCGCGAACCCGTGTTTTCACATGGTCAGTTATATGTTGCTCTTTCGAGAGCAAAGACATCAAGGGCAGTTAAAGTCCTTGTCATGCCACCTATGATGGATGAGATGAAATCTGATTGTCGAACAAGAAATGTTGTCTTCAAAGAAGTTTTTGATATGGCTTCGAAATAAAAATTTTAAACATTTTTCTTCTTTCTTAATATGTACTGACTTGCTCTCTACTCATACATGTTATTGTACACCATTTACTGTGAACTGTTCTATTTATTTGTTTATATCTAATTTATCATATTTTATTCATTTCTTCGTGCATCCTAATATGTACTGACTTGCCGTCTACTCGTACATGTTGTTGTCCACCATATGTTGTGGACTGTTCTATTCATTTCTTTATATCTGATTTATCATATTTTATTCATGGCTTTGTGTATCAGGATGACAACCGACATTCCAATCGATCAGTTGTCTAATAGAATGAGACCTTGGTATGCGGTTGTTACTGTTGACGAGAAACTGCAACCATTCCAAGGAATGAACAGCCCAACTAGGGTTCAGAAATTTATCTTTTCTGATTCAAAGGTGTTCTGACTTCTGTCGCTATCAACATGGGAAAAAACACCGATTCCATGTTTGCTTCTCATTCTTTCAACTAAGACTAACTTCTTCTTCGTGTTCTCATAGGGAGCTAAAGTTGAAGGCATCATTTTTGATGCCGACATCCAATGCATGGGACCTAAACTTCACGCTTTGAAAAAATACAAGATTGGTAATGCTGATATCAGACCAGCAAATGCAAAATATGCTCGTGACGACATTACAATGCAGTGGGTAATAAGTTCAAGGACAGTTATTGAAGAAGTTGTTGACAAACCAACCATTTTACGCTTGGACTATAACTATACGAAGTTTGATGACCTTAGCCAACATATTGATGATGATAACAAGACCAAACGAGTTGGTAAGCAGTATTTTAATTCGCTTGTGTCTTGTAGAAATTAATTTGACTCATACATGTTTTTTTTGTAATCAATGGATAGATGTAATTGTCGTTGCTATTGACGTGTTACCTGTGAAGACTCTTACAAAATCATGGGGTGACAGTACTGTTCAGAAGTTTGTGCTGATTAATGAATAGTAAGCATATATATATCTATAAAAAAAATAATAATAGCAACCAGAATGTTGTCATATATGTTGTATTGGAATTAAGTTTACTTGTTATGGTGATAGCATCTTCTCCTTCTGGTTGTTTAATTTCATTTCAATTCTATGGTGATAACGAACAGAATGCAGTCTATCATGCATTCAATGTGGAATCAGTTTGTGACTGTTGAAGGGCAGTCAATAATCGATGCCCTTCGGAATTTTTCGGTGGTGATCTGTCGCCGAGTTAGGCCTTCCTACTATAATGGTGAATACAATATTGCTTAATGGTTATGTGCATGTTGGAATTTTCTATACACATTGACTGTATTCATGATTGTTATTTTTTTAAAAGGTGTTGAGCTTGTTACATGTCGGGATTCTATGATACTTGTGAACGCACATGATGAAGAAGCACTACGATTAAAGAATTGGTACTCTACTTCTTCACCTGGTTGCACAATTTTTGTATTCATTGTATTTTCTATAATCTGGAGTTGCTGATTTTGTCGTGTTTGTAGGGCGGCACGCAACGAAAAGGAATTGAGTGATTTTGTCCGAACAAAATCTTATCTAAAATATGCCCCTGATACTACGTTGCGCGATGAAAAACATGTCTCTTTGGTTGCAAATATTCTATCTAGCCAGAATGTTGGTGCAATGCTAACATCTTCAAACTTATTTCTGTGGAGTATTTTACTGCCTCTGGGCGTTTCCTCTCTCTGATTTATGCTTGTTCAATTCATTAGGTTGCATTGGTGAAAGTGAATATATCGTTCCAGAATATTAAGCAAAAATATTGGTACATGAGCTGCAAGAATTGCTATGCTTCTACAGCGGCGTCTCCTGGTTATGAATATCATTGTAATTTATGCGGTGAACAACAACTGCCATAGCCCAAGTTTGTGATTGGGGATTTATTTATACAATCAAACAAAGATTTGCTTTCTAATGTGCTCGTCTCACTGATGCATTTCTAAATGTAGGTTTCGTCTAGAATTAGATTTGACTGATCAGAGCGGGACAATCACGGCCTCACTTTTTGGTGAGCAGGCAGAAAAAATCCTTGGTTTCTCAGCATTTAATGCAATGATGCACACAGACAATGTGAGCCCAGGTTTGTGATTGGGGATTTATTTATACAATCAAACAAAGATTTGCTTTCTAATGTGCTCGTCTCACTGATGCATTTCTAAATGTAGGTGTCGTCTAGAATTAGATTTGACTGATCAGAGCGGGACAATCACGGCCTCACTTTTTGGTGAGCAGGCAGAAAAAATCCTTGGTTTCTCAGCATTTGATGCAATGATGCACACAGACAATGTGAGCATTCCTATCTGAAATTCATTCTATTGTATGTTATTTAATGTTTAATAATGTGTGGTATGTTTAATGTTCTGTCTTTCGTTTTTTCTTGTTCTCTAAGGGTACCACTCCGCCTTTGGAGTCTGTCCACAAAGACCTAGATTCAAGGAAATTTCTTGTTCGTTTTAAGCAGCCAAAGGCAACAAATGAGGGCTCTTCTAAACGCTACACAATTCTCAACATTTTTTGAGGTTGGGCAAGTTAGCCCTACATCCAACTTGACCTCAAGTGGCCGTGCTACAGATCCATCGTCGCTTCCGCATCCTGAAGTCAGTACAAATGAAACTACTTCTATAACAATGGATAATGTAGACACTCCAGGTATTCTTATTTAGTTTTGTTGTAATAATATATACATATATATACATATATATATATTGATTCAGTTGCTGATACCCAAGGCAATATATGATTTTTCTTACATTTGAATCTAGATAAGCATACTACCAAACCTAGAGCTCGCCGTTCTCTCGTTGAAACAATGGAGTCACCTTTGACCAATGATGATAGCGTGTTGGAGACTATTGCCGAGGTAACTAGCAAGAGACAGAAAAAGAAGTCTGTTCTATGAATGAAACAATGTGGAATGTGTTTGCCAGGATGAACACCTGCTGTTAGATTTTGCTTCTGTAATCCTGTTTGAAGTCCTTTTTGTTTAGTATCCAGAAGTTATTATGAATTATTTGCCTGTGCTATCTATGTAATTGGTATGATCATTAGACAGCCACCTTTTGAACTACTAATATCCTTATGAAAAATGTCTAAGTGGCTGTCTTAGTGGTACAGTAGTTTTACTGGACACGTTTTGATTTGGGAAAAACTGGTTTTGTTTGTGGCAGAACTGTCAAACAAGTATTTGATATTGTACCCCTCTCTAAATTGATGTTTTATGCTATCTAGAATTGCTAATGTGACTGATCTTCTTTACCCTATTAAAGGGCCTGTGTTATTCTTGGCTTTTTATCTTTTTTTTTCCTTTCATAAATTATATGTTTTTCTCCTGCCTATTGTGAAATATGTATAATGATTCCAATATATTTACTTACAAGATGTATAGCTTCGAGCAACAAAAATAACAACATTTATATTTGAGCCTTTGTGAATACAGGTTTTATTTGCATTTGTTGGGTGAGCTATGTCATTACATTTTTAATACACATGTCATGATCATGTCGTGACCATAGTGCAACTCTAAAATGGGTTCTTGAGTTAGATGCTTTAATTTGTGCTCTATACAAAGACAGCTTTTATAATAGCATGCATTCAATGACAGAACACATGGTTAATTAGTATGCCATGGTCGTGTAATGGGCATAGCGCAACTTTAATATAGGTTTTTTTAGTTAGATCTCTTACTTTGGTTTCTTTTAACACAATGACATCATTTATGGAAGCATGCATTCAAATACAAAACACATGGTCCACTGATAGTCAGCAATTCTTTATGGAAGCATGCGTTGAAACAAGAACCTATGTCACATTTGTGTCTAGCAACCCATGCTTCTGTCTTACTATTGAATGTACAGTAGATTTGACGTTTGTGAGGTGCAGCTTTATCTACTTCTGATACAAAAACGTGGTCTGATAATCCAATGCCATATGAAACAAATGAGCACAGTAATTACTACATACAGATCAATCTAATTTAGCCTTTAGACATTGTTTGCTTTGAGGAATATGCATTTGTGTTTAACGTTTTCACAAGTCAAATCCATATAGCTGTTTTCGTCAATGGCAATTAAATATTCTTTGCATTGGCCTTCTTTTCCTTTACTTAGTGTATTGTTGTAATTGAATTTTGCTTGTGTATCATTATTTTGTTTTCCATCTTTAATACATTAGTTCACAGTACTCAACAACAACTTTCCCTACAATGCGCTTTTGCTGTTATATGGTACTTTATAAAAATACTTTCCATGTCTTTTAATTGTCATATATATTATATGAAATTTATTGTTTCTATGTATATTCATTTTCTCTATTTAAGTGACTGCATGTTTTAAAAGTTCCTTAACAGCTAATATAGGGAGTTGAATCGTCCGACAAAGTCAAGTAAGCATTCCCATCTGTTTTCCTTACTAAAAGGCAAATATATTACCCTGCTGTGTTTTGATTGGGTACGTATTTTGTAACCTTTTTTGCATAGTTTTTTTTTAGCATTCGTAATTTTTTATAATGAAAAGCAAAATTTATACATTTCTTGAATATTACATTTACTAACAAAATGTTTATATCGTTTTCTTGCAGAAGCTGCTCCATAAAATGAATATATTGCGTAATCCGTTTGTTAAGTGGAAAATGGTGAAAAAGTATAACGAAATGAGGTATTATCTTAAATCGTTCTCCGGTGAGCGTGTACATGTTCTGAATGTCTACCTTCTTGAAAATGAAATAGTCAATCTCAGACTTTCTGGGAGCTTTTGGGACCGCTATCCATTCTTGAATGATTATTTAGGAGAACCAAATTTTTATTCGTTGAAATCTATTGAAGATTGGTTGCAAGTTGTTATTAGAGGAGATCCAATTGCTTTCGCAAATGAACTGCATAATATAATTAATACTGAGTCGAGGGAATCTGAAGAAATTGGGAAACCATGGTGTTTCCTACTTGTGTGCACAGATACCAACCAACATGTGATATATATTGTCACATCTATACTTTTAGAAATGCTTATATGCTAATATGTATATTTTTTAAAATAGGAAATCCCATGCCAACTATATGATGCACTTGGGTTAAAAGAAGATTTTGAAGAAATAGAAATCTGTGATGGCCTGCATAAATGGTTGTTAATCATACACAATAAGCATTTCCATCAAGGATGGCGTGAATATTGTACCGCCAATATCATTGAACCAAAAGATCGCATCTTCCTAAGGTGTCGAAATACAAATCAATTTGATCAAATTCATATCACAACGTTCAACATTCAGAGTTTTATGTCGTGGACCTCACCACTGCTATGCTTTCAAATTATGAAAGAGCGATAATTGGTAAGATTTAAACGTATACGCATATATATAACAAGATTTGTTATTATTTGTTTGTCTTTTCGTAATTCATACTTCCACTTTCAGGCCAACAAAATAGTAATGGCTGCCATGAAATAATTTCTTCCTCAATCCATCCGTTGTTCTGCCATGATATCTATATGAGATGTTGTTTCTATGTAAAGTTTAAATCGTCAAACCGATTTGTACTGGTAAGTCTTTATATTTATAATTTTGTCCCTTTTCTTATTCCTAATAGTTGGTTTTTTCCATAGAAATTGCCACCAATCATGAAGTCGGTCATTGGAAGAGAACATCCTCAAATCATCTTGGTCAACGGGTAGAAAAATTATGCCATCAAATTAGAAAATAATACGTTAACGGATAATTGGAATTGTTTTGCGATCGACCATGCACTTACAAACAATGATGGACTTTTGTTTGTTCCTCAATTTGCTCATAATGGTGTTCTTATGTATGCTATCTTGGTTTTCAACAAGTACGGAGTTGAAAAATTGTATCCTTGGCATTTTAAATTTATGCTGCATAGTGAAAAATGTTAAAATATTTGTTTTTATGCCCAATAAATTGTATGATTATAATTGCATGTGTTATGATGTATTTCCTGTTATAATCGTTACAAAAACAATAGTTTTGCAGTATCCACCCAATAATAATTGTACCTCTAATGTTATGCATCTTTATAACATGGCTAAAATGTACACTCTACAAAGATAACGAATAAATCTGTTATCCACTTTCTGTTCCAAACTAATTCTTACATAATAATATAGAAACTCATGCATCAACTAATAATTTAAATAGTTTTTGCATGGACCCTGATTGCCATCGGAAATTTGCACAAAGTTATATTTGGGCAGATTGTAGAGTGACCAACGCATCCACTGAGGCCCATTCAAACCTATTAAATATATTGGGTTTCTTAATATTGGAGCCCTGTCCAATAATGGGCCTTTTTAATCAATTGCAGCCACTTATTACACAAAATAAATTAATTTTCTGCCAACCGCTTCCATACATCACATCGGAGGAAACAAGTCTTCTTCAATTATATTCCTAATTCTCTATATCATGGTTTGCAGCGACTCAGATCGTCTTCGGCAGTAACGGAAATCATCGCCATTCAACTTATCGAATCGATCGATTTTCAAACTACATTGTTGATATTGCGTTCATTTTGCAGTTTAAAGGTTATCAATGGATACATTTTTCTATTCCTGATTATAAATGCATGTAAACGATTCTCGCCTTTTGCTGTTAGCGATAAATATGAATGTATTACATATGGGTTGAAATTTCATCTGCTAATAGAATCTTGCCATATCGAATCCAGAATTGCTATTTACAATATATCGGTTGTAATTTGTAAAATTTCTTCCGAGTATACGGTACTTTTTTAAGTTTTTTTTTATAAATAATTCTTGTTCCTTCTACATCCATGTCTTGTTGAATAGTTACAGGGATCATGCTGCTTTATAGATGCCATGTTCATGTGTGGGTTCGCAAATTTTAAGCTCTGTCAGAAACGTTATGAGCTGTACTCCTCTATTTTTTTTTGGCTTCCCGTCCATGTTTTCTGTTCCTGCAATTTCGAATTAATAGCTTTCACTGAAATCGTATGGCCCATTCCATTTAGCCGTGTTAAAATATACATACTGTGTTAGTTACAGTTAATTATTCGCTGAGTAATGTAGTTATATTTTCTTGTCTTTTCTTATCTGTGTTTGCATACAACAATATTTCAAATGAAGAACTATACTGTTGATTAATGTACAGGATAAGGGGTTCAGTTATTACTACAAACCATGGAAGCTATAGAGAATCGACAAATTGATGTTTACTGGGATATATTTGTAGAAATCCAGTTTTTTCAGAAGTACAAAGAATCGTATCAACAACGACTTGTGAGTTATGTCTATTCGACTCCTAAATTTATGTTGTTTTCATGTATATTTATAATCTAATCTATTTATTATGCTGTATTTCTAAATGCTACATTGTGATTTATATATATTGAGTTGCCCAATACTGATTCTCATGTGTAATTAAAATGCTAATTTTATTCTGTTTGAAATCTGTTATTGACTCGTCAATTGATTTAATGATTTATTTGTTT
Organism: Ophiorrhiza pumila; assembly: GCA_016586305.1. Taxonomy (NCBI): domain Eukaryota; kingdom Viridiplantae; phylum Streptophyta; class Magnoliopsida; order Gentianales; family Rubiaceae; genus Ophiorrhiza; species Ophiorrhiza pumila. The sequence continues at coordinate 38,609,429 of BLIW01000009.1, read as the reverse complement.
TGTAGCCTATCCCTCAACGTTTCACAGACAAGTTAAAGGATATGTTACCGCGGAGCATATCTGTGCAATGCCTCGAAAAGGCATCTTGGGAGTTTGATATTGTCATGCGTTCTAATATCTTCTACTTTGAGGGACAATGGGAGACCTTCGTGCGAGATCTTTGTATAAGAGAAGGGGATCTTGTCGTGTGTTTATCTACACAAGAAAACGCTCTTTAGATGTTGAGGTGTTCAGTTCAGTAACTGGTTGTGGGAAAGAGGAATCCTACTACATTGATGGTAGGATTGGTGATAGTACTTCTGCCTATGGATATTCAAGAGAGCTGTCTTCTGACAATAATGAACATCCAAACTCCGGTGCATATCATAAGGATGCTATGCAACATGACAAGCGAGAACATTCTCATATGAATAAATCTACGCTTAGGAAAAAGAGTGCAATAAAATGCGCAGTTTAGATGATGCAAAAAATAATAATGTTTAAGAGCGGCGTGTGCAAACCCGTCGACATCATTATGGGCGTAGTGTTCTCTATAAATCAACTTCCCTAAGGGGACAACTAAACTCTGCGAAATTTCAAGAATGCTTTGAGTAAGTATTGAAATTAGATGTTTGTTTGAAATTGTTCATAGCGTCTATCGGTTATTTATATATCTGATTGAAACTTGATGTTTCAGGCGTATATGGACAGGCATTTCAAAATCAAAAATACACTTGTGTACATATTTCGATAGCATATGATTTTGTTTATACATGCAGGAGGCTAATCGAGAAAGAGTGTTGAAAATGGACAACAAAAAGGGATATATTGTCAAAGAGATATGTTTTTATTCCCATCGTTATGTGGTGCATATGTTTAATTCAGCTTTTATACATTTGGTGATAAAATTGCTTGTAATAATGTAATATTCAATGGTCATGTAATCGCCAAGTCCCATTGGAGCCTTTTAATATTGTGCAATTTTAATGAATTGCAACAGTCAGAATCCAGGGCTCCTTGCATGTTGATATTGGATTCCCTTCGAGATTTGAATTGTAGCAGACTTGAACCCGGAATCAGGAGGTAATGAATTAACATATAATTTTGTGCAGCATAGCATTGTTGCCATTATGGCTGGCTTACCTTGTTGTTTGTCAATAGGTTCATTTTCGACATGTGTAGAGTAATGAATTTCCTCTCACCACTATAAGAGCTCAGAAAATTCCTTTATGTATTCCCAAGGTATTAATGCTTTCTTTCCATTTATCTAAATGATAGTGTTTCATTTTAGTAAGTAAATGTAACGAATTATCGTTATAGGTCCCCTAACAAAATAATGCAGAAGATTGTGGGAGGTTTGTCTTATTCTACACGAAGCTCTTTCTAGAACATGCTCCATTGAAACTTTCTCTCTCTGATGGCTATCCATACTTTGTGAGTAATACTAATCAAGTTCGTTGCACGAGTCGAGTGATTATTTATTTGTTTAAACCTTTGTTCGGTAAGTTAATTGTGTTAATATATATATATATATACATATTCAAAGTATTTATTTAGTTTACTTAACATTTTGTCTTTATTACAGATGCAAGAAAACTGGTTCACATCTGAAGAATTGCGACTTTTTTGCTCTACATTCTCCTTGGATACAAATAGTGCGTTGCCTCCTACGTGAAACATCAAGACATTCATAATACATTATATGAATGTCTTCCAATTACTACAGATGTAATATGACTAATGCCAATTCTAGCTGCATGTTTTAGTTGACGAATTAGATTGTGCTTATGATATTTTTCCAAACATATTACTTCAGCTTAATGGTTTGGATGTAGTGCCTACTTATATTTTCTGCTAATCGACTGTGTGTATATCAGTATAACAAACATATTTAATCATCAACGTTTCTTCTTCATAACGCTTTGATTTCGTATACAAACCTATGCATAAATCTTAATGAGTGGAAACATTTGCAGGAATGTAGTACATGCATGAACACTTTTTGGGTGTTTTCCTGTTTCTATCCTTATACATTTACATAATATTCCCCTGGTTATATATAGTTACATGGTCTGTCCTAAAAGTTTATTCTGTCTATTTAAATTGGGGATAACGCTTAATCATGACTTCCAAATTTGTAATGCAGGCCTTATATCGAATTCGTATCTTACGAACAATTCTGCTCATATCGTATCTATGTTAACAATTTTATGAATAGTTCTTTCTTTTGTTTTTTTAGTAGTGCGTTATGACTTTTACAACACGCTAATATCTTAATAAGTGTGAACCACTGCATTAATATAATACATGCATTCAAACTTTTTGATTGTTCTCATATTTCTATCTTTGCTAGTTTCATTGAAACCAAATCTATATATTGATATTTATATTTGTTTAAAAATATATCTATATGCCTGCAATATGTTGATATTTTAAAAAACTAACGCTCAATTTGGATTCGGTGTTTTTAAAGTTTGTTATGATTTTTTCCCTTTGGGCATCTTTATGAGGAAGGAATGTTATTTAAGTCTTTTTATTGAGATTGTTTTCCTCTTTGTTTGTATAAGATATTATTTTTTCCATCAACAAATTTGGAATTAAATTGGGAGTTAATTTTTTTTTGGGGTGGGACTTTTTTTAAGAATAAAAACTTTATTTTAAAAACTTGAAAAGAATTAAAACATTAGTATTTATATGAAATTTTAAAAAAATTTTATCCTATATTGTAAAGAGTCCAATCAATTACAAAAGGGCAGTATACGTATTAGGCCCATATGAATTACATACCATAACTACACCATTTATAGAGCCCACAAGATTTCCTATATTTCACCTAATTGTAATCGTCTTCTTATATTTTTTACCCCCATTATCAGTGCCTTCTCTTCTGACTTGAAGATAGGCGATACCTGTGCCGAATTTCTGATTCTGCTCAAACACTCCGTCGGATTGAAGGCTGGATCCAAGATAATCAGGTATCGTTGCATTCTTTAGTGTGTACTATAAATTATTACTGTCTTCTTTATATAATCTGCTCAACCAAAATTTAATTGTGATTATTTCCTTCTTTTTAGGTATTTATCTACATCGAATATGAACATTCTCATGTCCAAAAGAATCGCTTGTAGAGCTATCTTTCTATCTTCTAATTTAATATGGCAATCTTAATTTACATATAAAATCAGAGTTCCAGTTATTTATTCGCATCGGCGTGTCACCGAGATATGCTTTTTAACCTACAGTTAACTATTATGAATTACAATTTTTATTAAGCCAACTTCGTGGTTATGAAATTGGTGGGAGTATTAAACTGGGAACTTATTTACTTCGGATCCAGTCATCGGCTCAACACGTTTTTCCTGCAGGGATGGAGCACACTTGCAATGATCAGTTTTCGGATGTGTATTGGAGTAAATTCCAAAAGATTCGCTTCTACAAGATTTTCAAAAAAGAATTCCACAAGCGATTGTAAGTTTAATTTGTGATGCTTTCCTATTGCCAATTATAAATTCGGTTTAGTCAGAGCCAATAATTGTCGCTCAAAGTGTTTTAGAAATAGTTCATTTAAATTCACACTTGAGTTACAAAGTGTAATGTCCACCTTATTTATGTCCTTGTTGCTATGGCATAATGGGGTGATCACGATTTTTTTCAGTAACATTTGCTTCTGGTGGATGTGGAATAACACGGTGATCACCAATTCTAACAATAACATTTACTTCTTATGATGTTATTTCAATTTATGAACCATACTTGTCAATTCAATGTTACAGTTTGTATGTACTTTTTAATATGGTATTTGTTAAGTATATATTGCGATTTACTTTTATTCCAATTCTTGCATATCCATTAATTGTGTCTTAATAGTTGATAAACAAACTTCTAATGGAAAATCTTCATTGCAGCCTATCCCAGAATATTTTTCTATTGTTGCAAAGCACACTTTACCATCTACTGTCACTGTAACCCACCCTGGAATGCTATCATGGAAATTCGATGTCGTAGAATCTTCAAATGTTCTGTATTTTGCAGGACAATGGGGGTGTTTTGTCAAAGATCATCAGCTTCAAGAAGGAGATATAGTAACTTTCAAATACACGAAGCATCAGGATATTCGTGCAATTGTGTTCAGGGGTGAAACATCATGTGAGAAAGAGTCGAGTTACTTTATTGATTCTTGAACTAGCACAGGTGTCTCCACCAAAAAAGAAAATTGCCCTTCTTCCAGTCATTTCAAGAGCAGCCCTTTCAACTTGCAAGGTACTAAAGATGCACATTCATATTTAGTTCAACTAATCATAAACGAAGATATTACCTTTAGTTGTTTATAAATAACACATTCATTCATCCTCATGATTGTCCAAAATAAATATCAAGATTGACCTCATTGTTAACCCAATTCCTTGTAATAATTATAAGTGTAATCCCTCAATGAAAGTTTCGGCCTCGCCGCAATCTCAGCAGTGCACCCCTCTTAATATCTCAAGCCAAAAAGATTGCAGCTTCAAGGTAAATGCGATGCGGTGCGCAAGCAAGATAGATGCAGGTGTGTCCAAAAGAAAGAGATCGATCCTCAGTGGCACTCCTACAAAAGACAATGGTAGTCCTTCTATTCCAATGTTTTTACTTTAATTAACTATTAGTTAGTATTATTAGAGCAGTCTTATTATATAATGCATATTACTTTGAATTAGTTTATTCTCTGTTAGTATTACGGCACGTTTAACTCATTTATCTTGATTTAATTCCATCTGTGCAAGCCTATGAAAAGGGAAGCAATGCAATGGCAGTAATGGTAACAAAACTTGCAAAGGGTTCATCACTGCCGCATGACACTTCGGATACTCGTGAACAAAATAGTCAAAATATGATCATTGTCATGGCCAAGTCATACGTATCATATGGATTTACGTTGGTAATTTCTACATTATGCCTAAATACACTTGCTCTTTCAATTAATATTTAGCGTATTATATATATATTGTTTGCCAAAAATGTCACTTATACAGTTCTTAATCCATTAGTATAATATTTACATTGTTTTCCCTACAAAATGTGAATAAATACATATGTAATTACCTGATTACTATGGTCACACACTTATCAATACATGATACTGTTTCTATTGAGTTTCTTAACATGCTAACCACTAAAGTTCTTTTATACTACTGCAGACTTTAAAATCTCAGTGGGCGTGTATGTACATGCCCAAAAAGACGCAGCATATTATCCTCAGCACTGCTGGTCGGTAATGGACAATTCATTACCTTGTAAGAGAAAAATGTTTTGTGTTTGCTGGTGGATGGAAACAGTTTGTCCATGACAATGGAATCCAAGTAGGGTACATATGTGAGTTTCAAGTTATCAATAAGAGCTCAAAGAAATTTATTATGGATGTCAACATTTCCCCAGGTCACCAATCTTAATAGGAAACTGTTGTCCTTGAGGCATTGCACCAATTTCGTATTTCAACAAACCAGTTATAAGTATTCTTATTTTTATGCAGTATTATTTGGTAGAACTCTGGTTGCATTTTCGTGCGTAAACAACCCTTCATTTGCTACATTTTGCGTAGTTGGTCTGTATAGCTAATTGTCTGGTACAAATTATCTATCTATAACTATTATAAACGCATCTGTTTTGCTCTCTCTGTTTCGATTTTATTAAGGTGATAGTTGATTAAAGCATTCCCATATGAAGCTATGTTACTATAAACACTTGGTGCAGCTAATACATGGTGATTGTATATTCAGCCATTACTGATATCTAATAATGCTGCATATAAGTCTATTTCGTATACGCAAGCTCATAACCATCTTTAAAAAAATGATTTAATAATGTCTTGTTCCAGAATATAATGTCAACTGTACATCATGTACACTGATAATTTATGAGTAAAACAATTTACTAATGTGCGGTCATGTCATATTATTTACAGCCTTCTCAAAGTGTTCATTTTTCTAAGAATTGTCTTGAGGGTTGCTTAACATTTATATAGTTATATTTACTTATTTGGCGCCACTTATAACTTTTTCTTCTTCTCATAAAACCAAAAGCTTTACTCCGCCTAATCATAACTCCGTTATATTACTAATATATATTACTACGCAGATCATTAAATTAATATGAAGTTTATATGATTTTATTATTGCGATGATATTCGTGCTTTAATACAATTTTTTTTAAAAACTCAATAAAGATTTAGATTCTAAAATAATTCTCTACGAACACTATAATGTGTAGAATGTATGTAATATATAAATAGGTGCAATGAGTGAAAATCATATTAATATGTATAGTGTGAGAATGAGTTTGAAGTTTTCATAAGTATGTATATTATATCAAAATGCGTGTAATATATGTTGATATATGAATATGAACAACTCTATATTATCCATAAGAGTCAACTATATGCAAATATACAAATTTGCATTTAGCATGCGTACAAGTATTGTCAACAACGTATATTTTAATATGTATATATATGCATTGCGAGTGAAGTTACGGATACGTTTGTTTAAATATTACCCGTAAATATAAATACATTGATTGTGCAATCAATATTATATTATTTATTACTATTAAACTGATTTAATGTTATAATGAGTGATAACATATAATTACACCGCACTTGCGCGGTGTTGCCAACTAGTATGTTTATGATTTGCCTTGCGATTTTGACAATAGAGGTTGTTGTGGACCTTAGTTGCTATGAGAATGTGTTCAGATCATGAAGTGATGGAGCTTTGCTTGCTCTTGTTTTTTTATCTATGTTGTGGCAAGATTGGTGACTGCTTGTGGTACCCAAAACCACATCTCCTATGTGTTAGCTTGCAGTTGCTGGTTGATGAAGGTTGAATTTTACTATAAGTATAATACTTCAGAAATAGACTCCTGATACAACAAGTATTCATCAGATCGTCTGAGTCTAACTCCTTTTCAGATCATGTTTCTATTTCTCCTATGTGCTAAGAGTTACAATTCTATAACAACTCTTACTCTACATAAAACCCTTCTTCAAGGTATGTTATTAGAGTTTCAATACAACTTTAATTCAGGTATGTTTTCTATAAATACCTTCTCTCCATCACTTTGGAGGGGATTCGAGATTTTTACTCTCAATTACATATTGATAACAGCTTAAGGCTCATAATTGACTTAAGCTTCGGAGTATTCTCCCTGGGAACGATCCCGGGACTTTTGCAGGTGTTCGGAGTTCCGCAGCTGACCGGAAGACCTGCCAGACGACGTGAGACTTTTTGAGACTCATCAATTAGAGCCTACCATAGGGCAGAAGACAATATGCCTACTACTCGTTTGCAATTATCAAAGCGTGATAAGCAACAAGCTCAAAATTCTACTGATCCTGATCGTCAAGAGGAGAACAACCCTCCTTTGAGGGAAGAACCTGCAAACTCATCGACCAGAACTCCCGTTCATGACGCAAGAGGTTTTGATCCTCAGAACTAGAATGAGAGTTCAATTCCCTTCATTGATTTGAATTCACCTAATATGCTCAAGTTTCTAATCGAAAGCGGGGAAAGAATTCAAACAATGATAGCGAATCATGCTCCTGTTAATTTAACCAAACGAGAAGCCTGTACTGTTCGACAGAGAGATGAACGGGAGCAAGCAATTCGTGAACGAGATCTCCTTCATAAACTTCAGGAGGAGCGCGATCTCAGACTGAGAGCCAAGGAGCGTGCTAACAGGAGGGACGTTAACAGAAGAGACCAGGATCATATTTCGGTCTCATCTCAGCGAAGAAATTCAAGGTCTCTGAACAGAAACGACGAACGAGTGCATTATTGTCAGCATACGAAACCACAAGATTATCTTGGTGATAACGTATATATGCCATACGAACAACCAAGAAATCAAAATTTGCATTATGGAGATATAGGTCCATCCGACCTACCGCGTACTTCACAACCACAACGGCGTAACGATGGTGATTTGGATGTAAATTCTCCCTTTGTGGATGATGTGGAAAATTATCCTCTTCCGCATAAGTTTAAAATGCCAACTTTGTTATATTATAATGGAGAAGGAGATCCGGCAGAACATGTGCATCATTATGTGCAAAGTATGAGGATTTATAATTAACCAAATCAAATCCTATGCAAATGTTTTGGCATAACTATGATGGAAACTGCTCGATTGTGGTATGACAATTTTCAGCCAACGGCGTTTCGTAAGTTCAGTGACATCAAGGTAGCCTTTAAAAACAGATTTGTGCAAAGACAGAATTTGTGAAGACAAGTGTTGAGTTACTCAACGTGAAGCAAGGAGACTTAGAATCGTTGACTCAATACGTTGACAGATTCATAAACAAAAGTTTGGAAGTTGGGCACAGATTGGAAGAGGTGGTCATTGGAGCTTTCACAAATGGTTTGCGACCTGGAAAATTATACAAAGATTTCGTCATAGATCCTCCTACTAATGTCGAAGACATGATGAAACGAGCTCGAAAATTCGCAAAACGTGAAAATACTGATAAGCGGAAATGAGACAATGACAGAGGACCTGAAAAGAAGAAGAAAGAAAAAAATAAGTTATCCGGTACTGGAAACCACAAGCAAAAATTTGATAAAGTTCAAAACAATTCGTTTTTATTTAGTGAGGACAAGAATTACACTTCCCTAAATAAGACGCGAACTGATGTGCTTGCAGTCTTGGAGAACTGAGGAAACGTGAGATATCCGCAAAAGATGATAGGCCCTGATAATAAAAGAAGTAAAAAATTCTTTTGTAAGTTCCACAATCAACATGGTCATGACACTGAACATTGCAAAGATCTCAGGAAGTATATAGAGGAACTAATTTAGAACGGCTACTTGAAGGAGTTCATCCTGAGAAATACCTCAAATCGACCTGAGGATAAGAAAGATCCAGACCTTCCAGACGAAAAAAGAAGGAGAGATAATGGTAACGATAGAAATCCCAACGTGAACAAGAATATCCCGGAAGTGATTCACACCATTATCGGGGGACCATACGATGGGGATTCTATGACCTCCAAAAAGTCGAAGAACAGGGGATTTCCAGAGCAAGAAGCAGTTCATAAACGGTTCAAAACAACAGATACCATCACCTTTTCAGAAGAGGATGCGGTGCCGACCAGATTTCCACATGCCGACACATTGCTAATTAAAGCAATCATCGCCAATAAGGAAGTCCATAGAATATATGTAGATGACGGCAGTTCGACTGATATTCTCTATTACGAAACTTGCCAGAAGATGTGTATTGACAAGAAACAGTTAAAACCTTGTCATTCATACCTCATCGGCTTTTCAGGAGAAACATCGTTGCCAATTGGAACGATAAACCTGCCTGTGACATTGAGAGAATATCCCAAGGAAAGGCTCATATATATTGAGTTTACAGTCCTCAATGTCACGTCTCCATATAATGTTATTCTTGGACGACCTACCATGTTGCAATTGAAAGCTATCTGGTCTCCATATCATCTGGTCATGAAATTCCCTACTGAAGCAGGAGTTGCAACGATCCGAGGTGATCGGAAGTTAGCAAGAGAATGTCACATGATTGCTTTGAAAAGCAGCAAAAAGAAACAGGTCGCAAATGTAAACTATGTTGAAATAGAAAACTGAGCTAAACCAGTAATGTTGACAGATTAGGTAGAAGCCGTATCCTTGGACAAATCTTTAGCATATAAAACGGTTCTTATCGGCTAGTCATTGCGAATAGAGGTAAAAAGATCATTGACAAACCTCTTGTCAGATTTCAAAGATGTGTTTGCTTGGAGCCCAGACGACATGAAAGGGGTATCTGCTGACTTAATGGTTCATAAGTTGAACATTGATAAGTCTGCTCAGGTGATCAAGCAAAAGAAAAGGAAGTATGCGCCAGATCGGAATCGGGCCATATCTGAAGAAGTCGACAAGTTGTTGGGAGCAAAGATAATCAGAGAAGTGTTCTATCCGACCTGGCTTGCAAATCCTGTTATGGTTCCAAAACCAGACGCCTCGCTTCGAATGTGCATAGACTACACTAATCTGAATAAGGCTTGTCCAAAAGACTGTTATCCTTTGCCGATAATTGATCAGAAAGTGGATGCGACCTTCGACTTTAAGGTTTTATGTTTTCTGGATGCCTACAAAGGCTATCATCAAATTCAAATGGATAAAGACAACGCAGAGAAAATGGCATTCATAATTGAGAATGGTGTATTTTGTTACACAAAGATGCCTTTCGAATTAAAGAATGCCGGTGCCACATATCAGAGATTGGTGGATAAGATATTTTCTGATCAGATTGGAAGAAATATGGAGATTTATGTTGATGACATGTTGATTAAGAGCAGAAGAATAGAAAGTTTTTTGGACGATGTGAAAGAAACTTTGACAAAACTGCGAGAAACAGGATTGAAGTTAAATCCAAAGAAGTGTACATTCGGTGTCGATTTAGGAAAATTTCTCGGTCATATTGTTTCAAACCAAGGAATTGCAGCGAATCCAGAGAAGATCAAGGCAATTTTGGATATGAAACTGCCACAAAGTTTGAATGACGTTCAGAGGCTTACAGGTTGTCTAGCTGCGTTGAATCGATTCCTGTCAAGGTCAGCCGACCGTAGCTTGCCTTTCTTTAAAGCATTGAGGAAAGCAAAAAACTTTGTGTGGGGTGAGAGCTGCAATAAAGCTTTTGAAGAACTAAAGACATATTTGACAAACATATAAGTGTTGTCAACTCCGGTTCACGGGGAAATATTGTATTTGTACTTATCAGCAAGTAAAGGAGCAATAAGTGCAGTTTTGGTCAGGGACGACCAAGGAATACAAAAACCAGTGTATTATACGAGCAGAGTTTTGCAAGGAGTAGAACAGAGATATCCAACGAAGGAAAAATTGGCACTGGCACTAATTAATGCTTCAATGCGGTTAAAACCATGCTTCCAAGCGCATGAAATTCATGTCTTAACAGATAAACCGCTAAGGCAAGTTCTGCAGAAACCTGATTCTTTAAGAAGGCTTATGAAATGGGCAATTGAGTTAGGAGAATATGCCATCACTTTCTCACCTCGGACAGCAGTAAAAGGTCAAGTGCTAGCTGATTTCATAGCAGAAGTCTCTATCTCAGAAGAAGATCTTTTGAAAGAAGACGACTTGAGAAACCCTTGCAAAGAAACGGAAGGTTTTTGGGTCCTATTTGTGGACGGAGCATCAAGTGAGGATTGTTCAGGTGCTGGTTTAATATTAACAAACCCAAAAGGGCAAGAATTTACATATGCTTTAAGATTTGAGTTCAAAGCTACGAACAATGAAGCAGAACATAAAGCACTAATAACCAGGATGAAGTTAGCTTCTCAAATGGGTGTAAAAAAGTTACAAGTTTGCAGTGATTCTCAGCTTATTGTAAATCAAGTAACTGGGGGGTATGAAGCTCGAGATTTGAACATGAAGAGGTATTTGGAGAAAGCTGAAGACCTCAAGAGAAAGTTTCAAGAGTTTCTGATTGAAAGAGTACCCCGAGCTCAGAACAAAGGAGCAGATGCACTTAGTAAATTGGCTTCGTCAGCACATATTCATCTCACAAAGAAAGTCTTGGTTGAAGTCCTGCCAACAAGAAGCATTGAAGAGTTGCAAGTTTTAGCAGTTGAAGATGTTGGGGATACTTGGATGACTCCAATCATCAACTTCTTGACAAATGGATAATTGCCACAAGATAAAGCTTCAGCTCGAAAACTGACTATGCGATCAGCCAGGTACGCTATCAGAAATGGAGTATTATTTAAAAGAGGTTATCTTATGCCTTGGTTGCGTTGTATAGGACCTGAGCAGGCACTGCATGTGCTGAAAGAGATTCATCTCGGGTCATGCGGGAGTCATGTCGGAGCACGCACGTTGGCAAAAAAGGCAATACGTCAGGGATACTACTAGCCTACAATGAGCTCAGATTCACACGAATTGGTGCAGAAATGCCCCAAGTGTCAAATCCATACTGTCATCCAACATGTCCCACAAACTGAGATGATCACAATACAAAGTCCATGGCAGTTTGCTCAATGGGAAATTGACATCGCTGGACGGCTTAAGCACTTGGTAGTGGCTATTGACTACTTCACAAAATGGGTAGAAGCCGAACCACTTGTGCAAATTTCTGAGAGATGTATGGTTAAGTTCGTTTGGAGACAAATCGTGTGCAGATTTGGAATACCGAACACAATCATATCTGACAATGGTACCCAATTTGCTAATGATCCGTTTAGAAATTGGTGCGAAGAACTGAATATAAGACAACATTTTACTTCAGTAGCACATCCGCAGGCAAATGGACAAACCGAAGTCACTAATCGGATAATTGTTCAAGGATTGAAGACAAGATTGGGAAAAGCTAAGGGTGATTGGGTTGAAGAATTGCCAAATGTTCTATGTGCGTACCGAACTACCCCAAGAACAACAACCAGAGAAACTCCTTTCATCTTAGTTTACGGTTCCGAAGCGGTGATACCCGCGGAAATCGGACTCCCAAACCCAAGAACAATCCAATACGTCTCGGAGGCAAATTCTGACGAACTACGATTAAGCTTGGATTTTTTGAGCATAAAGTCTAAATAAAGAAAGAGGGATGTGCTGGTTACCTGAGCTATGCCAAGAGCAAGGCTTTGGTGAAGAGATGAACTCTCCATTTTCCTCAACAACTTCCTTTCCCGACGCGGGATTGTGTTGTAGGCAAAATCAAGAGCAGTATCGGTTGTGAGCCTATCATTAATACCCATCTTTGGGTCGGGATGGAAGGACGATAAGGAATAAGAAGCTTCACCCTCCAAAACATTCGAAAAAGGGATGAACAAATTCTCAAAAAGTGACGGACCTGACACCTCAGCTTCATCGACCTCAACGTCCACCATTCGAGGTTTTTTTTAGCTTCGTCCGTTGAGCTCTCTGCTTTCCTCTTGCCGACAACTTCCATCAAGGTCTTAAGGCACTTCCCCTTACCATAGGAAACTTGCTTTCTTTTTCCTTTAGCCGACGAGGAAGTCGGTTTATCTGCCTTCTTATCCGACTTCATCTCGTCGGTAGGGGCTTCATCGGTAAGAACTTGGTTTTGACGAACTGGAGCTTCATTGGTGGGAGCGTCTTCTATTATTATGGGCTCCAGAACGTCTCCCATAAGGTCGTCAATATTCACCACTGAAAAACGTGAAAAAGGAAAAAACAAGTCAATATAAGATCAGAATGGTACGTTAAAATATATATATATACATAAAAAGAAGAAAAGAAGTTATACCCTCATTCCCGTTTACCACGAGATCCGTGTGGTCGGATGGAAGAACAGCCGAACTCATCCCTGCCGACACTAATACCCTTTCTGGAAAAATATTGGTGTTAAGGACTCGCTTCGCCTTTTCTAACTTCTCAGCGAGGTCCTTGGGAAGTTTTCTTATGGAAATAGGATCAGAAACGTGACCTGCGTCTTTCCAATACCATTCCAGGTCTAGGAGCTGAGGTTAAGATAAAAAAAATTTATCTTTCCATTCGTGAATGGAACTAGGCTTTCCACCCAGGAGTTGTTGTTTCTTAGATCGGCGGGTGAAATAATACCAGCCGGGGTCTTTTCCAGATGATTTCAGGCAGAAGAAATGCCTAAAATAGGGAACTGAAACTTTGTGGTCAATGAATTTAAAGAATAACTCGAATCCGATTAAAATCCTGATTGCATTCGGAGTTAGTTGGGTTAAGCTGATCATGTAGTCAGCAAGGACATCTTTGACGAACTGAGATAAGGGAAATCTCAGTCCGGCCCTAAGTTGTTCCACAAAATACTTATGAAGCCTTCCGGAAGTCGGCTAGCTACATCTCCCTCTCCTGGAATTCTAAATTCTATTTGAGGGCTGATATGAAAGTCTCTAGTAATATTAGCTAAGGAAGAAGAAGTTGTGGTTGAGATTAGGGTTTCTAACTTAATTACGACAGTTTTTTTGGTCGAATTAGATGGTTGAAGTTCATCATTCACAGGTCGGCTAGATGAAGGTTCATCTTCAGGGAATTCTATCGCTAAAGGGATGGGCTGATCAGCGTTGACTCCCAGATCTTTGTTATCTGAGGCATCTAAACTTATTTGTTCTGTGTTTTCCATATTTAACTGAGCTGGAATTAAACTTCTTAGTGGTTTTTAAAGTTCTAGCTAAATTGTCCTGGTTGTCTTGACTATTTGAATCGCTAGAATGAATAGAAGAAGAATAAGAATAACCACTGCTAGAACTTGAAGGTTCGTGCGTAGGTGATTCGTGATCTAGATTATTTTCAGATCGAATATCAGAAGAAGAGTTGGAATGTTCTGAATTGGACATTTACTTACTTGTTAATAAGGAGGAAGCCGAACTGGAAGATAAGAAAGCTGGAAGTAGACGCTCAAGTATTTCTGAAAAGCCGAACTGAAGGATGAGAGCTCTGGAAGATGAAAGTATCAAATGAATTCTTAAATGCCCTATTTATAGGTAGAAGATGCGGGAATTTGAAGAGACACGACAGTTGTAGTGGGAGAACGTGCAGCTAAAATGTCTGTGAGATAATTTGTGGTCGAGGAAGTGGAAGCGTGTTTCTCGGGCACAAAACTCATAGAATGAACGTGTCCGTGTGAGGTCGATATTACACCAAAATATTAATCAGATCGGATTGGATAAATACAATCCGACCTGAGGGGCTATTGATGAAGGTTGAATTTTACTATAAGTATAATACCTCAGAAATAGACTCCTGATACAACAAGTATTCATCAGATCGTCGGAGTCTAACTCCTTTTCAGATCATGTTTCTATTTCTCCTATGTGCTAAGAGTTACAATTCTATAACAACTCTTACTCTACAGAAAACCATTCTTCAAGGTATGATATTAGAGTTTCAATACAACTCTAATTCAGGTATATTTACTATAAATACCTTCTCTCCATCACTTTGGAAGGGATTCGAGATTTTTATTCTCAATTGCATATTGATAACAACTTAAGGCTCATAACTGACTTAAGCTTCGGAGTATTCTCCCTGGGGATTTTTGCAGGTGTTCGGAGTTCCGCAGCTGATCGGAAGACCTGCCAGACGACGTGAGACTTTTTGAGACTCATCACTGGTCCTCTACTATCTTTAGGTAAGGGTTTGTATAGGGCTAAAATGACTAGGAATGCTGCACTATATGGCATAGGAGAGTTTGGGAATTGGTATTGTCTCCTTCAGAGAAGGGTTTTTCTTTTCAGTTAAAATGATTAATTTCTTGGCGCATCTACTGAATTTTTCATAAATTGGTATTGTCTAAGTATGAATGCCTTCAAAGAATGTGTAATTTGAAAATTGTGTTTGAAACTAATATGTATATTATTAGTTGGTCAGGTGAAGCATGTTCATATATGCAACGACGAGTTAATAGTAATTTTAACGATTTTGATTGATTGATTATTTCATGTATAAAATACATTTTATATATGAAGACGTTTGACAAAAGTTTTTGTGGAAAATTATTTTATCAAACTGTGTTTATTTACAAATAAACATATATGTAACCGGTTTCAGTTTTAGAAAAAATAAATAAAGTTAACATAAACCATAAAAGTAATCAGTTCCAAATTTGGAAAAAGAATAAAAGTTAACATAGTTTGAAAGTTACGCTAAAACTTTGTCACGATGTATATTTCTCAGTTATATTATACCCAACACATTAAAAACACGTTGTTTTACTTAAATAATGACTAAAATAACATCCTACGTTCACTCACATTTGAATTAGATTTTAATAATTATAAATTTTGATTTTGATTTTGATGATAGTTACATTTTTAATTAGTATTTAAGTGAAACAACGCTTATTTTAATCGTTAGACAAAATGAGAGAAACTAATCATATATAAAGGATATGATCTATATACAATATTAGAGTATCGATTATATTAATAGTCGTGTTATTGTATTCTCCTCCACCAACTATAAACATTGAACATAAACTCTATATTCTATAAGGAATCAATCATTTTCAAAACGAAAAACTATTGTGTTTCTTGTCGTCAAAAACTAGTTCACCACATAAAACTAAGGCAATTCAAATGATTGGGTGATTGGAACAAGTATCGGAATAGGAGCACTCAGTACTCCATTAGCTTAACCAAAGCAATTGGAGTTTTGCAAGTTATGCAAATCAGAAAACTGACTGTGTCAATATGTGGGCTAATAAGCTAATGGGCTAGTAGGATGAGTGGGCTAATATGCTAATAGGATAGCAGGATGAGTGGGCGATTAAAGGCATCCACTACTGCAATAGTTTTATTTTAAAGCAATTGTAAATTTTTTGTTTGGAGGTTCTCCATAATACCCTATTGTTTCTAGAGCAAACTGTCCAGATAGTCACTAAACTTTTTGAAATTCCGTCTTTTGGTCTATTAACTTTTAAAGTGGTCTAAAAGGTCACCAAACTCTTCAAAAACGCAACTTTTGGTCCTTCCGTCCAATACCTCTGTAAGTGAAAATGAAAGTCAACTTTTTGAAGGGCATTTTTGTCTGCACGGCACAAAAACAATGGCCTTCCCCTTCGCTGTTCCAAGCCACCTCCCGAAGCCGTTCTAGGGCCTTCCCCTTCGCCGGCCTAAACAAACTTCAGTCTGGGATGAACCATAATTCCTCCGCTGGCACCAGGAGTTTGCCAAACCTCTGAAGGATCACCGTAAGAGTTCGACCTAACCACTTCATTTTTCTTATTAATATTACCGGAGTTCAAGTAATTCTTGCGGTATTCATTACCCTTATTAAGATAAGAGAATAACCACGGAGGGTTGAACGACCAACGCATGCTCCCCAGGCTGCGATCACGTGCGATCTTTAAGGGAACGTCCCCTTACTTGGCAAACGACGTCGTTTTCTCCTCTTTAAATCTGTCAAATCTTAATTAATGCTCATCACCTGCTCCGCCGAATTGAAGTCGCCAGCTTCTTTGTTCGGACAAATCTAATTAATGCATTCTTCGTCTCTCACATCTAACCTCTTCTCCACTCTTAAACCTACCTCATCTGTCATCTCTGCCAAATTGAGGTCTGAATCTTCCGTGTTTCAGAAATTTTCAGCTCATTAAATCCTGCGCTCCTTCTCCTCCTTTTACGCATTGGATTCTTTTTCATCTGATACTTCATTTGGTTTACCTAGGTTTTCTCTCCTGTTGCTCTTCCCTCTTTCTCTATTTTCCCCGCCGTTCATTCTCTTTTTTTTCTTTGGTTTTTTTTTTGGTTTATTTTTTTTGGTCTATTTAGGATCTTTTGGTAGGGAACTTGAGTTCAGAAGACAATTTTTGATTTACAGTTACATTGGGAGGTCAGTTAATTTTTAATTTCGATTGCAAACCACTATATGGCAGTTTTTGAATTCAGCGAATTCACTTTGCAGGAATAAGTTGGAAGAAGTAGTTGGCGATGATGATACTGATGAAATTTTGAAGATGAAAAATGATCCAATGAATATTTTTGTGTCACGCATCTGGAATGCATGTGGGAAGAAATATTGTGTTCCAGAAGATAGAAGATAGGTGAAGATTGCATCCCATGTTTACAATTCATATGTTCTCCCAAATCCCAATGATTGACCTATTTATCTCTTTTTGAACGGTTTGATAACCCAATGTTTTGATTCTGCAATGTTAGACCTATCATTGTTGAGTCTACGTAGTGCAAGCTTAATGTGTTGAACTTTGAGAAGGGTAGAAAATGAAAGCAGTGCGTTAGTGTCTGGAAGTAGTTGGGAAGGCTAATACATTCTAAGCTGAATCAACCAATTGTATTAAGTTAAAGTACATTCTCAAGATTGTTATTTTGCAAGTATAAATGCAATAACTGCAAGTTCTTCACATTTTCTGTCTGGTGCAGAGCACTGACTGGGATTCTGAGAAGACCCATCTTTATTATTGTAACGTACATCAAGATGGAAGCTATAGATATAAGGTTTGTGATTATAGAATAAAGATAGAAGCATCCAAGTGCCTTTTTCCTTCCTCGACTTGCTCTAGAATATTTGCTCTATTTCAATGTCTAAGGTGACATTCGCGTTTTTAATTCTTTTTGCACAGTGCTTTCTCAATATTGTATTATATCAATTTCACTTTGTGCTACCAACAATCTTTCATTAGCAGCCAGTGTGACTAAAGCTTGTATATTCTACTTAATCTCTGTTACAATATATCATTTTTTATTCTGAGCACGTTGTCCTTTTTTCATTTCTCATATCAAACAGTTGCTCCAAAAATGAGTATTATAAGTGTCACTAACTAGCTGTAATCTTAAAAAGGAAACAATAAGAAACTGCATCTACTTTGAACCCCAATTATCCATATCTCTCTATCAGAGAGGTACATATTTTTATGTGTCTTGTGTGTTTGTCACTGTGACTTTGTGTGTAACCTACATATATCAAGTTTTCCATTTGACTATTTTTCAAGCTTCGGTACCATTGGAATGGAAGTTTATATTCAGTTCTTGATATTTAACAAAGTAGATTGAATTTTGTATCGTTCAGGAACCTTATTTGAGCACTGCAACAACTCACCTACAAAGAACACTTGGAGATGACAACGTATTGGTTGTCAAGTTTATTAATGTAGGCGTGTCTTGTATTGAAAGAATTGTTAAGAAGGAATAGTGATTGGTTTGAGGCGTTACCACTTCTTTTGTGAGATTTTCACTCTTCCTAATGCTTAAAAATCCTTAAACATTATTTTTTATTTACTTTGTGCAAAGACAGACTCTGGTATGTCTTATTTGGTTGTCAATTTTCTTTGTTTCTTCTTTCTCCAAAAGTTTGATTTTTGCTTAGTGATGGGTTTTGCTTTCGTTGTGGGATTTTGAACAGTCATCAACAGGAGGTTTGTGATGCAAAAGCTGGAACTGAGCTGTTGGATCTCATCCTCGCAAATGTATGTGCTTTATTGGAATTTTGGTGAATTTTGCTTGTGTGATTCGAGTGTTTTTCTCATATGGTGGCTGGTGGTTGGATAGTGGAGGATTCTTTTCTTGCTTCATTTTCTAGAAAACATGTTCTCATTTTGTTGTTTGTATAAAATGTAAGGTTATGAACTAAGCTAAATTATGGAATAATGGAAAGTAATTTAGGGAATACATTATTAGCTGGCGAAATTTTGTAAATCATAAAATATCTTTACAAGTTTTTGTACTCTGCAAGAAGCGACAACCTTTTCACAAGCTATTGCACTTTCTCACCGTCTCCGGTTAGATTTTCTGACGATATCATATCCTCAAACACTCAAAACTCTTTTCTGGTGGTAATATTTCCTTTTTCCTTTTTACATATGTGTATATCTTAAGTGAATTAAGGATTGATAGTTGATATGAGAGTTGTATTTGATTAGGGGAAGATCAGTTATGGAAATGGAGCAAGAATTAGAGTGGAAAGAAGCCCATAACTGAGAATGAATACGTTATATCTCTGTTTCTTGACAAATCGTGGTTGAACTTTCTCTGGGATTTCCAATCTCTATTTGATCATTTCTCAACATTTGCCTTTTTATCTTTTTTTCACCCCTCCGTCCATGCAGGCCAATGTTTACCATGCTACAAAATCTGATGGTGCTGAACTTGCAATTAAAATTTACAAAACTTCAGTTCTTGTATTCAAGTATACGTGTTGATCCCTTGGTTTGTTTCTATTAATATATTTCCTTATAAAGTTTACTAATTGATGTTAGGGCCTCTAAAATAAATAGAATTTGATTAAGGTTTATGCGTGTAGAGCAAGAATATAATTGAACTCTGTTATTGTACATCGAGACCAAGGATTCTCTTGGTGTATTTCATTGAATGAGTTCTTCATTATTTTACTTTTTCTTTTCTCCTTTTTTGGCCATATGTTTGTGTTGTGAACTTCTGTCACAATTTCACCGCTGAGGCATTACATCTTGTCATTTAGACATATAAAAACGACTTAGTCCTTTGCTTTGCTATGTTCAACAACAGGGACAGAGATCGGTATGTTCAAGGTGATTACCGTTTCAGATATGGATACTGCAAGCACAACCCCGGGATGTTAGTTCTCATTTAACCTTCTTAGTTGTATTTCTTCAAAATAGTTATTTTCGTTTAATTCTATGCTTTCTTTAACATAAAATAGCTCCTCTAAAGTTGCATTGTCTGTGTCAATACAAGCTGGCTGGAAAAGGACTATAAGCTTTCTTCCCATACATCAACAGCAACTAAGCTTTCTTCCCATATGTGTTAAGTCAAAAATTTTGGAATTGATGTTGTCTTTAGTAGTTGCATTAACACTGTTAAGAATGTTTGTTTGGAAAAGAAACCTTATTTTTACATTTTTCCTTATTTGAGTATGATTTCATGGCTAACTACAGGCTAAAGGCGGCAGGCATGAGGTGTCCAGCTCCACTTCTCTTGAGGCTTCATGTTCTGGTTATGGAATTCATAGGTAATGCACTTACTTTTGCAACATACACGTGTGATTACTAGGTTTTCTTCATCTTAGATTAATGCGCATATAATAAGTCATAGTTGAAAATAGTGCATTTCTTCTATATGGAAAAATTAATTACCTGTATCTTTAAGAAATAATTTTGGATCTAATAATACAGAACTTAAAGTTCCAGGGAAAAGAGCAGGTTTACAACCTATATGGATAACAAAGAGACAAAAACTTTCACTGAATATGACAGGCTTCTGTTTACTTGTAGGATTTTGTTATTAACTTAGATGGATTCATTATATTTGCTTATGAATTTGTGGAGGAAACAGACCTACATGAATGGCTTTAAAACCGAATGAGTGGGTGGTTGTAGAAAATTGACGACGATTAATAAGGTGATGGAAATATTTCACATGGATGACTTTAGCAACTAATGGATAAAAACTGCTTTGTGCTGATCTAACTAATTTTCTTGCTTATGCTTTTTACCTTAGTGGTTGAATATCTAAGATCTTGGTTCCATGTGTACTTAAATACTGACATGGTTTGGAGCATAGAGAACTAAAGTAAAGGTGGATTGTGTCATTATAAACATGACAGGGTTTTAGCATCTAACAATATGTCGTTCACAACCATCGTGTCATATAGGCATTGAATTGTCAATTTATGAATGACTTTTTCAATTCAAAGTACATTTCTAAATTTCTATTGTCTTCTCCATTGGGGGAGTGCTGCTCCTTTTGATATATTAATGCATTTTCTTCATTTTCTGCGCTGCAGGCAAGGGGGGTTGGGCAGCACCTCGGCTCAAGGATGCTGCTTTGTCTGTTTGACAAGTTACGAGAAAGTTATGTGGAGGTATTTCATATCTTTTCATTTTAGATATCTGCCAGTTATACTTGCAATATTGTAATATAGCTAATCACAGAATGTGGTGAAAATAGAAAATATTGTCAAAACAATGTAGGCTGTTGACCAGATTCTTTTTATTAGTAGTGAAGTACATAAATGGATATAGTGGTGAAAAGAGCTAACTCTACAAAAGGCCTTACAAAATAGGAAACAGATTATCCATTGTGGAAGCATTCTTGCTCATTATGAAGCTCATAGAACTGATTGTTAAACTGTTTTCATCTTTGCTGGTGTGTTGACGTTCGGCCATATTTAATAGTTGGTTGCATTTATACAAATTGCAAGTACATAATTTCTCAACCATGCATTGATACACTATCTGCTTACCATTTATCTAATGTTTTCCCCACATTTTTGGACTCTATGCTTAGCTTGGATGCTGTCATATTTTGTAAAGTGGTGTACTAGGTGCCTTGATCATAATCATCGTAAAGCTTAAACAGAGTTTTGCCACTGGTCAAACGTACAATATATCAAATGTGCATGTACTAGAAACATGGAATGGTTTAATGGGAGATTCATGCTCAGGTTTTATTTAATTCATGTTAAATCTACTTACGTTTTTGATAATTTCCTTTAAGCATCAATGAAAATCAGCTATTGGGGTTCATGAATACGTAAAAATTTGTTTTGACATCTGACTTGTAAAACAATATTATTCAGTATTTAACTTTCTGCAAGAACCTTTATTGTATTGTATGCCAATCATTTGATGGATGAGTAATAAAATTGGATCTTGTTAGTGTTTAGAAAGAGCGAGCCTGGCAATTACACTGACTGGCTTTTTGTCTCCATTATTGGAGATTTGAAATCCAGTTCACAATAGTCATGTAATGGAATAAAGATATTTAGAGTGTTTGTTGGGTGGATGAGTAGACATAATATCTTAAACTAATGCCTGCATTGTTTGGTAATTCCTTGTATGCTTTAGTCATTGAAATAGAGTTTCTTCACGTGAGCTCTATATGAATGCTGTTTCTCAAACATTTAGTTGTTTTACACATGGAAAATTTTCAACTGGTAATAGGTATTTAACTCTTATTAATTAATTTTGTCTTTGCTATTGGGGTTATCTTTACAAAAAGATATGATGAAAGATTAGAAGGTAGAGTTTTATATTAAACTTATGTTGTTTGTCAGATCATATTGGCAATGCGAACTCTATATCAGAAATGCAAGCTGGTGCATGGAGACCTTAGTGAATATAACATACTTTACTTTGAGGTTGGTCCATATATTATCTTTTATTGAATAGGCTTTCTTATTTTTTTTGGACGGTGGGGATGGGATGCAATGTGTAAATACTCTTGATTTGTAGGGTCACTTGTATGTCATCGATGTGTCACAAGCTGTTGATCCTGACCATCCTCATGCTCTTGATTTTTTTTGAGAAGATTGCGTTTATGTTTCTTTGAGTTTCTCTTTGTCATCTCTTCCTCTCTCTATCCATCTATCTCCATTGACAAGAGTTCCTTAGTTTTAAGCTTTAATACTAGGAGCAATTTCATGCAGGATTTATTTAAGAAACACGGTGTTGCTGTTATGACAATACGGGAGTTGTTTGATTTTATAGTAGATCCTTTAATTGATGATGATTCAGTGGACAGTTATTTGGAAGAGGTACTAGTTTAGTGCATACGGTCCATTGCTTCATCTTTTGAATATTTGAAGCTTAAGTATCGTTTCTATCTCGTAGGTGCAACAAAAAAATTTGGCCAGATGTAATGTGATATCTGCAGAGGAAGTAATTGCTGATTTTGTATTTATGCAAGTACATTTGTCCAGCAATTGGTTTATAGGCATATCTATGTTTTTGTTTGTGATTATTTTTCATTTGGAGTTCAGATACGCTGAATTTGCAAGCCTTTGAAGGCATTTGGAATACATTCAACGAGTTTGCATCCAGTTGCCTCTATAGATCATCAAATTTGTGGGTTAATTTTGAAGATCCTCCTTTTCTTGTTCTGTTTCTATAATCTAATTTGTTGTTTCCATATATCAATTTTTCCATTTCAGCAAATCTAGATTCATTTTTTACACAAGCATTTTCAAAAAACAATTCCAGTGTTGTGGAAAAATTGACATGATTAGTTTTATATGTTGATCCATGATCATGCAGTAATATGAAATTTGATTTATTTCATAAGCCTTTGCTATGCTTTCATATTTTCTTTCCATTGAATAAAATATACCCGAACTTGTTTTGGTCTCTCTATACATGGTAGTTTTGGTCGGTGCTTACTATGTCTCAACTCTTGTAAAACATTAGTATTGTGTTGGACAGTCAAAAAAAAGTACTGATCCATTTCGTTGGCTCAAGAAGAATGTTAGATGTGTGTTGTTCAAGACTTGAGTACATGTTTGGTTCCATTTTTCACCTTCTTGCAGTTGGTAAATTTATATGGTATATTGTTCATGACCGGGAGGATGAATAGTCATCCATAAATGTTTATCATACTCGTACTTGAACGCCTATGGTCCATGATATTATTTGGGATTTTTTCACTGAAGCTATAAATGTTTTTTTTCCCTATCAATGATGAATGACAGATTATCAAGTTTCATCGTTATTACTTGTGGGGCAATCTGTATACGTGGGAGCAGAATTGTGAATGAATTGGAAATTTGTGGATTTGAGGCCACCACACAATTTGGATTTTACATTTTGTTGATGTAGAGTTGTAGTGCAAGACCAAGTTTTACTCCAGTTTATTCTGGCAGTAGAAGTTGTAAGCTCAAATTCGTAGCAATAAATCTTCTGTAATGGATTTTAGTTTGTAATCTGCGACCTAATTAGTTTCTTACCATTCGTCCTGTCAGTTTTACCAATATATCATAGTTATGTGCATCTACTCAATTGCTATAATTATATCATAGGTGAATGGATCCTTCAATTTTAATTGATTCTAATCACATATAATTTAAAATTAGACTCAACACCTTGCCAACTCAAAGTGCAAATTACTTCAACGCAAACCTTTCAACAGCTTCTTGCGGTATTCATAGCAAGACAGGGTCCTACATAAATTTTTTTTTCCATCCTCGATTTATAATAGGGTTATTGCTTGACTTAAGTGGACTGAAATGTAATGCAATGGTTTAATCTTTTACTGATTTATGGATTTTAGCTCATGCTAAATACTTTTCACAAAAAGTGCCAAAAAAAAGAGGAGCGCCTACCTCAAGTATGACATCTTTGGATAATTGGATGTGTAATTCTTACTGTTGGAAGTGGAAACAAGTATGACATCTTTGGATAATTGGATGTGTAATTCTTAGTGTTGGAATTGGAAATTGTTGTATATGTGGGTTCTGCAAAATCCCAAGTTCCACTCCTCCTAGATATTTACCACCATTAATATTTTCATGCTTAATGCTCTTCGTGACTTTTCTGACCATTAATGTTTTTCGAATTTGCCATTTGCCAAATATATTACTCTCCTATTTTTTTCCCAATGCAAAATAAATTACTCTCCTAATTTGTCCCATTGTTTGTCTCTCTTAAATTTGATTCTTTTTTTATATATATAAATGCGCTCTTTCAAAATTCACGTGTAATAAAAAAGTATAACTTTTTTTATATTTTTATGACAATCCATACAAAATAGCAATACTTATTTAAGAAAAGGTTTAACTAAAAACCATCACATTTGGCGTTTTTGTAATTTATCTTAACAATTATTTTTACTAATTAAATGGTAAAACTTTATTCTTTCCATAAGTTGAATTTGATGTATAATTTGAATATTATCCTTTATTTTTTATATGCTAATACATTCATTTTCGTATTTGGGATTCATTAATTCACCAAAATTCCAATTATTCAACTTCAAATAAAATGGAAATTTTCTAAAAAATTTAAAAGTGAATTGGAACAATTTTTGGCGGACCATGTCCATTTTAAGAGCCTTTGCTAGCATTTTATGTTGAGTGAGTGGAGAGAAAAATTTTATTGAAGTATTACAGCTGGATTAATCTTTATTATATACTTAAAGTGTAACATAATAAGAAACTAAAGACCATAGATGTCCAAAGTTAAATGTATGAAATATATGTAAATATGTATAATGTGTAAAAATTTGTGTAAATATATATAGTGTGCAAAAATGCATGTAGTATGTGTAAAAATGTTTAATGTGTGAAAATATATATAGTATATGTACAAATTTATACGCCTGAAAATATGTATAGTGTGTAAAATTATGTGAAGTATGTGTAAATATGCATAGCGTGAATATGTGTGTAATATATGTAAATATGTTTAACGTATAAAAATGTGTATGATATGTGAAAAAATATAGTGTGTAAAAATGTGCGGTATATGTAAATATATATTGTATCAAAAAAATATATAGAGTGTGAAAATGTGTATACTATGCATAATATGTATACTGTTTGAAAATATGTGTAGTATGTATAAATATATATAGTATGCAAAAATGTGTATCGTATTTATAGATATATACATAGTGTATAAAAATGTGTAATATAATTAAATATGTGTAGTATGTGAAAACTTTTACGTGATATGTATAAATATATGCAATGTGTAAAAATGTGCATACTATATGTAAATATATATATAGTGTATGAAAAAGAATAAATATATATAATTTATGAAAATATGTATAGTATGTGTAAATATGTATAATATATATATAGTGTGTGGAAATATGTGTGGTATTTATGTATATATGTAGCGTGTATAAATATTTATAATATGTAAAAATATATGTAGTATATGTAAATACATATCATGTATGAAATATGTGCATATATGTATAGTGAATGAAAATATATGTACTATGTATAAATATGTATGATATGTAAAAATATGTGTACTATGTGTAGGGCTGAGAACGAACACGAACGTTCACGAACAAGCTCGGGATCGGCTCGATTAAAGCTCGGCTCGAGCTCGTTTATTTAATAAATAAACGAATACGAACAAGATTTTAGGCTCGATTAATAAATGAACAATAAATGAACACATCGGTGAAAGCTCGTTTATGTTTATGAACAGCTCGTTAAAAAGCTCGTTTATAGCTCGATTAAAGCTCGTTAAAAGCTCGATTAAAATATTAATTATATAATATATATTGTACTTATATACTAAATATTAGAAATAATTATATTTTTATATACATTTATTAAGTCACAAATCACAATATACGAGTGTTTGAATTGTTATAATAAGCTAATATTTTATAGGGGTTTGAATTGATGTATTTATTTGAGTGAAAATTTATGTTAAAAAATTATACAATTGTAAAAAAGTTATTGTTTTTGTGAGAATTTTGAATTATTTAGTTGGTGTTGTTTCTTTGAACAATGTATGTCGTAATTTATTTTATTTACATTTGAATATAACTAATAGATTGTGTTAACTATTATCAAAATATTTGATAAATTATTGTATCGTGATTGAATAATCTTATTTGTGCAAAAAAAAGTGATAAAAAAACAGAAAAAAAAAGTAATCGAGCTCGAGCTCGAGCTCGGGCTCGAGATCGAGCTCGAATAAAGGCTAAACGAGCCGATCCCGAGCCGAGCTCGAGCTCGGAATTTTGTACTCGAACTCAAGCTCGAGCTCGAGTTCTAGGTTCGACTCGAGCTCGAGCCCGGCAAAGCTCGGGCTCGGCTCGGCTCGATACCAGCCCTAACTATGTGTAATTATGTAGTGTTTAAAAACATGTGACGTTTTTGTACAAATGTATAGTGGTTGAAAATGTGTATATATAAATATAAATAATGTGTAAAAATATAGGTAATATATATAAATATGTGCAATGTGTGAAAATACGTTAAATATGTATATTGTGAGAAAGTGTTTAAAGTTTTTATAAATATGTATAGTATTTGAAAATGTCTGTAATATGTGTAGATAGATGAATATGAACAAATCTATAGCATGTATAAATTATTATAGCGGTTGAAAATATTTGTTGTGTGTGTAAATATGTACAGTATGCGAAAATGTATAAATTAGTTCCAAATATGTATAATGTGAAAATGCGTGTAGTATGTCTAAATATTTAGTGTAGAAAAATATGTGCAATATGAATAAAACGTTTTATGCGTGATATATGTGTTTTATGTGTGTAGATATGTGTAATTATGTATAGTGTATGAGACATGTATGTAATATGTATATATACTATAGTGAGTAAAATATGTGTACTATGTGGAAACATGTATAGCCTATGAAAGTATGTACAGTATGTGTATATGTGTTCATATGCATAGTTTATTAAAATGTATGAATTGTGTATAAATATATATGTAGCATATGAAAATATGCAAGTATGTGTAACAATATAATGTTTACAAAATATGTGTATTATGTGTAAATATTTATATTATGAAAAATGTCTATAAATGTATAGTATGTGGAAATATGTGTAGTGTATATAAATATGTCAAGTTTGTAAAATTACATGTAATATGAATTAATATATGTAGCCTGTAAAAATATTAAGTGTGTGAAAATATGTGCAATTTATATATATGTATATAGTGTGTAAAAATGTGTGAATCATGTGTTAATATGTGTATGAGAAATATGTATAAAATGTATGGAAGTATATATAGTTTATAAATATATGTGGATTATTAATAAGTTTATTTACAAATATGTGTAAATATGTGCACATATAAAATGTGTTAAAATGTAAGAACAATGTACAAATATTTAAAATGCTTGCAAACGTAAATATTAAGTACAATATATGTTGCGCCGGAAATATGTGAAAAATAAATAAAAAAATATAGTATGATAAATAGTTAAATATGTGCCAATATATGAAATATGTTTACTGTATAAATATATATATATATATATATGCGTAGTATGTATAAGTGTGCATATAAGATTGTATAATATGTGTAGTATATAACACATGTACATTGTAATGTGTGCAAATGTAAGAAGAATTTGCCAATTTTTATAATGTGTGACAACGTATATAGTATATGTATATACGTAGTGTCCACATTATGTGCAAATGTGTACAAAACTACGGTATAAAAATAAGTCTAATATATGCAAATATACAAAAGTGCATATAGTATATACATATATGTATATGTATAAATGTGTGTACAAGTATTGACAACCATTTATCTTATAAAACTGTTTAAATATGTATAGATATGTATAGCAAGTGAAGTTATGGATAGTTTTGTAAAAATATGAACTGTAAATATTAGTACATGTATTTTGCTACAAATATGATATTACTTAAACCTATTACACTAAGTTAAAATTATAACTGGATATAACATCTAATACACCGCGCAAGTACGGTTATTACCAACTAGTTCATTGAATCACCACGAATACAAAATGGTTTGAATGGGTTGAGGACAAAGTTGAAAATATACGGCTAAAGAAAATGCATCTCTCGATGATTTTGACCTTAAAGCAGCAGCCATGGCCTAATCCAACTGGGTCTTGATTTTTTTTTTTTTTTTGGTACACACAATACCGGAGCCCAAATTCAATAGAAACACAATCACACAGTACAAAGCAATCAAGACATATCAACTCATAAAGATTTGAAAAGAACAATGATAAAAATCAAGTAAGATCATCCTCCTCTAGCTCTTTGGCTTTCAAAGCTTCCTTCACTCTCAAAAGAAGAGTAGTTTTCCAGGCATCCAGCTGGGTCATGCTATCATATTCCTTGACAGCATCAGTAAACTTGGCAACATCTTTCTCATCAATTTCAGCAGCCAAATCAGCTAGCAATCTGTGTTTACGTGATCCCGAAAAGGTTGGATCGAGTTCCTGATATCGCTCAAGTGCATTGTTAATTGCTACAACATCACCTTTACAAAGTTGGCATATACCAGCATTAAGAAGATGCCCTTTGACTCCATACTTCAACAAGTTATTGCTAAGTGATTGTCAAGCTATGTCTTCATAAATCTTCACTGGTTCTTGATTATTGACCCTTAAGCTTAAAAAGAGTGAACGGAAAGAAGAAATGAATAAGTGGATTTGGGAGTTCAGAGAGGATTTTGAGACATGGATTTAAGAGCGTGAATCGAAACCAGAGGCTTGATTTTGGTGAATTTACCATTCTAACCTTGTTTTTGTGTTGAGCAAACTAAAATGTCATTAAAAAAGTTGATTTTCGTTTCCGCTTATAGACTTATTGGACAGAAGGACCGAAAGTTGCGTTTTTGAAGAGTTTGGTGGCCTTTTAAACCAATTTAAAAGTTAAGGGACCAAAAGACGAATTTTCAAAAAATTTAATGACCATCTGGGCATTTTGCTCTTGTTTCTATATAAATAAAAGGTTAAGGTTTTTCTTTTATATATATAAAAAAGAAGCTTTTTTCACCTAGTCAAGAATAAAAACTGAATATTTGGATTGATGATTTTTATTTTGGTAGCGAATTTATTTTTAAAATTTAAGATTTTTATAGACTCTAAACCATTATCGATGGCCACCGACCAATTGAAAATTAACAACTTATAGCCAGATTTTGATCTAGTTGTCAACCGAATTATAGTCATGTTCCGACTTAGTTGCTAGAATCTATAGTTGATCATCGGTGAAGGTCTGATGACTTATTAACACTGAATTATAGTCATACTTGATCTAGTTGCTAATCGTATTATAGTCATGTTCCAACTTAGTTGCTGAAATCTTTAGTTGATCATCAATGAAGTTCCGATGACTTATTAAGGCACCGAATTATAGTCATATTTTGACCTAGTTGCTACTTGCTAGAATCTAGTTGATCTCCCACGACATATTAACATAGGTACTAAAATATGATTATTAATATATAAAAAAAATAAAAAAGTCAAAATTAACCTTTTCTTTGTCAAAATGAGAAAATGGGGTTTTGATTTTCCCTAAAAACACCCTGCCCAAACACTTTTGTTTTTTTTTATGTGAAAAACAAAAAAAAAAAAGAAATTGTCCAATGACAAGTGACAACTAGATC
The DNA here is from genome assembly GCA_016586305.1 of Ophiorrhiza pumila. Taxonomy (NCBI): domain Eukaryota; kingdom Viridiplantae; phylum Streptophyta; class Magnoliopsida; order Gentianales; family Rubiaceae; genus Ophiorrhiza; species Ophiorrhiza pumila. Next base: position 38,579,160 of record BLIW01000009.1, on the reverse strand, counting down.
TGTAGCGAGAAAACAAAAAAACGAAATAGCTTCACGGCCTTCACTCACTTCCTATTCCAATTTGCGCGATGCGCAGTCCAAAAATATTTAGTCAAACAATTATCTGCAAAGCCGTACTAAAGATTCCCCAAGGTTTAAATGCCTTTCCAAATTCCAAGATTCCATTTTCTTGATTTCATTTTTTTTTTGGCCCTTTTTCTTTAGTTATTTTAATTGAAAAAACAACTAATTAAGCATAAAATCATTCTTCTGCAGTGTACACAAAGTAGACATGACCACGGTTCACGAACCGTCGGTTACGGTTCGTGAACCGCCGGTTCACGGTTCCATGAAGGGTGGAACCTGAACCGGCCCTTGGCCTCATGGTTACGGTTACAGTTCGTGAACCGCCGGTTCACGGTTACGTCACGGTTTCGGTTCCAGTTTGTTAACGATTTTTTACGGTTCGAATTTTGTAACGTTAAATTTGAAAAAAAATAATTTCAATATATACAAATTTGATATAATTGAAAAGTAACTTAAATTAACATGTAGATGTAATGATGTAAAAACAAAATATAATAAAATTAAAAATACTCTATATTTGTTAGTAATTAAATATTCATTACTATTGACATGTTACTAATGATACTAATTGATATTATTTGAATATTAAACTATGAGTTTAATCATGTATTTATATGAATTCATTCATTCATTATATAAGAACACATGTTAATTCAAGTTAATATGGTTAATCATAAGTAATTTCTTATTTTAATATACTTATAGTTTAATAATCATCCATTAATAATATTAGATAATGAGAAAGTTTAATAATTTAATTTATTAGTTAATCAATGTTTTTATTCACAAGAAAATCAATATACATGATTGAATGATTCAATGTAAAATACACCACAAATACTGATTAAATTCAAGAATTTTACTTGTAAACTAACAATAACAATTAACAAAATAAATAACTAGCAATAAGAATTAGATAACAAAGTGAATGAAATGAAATTTATTAAAGTAAAAAATTGAATAAAATGAAATAATTTTAGAAGTAATAGAAGATTAAGAGAGAATATGTGAGAAAATTCAAGAAATTATTGTGAAATAATGAAATATAAAAGCAAAAAAAAGTATATATATATATATATATATAATTTTTTTGAACTGGCGGTTCGGAACCACCGGTTCAACGGTTCAAAAAACCTTGAATCCGAACCGGCCCGCCTGGGCCGGTTTCGGTTCACGGTTTGGGCCCGACAAGCCCCGGTTCGGGTTAAAACCGGAACGGTGCCATGACTAACACAAAGTCAATTTATTAATCATGACTGCAAAGGCAAAACTTTGTCTTGTTAATTTTTAGTCGTTGACTTATTACTAAGCCTTTATTGTGTTCCTTTTTCACTTTTTATTTTCTGCCTTTTTTTTTTGGATGGAAATTTGGAGTTGGAGTGTTGACAGTGTCATGGATGCAAATTCAGTGGTAAACATTTCTTTGAGTTTTCTAATCAAGACCCCAATGATATGTTCATATCATCATTATTACAAAAGTGGTGGGTAATTGGCCGCTTTTCCCAACCCTTTTTTTGTATGGCTTGATTGGGTGAATTTTTGTTTATACATTGTCATATGCTAAATGGTTTTTACCTGAGCAACTGGTGATTTTTAATGGGTCATATGCTATGGGGATATTGCAGAATCACCTTTTCATGTTTAGAATCTCAAGAGTTCGATTGCCCAATGATGTTATTTGGTTAAAGTTGTTATAATATGGCCTCTTAAACGTGTAGTTTGCTGCTGCCAACTTTTTGTAGTAGAATTCGCGCTGTTGTGTCCATAAAGTCTAATAGCTACGCTTATTTGGTAGATGATGGTGGAATGTGAAAGATCTAGGTTAGATACGCGGTGTCTTAGTAGGTGAGCGACACTAGATATGACATCGATAATAAAATGATAATGGACAATATTAAAAATGCGAAAATTAAAAAGACAGGAGGTTGGTAACGCAGTTCGACAATTGCCTACGTCTGCGGGGCCACGCCCAGATAAAACAATCCACTAAGTTCACAAGTTACAAGACATTCAGTATGACACAAGGTAAGACACCATCTTATCTTTGTTACTGCCTCTTTCTAACTTCAGCAGTGAACGGATTGTGCGAGCTACCGTCGACTTGTGTTGATTCCTCCCGGAATTCGTGCTCTAGCAAGATCCCCTTGCACAAGTTTGAACTCCTCCCGAGCTCCTTAAAAACCTCCTCCCGAGGTTAAACTTCAATGATGGTTGCAAAGATTTGCACCTTCAACAATATTGCATTGAGGTACTAAAAGCCAACACACTTCTAAAAACAATTCCAACTAGAAAGTGTGTTTACAGTCTTACAAAGAAGACCGAAGAAATATGATCAACGCACAAAGAATAATTCAATTAAGGCTTAACAATTCCTTGCGGCTTCTTGATCATAATATAGGGCACATAAAATATCTTCCATCTTTATCTTCAAGATTGTTTCCATAAAACTCTCACAGAAGATGGAAATAATGTGCCTTCCAAACTTATCTTTTCCATAGATATCTTTTCCAAGATAATTACCAAGAATACCAAGATAAGTCCAAAGATATATAAGGATATCATTTAAATTCCAAATCAATCTCCTTTGCGTAGATTGATTCTTCCAAGTTAATCTTATCTTTCCTTATACTCTTGTTTGCCAAAAAAACCAATGCCAATTAAATATAATGCCACATACGTGTGCGCGCATTAACAATCTCTCCCTTTGGCATTTTTTGGCAAAATCCAAAACTCCCCTTGTATGCTTAGACTGAAGTTCAATGAAGCTCCCCCTGAATAGAAACTTCCACAAGAAACATCATTGCAAGAATATTGCACATGACCCATCAAAAAGACATCAAGATTCGAACTCCCCCTGCATCGGATCTTACTAACAAAACATCACTGCACAAGACACTGTGCATGACACATCAAGAGACACCAAGATCCCAGCATACAAATGTTTAGGGATTACAAAATAGAATGTAAAATATCCAAAATTACTCCCCCTTTTTGCCAACAAAAAGACAAAAGGGTATAAAAACAGCAATTAAAAGATAATAAATTGTCTTAAGCAATTAGCATAAGCAAATATCAGAGCAATATCATTCTGAGTCATCTGAACCATAATCCACCAAGACAGCTGAGTCTGCAAGTAAATGAACCCCAGCAGCTTCTTCTGGAACAGCATCATCTTTACCAGCATCATACCCACCATATTGGGCGCTGGAAGGGGCATGACTGTTAGTGACACCAGGAGTGATACCAGTAGTGCCTTCACCAGAAATAGCAAAAAGAACAGGACTTTCCTTTGCAACAACTTTCTCAACAGAATCAGAATCAACATGTTCTTCAATGATAGGATTTTCAGGCTCCATTTCAGATTCTACAAAAACAGAAGACAGGTTTTGAGGAATACCTGCTGTAACATCCTGAGTGACATCAGGTGGAACACCTGAAGAACCAGCAACATAATCTGCAACAGTTTCAGCCTTTGCATCAAAATGCTTCTTCCTTTTAGCTGCTTTATCAGCAACATCCTTAGTATACTTTACAGCAACAAAATCATCAAGCAATGAAGAGACCTTATTCCTTTTTCTTCTCAATTTCATACTGCTGGGCAATCAGAGTTTTCAATTCATCCTCCAGCACCTTAATAGTGTGGGATAGTAAGACTGAATTACCAAGCTCTTCACTATCAAAATCAGAGACATCCTCAGAGACATCCTCTATATCATTGACATGATCACCTTTCAACAGCTTGTAACTGATTCTTATTTCTTCTTTGTCCATCTCAAGAGTTTCCCTTGCTTGAATTACAGAATGTTGTGATGAGAGAATCCCATTTATCAAACACGAAAAAGGATAAGTTATCCTTTCATTCTTGCAGTCTGCATGCTTAACAATTTGAACAAACAGAAATTGCCTTACATCAAATTCAATAAAATTCCCAATCTTGAACAACAAAGTAGCCATGGACTTATTCACACTAGTTCCATGTGAGGTTGGGAGCCAATTCCTCATGGCAATCTTATGCAATACTGCATACTTAACAGATAGTTGAGATGTAGGAAAATCCTTCCCTCTAGGCCATACTCTTCTAACACCTCCTGTGACATCAGTAATGATCTTACTGTAATCAGGAGTGAACTCTTCCACATTTGCCCAGTGGCTACCTAGGTAAGTATTAATCATATCTGGGGAAAATTCAAACAACTTACGCCTCACATACACATAACCACTATCGAGGTGTTCAAAATCCTTCACAGAAGAGTCTAAATTGCAATAGAACTCTTGAACAATTCTCCTGACACAGGGCTTAATCCCCTTAATTGTCCTACCTAGACCTTGGCTAATCAACTGATCAACAAGTTTTTTTTTTTTTTTACAATTTTTGAAATCACCATCATGAATATTCCTTTCATTCCAGATATTTCTCCTAGAGACTCTACTCCATAAACCAACATTGTATTCAGACTTGAAATTATCCAAATGTACAGAAAAGTCTTATGACTTACTTGCAGCAGCAAGAAACTTGCCCTTTGACATTTCCTTGGAGCGAGTGATTCATTGAGATTCAGAGGCTGGAGTTTCTCTCTGTCGCTTTGCCTTAGGAGACTTAACCGGATCTGAATCAGAGAGATCCTGAACATCATCATCAGAAGGAACATCTCCTCTGACATCATCTTCTTTTTCAGCCCAAGTATCATATGAGGAATCTTCATCCATAACTCGAAATCTCTTTCTCTGAGGCTCTATGGTAACCTTAGAGACATCAGTTTCTCTTGGAGGTACGACACTTGTCTTGAATTTGCTACCACTTGCTTGCCCAAACCTAGTTCTCACACCAGACGGATCTACTGTTTGAATGGGAGTGGCCATCTCCGCTTCTGAAGACAAATCAATCTCCACACTTGTGGACTTCTCCTATGAGTAAGAGGAACTTCCGTCTCTATTTGACAAACTTGGAGAGGCAGGGGTGACCACCACATGAAATTCACCATCATCAACTGTTTCTATTACTTTTCTAGCCCGAGATGAATACCTTGACTGAGACATCTTGAGATTTTTGGATCACCTAACTCAGTGGAGCTCTCAGAAATTTCAATTACGCTCACAGCAATGAAGACGGCTGAGATGACTTCAACACCTTAAATAGTAGAAGTCCAGAAAACCAGAAACCCTTGGAATATCAAAAGGAGAAATAAGAGCTGAAATTATTGCAGTCAGAATTTACGTGATCGAGACCAACTTTTCAATTCCATATATTCAGCCGAGAATCCCCAAACTGCCACGTGTCACTTGGAGTACTGAAGATCAGAATCCTCAAAACACGAAATCCACAGCTATAATGCCGCCTAAAAGTGTGAGGCGGGAAACCACAAAAAACAAAATAGCTATTCTACAATATTTTTGTGTTTTTCATAATTTTTTTTATATTGTTATAAATACAAATACAATACAACAGAAAAACTTACAACACTTGAAGAACCTCTTCATAAGACACAAAGGCCTAAGACAGACCTTAGTTCTTCAAACCTTGTTCCATCCAAAGCTTTGGTGAAAATATCAACAATTTGTTTTTCAGTCATCATATATTCCAAAGCAACAATTTTATCCTCCACAAGAGATTGAATAAACTGATGTCGAATATCTATGTTCTTTGTTCGAGAATGCTGAACAGGATTCTTAGAGATATTGATAGCGCTCATATTATCACAGTAGAGTGTCATGACATCCTGTGTGACACCATAATCCTTCAGTATTTGCTTCATCCAGAGAAGTTGAGTACAACAACTGCCTGCTGCAATATATTCTACCTCAGCAGTAGACAGAGAAATAGAGTTTTTCTTCTTGCTGAACCATGACACCAAATTGTTTCCCAAATAAAAACATCCACCAGAAATGCTCTTTCGATCATCTGAACTTCCACCCTAGTCAGCGTCACAATAACCAACTAAGTTAGTGTTTGTATCAAAAGAATATCAGATCCCATAGTCTGTTGTCCCACTACCATATTTGAGAATTTGCTTCACTGACACCAGGTGTTACTCGCGTGGATTTGCCTGAAATTGAGCACATAAACCAATACTGTAGCAGATATCTGGACGACTAGCTGTTAGGTACAAAAGACTACCAATCATACTCCTGTATAGACTTGCACCAATAGGAGTTCCCTTCTCATCTTTAGAGATCTTCTCATGAGTTCCCATAGGTGTGCGCCTTGGACGAGCATTCTCTAATTCAAACTTCTTTTGCAAATTCTTGGCATACTTGCTTTGACAAATGAAAATCCCATCATTATGGTGCTGAATTTGCAGTCCAAGAAAGTAATTAAGCTCACCAACCATACTCATCTCAAATTCCTCAGTCATTTGAGCAACAAATTCATCTACCATCGCCTGTGACACTGAGCCAAACATTTTGTCATCAACATATATTTGTGCAATTTAAAACTGACATTTAACAAGGCGAATGAAAAGGGTTTTATCTACTCCCCCTCGCTCATATCCCTTGGACAATAAATACTCCGTGAGTCTTTCATGCCAGGCCTGATGAGCTTGTTTGAACCCGTATAACGCCTTCTTCAACTTGTAGACATGTTCGGGATTATGAGGGTCTTCAAAACCCTTTGGTTGAGTAACATATACCTCCTCATTAAGAAGACCATTGAGGAAAGCACTTTGCACATCCATTGATACAATTTGAATTGCAACACACATGCAATGGCTAGCAATAACGAAATAGACTCAAGGCGATCAACCGGAGCAAATATCTCATCAAAGTCACTCCTTCAATTTGTGTATACCCCTGTGCAACTAATCGAGCCTTGTTACAAGTGATATTTCCATGATCATCACTTTTGTTCTTGTATATCCATTTCGTGCAAATGACATTCACATTAGGGGGCACGGAACTTGATCCCAAACTTGATTGCGAGTGAATTGACCAAGTTCTTCTTGTATAGCACCAACCCAATATTCATCGGGTAAGGCTTCTTTCACATTTTTGGACTAATATATGAAGTAAAACATGTCATTTGAATCATATCCCGATAGTTCACTCTCGGTTTTTCTCTCCTTCGAACACCATTATCCAAATTTCCAATAACTTTCTCAGTAGGGTGATTCTTCTGAACACGAGTGGATGGCTGCCTGCGAGGTGAGAGGACATCTTCCACAGTATCATTCTCAATATTCTGATCTGTGACACCATTTGTGACATTGAGTAGAACACTGCCTGGAACACTGGAACTTACTTCATGTAAAAATTCTGTAACATCTTCATGAGAAACAGCAGTTACTTCCAGTGAGTCATCGACTTGAACATTTATAGATTCCATGACAGTTCGAGTTCTTTTGTTGTAGACTCGATAAGCTCGACTATTAACAGCATAACCAAGAAAAATAGCTTCATCACTCTTGCGATTATATTCCCTGTCATTCAACACATAACAAGTACTACCAAACGGATAAAAATATTTAACAGTTGGAGTTCTTCCTTTCCATTTTTCATAGGACGTCTTTTCAGTTCCTCCACGAAGATATACTCGATTTCCTCCAATACTTTCTACCGACATAGGACCCATCAAATTCATATGAAGCAGCTCGAGCACACGATTTATCCCTAGTGTCTAAGACTCAGGGTGTGACACCCTTGTTTGGTTCCCAATCTGATAAGGTTCACACACTTTTTCTTCATCAAAATTCAGCATTGGAATCCCACGAACCACTCCCTTAGAGACACTTTTCGGCAGCATCCTTATATTCACATGATCCAATTTTTGATGTCATAGGATAGATTCTTCTATGCTTGATCGAAGACACGTAGATGAGGCAGAGATGAGATAACAATTGTTCGAAGATCTTACTCCTTCCATGAACCACATGTTGTTATGATCAACTACCTTACACTTTCCCTTAGTGAAGTTCACATTCAGATCTTGATCACACAAATGACTAATGCTGATCAGATTTGCCTGCAGACCATTTACCAGAAGAACATTCTCTAGTTTTGGTAACCATGACACATCTAGAGTACCTTTTCCAATGACACGAGCTGTGACACCATTTCCAAATGTTACTTTTCCCATATTTCCGAATACAGTGTTCTTCAAAAACTTCTCATCACCAGTCATATGTCTGGAACATGCACTGTCAAAGTACCACTCATCAGTTGTGGCAGCCTTTAGTGAAGTATATGTAAAGTTACACCTCAAATTTAGTTTCCTCACCCAACTCTGTTGTAAAATCTTGCGAGGAGAAGACTTTCTAACAGTACCTTTTCTCAAATCAGCTAGATAAGCAAAACATCTAGGACGAATATGACCACATCAATTGCAATAATGGAAAATATGAATAAATCTGTTACCTCTTCCTTTAGGAGCATGATAAGAATAATGAGGATTTTCCTTTTTTGCATTCTTTGCAGTATTCACAGCAACTTGCTTCACTTTGGAATTATCCACTGGTAGTGACACTGATTGTAACACTGGTTGTGACACTGAGTGTGACACTAGTTGTGACACTGAGCTTTCTCCTTTATACCCCAGTCCTGAGTGATCACCACTGGATTGACCAGTCTTAAGAATTTCATCCAGCTTGGAAGAGCCTGAATTTAACATCTTGACATTTTTCTTTATGTGATTTAGCTCATTAGTTAGATTCTTCACTTCCTCCTGGCTTGCTCTCAGATTGGCTTCCAACCCATCAGCAGAGTTTTGAAGATTTAGCTTCTCATCTCTCAAACCCCCAATTTGAGTACGAAGATGTTGAATTACTTTAACAAATTCAATACATTTCTCAGAAAGAATCTTGTATTCAACAAGAATATCTTTTTCTGTGATTTCATCTTCTTCTTTGTCACTATAAGTTGACATATTTTCGGTGACACTACGTGTAACATTCTTGACAACACCATTGTCTGATTGTTCAATTTTAGAAACAAGAGCCACATAATTATTATAAAATTCATCTTCTCTATCTGAATCATCTTCACTCCAGAATGTGTTGAGAAAATTCTTCTTTTTCTTCAATGTATTAGCACATTTCACTTGAACATGTCCAAAGCCATCACATTCTTTACATTGAATTCCCCTGTTGTTGAAAGGTTGATCAGATGTATGATTTTCTTCTCTGTACTTCTTATTGCTTGACAATTCATTCTTGGTGTTACTGACACTAGTCTTGCCACCTGGATTATTTCTGCCAAATCTCTTCACGATTCTGCCAATATTCTTAGACAGCAGTGCTAGAGATTCTTCAAGGTCATCTTCACCAAGGTCATCCAGCTTCTGCATCTCTGCTTTTAAAGCCATCCCTTTAACCTTTTTTGCTTCTAGATCTACTCAAAGATTCATCTCAAATGTTCTAAGAGATCCCATCAGTTCTTCTAACTTCATCTTGGAGACATCTTTTGCCTCTTCAATGGCAGTGACTTTATAAGCAAACCGTTGAGGCAAAGATAGTATAGTTTTTCTCACAAGCTTTTCTTCAGAAAAACTCTCTCCAAGTGCAAACGCCTCATTAGCAATATCACAGAGCTTTGCATTAAATTCACCAATACTCTCATCTTCATGCATCTTTAAGTCCTCAAATCTTGTAGTTAATATCTGCATCTTTGATAACTTTACAGCAGAAGTTCCTTCATATGTAGTTTGAAGAATTTCCCATGCTTTCCTGGCTGTCACACATGTTGAGATAAGTCTAAACTGAGCAGGATCTACACCGTTGAAGATTGCATTAAGAGCCTTTGAGTTGCTATTTGCCAAGGCATCTTCTGTGGTAGACCAACTTTCTTCTGGATTGAGAGATTTGACACCGTCTGCATCAGTCGTCATTGGAGGATCCCAACCAGTTAGGATTGATTTCCAAGCCTTCTCATCAACAGCTTTGATGAATGCTCTCATTCTAGCCTTCCAATAAGCATAATTGCTCCCGTCCAATAATGGTGGACGCATTGTTGAACCTCCTTCCTTTATAGAGTCCATCACATAAAAACCAAGATCAAGTCCTGCGGATCCCGCCTAAGAAACAAAGACGACCCTCTCTGATACCAATGGAAAGATCTAGGTTAGATACGCGGTGTCCTAGTGGGTGAGCGACACTAGATATGACACTGATAATAAAATGATAATGGACAATATTAAAAATGCGGAAATTAAAAAGACATGAGGTTGGTAACGCTGTTCGGCAATTGCCTACGTCTGCGGGGCCACGCCCAGATAAAACAATCCACTAAGTTCACAAGTTACAAGACATTCAGTATGACACAAGGTAAGACACCATCTTATTTTTGTTACTGCCTCTTCCTAACTTCTGCAGTGAACGGATTGTGCGAGCTCCCCTCGACTTGTGTTAATTCCTCCCAGAATCCGTGCTCCAGCAAGATCCCCTTGCACACGTTTGAACTCCTCCCGAACTCCTTAAAAACCTCCTCCCGAGGTTAAACTTCAATGATGGTTGCAAAGATTTGCACCTTCAACAATATTGCATTGAGGTACTAAAAGCCAACACACTTCTAAAAACAATTCCAACTAGGAAGTGTGTTCACAGTCTTACAAAGAAGACCGAAGAAATATGATCAACGCACAAAGAATAATTCAATTAAGGCTTAACAATTTTGTGCGGCTTCTTGATCATAATATAGGGCACATAAAATATCTTCCATCTTTATCTTTAATATTGTTTCCATAAAACTCTCACAGAAGATGGAAATAATGTGCCTTCCAAACTTATCTTTTCCATAGATATCTTTTCCAAGATAATTACCAAGAATACCAAGATAAGTCCAAAGATATATAAGGATATCATTTAAATTCCAAATCAATCTCCTTTGCATAGATTGATTCTTCCAAGTTAATCATATCTTTCCTTATACTCTTGTTTGTCAAAAAAAACCAATGCCAATTAAATATAATGCCACATACGTGTGCGCATTAACAGAATGTTTTATTTTGGAATACTTTTGTTCACAAGTATTACACTTTGTAACCTGCATTTGAGTTTTGATGGTATATATGTTGGAAGAATATATTTCGTTGCTTTGGGTTTGGGGGATGCATTGCCCTTTAAGTTGCTGGTCGTAATCCTACAAAATTTTTCATTTTCTATTCTGTAGTTTTGTTACATATCTCTAGCTAATTTCTTATTATTTTATTAGTTCATTTTTTATTACAAGTATACTGATGCCACAACTCTTATTGAGCACATTGAATTTTATTGCAAGAACATCTTATAGGAGGCCAAAATTTCAATACCTATAACCGTTATTACAGGCTTTACCTGATCAACTTCACAAAATTATGCCTCACCTTATTAGCCTCACATTAGGCTATCAATAAGTTATTGTAATGAATGCTCTAACCCTTACTGCTATTTTTTTTTTTGTTGACTTTGCTGCATGTTTTGGAAGGAAAATTTTGGTGACTTAAAGATTCATACATTTCGGTCGCATGAAGTAATGTTCAGCCGCGTGTGTGAAATGAGAATTCGGCATACGTGAATTGCTACAGAAATTTATCATCCAAATTTGCATATAAAAGGAGGATTGCAGAAGTTATGAAAATTCATCCCAAAATGGAAAAGCCTCAAAGGCATTCTAGAGCCTTAAACATTCTCTCTCCCAAATTCTTTTGCTTAAAGCCTTTGTATAATTAGTGTTCTCACCTTTTGTAAATTGTCTCCATATATTAGCGAATGTTGGCACCGCCTCCGGTCGTGGACGTAGGTCACATTGACTAAACCACGTAAATCTTTTTGTCTATTGTCTTATTTATTTTTCTCGTTACTGTCCTTTATTTTTATTTAGATTATTAGATACAACGGGAGATTTGTATTTTTCTTAACAGTTATCTTAACATGTTCATTGACCATAATGTTTTGTAAGGACCAGAAGTTCATTGGAATTTTAAGTATCTTGATCATTAGTTTATATGTATTGTTTGAGCTGATAAATGGGAATTTTTTTCAATGTAGTCATTTAAGTTTTTTTTAATCATTTAAGTTTAATTTGCTTGCTGCTATGACCTTAAATGCTTAATTTTCCACCTGAAAACTTTGAATTTTCATTTATTGATAAAGTTTTCCATATGGATACGCTAATATGTGAAATGTGGATTTTCCAGTTGAAGAAGAGAAATGGTTGTCTTTGCATTTGGAGATGATGAATCTGGTATCCGTGATACAAGACTTTGCAGTACTTAAATTACATATTTGAGAGGATGCATGAGTCTTCACCAAATGAAAACTGATCACCTGATTTTAGATAATTCTTTGTGATGTAAATGATAGGTATTGATAGGTTGTCTTTTTTCCCCTTTTCAACTTGTGATTGTTCATTCTTTGTTTTTCACATTTTTGTTATTTTAATGAATAAAATATTATTGAATTTAAATATTTGTTTATCTTTCGCTTTTAAATTGTATATGTAGTCTATTATATCTATTACTTAAGTTTAATCATTTTAATATTCATTTCGTATGGGTTTTTAATTTTTATAGTATAGATGCTATTAAACTGTTAAAATTATAAAATTTTTATATAGAAATTATCATCGAAAAAATATTAAATATTATAACAAAAATAAATGATAAAAAGATAAAAATAACTTAAAAGAGACATTGGAAAGTGTTACTAAAGCAACCTTAACAGTACACTTTAAAGTGTAACAAAAACTAATTTAAGTATAGTTATAAATTATCTTTAAAGACACTTCTAAATTAATTATATATATATTATTATTAAGTCACTTCAAAGTATCTTAATAGGATACTTTTGTTTAGAGTGTATCTATGGCTACATTGGAACATTAGAAGGCACTTTTACAAAGAGCCTTAATAGCTAAAGTGTATTAATAGCCAATTTATCATGACATTTTTTAGTATTCTAAAAGCTAATTTTGTTGTAGTAGTGAATCAAATGACAGTGATTTTTTAAAATAGGATTGTTTTCTAAAAGTTTTCTAAGAATAGGATTGTTTCAAAGCCCTATTCTAAATATAGGAAATTCGCATTTGCTGAATGCGAACTCTTTGAAATCACATTCAGCAAATGCGAACATATTGAAAAACAATAATTGAAAAATAAAATTAAAAAACATTAAAATAATAATGTAAAAATAATATAATAATATTTATATTATAAATTAAAAAAAGTAATATATGAATAGGAAAAGTTTATTCATCTGGACGAGTGAAAGAAACATCCGGTCGTCCGGATGTTTCAACCGGACGAGTGAAAGATTTAACACACATAATAAATGAAACGAAAACCCATATAAATTATTGTTCTAAATTATTTGATATGTAATTATATAATTACTTTAAAAAATTTTTACAGAGGTGCGTTATTAAATTATTTTAAAGAATTTAAAATTTTTTTAAATAATTTTATACGTAATTATATAATTATTTCCAATGATTTTTTTTATAAAATCCATGTAAAAAATTTACAATGTCCGGACGACTCATCCGGATGCTAAGGCACTCATCCGGACTTACATCCGAATGAGTCGTCCGGACATTGTAAATTTTTTACATGGATTTTATAAAAACAAATTCATTGGAAAAAATTATATAATTACGTATAAAATTATTTAGAAAAAATTTGAACTTGCATTTGGTGAATGCGAGTTCTTTAAAATAAATCCAGACTAGTGTTGTCTCTTCCGGGATGCGAAGTCTGGATTCTCACTTTTTTATCCGGATGAGTGTAGCATCCGGATGAGTCATCCAAACATTGTAAATTTTTTACATAGATTTTATAAAAAAAATCATTAGAAATAATTATATAATTACGTATAAAATTATTTAGAAAAAATTTGAATTCTTTAAAATTAATCCGGACTAGTGTTGTCTCTTCCGGATGTGAAGTCTGGATTCCCACTTTTTTATCCGAACATACATCCGGATGAGTCGTTCGGACATTGTAAATTTTTTACATGGATTTTATAAAAAATAACATTCATTGAAAATAATTTTCTAATTACGTATAAAATTATTTAGAAAAAATTTGAATTCTTTAAAATAATTTAATAACGCATCTCTGTAAAAAAATTTTAAAGTAATTATATAATTACATATCAAATAATTTAGAACAATAATTTATATGGGTTTTCGTTTCATTTATTATGTGTGTTAAATCTTTCACTCGTCCGGTTGAAACATTCGGACGACCAGATGTTTCTTTCACTCGTTCGGATGAATAAACTTTTCCTATTCATATATTACTTTTTTTAATTTATAATATAAATATTATTATATTATTTTTACTTTATTATTTTAATGTTTTTTTTAATTTTATTTTTCCATTATTTTTTTCCATATGTTCGTATTTGCTGAATGCGATTTCAAAGAGTTCACATTCAGCAAATGCGAATTTCCTATATTTAGAATAGGGCTTTAAAACACTCCTATTCTTAAAAAACTTTTAGAAAACAATCATATTTTAAAAAATCACTCATCAAATGAACGCATGAGAGTGATCTTGTTACTTCCATCTCCTTTGGCTATACAAAATCCTAGTGATGTCATGTCGTTCCTGGGTTCTACTTTCTTTGACACTCATAATAAATAATCGCTTCTCTCCATTCAATCATCTTAGGGGGCGTTTGGTTCAAATTCTTCAATGGCAATAACAATGGGTTTGATTGAGGGGTCAATGACAATGGGAATATGATTGCATTGTTGGTGTTTGGTTCAGAATTCTATAATGGGTATTATTGTGATTGATGCTATTTGGTTCAAATCAACTATGGTAATAAAAATCAGTTAAAATTCCACTTTTACCCCTATTACTTATATATCAAAAAATGAGTTGAACATTTTTAGCTTAATAATTCCACCACAAAATTGTCTCAACACATGTTCACTTGAACATTTTTAAAAATTATCTTCATAGTTTTAAAAATTATCTTACTAAATGACCATTAATGAATGAAATTGTTTTTCAAAAATAAAAGTACTAAATGACCAAACCAATTATTTTTTGTCAGATTACATTAGAAAACCATCCATTCCAAGTTGTTCATACATTGTTTATTCAGGCTACAGACTAAGCAAGCTAATTATAAATTTTGTCTCTATTGCCAATTTCTACAACACTTCCTTTCAACAACCCAGCTCTTCTATTCCCTGAATTTGTATTAGACATGGCTGATTTATGAAATGTCATTGCATTAAACCAACCAATAAAGCCATATGTGACAATCCCAAAACTTCATTACAATGGAAGAAAACATGTATATTACATGTATTTAATGAGAGAAGCTCTGCCAGTTAAAAAGCTGTTAAAAGAGCTTGGATTGGACCATGTTGCTAGTGTGAGGATTGGCAATGAGTCCAACTGAGGAATTTCTGGCCGTGAGAAGCGAAGATTATCAATTGGTTCATGATCCTGCTGTTGTTTTGATTGATGAACCAACATCAAGACTTGAGTCAGTCTCAGCTCTTATCATTCTGTTATCTGATGGTATGGTTCTTCATGATGGACCACTGTGTTGCCTGGAAAGCCAGCATATAGAGGAAATAGACATTGAAACTTCTAAACCAGAAGAAAACATTGATGAAGTATGCAAACAAGGATGCCAGCATGTTCATAATATTTTGCTCAAATATAATATTGGCATGACTTGCTAATTTGCCACTCAATATTTTTTTGGAACTAAAATTTGCTCATCTTTTGTTTCAGATACACCTAACTTCCCCTAAGGTGTTTTGATTTGTACTTCACCATGTAAGTTCATTTCTTCAGAATGGCATCAGCCCAAAGCATCCCGAATTACCCAGTCCATTAAGAGCTTTAACATTGGTGAAAGAAATAAAGTTAAGACAGAGCATTGCTTACTTTGGATCCATGTACAACAACTCTGAAACTCTGAGATGAGCTTTTGTAAAGCTGATCCAATTTTTCTCTCCAATTTGCTGCTTCATTGTCCTTTGGAATCGGTTCAGCAAAAACAAGTTTCCCTGACCAAAATTAAAAAGACAAATAACAGCACAGATAACTAAACTAAACTTAAAATGGAATCCCTTTAATGCAGAATACTTACCTAGCTTTTTGTAAATCTTTTCACATTTTTCTAAGGATAACTGTTGGATTCCAAGAGCAACTGCAAGCATACCACAAGTTGGGAAAAAGATAACCATCAAGAGACACAAAAATTCACTATCAGAGAAATGAGCTTTAATAGGCTGCAAGCATGCCTCTCTATTTTTGTGGGCGCATAATGATTTCAAAGATTTCACTACATCTTTGGTCAACATTTTTTGAGCAACAATGTCAGATGTACAGGGCAACTTAACAATCACTTGCAACACAGAGATCACTTCCTCATGACTTGAAGATTTCAGTAGTGCTTGAATAGGCTGCATTATGTCAGACTTTATCAACTGCATCGCCACTGAAACATCTGAAGCCAAGACAAGGAAATACAAATGTCATAACAAAATTCAAAAAAATAAGCAAGTCCGGGTAGATTCATTCAAGCTTATAACATTTTGGCGAGGTCAAAAGAACATCCCCTGTTTTTCAGACACACAGTCAATATGGAGTTCAGAAAATAGGTTGAAGTTTACCAGGAACAAAGACCAATACGTTGTAGTCAACTGCAAGAACTTTCAAGTTTTTCAATTCACCAAGCTCTGGTGGTAAAGTTGACAGCTTATTGTTGTCAAGATATAGCTTCTCAAGCAGAGGCAGTTAGGTTACCTCCACTGGCAAGACCTGTAACAGTTACCGATAAGGGGCTTTAAATAAAATCAGATTCAGATTTTGGTGAACCCCTGGAGTAGGGGCTGTAAGTCAAAACCAAAACAAAAACCAAAACATCAAGAGATTAATAAAGATCAGTTCTTTTGCTGTGAAGAAGAATAAAATAAGTTACTCGACTAATTATTTGCTTCAAAATTGCAGTACTGATTATTAGCATCATCTTCTGAACTTAAAAAACTTCAAATGAAGTAAATTAAGGGGAAGGTGAAAGGTAGGAAAAAGATATCACGAGATCTAATAGAATCCATGAAATTTCACAACTAAAAAGCAACAAATATAATTCTTCAAAACTTTGAAGAATCTCCCTGAGACTAAAAGAATTATTTTTCCACTAAAATCACATAAAACCCACAAGTAAATTACTCAATCCTAATTCATCAAATTTGAAAAAAAAAAGTCAAAAAAGTTTTGGGATAAACATTTTTCCATACCTTTGTAGGCACTAAGGTTATCAGGGATGCCACAATGGCCAAGAAGAGCAAGGGACTGAGAAATATTGATACCCAATCGCGAGATGTGGATGAGCTTCTCAGGTCTTCTATCTTCAGCGTGGATGAGCTTCTCTCTATGGTAGTTCGTTAAAAGTTGGAAAGGGATAAAGTGAGGGTTATTCTGTAAAGAACGAGAGAAGAAGGCAATAGATGATTATAGAGTATAAGGGAATAGATGAATATAGGGGGGACACAGGAATAGGTGATTGTCAAGTTTTAGGTAATGATTAATGGATTTCTAATCCCATTACCCTTTCCCAAACACTATCAATGACTATCACTATTATCTATTCCCATTGAGCCTTTTCATTCTCCCGTACCAAATGCCCCCTTATTAGTGCAAGTTCCAGTATTTCTTTCTTCTCAATACTCAATAGTCAATACTTGCGCACTGCTCACCAATAGTGGCTTAAGTGTTTGGGTCTTGTATCGATGAATATTGCATCACGCTAGCTTGTAAATAAATATAACATGTTCTTACTAGAAACCAAGGCAGGATAATGAGAGTAATTTTGTTTAGAAAGTTTTATGACGAGTCAGAAACGAATAAGAAGATCCATCTCCAAGTATTACATTACGGGTGTAGTTTTAGTGTTAGGACTTGGGAGTAGAATGTTGAAGACAAAATCACAAAAATGGTTGGGGGATTTAGCAATGTGTGTTCATCATATAAGAAGAAGAATCAACGCTTAAAAAAGGTAAAATATACAATTTTTCATATTAGTAAAGAATTTGGTTTATAGTATAATACTAATTAGCACAATTTGGTTCATCGGCGGCCATTCATATCTCCGACAATGTCTGGAACACCATCTCTCTCGTGAGGATACCAGTGGTGCTCACGAGTCCGGCTCTCCTTCCGGTGCCAATGGCAAGGGAAAGAAAAAACCCCCTAAACCCATTTTTGAAGTGATGTCGTATATGTATACAGTTATCTCGCTTCACCTGTCA
Source organism: Ophiorrhiza pumila (assembly GCA_016586305.1). NCBI lineage: Eukaryota > Viridiplantae > Streptophyta > Magnoliopsida > Gentianales > Rubiaceae > Ophiorrhiza > Ophiorrhiza pumila. The sequence goes on along the minus strand of BLIW01000009.1, from coordinate 38,560,905 downwards.
TCCCTTAGGTCTAAGTTCTTTATCCCTAAAAAATTTTCCTTAATCGCCCCAGGAAAACATGACTGTGTCATGCTGGCCCCAGTAGGGTCAGTAGGGGTGTGCATCGATCAGCTGGTGGCTGGTCTGCACTTCCCCCTTTCTCATTTCATGAAGTCTTTGATCACCGCCTACGGCATTGGTTTGGGGCAATTGGCCTCAAACTATATCCGTTTCTGCATGGGGTTCGAGCCCCTTTGCGCTGTAGCCAAAATTCCCTCCACCGTACTTGCCTTTTGGAGCTTCTTCACCCTAAAAGTTTTAGGGGGTAAGTCGAGCTGGTTTTACCTGGCTCGACGAGAGAATTCTCCCTTAATTGTCGACCTTCCCTCCTCCATTAAGGGGTGAAAGGAACGATTCTTTTTTATTTCTGACATGGGCATTCTCCAGGTCTGGCATACCGATGATACCTTTAATGACCCTTTGCCGACCTCTAAGGAGGCTCAACAAAGGGAGAATGATTTAAAGGATCTCGGGTTCATATCTATGGCCCACAATTTTTCCAGGGCCGAACTGATACTGGCCGGCATAAGTTCTGCCTCTCCCAGCGATCCTCAGAGTACATTTCTTCACACCTGAGTTCTCTTGTTTTATTTTTTTATTTTTCTTTCATTTCTTTTTACTTTTCGTAACATAACTTCTGATTTTGCACCTTTCGTAAAGCTGTTCATAATGAAAACAGGGTTAAAGAGGACCATGAAGAGTTCGAAGAAGGATCCTCCTCAACTTCATCCCCCGATCCTGAAGACTATTTCCTCTCAGTCAGGATCGGGCAGCCCCCACGCCTCTGCTACCCCGAGCCTGACGCCTATGCAGGCCGAGCTCATTCCATCGACTCGTGAGGAGGGGTACGCTCCAGAAGATGCACCGGGTTGAGAAGACGGTCTTGTCCTCTCGTCCCCCTCCACACTCACCCCTTTCTTCTTCCGAAGCTGCTCGCCACGTAGTTTTCAAGGCGGTTTCTTCGGAGGAAAGGGATAAACTGGCTGAGCTAAATGAGGGAGAGTTGTATATGCTCGGGTACTGGCCCATTGCTGGGATAGGTAATCTTTTACTCTTGCTCTTTTATTCGCATGTCATGTTTACTTACCTCTTGGTACTTTTAAGACTATCCCCGTACCGGAAGGCGCCTTGGAGAGTTTCTTACGCAAAAGCTGATAGGGTAGAGTACCGAGATTGCATCTGATCACAAGGAGCGAGATGACCAAAAGTCCACCTGGGATAAGGAAAAGCAATCCCTCCTTGATGCGGCTTCCCTCTCCTCCCAATCACTTGAGACCAAGCAGAAGAAGGTTCAGGACCTCAAGTAGCAATTATCCCAGAACCGAGAGGCGATGATTGCCGAGTACCGGTCCTTCTCTGCTTTTGCCTAAGAGAAAACCCATATGATCTACGACTATTGTATCTCAGTTGAAGAAACTAATAAGTCCCGTGTTCGACTACGGGCACAAGTAGGGCTTAAAATCAGCTAAGGCCGTGTACGAGGACATCGACGTCTCGCTTTTTGAGGAGCTTAAGAACAAGCCTCTGGCCTCCCTGAACCAGCTTCTCGATAGGTACGGTCTTATCATCAAACGGTCGGAAGACAGTGATAACGAGGCGGATAAGACCGAGGCGTCAGACGAGGGCGAGGAGTCATCGAAGGGAGCCTAGCCGGTCTCATAGTTTAGGAATTTTTTTGTACTTCTACTATATTTTTTCCTTTTCTATTGAAATATTCTTCCTTTTTAGCTTCTGCTCTTTTTTGCTAGCAATCCCTATTATTGGCAAAATCCACTAAGCCCTTGTTACATACAACTCGGCAAACCGAAACTGACGGTAACATTAATTAATTATCATAACCTATGGAATTCAATAAAGTAAACCAGCCACCAACTCAGTAGTTCGACGAATGCCAAGCTCGATAAACCAAAGTAGATATGCAAATTTGGTAAACCTTAATAAATTGAGTCATATAAATCAGCCGAGTAGTTCGACAAATGTCAAGCTTAGTAAACCAAAGTAGATATGCAAATTCGCTAAACCTTTAATAAGATGTTAACTCAGTATTTCGGTAAACTCATTAAACCAAAGTAAATTCTTCAAATTACTCAATTAAATTCTTTAAACTACTTGGCTACTACTTACTCCCCCATGTTCTTTGGGGATTTTAGAGAACGCGATGAAAGAAAAATTTGTTGCTATAAATAAAATAGTCCCTCGGAGGAACTTCACTTGTAGAATTGTTTTAAGTTAACTACGTTCCATGACAGATGTATTTCCCAGCCTGTCGAATACTTTAGCCTGTAGCTTCCCGATCTTCTTGCCTTAATGACCTTTTAAGGTCCTTCCCACTTGGGATCCAACTTCGTGCTTCCCCTCTGTCGGCTGACGTTATTTTTTCTCAAGACCAGATCCACTGGTTGGAAGATCCTCTCTCTAACCTTCGAATTATAATATTTTGAGATCTGCTGCTTGTACCTTGCTTGTCGGATTAGTGATTGTTCTCTTTTTTCTTCTGCCTCATCCAAAGCCAAGTGAACGTTTTCTTCATTTTGATTATGGTCATACTCAGTGACTCAATAGGTTGGGATTCCAATTTCAGCTGGAATGACAGCTTCTGCTGCAAAGGCCAGCGAGTGCGGTGTTTCTCCTGTGGCCATCCTAGGCGTTGTTCGGTAAGCTCATAAGACCGTTGGAAACTCGTAAGTCCAGAACCCCTTGGATTTATCGAGTCGTGCCTTTATTTCAGTTAACAGAGTTCTGTTAGTTAATTCCACCAGACCGTTAGCTTGTGGATGTCTCATAGATGTGAAGAACTGAGAGATCCCTAAGTTTTCGCACATTCTATGAAAGAATCCCTCAAACTGCTTGCTATTGTCTGTTACCACTGCTCTTGGTAAGCTGAACCGGCAACTGATGTTCTGCTAGAAAAATTTCTTTACCGTTTTCTCAGTAATGTTCTTCAATGGTTCTGCTTCCACCAATTTGGTTAAATAGTCTATATCCACACAGATGAATTGGAATCTCTTAACCGACTTCGGGAAAGGTCCCAAGAGATCCAGCCTCCACTGCACGAATGGCCAAGGATTGCATAAGGGCACCATTTTCGTTGCGGGGGATCTTAGGATAGGGGCGTGAATTTGGCACTTTGAGCACTTTCTCACAATGTCCTCCGAATCCTTAAGCATGGTCGGCCTGTAGTATCTTGAGATCATTGCCCTTTTGGCCAAATTTCGGTGATCGAAGTGAGCCCCGTAGGTACCACAATGCATGTCAGTCAGAGCGACCAATGCCTCTTCTGGGTTTAAGCATATAAGCAAAGGCATCAAATATGACTTTCAGTACAGGCCCCCATTCAGAAGCTCATACCTCATGGATTTTACCATGATTTTTCTTGCCTCCAACCTAGCCGTGGGCAAAGTTCCATCATTCAAATACTGAATGATTGGGGTCATCCACCCATCACCTTGGCCTACATTCATAACTTCTCAATCCTCCACCGACCTCTTCGGTATGACATCTACCAACACTGATTTGGTCAAATGTGAAAACAAGGAGGATGCTAGTTTGGATAGGGCGTCCGCATTCCTGTTCTTCTCGAGTCTCATATTCACCCTGAACCTGCCCGACCACCAACTGCGAGTCGTTGTACGCTATCAGGCATCTGATGCCCATGGACGCAGCAATGTTCAGTCTCGATATCAATGCCTCGTATTCGGACTTATTGTTAGAGGTCGAAAAATCGAAACGAAGGGCATAGGTGTGGCTTACTCCCGTAGGGTCAGCTAGAAGTGTCCCATGCCACTCCCTTCCGAGTTGGATGCCCCGCCGAAGTATAGTTCCCATTTGGCGACCTGGGACGCGGGCCTAGAATCCTCAATCTTTGCCTTATTTCCTTCCTCCCGGGTGCATTCTTTGATGAAATCCACCAGTGACTGGGCTTTTATCGCTGTACGCGGCGTATATGTGATGTCGAATTTGCTTAGCTCTACTGTCCACTTCGTCAATCTTCTTGAATTTCTGGGCTTAACCAGGACCTTCCAGAGCTGGGTGTTGGTTAGAACCTTGATCGCATGGGTTTGGAAGTATGGCCTTAATTTTCGCATCGTGGTAACTATGACTAGAGAATACTTTTCTATTTTCGGGTATCGTACCTCAACTCTGTGAAACGCCCTACTGACATAATATACCGGCGGCTGCTTTGGGCCCTGTTATCTTACTAGCACAGAGCTGATCGCTTCTTTCCAGATTGATGCGTACAACACTAAGGTTTCTCCTATGATTGGGGCTGATAACCCAAGAAGCGAAGTCAGGTACTCCTTTAGTTTTAAGAAAGCTTCTTCACAGCTCGGAGCCCATTCAAATAGTCATCCTTTTATAAGAATCTTGAAAAACGGCAAACTCTTCTATGCTAATTTGGAGAGGAAGCGGCAAAGGGCCGTCAGACATTCGAATAATTCCTGCACCTCTTTTACCGATCTCGGTCACTTTATCTCAAGAATCGTCTTAACTTTATCGGGGTTGGCCTCTATGTCTCGCTTTAGGACCATGTAACTGAGGAACTTTCCCGACCTCACTCCAAAAGTGCACTTGGCCGGGATCAATCTTATCTCCACCGATTCAATGATCTCAAATGCCTCTCTCATGTCGCGAGTTAGACTTGCTGACTCCCTTGTTTTTATAAGCTTGTCGTCAATGTACACCTCCATGTATCAACCGATTTGTTGCTTGAACAATCGGTTCACCAACCTTTGAAATATGGCCCCGGTATTTTTTATACCGAAGGGCATCGTCGTATAGCAATACGTTCCTCAGTCTATAATGAACGATGTTTTCTCCTCGTAATCCTGACTCAGAAAGATTTGATGGTAACCTCGATATGCGTCTATGAAGCATAGCCTGACGAAACCTGAGGTTGAATCTACCAGGATATCGATTCTTGGGACCGGGTAAGAATTCTTTGTGCAGGCTTTATTGAGATCCATGAAATCCACGCACATCCGCTAGTCACCGTTCGCCTTCTTTGCTAAGACGGGGTTGGGGAGCCACTTGGGATAATCTACCTCGCGTATTATCCTCACCGTCAGCAACTTGTCGACCTCCCTGTTGATTACTTGACTCCGATCCGGGGGGCAAATGTCCTTTTCTTTTACTTTACAGGTTTGTGTCTTGGGTCTACCCCGAGTTTATGCTCAATAACGTTCCTCGGGATTCCCGGCATATCGCTCGTCGACTAGGCAAATATTTTCTTGTACTCTCTCTGTAGTCCAATGACTTCTTCCTTTAATCTTTCCTGCAGCTCGTGGCCTATTCTTACTGTTTGATCGGGGCGGTCGACGTTCAGAACTAACTCCTCAATCTCTCCTTGAGGTTGTATTCCTTCGGGTCCCAGTCCAGGTGAGAAAAGGTGTTCGGAGTTGCGGACGCTTTCTCAATCCTCCTCTTTCAAAGTAGTGATGTAGCATATCCTGTCTTCCTTCTGGTTTCCCTTTATGGTCACGATCCCAACCTTGGTTGGGAACTTCATCACGTAATGGAGGCTTGAGCATACCGCCTTGAAAACATGTATCCCTGATCTCCCGAGGAGGATGTTGTATGCCGAGTTTCCTCTCAAGCATTTTGTTACGAGTATGTCTTATATGTTTTTCTACCATTCAACAAAATCGCAAAAAACATAATAATGTTTGTCTTCATCTTGAATTAATATGTTTATGTTGCGAATATTATTCCCTTTATTATCTTTAATTCATAATAGTGTTTTTTTATGTATATAAAGGATTAAGAGTAATATCGCGCATGCAATAATAAAGATTATGATCTTTTTAAAGGAAACTATGAATATGAATAAACATCCAGATTTAAAGAAAAAATCTCAATTTTCGAGTGCTATATAACATTAGATTTTCTGAAGAAAAGCATGATTTTTCTAGAACTGTGTAGACATGCTTTTAATAATTTACTTTTTATTTCCAATTCAACGAAAAATATGTAAATTGTTATACTATGACCAAAACAATAATAATAAAGCAAAACTTTAAAAAAAAAAATCTAATGTTTTATCGACCAAGATATTTGTGACAAAAATACAAATTTTAATCGTCCATTAACTTTTTTTAAACTATGACAAAATACTAAAATTTAAATAAAAAGGTCCTGTTTGCCCATCGAAAGTTAGTAGAACATGTAGAGATTAACTACAACTACAAAAGGGATTTCGAATTTCAAATTAGATAAGTAAATCATAGAATATACTATGTAATAAGAGTTTGCTTACTAAAAAAATTATTATTATCCAACAATAGTTTAAAACATGCCCTTTTTCAGTTCCAACTCCTCCATTGATACACAGACGCAGATCTTTGTAGTCTTTCTCAGTACTGCCTAAACCTTCAGTTGGAGTTAAAGATGTCGAATTCAGCGATTGATGGCCCTCCAAAGGGTGGGTTCAGTTTCGATTTGTGCAGAAGGAATGAGATGCTCATGAAAAAGGGTCTTAAAGGCCCTTCTTTTCTCAAGACTGGAACAACAATTGTGGGCTTGGTTTTCCAGGATGGTATCATTCTTGGTGCAGACACACGAGCAACTGAAGGGCCCATTGTTGCCGACAAGAACAGTGAGAAAATACATTACATTGCCCCTAATATTTATTGTTGTGAAGCTGGGACAGCTGCTGATACATAGGCAGTGACGACATGGTGAGCTCACAACTAACACTACATCGCTATCATACTGGTCGCGAGTCCAGGGTTGTGACAGCACTTACACTACTGAAGTCTCATCTTTTCAGCTATCAAGGATATGTTTCAGCTGCATTGGTTCTTGGTGGAGTTGATGTAACTGGCCCACATTTGCACACTATTTATCCTCATGGATCAACTGATACTGTCCCATTTGCGACAATGGGTTCTGGTTCTCTTGCTGCCATGGCTGTGTTTGAGTCAAAATACCGTGAGGGGCTAACTAGGGATGAAGGAGTGCAACTAGTAGCGGAAGCTATCTGCTCTGGCATTTTCAATGATTTAGGAAGTGGAAGTAACGTGGACATCTGTGTATTGACAAAGGGCCATAAAGAGTATCTCAGAAATCACATGTTGCCAAATCCTCGAACTTACATCAGTGAGAAGGGTTACTCCTTCTCCAAAAAGACTGAGGTTCTGCTCACAAAGATCACACCATTGAGAGAGAAAGTTGAAGTGATTGAAGGAGGAGATGCCATGGAAGAATAAGTGGGCCTTAGATAGTTGCAACAGAAGGTGGAAAGATGGATTAATTTTGGATCTTCTCCAATTTTAGTGCTTCAGACAACTGAAATTGAAATCAATGAACAGAAGAAGATGCAACTAGTACCATGTTCTAAATATTTGCAAATTTTTATGTTGTCATTTATCACTCAAGAGACAGCACAGTGAATGTTTGTCACTTTTTACATTGACCCACGATGTTAATGTTATAGTAGCGCAGGACTGAAATAGGCCTTGGATAATACTAATAATTATTTTCAACCTAAAAGAAAATAAAAAAAAAATAGTTTAAAACATGCATAAATAACTATTTTTTCTAAACATTATATAATAAGAATGTTCTATTTTAAAGTGTCAATTATAATATTTTGATTTCTATTTATGTCTAACATATAGCTAAGTGTACAACATGTGCTTATTATTAATATATTTAAAAATATTTAAACAAGAATACATGTTAATGTATACTTAGAAGTCAAAGGTGAGTTTCATAGGTAAACTTATCAATATGAAATATGATTTCACATGGACATATTGATACACTAAGTAGAGATCAAACCCTTTATCCAAAATTATTCTGTCTTATTCTGTTTAATATTCAAAACGACGTTATTTTATTAAAATTAGGGACTAAAAGTATAAATATCACTAAAATTAAATTTACAATTATTATGCCCTAACCCAAGTATAAGTGAATCCTATTTATACTCTTAGTCATTCCTTTTAGTGTAACGACCTTGTTTTGAATATTGGATGTGATAAAATAGAATAATGTTGGATCCCCACCGAGTGACATATCATAATATATAATAGAATTAAGGGTAAAGTACACTAAATCCCCTTATATTACTGTTCTGCCTCACATTTATCCCTTGTAGTTTTAATTACAACAATTAGCCCCACATTTACCCCTTGTAGATTTGATGAAAAGACAATTTCAACCATATTAGAGTGACTAAATACCTATAATACCTAATTAACCCCTCAAGATAGAATTGCTCAATATATACCTATCCAATTAACCCCAAAAAAAGAGGGATGAAATTTATTGGCATCAAACCTGCTAGTAGTGAACGAATTTTTTGAAGATATATGCTACATATCTCCCATGGTCATCTCTTTTTTTACAAAAGTATAACATATATTGTCTCTTCTTTCGTAGGAATTTGATTTTTCAAATACAAAGTATTATTTCAAGTGTAAATATCAAGGTACTTTAAGTTTTGAAGAATAAATATTTACATGACTTTAATTTTGCAAATTTTTTATTTTTTAATCTTAGATGAAGTTTAATAATTGAATTTTGCTTTGTTGTAATTTTTTTAAACTAATGCATTTGATATTTGATTTTATTATTTTCTAATTTTTTAATCCTTAAAAGATTGCCTTTATTAATTATATCGATTATTGATAGGCATTTAAAAATATGATTTCAAAGATTATTTGTGATGTTTTGTTTTTTAACTTTTATTAAGATTTGGTTAGAATGAATGCGCTAATGTGACAGTAAATTATAACTTTTTTTCACATGTTTTCCAAATTGATATTTGAGTTGTTTATTTATGTTAAGTTCATAATTTTTTATTTTAAGGTTAATTTTTTTATTTTATTATCTTACATTAAAATATGGTGTTCAATTCCGTTTAGTCATTGAGGACAATTAACATATTAGATTAATTAGTTTTAAATTAGAAAATTAAGGGTTTTAATTGTTGTAATTAAAACTACAAGGGGTGAATGCAGAACGGAGCAATAGTATAAAGGAGTTTAGTATAAAGAATGAAAACTTTTTTAAGAATGTAAATTTTCTAACTTTTTATTTTTTATTACTTTTTCATAATTTGTTATGTTACAAGTTATAGCTATGGAAACATTTATATTTGTTCAAGATTTTATGTCTTTAATTTTTTGACTACATTTATAAGTTTTCATTCTTCTCATTAAATATGAAACAATAAACAAGCTGACAAAAACAAGCGCACTATTATAAAACTAATACTAATATATATAGATTTGATATAATAATTTTATATTTGGAATTATAATTCAAATAATAAAAAAAAGAAGTCAAGACAACAATATTGAAAAACAATAACTAAGAAATATATGAGGTATTCTCTATTCACCCTTAATACTTTTATTTACGTAGAATCTTTAGTATGCTTCTCGGTGTTGTACAAAGATTTCTTGTAAGTTCATTTATTGATAGATACTAAAATATGTAAGTTATAATCCAATTTCATAACATCAATTGGAGAAATATTAAAAACTTATCCTTCAAATTAATGCATTGAATGGACATTCATACTTAACGTTTCATAACATGAACATATTTCTTTCAGAAAGTTGTGGGATCTATTAACTAATATACAATCTTTCAATTAAAACTCTTCTTAATTAACATGCGGTTATTTAATTATAATTAGACCAAAATGTCAAAAAAGTCACTAAATTTTTTTAAATATGCTTTTTGGTCATCAAACTATTAAATTGGACAAAAATATCATTTTTTTAAAAATTCATAATTTTAATTCTACTCATTTTGATGATTAACAAACAATTATGAAACTAATGTTTCAATAAACTTCCTTGAAGTGATAGGTATACAAAAGGTAATGGTAAAGTTGAAGTTATTAAAAATATGAAGAAATAAAGATTAGGTAAAATAGAATAAATTCGCAATCCCAAAACCCTTATTGTGAGTTGGATTTCGTGACAAAAAACTTGTGGGAAACAACTCATGCGACCTTGAAGCTAGAGCAAATAATGGGATGAATTGTCACTGTGGAATTCCAATAGATGTGAAGACTTCATGGACCTCACCAAACCTAAGAAGGCGGTTCCTGGGCTACGGTAAGCAAGGAAATATTAGGTGCATGCAATTGTTTTGAATAGTTTGATTCCTATATAATTTATTTTGGTTCCAGTGACAAAAAGCATAATATTCTACTCAAAACATACTATAAAAACGTATTATCCCAATATGAAAGAAATTTACGGTATATTGGTTTGTCCCTATCTTCATTCTCACGATGCTCTATGTTCCTGGTTCGCAACATTTTTTTCAAATCTATCCACCAATGTTTTCCTCTATTCTCACTAGGTTTATACCTTAATACCCAACCATTAGATGCTCAAATCTGTAAGATTTTGCAAACCCTACTTCCTAATTTCAAACTCCTTTTCAGTATAATGGGTATTCATTTCTAAACATACATGGACTTTGAATTATTGGTCAACATAATTGATAAATGATACTAACGGTAAAGCCCACTAATTTTTATCCACCGTTACCCTTCCATTTCTCACGTGAAATATTCATGATCACTAGCGATTACTTGTTTTTTAACGGGAATTTGATCATTGTATGCTGGGATCTTGTGTGTCTCTTGATGTGTCATGCATAGTGTCTTGTGCAGTGATAGTTTGTTGGTAAGATCCGATGCAGGGGGAGTTCGAATCTTGATGTCTTTTGATGGGTCATGCGCAATGTTTTATGCAATGATTTTTTTTTGTGGAAGTTCTTATTCAGGGGGAGCTTCACCGAACTTCTGTTCAGCATACATGGGGAGTTTGGATTTTGCCAAAAAATGCCAAAGGGGAAGATTGTTAATGCACACAAATTGGCATTGATTAGCTGGCATTGGTTTTTTGGCAAATAGGTGAATACGGAAAGCTTGTGATAAACTTGGAGAAATCAATCTATGCAAGGAAGATTGATTTTGGTGATTAATGCTATTCTTATATATTTGGTCTTATCTTGGTATTCTTGGAAGTTATCTTTGGAGATCTATCTTTGGAAAAGATAAGCATTAAAGGCTAAAGGCACACGGTTTTCCATCTTTCCATTTGAATTATTTTGGAAATAATCTTGGAGATAAACATGGGAAGATTTGGTGCGCTTATATGATCGTGTATGCCACACGGTTTTCAGTGTGCGTTATTCATTATTTTTCTTTCGGTCTTCATTAGACTGTGAACACACTTCTTTGTTGGAGGTCTTTGTTTAAGTGTGTTGGCTGAAGCATCTTAATGCAACAATATTGAAGATGCAATCCTTGTTTTCTTTGTTATAATTCAGCCTCGAGAGGAGGTTGCTAAGGAGCTCGGGAGGAGTTCAAACGTGGGCAAGGGGATCTTGCTGAACCATGGATTCCGGAAGGAATCAACATAAGTCGAGGGGAGCTCGCACAATCAGGTTCACGTGTGAAGTTAAGAAGAGGCGGTAACAAAGATAAGAGGGAGTCTTACTTTGTGTCAGACCGAGTGTCTTGTAACTTGTGAACTTAGTGGATTGTTCTTTCTGGGCGTGACCCCGCAGACGTAGGCAATTGCCGAACTACGTTACCAACCTCCTGTCTTTTTACTTTCAGCATTTTTAATATTGTCCATTATCATTTTATTATCGGTGTCACACCTAGTGTTTCTGACCCACAGGGACACCGCGTATCTAACTTAGATCTTTCAAAGTTGTCATTTACTTGAACAACTATGGCAGGACGAGTTGTCATCTTTAACTGCACTCAGAAGTGCAGCTAGAAAAGTGAGACCATTCGAAACCAGTGAAATCTATCCCCCAAAACCAAAAGTGAAAGAGTACAATATCAACAAGAGCATACCCCGCAGACGTAGGCAATTGCCGAACTGCGTTACCAACCTCCTGTCTTTTTACTTTCCGCATTTTTAATATTGTCCATTATCATTTTATTATCGGTGTCACACCTAGTGTTTCTAACCCACTGGGACACTGCGTATCTAACTTAGATCTTTCAAAGTTGTCATTTACTTCAACAACTATGGCAGGACGAGTTGTCTATCTTTAACTGCACTCAGAAGCGCAACTAGAAAAATGAGACCATTCGAAACCAGTGAAATCTATCCCCCAAAACCAAAAGTGAAAGAGTACAATATCAACAAGAGCATACGATTAATTACTAGATAAGTTGGAACGTTGTAGTTAAGAAAAATATTAACCATCTATCCTGAAAACAAATAATCTTGACATATTATGATTTTGAACATTTCATTTATATTACATGACTCGGAGAAGGTTTTCAAAATTGGAACAAACTGGCTTCTTGGACTAGGAACCCAAGCAGATTAAACTCCATTTGAATTAACATTGTTCTCAGAAATTTCAATTTAATAGTCCGAGTTGGAATTTGGATCAGTCAACACAGGAGCTAGCCAGCTAACTAGTAAACTAATCCATCCAAATTTTAGAAGATAGATTTCGCAAGGTAACCAATTCTTACCAATTTTTTGTGGCAACACAGGACCAGTCAGAATTGCAAAACACCTTAAAGGAAAATATCTACACATAAAAGGAATCTAAGTGCACATATCAGCTCTAAATACATAATTTCTTATGTGCATTGCATTGTATGAAATGCGCTCATACCAAACAAGAATCAGAATGTTTAACATCCTCCTAAAAAATGTAATCGGGAGTAAAATCTGCACCACCACAAACCACCACTTTTAGGGACATACAACAGGAATACATGTAATATTTTTTTGGTTCATATTTGTACAACTTGTGGCCAGAAATAAAATTCAGTAAATATTCAGGAAAAGATTGTTCAAGATATATTAATATGTTCTCTGATTGCCTTTATTACAACTAAATAGAGATATACAAATATAATGATATATAGAACAAGTACATTAGCCAAAATCACTATTTGTATAAACATTAAATGGTATCCAAATAGAGTAATGATAGACATACTGAAATTCTATAGTGAAATCTTGACTGACGTGACATGTATAAAAAGTCAAAATCATCTATTATGTATAAAAAGACAAAATCATGTATCACCTTATAAAAACCTGACACGTGTACAATCACTTATCCCTTAGGGTCACTTATCATTTGGTTAATATATTAGTTTAATTTTAAAAAATGAGATAACTAACTAAAATGACACGTTCCAATTTTTTATAAAGTGCTACATAAAAGTGGTACACAAGACCTAAATTTGTATTTTTATACATGACTCATCAGCCAGTATGAGATTTCACTATAGAATTTTACTGTGTCTATCATCACTCATCCAAATAACCACAAGTTTATTTTCTAATAAAAAGAGAAAAAAATGCAGCAGCACACATAAAAAAAATTCCATACACTTATGGTAAGAAGGAATCAAGTGGTGGATCTTCCATCTCTTACAAGTGATATGTTGTAAATTCCATTCATTTCTATTCATTTCCTATTCTACCCTAACCTATACTATCTATGGGCTGATCCAACTGGGTCAATTGGGTTGGAGGGGCAGAAACCCACGTCACAAACCAAAAGGGTGGCTGGCACCCCTGTAGATTTAGTGCCAAAATAAACCTGACAAATTAAGCAGGCCTTAGGAATGAATCCCAAGACCTACCCAAATACTGGAGTCTTAACTCCCTGTTGGTGGCCAACTTAGACAAGCCAAGTTGGTTGTAAATTCTATTCATTTCATATTAATGGAATTATGTCAACGAGCACAATTAACTATGAAAGGAACAGAAAAACACAGTGTTGTTAAAATCGGACCGGTCGGCTCGACTGGTTCGATTTTTCTTAAAAAATCGGATATATAAAAAATCGGTCAAAACCCCGGTATGACCGGTTAAAACCCGTGTTGACCGATTTGACTAGTCAATTTTTTCTTTTTTTTCCTTTTTCTTTTTTTTTTCTTTTTTCTTTTACCTTTTGGACCTTTAACATTGGGCTCTATGTTAGTTTTAAATTTGTCTTTTTTTACTTTGGCCTTTAAAATTTATGTTGTCTTTAATTTTTTTTCAAACTAAAAATATATTGGCCTATGTGTTTATAAATTATATGTTTTAGTTTTTAATTTTAGATCCAATATTAATATATATATATATATATATATATGACCCTATTGCTATTTTATATGAATAAAACTAAACTTTTATTTTAACCAACCTAAATTAAACAAATTAATAAATAATAGATATGTGATTTATTATATTTTAAATCATTTGATGGTAGAATAAATGCTCAAATAAAATTAAATTTCAACAATTTAGAAACCATTTTTTATCTTTTTTTTATTTTAAAATTATTATATTTGATATTAAATAATGCTAATATTTAGATGAATTGACGGTATTTTACTAATTTTATGTATTTTATTTATGATTTAATAAACATTTATATTTGGGTATAGATTTTTTCAATTATTAATATATTTATAATTTAAATTTATTTACGACGTCATCCGATTTTCTGGTCCGGTCCGATCGGTTTGACCAAATGACCCAATAGCTCGTTCGGTTCGCACTTCAGTATGATTTTCAAAACATTGGAAAAGCACAGAGCTAATAGCTGATTGTCATTCATTGGCCGTGGGTGAATGCTGTTTATCATGAAAAAAGGTATCACCGATTCTTTTTTTTGTTGGTACAATTCTTTTAGATGCTACACCTACAAGCATCAGGATTCATGCTACAAGGTTCTCTTTAGTATTCAACACAATGAAGAATGCAATCATGCAAATTATTTTTGCATCTACAAGAAGGCCATGAAAGGGGCTAAGTACTTTTGGGGCATCAGTCTCAAAATAGCTATAATTAAAATGCAAAGTTTGCGCAAAATAATTTTGTGGATGCAGAACCTACAAGACAAGAAAAATAGATAAACTCATAACTTAATAAGCAATTCCTCCTTACCTACATATTTAATCAATGCTTTGAAAATCATATCAGAGTATGAACCGGACGAGCTGCTGGATCACTGAGTCACTATGTCAAAGTGGTTGGATCGGACGAGAAAACCAGATAACGTCATCATGACATCATAGATAAATTTAGATTATAAATATATTAATAATTAAAAAAATTCTTATGCCCAATCATAAATATTTACCAAATCATAAATAAAATATATAATTTAATAAAACATTGATCATTCATTTAAAAATTAAGTATCATTTAGAAATAAATATAATTCTAAATCATTAGAATATAATTATCATTTTCAAAATAATTAATATTAATGAAATATCATCCATTCTGCTAAAAATTACACATTATTTACTACCAAATATGTGGTTTAATATGTATTAATAAAACACCATCATTTTTTCCATGAACCATGCACTCATGGTCATAAACTCATAGATAACCCCAACCCAATGTTAATCTCAGCCACACTCACTTATCCAAAAGGCCTACTTTAATTAGTTATCATATATTACACAATAAGCAAAACCCTAATCACCCTTAAGTGAATTTATCAATTCCCACCTCACAAGTCCACCAGAATAAAGTCACCTCCCTTTTAACTTTTAATCTCTTTCTTCATTTTCTTCTCAAACAAAAAATGGATTGACACAACAAAACAAAAATCTTCATCGAATAGAAAAAGTTCCAAAAATCCATTCAAAATCAACTTCTCTTATTTTCTTCTTTTTCTCCTTTTCCCCCATTGACCTGGGACCATAGAGATTTACTCTTACTCGCCGTCTTGTTTGGATTCTGGCGATTCTTCATCTCCAATCATACAAAATTGAATTCGAAGTTGGATGACTCGTAGGATTCACAATCATCCCTCAACTATAAAGTGAAATTCATGTGTACCAATGGCGGCAAAATCAAGCCTTGTCCACATTATCTATGAAATCCATATATTAATATAAATATGATAGTGTGTGAAAATGTGTAAAGTATGTGTAATATGTATAGTGTTTGAAAATGTGTATAGTATGAAATAAATATGTATAATGTGTGAGGTATGTCTAAATATGTTTAGTGTATGAAAATATATATAGTATATATGTACAAATATATAGTATGTGAAAATATGTGCATTAAGTACAAATTAGTATAGTGTGTTAAATCGTTTATAGTATGTATAAATATATGAAGTGTGTGAAAATAAGTAAATATATGTAGTGTTTGTGAAAATGTGTAGTAAGTATAAATATATACAGTGTGCAAAAATGTTTATAGTATGTATAAATATATGTAGCGTGTTAAAAAATATGTAATGTGTGTAAATATTTACAGTGTGAAAAAATGTGTAAAATATGCATAACGTATGAAAATGTGTATAATATGTATAAAAATGTATAATGCATAAAGTATTATAAATATATAGTATGTAGAAATGTGTAGAGTGTGAAAAAGTGTGTAATATTGATAAAATTGTAAAGTGTGCAAATATGTGTAAATATACATAACATATGAAAATGTGTATAATATGTATACAGTGTGTAAAAATGTGTATAGTGTATGTGAAAATGTGTATATATAGTGTAAAAAAGATTGTGTAGTACATGTAAATATGTATAGTGTGTAAAAATGTATAAAGTATATGTAAATATGATAGTGTGTGAAAATATATAAACTATGTGTAATATGTATAGTGTTTGAAAATGTGTATAGTATGAATAAATATGTATAATGCGTGAGATATGTCTAAATATGTTTAGTGTGTAAAAATATGCATAATATATGTAAAAATATATAGTATGTGAAAATCTGTGCAATAAGTATAAATAAGTTTGGTGTGTTAAATCGTTTATAGTATGTATGAATATATATAGTGTGTGAAACTAAGTAAATATATGTGATATGTGTGAAAATGTGTGTAGTAAGTATAAATATATGTAGTGTGTGAAAATGTTTATAGTATGTATAAATATATATAGATTGTGAAAAAGTATGTAATATTGATTAAGATGTATAGTATGTAAAAATGTGTAAATATGCATGACGTATGAAAATGTGTATAATATGTATAATGCGTGAAGTATGTATAAATATATAGTGTGTAAAAATATGTATAGTGTATGCGAAAACGTGTATATATAGTGTACGAAAGATTGTGTAGTATATGTAAATATGTATAATGTACAAAAATATGTAAAGTATATGTAAATATGATAGTGTGTGAAAATATGTAAAGTATATGTAATATGTATAGTGTTTGAAAATGTGTATAGTATGAATAAATATATATAATGCGTGCGTATGTCTAAATATGTTTAGTGTGTGAAAACATGTATAGTATATGTAAAAATATATAGTAAGTATAAATAAGTGTAGTGTGTTTAATCGTTTATAGTATGTATAAATATATATAGTGTGTGAAAATAAGTAAATATATGTAATGTGTGTGAAAATGTGTGTAGTAAGAATAAAATGTATAGTGTGTGTGAAAACATTTATAGTATGTATAAATATATATATATATAGTGTGTGTGTGTGTGTGTGTGAAAAAGTGTTTAATATGTGTAAATATGTATAGTGTGCAAAAATGTGTAATGTATATGTAAATATGCATAGCGTATCAACATGTGTATAATATGTATAAAAAGGTATAATCCGTGAAGTATGTATAAATATATATTGTGTAAAAATGTATATAGTGTGTGTAAAATAGTGTACGAAAGATTGTGTAGTATATGTAAATATGTATAGTGTGCAAAAATGTGTGGAGTATACATACATATGATAGTGTGTGAAAATGTGTATAGTATGTGTAAAATTGTATAGTGTGAGCAAATATGTGTAATCAGTATATATATAGCGTGTGAAAATGTGTTTAGTATGTATAAATATATGTAGTGTGTGAAAAATTGTGTTGTATGTATAAATTTGTTCAACGTGTGAAAATGTATAAAGTATTTGTAAATATTAATAGTGTGTAAAATTGTGTATAGTATATATCTATATATATATATATGTATAATGCTTGAAGTATGCATAAATATGTATAATTTATAAAAATGTATAATGTGTGAAAATATTTGTAATAATTATAAATATGTATAGTGTTTGAAGATGTGTGTAATATGTATAAATATATGTAGTGTGTGTAAAAAAGTGTAGTACGTGTAAATATGTATAGCATGTGAAAATTTATAAAGTATGTTTTAATATGAATAGTGTTTGAAAATCTGTATAGTATGTGAAAGACCTAGTGTCTTAAATCTAGTTGTTATTTTAATGATTAAGAAATAATTATGTATACTAATATTTTAACAAGTTTCTTGAAGTTATAGGTATGCAATTGAAAAAGATGAAGTTTAAAGTGTTGAAGACATTGAAGAAATAGAAACTAGGTAAATTAGGGTAGATTCCTCAACCCCAAATTCTAGTTGTAAATTATCTCATAAAATGTTTGAACTATTCAAAAACTCAAGTAAAATGAATTTTAAAAAATGAAAGTTGCAAATGTAGTAGTTTTTGAAAATAAAGATTTCATAAAAGTTGTTTTAAACTTTTACAAAATGGTTCAAATATTGAAAAATAAGAAATTTCACAAAAAGTATCAATTCAGACGATCCCGTGAGAGTTTCGGACGTCCGAACCTATTTTTGAAAGATTTGAAAACCTTTCTAAAAAGTACATTCGGACGACCAGCTGAACTTTACATTCAGTACTGGGTCCTGAAATGGGAAGGGGCAGAGGTTGCTGTTGGTAGGCCTCTACTCCCATCAAACTCTTTTATGTTCTGGGTTGATGGAAAACTGGAATCTACCATTGGGTTCAAGGTGCTGCATATTAAAGGAAAGCTATGTGATGCTCTAGAGTTGTGGAAATTTTGCAATAAAGATGTTGAACCAGCTGAATTCTGTTACACACCAATCTGTGCCCCTTCTCCTTTACTAAGGAGTTTTGTGTATAAGGAAGGCCAAATATACACATGCTGGTATACTGATAGCTAAATGTATCATTCACATGTACGCTGTATGATGTTGAAAAAAGAGTTAGTTAGACTGAGTCATTCTAAAGGGAGGGAGTACTCCCTATTTAATTTTACTGAAATATCCTTGAACATCGTAAATCCAATTGTAATAGATTTGCTATGTTCAAAGGATCTTTTGATATGTAAGGATGAATTTAGGTATATCCATCGTCCAACACGTTATGAAATACATAGGGAGTGGCGACCCACCTCAAAAAGAGGTTATACCAATTAAAAAAAAAGTACATTCGGACGACCTTTGGCTAATTTGGATGTCCGAATTAGCATTGAATAGTCAAATCGGAAGACCTCTCAGTCAATTTAGAAGTCTGAATGTATCTATCTGATAGGATTCAATTGTGAGTAACGGCTAATTTTCTGATAAATGAGTATTTTGTCCCATTTTGCTTTCCAAATGATTGCTATAAATACTTAGAACATACATAACCATTCAAGTTTATCTTTGAGCAAGAAAAACAAGTGTAAAAGCATTCTCCAAAAGATCAAAACAACTTTGATTTGTTCATCATTTAAAAGAGAAAAACATTGAGATTTAAATTGTTCTTTATCCTTTGTGAGCTAATATTTCCTCTTGTAAAAATCATTCTTTGAGAGAAATTGTGTGAGAGCTTTCAAATGTAATTATCCACCCTATCAAGAGGGTTTTCAAAAACTGTAAATCTTCAAATTTGTAAGATCAAAAGGTTTCTCCAAGAGAGAGAGAGAGTAAAACAAATTATTAAAGCATTGGTTGCTATTACGATTGGTTTATCCTTGAAGGTTTGTAAAAGTATCTTACCTTTGGTTAAGAGACCCTTTTTAGCGGATTGTTAAAATTCTAAAATTGAGGGTTTAGGTAGTGTATGTAGAGTGTTCCAATGGGAGATTTGAACAACTATAAATCTCTTGTCTCTATCTTTATGCTTTGATTTCATTTCTTAGATATATATATTTTGTTGATGTTTATAGTGAAATTGTGATAATTACTTGGTGCATATATTTAGTTGAATTATTGTGTTGATGTGGTGTAAATTGGTTTGATAGATTTAATGGATTTCATAGACCTCACAACATTCACACATACACACACCAAGTGTTTAATTAAATTTCTCAAAGAAACATAAGCTTAGGAAAAAAGGTTTTAGATAGAATTTTTAATTGCCCAGCCTAATTCAACCCCCTTTCTTAAGTTGCATCTAGGGCCAACAAGTGGTATCAGAGTCTAATCTCTATACATTTAGGATTAAAACCCTTAGAGAAACGATTATGGCAACCAATAGTGTTATGTTTTTAGAATGGCAATCAAATTTGAAATCTTCCTTGTTTAATGGAACCAACTATATATGTTGAAGAAATAGAATTAAAATATATCTCAAATCCATTAATATAGAATTGTGGTATAATATAGAAGAAGGACCTTATAGGGCCTTAATTACAATAGATGGATAAACAAGGAAGAAAAATATGAGTGAATTAAGTCAAGAGGATAGGAAAAATCTCACCCTAAATGCAAAGGCAACAAATGTCTTATATAATTTACTTAATGAAAGTGAATTTAGTATAATCAAATGGTGTAAGGATGCTAATGAAATTTGGAAAATGTTTAGGGTAATCCATGAGGGATTGGATGATGTTAAAGAAGAAAAGAAGTCATTACTTATGACTCAATATGAAAATTTTGAAATGGAAAGATTTGAAACAATTGATTCAATGTCGTGTAGGTTTAATAGTTTAATAAAAGATTTAGAAAATTTGAAAAAATCCAACCCTTAGGAGAACAAAATAGGAAAATATTGAATGCTTTACCTAAAGAATAGGAATCAAAAGTTATAGCAATCGAAGAAGCTAAGAATCTAAAAGAATTATCTAACGATAAATTGATTGGCTCACCTATGTCATTTGAATTGAAAATTAGGTCAAAGCACAAGGTGGAGAAGTCAAAGGCCAAAAAGAGTATAGCCCTCAAAGCTCAATATCTTGAAAGTGATGAAGAGGATAAAGCTTCATATATATGCTTCATGGGATTTGAAGACCATGAGGTAAATTTCTCTTTCAATGATAATGTTGATGATGATGATTATGATGATGGTCTTGAATTGTATGTGGTTACATTAATTGATGAATTTAAGAAGAGTCAAATCCAAAATAAGTGTCTTAAGGCAAAACTAGAAAAAATCACTAATTGCAATCAAGACTTCATCATAAAATGTGACAGTTTAATGAAGGAAAATGATCAATTGATATGTGAAAATGAAAAGAAAGCCTTGAAAAATAAGAAAGTCAATGAAGAAATCAAAGCTTATAATTTGGTTAGAAAATAGCACATAGATTTGAAAAAAATGATTGATGATCTTAGCATTTGTATAGATAAGTTCACTCAAAGAAAAGAAAATTTATAGAAGCTCTTAGGAAGTCAAAGATTATGAATAATAGACATGGAATAAAGTATGTACATGGTGAAGGATCACAAAACTCACACCCTAAATTTGTTAAGACCTAACCATAGTTCAAATCATCACTATTGTAATAGTGGAATGCAAAACTTTAAAAATGATTCAGACTATCACCACTATTGGTATGGATTAGATCGTGCACACATACATGAAACATATCAAGCAATAGTTAAATTTATTAGAACTAAGAAAAACTCCTCTTCTCATGTGCATGACAATGGTATACACAATGCACATTCTAGATTTGATAAAGATAGAAGTGGCGACCCACCTCAAAAAGAGGTTATACCAATTAAAAAAAAGTACATTCGGACGGCCTTTGGCTAATTTGGATGTCCGAATTAGCATTGACTAGTCAATTCGGAAGACCTCTCAGTCAATTTGGAAGTCTGAATGTATCTATCTGACAGTATTCAATTGTGAGTAACGGCTAATTTTCTGATAAATGAGTATTTTGTCCCATTTTGTTTTCCAAATGATTGCTATAAATACTTGGAACATACATAACCATTCAAGTTTATCTTTGAGCAAGAAAAACAAGTGTAAAAGCATTCTCCAAAAGATCAAAACATCTTTGATTTGTTCATCATTTAAAAGAGAAAAACATTGAGATTTAAATTGTTCTTTATCCTTTGTGAGCTAATATTTCCTATTGTAAAAATCATTCTTTGAGAGAAATTGTGTGAGAGCTTTCAAATGTAATTATCCACCCTATCAAGAGGGTTTTCAAAAACTGTAAATCTTCAAATTTGTAAGATCAAAAGTTTTCTCCAGGAGAGAGAGAGTAAAACCAATTATTAAAGCATTGGTTGCTATTACGATTGGTTTATCCTTGAAGGTTTGTAAAAGTATCTTACCTTTGGTTAAGAGATCCTTTTTAGCAGATTGTTAAAATTCTAAAATTGAGGGTTTAGGTAGTGGATGTAGAGTGCTCCAATGGGAGATTTGAACAACTATAAATCTCTTGTCTCTATCTTTATGCTTTGATTTCATTTCTTAGATATATATATTTTGTTGCTGTTTATAGTGAAATTGTGATAATTACTTGGTGCATATATTTAGTTGAATTATTGTGTTGATGTGGTGTAAATTGGTTTGACAGATTTACCGGATTTCATAGACCTCACAACGTTCACACATACATACACCAAGTGTAACGCCCCGTCATAATTTACATTTAAAACTAGATAAGGTAATATACATATTAATGTTCCATCCCAAAATGGATACATAAAAAAAATACACAAATTGCCTCATTACCATAATTACAATCCGAAACTAGACAATTAAAAATCCTGAACTTCTATTCACCCATCTTTTCCTTTAAGTATATAAACCAGAATCCTGTCGATCGCCTAAGCCATCTTGAATCACTGAAAATATAATTTACAAAAGGGTGAGCTTAAAATAGCTCAGTGGGTGGGGATAGTGCTTTATTAATGAAAAATTAATTTTCAACGAAATACTGTTCCAAGAATAAATTCCAATGCACAAACCATGTACCAACAAATTCACCATGGATGCCAATTAAACATTGGGCATATATTTGGTACTTGTACCAATATACAATTTTAATACCCATAATCATGTATCGCAAAACTTTAACATGAATGTCATGTCAATTATAAATCATATAATAGATACCTGTCCCGATCGGCCACGTCGACCTTTACCAACCTTATTTCCCCTGACAATTCGTTATTACGTGCACGACTTGAGAAGCTACCTTATCCTTCCTCGTGGTCAGTGACCACTACGGCTCCGCAGGCCTAACGTGGCATCCGGATTTGCCACTCCGACTCCCGTCAACAGAATTAAAAACTCCTTAATCTTGTGACGGGGCTTACCGGTGTGGTCTTGGCGTAATCGTCGGCCCGATGCCGTCTCGATCACTCTCCAAGCCAACACCTACTAGGGCCCAAACAATCAATTACAATATATGGATCATATACAATCAATGCAAGTTGGCAAATAATTAGGGAAATTCATCCAATTGTGCCAAACTTAAACGATTCACAATGTCAAAGTGCTAAAGTCAACAATGCTCATGTGGATTCTAGAGGTGGCTCTTACGGATTCTAGAGGTGGATCATGATTTTAAATTGACATAGCACTTAGTTCCGCACAGCACTTAGTTCAACAGTACATAAATCCAATATCCAAATTATACCACAGGTATTCGATACCATCAATTCAAAATCAAATTGGCACAAAATTAGGAAATTCAATCATCACATGACATTCTCCCTTGCATCTTGCAAGTTTGGATGGAATACAATCCAGGCAATCATCCCAATAACACCAACATAAGCATATTACCATATTTCATAATTCAAAAACATTCATGTTTTACAGAGTTTCCAATTCAATATGAAATTCATAAAGAGATAATCCGTTAGTAAGACTAAACGAGAGCATGCCAAGTAGCAATTTCAGTTTTGACACTATTCCTTCAAACCCTTGTATCTTATTTTCTATAAGATAGAAAAATGCATCACTTATACCATATGAATATGTTAAAATACAAAACCTTTTACGTTTTGCAAATCCCTAAATTTTTTCCATAAAATTATATATAAACTATTCAAAGTAGCCATGTGAATGCCAATGTAATATCAGAAACTACATACTAGTAACTAGTTTGAGAGAAAAAGGCCTCCAGATTCTAGCCTACTAAGATATACCAGACCGAGAACCAAAAGAAAAACATCAGAAGAAAGTTTCCTATGGTAAAAGGGATAAAGCCAGATAACTTGCCTCATGAAAGACACAATCCTTTAGCACAATAGATCATTTAATGTCCAGAACCAATTTCAAACAATTAAAGTAAGAAATTAGCCCTTTTATATGAAGGCTGGAGTACTTCGAAAGTTCATAGTTTAAAGCTAGCAAATTTGAAGAAATGTTTAGAATTGCTAGATCGTCAAAATGACCTGTCATAGAATATATAAAATGCCAAACCAGGCACGGCTGCCAAATTACAAACAACCAGGACAACAAAGAGAAAGCCAACCACATATGTGCCAATGAATATCTTTTAGAGAACCAAATAAGTACAAGTCAATAAGCTATTGAATAAAGAATGCCACATGTACCAACAAACCAAAGAACAATCCCATTAATGCCACAAGAATCGTTCAGGGGAAAAAAACATATGAATGCAAATTCACATGCACGCATTACCAAATCCAACAAGCAAAAGCAAGGCCTTTTCAGAAATTGAATGTCTATCAATGCAATTACATGAGTGTCAATAATAGAGCTATTTTATGCACAAGTACATACAGAACAAACTAGAACCGTGGCAAAGCAGAAGTTTTTCAAAAGGGAAAATCCTGATTAATATTATAGATTATGTGTGACGACCCTGTTATTCCATAATTGAAGCAAGGATTCAAGAATTTCTTGAAACTCAATACAATAATTCGAAGAAATTAATCCATGTAAAAATTTCAAATAACGTATCAAGCACTTTTATACCAAATCAACTCTATATCAAGATCATGCTCAAATACAGTTTTATCAACAAAATAGCAACACACGTAAGACAAAAGACTTCCACAAAATTTCAAATAAGAACACTTTCTTTCACAGCAGCTTAATTTATAAATCGGAATTCAAAACAAAATTCACCCACAAAGAAAACACACATATATATATATATATATATATACATATATATATTTGAAAATCAGTTTACCCACCTGTTAAAAGCTTTAAAACGTCAATGGATTGATTAAGTTGCTGCCCCTTTTCTTTTCCTTTTCTCTTCTTGTTCTATCACCCGTCGTTCTCTTCTCTTACCTTTAGCCGTTTTGTTGCTCCCCTTTTTTTTCCAAGGCTTTGCCTAAAATCTTGCTCCCGTTCTCTCCCTCGCTTTCCCTTTCTTTCTTCCTTCCTTTTTTTTTTCTTCTCTGTTTCCCCGCTTTCTTCTTCTCTGTAGTTTTTCGTTTATGTTGCTTCCCCTTTAACTTTCGGGGCGGCTGTTTGTATGCCTAAGGGCTTACATGTTTGCCTCACACTTTTTTTTTTTAATTTGTTTTCCTTATTTGCAAATTGGCCCTTGAATTTTTTGTAAGAACTAACATGGACCAAAATTCATTTAAATTATACAATTAAATCTCTTACAATTTTATAAAATTTATAATTAAATTCTAAAATTATCAATTAACTAAAATTCTTAGTCGTATGATTTTAATTTTCGCACAACGCTTACCAAAGATGTGGTATTTTAACTTTATGATTAAAATCACTTGCATATATTTAATATTAATAATATTATTAATATATTAAAATTTTGGGGTCTCACACCCTTCCCTCCTTAAAAGAATTGTGTCCTCGCAATTCAAAATCATTCTCTGATTATATTACCTTAAATGACTATATAAACAAGTATTTCACTTATGCACCCCTGACGGTACTTGTATTTGAACTTATCTAAAGACAGGTTTAGGTCGTGGCCTCTACGTTTGCAAACACATATATCTTTCTATTTTCACAAGTTTTGCAACACATATTGACTTACTCCATGTTGTGTCCTAAGAGATCAATAAATAAGTCCAAGAAATTTAAGCAAGTGACACCAACAACAATTCAAGCGACAATTTAGGTGAGCCAAACTGCTATTCAAACCAAGAATACAGTGTGATCCAAAAAAAATAGAACTATTATTGCATGCTTAAGTTGCACAACTCATATAATAAAATAAAATAAAATAAATCATGAATCAATTATCCAATTATGAAATAATTTATTCACTCATCATGGAATATCATTTCTAATATAAAAGAGGAGATTGTCCATAATTCAAAGAATACTCATATTACCTCCGATTATTATAAAACATGTTGACATAAAATCAGGCAATCCGATAATGACATAACGCTTTGCCCCACAAGACAGGATTCAATACAATCTAGGCAATATAGTTCATACCAATAAATCACAAAGCGAACAAGTATCGCAATCACATGGTTACATTAAAATACATGTCCTCATTGGGTCACAAGACAATTCCAAAATGTAAGTTAATGGTATCTATCTTGTTATCTTTTTATATCTATAGACTTTCCACCATATAGACCTTTCACCAATTAATTTTATGATGTATAATCTAATCATTATTTCACTTTGTCAATGATCCATTATACCAATATTTATATAACTATTAGTTTAGTAAACTATCTTTATTTAATCACCATTTTAATCAAGGTTCTTGAATACTCAAGAAAATCCATGTTTAAAATATTACAATAACTTCTACGTATAACTCCAAGATAAAGGAGTAGCCTTTACTAACATTTTAAGAGTTTTGAATTGCTACGGTAGACAGTGATGTCTTAACTCATCATTATAATCACATGTGTTTATATAATTAATTATTATGTATTTATATATGTGTATTATATACACATGCATATATGTATATATAGCCATTATGTTAGTATTGAGATATAGAATCATATGTATCAACACAAGATTTGTGAAATTAATAGTTATATGGAAAGCTAGTCCTTTCGGAACCACATAACATTGTTTAACTGTTAATAGTAATTATTTAGTATTCAAATAGTAGACTGATCTGGAAAAACATTTAATAGTTGGAATTATTTGTTGGCAGCAGGACTACTTTTCCTGAAAGTTTTTTTTTTAATTTTTATACAAGAATGAATCTCTCTTGACCCTAGGAAGCCTATGGCCAACATGCAAATAAATAAATATATAAGTGCAGTTCTCAATCTACGTTTCAGAAGTAATCTAACAGCTCAAGATAGCCTTCAGGTTTTTTTTTATGACACAATAGAACAACAAATGGAAGCAGAAAACTGAAACTTAATGTGTTAAAGCAAATTACATCAACTCCATTTTTCATTTTTCTGTCAAAAGGAAGCTCATTACCATATGCAGAGGCCCAAGTCGATGTGCTTCCATAATCAGCCAGTAATATAATTGCAAAATACTAACACATGAAAAGTTTCAGATTCTATTTGATAAAATGTGGGATTTCAATATAGTCTCATTGATTTTTTTTTTCTCCAGAAGCTATAATCTCATGATTTCATATTCCAACCAGTATTAAAATGCCATGGCTACTCAGGCTTAAGAGATTCAACAGAATAATGTTAATCCAAAAGATGCATAATAATAAGAGTCCACGTAATGTCTTAAAGCCAATTAACCACCCTTAAAGTTTTAATCAAATCCAGAAAGTAACCATTTTTTTTTGCAAATCATCTCTAAACTCAGGTTATCAATTTCATTAAGCAAGGCACAACTCTCAAGTCTCAAACCACAATATACAATTACAAGTCATTCAGTGTAGCACATTTCACATCAATGAATTTTTTTTTTCTCTTCAAATAAAATGATAAAAGCTGATCTCACATTAGCACAAATTAGTCTAAAATATTTTCTCTTCCAGAAACAAAATTCCAAACCAATTTATCAATCCTCCATAATTCTTCACACCCATATTAACCTATTAACACAGCGATTAAAGTCTAACTAAAAAAAATAATTCCACAAGCAAACCAGACTTCAAGGTGTGATTGCAACGCATGAACCACCAACGTTTTTCTTTCATGGGTTTAACATATCATAATTAACCCTTTAAAATTGGTACATGGTCGCTGATTCTTGAAGCGAATAAAATAACAGCCCTAAATATTCCATTAATTAAGGAACACTTTCAAAATTCAATATACCCACACAAAAAGCAACATCTTTTACAATATATTAATTCAATAAAACAAGAGCTCAAACAATTCATCAAGCCATGAAAGAAACTTCACAAGAAATATCAAGTTTGCAATACAAATTCATCTAAAGTTTTGAAACTAATACACCAACAATATCCAGTAAGATACTTAAAAGTTAACAAAATCACTTTACCCACGCTTCCATTCTATAGGTTCTGCACATACCAACGATTATGCTTCCACAATTTTTAGAACAACTAAATAGAATTCTTACATAGCTGTTAAACTATAAAGTCACAATACAGTTTGACATATAATTGCTAATTTATGATTTTCTTAAGAATTCAAGCATAATTTCAAAATCTAGTTTCACAAATTTATCACATAGCATCTAATGGACTTTCACAAGATTCAACTTCAACCAATAAAACAATTTTTATCACTCATGTTTCCTTTTACAGGCTTTGCACATGACAGTTTATAACAGTTTTAGAACTAACCCAATACAATTCATACAATTAATTCATAATGCAAACATAGAGTAACAAATCAAATTTATATTTTTAACCCACCTTCCACCGTCCACATATTCTTTTAAAATTTTCTTATAACCATAGCTTGAGAGACAGAATTAAAAAGATCCTAATCTTAGGTTGATCAGTCCTAAGAGGATCAATCTAATCCTACAGTCAAACTTATAGCTTTAGAATTGTGTTTTCCTATAAAAATTTTCATTCCCAATAATTAAGTCTGTAATTTCTAAAACACTATGTTGAACTTTTCTCAAAATGACTATGAATTTAATTAAAGCCTAGTGGACACTATACCACAATTCAAGAATCATATCCTGGCTTTTAACCATATATAGACTATCTCACCCAAGTCCAAGAATCCAATCCTAGCTTATTAGCACATATGCTCTGATACCACTTGTAACGCCCCGTCATAATTTACATTTAAAATTAGATAAGGTAATATACATATTAATGTTCCATCCCAAAATGGATACATAAAAAAAATACACAAATTGCCTCATTACCATAATTACAATCCGAACCAAGACAATTAAAAATCATGAACTTCTATTCACCCATCTTTTCCTTTAAGTATGTAAACCAAAATCCTGTCGATCGCTAACCCATCTTGAATCACTGAATATATAATTTACAAAAGGGTGAGCTTAAAATAGCTCAGTGGGTGGGGATAGTGCTTTATTATTGAAAAATTAATTTTCAATAAAATACTGTTCCAAGAACAAATTTCAATGCACAAACCATGTACCAACAAATTCACCATGGATGCCAATTAAACATTGGGCATATATTTGGTACTTGTACCAATATACAATTTTAATACACATAATCATGTATCGCAAAACTTTAACATGAATGTCATGTCAATTATTAATCATATATTTGGTACCTGTCCCGATCGGCCACGCCGACCTTTACCAACTTTATTTCCCCTGACAATTCTTTGTTGCGTGCACGACTTGAGAAGCTACCTTATCCTTCCTCGTGGTCAGTGACCACTATGGCACCGCAGGCGTTACGTGGCATCCAGATTTGCCACTCCGACTCCCGTCAACAGAATTAAAAACTCCTTAATCTTGTGACGGGGCTCACCGCTGTGGTCTTGGCGTAATCGTCGGCCCGATGCCGTCTCGATCACTCTCCAAGCCAACACCTACTAGGGCCCAAACAATCAATTACAATATATGGATCATATACAATCAATGCAAGTTGGCAAATAATTAGGGAAATTCATCCACTTGTACCAAACTTAAACGATTCACAATGTCAAAGTGCTAAAGTCAACAATGCTCATGTGGATTCTAGAGGTGGCTCTTACGGATTCTAGAGGTGGCTAATGCTTTTAAATTGACATAGCACTTAATTCCGCACAGCACTTAGTTCCACAGTACATAAATCCAATATCCAAATTATACCACAGGTATTCGATACCATCAATTCAAAATCAAATTGGCACAAAATTAGGAAATTCAATCATCACATGGCATTCTCCCTTGCATCTTGCAAGTTTGGATGGAATACAATCCAGGCAATCATCCCAATAACACCAACATAAGCATATTACCATATTTCATAATTCAGTAACATTTATGTTTTATAGAGTTTCCAATTCAATATGAAATTCATAAAGAGATAATCCGTTAGTAAGACTAAACGAGAGCATGCCAAGTACCAATTTCAATTTTGACACTATTCCTTCAAACCCTTGTATCTTATTTTCTATAAGATAGAAAAATGCATCACTTATACCATATAATTATGTTAAAATACAAAACCTTTTACGTTTTGCAAATCCCTAAATTTTTTCCATAAAATTATATATAAACTATTCAACGTAGCCATGTGTATGCCAATGTAATATCAGAAACTCCATACTAGTAACTAGTTTGAGAGAAAAAGGCCTCCAGATTCTAGCCTACTAAGATATACCAGATCGAGAACAAAAAGAAAAACATCAGAAGAAAGTTTCCTATGGTAAAAGGTATAAAGCCAGATAACTTGCCTCATGAAAGACACAATTCTTTAACACAATAGATCATTTAATGTCCAGAACCAATTTCAAACAATTAAAGTAAGAAATTAGCCCTTTTGTATGAAGGCTGGAGTACTTCGAAAGTTCATAGTTTAAAGCTAGCAAATTTGAAGAAATGTTTAGAATTGCTAGATAGTCAAAATGACCTGTTATAGAATATATAAAATGCCAAACCAGGCACGGCTGCCCCATTACAAACAACCAGGACAATAAAGGGAAAACCAACCACATATGTGCCAATGAATATCTTTAAGAGAACCAAATAAGTACAAGTCAATAAGCTATTGAATAAAGAATGCCACATGTACCAACAAACCAAAGAACAATCCCATTAATGCCACAAGAATCGTTCAGGGGAAAAAACATATGAATGCAAATTCACATGCACGCATTACCAAACCCAACAAGCAAAAACAAGGCCTTTTCAGAAATTGAATGTCTATCAATGCAATTACATGAGTGTCAATAATAGAGCTATTTTATGCACAAGTACATACAGAACAAACTAGCACCATGGCAAAGCAGAAGTTTTTCAAAAGGGAAAAATCCTGATTAATATTATAGATTATGTGTGACGACCCTGTTATTCCATAATTGAAGCAAGGATTCAAGAATTTCCTGAAACTCAATACAATAATTCGAAGAAATTAATCCATGTAAAAATTTCAAATAACGTATCAAGCACTTTTATACCAAATCAACTCTATATCAAGATCATGCTCAAATACAGTTTTATCGACAAAATAGCAACACACGTAAGACAAAAGACTTCCACAAAATTTCAAATAAGAACACTTTTTTTCACAGCAGCTTAATTTATAAATCGGAATTCAAAACAAAATTCACCCACAAAGAAAACACACACATATATATATATATATACATACATATATATATATACATATATATATTTGAAAATCAGTTTACCCACCTGTTAAAAGCTTTAAAATGTCAATGGATTGATTAAGTTGCTGCCCCTTTTCTTTTCCTTTTCTCTTCTTGCTCTATCACCCGTCGTTCTCTTCTCTTACCTTTAGCCGTTTTGTTGCTCCCCTTTTTTTTCCAAGGCTTTGCCTAAAATCTTGCTCCCGTTCTCTCCCTAGCTTTCCCTTTCTTTCTTCCTTCCTTTTTTTTCTTCTCTGTTTCCCCGCTTTCTTCTTCTCTGTAGTTTTTCGTTTATGTTGCTTCCCCGTCAACTTTCGGGGCGGCAGTTTGTATGCCTAAGGGCTTACATGTTTGCCTCACACTTTTTTTTTAATTTGTTTTCCTTATTTGCAAATTGGCCCTTGAATTTTTTGTAAGAACTAACAAGGACCAAAATTCATTTAAATTATACAATTAAATCTCTTACAATCTTATAAAATTTATAATTAAATTCTAAAATTATCGATTAACTAAAATTCTTAGTCGTATGATTTTAAGTTTCGCACAACGCTTACCAAAGATGTGGTATTTTAACTTTATGATTAAAATCACTTGCATATATTTAATATTAATAATATTATTAATATGTTAAAATTTTGGGGTCTCACACCAAGTGTTTAATTAAATTTCTCAAAGAAACATAAGCTTAGGAAAAAAAGTTTTAGATAGAATTTTTAATTGCCTAGCCTAATTCAACCCCCTTCCTTAAGTTGCATCTAGGTCCAACAAGTGGTATCAGAGTCTAATCTCTATACATTTAGGATTAAAACCCTTAGAGAAACGATTATGGCAGCCAATAGTGTTATGTTTTTAGAAGGGCAATCAAATTTGAAATCTTCCTTATTTAATGGAACCAACTATATATGTTGAAGAAATAGAATGAAAATCTATCTCAAATCCATTAATATATAATTGTGGTATAATATAGAAGAAGGACCTTATAGGGCCTTAATTACAATAGATGGATAAACAAGGAAGAAAAATATGAGTGAATTAAGTCAAGAGGATAGGAAAAATCTCACCCTAAATGCAAAGGCAACAAATGTCTTATATAATTCACTTAATGAAAGTGAATTTAGTATAATCAAATGGTGTAAGGATGTTAATGAAATTTGGAAAATGTTTAGGGTAATCCATGAGGGATTGGATGATGTTAAAGAAGAAAAGAAGTCATTACTTATGACTCAATATGAAAATTTTGAAATGGAAAGATTTGAAACAATTAATTCAATGTCGTGTAGGTTTAATAGTTTAATAAAAGATTTAGAAAATTTGAAAAAATCCTACCCTTAGGAGAACAAAATAGGAAAATATTGAATGTTTTACCTAAAGAATAGGAATCAAAAGTTATAGCAATTGAAGAAGCCAAAAATCTAAAAGAATTATCTATGGATAAATTGATTGGCTCACCTATGTCATTTGAATTGAAAATTAGGTCAAAGCACAAGGTGGAGAAGTCAAAGGCCAAAAAGAATATAGCCCTCAAAGCTCAATATCTTGAAAGTGATGAAGAGGATGAAGCTTCATATATATGCTTCATGGGATTTGAAGACAGTGAGGTAAATTTCTCTTTCAATGATAATGTTGATGATGATGATTATGATGAGGTCTTGAATTGTATGTGACATTAATTGATGAATTTAAGAAGAGTCAAAACCAAAATAAGAGTCTTAAGGCAAAACTAGAAAAAATCACTAATTGCAATCAAGGCTTCATCATAAAATGTGACAGTTTAATGAAGGAAAATGATCAATTGATATGTGGAAATGAAAAGAAAGCCTTGAAAAATAAGAAAGTCAATGAAGAAATCAAAGCTTATAATTTGGTTAGAAAATAGCACATAGATTTGAAGAAAATGATTGATGATCTTAGCATTTGTTTAGATAAGTTCACTCAAAGAAAAGAAAATTTAGAGAAGCTCTTAGGAAGTCAAAGATTATGAATAATAGACATGGAATAAAGTATGTACGTGGTGAAGGATCACAAAACTCACACCCTAAATTTGTTAGACCTAACCATAGTTCAAATCATCACTATTGTAATAGTGGAATGCAAAACTTTAAAAATGATTTACACTATCACCACTATTGGTATGGTTTAGATCGTGCACACATACATGAAACATATCAAGCAAGAGTTAAATTTATTAGAACTAAGAAAAACTCCTCTTCTCATTTGCATACAATGCACATTCTAGATTTGATAAAGATAGAAGTGGCACTTTTCTTAGGCATTATTGCTCTTTTCACTATAATTTGATATGCAATTATTGTTGGAAGAAATGACATGTATCTAGAAAACATTTTGCTAGAGGAGAAACAGAAAATGAAACAAAACAATGGGTAAAGAAGAAAATTGAAGAAGCACCTAAGCTAAATTATGAGAAAAATAATATATGAAAGGCATGTGCTTATGGGGAGATTGGTAAAATGATTATGAGTATACTTGATTAAATAAGTTTGACAATAGTTTAACAACTAGGTTAAAGTATATCTTAATATTAGAGTACTTTACCTTGCCTCAGTTTACATTAGCAACCATTTAAAAGTTTATGGACAATCTCCTTGAATTTATTGTTTTGAAAAATAATTGAAGTGAATTAATCATTAATATGTACTTATATGTTGGATTAATGTGTGTTTTAAAATTAGAAATTGTGTTTTGTGTCAAAAATTGGGTTGTTGGCATTTGGAAAATGGTCCAAAAACAAAGGAAACTATGCAAAAAAGTTTCTAAAATTATACACTTAACCAATTTTTGAAACTTGAATGAGGTTTTGATACCTAGCCACCCATAAGGTTTTGCAAGGAGTGAAAGATAAGCTCTTGAAAGAGAAGGAAAATTATATAGCATCACTTGATTTAGAGTATGATTTAATTGATGTCAAAATGGAATGTTAAATGACTATTTTAAATAAGAGCATTATTCCAATAAGTGGTATCATTCTAAAAAGTGGCATCTCTTCAACAAAATAGTATCATGATTGATAGAAAATTAGGAGCTACATAGATGAACAAGCTCCTATTTGTTTTCATGAACTTATATGCATAAATTTCTCTCATATGCACTCTAGTGCTATGTTTTTTTGTTGATGACAAAGGGTGAGAAATGAGGAATTATGTGATTGAACTATGTGATTAGGTGGTTTGTTAATAGAAGTAAAAAAGATAAATTAGGAATGTAAAAATGACAAAGGGGGAGAAAGAGAGCATACATGTATGGAGAGCATGTATTGATGAAAAGAGGGGGAGAAAAAGAAGATCATATGTTTAGTCGATAGTAGTTGGTAGATTAGTAGTTGCAGTTTTAGTTTTTTTAATTTCATTCGCTCGTTGTGCTGACTCCAGACTTAGCCATTGTTCGGTCAAACGATGGTTAATTTCAGATAGTATAGTATTTCTTACTTTTACTTCTTTAGTTTAATTATGTCTTTAATTATATTTTGTGATTAGTTTGTTTATCTGACATTTAAGTAAGTGAACTTTTACTATTATTGAATCGTGAGACCTAATTGTTCTTATCTAATTAATATTTTATGAGTTCTGAAAGTTCTCTGAACATAGAGTTAATTATTTAGATTCTTTAAATACTGACCATGTTTAATTAATTTGAGCAATGCCAATTAATCTCCTATTATTTCACTGGATCTAGTAGATAGGATCAATTAGTGGCGAAGCTACTGTCCCAGTAGACGGGAAAAGTTAATAAATTGTGACATGCTGATACTGATTACAATTTATTAGAATTGGGTTTCTCTATTTCTTAATGTTGTTTTAACATTCAATATGGTATTGGTTAATTCCAGTCGGGTTGTGTTAGAATTAGAGAAGTAATTAATTAAGTTGATTCTTGTTAATTATCGATTAACTAATGAGGAATTGGACTACATCAGAGTTGATTCTCGGTAGCCTATAATTTGTTGATTCATTATATTACTTAATCATTCAGTGTATGATCGGTTGATAATTAGTTAATGTGAATTTACTTGTTTGTCGGGCTTTTATATCTTGTGTGTTTTTCCATAATTGTTCTTATTAATTTGTTTTAGTTATTTTAATTTAATTATTAATAAATATTATTCGTGACAATTTCTCTAAATTAACTAAAAAAGATTGTATTTCCGTTTCTCGTTGATCGACCTTACTCTTGATATACTATTGTTTATTTTTAGAGTAAGTATTTAATTTTGGTTGAAAATAACTCTAGAAGAATTGGTAGACAAGTTTTGAACCAATCATATATGTAACTAGTCACTTTTACTTATCCGCATAGATTTAATACTGTAAATAGCAATAATTTTTTTTAAAGACGTGTCCACAAACAAACTTGGCAGGCTGGTCAATTTCCTTTTTTTTTTCTGTTTTTTTTTTTTTATGAATGCATATGTAGAACTGCAAGTTTGGTAAATTATAACTTTCTGGGAAGCTTTCCATTGGCACTTGTTGAGTTGCTTTAATAGAATACAAGAAAGATAAACTTTAATAACATTTGTTCTGTTTGGATACCCTTTTTTTGTCAAATTCCTATCTCTCCCCAAAATAACTTGCTTGTTTACTCTCAATTCTTAATTTTCAAAACAAAATTTTTCAATTTTTCACAATTAGAAATGAGGCATTCTAGTTTTTTTAATTTTTTTTAAAAGAATTAAACTAATACATAAATGTTGACACAACCGCCTCTTAACAGCCGTTGATCACCGCCGATCGGCAAGATTCCGGCAACTTTGCCGAAATCTAGTAGGCCGACGTTGGTTAACAGCCGTTGACAGGCGGCGGTCAACCCAATTTTTTCAATAAAAAAACATATTTTTTGTTTTAAAATTTAATTAAGAAAATATTTTTTCAACACAAAAACCAATAAAAACCAACACTTTTTATCAATTCAAATACTCAATTTTCAAAATAAAAATACTCATTTTCTATAACGCAACTTGATATCTCATTTTTTTCAATTTTCAAAACATAACACATATTCAAACTGTACCATTTGATGTAAATTAAGAAGACAATTTTGATGCTGTGGATATTCAATGAAGGCCAAGGGAAGGATGTGTAAGAAGAGTAACCTAGCATCCACCGATAGTCAAGTCAAAAAAAGCAGGTGAGTCCCAAATTAACTTTAAGTAGAAGAAAGGTAAAGAAATATGAGATTCAATAAAAAAAAAAGTAGCTTTTATAAAAATACCAAACTAAATGGAGAATTGATGAGGCCAACCTCATACTTGGAGTGGGATGAATTGTGTCAATCAAATATGAGCAAGAAAAGAAAAAATTAGTCATGCATGGATGATCATGCATATTAATTTGAGACTAAGCACCACTTGAATTATCTTAGTGTATCATGAGAACAATTGTACAAAATAGATGATCATGCATATTAATGTATAACTCGTCAGGCCACTTTTCCTCCTGATTAATTTTCATCCATAGCAAATGATTTAGTATTACATTAATAGCAGCATTTGCTGCATGTTAAGTGGACACAAATTGGACATCTAAAAAAAAAGTCCCAACAAATTTTAATTAACTTTTGGCCTAAAAACACTATAATTTTCAAAAGTCGTGATCAAACTCAACGGATGAGTAATTAGTACATATCAAACTTATCGCAGCCCCTCCTCCATAAACTTCTCACTTTGCATATCATTTCAGGATTTCAGCAAAAACCCAAAAAATCATTTCGAATATGACATGGTCATTACTATTTGGGAAAAAAAAATTCAAGAGGAAAGCAGTTATAGAAATTGCGTCCATTGTACCTGTAGAAAAACTTCTTGAAGTTGGTCGGCAAGTTTTTGCAAATTTTGCAATAACAATGACACTGGCGCTAGTCCTCTGCTTCAATTCCAGATTAGATTAGAATTGGGCTCTGACTTTCTTTAAGAGCAGAAACTTTTTTCCAACTTTCCAACTTTGGTCAACAGAAGATCTGACATCACACATTGTGGAGACGAGAGCATTGAAATGGTTTAAATTTCCTTGTTTATTACAAGAGAGGAAAAATGAGAATTTTTGTGATTTTTTTGGGGTTATATATATAGGTGAGGAATGAAGGCTTTAGTAAATTCTGTGTTTTTTTTTAAGGGTAAATTACAAAACACCTCCATCTGGTTTAGCGATATTTTAAGTTACCTCCCTGACATATTAAAACCTACCATCTACTTCATGATACTTTGGGTTTTTTTGAAAAATGGATAGAAATAGGCTGGTGTGACGGAGTGAACTTGAAAAGACACGATTACCCCATAATCAATTTCTCTGACCAACAAATCAAACGATGGCAAATTTTGAGCCGCCATCACCTCGACTAAAAGTTCCGTCCTCTGGATTTAAAGATCCACTCCTTCACTGAAAGATTCAGCTTCCTCACAACATTCTCATCAAAATTTACTCACATATCATTGTTCAAATCAATATTAATATTTGATTTTAATCTTCCAGCAGTCGATTCTTCACCACTTCTTCCTCCTTCCACTCACACCGCCGTCTCCGCAGCAGTCAATTCTTCACCACTTCCTGTTCCTCCTCTGCCGCTGATAAGAAGCAAAAAGTCATTGTTATCTCTGGCCCCACCGGTGCTGGCAAAAGCAAGCTCTCTTTAGAGCTTGCGAAGCGTCTCAATGGAGAAATTATCAGTGCTGACTCTGTTCAGGTGTATCGAGGACTTGATGTTGGATCAGCAAAGCCTTCGTTGAGTAAAAGGGAGGAAGTTCGACACCATTTGATTGATATATTACATCCATCTGAAGATATTCTGTTGGGCAATTTTTCACGGATGCTAGGCAAGCTACTAGAGATGTTCCTAATGCTGGCCATGTTCCGATAGTTGTGGTTGGTATTGGACTGTACTTACGCTGGTTCATATATGGGAACAAATGTTCCTATAGCCTCTCGAGAGATTACATCTGAAGTGCATTCAGAACTTGCTGAACTAGAAAAAGATGGTGATTGGTATATAGCTATATCTTCACCCCTGCAGGAAAGCCTACAAGCGAAAGGTCTGTAGCATCTTGATGAGATTGAGGTTTTGGTCAACATCATTGGTACCGTCAATTTCAATTTTGCAGGAATAATAAGGGTTTTTTGTAATTTATCCTTCTAGAAAAGATGTTCTTTCATTTGATTTGGGTAAGAAATTGGAAGAGAGGATTTCAGATTCAGGGTTGACTCATGAGCTCACTTCTTCGCTGTCCGAATCACAAAAGGATGGTCGTGAAAGATTCTTGATTTTTCATACCTTCAGTAATACTTGTTGGCTTCGGTAGGTTCAATCATTATTGTGATTTTTCTAGGAATTGCATTGATGGGATTTGGCATTATCTTATCACAGGTTTTATATATGATTGAAATTTGTTTGAGAACAGGTATGGTGCAATTCTTGATAATTTGCTAAGTAGGCCGAATTTATTGGAGAAAATCAAAGGATGTGTTGTTGATTTTGGAGGTGACCCTAATATTGATCCCAAGGTTTGTGAAAACAAGTTGATTATAACAATAAAATGAAGAGCTTCAGAGAAAATAATTGAAAGAAGAAAACAAGTTGATTTCGATATTGAGTTTCACGAATGAGGGTATTGGCTTTGAGTTTTGGACAGAAATTTGGATAAGTTTGCAGGAAGAAGAAGATGTATTTAGGTATTTTTGTCTTTTTGAGGTTATTTTTGTCTTTTTGCTCATTTTATTAAGTTAAAAGCGTACTTTTTCAATTTCCAATTGCGTGTGTGATTCACGCTCCGTCAACGTTTCTATTTCCATACATTTTTCAAAAAAACCCAAAGTACAAGGAGGTGAATAAGGTAACTTATAATATCGTCAAAGCACAGGGAGGTTTTTTGTAATTAACCCTTTTTTTAAGGGTTAATTACCGATAACCCCCATGTGGTTTGCCGATTTTTCGTATAACCCCCATGTGTTGTTAAAATATACCAACAACCCCCATGTGCTTCGGTTTCAATTGTAAAGTGGATGGAAAACATGTCTGTCAACGGAAATTGAGTTACACGCGCCTAATTCTGCACGTATGATTATCACAAACTCATTAAATGGTTGTACATTTCCTAAATTACCCTTATTTGACCTTTTAAAGGCATACTATCATTTTCTTCCTTTGTACTTATCTTCTTTTTTCTCTCTCCAATCATTACTCTCTTTCCTTTCTTTTTTTTCTTTCTTTAACGTTTTAGGTTTTATACTTCATTTTAATTAAATTAAATTCAATAAATCTATACTTTAATTCTAATAATAAATTAAGCTCAATCTAAATATGGATAATTATTCGTAATTATTTAGATTAAAACAAACTTATTATCTTGAATTTTAGATTAAAACAAACTTTTTTTTCTTAATTGTTGCATTTGATTTTTTCTCTTTCAAGGCCTTCTTTTTAATTTTTTTCCTTGTAAATGATGATATTTCACTTTCTTTTCTTTTTTTTTTTTCTCTTTTCCTCTTTTTTTTTCTCTTTCCTCCCCCCATCGGCTTCTTCCATTGTCATCTTCTCCAAAATTAGTTTTCCTGTAAAACTAATATTCCAACAAAATTAAACTTCCCACACAAAACAATTTCAATTCAAACACTAACTATGGATTCAATTTCAGAAATAATCCAATTAAAATACCACAAACTAATTTCAATTCAAACACCACAAAGAGGATAAGAAATAAGAATCATAACCCAAAAATCAATCAAGATTAGTTTACTGTATTTTCACAAACTCCCGTAACCTACCAACCCTACCCACCACCCCCACCCGACCGTGCAATTCATCATCACTACTTCGTACAACCGCAAACTCCAACCATAACCACCACTTTTACCACCATCGTCAACTCATCCATGGAGTTGTCACCATCGAATTTCATACTACCAACAAGAACCTCGTGATTCATCAAATGCCCACCCCAATAGAACATCAAAGAGAATGAAAATTGAAATTACAAGATGGGTTCTCTAATCATGAATCGCTTCAATTTCTTCAATTTCTCCATTACCATCCAAATTCATCTTCACAAACACATTAGTCTCTTTTGTCACCCTCTTGACATCCCCAACTCTACCTAAATTTGATTCAACAAGAAAATAAAAGAAGTTCAGAACAAAGAAAGATACTAAAACATCCAAGAAGTTGAAATAAAAGAACAAAGAAATTATTAACAAAAACCCATTTAAGATGAACTTGTGAGGGATCCATTTTCAGTGGCCTGGGGAATTATCCTCGGCGGGGTCGATTGAAAGAGGAGTAAAAATAAAGGAGAAGGGAAAAATTGAATGTCGAAATATGATTGCTGGCAAAAATAAAGAAGGAAAATTGTAATGAATCGGTGAAGATGAAAGAAAAGAGGAAAGAGAAACAAAAAGGAAATAAAAGAATAAAAAGAAGGAAGGAAAAAGATAAAAATGGTGAGATTATTATTATTATTATTTTACCTTAAGAGTTTAATAATTTATAATTTAACCCCAACATTTTAATTATTTGAAGGTTTAATCCTTGATTTTAAAAACTAAATGAGTGTATTATTGGAAGTAAAAATGGTGCCGTTAGGGCACATGATTTCCGTCCACTTTACAATTGAAACCAAAGCACATGAGGGTTGTTGGTATATTTTAACAACACATGGGGGTTATACGAAAAATCGGCAAACCACATGGGGGTTATTGGTAATTAACCCTTTTTTTAATTACTGCCAAATGCAAACTCTCAGAGTTTGAGTTTAGCATATGCAAGAGTTTTGCATTTAAAATAGTAATATTTGAAGAAAGAAATTGAAAATCATCAAAAATAGAAAAAAACTTTCACATCTACGCCTAAAAGACTCGGCACAATGATAAAGCTCGAAACCAACTCAAGAATTATTATAATAAAAATCCCTTTCCAAAGTCATTCACCTTAACCTTGGAAATTTGGACATTTTTGTTAAACTTCAAAGGGAAAGAAAATGGAAATTACACAACACCAGGACCAGCACAAAGCAAATTACACAACACGACCATGTCCATCATCATAGCTCGCTCTTCAATCGAATAACGTTCTCAAGACTAGGATGATCATCATAGCTCGCTCTTCTCTTCAATCGAATAACGTTCTCAAAAAGATTATATCGAAGCTTCTGCCGTTTAGACAAATTAACCCTTGAAAAAGTATGTTAGACGGAAGATTTGGACAAAACCCTAGCAAGAACTTCTGCTATTAAATCATGCGCAATGGACCCTGTCAATCGTCGCTATTTCGGAGGCGGACGGAGCAAATAGTAAGAAGGTTTAGGATTCCAAATTAGGTTTAATCCTGCGTGACTTGCCGCAGTTTGTAGTCACAAGCTTACCAATTTATAGTCAGACCTAGGGTGTAATCGATCCAAATCGAGTACGAGTACAACCTTAATCGAGTTACTCGAGTTTTTTTAGGGTGGTAAGTTAAGGATCAAGATACCAAATTCTTAACAAAATTCCTAACAAGCTAATGAATGAATGAAGATTGATTGAATGAGGAATCAGCTGAAGTAGAGAGAGAAAGAGAAAAAGAGCATAACCGCCATTACACACTCAGTATC
The DNA here is from genome assembly GCA_016586305.1 of Ophiorrhiza pumila. Classification (NCBI taxonomy): domain Eukaryota; kingdom Viridiplantae; phylum Streptophyta; class Magnoliopsida; order Gentianales; family Rubiaceae; genus Ophiorrhiza; species Ophiorrhiza pumila. The sequence continues at coordinate 38,518,756 of BLIW01000009.1, read as the reverse complement.
CTTATAACTCCTAATCCACCTATCACAATATGCCAACTCATCTTATTAACAATTCAATACAATTTAAGGGCATGACTTCTCTTTCTTTGAAGGCGATATTCTTGAATTCAGAATTATAGCATGGTACTCGAACTCGACTTGAGCTCAATCGAGTATCTATTTTTTGAGCTCAAGCTTGACTTCAAGTACCGAATTCGAGCTCGAGCTCGATTATTATATATATTTTTTATTTTTTTATTTTTAAAAGAAATTATAGGATTTATTTGTACTTTTTTAAAATTTAGTATGGTAAAATTATAATTTACTATAAAATTAAGGGTTAAAACATAAATATAAGTTGCTTAAAATATAATTTATTAAATGTTATGGACTAAAATATAAATAAAAAATAAAAAAAAACTAATTGAGTAGCTCATGAGCTATTAGAGCCTTTGTAAACTGAGCTTGAGCTCAACTCGATTACGAACTCAACTCGAGCTAGAGTCGATTAGTTAACCGAACTGCTCGTGAGCTACTAGCTCGTTTACCAGCCCTAGTCCGACACGGACACATATTAAAAAAGGGTTAATTATCAATAACTCCATGTATTTTCCCGCATTTTTCTTTTACTCCATGTGTTTCAAAAATTTAACACTCAACCCCTGTACTTTGATTTTTAGTGGAAATTTGGAAGAAAGTAGGTGCACTAATGGGCACTGGCACCTTTAAAATTCCAACAATATTCTTTTCTATGTTTTCAAAGTTAAGTATTAAACCTTTAAATAATTAACGTTTTGGAATCAAAGTTTAAGGGTGTGTATGGTTAGCGTGTTTTCACCCATTTCCCATCCCTTTCTAAAATGGATTGTTTGTTTATCACTCATTCTCAAAACAAAATTTCTCAACTTTCTACAAATAGACACAAGGGTATTTTAGTTTTTTAATTTAAAAAATTTATATATTTTTATTTAATTAATTAGGTTGACCGGTGGCGGTCAAAGGCTGACTGCGATCGGTCAGGCGACGTTGACCGTCGGTCAACCACCAAATTCTGGCCAAATTACCGAAATTTGGCTGATGGATGACCGGCGATAGTCAACCTTTGATAGCCACTGGTCACCCCCTAATTTTTTTTAAAAATAAATTATTTTACATTTTAAAATTTAATTAATAAAATAAATTTTCAGCATAGATATCAATAAAAACAAAACTTATCAATCTAATCACTCGATTCTGAATCCAAAAATATACCTTTCTTATAACAAAACCTGAAACCTCATCTTTCTTAATTTTTAAAACAAAACACATATCCAAACGCACCCTAAACTTTTAAGGTAAAAAATAAAATGTAAAAAATCTTTCATTTTTATGGGCTTCAATTGAATCAACTATTACATGAATCCTAATCTATTACATTAATCCTATGAGCTATACCTGGGATCTTGTCCGTCGTGGATCTTGTTCGGGTCTTCTACTAGCTTCTGGCGCTGACTGGAACCTCTTATGAGCTACACCTGGGATCTCGTCCATCATGGATCTTGTCCGAATACTCTGATGGCGTCTGGCGCTGATTGAAACCACTGTTCATCAATACTATGAGGTAAACTTGGGATCTCATTCGTCGTGAATCTTTTTTGGGTCCTCTGCTGGCATCTGGCGCTGACTGAAACCTTCTATGAGCTACACTTCGGATCTCGTTCATCTTGGAACTTGTCCAGATCCTCTGCTGGCATCTGGCACTGACTAGAACTGCTGCAGGCGAGCGTATAGATTAGAGACAGAGCCTTCAAATAAAGGGGAGGGGAAATGCTGTTGAGGCGGTGTTCAAACCCCTGACCTCTAGCCCCGAAGAGCCTTAAGGCTCTTAAGGTTGCCACAAGGGCAACCCCAGTGGTTAAAAATCTTTCATTATCACTCTCGTCATACTTTTTTCTCTCTTTCCTTTTTTTCTTTAAACTACTTCTACTCCTTAATTATTTTGTCTTTTCTTTTACTTTTTCCTCCTAGTTTATCAATCTTCTTCTCCAATCCCCTTTCTCTTTTCTCCTTTTTTTTTCTTCTTTCTTCGGACTTCTTTTATTTTTCTTTTCTTCAAACCAAGATGACTAATCATTATTTTTCTCATCGCGATTGGAGATTGAAAGAGAGTGGTGGATAGCTAATGGAACTATGATGGCAGACATTGAGTGATGTGTTGTTGCCTTTTTCGACAACTTCAATGAGCACTCTATTATTTATGAAGGTTGTCGTCATCATTATTTACTGGTCAGAAATGTCATCGGAGTTATAAGAGTGCTATTTTGCCCTATGTGAGAGCAGAATCTCCGATATCGGTAGTAAAGGTTACTTCCTGCATACCTGCCTCTGGGTACCTGATTTACCTCTCACGTGCAGCACTTGGGGCGGGATAGTGTGGGCCGATCAGGGTGTCCAGAATTTACACCTTTTGCTCCAAGGAATTCATTATTGGTGATAAATAGTCTTCATAATTCTCTGTGCAATTAGAAGTACTAGTGGCCTTTATTAGTGGCTTTTGAAACAATTGGCCTTTATATGGTGGCTTTTGAAGGACAATATAAGAATGAGACAAAAATGATGAGTAGTAGTTTTTCAATTTTTAGATATTTTAATAGTTAAATTTATCTAGTATTTTACTTCATCGATGAGATAATCTAGTGGGTTTAGATTTATTCCTCATTTATGCAATAAATGCCAACAACATGAATATAATGTTGATATGGAGGTTGGTGCTTTGTAGAAGATTTACTATTTCATGTATTCCAATAAAGAGGATAACTAAAGTTGAAGAATGAGAGAGAAAGAGAGAAAAAAAATGTACAAAGGATTTTTTTTTAAAAATGATACGTTTTTTTGACAAATTTCGTGTGTTATAACTCACAAAAAATTTTAATTTTTCAAAAAATTTGAGTCACCTTATTTTTTTACATCAGTCGATAGATTGCATGTTCCTAATTGATATGGGTTTAAAAATGACTAGTTTTTTTTTGACAAATCCCTAACTCACGAAAATTTTTCTTATTTTTCAAAAAATTTAAGCCACCAATTTTTTTACATCAGGTGATAGATTGCGTGCACCTATTTGAAATGGGTTAAAATAACGACACGTTTTTTTGACAAATCTCGTGTGCTACAACTCACGAAAATTTTAGATTTTTCAAAAATTTGAGTCACCATATTTTTTACATTAGTATATAAATTGTATGTTCATAATTGATATGGGTTAAAAAATGACAAGTATTTTTGACAAATTTCATGTGCTATAACTCACGAAAATTTCTGATTTTTTAAAATATTTAAGTCACCAATTTTTTACATCAGTCGATAAATTTCAAGAACCTTTTAAATGTGTTAAAAAATGACAAGTTTTTTTTACAATTCTCGTGTGCTATAACTCACGAAAATTTCTGATTTTTTGAAAAATTTGAATCACCCATTTTTTTACATCAGTCGATAGATTGCGTGCACCTATTTGAAATGGGTTAAAAAATGACAAATTTTTTTGACAAATTTCATATGCTATTACTCACGAAAATTTCTGATTTTTTGAAAAATTTGAGTCACTATTTTTTTACATCAGTCGATAGATTGCAAGAACCTTTTAAATGTGTTAAAAAAACGACACAGTCGATAGATTGCAAGAACCTTTTAAATGTGTTAAAAAATGACAAGTTTTTTTTGACAAATCTCGTGATTTTTTGAAAAAATTGAATCACCCATTTTTTTACATCAGTCGATAAATTGCGTGCACCTATTTGAAATGGGTTAAAAAATAACATGTTTTTCTTTTTGACAAATTTCGTGTGATAACTCACGAAAATTTCTGATTTTTTGAAAATTTGAGTCGCCCATTTTTTTACATCAGTCGATAGATTGCAAGAACTTATTTTAAATGTGTTAAAAAACGACAAGTTTTTTTGACAAATCTTGTGTGTTATAACTCACAAAAATTTCTAATTTTTTGAAAAATTTGAATCACCCATTTTTTTACATCAGTCAATAGATTGCATGCACTTATTTGAAATGGGTTAAAAAATTACAAGTTTTTTTGACAAATTTCGTGTGCTACAACTCACGAAAATTTCTGATTTTTTGAAAAATTTGAGTCACCCATTTTTTTACATCAGTCGATAGATTGCAAGAACCTATTTTAAATGTGTTAAAAAACAAGTTTTTTTGACAAATCTCGTGTGTTATAACTCATGAAAATTTCTGATTTTACAAAAAAATTCAGTCACCGTATTTTTCACATCAGTTGATAGATTGAATGTTCATAATTAATCTTGGTTCAAAAATGATAAATTTTTTTCACAAATCTCGGGTGCTATAACTCGCAAAAATTTCTGATTTTTCAAAAAATTTAAATCATCCATTTTTTTACATCAGGCGATAGAGAGCGTGCTGCACCTATTTGAAATGGGTTAAAAAATGATAAGTTTTTTTGATAAATCTCGATAATTATAACTCAAAAAAATTTCTGATTTTCAAAAAATTTGATTCACCCTATGTTTTACATCAGTAGATAGAACTGCAATTGTGGATTTTAACGAATGTCTTCTTCCCAAGGTAGTAACTGCAATCTATTTTTTAAACAAAAATCAGGTTGGTGTAATTTATGGATTTACGCTCTATGGGATCATGTGGATGGGATTTAGCTTATGAATATTGAATTCTAATGTAGTACTAACAAAACTTTAGGGGAAAATGTGGAAGTTTGTGAAGACTGATTCAGCCAACTCGCAGTGTTGGGGCCCTGGAGTGAATAATTTTATAAATTTCCAAGTCAAAGATGCTGATACTCACTCCATTGCTACCTTTCAAGCACTAGTTTGGCAGGGAATTTCTTCAATGAGTCCTGAACCTATTGTGCAATTCTGTAGGATTAAATTAAGAAGCGGCAACTTAGCTAATTTATCTTACTTATGGTTTCACCTTAATTTATCTTATCTTTTGGTCTGATTTATGCTTCCTGATATGGATGTTTAAAGTATTCTTTTTTTTTTTGGATTTTGGAGTGAGTTGGGAGTTTATATGGTTTTCTGATTGCGGTTTTGTGATAGTAGAAAGTCTCAAATGCAATGTTGTCTCCGCGGTAGTTTTTCTACTTTTTTGTCATATAATATACTTAGTAGCCGCTTGATTCATAGGTTTGGAATTGAATCTATAGATTTGATATCCATTTAACTTGCTTGGTTTATATTTATGGGTTTGGCAAACACATGCCCGTATCCAACTAATAGGGAATTCCTCATACTCTTATATTTTGCCCTTTTTCTTGGGTTTATCTAACCATTCTCTAGATGTCCACCACAACTGGATAAGAAAACTAATAAAACACAAAGCAAAACACACGAAATAACTTGCAAGCAATTTGGTCACTTTCTTAATCGAAACACTGACAGAAGAACAATGCATGCGTTAACTAATGTAACGTGTGAATTACCTTTCGGTTTTGTAGCTTTGGGGCTTAGACAAAAGTATATGAATAAGTTAACTAGCAACGCTTAAGGCATGAATTGAAGCATACAAACACGCCATTAACAAAACAGCAAAGCAAACGAATGATAAACTCTCTAATGCTAAATTCATTAAATAAGGTAAAAGCGCGCGTTTGACTTTATGCCATCATTTAGTAATTGTTTGATCTTTCCAAGTGTTTTCGACCTTTTTCTAAGCCTTTTAAAAACCTTTTAAATACATCTTCAAGAAAGCAATTCGTTGAGGTCTAAAGTCGATGAAATTTTGTGATTTTTCTCGAGTTTGAGATAAAACTCTTATCTTTTTCTTCGTTTGCCATTTTTCCTTCCTTTTCTCTTTAACCGGAGTAACACCGCCCTTACCATCTCGTATCTAGATCCCCACGTCCAAAGTAATTTCGATCAATGTTGCCTTGCAAATAAAACTTTGATTTTTAGTTCGTCTATTAAGAAAACAACGTCATATCTCGCTTTGCATAACTGGAGTTATTTTCGAAACATTACAAAGTTTTTAGCTCTTAGCATGCTGCATACTTCATCAACATCTACAACTTAAATTCTCTCATTCTCAGGGTATGCTTTAATTTTTATTCAATTTTATATCATCCCATCTTCAGTTTAAAGAAAATTGATGCAATTATTAATGCAGAATATTTGTGACAAGGATTTTTCTGCTTGATGGTATCTTTTTCATCTAAATTTTTTATTTTTATTAATAGGTTTCATTCTTTTTTTTTCCAAAAGTGATAATTTGTATTGATAATACATCACATTTACATAGACCCAATTGGGTTAAGATACATTTCAACTTATCAGCTGAAAATTTAAATACACTGTCTAAATGTCAAGTAAGAACAATGTATTACAAGACCAAAGATGATTAAGGGTCCGTTTGATAAAACTGAAAATTTGCTGAATCTGAAGTCTGAAATCTAAATGTAATAAATTGTTGAATTCATTAATTTTATGTGTTTGATAATCTAACTGATTTTTACATCTGAAATATAGTATGTGAAAATATATGGTGGACAAAAATCTATAGAATATATACAAATATATGGTGTGTAAATATGTATACTATGTGAAAATGTATGTAGTGTGTAAAAATATATGTAGTATGTGTAGATATGTGTAGCATGTGAAAATATGTGGAATGTAAATATGTGTGTAGTATGTGTAAATATTTGTAGTGTGTGATAAATTTAAATATTGTGTGTAAAAATGTTTGTAGTAAGTATAAATATACACAATATGTGAAAATGTCTGTAATATATGTAAATATGCATAATGTGTGAAAATGTTTATAATTATATGAGAAAAGAAAAAAAATAAATCAAATTAATTATGTCATATTAAAAATATTTTAAAAATTTATATTTGATCATACTCTCAAATTAAGCAAATTAAATCAGATTCTATCGCTTAAAATTTTATCATAATTTTGCCTATGTTTTCAGACCCTCTTAATCCATTAAAATGTGCAATTTGTGATTATCAAACAAACTTAATTTGTTCAAATTTGAATCAATTAATTTTTAGACTTAAATGGTATTATCAAACAGGCCCTAAATAAATGGCAAAGGCCATTTGAGTATTTTAACTTTCCTCTTACAAAATATTAACAATCAACTAAAATTGGAAAATAAATTATTTTTCAAATAGCATTAGGCTAAAACTGAGATAAAAATTGTCCATCTCCTAATAGTCATGGACTAAAACTGAGATAGAAAATCTTCTCCTAGTAACTTTTTGCTACAATTGAAAATTTTTTCCTCCCTAATAGATTATTCCCAAACCAACAACCGGCAGATGCTGCAACATTCTACTTTTCATCCAACAGGCTTTAATCAAACAAAATTAAAGACAAGAAAATGTAGTTAAAGTACTAATAACAATATTCTATAAACTTGATTTTTCACCCTTTTCATCTCAAACATAAATTTCATGGCCAAATCAAATGAAATGCAAATTCAAAACCCAAGAAGCTAATGTGTATCTTCATCTTCATCCTTGGAATTGAAGATTTATCTCCATCTTCATCCAAAAAAAGCCACTTTTTTTAATTTGGCTAACCTCCTTTTGAGGTTGGGCGCCACTCCGAATTTATTAATATAAGCTTTGAGTGATGGACATACCCTAAAATCACTCTTACATTTGGATGAAGTAACCTTAAGAACCTTCCCCCATTTACATGCCAATGGCCTAATGGGGGGTGGTTCTACAAGGTTTGTCAAAATAGCAAAACGTGTAGTACTACTCCATATACAAGCACCAATTACAAGCTTCTGATCTAACACTAACAAATAGCATATAGGGCATACCCTATAGGAACAAGAAACAATTTGTACATGTATTCTATAAGATTGATCATATTCGAGTTCCATACATGTCTCAGCAAAAATCACCAGAGGTGAGCATTGAATTGTACCCATGAAGAAACACCAACCACTTATACATTTCAAAATCATTAGACAAAAGTACCACTGCCCAAACATCAGCAAGCAGGGATAAACAACTTCAGAGATATAGAGATAGGCAAATTGTCCTAACTTCAGCAGACAATGGCCTTGTATTACCTGTTTACCTCTCATTTTCACTCCGTGCAGGTCCTGATTTGTTGCTTCTCTTATCATTTGTGAGACTTTGAGTAGAGCAGCATCTGAGTCCTTAGCCCTGTCCTACTTTAACTTTCTTAAGGACAGGTATGCCCAATTTATCACTGCAGAGAATTTTGGAGAATAGCTCTGTAGTGCCCTGATTTTCTGTCCAGCCATGTTGGGCAAGCCAAGAGGCAGCTTGGTTGATTTCAGCCGGAATCTGAATAACACTGCACCTGTTCTGAATGAATTCCACCTTCCAGCATGAAGTGAAAAACATCCATTGGGTATTTGGGGATCCCTGTAGAGCCTTGCAGAAGCCTGAGTTGTGAGCTTCTACTGTGATATTCCAGTTTCTGTCACTGCTGAACTTGACCCCTTGATATGTGACCTCCAGTAGCAGGTTGTATATGGCAGGTCCAGCCGATATCTTCCATTCAGATAAGGAGTGGATGATGTGCTGTACCTCTCCTCTATAGTCCCTTATGATCCCAGCTGCAGCAAGTAGATTGTTTGTTATTTTGTATGCCACATTGAGCTTATAGTAGTTCCACTCAGGTAGAGTCCATTTAATGATTCTGATTGTTGATCTGGCTCTGAAATTGAGTACTGAATCCCAAAAGTACCCTCCTTCCCTTAGTTCCCACCCTTCCTGTGGGAACTTGAGATTTATAAGCATTACCGAAGTTCTTGACACTTGGGAGGTAATTTGATTCAATTCTGTCCTCTGCCCTTCGAAAGTAATTTTGTTTCTACTTTTCCAAACCTCCCAGCAAATAAGGGATGGCAGTATCTTCAATAAGAACCTGTGGGCTGGATTTTTGAAGGGGGTCTTCCACCAATGATTGCAGGCCTGTCTGAGAGAGTTTGAGCTTCTAATGACTCCCATTTCTGCTGCAAAAGTGTTCCACACCTGTCTCACAAAGGTATAGCTTGCAAAAGAGTGATTAAAAATTTCAGCACTATCAAAACAAAATAGGCAAATGGAAGGGCCTGTGAAGTTGATTCTGTGCAGTGATTCCCCCATGGGAATTCTTTGTTTGAGTAAGCAGTACATGAAAAATGAAATCTTTAGTGGGATTTGAGGAAACCATATTTCCTGATTCCCACTTAACTCTCTTCTCTTTCTAATCTGCTGAAATGCAGACTGCATAGAAAATTCCCCATTTTCAGATAAAATCCATTTCAGTTGATCCCTACCCTTGAGTTTAGGAGCTGGAATGTTGTATAACATATTTCTAAGATCAGGTCTCAGAGTGTCGATCTTGTTCATGTCCCAGTCCTCATTCCTAATGTAATCCTTTAGACTTAGCTGGTTTGGAGCATCCTGATCATTACACAAACTACCATTCCCCAGCCAATTATCATACCATATGTGACATGCTCCCTCTCCTACTTGAACTGAAATGAATTGTTCAGCCACATGTGCATCATTTAGCATCCTAGCCCAAGTACGTGAATCCCCCCTATAATGAACAACCCGTGAGGGGTGGACTGACCCACAATACTTTTTATGCATGAATTCTGCCCATAGAATGTCACACTTTCTGAACCTCCACCATAATTTGAGGTTTTGAGCAGTGACAATATCTTCTAAAGCCCTAAATCCCACACCCCCCTCTTGTGTAGGGTAGCATAGGGTGTCCCACTTAACCCAATGGTAGCTTTTCAGCTCCTTACTTTTTTGCCACAGAAAATTAGCACATATTTTCTCTATTTGGTTGATCACACTCTTAGGTGGACTTAATGCCATTGTGGTGTAGATGGGAATTGCAGACAAGACACTTTTAATAAGGGTGATCCTACCTCCTTTAGTGAGGAAGTTAGTGTTCCAAGAGGAAAGCCTGTCCCTCACTTTCTGAATCAGCCCCTCATAGTGCTGTGCTTTAATCTTGCCATAATGGAGGAGGATACCCAAATAGTTCAGCGGCCATTCACCTCTCTGAAAGCTGGTCATTCTTCCCAACAAAGCCTTTTTGTGGGGAGGAAGTTTATGGTGAGTGAGGAAGCAGCTTTTTCCCACATTTATCTTTTGACCTGAGGTATCTTGGTAATAGCATAGGTCCTCCCTCAAAAAAAGCCACTTATTCTAAAAATTATCACCCGACAATGAAAGATCTTTCTTGTCCAACCACCATTGAGGAAGAAACTATTCAGATATTCAAGTGTTGAATGGATGAATTGGGATTTGGTTTTTGATAATTTTTCTTTTTATTTGACAAAAAGTCCAAAATGGAAAATTTGCTCTCACTGAAAGAGAACAACCACTCCCATGAAGGGAGACCCAATACTCCCAAATTGGGAGACAATAAAACAAAATTACAAATTGAAAGAAAAAGAGGGAAGTTTCGGTGGTGGGGAGGCAGCTGCACGTAGTCATAACCAAACTCACGGTTCCGGAACCGTGGGCCCCCCTCAATCGGAACCGTAACCGAATTTACGGTTCCAATTTTTTATGTTTGGAACCGGAACCGACAATTAAAGATCTTTCTTGTCCAACCACCATTGAGGAAGAAACTATTCAGATCTTCAAGTGTTGAATGGATGAATTGGGATTTGGTTTTTGATAATTTTGCTTTTTTTTTGACAAAAAGTCCAAAATTGAAAATATTCTCTCACTGAAAGAGAACAACCACTCCCATGAAGGGAGACCTAATACTCCCAAATTGGGAGACAATAAAACAAAATTACAAATTAAAAGAAAAAGAGGGAAGTTTCGGTGGTGGGGAGGCAGCTGAACGTAGTCATGACCAAACTCACGGTTCCGGTTCCGGAATCGTGGGCCCCCTCAATTGGAACCGTAACCGAACCACCTATGGGCGGTTTGGTTACGGTTCCAATTTTTTATATTTGGAACCGGAACCGGCGGTTCCGGTTCCAAATCGTGAATTAAAAATATATATATATATATATAATGCCACGTCAGCATTGCACTGACCTATGCACGCGCCTAACAAAAAATAATAATAATAAAAGCGTGTTTACACGCGCCTGTAAGAAAAAAAAAATACTGCAACGGTCAAATGGCAACGGTCAGCGAAAAAAATTGCTGAGGAGGACTGAGGAACGGTCAAACAATACTTTTTTTTTATTTTACAATTTCTAATCTACAAATACCCCTTAATTTTTCATTTTCCCACACAATTTCTAATTCTCTTCATCTCAATATTCTAATTCTCTTCATCTCAATTTTCTCAAGCATCAAAATTCTATAAAATTCAATTCTATTTATTGTTTCTATTATAATTATTAGTTAAATTATTTATTATTGTTTTTAATATATTATTATTTCAATTTCTCATTCTAATTCTCTTCATCTCAATTTTCGCAAGCATCAAAATTCTATAAAATTCAATTCTATTTATTATTTCTATTATAATTATTAGTTAAATTATTTATTATTATTTTTAATATATTATTATTTCAATTTCTCATTCTTTTTTAATCCTTTTGAATTTTTTTATAAAATGGATAGTTTTGGTTCTTCATCCCAACCAATTAATATTCGTGATGCAACACAATCAATTCGTCGTCCACCAACGAATCCAAAATTCGAAATATTTGCGAAATATTTCACAAAAATTTTTGATGCCGATGGAGTTCTTATTAGAGCACAATGCAATTTTTGCGAGAGATCATACGCCTTCAAAATTGGGAGTGGATATGGTACACTAAACAAGCATTTGGAGAAAACGCATCCTCAAGAAATCGGCCTTCAAAAGTCACAAGCGCAATTAACCGGTTTTGCTCAACAAGGTTCTTCTTCTTCTAGTAATTTAAATTTATTTAAATTTAGTGATTCAAAATGGAGAGATGGTGTAGCTAGATTTGTTTGTGCACAACATTTACCATTTTCATTTGGTGAAAAGTCAAATTTTGTGAGATTAGTACAAGAAAATGCAAATCCACAAGTTAAACGTGTTCCTAGAGCAACTTTGACACGTGATATTAAAAAAATTTATAAAAAAGAAAAAAATAGCTTATCGGAATATTTTTTAAAATTAGATTCTCGTGTTTCAATATGTTTCGATATTTGGAGTGATCATTGGCAAATGAATAGTTATATGGGTATAACTTGTCATTGGGTAGATTCAAATTGATTTTTACAAAAAAGAGTAATTGCATTTAAAGTTTTTAATGATTCTCATACGGCCATAAATATATCTAGATTAATTAGTATTATTTTAGAAGAATATAATTTGAATGATAAAATTTTTTCAATTGGTTTTGATAATGCATCGGCTAATAATGCATCTATTGTAGAATTAAAAAATATATGTGCACCAATTTTAGGTGGGAAATCTTTCCATATTAGATGTGTATGCCATATTTTAAATTTATCCGTTCAAAATGGTTTAAGTGCATTAGAAATTCATATTAAACCAATTAAAGATGCAATTAAATATTTGACTAGACATCCAAGTTTAATGAAAACATGGGGAAAATATTGTATACAACATGAACAAAAACCTAAAAGATTTAAAAAGGATGTTCCAAATCGTTGGAATTCAACTTCTGATTTACTTTGTGATTCTTCTAAATATAGTTCATTGTTATATAATTTTTTCATTGATAACTCTTGTCTTAGAATTTTATTATATCCTAATCATTGGACTTCTTGTTTAAAATTGTTAGAAGTTTTAAAAGTTTTTAAGGATGCTACTTGTTTGTTTTCACGTGTGTATTATCCAACTTCTCATTTATTTTTAGTTGAAGCATATAATATAGTTGGTGTGTTAAAAATGCACATAAATGATGAAACTTTGACTCAAAGTATTATTCACATGTTAGAAAAATGGCTTAATTATTATAAAAAAAATTCTAATTTTATATTTAGTTGCTATTGTTCTTGATCCTCATTTTAAATTTGAAGGTTTAGACCAATATTTGAAGTTTTATCATAATACGTTAAAAGAATGTTTTTTATTAGATCCAAACATTATGCATTTACAATTAAATGTAAGTAGATATATAAATGAGACTAAAGATATGTTAAATACATTATATGAAGAATATTCTTCTAATTTTCAACCTCAAGTTCCAACTAGTAGTACCATTAACACTCACACTACTCACCATAGTTTTTCAACTTCAAATATTGGATCTTCGTCTTCCTCTTCCTTTATCCTTCCTGGTTTATAAATGTTTCAATCGTTAAAAAAACACAAGGGTACTACTAGTACGGAACTTGAGGTATATTTAACCACTTCTTTTGATTTTAGTGATAACAAGTATGAATGTGATAGTATTGAGAACTTCCAAATATTGGAATGGTGGAAGTCTAAGACAACGATGTGCCCCATTATCGGTTCGATAGCCAAAGAGATTTTGGCGGCCCCGACATCAACCGTAGCCGTGGAAAAAGCTTTTAGTCAAGATGGCAATATTTTGGACGAGACTCGATCGCGTTTGAGCCCCATGTCCTTGGAGATTCAAGCTTTAGTAAATGATTGGAGTAAAGCAGCATATAGAGAACAAGAACAAGACATAGAAGAAAATTTTGATTTAGATTTAAACGGTACCACCGATGGTAGCTCTACTTGTACAACTAGAACTAATTCACCGGTCACCGATGCCGATAGAGCCAATAATGACAACGACGACGACGACGGCGACTATTAGTTTATTAAAATGAAGAAAAATATCATATTGTACATTTTTACATTATTGAAAATTTGAAATAATTTATTATGTTTTATCAAATATTATAATTTCCATATCAATATATATATTCGTTTATATAAATTAATGTCATAGTTTTATTTATATACACTATAGTTGTATTATTGTATATCATAATATATTTTGCAATTGTATTATTATACTATTCAAATTTAAAGTTTAAACCATCAATTATGTATAAAATTTAGTAGTTTCTTCATTTATTAATTTCTAACTTGTAAATTTATGAATAAAAATCTTAACTTGTAAATTTTTCTATCAAATGAATAAAATTTAGTAGTTTATTCATTTATTAATTTCTAACTTGTAAATTTATGATTTAAAAATCTTAACTTGTAAATTTTTCTATCCAATGAATAAAATTTAGTAGTTTCTTCATTTATTAATTTCTAACTTGTCAATTTATGATTTAAAATTTTTAACTTGAAAATTTTTATAAAATACTCTTATTCTTTCTATATCTTTCTTTCTCACTTATCTAATATTTATAATTCTATTATTCTAAAAAATTCATATATTAGTGTAATTTTAACTACTATTCTAATTATGTTATTATATTATAGTATTATACTAGTTGAATTTTAATTAATAATTCAAATATTCAAATATTCTTATTATTTTTATATCCTTGAATCTCATTTATCTAATTTAATTCTTCCTAGTTTTATTATCTAAAAACTATATATTAATTAAGTTCAATTGTAACTATTATTATTCTAATTATGTTATTATGTTGTATTATTTGAGTTTCAAATAATAGTGGGATAACAATCGAAATTCGAAACTAAAAATCGAAAAAAAAACCGGAATCAGAACCGGAACCGGCCCTCAGCGGTTCGGTTCCGATTCCACCATAGGCGGAACTGTGAACCGCCGGTTCCGGAACCGTGGCCATGGCTAGCTGCACAGAGAGCATTTGAGAGAGAGAGAGAGAGGAAAAGGTGTTTTGACCATGGGTTTCATTCTCATTGTTATGAAATTTAAGTCTACATTTGATTTTTGGAACTTGTAATAGTATTTTGAGCTCATTTTGACTATTTTACTGGATTTATGTTTATTGCATGATTATTAGATTTTATTAAATGTTGGTCATTTTCTTTTGGGTTAATTACCAAGAATCTCTATGTGGTTTGTCAGATTTTTCTATAACCCCCATATTTTATAAAAATATATCGAGTACCCCATGTGTTTTGGAGTAAAATAGAAAGTGGACGAAAAACAAGTCCATTAATCGAGAGTATGTGAAACGCGCCTATTAAGTGTGTAATATTACTTCATCAGTTAAATATTTGTGTTTTTCCTAAATTACCCAAACCTTATCTTTTAACTCAAACCTTATATATTAACACCAACCTTATCTTTGCACAATTGAATTACATTTAGCATCTAATTGTTCTTTAATTTGTGCTAACCAAAAATTGAATTACATTTATCATCTAATTGTTCCTTAATTTGTGCTAACGAAAATTAAATTACCTCTCTTCTTCTCTATCTTCTCCTCTCATTCGTCTTTCTTTTTTCTTTTTTTTTTCTTTTTTTTCCTTTCATGTCCTTAATTCCAGCACCATCACCACCCTTCTCCACCATCACCATCACCATCACCACCACCACGATAACTTCCAACATAATCGACATCTGTCACCACCATTTTCGACGAAATCTATAGCCAACGAAGCCCACAATTCATTGGTTGTCGCTCTAAAATCGAACATGATCGAGAACAATTGCACCGATATCGACATTTCTCTCTAATGTTTCAAGCAAGATCTTGCGCGTCCTTTGACGGTGACAAGTTCTCTAACGAAGATCTCAAGTCATTCAATTGTGATTTCATCAAAGTCAATCAGACATGATGCTTAGACTAAAATTCCTAGATTAAAAACCAATATGTGATTGTTTGAAAGCTGCAAACTTCAATTCAATATATGATTTTGTATTCCATCTCTGTGTTTCCTACCTCATGTTGCTAAATGGGTCATTGGTTATTAAATGTGTAATTTTATGATGTTTGCATACATAATAAAGGCCAATGCTTAATGCAGATTGCAGTATGTTTATGCAAAATGGTGTTACAAGAGTTTTGTTGTCAAACTTGTAAATTAGATGAGTCAATTCTAAATCATTTACGAAACCCATTTCCGCGTCAAAATTTAGAGATTGTTTACAAAGAATAGTAGTAATTTTTTTATTTTTGTGTCTATGTTGATCCAAAAATTGTTAAACATAATAGGAAAATAGTGAAGTTAGTGGTGATGGTAGTGATGGTGGTGATGGTGATGGTGGTGATTGTGATGATGGTGGTGATTGCGATGATGGTGGTGATGGAAGAAATCCATGAGGAGAAAGAAAAAGGGAAAGGAAAAAAAGGAAATAAGAAAAAAAGAAAACGTGATTGAATTAGAGGAGAAAATAAAAAAAAAAGAAAAGGAAAAATGACATAGGCGACGGAGAAGAAGAAAATAATTTCTTTAAAAATTATTTTTTACCTCAAAATTTTAATAATTTAAAATTTGACCGCAAAACTTTAATAATTGAAAGATTTGAAGCTTTGAGAGATTACTTATATCGAGGTATAATGGGAAATTTTAACGATTCCGTTAGAATACTTAATTTTCATCCACTATCTATTTCACCCTAAAACACATGTGGGTACTCGATACATTTTTATAAAATATAGGGGTTATAGGGAAATTCGGCAAACCACAATGGGGTTTTTGGTAATTAGCCCTTTTTTGGTGATTACAACGTGGTTCAATTGAGTCCAGATCCTCTGTCCAATATTTATCCAGACCTATTATGTCTAACGTTTAAAACTACGTAGTTTCATTAAAAGTAGGGACTAAATGCATAAATATCATTAAAATTACTTTACAATTATTATACCCTAACCAAGATATTAGTGAACCCTTAGACGTAATTTTAATTAGGACAGAATAAGACAGACAAAATCTTGCACAGAAGATCCCGTGTCGGTTCAATTATTATGTGTATAGTTCAGTTTTGGAGGAATTTTATGTGAACTTGAGATCATTAATTGGGTTCAATGAGTATTTGCGAGTGATGCGTGTTCAAATACTCTTTAGAAGTTTCAGAGAACTTTTATCTTTTAAATATTCACATATGCATTTCCTGGTGTCCAGGAACTAAGCTACCTGTTAACATCTTGTTCTTCTCTTCCTCTAAATTATTGTGTTCAAATGATATATTTGTTCGGTGAACCTATGGTTTCAGTATTTTGAAAATCAGACTATATATAGTGAAAGCATTTCCTCATCATAATTGTTTGTTGAATTAGTACTATATTAGGGAAATTAATTATGCGTGTTACCATTGCCGTTGATGTAACTAATGGAGTATAGTTTGAGCAAAAAAAAAAGAGAAAAACTAATAGAGTATAGTGCCTCTATTAGGAAATATTTGTGTATAAAAGTAGGTCAAGATGTTATCTTTAGGACTATTCGCTTTTTGCCAAGTCAACAAACTTTCCTTCAAAACTAAGTTAAAAAATTTAAGTTGCCCTCTCTTAACCCTGAATTTCTTTCAATTAATGTGTCAATGTTTAAGAGTGTTTGACGCGGGATGATCGAGGCTTGATGTCCTAGATCACACGAACCACACTCTTTGGACAGTTTTTGACATAAAACTCGAGCAAAAACACAAAATAAACAAAACAGGCGAAAAAACAAACAAGAAAATAAAGGATATGGAAACGTGAAGATTGAATATTAGTCAATCAAACCCCCACGCTTATTACAAAATAATAAACTTAACTTATGTAAATCATGAAGTTAAACAAATAGGTTCAGCTTGTTCCTGAAATCAAGAACGGATAGGCTCACCTAAAGGTTTTAACTAAAGGTTTGCGAATTTTATGAAGAACAACTTAAATCAATTGAACTTTAAAAGGCAACGGTTTATTGCTACAATTTTTGCTAAAAGCTGATTATTTCTTGGTTTATAAATTCGTGAATAAGGGCTGCCTTTAAATAGGCTACAAAAGAAAACTAAAATAAACCCTAACAAGAAGTCAATTTCGACTTGGCTTCTTGACTTGCCAATCCAATTTTAGAAAATTTCCAAATTGGAATGGAACACAAATAAACTAATTACTTTCCTAATCAATTACTTTCCTAATTTATCACATGCCTTTATCATGCAAGATAATTGGGTCAAGTAATTAATTAACTAACTAATAACCGAAATATTAAGCCCAATAATAACGTTAATGGACTTAATTTACTACAAAGCAAATAAATCCTATTTTTAATTAAGAATGGCGTGATCCATGAATGGCAAAGCTCAAGCACGCTTTCTTGGTCTTCAATTTCGTCCAAGAATATTTTTCAAGACTCTTAATCCATGATAATGATTCTCTCTTTGTCATGATATGGATTAAAGTAGCATATGACCAATCTTTGCATCTCATGGATAAGTGAATCCTAATCCCATCAGGATTGTGAATCCTAGTCTCTTTACGATTTGCTTATGTGGAATTTGGATAAGATGATGATTGGTGAATCCTAATCATATTAGGATTTAGTTTGGAAATCCTATTCCCAATAGGATTTGGAGTAGATTGCTTAGATGGATTCTCATCATTCCCCCTCTCCTCGAAAGGATTCGTCCTCGAATCTGGAAATTGAGCTCCTGGATCAAACACCAATGTTATGAACTCATTACAAACTCGAGCCAAGTAAAATTGGAAAGACTCATATCTTGGGAAATAAGCATTTATATCCTGCAAGAACAAAACAAATGTACAAGGCAAAGGAAAATGCAATAATCTAGAACAAAACTTTAAATGATTTTCTTTCACCAAAAGAGTTAGTCGGGCAGAATATGTATGCATACTTAAAACACGTAAAGCATCATTATTCTTAACAAGTTGTGCATGATTCATATTGTTAAAGTATGTAAAGATTATGTAATGATTATCCAATTTCTCATGACTAAATTTAGTGAAGTAAACACAACATTGGAAGAAAGACAGTATTGTAAAAGAAAATTCGAAGCAATGATGCAGATAAACATCGTGTATTAAATGTAAATCAGAAAACCTATAGTTTCTAATTAGAAAAGAATATCTAAACTAACTCAAATTACTACATGCATCATAAAAACAACTTTAGAAATACCACCTTGTACAAAGACAAATTTAGTGTTTTCGACAATATGAAACTATTCAAGACAAACTTCCTAACAACATGCATGGACACACTAGCACTAACATAGAAATCAACTTCTTGAATTTTTTTTTGGTAGAACCTCTATTTTGAGGTGGGGCGCCACTCCCAGTATATTCGATGAAATTTTTGAGTAATGGATATACCCTAAAATCACTCTTACAAAATATCCTTATGGAATTCCTCCATTTACATAGCCTAGTGGTAGAAATTCCACAAGGATGTAAAGAGAATAAATGTGGAGTACTACTCCATTTACATATTTGATTCCTGTCTAGAAATACAAAAGATTTAGCATATAAGGACTTTTACAAAAGAAATGTGGAGTAGAACTTCTTGAATTTTTAAAGTAAGAAAAGGACACAAATATATATGAATGTAATCATAAAGATTTTCCAAAGATACATAAGAATATTCATAGCAACTAAACATATACGCATCCCGGATGAAATGTAAATCACAATAAAGTTTTAAACACTTTACAGAAGTTATCAAATATGAAAATACAATTCCAAAGATTAGAAACATAATGTAAACAATCTAATAAATAGATGTGAACAAAATACTTTACCTTTTGGAATTTAAAAGAAATTAGGAATTTAGATAACTTACTAAACAAGTGTTGAACTCCCAGATTGCCTCTTTGAAGTTGATAGATTTGATTATTAAACGGATTGAAAGCAGAATGTGCATATTTAAGAACCAAATAATCAAAAGAAAGGTCATTCCAGCAAGTATAACCAACATAATTAACACTTTGATTAGTGCACACAAGGATTTGATTATGGTTGAAATTAAATATATGAAATTCAGATTGTAACTCATGTAATAAATAAGCAACATAACACAATAACAAGCTATACATAGATTCATTCAATTCAAAGTATTTTGATGTAACTATTGAAGAATTATGTAAATCAATTTGCTCTTTAAAACACATGATGTTAGACTCTAAAATACAATTTACAAAATGTCGAACCATTTGTTGAAAAGTATAGGGAAGCTTTTGAAATTGATTAAAAATAGATTGAAAACTTTGAAACTCAACCGAATTGATAATAGCAAAGTTCTTAACAGTTTTAAGATCAAAATTAATTGAAACCTTACCTAACTTACCTTGCTTACCTTGCGGAAAACAAGTCATGGCAGATTGAACTCCTTCCATTGCGTATTGAGCTTTTTGCAACTCCATTAGATGTCTAGGAAGTCCATAAATCTGCAACACAAAATTTCTAGGCAGCAAACAATATAAATCGTGATCACTAGAATTCATAAGTACAAGATGTTGTTGTTTAGCTTTCAATGAACTCTCATTCTCACTCTTTCTATTACTCTTGTTTTGCTCATAGCCTATGCTAACTAAATCACTCTTTTGACTTTCATTCTCATCTTTTTATCTCAATTCCTTTTCCCTCTTTTGCTTTTCCAACTCACTCTTTTCTTTTGCTTCTTGATCTCTCATATCACTACAAGCTTTAGCAATCTTTGCTTGGTCTTCAAAAACTTGCCACGGTGATAAGGCTCTAAGGTTGAACTTTTTGCCTTTATGTTCAAAACTGTAGTAGTTTTGCTTGGCATGATACAACACATCTCTATCAAATTGCCAAGGTCTTCCAAGAAGTATATGACCGGCCTCCATAAGAACCACATCACACAAAACTTCATCAACATAATTACCAATTGTGAATGGAACCATTACCTGCTTGGTCACTCTAGTTTCGGCTGAGTTGTTAAGCTATTGAAGTTGATATGGCTTAGGATGTTTCAAACAAGTCAAATTCATCCTCTTGACAAGTAGAGTACTTGCCACATTGGTGCAACTCCCACTATCAATGATCATACCACAAATTTTATTTTGAACCATACAATGTGTATGAAATATATTATCACGCTGCATCAAATCGTTTTCAACTTGTGGTTGTGAATTAAGAATCCTTCGGGTCACCAAATAAGAAACTCCATCATCATAGGTTTCATCAAAATCAATTCTTCTTAAGGTAGAACTTTTTGTGGCAGCTTGTTTAGAAGCCAACTCCAAGTTATTAATTTGGATTTGCATCGTTTGAAGCATATTGAAGATAACGTCATTGGTGAACTTTTGTTCTCCTTGGAGTGCTTTTTGTTCACCCTCCTTTGTACCTGCAAAGTTAGTGAAAATAAAAATAGCAAGAAAATAATATAATTTCCTCACGGGTTCTCACTTTGGGTGAGTAGGTACACTATCACTCTTTATAGTAGCTTTTCTCTTTTAAAGTATAACCTAACTACACTCTCAATAATGAATCACCTAAACTAAAAGAGACCTACCAATTTGTTGATTTGTAGAACAAGTGAAACCAGCAAGTTCAACAACAAAACTCACACAAGATAAGTCAAAGAAATTTTTAGGCAAATCACGTCAACAAGAGTATTTTAAGAACTCGTGCTGGGTATAATTTGATTTAGCTATAGAAACTAATGAAAACAGAAACTAGACAGAAAGACGAAGTAAATGCAACTTGAATCACTCAATTCGGAGTTATATTGAGAAAGTTATGGCACTTTTAAGTTGGTGGTTTTTTTCAAGAGATCAATACGGGAACACTTTGTTCTTTTGAGCTGCAACTATATATATATATATATATATATATATATATTTTTTGTAATGTCCGAATTTATTTTTTTTAATTGGACCGAACTGCCTTTGGGCTCTGTTTTTTTATTATTCGGACTACAATCCTAGGGTTTGAAGACAAACCTAGGGTTTAAGGTTGTTAAGACAAAATCTAGGGTTTTTGTTTTGTCTTTTGTTGTCTTAACCTTAAAGCTTTCAAGATTCAAGATAAAGAACAAGAATATAAACTCAGATTTCAAATTTACGCACTTTGAAATTCAAGAAAATCAAGAACTTCAAGAAAGTATCCAAGAACTTTTCGGATTGACACGAAACAAATCTTGACGAAAAGATAATGGATTATAGAAACACAATAGAGACAAACACAAAAATAATGAGGTCAAACGGATAAGAAACAAGAAAGTTAAGATTTTATGACCGAAACCCTAACCCTAATGACGTGAATTGTTTTTTTGACGCGAAAATAGCAAGGTAAACTATATGATTTCAGCACAAGGATCACGATCAAAATGGGCAGAATGAGACACGAACAATACAGCAACAAGAATGACACAAAACAGCTGCAAGATTGACACAAAATAGCAGCAAGATTGACACAAAACAGCAGCAAGAATGACGCTAAACAATTCAGCAAGACGCGAAAAAGAAAAGATGCAAAACAGAATATTGAACCTAAATTTTATGCAACAAACGTGCGCTCTGATACCAATTTGACGTGGGATGATCGAGGCTTGATGTCCTAGATCACACGAACCACACTCTTTGGACCGTTGTTGACATAAAACTCGACCAAAAATAGAAAATAAACAAAACAGGCAGAAAAACAAACAAGAAAATAAAGGATATGGAAATGTGAAGATTGGATATTAGCCAATCAAACCCCCACGCTTATTACAAACTAATAAACTTAACTTATATAAATCATGAAGTTAAACAAATAGGTTCGGATTGTTCCTGAAATCAAGAACGGATAGACTCACCTAAAGGTTTTAGCTAAAGGTTTGCGGATTTTATGAAGAGCAACTTAAATCAATTGAACTTCAAAAGGCAACGGTTTATTGCTGCAATTTTTGCTAAAAGCTGATTATTTCTTGGTTGATAAATTCGTTAATAAGGGCTAACTTTAAATAGGCTACAAAAAGGAAACTAAAATAAACCTTAACAAGAAGTCAATTTCGACTTGGCTTCTTGACTTGCCAATCCAATTTTAGGAAACTTCCAAATTGGAATGGAACACTAAAAAAGTAATTACTTTCCTAATTCATCACATGCCTTTATCATGCAAGATAATTGGGTCAAGTAATTAATTAACTAACTAATAACCGAAATATTAAGCCCAATAATAACGTTAATGGATTTAATTTACTACAAAGCAAATAAATCCTATTTTTAATTAAGAATGGCGTGATCCATAAATGGCAAAGCCCAAGCACGCCTTCTTGGTCTTCAATTTCGTCCAAGAATATTCTTCAAGACTCTTAATCCATGATAATGATTCTCTCTTTGTCATGATATGGATTAAAGTAGCATATGACCAATCTTTGCATCTCAAGGATAAGTGAATCCTAATCCCATTAGGATTGTGAATCCTAGTCTCTTTAGGATTTGCTTATGTGGAATTTGGATAAAATGATGATTGGTGAATCCTAATCCTATTAGGATTTAGTTTGGAAATTCTATTCCCAATAGGATTTGGAGTAGATTGCTTAGATAGATTCTCATCAGTGTTGTTGTAGAAAGTTGTTGTAGAATGTTTAAGAATGTTTAGGACTGTCTAAGTTTCCCTCTCTTAAGCCTTGATCTTAGAACCTGCAGATGTTGACTCGGCTGAAGAAGAATCAGTGCTGCAGATCTGTAGTCCTCAAGCATTGAAGCAGCACCCTAAATCATGCTCTAAAATTGTTGAATTTGGAACAAAAGAGGATATTACAACTTGTTGCAGATTCATCTTGATGGTTACTCATCTTTTGGTTCTGATGAGTAAGTTAATGCTAAAAATCTAAATAGAATAATATGTATTCATAATGTGCATATGATAAACATTATTGAGCTTAACTGGTGGTCATTTCTGATGCTTAATGTTTCGTTGTTGGAATCATGGCTCAAAGGGTGTGTAATGCTTTGTTGAGGTATGTGGTTTTTGTTTGCTTCAAAACCGCTCCCAATATAAATTAATGGTGGTCTTTAAAGAACATGATCTTTTCTTAAACTTGATCATGAGATTGCTTTCTTACTTCAATGTTGGCTTCTATGGAAGGTTAGAAATGAGAATCTTTGCATTGTTAGCTTGAATGTTGGCTTTTCATTTAGGTTTGTTGTTGTTTGTATTGTTAGCTTGCAGGAAGAAGCTGAGGTTTTTCTTCATAATACCAACTTTTGCATTGAGAAAGAGAACTGCAAGAAATTCTATGCTCAAAAAAAAAAATCCTTCCACTTGTTCATGATCAACTTTAGTATAGCCGAACTTTGGGCCTAATTCATGCATATGCTTGTTTAGTTTAAGACCATGTATATAGGAAAGTTGCAATTCATAATATTATTCATTTTGTTTAGTTATGAAATTACTTCCCGCTTCGATTTTTTTATTGTTTTCCCAGCTCTTAATATATTTCTCAAATATAAATTAATATTAACTCTAAATATAATGATATTCAATTTTTAAGTTACGAATAAAACTAAAAATTTTAATTTATTCCTATTCCGAAATATTTAATAACCTAGCAGTAAAAATATTTTAATTTACCATTCCAAACAATAAATCAAGTAGCAATAATGTATTCAAGATACTTAGTCATTCCACAATCATTCCGATTGTCATTCCAGCCAATGAACCAAACAACCCTTTAGTTTTTCATTGGCTTTACAAAGGTAGGTTGGTCAGTAAATTAGTTTAGAATCACTCGATCAACTTTTCGTGCTTTTGTCATTGTTAGTATTATCTTTCATCAAATTTAGTGGCTTACATGCCAATATATTACGAATCAGAAAAATAAAAAAGAATTGCAATCTCTAGTCTAATTTTTTGGAACTATACAGTTTGTTTGGTATTTTTATCAATGTTCATGAGATGTAAATGTAAAAGTAAATATTACGGTAATTAACCTTGCACAATCTCACATTCCTAACTTGACGTTTAAACCAGCCCAAATAAGAAAGCCCCAAACTCAGCAAGCCCAATTAAATGGACAACATACCAAGCAAAACGTACTTGCAAATTACAATATACTATTACAAATCTTTCAAATCCTGCAATAATAACTTTGCGCATTTTTCTAACTAATTTTTTTTTATACTACATTTTGCCTTTTTTTTTTTTTCAATTTTCACTTTTTGCCTTATAAATTTTTTAAGGGAAAATATACTAAATTTGTCTTTCATTGATCCATGTAGTTTGAATCTTACCACTCCTCTTGACTTTTTTAATTTGAAATAAATCATTTCATTTCATTAGTTTTGATCACATGATTTGGTGAATTAAAATATCTAATTAAAACACATATTAGAGGAATAAATAAATAGTAATTTCTAAATGAAAATCAAATTTATTGCTTCATTTGATTAGTGGTCGTGAGTTAATGCTACAGAGTAACTTATTTTAAAGGGCCATCTTATTGTGAAATCGTCTCATATATATGGCTTGCGTATGAATTTCATTTTAGGTATAAAGTATAAAAAATTAGTGTATAAAGTATCAAATATTAGCGTATGAAATATAAAAAATTAGCGTATTAGCATATAACGTATCAAATATTAGTGTATACCGTATAAAAATTAGTGTATTAGCATATAAGTATAATTCACATATCATATCTCATATACGAGATTGTCTCAGAAGAGATTTTGCGTATTTTAAATTAAAAATTTAATACGGTTAAATGTAGTGTTAATTAAGATTATAATAGATCATTACAAAATATGAAAATAGTTCAAGAGGGACACTTCATTTTAGGAAAAATCACAGAAAACCTCTCACATGGTTTCAGAGATTTTCAACTTACCCTTATGGGCTCGTTTGGTTGGCTGTGAATTTGGTTGAAAAAGTAACCTTTTTGCTAATTTTCAGATTCCTGTATTTGTTTTAAACAGGGAAAGTAATCATTTTCTTAATTATTAAATTCATGCGTTTGTTTCATTCAGGGAAAGTAAAAAGAATCCTGAACCAAGGAAAATAACTGCAAAATTCCAGGATTATGAATCATCTCTAAAAGTTGGTATTCTGAATCCTCTCTTGAGGATTTTGACTATGTAACTCTTTCTTTATGCTTATTGTTTATATTTTGAGTTTCATATGTTTCTTATGCTAAATTCTAATTCATTTGGTTAAATAATTTTATTTATTTTTAGCTTGATATTTTTTTATTGAATTTACTACTTATCTGAAATTAAAATTTTAGTAGTTTTTAAATGTCTTTATATTGACTTTAAAAAGGTAATTTAGTGTAAAAAGAGTTAAATAGATGGATGGTATGTTATTTTTTATTATTAAAATTATTAACACTATGGGGATTTTATATATATTTTTTAAAAAACTCAAAATTGTATTTATGTTGCTTTAGACTTTTTCTTTTATATTTTTACTTAATTAATTTTCATACATTTTATATTTTCAATACTTATTGTTTAATAAATTTTAGCTATTTTTATTAATATTAATTTGGAAATTTATTTTCATTTATTTAATCAACTATTTTTTTAATAATATTAATAAAGAAAATTTTTATTTTAACACTTTTTTATAAGTTGTAGTTAATAGCTTAATTATTTAATTAAATTAAAAATGATAATTTTTACAATAATGAAAATATAAAACATAATATTAAAACATTTATTATAAGGTAAAAATATATAATTAAATTTCATGATATGATTTAAAATAAAACTATATAAATGGTTATGTATAAGTATAACATACAAATGGAATTCAAATAACATTATTTAGTTTAATAATTTAAATTAAATAATAAAATAAAAATTATACTAACTTTTTTAAGAATCTATCCAAACACATGGTAAGTATTCAGATTCCTCACAATTAAATTCCTAAGAATCAGATGATCTGGAAAAATATTCATTTTCCTCAAAATTAAAATCTAAATAATCACATTCTTATTAAACATTATTTTCCTGCCAACCAAACGAGCCCTATGTTAAAAAAAAAGCACATTCTACTTCATTGTGGTTTGATTTTATTTGAAAAAATACACCAAATATACGAATTTGAAAAAACTTGTTTTTGTAAATCTATTGGACTGTCCAAGATTGTAATTCAAAAGAGTATATTAGAATTGATTTCTGTGTATTTACAATTTCATTGTACAAACACTTTCATTGTTTTTTCAATGTCAAAGAGGAGTTTGAACATTCTATCAACACTAACAAGAATAAAACACACACACACACACCAGTAGTAGCCTAGTAGTATGAGTGGTGCTGATCTCTCAAGACAAATCACAACCCAAAACTACGCTATTAAATAAAAGATCACTCGAAATTCAAACTACATATTTAGGAAAAACTGTCTGATCACAGGCAAAATCAAGCAGCATCTTCTTAGCTCTCCACTTGATTTCTTCAAGAAACACCATGACAAGATGAGCATGAGTGCATATATCCTGCCTCCAAAAAGTCCTATGAGAGCAATCAAAAAGAGTAACAAATATCCAGAATTCACCTTGTTTTTTATTTCCTCCATTTCTTCCCTGATTACAACTCCATCCATAGTTTCTTTCCCTTCAGAGATTACGCTCGAAATGGATGACCAATCGCTATTGCATTCCAGTTCTCTTTCGTTTCCATGTCCTTCTTTCTTCTCCTTTCTTGTTTTGCTTGCAAAGATGTGGTTCAATTTTGATTTCATCCTGGCTCGCCGTGATTTATTTTTCTTAATCTCTAAAAGTTCGCATCTACGGTGGTTGTCGTCATTCTCCAGAAACGCCGCTATTGAATCTGATCTTTCAAGTTCCAATTTTGGATCACAAACAGATTCATCGTCGATTACCAACGACTGCGAAACTTGAATTTCGCAAATCGAATTACTCAAAGAATGATTCTTGATTTCTTCCTTAAACCCTACATTCCTCCCTTCCAATCTTTCCTCCCTAATCCTCATAAATCTCAAAACCTTCAATACCATCAACCGCAACCCTTTCCTGAACTCAGAACAAGCGATCAACCCACATAGACGTTTGCCGACATACTCCAAAAAAATCAAGAAAAAAGCCGACATAGTTAACCCCACCGCAAATTTCTTCGCTCCTAAAGCCAAAACCACCACGAAGAAAACTCTCATCAACGCCATCAAAAGCCCTTTATAATTCCCACACTCTTTACATTTAGCCGCCGCCTCAACAACTACAGTATCATTCCTGTCCTCCACCATATTATTCAAAAGGGTCGGCGGAGAAGGCGATTGTAAAGGCAAAGGAAAGGGGGATTCCAAGATTAAAGAATCATTACCATTCTTTTCCATACCGGAGGATTTCTTTAATCTTTCACGATTTTTAACAATCAAATCCACAAGTGAGGTTGGAAAACCGGTTTCCACAAGAAGTCCGCCGCCGCGACGCCGTTGAGATCGGAGATGATCTCGTGCGAATTGGAAAATCATGTGATTCTTACCTTTCATTTCCCAAGATGAGAAAACGATTTTGATTCGGAAATTTCAAGAATTCGCTTAGACCTTTTCACAAACACAACGAAAGCAAAATATTTAACTTACATCGGCACTTGTATATATAATCTGGGTAATACGGGTCGGGTCAGTTCGGCTCATTTGGCTTTATTTCATTTGTTTTTATTTTTAAATACTAATTGGATTTGAATCCCTAATACTAATTGGATTTGCTTTCATTCAATAATATAATAATACTATAAATACTTATTGAAGTTGTCTTCTTTTAGAATTATATTTTATCTTTGACTGGTTTGACTATTTTATTTTGTTAAATTTTAACATTTTTATTGAATTTTGAGTTTAAAAATATGGTAAATTTATTTATTTATTTTATGATCAAGAAGTATATAAAAAATTCCTTTTATGTATAACATCTTAAAATATAAAATTAATTTTGATCAAGAAGTATATAAAAAATTCCTTTTATTTATACAGACATCAACATGTATATGAGAACAATTATAATGTAAAAAGATATTTATTCTTACAATTTCTATACATATATAAAGGGGGATATAATTTTGTGTGTGATCTCTCCCCTTTTTTTATTCTTTTAAAAATTTATTTTGAAATTTTGAATCTTTTATTAACTCTTTAATTATTATTGGAAAAGCACACCATACACGTGTATTTTTCTTTAATTTAATTATAAGAAGAAGTAAAATTAATTAAGAGAGAATGTTAGATGAGTTTGATGTGATAATTGTTAACTAGAAGTTAATCCCTTAAAAACATGGATAAATAGATTGTCTAGTCCAAGTACATTTTAATACAAACTTGTGATTTAATATACCTACTAAAATTACTAATTCAACATTAGAATCACTCTCATTTTCCTAGATATTTTGTTTTAACAATTTACACAAATTCTCCCGCTTATTAATAAACCTATATATAGTGTACATAAATATAATGTAATCAAAACACTATGAAAAAGTTTCCCATATTAATTATAAGACTCATGCTCTTACAATTAATAATAAACAAATATATGTTTCAACCAATTATTCCTCCAAGAACAAGGAGACATGGAGTTTGAGAGAGATGCCAAAGATAAAAAAGATAAAGAAAAGAATAGAGAAATGTGAGGGTAGAAGAACAATTACTTGATAAGGAGTAGGAGAGAAAATTGTTTGTTAGAGAGAAATAAGGGCATGGAAAAGGGAACATATGATTTAGTTATTCCCAAATAGAATGGTAGATGAAACCTAGTAAGGGGTTTCTCAAAATTCTACATATATACCAAACACCATTTATCATTCTATTTCCATTTCTGTTTTCCATTTCCATAACTAAACACCCATTAATTAATCATTATAGGCCTTTCATTCCAAATTTTCCATTAATTCATTTTGGATGGCCTAGAACAAACAATAAGTATGGATATGATTTTAGTTTAAAATTTATTCCAAGCTCTAAAACCCACCTACCAAATGCCTCATAAGTTATATTTGTGTAATAATGTAGGAGCAATATGGAGGACTACAGTGGGTTGGCTTAAAAACTCAGCCAGAATTGGAAGTGGAGAGTTTGATTCCCCTCCTCCCCAAATCAACTTGATAGATGTCTTTTCAAACACCCGACACGTGAGTGGAGTGGAAGTGTGACACGTGCTAAAGGATGTGACCTACCATACTAATAGGAACGTTAGAATATGGAATCTTCAGCGATGGGACCTGGACGACGCCTGGCACCCACCTCACTATACCTCTCCGGGATCCCTGCTCATTCTCACGATAATAGGTAATACCACCGATGAAGTCAGATTTTACAGAGTGCTGTGAGGTCTCCCCAAGGTCACGTGCGCCTTGTATAGTCACCTGTAATTTAGAAGACCTGCAACACAGATGTCAGAAATACCCCCGGGCTGTACCGTGGAGTATGCTCCGACGCTCAAGTCAGTTTGGGACCCTGAACTATAAGCTTAATACATAATAAAAGTTGTAGAGAAAGTAATCTTACCAGGTGATAATAAGGTTACTTTTATAGAGTCGTACCTGGTAGAGTTCCAGTAGGATTGAAACTCCTCAATTCATCAGTCCTATCCCGAAAAACTCGGGTTCAGATAGGATATGTACAAGTAGAGTCCTAGTACAATTCCATCCTTCTCAATAACCCCTCAGATCGGTTTGAGAATCCCTTGGCTCTTATCCGATCTGATCAGAACAATTTCCATCCTCTGTACTCACTCTACGTTGTCCGACATTCACACATAACCCTTGCTTAAAAAGCCTCAAATATATTAAGAGCTATACCGGAAAGTGATAAGAAAATTTTCGAACTTCGTAGGAATGACAAGCTCCGTAGGTCTTCGAATAAGCAATGTGCACGAGTTCGCCATAGGACTATTCCGAATTCAGACCAATTGCGACAAAATATATTATTGCCTTGTGTAAACCTTGAAAGATTTGGTTGATCTATGCCAACCTTTGGGAACACCAAATCGAGTATAACAATTATGTTTTGTGGAATATTTCATCATAAGACATTTAGCCCCAGTTCGGTATTTAATTTGTGCAACTTTTTTAAAGTAACAAAATATTTACCAACTTCCGTAGCTCGTCTGACTTCTCCAGGTACAAGTATGCCCTAATTTGGTTGAGCTTTGTGTAACCAAAGGAAAGTAGCAAACGACATGCCGAACTCCAGACCTTGTACAAATACTGCTGAATCGTTGCCAGCTATTCATTCACAAATCTTTAGATAGGATGAATGGTGGAGATCATCCAGCCCATTAGCCCATTAGATCTTTATAAATAGCCCCATTCTTCAACATGCAGACCTCATCTTCTGCAAGCTATTATCCCAAGCGATTTGACTCCCTAGCTCGGATTCCACATATCTCCGAATCAGAAGCCTAAACCCGAACTCAACCTATCTCTTTGATCAAGTAAGTATGTCAGCCTCTGAACATTCGAATTGCTCCTCAGCTATTAATTAAGCATCTAGGTCAGGAGAATTAGGTAGTCTTAATTCACCGAACTCGGTCTCTAGTGCTTTAGGAGAACCTAGAATGATAGAAAACAGAACTACGGATGATAACACTGCAACAACAAGCTATGGAATAAACGACCTCTCCTTTAAGACAACCATCTCTGCAGCTCATGCTGCAAATGAAAATACCGAACTAGGAAACACTTGAAATGTTGTTGGAGAACCCATATCTAAACTAGATACCTTAGATTCCACTCTTTCTTATAATGAAGTAGAAAATCTAGCACGGCGAATTTTTATCCTTGCCGACATAGGAGCCTGAACTCCGTTTCCTGGTGAGGTTGCTAGCCGACCTCCAAAGGGTTTTATTAGTGTTTTTGCCGAGCATTTCATATGAGGGTTAAGATTTCCTCTTTCTGACTTTCTGAAAGCCATTTTGAGGGAATATGCTATTTCCCTCGCTCAATTTACTCCCAACACCATCCAAACTTTGAGGGGGTTTGAGATGATCTACCAATACTTAGGCATTTTATGTACCACTTCTCTATTTTGATATATATATATATATATAACCTAAAATCCTCAGGTCGGGACCTTGGATGGTTTTACTTTACCCGTTGTAGAGGTGAGGTAGAAGTGTTTGAGGGAAGTCCGAGCTCAATTCACGATTGGAAGGACAAGTTCCTTTTTGTCGGAGCTCGGGCAGTTGAGGAGAAAACCTTTCGGCATTCGGATAAGTCTGTTCCAGATCGGTCACCCAAGAGTACGTCCTCTATCAGGGAATCCTTAGCCAAACTAGAAGCTTTTGTAAGAGAAAATGGCAAACTACGCCTCACTAACATTCCAGAACGGGTATTAGTGTCTTTAAAATTGAGCCCTGCCCAGCTGGGACCTGACCATCAAGATGAAGTGGATAAACTCAGTCATAAGGGTATATGTTCCTTCAAAAACGTTTGTACTTTTGGTAAGATTTGTATACTAAGTTTTATAACCATTTCATAACAATTTCTTTATCTTCTCCGCAGTTATGCAACTCAAGGATATGCTTGGGGGAGTGAAGACGAAGAAGAACCGAGCTCCGAAAACCAAACCAGCTGAAGCTGTATTGGGTCTGGAGTCTCCCTCTGCTCCTTCCTCCCGCATACCCGAGGGGACTAATACTTCTGAGCTCGGGCAATAAGATCGACCGAGCTCCAGTACTACCTTCGGGATAATTGACAAACCGATCAGCCCGAAGGTTACAGCTGGTGTTTCAACTGGTCAATCCTCTATTTCAGCGTCCAAGAGCCATAAAAATAAGAAGCGAGCTGAGGAAGCCTTGGCTGAAGTTAATAAGAAATTGAAGACCATCTCGGAGCTCTCAGGCCCTTCACTATTCGGGAAACTGGTTGTACCGAGATACACCTTTGGAGAGGATGTAATCGAGGTTCTTGAATATCAGCTGCTTCTGAACTGGGGGTTGACCGAGAATGATCGGCTATTTGTTGACACCTCGCTTGAATTCGTGAAGGAAGCTGTCCCACCTCGGGATAAAGAAGCCCTTCACAGTTTTGAAAAGCGAGAATTGAGGCGACGAACTGCGTTAGGAGTGTCTCAGGTTAATATTACTTTCACTCCTGAGCTCTGATTAATATTATAGACCCATATATTTTATTTCATATATCCTTGTTACACCATTTTAATTTTTATTTCACAGAGCTTGGCTCTGGTCGGGAAACTGATTGCTCGCTCAGAAAACGATGAAGCTGTGATTAGCAAACTCCACACCGACCTAAAGTCTTCGAAATCAAAACGAGACAAGCTGGAATCCTTCAATCAGAAGCTCGGGTATAGGGAATAGAATTTGAAAATCGAACTCGGGAAAGTCAGGACGCACTGAAGAATGCTGAAGAGAAAATTGTGAAGCTAGAGGCTGATAACCTCCAGGTGAAACAGTAACTTTTGGCAGAGCAAGCTAAAAAAGCCTACTTCAAGGGTGAAGGTGTGTCTCAGCTCTTCCACCGAATATTCTGTTCAGACAAGTTTGGCAAATTCCTTGGAGACATAATGACTCCAGCGAAGGATTACGGCTACCACCTTGCTTTGGCGCACTTGAATTCTAAATATCCCGATCTCGGGATAAAGATGGAACCTGGCTATGACGAGGGATGTGATGCAGACATGGACGAGAAGCTTGACAAGCTAAAAGATGGAAAAATTGTGATTCCTATCGAGTCGTTCGTTCCGTCATCTCCGAAGATCGACTGGATATCTGAAGAAGCGGTGGACGCCAATCCTGTCGACGAGCCTACCCGAGCTGAAGACACTGCTCAACTTTAATTATTAAGAATTGTAATAATTTTAGATATTGACAAGTGTAGCGCAGCTCGGAATACTTTAAGTATTTTTATGACCTGCGATTGACAACTATACTTATGAATTCATAAATATATTTCCTCAAGTATTTTTCAAATCAGAATTCTTTGTCTGCGTTATCCAATTAGAATTTGTCATTTTAATCTCCGAGATTGTCTGTTCGTCACCAACTAATTGTACCGAACTCCGTAGTTCGATTTTTAGTTCGTACAATTTTTAAGAACTTAAGTTCTTTAAACTATTTTTCCCGAAATTAAAATCTTGCGTTCGCATTTGCAAAGCTAATATCTTTATTTTTCATTTTGAATGAAAACACGATTTCCATAGTTCGGATAAATGCATTGTCGACTAATGCTTCCAAACTTTGTTTCCTTAAAATCAAAGACCGAATGTAAGCAAACAACATGGTCTAAAAACACCATTTTTAGAACCTAAGTTCTTTAAACTGGTTTTTCCAAGGTTGCGACCCTCTGTTTAATAATTAATCTCGTAAATGAGCTACTACTCATTTTTCTGACTTATCTTTCCCGAGAACATATGGGATTGTGATTCAGAGATGAACGTGTTCATCTCCGTTCGATGATTCTCAAAAACATTTGAGATTTAAATAGCATGCTTTTATTTTTCTCTCTTTCCGAAATTAGAGTATTTGGCAATTCTGCAAAAATAAGAATGAACCAAATTCGATGAGATAAAAAACGGTGTCGATAAATAACACTTTTAATATCCTAAGAAATAACGGGACAATATGAAAAACCAAACTGCACATCTTATTTACTATCTAATCGGTCTAAACTGAATTGTGCAGCTCTTTATTGCTACTATAGTATTTAAAATGGCTAAATATAAAACTTTCTCAAATGAGCAATATTCCACATTCTCGAAATCATCTTCCCATCTAGAGTTGATAGCTTGTAATTCCTAGCTCGTCCAATTTCAGCGACTTGGTATAGTCCTTCCCAATTTGGGTCTAGCTTCCGACTTCTTTCTGCGTTGCTTATTTTATTTTTCTTCATCACAAGATCTCCGGGTCGGAAATAAGTGCTTTGAACCTGTTTATTATAGTATCGTGTCATATCTGACTTATACTTTGCTTCTCGAATAAACGCGACCTCTCTCTTCTCTTCCATCAGATCTAGGTTGAGGAGTAAAGCTTCATTATTCGTGCCGTGCTCATGATTAAGCACTCTGGTACTCGGAAGGCCTATCTTGGCTGGGATAACTACCTCAGATCCATACACCATGCTGAATGGAGTTTCTTGTGTAGCTGTCCTCGGGGTAGTTCGATAGGCCCATAAGGCCACAACACATTCGGTAGGTTTACTACCCATTCTCCTTTGGCATTTTGTAACCGAGTCATTAGTCATTGGATAGTAATTCTATTTATCACCACGGTTTGACCATTAGCTTGAGGATGAGCTACGGAGGTGAAGTGTTGATGAATCTTGAGTTCTTCACACCAATTCTTAAATGGATCGCTTGCGATCTGTGTACCATTATCGGACACTATAATTTTTGGTATCCCATACCGACAAACACTATTCTTCCAGAAGAACTTTAATATATTCTTTCCGGTTATTGTTGCTAATGGCTCCACTTCGATCCACTTCGTGAAGTAATCGACTGCCACTACCAAGTAATTGACTCATCTTAGAGCTTCTGGAAAGGGACCGCGATGTCTATCCCCCATTGCATAAACAGCCAAGGACTTTGCATAGTTACCATTTCGACCTGATGTATATGATGAATCATTGCTTGCTGCTGACACTTAACACATTTCTGTACCAAGTTATGTGCGTCAAGATGAACAGTGGGCCAATAGTATCCTGCTTGGATAGCTTTTTTAGCTATCGTCTGAGCTCCTTCATGACTGCTACACGACCTTTCATGGATTCACCTTAGTACATATTCTGCCTGAGTCAGACATACGCATCTCAGCCATGGCGTTGGGTATCATTTCTTGTATAGAACCCCATCCTTCATTTCATACCTAACAGCTTGGATTCTTAATTTCCGAGCTGCCACTCTGATGCTTGGGGCTTCTCCCGAGCTGAGGTATTTTATTATTGGGGTCATCCAATTTTCTTCTTTCTCTTCAATGAGTTGAACTGACATCTCATCAATACTTCGAGCTCCCAACACTTCTACCAATAAGTGCTTAGTCAAATGTGCATAGGCGGATGATGCTAACTTGCTGAGGGTATCAGCTCGTTTATTTTGAGCTCGCGGAATTCTATCAACTGTGAAGAGATCAAATCCCTTAGCGATTTCTTCCGCCTTCTCTCGATATCTTTTCATTATTAAGTCACGAGCTTCATATCCCCTAGTTACTTAGTTTACAATGAGTTGTGAGTCACTGTAAACCTGTAACTCTCGAGCTCCCATCTCCTTTGCCAATTTCATACCCGTTATGAGGGCTTCATATTCAGCTTCATTGTTGGTTGCTTTGAAATCAAAGCGAAGAGCATACGTGAACTCCTGACATTCAGGAATTTTCAAAATCAGACCTACTCCAGATCCTTTTTCGCTAGAAGCTCCATCCACAAACAATACCCAAACGTTGGTAATTATATTTGCAACAATTTCCATAGGTTTATTTGTATGACCTGGTGTCTGAACATCCCAAGCTTGCGGTGTTTCGGCAATAAAATCAGCTAGAACTTGGCCTTTAATTGCCGACCTCGGTACAAAAGTTATATCATGTTCACCTAACTCAATTGCCCATTTCATCAGACGACCTGAATGGTCGAGTTTGTGCAATACTTGCTTCAAGGGTTTATCGGTGAAAACCCGAATAGGATGAGCTTGAAAGTAGGGGCGTAGCCTCCGAGCTGCGATAACTAATGCCAATACCAATTTTTCAAGACCTGGGTATTGTTGTTCCGCTCCTTGCAATGCTTTGCTCATATAATACACCGACTTCTGAATATTATTATGTTCTTTCATCAAAACTGCACTTACCGCTTTGTCAATTGCAGCTAAGTACAGAGAAAGAGTCTCGCCATGAACAGGAATAGCTAGGGATGGTAAAGCGCATAAGTACTGCTTGAGTTCTTCAAATGCATTTTGACATTTCTCTGTCCATGAAAAATCCTTTGTTTTCTTCAATGTAGCAAAGAATGGCAAGCAACGCTCAGCTGATCTAGAAAGGAACCTATTCAACGCGGCCAAACGTCCAGTTAAAGTTTGAACTTCATGGACATTCCGTGGTGAGGTCATTTTTAGAATTGCATCCACCTTCTCAGGATTTGTCTCGATACCACGCTTTGAAACCATATATCCCAAGAATTTTCTCGATCTAACTCCAAAAGTGCACTTCTTGGGATTTAGCATTAGACCTGTAGATCTTAAAGTCTTGAAGGTTTCTTTGACGTCAGCTAGTATATCTACCATTTTCCTACTTTTAATGAGTAGATCATCAACATACACTTCAATGTTACGGCCGATCTGAGAATCGAACACTTTGTTCATCATTCGTTGATAGGTCGCACCCGCATTTTTTAACCCGAAAGACATTTTTACATAACAGTAGATGCCTTTTTCAACTATGAAAGCGATTTTCTCGGCGTCCGATTCATCCATGAAGATCTGATAGTAGCCCTTATATGCATCATGAAAATAAAGCACCTCATACCTTGCGGTTGCATCGACTTTCTGATCAATCAGATGTAAGGGATAAAAGTCCTTCGTACATGCCTCATTTAGGTTTGTATAATCAATACACATTCGCAATCCTGCATCTGGTTTTTTTTACCATGACTGGATTAGCAAGCCAGGTCGGATAGAAGACCTCTCGGATAATTTTAGCGTTGAGAAGTTTATCCACTTCGTCACAAATAGCTTTATTCCTATTCGGAGCACATGGCCATTTTTTCTGCTGAACTGGAGGTATCTCAGAATCTACATTCAACTTGTGTACTGCAATAGTTGGCAAAATGCCTTTCATATCCTCAGGTTCCCATGCAAAAACGTCTTTGTACTGCTGGAGTAAATTGATGAGGGATTGCTTCACTTATTGGGGCAAAGCCGCGCCTATCTTCACAGTCCGATCTGGGAGTGTTGAGTCAATGAGTACTTCTTCTAGGTCATCCATAATCCTTCCATGATCTCTGGAGTTCATCAACTCTAGCCCAACTTGGGATTCATCTACTGTAGGCGGCAGCTCTCCAGCAATACAATTTATCTTCGATGCCGTGGTCGTTTTATTTGCGTCTCTCAAAGCAATTATATGACATTTCTTTCCATATTTTGATCACCTCGGATAGTAGCGATCCCTTCAGATGTGGGGAACTTCATGACCATATGATAAGGCGACCAGATGGCCTTGAGTTGAACCATTGTTAGCCTTCCGAGAATAATGTTATATGGGGAGGTAATATTATGAACTGCAAAATTAGTGTATATTAACCTATCTTTCGGAGCTTCTCCCAAAGTCACGGGTAAAGTAATTGTACCAATGGATTGCGTTGCTTCTCCTGAAAATCCAATCAGTGGGCCAGGACATTTCTGCGGCTGCTCTCGCGGAATTCCCAATTTTTCAAAAGCATTTTGATAAATAACATTTGAAGAACTGCCATCATCCACATATACTCTATGGACTTCCTTATTGGCCACAATTGCTTTTATTAACAAAGCATCGCAGTGAGGAAACTTACTTGGAACAACATCATCCTCCGAGAAAGTAATAACTTCGGAGTGCTTGAAACGCTTATGAACTGGCTCTTGCTCGGGAATTTGTCGTGACAATGATTTTCGTGCCGATCTAGATTCACCAATCAGACCTCCCACAATGGTATGAATTACACCCGTTATATTCTTGTCTTCCTCATTGAGTTTAACATACCCATCCTCCTTAGGCTTCTTATCATTATCAGGTCGTCCTCTATCCTGAGATCGGCCTCTTCGGCGACCTTCTGATATGCCTGTTGCACAAAATCGCGAAGATGACCACTTGGGATGAGTTCATCTATTTCCTTCTTCAGGTCTCGGCAATTTTCAGTATCATATCCCTTTTGATCATGAAATTACAAAAGAGTCCCTTATTTTGTTTGCCGTCAGGAGTAGTCATCTTCGGATATGATTTTAGTAACCCTTTCTTTTCCATAATAGCTAGCATCTCAGTTCGGGTATGAGGAGCTGAGGGACCTTTGTAATCATTTGATTTTTGAGATTGAGGTTTATCAAAGGATAGCCTATCAAATACTGGAGTTCGCTTACCTCCAGCTCCAGATTTGCTATTATAATTATCCTTCTTTTTCTCAGAACCTCGACTCATATCTCATTTTGTTCTATCCGCAACTTCTCCTTTAGCGAACTTGTCAGTTCGG
This sequence comes from Ophiorrhiza pumila, assembly GCA_016586305.1. Classification (NCBI taxonomy): domain Eukaryota; kingdom Viridiplantae; phylum Streptophyta; class Magnoliopsida; order Gentianales; family Rubiaceae; genus Ophiorrhiza; species Ophiorrhiza pumila. The sequence goes on along the minus strand of BLIW01000009.1, from coordinate 38,479,917 downwards.
TCCATCAGCTCATGCATATCCTTAGGTGGATCGGTGACTAACTTCCGAAAAAGTCTTCCAGGTCGTAATCCTTTAATAAAGGCACCAACCAGCACATCTTCAGATCGGGTTTTGACTTGCACACTTTTGTCGTAAAACTGATCAACGTATTCCTGAACTGATTGTTTTCACCTCACCGAATATTCAAGAGCTCGGCGGAAGACTTGTCAAATTTCTTCCTTTGCAAGAATCTCTCGTAGAAGAGCTGAGAGAGCTGCTCATAGGAAGAAATTGAAATGGGCTTGAGACCTTCAAACCAACCACGCGCTTTTCCAAGCAGAGTTGTTTCAAAGGCCTGACACATAGTCGCATCCGACGCTTGCTCAAATATCATAAGCGACGTAAAACGTGCTAGATGATCCCTTGGGTCAGTATCTCCAGAGTACATCCCCACAGACGACCCCAATTTGATGAAGTCAGATTTCACCGAGTGCTGTGAGGTCTCCCTGAGGTCACGTGCACCTTGTATAGTCACCTGTACTCTAGAAGACCTCCAACACAGATGTCAGAAATACCCCCGGGCTGTACCGGGGAGTATGCTCTGACGCTCAAGTCAGTTTGGGACCCTGAACTATAAGCTTAATACGTAATAAAAGTTGTAGAGAAAGTAACCTTACCAGGTGATAATAAGTTACTTTTATAGAGTCGTACCTAGTAGAGTTCCAGTAGGATTGGAACTCCTCAATTCACCAGTAGACCTATCCCGAAGAACTCGGGTTCAGATAGAATATGTACAAGTAGAGTCCTAGTACAATTCCATCCTTATCACCATTGGCGTGTCGTTTTTGTACCAAATTTAATTCTTACTCTAAAGATTACAATAGTATAATGGGAGTAATGTCGATCCCACGAGGAACAACAAATTTTCTTAATTAATCAATTTGCAATTGTCACCATAATTAAAATCATAAAGAAATTAATACGTAGGAAAATAGATAAATTCACAAATTAATAAACAAGAAATTAATATCATAAAAAAACTGAATTAAATTACTTAAAATAAAATTCTGGCAAAAAAGCAATCAACACCAATTTTTATAAGTTGATCATTGACGCAAAATTAATAATTCAATTTTCAATCAGTCAGTTATAAGACACCGAGAATCAGCTCCGACGTGTCTCAATCTTTCCTTACTTATTCGATAATGGACAAGTATCAGCTTAATCCACTATTCCCTATTTCTAACACAACCAGGCCGGAATCAGCCGATCACCCAATTCAACATTAGAAAAGCATTAATTCTTAGAAAGACCCAACTTTAACAAATTAAGTTATGATCAGCATACAATAATCTGTTAACCAATTGTCTCCATCTACCGAGACAGCAGCTTTGTCACTAATTAATCCTACTAATTCAATCCAGTGATTTAATTAGAGATTAATTGACTCTACCTAATTTTATTAAAGTTGATCAGGCTTTAATCCAATTAAGTAATGAACGTTATTCACAGAAAACTCTTGGAATTGAATAGAAAATCATTGATTAACACAATTTGATCTCACAACTTAATCATAATTAGTGTTTCTTACTTAAAGCCAGAAAAGAAACTACTCACTAAACATAATAAGAATACAACATGAATTAAAAGAAATAAATTAAATTAAGAAAATCAAACCGAGCCGCCCGTCGTTTGGCCAAACGACGGGCTGCTGTTCTTGTTCTCTGTAAAACTGCAGAACTTCAAATCTGAAAACTGCGCCTAATGCGCTAAAAGAATAAAAGATAAAAGATAAAAGATATCCCTCTCTCTAATTATCCCCTTTACTTAAATAGACGAGAAAGCACACAATTTCCTAAATAAACTCAATAAAGAAATCTTCTAGTTTCCTAAAATCACTCAACCACATGCGGTTATAACCAAACATCTTTCTAAAACAAATTAATCCACCATTAGTTACTGTCAACAAATCCTTTTTAATATCTTCAAGCAAATCTGATTGCTGTCCTTAATCTTCACTGCTAAATTTAATCCTTCAAATCTTCCCAAGAATTCTCTTAAATTTATCTTTCAATTGACAATCTTCCTTCAAGTTAGAAACCTCCAAATCCTGTAGTAAATAGACCAATTAAATAAGATTTCACCCATCAAACACATTAAAAAGTGTATAAGAAATATGAACTATTATGCTCTCATCAACCACTTACTACTATAAATACCCAATCCCATGTACATGAAAGGGGGTTGAAGTCTGGGTTTATGCTATCATTCCACATATATATATCTATGATTAAAAAAGGAGTCTAACTTAACCATCAGAGCCTTCCCGAAAAATATCCCGTGCAGCTCGTTCCTCCAAGTTTTGCACGGAGTCCGATCACTCTGGTCAAAAGAAAAGATATAGACAACAGCCCTCTCTCTCAAGATAATATAGAAAATAATATTTTGGGTCAAAAGAAGGATCCAAACGGCAACCCTCTCTTTCAAGATAGTGTAGGAAATGGTATTCTCCATCTCTAAATCAACTCCCTCTTTCGAGATGAATTCTTTCGAAATGGAGTCTAGTCAAAAGAAGAAGTTCAAACAGTAGCTCTTCTTCCCAAAATAGTGTAGAAAATAGTAGACGATTTGTAATAGCACAGAATACAAACATTTGTAATGAGATGCCTTGAACACTTTCAAAACAAAACCTCAATGAAAACCCTTCATAATTAAGAGCACTTCAACGGCCACATATTATGAAAACATTTTATTTTATTACTCACGTTCCCACTCACCCTTACATCTTATGTATGCAAACTCACACCAAATGCGAGGAGTTCGAGAGGTATCTAAATGATCTATTCCTAACCAATCCATCAAACATGGGTTAATTCTATAAAAGCTTTTAAAAGGTCAATTAACTTATACAATACAAATTAATTAAAAGGACAAAGTTGGAGATATGGAGGTTTTCATTAGGGTTTCAACACCCATATTTGAGATAGTGTAACCATCCATTATACCAGGGGAATATTGTGAGAGATTATTTATCTATTTTTTCTTTTATTTTTAAAGATTAAAAATATATAATTACCCTTTAACATAATGGATAGCTTACTTCAAATTTAACCATTTTGAAAAATTGTCCATTTTTTTTTTGTATAAATGGAAATTCAGCTTGAAAAATGTTTCTTTCTTTTAGCACCTTATTATACACAAAAGATAGTGGAGAGAAACTTTTCAAATTATCTCCTTCATTTTACAAACTAGTATCTTGTTTTCGTTTTTTTTTCTCTACCCATACAATTAAGTATAAACTCTCTTAATAATTGTGGCTTGTCAAATCTAAGAAATCCAATTCCGCATGGAGATTGTAAATGGTGTCCTAATGATACAAGCTAAGTTGATTTAAAAACTTGCTAAATTAGGAAAGAGATGGAAAAGAGGATGATAACAAGATGGAAAATGCCAACTTATGTAAAATTGGTAAAGGATAATTGCAAAAATTCTCTTTTACATTTATTGGGAAAACTTTTTTTCATTGTACTAATATTTAAAATAATACAATTTTATTACTCACATTAAAAAATTATGCCAAATTTATCTTTCCATCCAGTTTTGTTTAATTTTTTAACAGAAAATATGTATATGTGCATCATTTGATGATGACAAGTGTATATTTGTTTATTAAAAAAGTTAGATGAAAGTAGATAAAAGAACCAACCTAGTATATATTATTAGCGTGAGTGGAGAAATTACATTATTTTAAATGTAAGTGAATAAAAAAAATTCTAAAAAGTATGTGGAGGACCTTTTTTTTGTGGCAATTTTCCCAATTGAAAAGGACCTCTTGCAGCCACCAAATTTATTTTCATGTTTTCATACAGCATCTTCATCATTAGTCAACAATGGCAATGGCTACTAGTGAAACTCCATACTTGATAATATATGCATGCTAATTAATTCTAAAAGATCAATCATTTGTAATTATTTATAGTCTTATCTAGCCATGATTGTGTATTTAGACACTCAATACTAAAGAAAAACACTTTTTTTTTGTTTCTTTTAATTAGCATCTCCAGCTAGTGATATCTTTTTGGCCATTTTTGAGAAGCAAGAAAAAAGCAGAATAAAATGTAGAAATTATTATTCAATTGAAATGGGATTTGATAATGGATTGCAATATTTGAACTTTGTTTAATTCAATCTAAAGCATACCTAATTTGGCATTTCTTTGATTAATTGATTTGTTCTAAAACATAAATAATTTTCCTAATTCTGGGTTTTTTATTCTTTGCCAAGCTTTTGATCAATTTTTTTTCTTGAAATACTAATTTTTGAAAGTTCAAGCCTTCAAGGGCCATGATAGTAAGAGCTCCCTTGTTGAATTTGACCTCATCATTAGGATTTTATTTAATTGATTTTTTTTCCACAATAGCTTGCTACGATAAAATATATACAACTGAATTTTGATGCAAATGTACCAAATTTGATTAGATTGTATGCTTGTTCTTCACCTCAATATACACAATAAGCAAAATTGTGTAATTTTGAATACAGGGTGTAAGATATTATTGCATGTTTCAAACAATATAAGATTTTGTAAATTTCTGTTTCAATATAAAACCTTAAAAAGTTGTATACAATTTTATTCCACTTTTACATGTTTATGACTAAACCAAAATAATATAATTATATGCTCATTCAATTTATTCAATTCAATAATTCGTTTAAAATAAAAATTAATAATAAGAAAGAAGTGTGGAAGAAGAACTCGCGTGCAATTTTCCTTGATTTGCTTTCCACCAACTAAAACAAACTTTTTCATTTTTAAAATTTTACCCACTAAGCACACCATCGTCGACACTGAATAAGAAAACACTAAAGCAAATTGCATTTATGGCAATAATTTATTGTTCTTGATTCGTATCAAAAATATTTTATAGTTCAACTAATATTTTACAATAAATACTTGAATTGTTCTGCAACTTCAAATGATGAAATAGTCGTAAGAAACCAAATCTATTGATCCACCTAACTCAGAGGAATCCCACTAGCATGGGAGAATAAATATAAATATTTTGGAGAATTTTATAGATTTATCCCACTAGCATGGGAGAATAAATATAAATATTTTGGAGAATTTTATACATTTAAATCCACTTTACCTTTCTCTTAATGGAAATAAAAGAACGACCCACATGAACCCACAAAAAGTCAAATTTTATCAAAGTTTTCGATCATCAATAGAGCAAAAATTATTATATTTGAAGAATTTCTGGATTTTTAAAGATTATAGATAATTAATTGTATTGGTTTGATTTTGGCAACCATACAATAATCATGTCGAACTACACGAATAAGGAACTACAAAATACTTTCGAGATGTTTTTGAAATTTTTTTTCAAGGGTTAATTATATTTATTACCCCTTAGATTAAATTCTATTATAGAACGAATTTTTACCTTTTTGAATATTATAGTAGTCTCTCTTAACTGACCAAAGGTATAACAAATCTTTCCTAAGTATTTTTTTTTCATAATTATTTTTACCCACCTTTCCTCCCACTCTTACAACATATGCAAACCCTAAATTTTAAGAGTTGGTTTTATGTTTCATATATGAAATATGTTTTATATATGAACCCATTTCACATAAAATTTTGTAAAAAAATTCGAATTCTAGATCTGGAGATCGAGAGGAATATCTCCTAACGATTGACTAAATTTATCAATACATTTTTATTGTGATTTAAAATTCTTATAATAAATTTTAATCACAAAGAGATAAATGTAATTCTTTTAAAACTTTGACTTCAGTTTTTTTCGTTACTTCTATTAATAGACGTTTGGTCAAGGAGATTGACAGTAATTTCCTGAAGCTACAAGGTTCATTGATTTTTTTTCTTTAAACGCACACACCTTCACATGCATCACCAAAGAATCCAAGAAATCTGTGAGGAACTGGCCTTATTAGTTAAGAATTCAGAGTGGTAGAGAGAGAAGAAGAGATCAAGAAATTAGGGAAAGTAAGATTTAGGGAAGAAGATTCCAGAATAGTATTCTACTTGCATAACCGACATTGTGATCTCCCACAGCTCTTATAGTGTTGTTAGAATAATTACTCCTAATAGAATTGACAAGTCAGCAAAGCTAATAAAATGTCAACTACAATACTACCTAATGACAACACTGAAAACGTGCTTATTGATACACTGAAAGCGTGTTTTACACTGTATAGTTCATGACAACTACCATCCGCTGCAAAAATCAGTCTTGTCCTCAAGACTGAAAATTTGGAAATTGTAAATGAATAAAGCTGATGTCCTCCCATGTAGCTTCTTCAGCTGGTACATTTTTCCATTGAATTAACACTTGAACAACTGGTTCCTGATTCTGAAGTAGCACCTTATGTTATAGGATACACTCAGGTTCCACAATCACCTAATCATTCAACCCAGTAGTTGGTAATTAAATAGATACTACAATCTGTTGATTTCCAATTCGTTTCTTCATAAGGGAAATATGGAACACGTGGTGGATTCTGGAGCCTGGAGGTAGTTACAATCGATGAGATACCTGTCCAACCTTTTCTATGATAGGAAAAGGTCCAAAGAATCTGGAGCTAAGTTTAAGATGATGTTTAATAGAAACAGAAGTCTGTTGATAGGGCTATAACTTCAAATACACTAGATCCCCTACTTATAAGGTCCTCTCTGTTCTATGAGTATCAGCAAATATTTTCATTCTTGCTTGAGCTTTAACCAAGCGTTCCTTAAGGAGCTATAACATGACTTGATTATCATGGACCATACGAGCAGCAGCAGGGACTATAGAGTCAAAAAAAGTACCTAAAGGAATGGACTTTGAAACATAACCATAGAGAGCTTCAAATGGAGATTTTTTAATACTAGCATAAACGGAGCTGTTTGGAAGGCTTATCGCGTACCTCTACAATTTTACCCTAACACTACTGTAGTAGCGGTGAGAGGGATCGTTCCACAGAGAAGGGTTGGTTGTCAAGAGATTGTTTGTTCTAATAGTCTAAGATGCATAAAATGCAATAAAAGAAGAAACATATGCATGCTAATGAAAATAAATGCAAAATGAGAATGAATGCAGAATTTTAATGTTCTAAGTACTGCCTTGAGGGGTTTTATATGCACAGATCTCTTCTTAGTATCACTGGCTAGTGTGTATGCATGAGGGGACTTCTGCTAGTTTCAAGGGATTGATCAACTGGACGGTTCTCTCAACCCCGATCCACTTACTCCTTAAACTTCCCCGGGCAGGGCAAGTTCTTGGCACAAGTTAAACACCCAAATCCCTACTTGATATAGCAATTCTAACCCAATCCTTACATATCTCCCTTGCTAGGGCAGCTAGTTAATTCAAGGGTTCAAATTGCTCTACACAAATACTCTTAAAGTCTTGTCTATAGATTTGGTTCCAATTGTCAGTGGGCACCGCATAATTGTCACCACAAAGAATTCAGATCTTAAGACTCATGCAAGGAAGTTTTCATATTCAGTTCATGTCAAATTCCAGTTTCCTTTGATAGATCTAAAGAAATCTCAATGGATACCGCAGATCAACTTTAGATTTGAACATCATCATACAAGCCCATTGAAATCAAACACTCAATGAATATGAAACACAATAAACACAAATCAATTGCAATTCAAATGTCTCAACAAGTTGAGATCCATACAAGTTAAACCCTTAAGACAGTATGATGTAGAAAGAGAGAAGAGACAGAAAGTCCTAAACTAGCCTAACTCTAAGAACCCTAATCTATCGAGAGTGTTCTTGTGCGGCCGCTTGCTCAAAATCCACCTCCCTCTTCCTTCTTGATGTCCATCTCTTGGTATTTATATCTTTTCTCCCTTTGATGTCTCACAATCAGGATGGCCAAGCATTTTCTTCGGATGGGAGATTTCTCCACGTGTCCTGCAAGATCATCACACTAAGTGAGGTCATCTGCCGTCATGGTGTTGAAGTGTTTGCTTAAGCATTAAGACTTATAATTTATCAAACACTTAGTGAACTAGTGCACTCCCAAATAGCTGTGTTTGTGCTTTGCTTGTGTGCGCTAGGACTTGTGCCTTGTGCTTGTGTGGTCTGTGTTGCTGTGCATGCTAAGTGTCTAATTGGGTGTGAGGTGAAATGCATGAATGTAGTGCAAGTGTGAGAGTGTAGTGAGTGTGGAATGCATGAAGTAGTGTGCGAGTGTGTGCGGACGTGCGTGAGTGTGTGCGAGGTAAGAGTGCTGCCCATGCGCATGCGCGTGCGAGAGCTCGTGCAAGTGTGTGCTGGCGTGCGCAATATATGCTCGCGCCAAGTGTGCCACGTGCCCGCCTTTTGGTGTGTGTGTGCAGGGGCAGGCATCTAGAATGCCCGCCTGCGTGATGTGTGTGCATGGGCGGGCGCCCGCCTATGTCTGCGTGGGTATAGTGCCCGCAGGTGTGTGTGTGAGTGAGCTTGGCAGGCACTTCACGCACCCGCCAGAGTGAGTGTGTGCGTTGTGTATGTGTTTGTGTGCTAAGTGTGTGCTGATGTGCATATTTGTGCTTGTGTGTGTTGGAACTTCACGTAGCGCTTGAGACTTTGTGAGGTGATTGTGATCAAGTGTGTGCTTGCTTCCAATTCATATATTAATCATACCAATTTGCATAGCATTTTCACAACACTTTGACACTTTTCACGATTATCAGATTATGATCATTCCCACACATAAGTCATTCATGAAGCACTATTTTCACTAGAATTTCATACAAAAGCTCAAGTAAGCATAGCAAATAAGTCCGTACTATCCCGACTTATCAACCCCCCACACTTGAACTTTTGCTCGTCCGGAGCAAAATAAAGCAATTACAAGCTCTTCATCCACTTTCACATTCAACACTTGCAACACCATCATCTATCCAATCTTATAACAGAATATTCGAATGCAAAAATTATTCACCAGTTTAGTCTCACAGTTCATCTAAGTCATACTAATTGTCAACTAAGGTGCAACGAATAAAGACCAAACCGCCAATGTGATGTGTGTGCTGAGAGCTTTCTATACACTTTCCCTGTTTATGCAAAGTACTCAAGCAAACACTTAGATAATAATTCTTGCACTACAATCCTTTTTTCCACACACATAAACACTTCATACTAAAGATAAAAGATAGAGTTTTTCTTCACTAGGGTTGTCCACTTTTCTAATGCACATTAGTGCATGATGTTTTCTTTTGTGATTTATGCCGCGCTTTGGTGCTTGGCTACCAGGGTTTTATGGCTATTTTTTCCTTTTATTTGCCACTGCCTTTTTCTCTTTTGTTCACATCTTTTCTCAAGCATTCCATGTTCATGTGTGTCTTCAATAAACTATATACTCAAAATGCAAGAACAAATGTTTACAAGTAGAATGTACAAACAAGTTAAGAGATACATAAAATCTCTCCTATGTCAAATAGATTGCTGGCATTTCTATCTTACTTTAACATCGCACTTTAGTCAGCAACTCGCATGAATCAAATGAATTCTGTAAACTAAAAATAAAAATTTCGCATGCATGAACAGTTGAGTAACAATGATAGATTGGACAATGGTATTGGAAGTGCTGATGTGCAAATGAATTGAGACAATTTTCACACAACACAACAATACACTTCACATTTATCGCACTTGAAATAGAAAGCACATAACGAGGCTAGTGCTAGTCACTGCCTGTTTTCTTCCCAACACTCAGCACAGAGTTACATCTCCTACATGATTACTAATCTAAACACACCACCACTCTTTCTTCCCTTAACACACAAACAACATAACAAATTTAAAACAAAGGCACATTTCGGTACCGCTACAACACCATTTTTCAAGCATCACAACACATCATCAAATAAAATATCACCAGCTCCACCGTAACTAATCAAGCAAGCACATAAAAAATAATTGTAGTCATAAAGGAAACAAGCATCTGAATTCTCAAAGGCATAAACCATAGCAAACATTCCCTCTCCCACACTTAAAATTTACATTGTCCCAATGTAAAGAAAATGAATAGGTTCAGGAACTCCCTTATGTTTGCAGACTATGACATCCAATGTTTGCTGGTTTGAGTGCCCTTGTCCTCAGCTTTCCCTTCATGACTGTAGTCTTTTAAACTCCATATACACCATGCTCAACAGCTTTGGTTCTCCTTTGGTCAGCCTTTGCACTTGCAGACCTCCACACTTGGACTTATGAATCCTTGCATTAAAAGCACACAACTCACTATATGTATAAATCATACATTCATGTAGCACACTAACCATGTTTTCCATCATAAAGTAGAACTTCATGCAATAAAGGTGTCCCAATAATGCACTATGTTCATGGCACGTTTAAACTTAACACATGGTTACCACTTCACATTTCCTACAATATGCATGAAACCCAACCAACTAGACTACATTCACCTCCAATAAGACCATGAAAGTTCAAGAAGGTATTTCCAACAAAGAATAGAATTCAATAAATCACAAGGGAATGAGCTCATACCATATACTGTGAAAATATGGGTGAATAGTGTCTTGTTGGAAATTTGGTGCTAAAGTAGTAATGCTACATAACATGTTGTGAGTGTGTGTGAGTTGTGGCTTATGATGTACAAGGGGGAGTAGAGAAAGAGTGTGGTGTGCAAGTGAGTGCCACACCATGACATTGGGTCTTGGTGGTGTATAATATGTCCTATTAATATCACTTTAACAACACCCCCACACTTAGCATTTGAGTGACTTTTACTTGAAACTCCTGCACACAAGAGACACATTAACTATGTACACAAAAGCAATAGCAAACTAAAAAGTCAAACATCAATTTATTCAAGAGAAGTAGAGTAAGTAGTTCTGGATTTATTCAGTCTTCAGCTGGACTTTATTCATGAAGCCTCCTCCTTCAAGATTCAGAGTAACCATCCCTATACCAGAAGAATACTCTTTCATAAGCACTCTTTTCCCTCTAGTAGGGCACTTGACAAGTATTTTTATGAAAGAGGTGTTGGAGCTCATGCACATGGGTAACAATTTCAATAAATTCCAATTTAAACCATGTATGCTCCCCCGTAGGAAACACCTCCTTTACTTCTTCCACCACATTTGACTCTAAAACCCTGTAAGGCTCAACCACAGTTTGTGCATCCTTGGTCTCAACAAACTCATCAGTAATTTCAAAAATGGATGCATCAACAAAGCAATTCTCTACCATGTTAGCAATTTCTTTACAAAGTATTAAATCCTCATCACACAAACTAACATGGGTACCAATTTGGGTCTTTCCTTTGTTATCAAAACAAGATTCACTATGCACATTTAACAAAGGTATCTCATTGTTCTCCATTTGTTGGCCACCATTTACAGTTTCAGATTAATGCACAATTTCAGGAGTTGGTGCCTCAACAAAGTGCTCAATGATCATGTTGTCAATTTTATTAACCAGTGCAATATGAGTTTCATACATGCTTCCACATCGTTCAATGAGAGGTGTCTCTGTACGATTTATAGGGCACTCAAGGGAAGAAGCATCTAAAGTCAGTCTACCAACATTATTGTGCTCATGGAAACTCATAGAGTTAAGATAAGACTCAACATTGGACACACCGCCCATTTTGACAGTAAGAAACTAAAAGGCCCTAAATTCATCATAAGTAAGCTCATCACTAGAGACATCATTCTCATCAGAATGACTCAAATGTTCATGAACAAAAGAATCATCAATAGAGCACTCACGTACAACATCCCCAACACTTGTAAACTTCAATTCCCTTGGACATTTTAAACTACAATCAACATTTTCATTCATATCAAAATGATTTTCCTTAGGAGTGGGTGTTTCAGTAATGAGAGATGTACATTCTGAGTGGTCTTGAGCATCTAGAACTGGTGTCTCAAGTTGTTCCCATAAGTTGCTCATTAAGGCATTAATTTGATCAAGTCTCTGTTTTTGCCTTTGAGACTCCTATTCCATTTGAGCCAACCTTGTTTCTCTGTATGCACTTCTATCAAGTCTATCCAAAATTTGAGACAACATGTCTTCCAGTTCTTCCTCTTCGCTGAGATAAGACTCATTGCTTTGTGGTTGGTAATGCCATGGTTCCTGGTATATTGGTGGAGAGAAGTTGCCAAATACTCTAGGTGTTGGTCGTGTGTTAACCACCATATTTGGTGGGCAATCATGATAAGGCTCAACAAAGTCCCCAAACCACCTAGGCATACTTGGTCTGTTGTGGTGTGCTCAATTTAACTTCAGTGAAGTTCCAAATCTCCCTGCACTTACCACAAATTGAACACAGTAGACTTGAACCAAAAACAAAAGAAATATGAAGCTAACTAACACACAAAACTAACAAACAAAAAAAAGAAAAACACCACAAAAAACAGAATCACAAACAAAACAACTCAAACTATCAAGTCAAGAGAACAAACAAGTGTGTGCTGGCGCGCGCACTATGTGCGCGTGCCATGTGTGCAATGGGTGGGCACGTTACACGCCCGCCTGTTGGTGTGTGTGTGCAGGGGCGAGCACCTGGTGCGCCCGCCTGCGTGATGTCTACGCATGGGCGGGCAACTCGCGCGTCCGCCTGTGTGTGTGACGGGCCCGCAGTGTGTGTGTGCATGAGCTTGGCGGACACTTTGCGTGCCCACTAGCGTGTGATGATGTGCGTGTTTGTGTTTGTGTGTGCCAAGTATGTGCTGATGTGCGTGTTTGTGTTTGTGTGCTAAGTATGTGCTGATATGCGTGATTGTGTTTGTGTGCTAAGTGTGTGTTGATGTGCGTGTTTGTGTTTGTGTGTGTTGGAACTTCACGTAGTGCTTGAGACTTTGTGAGGTGATTGTGATAAAGTGTGTGATTGCTTCCAATTCATACATTAATCATACCAATTTGCATAACATTTTCATAACACTTTGACACTTTTCACAATTATCAGATTATGATCATTCCCATACATAAGTCATTCATAAAGCACTATTTTCACTAGAATTTCATACAAAAGCTCAAGTAAGCATAGCAAATAAGTCGGTACTATCCCGACTTATCACTGTTATACCACCATTGCGCCATTGCTAACCACTTTTGCCAATGAGTAGACCCCTGTCATACAACGAAGATAGTTTTCCGCACATTGATTGAGCCTCTCCGATTGGCCATCAGTTTGTGGATAATATGAGGTGCTAAGATGTAATTTTACACCCCACAAATGAAAAAGTTCCTGCCAAAACATGCTGGTAAAAACTTTATCCCTATCGGACACAATGGAGTCTGGAAGCCCATGGATTTTGCCAACATTTTCCAAGAACAACTGAGCAATTTCAGAAGCAGTATAAGGGTGCATTAAGGCCACGAAATGAGCAAACTTGGTCAAATGATCAATGATTACCAAAATGACATCACAGTTTTCAGATTCAGGAAGTTGCTCAATAAAGTCTATTGTGATTTATCTCCAAGATTGATCAGGATTGGGTAGGGATTGTAAAAGGCCTGGATATGGAACATTTTCATGTTTACTACGCTGACAAACATCACACCCTTGCACAAAGTAAACCACATCTTGCTTGAGACCAGGCCAAAAACATATTGTTCGCATTCGCTTCTAACAGGGAGTTTGGCCTTAATGACCTCCTACTGCAGAGTCATGAAGAGTACTGATGAGCAACTGTCTAATTCCATTACTCTCGCCAATGTACAACCTCCCTTTATATCTGATAAGGCCTTCAATATACTGATAATGAGGCATACTAGTAGGGTCTAAAATCAGCTGGGCAAATAGATTTTGACTAGCAGAATCATTCTCATATCTCCTTAAAACTTTAGAAATCCAAGTAGGTTGTGTGACTGAAACAAGATTCAATGTTGCCAAAGGAATTGCATGCTCACTATTGTCATTAACATCCCATCCCCTTCTAGAGAGTGCATCTGCCACCCTATTCTCACTTCCTCTTTTGTACTGGATTTCAGAATCCATCCCAAGCAATTTAGTAAGTCATCGATGTTGTAGGCTTGTATGCAGTTGTTGTTCCAACAGGTATTTGAGACTTTGATGGTCCGTTCTAATGATAAAGTGGTAACCTAGCAAATAATGTTTCCATTTGGACACTGCTAAGACTAAAGCCAACAAATCTTTTTTATATATAGAAAGCCCCAAATTCTGTTTGCTCAAAGCTTTGCTCAAGAATGCTATTGGCTGACTTTGTTGCATCAGAATAGCTCTAATACCACTGCCACAAGCATCCGTTTCAATGATGAAATGCTGAGAAAAATCTGGTAGCCTCAAGACTAGAGCTGAGCACATGACTTTTTTTTAACTTCTGCAATGACACTTTGCTTTCTTATTTCACAAAAATCCATCTTTCTGAAGTAGAACAGTTAGTGGTTAATAGATTGTGCCGTAACCCTTAATAAATCGTTTGTAATAACCTACAAGTTCTAAGAATTCTCTTAGACTCTTAATAGTAGTAGGAGTAGGTCACGAGAGGATGCAATCTAATTTAGACCTATCCATACTCACGCCTTTATCACTGATTATGTATCCTAAGTATTCTACTGAACTCTGAGCAAAAGTACATTTTGAGAGCTTGGCATACAACTTGTTAGCTATCAGAATAGCTAAAATAGTTCGCAAATAATCAACATGAGATTCAAGACTAGGACTATAGACTAGAATATCATCGAAAAATACTAGTACAAACTTCCTAAGATGACATTGAAAGATGTCATTCATCAAGGATTGAAATGTGGTCAGAGCATTGGTTAAGCCAAGAGGCATGACTAGGAACTCATCCCTTGATGAGTTTGAAATGCAGTTTTATGCCTATCTATTGGTTTCACTCGTATTTGGTGATATCCTGATCTAAGGTCCAGTTTTGAGAAGAATTTAGCACCAAAAAGTTCAATTAAGAGTTCGTCTATATAAGGGATAGGATATTTGTCTTTGATCGTGAGATTATTGAGTTGACGATAGTGAGGATACCTGTAAGGTCTCAGTTTAAATGGAGTTGCGTTTCCTTTCAAGGGAATGTGATGATCATGTAGTCTTTCTAGGAAAAGTCCTACTGAAATCTCAAAAACATCAGTGAACTGTTTAAGCAGTGCTGATACTTCAGAAGGTACACTTTGCTCCAATGTGGATTCTGATGCTACATTGACTATGTTCAACTGTCTGCGTTTGTCCTCATTAAGATGCTTGAGTTCCTTTCCCCTCACTAGATGCACAGTTGGAAATTCGGCCCTTCCAAACAATGTAAACTGTTCAGCTCCTCTTTGAAATTCCATAGATAATTGTTGGAAATCAAATGTGATAGGACTATAGTTCTTCATCCAATTCACCCCTAAAATTAAATCCCAACTGCCAATGCTCATAACTCTGAGATCAGACATGAAACTATATTCCTGAATCTTCCATTGCACTTTTGGAGCCACAAAGTGACTGACAATCGTATTACCATCTGCTATGGTGGCTCTCATTGTTTTAGCTGCTTCAAAAGGTAGTGAGAGATGCCTTACCACTGTAGAATTGATAAAACTGTGTGAACTACCTGTATCTCTTAAGATATTCATCAACTCATCACCAATCTTTCCTTGAATCAATATTGTCTTCTGATCTAACATATCTGACAGAGCATTTAAGGAAACATCTATATTGATTCCAGAATTGCATGTATGCTTGTTCTGTTCTCCCAAGACATCTTCAAATTCTTGATCTTCATCATCTTCCACTATAATGAAATTTACATGTGCTAGTTTACACACATGACCGAATTCATACTTTTCTCTACATTTGAAGCAAAGGTCCAAGTTCCTTCGATGTTGAATTTCCTGAGGCAAAATCTTTCTGTTTTCCTGTGGACTCTTCTTATCTCCCTTATTATCTAGCTTAGGCTTATTTCCCATGTAGCCCACTCTCTGCCCCATATTACTTTGTTCCATCCCAATTTTAAAATAATTCTTGGATTTTTTGTTGTTGATATCCAAGTGCTGCTCTTGCAATATAGCCAATTCATACGTTTCTAAGATTTACCTAGGTTTAAATATCTTGATTACAGGTTTGATTTCAGCCTCAATCCACTTATAAAACTGGAAATAAAATAAGTTTCAGATAATTTGGGGTCCTTTATTAACATTAATGATCTAAGTTCCTCAAACTTTTCTTGGTATTCTATTACTGAACCATCCTACATCAATTTGTTGAACTCCTCAACAACATCCTATTAGTATATTATTATGTCTAAAATAGGAGGTTATTGTGCATATCTTTTGAGGAATATTTTTTCGGAATATGTTTCCTTAATTTAGCCTTTGTATTTTAGGTAAATATACCTTTGTGATTAGGTGATTTTTTTAGGAGGATAAACCGAGCCTTTAAGAGCAAGGATTCTCTTCACCTTTCTGTAATATATATACACCTTTATTGTGAATGGAAAGAGGCAGAGATTGAGTGGAGAATTTGTCATGGTATCAAAGAGTGGGGAAAATCTAGAACACACATTTTTTTACAGTACTTTAGCCTCAATGAGAGATCATGGCTGGCAGAGAGGAAGAAAAGAAAGGAGATGGTGACAAAAGGGTGGATATAACATATCATCTTGGATTGAGTGATGGTCTGGGAAACAACATTACCCCAATTCAATTACGTGGTGAGAACTATGATGAATAGGCGAGGGCAATTTGAATCTCGTTAAAGGTGAAGAGGAAATTTGGCTTTGTGTAAAGGACGGTTCCAAAGCCAACAACAGAGGAGAAACTTGAGGATTGGATAGCTGTGCATTCGATGTTGGTATTGTGGCTTATCAATACCATTGAGCCATCTGTTCGGTCGACACTTGGAGAATATGATGATGCACAACTCCTGTGGAACAATCTCAAAAACAGGTTTTGTGTAGTGAGCGGCACTGGTGTATGCCAATTGAAAATGCCATTGGGGAGTGCAAACAAGGAATAACCGAGACTGTGGCAATTTATTTTGGTTGTTTGTCAAAAATCTGGGACGAACTGATCATATATATGAAAGTGCCAGTTTGTAAGTGTGGAGGTTGCACGTGTAATGTGAAACCCAAAAAAAAAAATTGAACATGTTAATAATATTGATGGTATTAGTATTATGCATGTTATCGTAGTTTTAAATTTAAAATACCATATGTTATATCAACGTCCCGTGTGAATTAAGATTACAAGATAAGCACCATAGATAATGAATAAACTTAGAGCTTAAATTACAATTGTTATTAGGTTGCCAGGGTTTAGTTTTGATATTCCAAAATTTTAATGGATAAATGAACTTAGATATTATTAAGCATATGTGTGTCATCGTAAACTTTAAATTTTAGACAATTATTTTTGCAAAGCATTTTCGTAAGAATTAATATTTCATAATTTAAGACCCTAGCTAATTTTAGGAATATAATTAACACTAAATCTAGGCTAAAACAAATGTTCTTCAAAATATAAGGACTAAAGAATAAATTAGAAAATTACTTTAAAAATAAGAAAATTAAACATATATATAAACATGTAAGTCTTAATGTTTACACGAGTCATCTGACTAAGCCAGAAATAAGGCTGTAAGCCTTATAGCTAAAGAAATCCAAAAGGAAAGGGGGCGCGCGGGGATAAACAGAAGCGGGGAAAAAGAAGAAGAAAGAATGGAAGAGAAAGGGAAGAGAAAGCGAAGAGAAAGGAAAGAGCAAGAAGGAGAGAAAAGAAGGAAAGAAAATAAAACAATCAACATGCACAACCATTAACATTGGTTAACTCGTCATGAAAAAAAATCACAACAGGTGGGGTATTCATCAGTTTTTGTTTAATTCTGAACTTTATCTTTTAGACAATATTGAATTGAGAAGAACTACTTCTTTTGTCACAATCTTGTTTCTTGTACTATGCTTGTTATGAGTTTCACTGGGATGTGTTAATACACTAACACTAATATTGTCTTGTGGAGCGAGTTTGTTTTGTTTGTGTGGAGTTAGAGTGTGTCTTGTGTGTATTGAGTTTTTCTTATAGTCATGATATTGATGTGGTGTATAGAATTATTTGTGGGTAGTTGATGATTTTCCCAATGTTAATATGGCGGAGCAGTTTAGATCTAGTAAAAGGGAAATTTGGGTTTAAAGGGGTGGAAGGAAAGCTCAAAAGGCCAACGGAAAGATGGAAAGGAAAATTATATATATATATATATAATAAAATAAACAAAGCATTTAAGTAATAAAAATAAATAAATAATAATGGAGAGAACAATTATGCCTTCTTCAACTTTAGGCCAAGTTAATAATTATTATTAATTTACAAAGGTAAATAAAAGTTAATGCATAGGGATTGTGAGTCCTGAATTTAGTTGAGATGATGAATTCTACTTGTATTTAAGCTTTAAAAAAAAACTTGGAAGACAGATAAGATAGTAAGTAAATTACGTATCTATAGTCATTAAATATATAGACTGAAGTGGAGAGCATAAAATCTCCCAATTCCTCTCTAGAAACCAGTGGAGCATGGATGCATTGCTACAAATCCTCCATGTGGAATGGGTTACCAAAATCTCAGGTATTCACATATTTGATCGAGGAATTAAGGACAAAATACATTGGTGCTTAAACAGTAGTGGGGAATTCTCTTCCTCGTCTGCCTATCAGTACTGCAGATCACATAGATTACCTGATTCTTATTTCACACATATTTGGGACCCTGGTTTACCTATTAAATTCTCTTTTTTTATGCTGAGGAAAAGGCTATATAAACTCCCCCTTCATAGAAATCTTCACAGATTTCAAATACATGGACCTTTCATATGTCCACTGTGTTGCCAACAAGGGGAAACACAATTTCACCTTTTCTCTGACTGCAGGTTCATCACACAATTAGGCAATATTTTTGGGGCTGAAGTAGGGATTCACAACCACTGTTTCAGGCCTAAAAAACGGTGGACTTCTCAACAAGATAGCATACTTCTCCGTTTCATCAGTAAGATAATTCATCTCTCATTTGTTGGGAAATTTGGAAATGTAGAAACAAAGCTACATTTGAAAATATTCCTCCTGAACTTGGGATAGCTGTTACTCAGATTTTCAAAACGGTACATAGTTTAGCCCAGATTAAAACAGGTAGATCTTTCAGTAAATGCTGGGCTGAGTTTTGGTTGGAATAGCATGGATTCCTCCCAATGAGGCTTTTTGGAAGCTGAATGTTGCATGTTCTATATCATCTGCCCATATTCAAGGAGCAAGACTAGTTAGAAACTCTTTGGGTGATGTTATTACTTGGTTTATTGTTACTAATTTTCCTTTTAGATTAGTGTCCAAAATGCAGGTCCTCATTTGCACAATTCATAAAGGAGTCCAGATATTCAAAGACAGATCTTCCCATACTTTGGAGTTGGATTCAGACTCAGAAGAACTATATCAATTGTTCAAAAGGCAAGACTTTGAAGACTAGAGGTGTATCTAACTGAAGGATCAGATTCAGGCTCTTAAAGAATTGAAGTTTGGGAGAAAGATCACTAAAGAAGAAAACAGGGCTGCCAGATGTTTAGCTAAGCATGCTCTCACAGATTCAACAGTCCTTCTCCAACGCTGTAACAATGCTCTGAAAAACAACAAGCTAGGATTTCCTTACTTCAAAAGAGTGGTAAGAAGGTAATGCAAGGCCATTGTCTACCGATGTTAAGACAATTTGCCTAAGTAATAGGAACTAATTGTTTATATTACCTGCTGAAGTTAGGGCACAAGTCGATCTGCATATGTTCATGGAATTGTTTGTTTAAATTTCCTGCTGAAGTTAGGGCAACAGTTTATCTTTGATGATTGTGTCTTTATGTGAGATGGAGACTGCAGAGATTATTCTTTTGTTGGGATCAGTTTCTCACACAGAGTCTACACGCACACTTAGCTACTACTTAGAAATAACAGCTTCATAGTTCCCTTGCGAATTGTAACCTAATTGCATGCTTACTTGCCCTCACTAGGATACAGCAGGTAGGGTGATATCATGGGACACTGTTAGGTGTAGATCATCAATTGTTTTGGTTGATCTGATCATGTTTTGTGCATATATTTAATGTCTGCTGAAGAGCATATGTTGCTACATGCCCAGTTATTGTGACAAGGATCATTAATGTCCATTCTTAACTGTTTCTGAATTGCTGTATAGCCTAGATGCTTGTGACAATATGCTGCCATGCTGAATGTGTAAATGTCTACCTAACAGGTCCTTTTTTCTCTTTTCCTTACTGCTTCACCTCTGGTGATTTTTGAGTAATCATGTAATAATGTAATGAGGCTATTATGCCGAGAGATCGATCAATGTATTTACATGATTCTACTTTATTATTGAATAAAGGGGCATGCCCCTCTAGTAAGTTATGTAATAGATAGTTTCTGGTTTTAGTTAATGCAATATGTAAATGGAGTAGTACTCCACGTTTATTTTATGTATACCTTGAAGAACATATCTCCATTAGGCCTTTGGCATGTAAATGGAAACCTGTTCTCAAGGACCTTTTGTGTAAGAGTGATATTAGGGTATGTCCATCACTCGAAAATTAATCTAATAACTTGGGAGTGGTACCCCACCTCAAATGAGGTTCTGCCAACCAAAAAAAAATAAAAAAAATGGCGAATTACCTTTTACCCCCCTGTGGTTAGGCATAATCACCTTATCGCTACCTCGTAGTTTCAAAATACCCACGTAACCCCCTCGTGCTTTGGACTAATGTGGAAAATGGACGGAATCTGTTAAATCTGACGGAAATGAGTAATTTTACTATAATACCCTTAACTTCATTCCCAAATTTCTGAAAATCTTGTCTTCTCCACTGTTAACTTGCAGATCACCATGGTTTATCCAAGTTTTCTTTTTATCCAACATTAATTTTCAAATAAACTAATTATCCATCATTTTAATCAATTAAATTCTTTCTCACCAATAATTCTTCACAATTATCTAATAAACCATAATTTCCAACATCTTTTTTTTTTGAGTCCAGAATCTGCAAAAGGCAAACCAAATCCAAGCAGCCAAAATTCAAGATTTCTAAATCTTCAATCAGAATATATTCATCAATCAATGCCAAGTTAAAGACGTAATTGACACCAAAATTGAACACCTTTATCAAGAATTCTGATTTTGCAATCCAAAGATTACCAAACAGTTTCCTCAATGCAGACCAATCCGAGGAGCATTCAACTGAGTTTCGAATCTCAACACTCGGCTCAAACCATTGGCACCGGCCACAACATCTGTGTGAGTCCTCTAATGGGCTACACATCTTCACGATAAATCACGATAACCTTCTACGAAAATCTCTTCCCAACGACTCTAATAGTGGAAAACAACCCAGCCTCTGCCTTACTGTCTAAATCGAGCTCCCTTGGTGATGAAACCACTATATTCTCACCTGCTGAAGCCAAACAAAGTATGGCTGCTCATCTCAAGAATGCCAGATCTGTGAAGATCAACCCCAAAATTGAGAGTTCAAAAAAGCAATTTTCAAGGACAAAGTTCAAATCTCAAGGACAAAGCTCAGATTGGTCAGATCTGTCTCCCAAGACTAAATGTAAGGAAAAGACGGCAAAATAAGGATGCTCCGTCCTTGGTGATTTCTCCAATCTGAAGCCATTTACTCACTCAGAATTTGACGAGGCTTCAGATGTGACTGAGGCATGATTCAGAGGAACCTAAGTTTAAGGTTTGCAAAAGTCCTAACCTTCATTGTCTCTGAACTACGGAAAAGTGGACTCAATATTTCGACCCCACCTCCGCCTTGGTGGTGGATAAATTTTGAAGTTGAGACATTGATGCGAAAAAATAGACTTAAACTCTTGACTCTGTAATTGGGTTTTTTGCACTAATTCTGTTGTTGCTTTTGTTAATGCTTCTTGTGGATCCCGATCGGTTTTTTCGTGAAGTGAGCTGAGGCTGCTGCGTTGAAATTTTGATCTGGGCAGCTTGATGAGTTCCGGCCGATCCCCTTGTGCTGTGAGAGCAGATCGATGTCGTTTAGGACTGAAGCTTCCGGCTAATATCCGATCGGTTCAGTGAATCTTTGAGACAGCCAACACCGAGGCTTGGTGCTGGTCCTCTTCAGCTGGCGGCGTGGACCAGTTGGTGGAGGGCAGCGGTGGTGGAGGGCTCTTGTTTGGAAGAAGAAATGAAAGAGAAAAGAAAGGAAAGAGAAAAGAAAAGATAAAAAGAAAACGTGTTCATACACTATTTAAGGAAGGGTAATTTTGGAATTAAAAAAAAAAGTTTAAATATCATTCGCAGATCACAGCGCGTGCAAACTACTTCTGTCAGTTTTAACAGATTCCGTCCATTTTCCACATTAGTCCAAAGCACGAGGGGGTTATGTGGGTATTTTGAAACCACGAGGTAGCGATAGGGTGATTATGCCTAACCACAGGGGGGTAAAAGGTAATTCGCCCAAAAATATATATATATATAGACTGAAGTTCAAAAGAAAATATATATATATTCTAATATATATATACATACCTTTATATCTATATCTACATATATATATAAAGATAATAATAAATAAATAAATAACAAGGATATTATAGATTGAACAATTTTGGAAATCATGGTAATATGCCCAGATGATAATGCAAATTTATACAAGGGTATACATATAATTAAATAAGGGAATTGATAATTGATGAGGGGTAAAAATGTACACCCCTGATAAACGGTCAGGATTAAAGGGATTAACAAGCTCCTTTCCTTACAAGGTAAGTCAAGAAGTGACATCATCAATGTACACCACTTCCTATAAATAAAACATGAGTGCATTTAGTGGGAGGTTAGTCTCTTGATACTTAAGATTAATACTTTTATATCACAAAGGTCGATTTCTGACTTAATCATCGGAGTGGAACTCTCCAGGACCACCTGGGAAAGTTTCAATAACAGTTTGTGCCGTGTCTCAGATCCAGGCGTTGTGAAGAGGACCTAGACTTGACCTAGACTTGATCAGATCATATTTATTAATCATTCTTAGTGAATTTTGGAGCTAGGCTAATTTGAGGTAAGCCACGAAAGTTTCGGATTCTTAGATCTCTGCAAGGCCCATTTTCGGACTTCATCAGTGGCGCCGTCTGTGGGAAACCACTTGACCAAAAAGCTATGACTACCACACGGTCTCAACGGTTGTTAGAACAGCGAAAAGACAAGCAGCCCATGATAGAACATGAGGAAAGGCACTCGTCTCATTCTTCTCCTAGCAAAGCGTCTCGACACTCCCAGCAGCAAGACGCTCCCGAGGTAGTGGCCTTCTTGAGGGACCATCTCGGAGAAATACAAGCCCTGCTAGAGAATGAGAAGAACCTGAATGGGGATCATGTCACCATATCTTCCTCGCTCCCTCAACCAAGGCAAGAGAGAGGAAGACCTCTGAGCAGGGAGGTGAGATCTTATTTGAGAGAAAGGAAAGGTGAGAGACGACATGAGGAGCAATCTCCTTGGAGGGAGGCAGAAGGGATGAGGCGGCGTGAAGAGGAATGATGGAGAAGGCCTCAGGAAGATCGATATCAAAATTTGGGAGATGGTAGGGTACTCGATCGGTCTTTTGTCCCAGACCGACCTCATCCCGGATCACATAGAGGGACCAAAATGAGGAGTGAAAGGGGAAGGACCTTTCAGGACCACTGGGATGAAGACGCGGCTCGGACGCAGTGGGGAACCCTCTCCCTTACGATAGGCCTTACTGGGGAGTAGGTGGGACGGCCATGGTATGTGAAGATTCTCCTTTTGCGAAGGAGATACAAGACTTTCCCATCCCTCCGGGATTCAGAGCTCCCGAGCTAGAGACCTATACTGGAGATACTGACCCTAAGGACCATCTCTATCGATTCAAATATTATATGATGTTAACTACTGCGCAAGAGCCAGTCATATGCAAACTTTTCTAACGACCCTTCAAGGGAAAGCCCGAGCGTGGTTTGAAGGTTTGCAGAGAGGGTCGGTGTCGTCCTTCTCATAGTTGGCTGAGCGTTTCCAGAATCGCTTCTTGCAGAGAAGAAGGTTTGAGAAATTCACCGCGGAGCTTAAGAATATAAAACAAGTGGAAGGGGAGTCGCTGCGGGGCTATATCGACAGGTTCAACGATGAGAGTTTACAAGTGCAATTCAGGTCTGAGGAGGTCGTAATTGGAGCCTTCATCAATGGGTTAAGGTCTGGAAAACTCTACAGGAAGTTGGTCACGGATCCTTCGATCGACCTGCAGACTCTGATGAACCGAGCTGAAAAATGCGCTAAAGGAGAAGAAGCTGACAAAAGGAAGAGGGATAATGATAAACTCCTCACTAGGAAGAAAGAGGGAGGATATGCTCGAGGTGGGGAAAAAAGCGAACCGACTCCCAGGAGTGGAGGAAATTGGGACAACAGCGGAAGTAGCAGATATGGTCTCTTACATGTACACAAAGGGTTCACGCCACTGAACAAGTCTAGGGCTGACATCCTGGCCATTCTCGCTAACAAAGGCGTACTTCACCCACCTCAAAAGCTGTTCACCCATAATGAGAAGTTGAACAAAGGGTTATACTGCCGATATCACAAGCAGCATGGACATGACACAGAGGACTGTCGGGATCTAAAGATAGAGTTGGAGATACTCATCCAAAATGGACACCTTAAAGAATTTGTGAAGGTAGTATATTAGCAGAGGATCCAGAGAGGCTGCTCGAGTGAGCGGGGAGGGCCAGAAAGGAAATATGGGCGCTCTGACCAAAACGAAAAAAGACGAAAAGAGGAAAACAACCCACCTACAGATGCGGGTCACAGGAAAATTACTGGAGTTATACATTCTATCGTAGGGGGACCTGCTGGAGGGGATTCCAACTCAGCAAGGAGGGTTATGTGCAGGAGGATCCCGGAACAAGAGCCTGTGCATAAGAGGTTCAAGCCTACCGAAACTATCACCTTTTCTGAAGAAGACGCGATCCCGGATAGGTTCCCTCACATGGATGCACTACTGATCAAGGCAATAATTGCGAACAAGGAAGTACATCGGGTGTATGTTGATGATGGGAGCTCGGTGGACATCATGTACCGAAACGTCTGTGAGAAGTTGGGGATAGGAAAGGAACGCATGCAACCTTGCAAAACACATCTAGTAGGATTTTCAGGGGAGGTGCAGCAACCCATTGGTATCCTATCAGTACCAGTTACGGTTGGGGATTTCCCTAGAGATAAACTCATTTATGTGAACTTCGCGGTGCTGGATGTAGCCTCCCCTTACAATATCATTTTGGGACGACCTGCTATGGTTCAGCTCAAAGCAATTTGGTCACCGTATTATTTAGTAATGAAGTTCCCTACTGAAGAGGGAATAAAAGTGATAAGAGGGGATCAAGCTATGGCTAGGAAATGTCATATGATTGCATTAAAAGGCAAAGGAAAGAAGGAAGAAGGACTGAAGATCAATTGCATAAGTTCTAATGCAAGACTCACTAGTGATAAGCTCGTAAGCCATCCACAGCTCACTGATAAAGTGGAGAAGATCAGCGTGAGTGATACTTTGCCTGAGAAAGTGGTACAAGTCGGAGCCTCACTACCAGAAGGGCCGAAATCCTCTTTGGTAGAGCTTTTGAAGACGTATCAAGACGTGTTTGCCTGGAGCACCGAAGATATGAAAGGGGTACCTCCTGAGCTTGCTGTGCACAGACTAAACATTGACCCTTCTGAAGTACCAGTGAAGCAGAAAAGAAGGCCTATGGCTCCTGTGAAAGATGCTACCATAAGAAAGGAAGTAAAGGAGTTGTTGATGGCGGATATAATCAAGGAAGTTTATTACCCAACCTGGCTCTCTAACCCAGTTATGGTCCCAAAGCCTGAGGCAGGATGGAGAATGTGCGTTGATTATTCAGATCTGAATAAAGCTTGTCCCAAGGATTGCTATCCCTTGCCCATTATAGACCAAAAGATTGACACTGTAGCAGGATATGAGGTTCTTTATTTTTTGGACGCTTATAAGGGCTTCAACCAGATACTGATGGATGAGAAAGACGCGGAGAAGACCGCCTTCATCACTGGGGATGGTATTTTCTGTTATAAAAAGATGCCGTTTGGACTAAAGAATGCGGGAGCTACTTACCAGAGGATGATGAACACCATTTTGAAGCTTAGATAGGGCGCAATATGGAAGTGTATGTGGATGATATGCTCATCAAAAGTAGGAGATTGGAGACTTCCCTAACGGATGTAGAAAAAACGCTTGAACAGTTAAGAAGAACCGGGCTGAAGTTAAACCCTAAGAAATGTACCTTTGGAGTAGGGTCGGAAAAGTTCCTAGGTCATGTGGTCTCTAGCAAGGGCATATAAGCCAACCCAGAGAAGATACAGGCCATTGTGGATATGGGCTCGCCTAAAATGTGAGAGACGTACAAGTTTTGACTGGAAGGCTAGCTGCGTTGAACCGATTCTTATCGAAATTAGCCGACCGTGAACTACCCTTTTTTAACATTCTCAGGAGGGCGAGAAATTTTGAGTGGAACGAAGAATGCCAAAAGGCCTTTGATAAATTAAAGGAATATCTGAAGACTCTGCCATCTTTATCAATTCCTAATTCGGGAGAGACATTATGCTTGTATCTAGCAGTTGGGAAAAGAACAGTAAGTGCCATTCTAGTGCGAAACGAAGAAAAATCCCAACTACCCGTGTACTATATCAGCCGAGCCCTACTGGGGGCTGAACAGAGGTATCCAGTCATGGAAAAACTGGCATTGGCCCTGGTGAACATGGCTAGAAGGCTAAGACCTTATTTTCAAGTGCATCCGATCCAGGTCTTGACTGATAAGCCGTTGAGGCAAATACTACAGAAACCTGAATCTTCGGGAAGGTTGATGAAATGGACTATTGAGTTGGGGAGTACGAGCTGACTTTCTACCCGAGGTCTTTTTTGAAAGGACAAGTATAGGCAGACTTCATTGCGAAAACCCCGGCTGAAGGCGATGTCTCACTCCAACTAATGCAGGCAGAAGGGATGGATGAAGAAGGTGTTGTACGAGGAGAATTCTGGACTTTATATGTGGACGGAGCCTCCAGCGAGGAGGGTTATGGAGCAGGGTTAATCTTGAAGAGTGTAGAAGGGCAAGAGTTCACCTATGCCCTGAAGTTTGAGTTCAAAGCCACTAATAATGAGGCTGAATATGAAGCTTTATTGAGGAGAATGAAGATAGCACTTGAAATGAAGGTTGAAAAGTTACAAGTATATAGTGACTCCCAGCTCATCGTGAATCAGGTGATGGGAGGATACGAAGCTTGAGAAGCGGTCATGAGAAAGTACTTGAAAAAATATTAGAACTGAAGTCAAAATTTGAAGAATTACTGATAGATCAGGTCTCTCGGTCTCGAAACAAGAGGGCGGATGCGCTTAGTAAGCTGGTCGCGACTGCGTATGCCCATCTCACGAAAAAGGTCTTGGTGGAAATACTCCCGGCATGGAGTATCGATGAGGTGATCGTTGCTATTGTCAGTGATAAGCAAGAAATATGGATGACTCCTATCATAAAATATTTGGAGGAAGGAATATTGTCTAACTGCAAGAAGGAGGCTCGAAAACTGAAGATGAGAGCTGTAAGGTATGCTCTGAAAGATCATATTTTGTACAAAAAAGGTTACTTAATGCCTTGGATTAGATGTGCAGATCCTGATCAGGTCGACTATGTGCTTAAAGAAATCCACCAGGGGGCTTATGGAAATCATGTCAGTTCCAGGGTGTTGGCAAAGAAAGTGATTCGTCTGGGATATTATTGGCCAACTTTACATCACGATGCCTATAGTCTTGTTAGACGGTGTGAAAAATGCCAAGCACATGCGGTTATTCCCAGAGTCCCTCAAAATGAAATGGTGTCGATATAGACAGTATGGCCATTTGTCCAGTGGGGCATCGATATAGCAGGGCCCTTCCCTGAGGCTCCAGGGCGGGTTAAATTTCTGATAGTCGCCATTGATTATTTCACCAAGTGGGTGGAAGCAGAAGCTGTGGCATCTATCACTGGAAAAAGTATAATGAAATTCGTATGGAAGAATGTGATCTGTCGGTTTGGGATACCGAAGGTCCTCATCTCAGATAATAGAAAACAGTTTGCGGAAGAACCTTTTAAGTCTTGGTGTGCTGAGTTAAACATTCAACAAAAGTTCACCTCAGTCGCCCACCCTCAAGCTAATGGGCAAACGGAAGTTACCAACCGGACGATCATACAAGGGTTGAAGACAAGGCTAGAGAGAACCAAATGTGATTGGGTTGAACAACTTACACATGTACTATGGTCCTATCGAACCACCCTCAGGTCGGCCACAAAGGAAACTCCCTTTAGACTGGTGTATGAAACCGAAGCGGTAGTACCCGTTGAGATTGGATTGCCTAGCTTGCGAGTACTTAATCATGACCCTACTGAGAATGATGACGAACTAAGGTAAATCTTGACCTGATTGAAGAGAGGAGAGAATTGGCGGCAGCTCGAAAAAGCAGATATAAGGCTGACATGGCGAGATACTACAACCGAAGGGTCAAAAACGCCTTATTCAGACCTGGTGATTTGGTGATGAGAAAAAATGAAGCTAGCATAGTTGATGGATTAAAGAAGCTGGATGTCAAGTGGGAAGGCCCATACCAAGTCACCGAGGCAGGAAGGTCGAGGAGTTATCAGTTGTCTACTTTAGATGGAAAGATTATTCCCAGGAGGTAGAATATTGTAAATTTGAGAAAGTTCTACTTGTAAAGTTTTCATTACTAAAATGAAGAAAAATGATTCTCTGATTTTCTCATATCGACTCCTGTCTTATTTCTATGCCTGGTTTTCTATCTTTCCAATAAAGGTTTCTGCTATCACTACAAGAAATAAAGACCTGAACAAATTCATGCAATTCATCAAAATTGCAAACATCATTGGCAGTAAGACCTAAACAAATTCAGGCAATTCATTAAAATTGCAAACATCATTGGCAGTAAGACCTGAACAAATTCAGGCAATTCATTAAAATTGCAATCATCTTTGGCAGTAAGACCTGAACAAATTCAGGAAATTCATCAAAATTGCAAACATCATTGGCAGTAAGACCTGAACATATTCAGGTAACTCATCTAAGATGCAAACATCGTTGGCAATAAGACCTGAACAAATTCAGGCGATCCTCCCAATTTGCAAACATCACAAATGGAAAGAACTGAATGAATCAGGCAAGATAGGAATAATTCAGCAAGAACCTGGGAAATCTAGCCATACCCTCAAAATTACAGGAATACAACTGCAAAAGAGATAAGACATAAGGTGTTCAGGCAAAGCGCGAATAATAACTTTCTCAGAAATGTGGTGAGAAAGGTCATGAAAGACCTAGTAAGAATGCTAGGCAAAAAGAATAAGCTTAGACTGGGAAAGATCCGGACCCACCTCCCGCTAGCTCAACACAGTCAAAATTGAGAAAGGCTTAAAAGCATGAATCAGGTCTCATTTTCTTCCTTAAATACTTATTTTTACGCAATATGCTGCATATTCAACCTAGGAGGTCTTCTTTTCATACTTATCAGCTTAAAAACAAAATAATAATAATAATAATAAATAATATATATATATATATAACAAAATAAAAAAGAGACGTATAGAAGAGAACGATAACAGTCCAAACAAGAACGGGCGCAACAAGGCAAAAACATATATATATAAATCAATGAAAGAATCCAACACATATGATAAGTCGAAGTACTGCAAAAAGGCCCCTCTGAGTTATGTCTTTTCTAACAAAAAGGATAAGGGAAGTAAGACCTAGCCTGTTACACAGAGTTTTCTGGCTATAAGAACGACTGTACTATAATGTGATCACCCAGAGACAGTCTCCTCATTGTCCTTAGCCAAGCTGCTTCCATCAAGCGTAGTAGCCATAGTTCCCGAAGTCTCCTCGTCTTCAGGAGCACTGCTTTCCTCAGCTCCGGGAGTAGCTGCGGTAGTTCCAACAGGGAATAGAGGGACGACGATACGAAATCATGTTGCTATGCAAAATCCAAGAAATTTAAGGTGTTTATCCCATTTTCATGTGATGAATCTTATATATGGAGGTCTGGGATATCTTGGAAATCAAGCCTTAAGTTGATCTCATGGAGGTCCGAGACTCCAACGATGATTAACAAAAACGAAATACGACAAGAGGCGTCAAACATTAAATGCTGAAAGATTATGTCACGTTTTGGTATTCTTGACATATCTCTCTCATTATAACTCGGAATTTTATGATTCAAACGGCCCTGGAAAGCTAAGAGATAGAGCTAAAACATTTACGATTTACATTTTCCAAGATTCTGCTTTCATCATTGCGCAACGAGGCCACAAAGATGAATAACGTGATTCTGGCAGATTACCGTCGGGGAATTTTAGTGTTTTCTGTTTTATTTAATTTTTAGTAATTTTTGTCTCACATGGTTAATAATCCTTGCATGGAATTAACATATGAATTATTAGGAAGTTTTCAGTTTTATTTATTTTTGATTTAGGTTAATAAGTTGTTTCCAAATAGGAAACGTTTCCTAATTTGGATTAGTTAAGTGTTAGTTTCTTTTTCCAATTAGACTACTTGTTTAGCAAGTTAGGGTTAAGCTTGTAGCCTATAAATAGGCATCAAATTTCGTTTTTTATTATTGGAGAATTTTGAAAAGTTGTTTTTCTTTGTTTTTGTAAGCTGTGTGGTTAGAAAACACAATTTAGGCGTAACCCTAAATTGGAACCATTGATTTTAAGGCGTAACCCTTAAAATTGATCTTTGTTCTTAATTGAGAACATGCTAGATAGTTTATTTAATTCAAGAGTTCTTGAATTGAATTAATTATTTGTAATAACACAGAGGTCTTGGATTTAATATATCCAAGGTTGCTGGTTAAATATCTCTTTCCCGCAATTTTATCCATTATTTGGTTTGAATTTCTTAGCTAGATCCTTTAATATATATTGGCATGAGGATTCCGCACTCACATCGCCATCAAGTGGTATCAGAGCTCAATTTTGCAAGAAATTCAAGTATGATGGAGGACTCTAATGATATATTTCGATGTTGTTTGAGTTTATTTCATTCAAAGATCCACATCCAAGATAAAATTTGTTCCTTGGTGATTGATTGTGAGAGAAGTTCTAACTTGACTAGTGAGTTGATGGTGGAAAAACTGAACATCCAAATCCTTATAAGCTACAATGGAGTGATGAATGTTGTGAAGTTTTGGTGTCAAAGCAAGTAAAGGTTGCATTCTCAATTGGAAATTATAAAGATGAAATCCTATGTGATGTATTTCCAATGCAAACCACTCATCTTCTATTGGGGAGGCCATGGCAAATTGCTCACAATGTTGTCTATAATGATTTGAAAGGTTATTATTCTTTGGTCAAGGATGGTGAAAAATTCAACCTTGCTCGACTAGATCTTTTTAAAGCTCATGAAGATCAACAGATTATATTCAATCAATGTAAATTGAGGGATGAAATCAAAAGAAAAGAGTTAGAACAGAATGAAAAAGAAATTGAAACAACAATCATAGAAGAATCCGTTCGTGAAGAGGACATGGAGATTGAAGTTCCTTAATTGCAGATCAATCAACAAAGGTGAAGCCAAATCAAG
This sequence comes from Ophiorrhiza pumila, assembly GCA_016586305.1. NCBI lineage: Eukaryota > Viridiplantae > Streptophyta > Magnoliopsida > Gentianales > Rubiaceae > Ophiorrhiza > Ophiorrhiza pumila. Next base: position 38,448,349 of record BLIW01000009.1, on the reverse strand, counting down.
TGGTATCAAATCATGTGGTAAATCCAATACCTTCACTTGAAGTACAATCTCAAATATATTCCAATTCTTGTCGCAACACATTAGAATTGATCCCCACCGCTTCCACAACATAATTTGTTTTCCCTTTTCCATTGCGTCTTTGTTTTCACTGCTTCAAAGGGTCTAATAAGATAGGTTTCAAGAACACGATTGTCACCTACAAGCCCCTTTGTTCGATTTGATAAAAAAAAAACCTATGTAGATGTAGGAAACAATCGTAAAGATTTGTATATAAGATAGGTTTGAAGAACCGGAGGGATTGTGATTTTGTTTACTCTTGGGTTGGGGTGCTAATACGATTTATATAGAGGAAGCTCCATCTCCTCATCACGTTAATCCTCTTATAATCTGCTTTATTTTGTGATTTTATGTTAATTTTATGCTTCACAGGTTTTGAATTGCTCAAAGATGGTTGCTTTAGGGGTGGAACTGTTATTGGCATAGATCTTCGAACTACATATTCGTCTGTTAGTGGTGGGTGAAATTATAGGATGATAAAGTTTTTCCCTGGTACGATTCTGCAAATTCCAATATTCTCACTCTGAATACTGCAGCCTATTTTAATGATGCCCAAAGGCAAGCCACCAAGGATGTTGGTGTCATTGCTGGACTGAATGTTGCAGCAGCTGCCATCGCATATGGCTTGGACAAAAAAGCCGGTCAGAAGAATATCTATTGACTATCGATAATGGTGTCTTTGAGGTTCTTGCAAGAAATAGAGATATTGATTCAGGAGGTAATTTTAATTGTTGTGTTAGCTAGGCAGAGGCAATGAAGTACTCTTTTTCTGCAATGTAATAGTTGCAAAGTCTGGCTTGACAATGACTACAATCCGAAGACTAAAATCAGTTATTGACTTATATTGTTTCCTTGCTTCAGGTTTTCTAAGGGAGATACGTTGGATTACCTTGGCATACCTGGACTCCATGTGGATGGAAGTCGAGGAGTGATTGTAATATGAAATCAGTCAGTGATGGGCATTGGCTGACATGTTGCTCAGTGATAACAAGATTTCTTTGCTTCTCATAATAATTAGCAACTGAATTTGAGCTCCTGATTCTCTTCTCTTCAGCTAAAGCAAAACTGTTTCCTGAATGAGCTCAAATGCAGGTGACAAGTCCAATGACGTTGTTGGAAGCCCCTATTATGTTGCTCCCGAGGTTCTTTGCAAGCACGATGGTATAGAGGCTCATATCTCCAGTGCAGCTGTAATAATTTACAATCTTCTTAGTGGTGTATCTCCATTTTCGGCCGGTAAGATTGCTAAACTTTATTTCTGAATATCTTTTTGAAGTTTTTGAAAACCTGTGAATCTATTGGATCGTAAACCCATATTCATTCTTGCTTTGTTTCCAATTGGTTACAGAAAGTGAAAAAGGAATTTTTAAGCAGGTTTTGCATGGTGATCTTGACTTCTCATCAGATCGTTGGCCTAAAATCTGTGAAGATGCAAAAGATTTAGTTCGGAGGATGCTTGTCAGAGATCCAAAAAAGAGGCTAACTGCTCATCAAGTTTTGGGTCAGTCACCAAGCCCCTTGCTTATCTATTATCTAGCTTGTGTACAACATCATGCTTGAAGCTTATGAAGAAAGTTACCACTTCTTACAAGCAAATGCAAGATGTGATCAACAAAATCTAATGTAGAGAATCAAAATTTTTAAATGCATTGAATTGATTTATCCGTGATGTTCTTCATAGTATATCAATGCAAATCTATACTTCAGTCTTTTATTCCTTTGATTTCATGCTAATGAGACCTAGAAACTAGAGACTCTACTTAAAACTTAAAGAACGTAAAATTCTTACGAGTTTTCAGCAGTTGAGTACCTTTTATGAAAAACCTAACTACCTTGCGAAATAAACGCTCCCACAATCGCCGTGTGAGAATAAAAGATTTAGCGAGAAAAGTAGCTTTCCCAAGCAGAAAAAGGGAGATAAAAAAAGTTAAGAACCGGGACTTTCACCTGGAATAGACTCCCTTACGTTATAATCATTACTTTCTCAGGTTTGAGATCTGTTATGCATGGACAAATATCTCCGATATAAGCAGCTACTAACTTGTTTTTCCTGCAAGTCATCCTTGGGTACAAGTTCATGGGCTCGCTGCAGATAAGCATCTTGATTCTGCAGTCCTCAGCCGTTTCACTCAGTTTTCTGCAATGAATAAATTCAAGAAAATGGTTTCTTGGGTATTTTACTTGTCCTTTTTTTAGTATTTTCTTCTATTTTTTGTTTTGCGATAGGCAGATAAGTAAGGACGAATTTATACACTATATGTGTACACGAATCAGCATGCATTTTGGGACTTCTTGTACATCTGAGACTAGATTTACTTCATGGATATAATAAGCATTTAATCTAGCAAAGAGATGAAAATTTCTGCTTGCTCTTTAGCTTGGTTTGTTTTATTTTCTCCAGGAGGACATGCATATCTAAAAATGGTGGTTTACACAACTGTAGTTTACTGCTGAATGTCTCTCAGAAGAAGAAATTGCAGGATTGAAGCAAACTTTGAAGATGATAGATACAGACAACAGTGGTCAAGTTATGTTTGAAGAACTGAATGCAGGATTACATAAATTGGGAGCTAACCTTAATGAATCAGAGATATACAATCTGATGCGGCCTGTAAGTATTAGTTGGATGCAATGAAGTTTTTGAATGTATAAATACTCCTCTTTCTTAATTGTAGTCTTAATTCATTTAAAAAATTGATTTCTGTTAAAGAGGGATAGTACAACGTTATGCTTCTCCCACTTTCTGATCTTTTTAGCTATTGAAAAATGTAGGCTGACGTACAGAACAACGGTACCATGACTATGGGGAGTTCATTGCTGCAACATTGCATCTCAACAAAATTGAGAAAGAAGATAATTTGTATGCTGATTTTCAATAGTTTGACAAAGTTGGCAGTGGTTGTACAACACTAGATGAGCTTCAGAAGGCATGGCAGGATTTTGGCATACAAGAAGGCTACTTTGAAGAAATAATCAAAGAAGCTGGTCAAAACAATGTAAGTTGCTCCAAACACAAATTCACTCGCCTTCGATGCTCAACTTCTCATGCGAACATAGTTCATACGCTTCTAAATAAAGCTTGATTGTGCCATATGTTATTTCAGAATCTATAATCAGTTAGTCCCATGTAGTTTGAATGAATGAAGATGGGTGAAAACATTTAAGAGTTTGTTAATTGGATGTTTTACTGTGGTCAAGAATACAAGATTTTGCAACAAGTCTTGGTTACTATATTTACTGGATTTAATATGAAATCAAGATATCTTGAATGACTATATCTCATGGTGCACTTCACGATTTTTTATATATCTGTTTAGAGATTCCCAAGGTCATCCCATTTTGATAGTATGCTCATGAGAAAAACTTTAACTCGGATACTGGTTTTTTTTTAGTCTGAACCATTGACAAGAATTATTAATTTGGATTTACAGTTTATTTCAATTACAACACTCCAATCCTCTTCATCTGAAGTTTTAAATGGAAAGTGAAAGAGGTTATAAAGAACAATTACTCTCATGCAATAGTTTTTGTACTATTGGAGATATTGATGTTTATAAGAAACTTCAAAACTTAAAACTTGGGTTCTCATCAATATTGGTTTTTCAAGATAATGTGTTCGTCACAGTGGTTGCCTCGATTCAGTATCGAGCCTTAGCTGACAAGGCGGCAGATGCATTCTATAAGCTCAGCAATACCAAGGAGCAGATTCAAGCTTATGTCTTTGATGGTACAGAATCATGCAAGAACTGTATCCACGGCTTCCTGTACTAATTTGTCCTGACACATTACCAATTCTCCTGGCGTAGATCTATTTGTTGTTAATAGATCGGTAAACCAAGATTTTACTATGACTGCAATTTTAGAGAGACGCAAAAGCGAAAGCCTGTGGGGTCGCTTATGCAACTGGATACTACAATCCAATATGTTTAATTAACAATTCTTTTTAAGCGTTTTGAATGTTTCTAACCTTCTCTCTCTATCTCTACCTCTCTGAATACATGCCCTTTTTCCTTTTTGTCGATGATGGAATTAGCTTGGATTTGTTTGACCTCTCTGAGATGGTTGCATGGGGATGAGAGAGACGAGGACTTGTGCTAGGAAGAGAAGAGTGCTGAAGTGAAATTGCACTTTTGGGATTTTATTGCACCTTTTTTTGGTTCGTATCTTTTGCTCTTATTTTCGGCTTTTCTCCTTGCTTTTTGACAGACTGGTATTCAATTTGGTCTACGATTGGTATTGTTTTTTGTTGATTGTTGGTTTTTACATGTGTTTTTTGTTGTTTGTTTCATATGTTGGAAACCATTTTGTTTGTTTATTTCTGATTTTGTATTATTTCGTTTTAATTCTTTTTTGCATGTGTTCTTTGTTGTTTTCTATTTGCTGGGAATTATTTTCTTTGATGATTTGTGATTTTGTTTGATTTGGGCTGCTCTATGTGTTCGTTTTCTCTGTTTTTTCCCTTTAATCATATTTTCTTGTGTTGGTCCATATATTAGTATTTTCAGCTTACTTTAGTGATTTGTGATTTTGTTTGCATATGTTTTTTAGGCTCAGGATGGATGTATAGATTACAATGAGTTCGTGGCTATGATGCATAAAGGCATGGCTGATTTTGGGAAGCAGCAGTTGGGAAATAGTATAGGAGTTGGATTTGGAGGGGCAATGCAGGTTTCCTAACATTGTGATAGGCTATATATATATATATATGATATTGTGATAGGCTATATATATCTATACATTATATATAAGAGGGAGTTGTATATATATATATATATATATTTTAAAGCAGTTTTGCAATTTTGTAAATTAACAAATAAGTATAGCAAATGTGAGCAAGCAAATTTTTAAGGTTTTTTTAGTTAGTATAATATAGATAACGAAGACCATAGTTAAAGGTGGTTACCATGCATAAACATGTATGTTACAGCAAGCTGCAATGATCAAAATTTCAGAGGCCCAACACCTCTAACACATGAAAATGCACCATTTGCCACGACCCCCCTTGAAGAAGTAATCAAGTAGGTAATTTTTCCAGTCGTAAACAACATTGCAGGCACATCACCAGTGTACCTGAAGATACGCTGGAAAATATTTGTAAGCAAAAGGCCAAAACAGCTAAGCAATAAATAGAACCGAATGAATTACCCGATGCCACTGTTGCCTCTCATTCCCCATTGATTAGAATGGAACTGTTCTGGCAATTTGTGGAATTGCACCCACTGAATCCCCGTTCATTACAGAATGGGACTGTTCTGCCAATTTTTTGATCGACTGTTACTGGTGTTGCTCCTCTAAATCCAACCCATATATGTAGAATAGGTTGCATCGAATGTGTGATGCAGTCCTGAAGTACTCAATGCATAACTACGAAGTACTAGGCGCAATGTATAATCACATGAAAAACTTTTAACATTTTCTGTCTTGGTTTTTTTTCGTTTCTTCAGAAAAATTTGGATTGCGACAAAGAAGCGCTTCCGACATATCAAGGGACAAAAGACTTTACAAGCAAGCTCCTCTTGAACATGCTTGCTTCAAGAGGCTTGCTTGTGGGGGTAATTCTGTCTTTTCGCAACACATCAACATGCCCAGCAACTATCTGTTTAGGATGATGCTGTAAATGTTAGCCTGAAGGAGCTGCCTCTAAATGTGAGCCTCAAGGAGCTGCCTCTAAATGTGAGCTGCCTGTTTAGGATGCTCAAGTTATGCTGTCAATGCTAAAGCGTGACAGGTGTTCATTGAGGTTGTTTTCTTCACTTCTGAGAATTCTCACTTTCCTTTACCCTCTGTTTTTGCTCTCATCAATTTCTGACTGTGTTTTCACTGTTTTCCACTACTTCATTCCTCATTCGTTCTGCCGTCCTGCTCAGCCTACTTTAATTTGCTATAATAGTCGTGTGAGTAGTTTATGATTTTTTTATGGATTTTTTATGGATTTTTTATTTTTATGATCACAGTGCTTCTTCTCTTTCTCATTGGTTGGTTGCTTGTTTGCTGAATGTGCTTCAAATTGTTGATTGATTGGTGTGAATATTCCTTTATGTTTTTTTAATTTACGCGTTGGTTTGCATGAGCTGCGTATGAGCCATTGGATACATAATTTCGACCCACCCACACCAAATGTGCTCTGCCATTGAAGCATATGTTTTCTTCTGAAGATTGAACAAAATGTTCCTCTTGCAGACTACCTATTTGTTTATCTAATTCATTCTGCAGATTGGCATGCAATTGGATTAAACATGTGTGTGTGTGTTATCATTTCATATTTTCCTTCTACACCTTCTCATTGTCATGTAGCTTCATTCATGCTGTGCATACTATTTTGTCCTGTCTTTCTTCTGAGAACTCTACGACGCTAAGCCTACTGTATGTTCTAATTAGTGTGTCAGAACTACATGCCATGCTTAAGCCATACTGTGTATTTGTCATCTGGAAACAAAATTCATACTAAAGTTATAAGCTCTCAAAGAAGAACGAAAAAGGTAAGCATTTTTATCTTTCTATTAAACAATGGTACAGCATCAGAGGTATTCTCTGAAAAAATCATTGGCTCATGGGAAATTCCTGATAAAATTTCACTTTATTGTACCACTCAAACTTATTCAGCAACAAATAGTTGTGTCTGGTATCTCTGGATGGTTTCAGTTTTAGGCAATAAAATGTGCTACCATCACTACATTCAGACATGCTAACACAGGAAGAAAAAAAGTTTTTTTGTCACCAATTGGACATGACATGCCTATAGCTGTTGCTACAAATTTGTTGTCTCAATGTGAAGAATGTTGCATTTTTATTGTAACATTTGGCTGTAGTCTACAACTAAGGCACATTCACAAACAAATACCTGTATATTAGCATGACATTCAGACCTAACAACACAGGAATCAAAAAACTTTCCTTTCTTCATTTCACACAGTTGATTTGCAATCTGATAATTTCACCTTCAACGCTGTTACCCCTGATATATGTGCTCCTAAATCTGCTACTAATCAAAACAAAAAAAGGCAGACTAGTTGTACTTGTTATTCATGGTTTCGACTCGAAACTCTTCAACTGCAGCTATTCATAGGACTGATTTTCTTTATCAGGAATATGTTGTCCAAAGTAAACAATGATAGCCATATTAGAAGTTTACAATCCGAGATGTTCTATGAAAAACTCATGATCTGATGGCAAATGATCTTCTCCGTTTTCTGCCACAAATGTGTTGTCTCAATGCAAATAATCTTGTGCATTCCTCGTAACATTTGTCGGTAATGTAAGATCTAAGCATATTCAGAAACACATATTCAGCCAATCATATGTGACAACAAAGAAATAAGAACTCCACTATAATTTGAAGGGAATTCAGGAAAATCGGAATTGTATTGTTAACATAAAGCTAGATGTATAAATCAGATTTATATGTAGGTTCTCCATATAGAACACTTGCTTCTCCAGATACATTCTACAAGATGTGTTGCTATTCACAATAGAAAAAGAGCAGTTGCTTCTACTCATGATTCATGAGTTTTCTTGGTTGTTTGATTTGTTTTTGCTGTATGTGAAGAATTATTTTTGGTACAACTGTGGCACATTGACAAACAAATAGCTCTATGTCCTATCAGTTCATGGTTTTAGTTTTATGCAACAAAATCTCCTATTACCATCATATTGACTGCTAAGAAGACAGAAATTAAAAAACTTTCCTCTCTTCACTTGATACAGTTGATATGCAGCAATCTCATTGTCAATTTACTTCTCATGATTACATCCTGTTAGCTGATTGTAGGCCCACTATCATGTGAAAGGAGTTCAGCCAAACCTCAAGTGCACGTTTCATCAACTATGTCTTCTTTTGTCCTATCAAGCTAGATGTAGAAATCAAAATTCTGTATATGCCATTTTGCCTCACAGCAACTCATTTCTCCCCACCAAATATCTTGTCAATGCAGAACACTTTTACCCCTTAGATATGTGCTACTAAATATGCTGCTCACCACAACAGGAAAAAGGAGGGTGGTGTTACTTGTTATTCATGATTTTGGTTCCAAACTTTTCAACTGCAGATCTGCCACAAATTCATTGTCTAAATGCGAATAATCTTGTGCATTTCATATAACATCTGTCTATAGTTCATGAGATACATGCTACTAAATGTACTGCTGATAACATTACAAAAAGAAAAGCTGCTTCTACTTATTATCCATGACTTTTCTTACTTGTTCTACTTGTTTCTGCTGCATGTGAAATATTCGTTTCGACAAGATGTATAATTCTTCTATGTTCTTCAGTAGGTAAGAAAGTCTTCAAAGGAATAGGATTGCTGGATTTTATTGTTGCCAGTCCTGACATATTACTTCCACCACCTAATTGTCAACACTGTCAAGCCATCAAGTTTCATGGTGAAATCAAATATCTTTGCTGCTTACAAGGTTGTACTGTCCGAACATCAGCTGCCCAAGGTCTTAAAGGACTTATTTCTGGCCGATTCAACTGAAAGCTGTGCTTTTCGGAAACTTGTTTGGACGTATAATAATATATTTGTATTCACTTCATTGGGTGTTTGTTATGATAAGACATTGGCAAATAAAAGCAGTGGTACATACATCTTCAAAGTCCAGGGGCAAATCTATCATTTTCTGAACAATTTGGAACCAGCTGAAGGTAGGGCTAGCTTCTTACAACTCTATTTCCATGATACTAAACATGAGGTGGAAAATCGTATGGCAGTATGTGATCAACTGAGTGCAGACATTATAATCAAACTTATCGAAGTGATGGATTAGAATCCATATGCTTGGTTTTTCAGAAGTCTGAGGAGCATTGAGAACCTGCAATCATATCAGATAGCATTGAAGATGTATCCAAATAGTGATCAACGTGTCTTCAATAAACCAACGTTTCTCAGGTTGCAGCATTATGGGTTGACAATAGTGAATCTGAGGCATCATCTAAAACAGATATTCGTGTTTACACTAAAGAAGGTAGAACTCATCAGATCCAATATTACTATGGATGTTATGATCTATTACAGTATCCATTAATACATCCTTTTGGTGAAACTGGATGGCATGAAGGGATTAAAAAAGCTCAGAAATTGCATATCAGATTAGGAGAACAAAGACGGCACCAACAACACAACATGCTACATCCAAAAGAAGTGTTAACAGTCGAACAATTGCTTTCTCTTGAGGAAACAAGTAAATTCAACACCTACTTTTTACCTTTGTTTGTCAAATTGTATATACAGCTATTTCCATGTTGTTTAACATATGAAATGCTACCATATCTATGCAGATTTACATAAGGGCAGAAATAAAACAGATTATGTTTCAATGCGAGAGTATTATGCTTACAAATTGCAAATGCGCGATCATGGAAGCTCCATTTTTTTTCATAGTGGAAGATTATTGCAGCAATATGTGGTCGATATATACGTGAAGATTGAGACACAGAGGCTGGATTTTTATAGAAGCAAGCAAAAAGATCTACGTAGAGAGCAATTACAAGGAATCATGGACAGTGTTATGCATGGACAGATTGGAGGCTCCAAAGTTGGTCAGCGAGTCATTTTACCCGCATCTTTTATTGGTGGACCACGAGATATGAGACAAAGGTATGTTGATGCAATGACATTAGTTGAAAGATTCGGAAAACCTGATCTTTTTTTGACAATGACTTGTAATCCATCTTGGCCTGAAGTTCAGCAACACATGCTTACAACTGATGTAGTTGAAAATAGGCCTGATCTTATTGCTCGAGTTTTCCGAGCAAAATTACAAGAATTAAAGAATGAGTTGTTCAAAAAGCATGTTTTTAGAGAAATTGCTGCTTACACTTATGTTGTTAAATTCCAAAAAAGAGGTCTACCACATGTCCATTTTTTACTACTCTTAAAGCCAAATGCAAAGATATATTCAGCAGAGGCCTATAACAAGGTAGTATCAGCTGAACTACCTGATGCAGCAAAATATCCGTCTTTATTTGAAGCTGTAAAGAAGCATATGATGCATGGACCGTGTGGCACAATGAAGCCTTCAAATGTGTGTATGAAGGCTGATGGCACTTGTAGAAACCATTATCCTAAAGATTGGGCTGAACAAACAACACATCAATTGAATTCATATCCCATCTATCGAAGGCGTAATGATGGAGTTCAAGTTCAGGTTCGTGGGCACTTACTTGACAATAGATGGGTTGTACCACATAATCCATACTTGTTAGCAAAATTCAATTGTCATATCAACGTTGAAATCTGCTCAACAATCACTGCTGTCAAGTACATTTATAAGTACATCTACAAGGGACATGACCGTATCCACTTTCAACTAAATGGTGATGACACAACAAGTGCTGTAGATGAAATCAAAGAGTTCCAAACAGCAAGATGGGCTTCACCACCTGAAGCAATGTGGCGTATTTTTCGATTTGCTCTGAACGAAATACAGCCAGCTGTTATACATCTACCACTACATTTAGAGAATTATCAGAACATGAGCTTTGAAGAAGATGTTGATTTACGAAGTCTTCTGAGTAATACATTTGTAAAGAAGACGATGTTGATAGAATTTTTTGCCCTCAATCAATCTGATGAATCAGTGCAAAAAGAACAATACACCTATAAAGAATTCCCTGAACATTTTGCTTGGCTTCAAGGTGAACGTAGATGGAAAAGGAGAGAACAAAAGCATGTTATTGGCAGAATTGTTCTTGCAAATCTAATGAAAGGTGAAAGGTACTTTTTACGACTTCTATTACTGCATGTCAGAGGTCCTACATCATATTATTACTTAAAACCCATTGATGCCAATTATGTTAATACATTTCGAGAAGCTGCAGTTTTAAGAGGTTTATTTGCAACAAATGATGCTCAAGAACAATGTTTGCAAGAGGCTTCTTTATTCCACATGCCATACAGCCTGAGGCGACTTTTTGCTACAATTTTAGTATATATACCACCCAATGATCCGCATAGTTTATGGCTAAAATTCAAAGACTTGATGCAAGAGGATTTTAAAAAATTGGATCTTTGTACTAATGACCAGATTGATGTCAAAACTCTACAGCACATTAGCAGAATTTTGGAGTCCATGGGAAAAAATCTCAAGATGTATGGTTTGCTGCCAAGGTTTATAAATTCTGATGATGAAAATGTGGAATCAAGAGAAGTACTATCTGAGAGACATCTTGAAGTAAGTATAAAAGATTTAGAAGCAGCTAAAAAATTAAACAGCCAACAAAGAAGAGCATTTGAAATGATTAAAGAGAAGGTATACAACAATGAACCTAGTCTATTTTTCATTGACGGCCCTGGTGGAATAGGCAAAACATTCTTGTACCATGTGCTCCTTGCAGAAGTCAGATCAAAAGGTTATATAGCATTGGCGAATGCAAGCTCAGGTGTAGCTGCAGCGTTATTACCTGGTGGACAGACAGCTCATTCACGGTTCAAGATTCCACTTGAGATACATGACAAATATGTTTGCAATATTAGTAAGCAAAGCTCAGTTGCTAAATTGATTGCAGAGGCAAAATTAATCATCTGGGATGAAGCCCCCATGGCACACAGATTATGCATTGAAGCAGTTGATCGACTTTTACAAGATTTGATGGAATCTTCCAATCATTTTGGTGGAAAGATAATGGTTTTTTGTGGTGATTTTCGACAAATACTTCCAGTTGTACCAAAAGGTAGCAAACAAGACTGTTTAACAGCAACCTTGGTATATTCTGATATTTGGTCAGCTTTAACGAAGATTCACTTGACAGAAAATATGCGGGCACAATCAGATACTGACTTTGCTACATACTTGTTACGTATTGGGAATGGTCAAGAAACAACTAATGGAACAGATGAAGTAAAGATTCCTCCTGCTTTGTTGCTACCTTACATATCTGAAGAAGAATCATTATCCCGACTAATAGACATTGTGTATGGAAATTTTGTCGACTGGTGTTTGTTCAGCAATACATGTGAAATCAACAAAGCAATCTTGACTACAAAGAATGAATATGTGGATGATATCAATGCAATGTTGATTGACAAATTCCCAAGACATCCTATGGACTATTTTAGTCGTGATGAAGCTACAAACGATACTGAACAAAGTTTGTACGAAGATTTGTTGAATGCATTGACTCCAAATGGTTTTCCACCTCACAGATTAAGGCTCAAGTACAATTGTCCTGTTATTTTGTTACGCAATATTGATCCAGCTGAAGGTTTATGCAATGGAACAAGATTAGTTTGTCGTGCTTTAAGAGATCATGTTATAGATGCAGTAATCGCAGCAGGCGAGCACATTGGAAAACAAGTATTCGTTCATAGAATGAAGTTTATAGCTTCCAGCAGTCAGATATCTCCAATTGCTTTTGAAAGGACACAATTCCCTCTCCGACTTTGTTTTGCAATGACAATCAATAAGGCTCAAGGCCAAACTTTAGACTTTGTTGGTATTTATTTAAGTGAGCCAGTGTTCTCACACGGCCAACTATATGTTGCTTTATCGAGAGCTAAAAGTAGTAAACACATCAAAATTTTAAATAGACCTGTTTTTCCTGATGGTAACACATCTGCTTATACAAAAAATATTGTTTATCCTAAAGTTTTGAGTATATCAAATTTCTTTGCTGATTTTGACAACCCATCTTATAGATTCCACTAAAGCATCATCACTTTTCAAACTTCCATCCTTTCTAAACTCTTTCTCAACCAATTTTTATATACTATATTCTGAAGTAACATTTGTAAACAAAGCAATTCCTAGAGCATGGTAAATACAATCTGCAACTTAGTTTTTTTATGCAAACATTTTTTGTATTCTTTTTGCGTACAGAACAACACAAGAAACAGGTACAATTTGTCATTTATCATACTTGCTATTTGATTATTAGACATCATATATTGCTTATATTTTACCCTTATGTCTTCCCTGTTTTCTTGGTTTTCATGAATTCATATTTAGTTTGAACCTGTACAGATTACAACAACGAATCAATTTCGATTCATTAGGTTTCATATGTTTGATTCATGTGTTTATCTAGCTTCTTCGTTCTCTTATTATCAGCCTATTCATACCAGTTGGTAATTTGATGTATTTCACATGCTAATGGACTATTAAAATTTGATAGCATAGGCCAACTGAACATTACCTGAACCACTTTTAAGCATAGCTTATTACTAAGCAATGTCTGAATTTTGTAAACCTGTTTTTGCCTTTTGATAGATTGTCATGAATGAATAAAACTACTGTCTACTATTCCATTCTTTTATTTAACTACAATATCAAACTTTCATCTATAACATAATTGTATGACTCTACTACATGCAAAACCATGGAGCGACAAACAAAACTAATTTTCAACATTGCTGCTGGAGAAAAGAATTGGACTTCCCTTGTTCAAGTAATCGAAAAAAGTCGACCGCTTTTATCTTCTAAAGCATCAAAGCAAAACCGGTACCAAAGAATTGCTTTTGTCGATGAAGAAGTAAGTAATCAATTTACTATAAACTTCAATTTGCTGTACAACTATCTTTATTACATTAGCTACAACTAGAATGTATTACGGTTTACTGCAGCTACTTTGATGTGTGTATAATGACCTTCAGTACTTAATAGTTGTTGTCATGGTTCAATTTTAATTGAAGAAGCTTTTTTGCATTTTCAGATCAATGTACTTAAATTCAGTACTGTGAACATGCTTTGTGCTGCTGATTTTTTTGGTTTTTTTGCTTTCTCTAATAATAGACTACTGGAATCGTAAACTGATCAGAAACTCGAAATACTTCAGCAGATCATTACAGTAGAATTATGGATATGATTCATATGTGCAACGAAACCATCATGTCATATTGAAACAAATGTTATATAAATTTGTTGGTAGTAGCAAGAGGTAAAATTGTGATGATGCATAATTTCATGTTCTTATCTTGCACATCCATAATAATGCTTACAGATTCTACTAGCTGAAATTGGTTAACTTGCTATGTATCATGTTGTTTATGACTTCATTTCTAAGCTCCATTCAAAGAAAATAACAGGTAACTTCATCACACAGTTACTTAGCTAATCAATTATTGCATTTTCTCATAACAGAAGTATGCTGAAACATTGAAAGACCTCTCTCTTCTCATGGATAACTAAGCATGTCCAGAACATTTAAGTATGCCAAGAAAAAGTAAAATCCCATATCATTTTATCTCAATTAGAAACTCATGTCACAGCCTTTGTATCTGCACTTTTCCTGCCTTCAGATTTAGTTGCACACCTCTCTTAAGTGTTTCCCCATCATTTTTTCTCGCAAGGAATCTGCATTTTACGTTTTGCTGAACTTATACCTTTTAACCACTTGATTGAAATTCTTAATTAACAATAGGAATAATTTATGACTCACTAGACCTGCACTTGTTCTTTCTTTTGTTTCTTGAATATAAGCTATTACATTCAGTACAACATCTAAAAAATTGTTCTGCACTCTACATATACGATCCTTTCTTTTGTATTCACTGTTCGTTAATATGCTTGATCATAGTGGTATTAATTTCGTGACTGTCATGTTGTTCATGACTTTATTTATAAGCTTCATTGAAAGGAGACAACAAATAACTTGATGAAAGACTTACTTAACTAATCAATTCTTGCATTTTCTCATCATGGAAGTATGCTAAAACATTAAAACAACTCTTATGCGAAGAAAAAGTAAAATCCCAGATAATTTTATTTCAATTAAAAAGTCATGTCACAGCCTTTGTATCAGCATTTTTCCTGTCTTGAGATTTAGTTGCACATCTCTCCCAAGTGTTTTCCAGTCATTTTTTCTTCAAGGGAGCCTGCAGTTTAAATTCTGCTTAACTGATACCTTTTAAGCACTTCATTGAAATTCTTAATGAACAATTGGAATAATTTATGACTCAACAAACCTGCACTTGTTCTTTGTTTTATTTCTTCAATATAAGATATATAGGTTCAGTAGAGCATTAACTTGTTCTTCAGTCTTCATATCTGACCATGTTTTTTTGGTATTCACTGTTGATTAATATGCTTGATCATAGTAGTATTCATTTGTTGCAGCCACCTTTCTTAACATATGAGGTACAAACTGAACTTCTTATCGTGATTAAGTTTTGATAATTGTTAACTGCAAGTCTTTGGTTTCTACTTTTTAAGACATCCATTTTGACAAGATTGACATTGCCTTAAAGATTTTAGCTATTGTCATGCAGTGACTATGTGCCTTGTTTATTTACTTTGTATCCCAAGAAAAAGCAAAATGTTAGATCATTCTATCTTAATTAGAGAGCCATCTGATAGCCTTTGTATGTGTACTTTTCTTTGCTTCAAATTTACTTGTATGTCTGTCTTCGGTGTCTCCCCACGATTTTATTCGTCCAGGAGCCTGCATTTTAAGTTTTCCCTAAGTTATACCTTTTAAGCAGTGTATTTAAATTCTTAATTCAAAATACAAGTAATTTATCACTGACTGGACCTGAACTTATTTGTTCTTTTGTTTCTTGAATATTATATATATATCTTAACTAGAGCATCTCAAAACTTGCTTTTCAATGTTGGTATTTCACCCTTTCTTTTGTATTCACTTTGAATTAATATGCTTCATGATAGTGGTAGCAATTTATTTGACTCACATTTCTCAAAATATCATGTACAAAGTGAAGTACCTATCCTGATTAAATTTTGATAATTGGTAAACGCAAGCCTTTCGTTTGGACTTTGTAAGATATTTACATTTAGAAAGTTGACATTACCTGAAATACTCTATGTATTGTCATGCAACAACTATGTTGCTTGTTTATTTGCTTTGGATTTCAAAACCATTGTTCACCTTTTGCATGAAGGGCAAAAACATTTGCACAAATGACTTTGAATACAATTTTGAAGTCAATATAGAGAGGAACATGAAACTTGAAATTGTTGATTGTCATAAAACAAACATAGAATTCTGATAAGTTGGTTTTATACCAACTTAAATGGCTTAATCCACTTAGCTTTTGACTTGTTTTTCATAAGTTAGTGCAATGATTTGTTTGTTGTGGTGCATTTATGTGGTTGTCAATTGGTTGTACTAAAATGGTTAAAAGAGACCAAAAATGATGATGAACTTAAGCAATTGTGTGTTTGATGTTAATTGGAAAGGTTGAGAGATCAAAAGCTCTTCGAATGCACTACACTTCTTATGTTTTAACTATTTTCCAATATTGTGTGCAAGACTATGAAATATGAGTTTATTTTCGGAATATCATTTTTAGGGTTTTAGAGTTTTACCTGCCTGCCACGGTTTGGTGTTTTGATGATATCTTGAGTTTCAGGTACCTGATGAGGATGTTTCTTGATTCATTGGAAAGCTAAAAGAGGGATCTAGAATTCTTAAGTTCACCACCAAGGCTGAATCATAGGCTAAGACTCATTTACTTGGCATGGAAGTAGAGCTTGGTGCTGGAATGAACACTAAGTCACACATGGTCTTGCATTGTATCGATTGGCATGCCATTCTCGCACAGCCTTGCCAACACACCTTGCCAAGTCTTGCCAACAAACTCTGCCACACATTGCCGAGCCTTGTCGATGCACCATGCCAAGCATTTGCTACACTTTGCCACACTCATGGACACAACCTTGGCACACCATTACAACACACAAACTTGGCACACCATTAGCACTCTTTGGCACGACATTTGTACATTCTTGGCATGCCATTCATACACCTTGGAACACCATCACAATTCACATTGTGGGCATCATCATCACTTCACAACTATTTCACACTCATTTCACTTGTTTTCATACTAAAAAGCTAGGACATGGACATCACTTGAGCATCCACTACACACGAATCATTTGCACACTTTTGGCACAACATTGGCACCTTGCCACACCACTTGAGCACAACTGATCACCCTACATTTAGCAAGCAATGATTTGGAATAAGGAAGGAAAATGGCCTACGACATGTCGAAGGCCAAATTTGGAGAAGAAACAAATGGCTTACGACATGTCGTAAGCCATTTCTTGAAGAAAAAAACTTTGCCCACGACAATTCTGGAAGAAAAATTCATGTCGTAGGCCAATTCTGGAACAAGAGCATTTAGCCTACGACATGTCGTAGGCTAATTGTTAGATGGGTGCTGAAAAAATGGCAAAGTGTTGGAAGAGTTGCTTCATGGGTTTTCAGCTTTGTTGCACTGCATTGATTTGGTCGTAACTTTCTCGTTTTAGCTCCAAATTGGGTGATTCAAACGGATATGGAAAGTTAAGACAAAGGGTTACGAATTTCATGTTTTAAGTTTTCCCTAATTCACAGTGCATTATGATCAAATCTTGGTGGGAAGTTGCTGCCATGAAGTATTTTGTGTTGAGTTTCTAGAAAAATGGCTAAGTGTTTAACTTCTGATTTTCTGAAATTCCAGGCAGCTGAAGGCGTGGTGTTCGGTGGCAAGAGGGCGTGAATCTTTAAAGGCTGGTCTGCTTGGAAGCTCGCTGAGCAGCTGAAGGCGTGAAGGCTCCAAGATCAAAGGCGTGGTTTGGCTCTGATTCTTCAGCTGGACCTCCAAGCGGTGAAGGTGTGAAGCTAGGAAGCTGGAAGGCGTGCTGTGGACGTCAAGGGCGTTGAAGGCGTGTTCCGAGGAAGACTAAAAGCGCTGGTTGCTGAAGGAAGTTTTCAAACTTCGAATTTCACTTCTTGGGCTAAATTTTAGTCATTTCTTTGAAGGCCATTTTGTGTAATACTTTATCCATTTTATGTTGTGTATTAGTTACGTTCCCCCAACTCTATATATAGGGAAGATAGCTAACATATAGGGGATCAATTCATTCACTATTCACATTTTCCATATTGTAACCGACTTTTGATTTTGAAGAGCGGGAAGTGTTCTTGAGATCTACTTTCTCTCTCTACTTTCTCTCACTAAGTTTGTTGCTTCATTTCGGATTCCGATCAAAGATTTGCTCTCATCATTATACATCTCCTGGAAATTGAGAAGAAAAGTGACAATCCTCTCGGCATTTAGAAGCTTTTAAGACTCTTAATTGGTAAACTCTTCCAATTAATGATTATGAACTGTTTAACCTTCCAATTTGTTGATTGTGAAGTTGCAATGGAGATTTGTGGCTAATTGTGTGATAATCTAGGATACTGAGGGTGAATGCTAGGTTGAAATTGTAAATGTGCAGTAGAACTAACGATCTAATATAAGAAGTGAAAATTCTCAGCTATGAATTTGTAAAACTTGTTAAGTGCATGCTTTTGATCTGAATTTGATGAAATGAGATTTGATTGCGGTCGTCATGCTGAATTGAGTCTTCTTTTATAAGATTTGGATGAAAATCATGAATAAGAACCTGAGAATGCATGAGTTCTTAAACCTGTTTGAATTTGTTCAGATCTTAAGGCTAGACCTCACCATAGGAAGCTTTGAGTCTGTAAAATCCTGAGAACAAGGTGATAAGAGATTCTCCTACTTAAATGATGAATTTACATGTTAGGATCGGGCCTCACCATGGGAGATTCTAGGTGTTTATGCCTGAGTAAATTGAGTGGGGAATTGAGATAACACGGTTTTACTTCACTATTCTTAGGCCCGATCATAGGATAGGATGGTGTCAGGAGACTAAAATTGTAGTGTAGTGACCATGCTAATTATAATTTCGGTCTTCATTTGTGATTCTCCTTATTTGCTTTGATTGTATGTTAGTAATACTGCATGTATGAGAAGTTGCATTCACCCAGAAGTAGCCTAGATTATCAGCTTAATTTTCTTGAGAACTTTGTTTTTACTTCTCTGAGTCTTACTTGTGTGTTTATTTCAATTCGTAATTGTGTGGAGCTAAACCAATTTACTTCCTGTTAAATTTTGTATTTAGTGTTCTTTTAATCTTGTTATATTTTGGTGACATAACTGAGCATATCAAACTTCTTGAATCGACTATTTCCCTGAGGAACGAAACCTAGCTCACTGCTACTATATTCAGTGAAATTAGGATAAATTGACGAGCCACGACACTCGATATCAATTTTTGGCGCCGTTGCCGGGGAACTAGGCACGGTTCTTGGAATTTGTTGTTGTTCTGTTCTTAGTTTGTGTGTTTTATTGCTTTGATTTAGTTACTTTGTTTCTTTACGGTGTGTTGATTCTGTTACTTTTACCATCTTGTATTGGTTTGGTTTTCAGATTGATCCATTTATTTTCTCGATATCATTTGCTGTTTCTGTTTGTGTATGCCCAGGTCTGTAAGATCTAGAGGAAAACCTGAATTTGAATTGGACCTTGAATTGGAAAGAACTCTAAGGATTCAAGCAAGGCAGAGAAACATGGCAGCTCAAGGAGTACAAGCACCGAGGTTCGGAGACTACTATGCAGTAAATTTTGACAATCGATTTGGTCATCAGGATATCGATGTGGAAAGTTACCACATTCCTCCACAAATTGTTTCCATGATCACCCAGGGCCAATTCTTCCAAGGTCTTGACAACGAGGATCCTAACGACCACCTCGATTGGTTTCTCGGGTTATGTAGCACATTCAAGTTGCCAAGAGTTGACAGTGGTCAAGTTCACAGGATTTTGTTTCCTTTATCTTTGCGTGGAAAGGCTAAACATTGGTTCAAGAGCATTGGGGGAACAAATGCTGGAATGTCATTTGATGATCTACAGAAAAGGTTCTTGTCTAAGTACTTCCCTCCAGCTAAGCTTGAAAAGCGAATGTTGGAAATTATGAACTTCCAACAACAAGACAGTGAGTCATTTAGAGAAGCTTGGGAAAGATTCAACGATTTGATTAGACAATGCCCCAATCATGACTTGGCCGAGATTAGGGAATTAAATACTTTCTTCAAAGGCGTAACTCCTGAATCATCTTTGATGGTTAAAGCTTGTGCTAATGGGGCACTTAAAGACAAATCTGTGCCTGAGGTGCGTGAACTGTTTAACCAGATAGTTGAGGATGAATACCTTTTTCCAGAGACTAGGAAGCCACATGTCAGGAGACAAAGAGGAGTTCTTAATGTAGATGAAGAGACTTCACTTAGTGCTAAGTTTGAAGCATTGGCTAAGCAGGTGCAGACTTTAAAGGCCACTCAAACAAAAGCCCCAGTACTTTCATGTGGACTATGCAAAGGAGAACATCACATGGATGAATGTGCAATCACTACTGAATCCATTCAGTATGTGAATAACTACAGCAACAAGCCCCAATATGCTGGAAATTATTCTGGGAATAATTACAATGGAGGCAACAGACAATATAGTGGAAACCAAGGCAACTGGAATCAACAGCAGAACCAAGGAGGAAATTACTATCAAGGTAATGACTCAAGGAGAGCAATGAATCAACCACCTTCTGGTTTTGATAATCAGGCTAGCACATCAGAACAAAAGAAGCCAACGGTAGAAGATATGTTCCAAAAGCTAATGGAAAAGATGGATAAGAACGAACAGAGATTTGGAGGTTTGGAGTCCACTGTGATGCATCACGAAGCTACTCTGAAGAATATCGAGATGCAACTTGGTCAGCTTGCTAATGCTGTACACTAGAGGCCAAAAGGAGCTCTTCCTAGTGACACAGTACCAAATCCCAAGGGGAGAGAAGCATGCAATGCTATTACTTTGAGGAGTGGAAAATTGTTGCCTGGAAGCAAACATGCAGAAGACAAAAGTGATGACTTGGAGGAGGACCAAAAAAATGAAGCTGAGGAAGTTTTGGAACCTGAGGAGAATGGTGAGCAAGAGGAAAATAAGTCTAATAAGAAGGAAATATCAGCAAGGGTGGGGAATGAGATTACCAGGAATTCCAATCCTTATAACTTCCCAGATTATGCTCCAAAAGCTCCATTTCCAGAAAGGAATAAACTTCCACCTAAAAAGGGCCCTCAATTCAATCGTTTCCTGGATGTACTCAAGCAAGTGAACGTGAATCTTCCTTTGATGGATTTAGTGACATCAATGCCAAAATATGTCAAATATCTCAAGGATCTCATCTCCAAGAAAGAGCAAATCTTGAGATGTGATGTTTCCATGATGGTTTCTGAATGCACTCAAGCTTGGATGGTTCATGATCTTCCTCCGAAGCTTAAGGATCCTGGGAGTTGCACTATCCCATGCAAAATAGGCACAAGGCATTTTGCAAAGGCGTTGTGTGACTTGGGTGCTGGAATCAACTTAATGCCATTATCCATTGCTATCAATGTTGGATTGGAAAGTCGGATTCGCCCAGTTGCAGTAACTCTCCAATTGGCAGATAGATCATTGGTAACTCCCACTGGTTTGGTAAAAGATGTTTTGGTAAGAATAGATAAATTTACATTACCAGTTGATTTTATTGTGCTGGATATGGAAGAGGACCCTGAGGTTCCTCTCATTTTTGGTTGTCCCTTCTTAGCCACTGGTGATGCTTCAATTGGTGTGAGAAACAAGACAGTCACGTTTAGAATTAACAATGAGGAAGTGGTTTTTGATGTAAACTATGCTATGAAGCAACCTCTGAATATGGAGTCTTGTTTTGCTATCAAAGCTATAACATGTTCTTCTTTGAATAATTTGAACAATATGCATGATTTCTCTGTTGTTGATGAGTTAAGTGTTTGTGAGGATGATTTTGATGGAATTGACTTAGATGATGAGGACAAGAAAATTATTTCTGAAATTGAGGATATTATTGAATGTTGCTATTTGGAAGAATCGATTTGTGAAATGCAAAGTGATGTTGTGGAAGTTACAATGCATGAGACTGTGAAGGAAAATGAACATGATTCGTTTATGTTGTCACATGTTTTGACTAATGAAATTTGTAATCCCACTGAGGTGAGGAAGGAAGAATTTCTTTGCAGGAATGAAAAGCTTTTACCTTCTATTGTGGTGGCACCAATGCTGGAATTGAAACCACTTCCACCTTATCTCAAATACGCTTTCTTGGGAGAAAATGAGACATTGCCAGTTGTTATATCTTCAAAACTTGAAGGTTGGCAAGAGGAGAAGCTTTTGGAAGTTTTGAGGAGACATAAGTTGGCTATTGGATGGACAATTGCAGATATAAAAGGTATTAGTCCGGGCTTATGTATGCATAAGATTTTGCTTAAGGAAAATGCTGTGCCAGTACGGGATAGACAGAGAAGACTAAATCCCCAGATGATGGAAGTTGTGAAGAAAGAGGTTATCAAATTGCTTGACTTTGGGATGATTTTTCCAATTTCAGACAGTGAGTGGGTTAGTCATGTTCAATGCGTTTCGAAAAAAGGAGGGGTCACGGTTATAAAGAATGAGGCTAATGAACTTCTAGCAACAAGGGTGGTCAGTGCCTGGAGAGTTTGTATGGATTACAGGAAGCTAAATAAGGCAACTAGAAAAGACCATTTCCCTCTTCCATTCTTGGAACAATTGTTGGATAGAATTGCTGGCTACCTTTTCTATTGCTTTTTAGATGGATACTCTGGTTACAACTAGATTGCAATTGATCCCAAGGACCAGGATAAGACAACCTTTACATGTCCCTTTGGCACATTTGCTTATAAAAGAATGCCATTCGGTTTATGCAACGCCCCGACTACCTTCCAGAGATGTATGATGGTAATATTCCATGATATGGTGGAATCAATAATTGAAATATTCATGGATGATTTTTCTGTCTTTGGTATGACATTCGATGGTTGTTTGGAGAATTTGGCAAAGGTTTTGAAGAGGTGTGAAGAAACGAACCTGGTGTTGAATTGGGAAAAGTGTCAGTTCATGGTTCAAGAAGGGATTGTGTTAGGCCATAAAATTTCTCATGCTGGGATGGAGGTAGATCGAGCTAAGATAGATGTCATCGCCAAACTTCCTCCACCTACCAATGTTAAGGGTATCAGAAGCTTTCTCGAACATGCTGGGTTTTATAGAAGGTTTATTAAGGATTTTTCAAAGATAGTTAGACCCTTGTGCAGCCTCTTAGAAAAAGATGTCAAGTTTGAATTTGGAACAGAATGTGTCGAGGCATTTGAAACTTTGAAAACGAAATTGGTGGAAGCTCCTGTGATAGTCACTCCTCATCGGGGTGAACCCTTTGAAATTATGTGCGACGCCAGTGATTATGCTTTAGGAGAAGTCCTTGGCCAGAGAAGAGACAAGATTTTTCATGCTATCTATTATGCTAGCAGATTGCTCAATGAGGCTCAAATGAATTATACAACTACTGAAAAGAAAATGTTAGCAGTGGTCTTCGCATTTGATAAATTCCGAGCCTATCTTTTGGGGTCAAAGGTCATTGTTCATACAGACCATGCTGCATTGAAGAATCTGCTTGCAAAGAAGGAAGCAAAACCACGTTTGATTAGATGGGTGTTATTGCTCCAAGAATTCGATGTGGAAATCAAAGACAGGAAGGGCTCTGAAAATGTGGTTGCTGACCATCTCTCAAGACTGGAATCAGAGACTCAAGATGATTCAAATATTTTGGTTAAGGAGCATTTTCCTGATGAACAGGTGTTCAAAGTGGTTGAAAGGACATTGCCTTGGTACGCTGAGATTGCAAATTTTGTTGTTGCTGGCAAAATTCCATCTTATTACTCCAGTGATGAGAAGAAAAGACTGAGAAGTGATGCTAAATATTTCTTCTGGTAAGACAATTCTTTATATAAAATATGCAGTGATCAAGTGATAAGAAAATGTGTCAAGGAAGAAGAAAAGGAGGATATCTTAAAGGCATGCCATGAAGGACCCTGTGGTGGTTATTTTGGATCAACTAGGACAGGCTTCAAAATCTTGCAATGTGGGTTTTATTGGCCACATATCTTCATGGATGCCAGGATCTGGGTTGGAAAATGTGATCGTTGTCAACGAACTGGCAACATCTCTTCCAGAAATGAGATGCCATTGAACAACATCTTGGAGGTAGAGATTTTTGATGTGTGGGGGATTGACTTCATGGGGCCATTCCCTAAGTCAAGAGGAATGGAGTACATCTTGGTGGCAGTAGATTATGTTTCTAAATGGGTGAAAGCTGTGGCTTTGGCTCACAACGATGCCAAAAGTGTAACTGCCTTCTTGAAGAAATACATCTTTAATAGGTTTGGAGCTCCCAGGGCTATAATAAGTGATGGAGGAACTCATTTCTGTAACAATCTTTTCGAGTCTTTGTTGGCCAAATATGGTGTTACTCACAAAGTTTCAACAGCTTACCATCCACAGACTTCTGGCCAAGCTGAAATTTCCAATCGGGAGATCAAGAGAGTTCTTGAAAAAGTGGTAAATCCAGGTAGGAAAGATTGGTCTTTGAAGTTAGATGATACATTGTGGGCATATAGAACAGCCTACAAGACCCCAATTGGAGCTTCTCCTTTTCGATTTGTTTTTGGTAAAGAATGTCACTTGCCAGTAGAACTTGAACATAAGGCGTATTGGGCTATTCAAACATTGAACATGAATTTGTCTGAGGCTCAATCAAAAAGAATGTTGGAATTGAATGAAATGGATGAATTTCGATTCAATGTTTACATGAGTGCCAAGATGTATAAGGAGAGGACTAAAAGAATTCATGATGCCAAGATTCAATCCAAGATTTTTGTTCCAGGGCAATTGGTATTGCTTTATAACTCTAAACTCAGATTGTTTCCTGGAAAATTGAAATCAAGGTGGAGTGGTCCTTTTAGAGTTGTTGATGTAAAACTTTATTGGGTAGTGGAAATCAAGAATGAAAAGAATGGCAATGTATGGAAAGTGAATGGCCATCGTCTCAAGCCTTACTTAACTTCTCAGGACAAGGATAACACTAATGTGGAACGAGATCCACATGAGCTATACCTTGATGATCCTATCATCTCCAATTGAGCTGTGCAGCACGGTCGGGCTGTGGACTGTAAACCAAGCGCTCCTGGGAGGCAACCCAGTGTTTCTTTCCATTGTTTTTTTTCTTTTGTTTGGTTTCAAATTGTGGCAAAATCTTCGAACATAACTCAGGGTTATTATTTGGCAGATTTGCATGAGGATGATGATGGGCATTATTGCTAAAAGCAGGAAATGAATCTTTGGTTTTTTCTATTCATTTGGGTAAATGAGTGTATTTTTCTACAACTCAGTTAAAAGTTCTGATGGTAAGAATTGATTCTAGTCCCGTGAACTTGAGTGCATTATTGATGCCTTGCTGTTTTGGATGGTTTCAATAATAGAATAATGCGGACAATAAGCTCAGACATGTATGCTTTCGTTTTTCAGAATCATTCACATGTGTTTGTTGGGTAGCTAGATGGCAATTCTATATATTGAATATCGTTCTTTTGCATGCTCATTACCTTTCTTTACATTGTTGCTCTTATTAGACATTGTTCATTTCTTGATCATGGCTGATTATTCTCCTCATCAGAATCCTTATGAATATGCTATCTTTAGTGAAGATCCAGGAACTACTTCATCCTCTTCTTCCTCTTCTAATGATGATGCGGTGGTGCTTGATGTTGAACCGGCTAACTTTCCTCATTTTATTAATGCTAATGCTGAGAATTTGTACCATGGTTTTAGCAATCGAGCTGTTATGATTGAGAGGCCATTCGAGGTCCCTTCCAGGAGATTTGAGGATGTGATCTTCAGGCAATCGTGGTCTCGTTTTGCACGAGCTTCAGTAGTAGTGAATATGGACATAGTCAGAGAATTTTATGCCAATTCACGGGCTAATGGTGTTCACTCAGTGTTTGTAAGAGGGAAGTATTTGAGGGTCACCCGACATAGTATCAATATGCTTTATCGCCTTGATGATTTTTCTAGTAACACTTATTGTAGGTTGCTTCGGGCTGCCGATACTGATCGGTTGTTGGCTTCAGTGACTTTACCTAGTGCTAGATGGGTGAGGAATGCTCGACGCGAGGCTTTATATGTACCCACCAGTGACCTCACAGCCGAGGCAAAATTATGGTTAATGTTTATCAATTCCAGACTTTTACCTACTAACCATGCAGATATCGCATCTAGAGAACGTGTTCTTTTCATTAAGTATGCTTGTTAGTTTAGAGGTTATGTGTTAAGGTAGTTTCGGTTATGTGTGAGTCATTAGATAGTAGAGTTTTAGTTGCTTGTTAAATGTGATAAAATTGAATGGAAGCAATTCTCTGCTATTCATGATTTGATATTCTGAGAAAGTTGATATTGTCATTGTTCGGTCATAAAGGCATGATAAGAATGAACAAGGTCTTACATCTTTGCCTGGATGGTCATAAATTTTATCTTTAGATTGGCAGAAGAAATCGTTGCATGCATTAAAGTGAAATGGTTCCATTTAAGTCGTGAAGCTTTTAGGTGATGGGGTTGTTGTTTTGTGTGGTATGAATGCATGAAGTTATGTTGGGCAGATGAAGAAATCAGAATTCACATGCCTTGAGCTGAAGCATGCACATGTCTTGAAAAAGAATCGGGACCCACCTTTAAATGACTTGCTTGTTTGGTAGTGTTTGGTGGGAACATTTGCTTAGCTTGTTTGACCGATTTTCTTTTTTCTCATTTGTCTATAAAGTGCAGCGTCTAGTGCTTGTCTTGGTAAGGTGGCTATTGTTGAAAACATAAGAGCGGTGATAATTAAGCTTAGTGCTCACATTAAACCTCTAAATTTCGTTCCTTCAAAGAGTTGATTCTAGCTCTCCAAAAGTTCTCCACTAAGGTATGTTTTTAAACCTTCTTGAAGCTTGGTAAGGTGGCTATTCTTGATGCCAGCTCCAACACCTAAGAAACGAAAAGGAGTCCCTGAGGTTTCTCTGTTCGTTGATGAGGATGCCATGAGACTTTAAAGAAGCGAGTGGTCTGAAACAAGCTCCCCGATGTTAGTTCGCAAAACTATCAACAGCGTTGAAGAATTATGGATTTGTACAATCCTATTCAGATTATTCCCTATTGCAGGGGAAGAACTTAGATCAACGTGTTAGTTTACGTTGATGACTTGATTATTGCATGGAATTATAAGGTTGCATTGACAATTTTTAAAGATTACCTTGGCAGGTGCTTTTATATGAAGGATTTGGGAGTTTTGAAATACTTCTTAGGGCTAGAGGTAGACCATAATCCAGAAGGAATTTTTCTTTGCTAAAGAAAATACACACTTGAAATAATTTCTGAAATGGGTTTATTGGGAGCAAAGCCTGCGGCAATTCCTATGGAACAAAATCATAATTTTGGCCCTTGTAATGGCGC
This sequence comes from Ophiorrhiza pumila, assembly GCA_016586305.1. Taxonomy (NCBI): domain Eukaryota; kingdom Viridiplantae; phylum Streptophyta; class Magnoliopsida; order Gentianales; family Rubiaceae; genus Ophiorrhiza; species Ophiorrhiza pumila. The sequence goes on along the minus strand of BLIW01000009.1, from coordinate 38,421,163 downwards.
ATTCCTTGCGGATCCGGTGTCATATAGGTGACTTGTAGGGAGATTGATTTTACTTGTCTGTGACGAGACCTGATCTTGCATATTCGGTCCATATTTTGTCCCAACTTATGCAACAGCCTCGTGATGATCATTGAGAGACGGCTCTCAGGGTCGTGAGATATTTGAAGAAGAGTTCAGGGCAAGGGATTTTGCTTCGCACTAATAGTGACCTTAGTCTAGAAGGGTGGTGTAATTCAGATTGGGCTAGTTGTTCACTTACACGGCGTTCCTTGACTGGATGGTTCGTATTACTTGGTTGTTCTCCTGTGTCATGGAAGACTAAGAAGCAACAAACAGTGTCTAGATCGTCTGCGGAGGCTGAGTATAGATCAATGGAGGCAACAGTGTGTGAATTAAAGTGGTTTAAACAACTTTTAGGTGACTTGGGTATGTGACATCCGAAAGGTATAAAGTTGTATTGTGATAGCCAGTCGGCGTTGTACATTGCTCAAAATCCAGTTTTTCACGAAAGAACGAAGCATATAGAGCCTGACTGCCATTTTGTTTGAGATGCTGTGACTGAAGAGCTGATTTGTCCGTTATACGTTTCCACTAGTGTTCAATTGGCAGACATCTTTACAAAAGCATTGGGGAAAGAAAAATTTGAGTTTCTTCTCTGCAAGTTAGGCGTTCGAGATCTTCACGCTCCAACTTGAGGGGGGGTATTGTGATATTATTATGTCTAAAATAGGAGGTTATTATGCATATCTTTTGAGGGATATTTTTTCGGAATATGTTTCCATAATTTAGCCTTTGTATTTTCAGTAAATATATCTTTGTGATTAGGAGGTTTTTTTAGGAGGATCAACCGAGCCTTTAAGAGCAAGGATTCTCTTCAACTTTCTATAGTATATATACACCTTTATTGTGAATGGAAAGAGGCAGAGATTGAGTGGAGAATTTGTCACATCCACTCCCCTTTTTTCATCAAATCTTCTACACAACATTTCACAAAATTCTCCCCACAACAGTTTTCCTTTGGATAATTTCATACTGTGATACCAAATTTCCACTTTACTCTCCGAATACATCTCTACCACCTCCATTTTCTGATTTTCAAGAATATGATTAACTAGAAAGAATTTTTCACGCTTTCTTAGCCAGCCCCTAGGATTATTTCCTTCAAAAAATGGAAGGTCGATTCTTGGAGTTTGGAAGAAATTTACCTTTCTTGTTTCCATTTCTTCTCGTCCTTTTATAATTGGTGTGGGTAGTAAGGGTGTTTTATCCACTGTAATGCTCTCCTCGCCTGTATGCATTTTCTCCTTTCCAATCATCCGCATAAAAGCTGTGATTTTGCTGTCAATATTACCCATGAAATTATCCATCTTTTGCTCATTATCTTTGATATAATTCTCCATCTTATTTTGCACTCCTTCCACAAGCTCCTGCATCCGTATTTCACTTCTCTTAATTTGATCTTCGACCGCCTTATTTCTTGTACCTTCCGCCATAGATGTCAATGAGTTAAGGTCTAAGGAACGCTGCTCTGATACCAATTGTGAGGAACTGGCCTTATTAGTTAAGAATTCAGAGTGGTAGAGAGAGAAGAAGAGATATAGAAATTAGGGAAAGTAAGATTTAGGGAAGAAGATTCCATAATAGTATTCTACTTGCATAACCGACATTGTGATCTCCCACAGCTCTTATAGTATTGTTGGAATAACTTCTCCTAACATAATTGACAAGTCAGCAAAGCTAATAAAATGTCAACTAAAATACTTCCTAATGACAACACTAAAAACGTGCTTATTGATACATTGAAAGAGTGTTTTATACTATATAGTTCATGACAAAATCCAACTCTAAATGAAATTGAGATGTTAACTTCCTAACCATTTAATTAGCTCCCATGACTATATAAGATTCGTTGATTAGTTTCACTAAACGTCACAATAGGTAAATGTAATTAATCTAAAAAAATAATGATAAAGAAAGTGAGGAAAAGGATATGCATTAAACCGCGTGAATACTCAAGGGTAGAAAGATTAATTGTATCCATTTTGCAATGAATCCGCCAACCAATTTATAAGAGAATGAATTTTGTTGTGTAAGACCAACTTAGGAGCTTCGATGAAGTTGTGTCCGATGCACATCAAAATATGATCAAGAATTTTCAATAAATGAAATACAATCATCTTCAAAATTTCCAAATTCATACACAAAACAAAAATGCAGATATAAATTATAATAATACATTTCCACTCTTATATCTTTTGTAAAAAAAAAAAACAATTTTCTTTTTTGATTAATACAATATGTCGCATTCTTTTTCGTGTTTAAGATAATTTTCCCTATCAATCATCACAATAATATATTTCTAACTCTACACAATTATGTTATCACCAAATAATAATAATAATAATAATAATAATACCCAATTATTTCATCAAAAACTTAAAATGATAAAAATAAAGGGAACAAAAAAATAAATAATTATTGGCAAAAATTCCAAAACTTGATATGGATGGAATAGACATGGTGATGGATTAATAATATTATTAACTGTTGACACGTCCAACTGACAAAAACCCACAAAAATAAATGTGTGTCCATCTTTTTGTTTTTTACTAAATAAAGTGTACTCTATTTTGCATTTAATTACTTTCTTTGTACCATTTATTGTCGTTCATCAAATCATTTATGATACTTTAGAATCAATTCCATCTCAAAAAATTGCAAATCTAGAATACAATGGAACTTTCTTTCGATTAAAAAAAACTTTTGATTGATGCTTAATCAACAACATCTAAAAGAAATAAAATGCAATTAATGTAATATTGGTTCTTAATTTGGTGTAAAAAAATTATGATAATAAATGTAGAATAGAATGATCCCAGTTTATATATATTCCTTCATAACAAATTGCAATTATTTTTATGACATAAATAGAGTGTTAAGTATTTTATTAACACGAAACCAGTAAAAGACAACTCTTCGAAAACAGGAATGACAAGAACAAGAAAATTAGAAATCTAAACCTAAATGGTAACTTGCCCAATAAATCAGGACAATATGTGGCCACACTAAATCAAGACAAGTTGAAAATGAATGCCACGAAACCTAAATGTGTACGTCTCTATAAAAAATATTTTTTTCTCCATTTTTTGTAAAAGAAAGAAATATATATATTTTTAAAAGAAGTACTTAAATTGTTGAGTTTGTTTTTGTAAGAATTTGAATTGAAAAATTTTTTATTAATAAAATTTTAAAATTCAAATTTGAAATGTATATTTTATGAGAAATTGTGTAAGGAGAATTGGTTATTATTAAAAAAATAAATTTAAAATTAATACTTTTTAATAAGTAAGAATAAAAAAACATAAAATTAATGAATCAAAAAAATTTATTGTTGCATTATTTTTATTCAAAAATTCCTAAAAAAATAAATAAAACAAACAAGTCAATTTGTATTTACGAAAAAAAATGGTCTTAATATTTCAATTTCCAATTTTTTTTTAAATAAGTAAGCAAAAGCTCTCCTCAAAAAAAAAGGCTTCTTTTTTATGACATGTACAAAATTTTCATTTTTTGTTACTGGTTTAATGCAATATTCTTGTAAGCATAGCAACTTTCTTGTTACATGTTCTTAATTAGATAGCCCCAGAAAATTAAGCAAAAATGTGCAATTGAAATAAAAAATGGTTAATTACAATGTATTATTTTGAAGTTTGAACTTTACAAGTTCTTCAAAGGAATTGAATTTGAATTGAATTAATTTTTCCTTCAACTTTTGATTTTTTTTCCTCAGTATTATACAATCAAGACTAAATTTGCCCAAATCAAAAAATGATTTGTCACGAAAAGATGCACTATGTTGTAGTGCTTTGTGCCGATTAATGTGTATGTGTGTTAAGTGAATTTAACGAGTTTAAATTTTGCTAAATGAGGGTAATTTAGTCGATTCCTTTTTTTTTCTTGATAAAATAAAAATTAATTAATCTAATTTTTTTCATGTATTTTAATAACAAGAATAATTATAATCTTTTTTTTTTCGCATACAATTTAGCCTCTATGAATTAATTGTATCATCTTTCTCAAAACAGGTTTTTTTTTTAAGCTAGAAATGAAATTAGTATAGATAGATTAATTTATCTTGGATTCAAAAGTGTAAAATTAAATTTTCTTGATGTAAACAAGTAGTACTCTATTTTTTGTCTCGTTTTCTTTTGTTATTTTGGAGGTCAAGTCAAGTGTATGTCCCTTTACCTATTTTATATTGCATTAATAATATTTTTCGTGTTTTTCCAAAAAACAAAATTGTATTACATTTAAAAAAATAAAAGAATAATATTCTTTTATTTTTTTTTTAATCTTTTTTTATTGTCATTTTTTAGGTTAAGAATATTCTTTTATTTTTTTAATCTTTTTTTATTGTCATTTTTTAGGTTAAGTATATATTTCTCTTTTGTTATTTTACTACTCATTTCCGTGTACCATTTTTGTCAAAAAAAAATTGCATTTTAGTAAAAAATAATTATAAATTCAGAAAATGATTGTTCCAAATTAATAATGAAGGAGGTCAGAATCATGTGTACTTTGGGTGAAAGCTTTATAACATATTCATAAAATAATAGAGCTGTTTATTGCAGGCTTGCAGACAGAAAAGATTGGGACCCAAAAAGAGTAAAAATCATTGTGAGAATGCATGCATGAATCTCATGAATGGCAGTTTTTGAGTTTGACTAGTGTAAACTTATGCTTAGATTCAAATTAGAAAAGCATTGTAACGTTGGAAATCCATGATTTGACTTTTGATGATGATGCTTTTAAATTTTAATTTAATTTTAAACTCTCTCCATCCTGACCAAAATAATGCTGATTTTGATTGATGGCCTTTATCTTCTTTACGTTACATCGATGATGATAAAAAATTTTCCGTTTGGTTTTTCAAAATTTCAACCTATTTGTAAAACAAAAAAAAAAATTGATTGGCACTCAATAATTCAGCAGTTTACAATTACAATCACAAAATACGTGTACATTAAACATATCTTCTACTATATTATTTTATTACTACACAGTAAAAGGTCAAAATCACATGCACAAAGGTGGATGTATATTCAGTACATTTGAATGAAATTTGGCTGACGTGAGGTACATAACAAATTCAGTGGTGAGTCCACGGCTGATGAAAAATTACAAGGGTGGGTCTGATTGTTTGTGTAAGTGTGTAAAAATGTGGGGCCTACTTATTGAAAAAATTAATTATATAACAATATTTTATATAATGTAATGAATATAATATTAATTTTTTATATACACAATCTACAATAAATTAACTAAATTTATCAATCCAAACACATCTAATCATTTTATAAATATTCCTTTCTTATTCCAAAACCCAATAAAATCATTTCATAAATAAAACCAAAAAACACCGTATTCAAGCGGAGCCCAGTGAATTGATGAACTGACCTATTCAAAGGGAAGAATTTTGCAATTTTAAAAGTTGGGTTTTTTGTACAGTATCAATATTGTTAGAATATTAATGAAAATCTGTCCTGTGTTTCAATGCATATATGGATATTCCTTAAACTTGATTTGTAATTTATCAAAGCAATTAAGTTGTAAAACTTTATGTGTCTGAATGGATATTCAACCCTTTTTGTACTTATCCCATTAATTAGTTTCTTCTTTTTTAGCTTATTTTACATTCTTGTATTAATTTGGAGCATTTGCTCCTTGAGACTTAAGTTTCGATCGATCCAAAGAAGGATAAATGTTGATGATAATACGAATTTTTAACTATTGGAGTTAAGCCACTAATCACTTGAAGGGCTTTAAGATAACATGTTTTTTCCTAAACTATAAAAAAAAACTCTTATTCGTACTAGAAAAAATATGTACAATAATACGAATCTTGAACCATTAGAGTTAGACACTTTTAAAAACACTTTTTAAAAACACTTTCCTCCCTAATTCGAAACCTCTCTTCCGAACCATTGGAGTTAAACTAGTGAAAACACTTTCCTTCCTTAACTCGAAACCTCTCTTTCGAACGAGAGAAGTCCTAAATTGTCGTATATGTATATAGATAGAATTACTTATACTATGATAGGATTGAAAAAAAAAAAAAAAAAAACCTTGATGTCCAGTTATGGACACTAATAATAGCATAGAATTTGATTTGTAATATTATAGAATTGAAAAAATAAAATAAAATATAGAATTTGATTTGTAATATTATAAAATTGAAAAAATAAAATAAAATATAACATTATCAGATCCCAAGTTGTAGCATAGATATAATTACTTATAATAACGTAAGGTTTGATTTGTAATAATATAGGATTAATAATATAGGATTGAAGAGGTGGGGGAAAAATGACGTCCAGCAATAAGGGGCACAATGCAAGGATTATGAACAAATAAGAACAAGAAAATTCACTCCAACTTCCAAACCTGGATAGCCAACCAAGGAAGTTTTGATATGCATTAAAAACTAAAAGTAACCTCTCTTTCTAATGTGTAACTCTGCATTGATTTTGTTGTACTATTGGGCTCAACAAAATTGTTTCTCTTTTATCATACATCTCCTAAGATTCTAATACAACTAAATATTACTCATTCTATAATAGAAACTGGTGATTATACATTCTGCTAAAATCTTCACTTCAATTAATTTTGCATGCTAACATTCAGCATATATGATTTCTTGGCATACATAAGCTTGTTGATCAAGCTGTCGTCCGGCTCATACATCTCAAACCGCTCCTGGTGGTCTTTACTTGATTGTGCTTTCTAACCAGTCAGCATCGCGCCAAGTTTCTCACAAGTATTGGCTTCTGGAACAGGATTACTCTGATCAAATCTCTATCCAGATTCCATGGAAAGACCTCCTTGTATGTAGACTCCTACTGTCGATGAAGACCTCTTCAAACCTTGCGCTGAGATTGAGTTCTTCACCTCCACCACAACCCTTCTATTATTTGTCCCTCTCCAGATGTCAATTTATCTCTCTAAAATCTGTTGAATTTCGTAATTGCATACTGACTCGATCCGGACTTTTACTTCAGTATTGCGATCACGTCTTGGATCATCTGGAAAAAAAAAACAAATGTAAAATTTATTTTGTAGTTTACAAATATATGCACTTAAGATCCCATATAACAGCATGGTAGATGGTTAAATATAAAGCAACCAAGAAGGACAACATACTTATATTTCTTCTTAAAGAAATTGACACAAGGTTAGGCCTATTAATGAGTCGGATCCAAGTTGAAATGGCAGATACATATCCAGGTCCAAAGAACACATCTGATTAGGCTATAGCTCCAGGTCTTAGTATAGTTTTACGACACACTTATATTCCTTCACGGGTTTTTAAACAGTATTCTGAAGAAATTTTTTGCTGTCAAATTGCACTTTTAATTCAATACGTAAATCACACATACATCTAAATCTTTTTGAAGCTGATACGTCACATATATATGATACAGTATAATAAACATAGAGTCCCATATATTTGTGTCTTATAACACTACTTTGCAGATCTGGACCGCAATGAATACTATAACAAGATCCGCATATAATTACAGGAGGCCAGAACATAATTGCAGTACACCCAAACTTTTCTCATGCCTATAGAAGGTGGTTAAACCAAAACAGAGAGGTATTTGTTTGTCGTCCTTAGAAAGGACAGAAAAAGCCACACCACAACAGATTTCAGTTTGAAACATGCTTTATCCTATTTTACATTCCTATATGTTTGACAAACACCCCAACCCCGCACCCGCCCCTGCCCAGGGGCCAGTTCCAGATCATTGAAGACATCCTTGGGGCTTAAAGATAATCTGCAGAAGGTGAGAAAAGAAATATACATTGGTTGTCACAGTTTGAGTTTAAGTGTGCAGGTGCTAATGCCTCTTTGTCATTCACACCATGCACACAGATCTCGCAAGTGAACTGTGGACAATACCAACTTCTTGGCTGCTTCCTAAACATAGGAAATGAATGAAATTACTACCTATAAGTCTATAACTAATCACGCTACGGAAAAATAGCATTGAACTCCCAAAGAGATGAAGCCAAAGTGAAGTAAACATATATAGAGGTTGAAGAGGAAATAAAATGTTGATTTGATCCATACATAAACATTTTAATCAAACCTGGATGAAGAAATTCTGGTAGATCATTAATTCGATGATTGATGGACATTTTCTTCTTTATTTTGAGAAGTAATGGGTGGAGACCTTTTTCTTCCTTTTTCTTCTTGCTTCTTTCGCACAGACAGTGAAAGACATTTTTTCATTAATCAATTACAGACCACAAAATCACCCCTGCTTGCGTATGAATACATCACGGGCAACTTAGATATATATAGGCAGACTCTAGGACCAAATTCCCGAGTTTACCCCCCATACACTGGCTTACTGATGAGATTGACACGCACATCGAATTAATTGCTGAATTGAAAATTGTGATCCACATTTTTAAGAGTTGAAATATATGGGCATGAGAACTAAATGCGTCTTACCAAATTTCGAGAAAATTTCAAAGGTATTCATTTAGAACCATCTTTCAATATAAATTGAGAAATTAGGCTGACACAACTATTGGGGTACATAACAACTTGAAGATGGACTCTATTCATTTTACATTCTGCAACTGTAATATCCCATCATTCACATTAACCTCCTCAAATCACCATTTCTAAACCAAAAATGGGAAGTTATAAAGATGAAATATTGCGCCTCTCCCAATTTGTTAGAATAGGATATTATAGCTTTCTGAGATAACGTAAGTGCAAGCCCCTTAGACTGTTACTCATATGTTCCAATGTACCATTAAATTTCGCTGATTGCATATTCTGGAAAGAGAGGCGTTACTTCTGTATCCAACTTGTTTATCATAGCCTAGTTGCAATATTGACTATATTGGAAAATGTCACCAAGGAAAGAATTAATGATGACACAGCAATAAAGCTGCTTTATTGCATATAAAATCACATAGAGGCATGTCAATCATACACATACCATTAAATTTCGTTGATTGCATATTCTGGAACGAGAGGCGTTACTTCTGTATCCAACTTGTTTATCATTGCCTAGTTGCAATATCGACTATATTGGAAAATGTCACCAAGGAAAGAATTAATGAAGACACGGCAATAAGACTGCTTCATTGCATATAAATCACAGAGGCATGTCAATCATACACATAGCTGTCCACAAACCATGTAATGGAAGTCTGGCAAGAGCCAGATGCACTTCTTCTCCCATCAAGCAGTCTGAGTTGGATTAACCAAATTACTGCACAGAGAGATTTGAAGTGCCAAGTTGAATACAATGGATCAGATGACTCAAAATACTACTCATGAAAGAGGATGAAAAAAAAAAGTAACAAATTCTAATCCTCTGGGAAATAACTTATCAATTGGAAGCCTTTTTTTATGGCAGATTTGAACACAAAAGCTTGATACCACAAAAAGTCAATTGAAGGTCTAAGCCTGACAACTGCCTAGAGTCTCTACACTATCACCACTCCCAACTCCTAAAGCTATAATGTAACCTTTGTGAGATGATAAATCAATGACATAAAACATTAACAAGTATAGGTAATACTGCATCCTTACACAACTGCATAGTCTTAAAATCATGGAAGGAAATTTCCAAAAAAAACCAATAATTAAACAACAATACAAAAATATAATGGCTTACACAATAATCTCCAACTGGAATAACTATTTTAAAGAAAGACAAACAAACAAATTAAGCTGGTTCAAATTTTAGTTACACCTAAGCGATTTCAGCTACAATGATATGCAAGGACATGAAACAAAAGAAAGAAAAGAAAAAGAGTTCCAGTCCAAGAAAGAGATTCAAGGGTATCTATGCTGAATGCTCAGATGAAATAATGTGAATTTGAGAGACTAAAAATAATGCTTATAACCACCATAATAAGCTAGGGACAGTGTTCGTGAGATAATCTCCTTGACCACAATTGCAAATCAAATTCAAATATCAGCTTAATATCTAAACGAACAAAATATCAGCTAATAAATTTGTTGATTTTATGTTTTGTCAACCCATCAATGAGTCATGCCATCTAAAGTTTTAGGAATATGCACAGAAAGCTCTAACTGTGATATGCTTGGTTCTATGTTGTGAGTTTTACGGTTGAAAATGAATGAGAGGACTTTCTCCTATCACTTACAACTATGGCCTTCTGCATTTGGAGAGTATTTCTAACCCGTCTTCAATGTAACTCAATGCAGTTCAGAAAGAAATGCTAAAGCTAAAGTTAAAGCTAAATATGCAAAGGCATCAATAAGCAACTCCTTGGTGGAGTTCGATTTTGATAGAGAAAGCTCATCACTACACTCCTCACTTCAGCAGTTCTGGTTAACATATTTCTTGGAGTGCAACTTTATCACATAATCAGTGTTTGTAGTGGACATTTTGAGCAAAGAATGTAGAACAAGGAATAAATTCAACAACAAAAACAACTAAGCCTTTATCCCATTAATTGGGGTCCGCTATATGGATCACATTTCACGGCGGTGCTCAATCTAACCCCATTTGCTCATTTATATTTAATTTAGAACATAGAATAAATTCAATTGACCACAAACAAATCAAGGATGATTCGGAATTGTTAGTCTGTGAGAATGCAGCACACGTGAATCTAAATTTTAAACTGTACTTTCCAAATATTTCCATAATCTAATAACATTATCCACTACAATTTACTAATCTAATAACCACATATAATACTCTAATTTCATCTAACAACTCACAAGCCCAAAACATGAATGTTTCAAACTCAGATTTGCATCCAAAACATACAAACCATGTTAAATATTAACTCCAATAAGCCCAAATTCTTCAACTTTCACCAATAACAATCTAAGAATTCCTAAAAAACGAACCATTAAATATGTCAAAACCATTATATCCACAATCACAAGCACCAAAACCTACACGCATGTAAGTCTCAAAACACAGAAAATAAGGAAAATTAACAAATGACAGCATTGAGTACCTTGGATATGAAATCAAGTGAGACGGCTCCATGTCCAGTTTGAATTCGTGCAAAGTCCAAAACTTTACACCCCTTTTACTCGTTAAACTTCTTTAACTATCCCAATCCGCATAAATCGAAATGGGCTTATTGTGATCACTTTGATATCCCAAACCCTGATTGCAAACGATAAATTTCTTAGACAAAACAATTGATAAAAGTGAAAGTTTTTTTTTCCCCAAAAAAGTGGTTTGCTTACCTAAGAACTTTAATATGATAATTCTTCATATTGTCAAATTTGAACATGGATTTTTGGCGGGTTTATCTAAACGGTTTGATATGGACTGCAAAGTTCTTCCTCGCTGAATGGAAATTGAGAGAAATCTGCGTCACTGTGTGTTGATGGTGGAAAGGTACAGAGGTTGTTTTTGTTTGTGAAAATACGAAGTTATAAAGACCCGGTCACGGCTAGGGGTGATATCGACCCAAGTCGAGCCCTAGTTTTAGGTTGTTCAGGCCCGGCTCGTTTATTAATCGAGTCTAAAAATCTGTTCGTGTTCGTTTATTTATTAAATGAAAGAGCTCGAGCCGAGCTTTACGCGAACCGAGACGAGCCCGAGCTTTGTTCGTGAACACGTCCCGACTTGAATAAAAATGTATAATTTAGTTAAATTAATATATTTTGTCTCTTTAAATGTCCAAATTTAATTCAAACTCATATATAATGATTTGTGTGATTATATGTATAAAAAATCGATTTTTTCTATTATTTAAGAGTTTTACTTAGTGTATATATTATTTATATTGTATAATTTATACTTTAACTAAATTCTTAACAAGTTGTTGACCAACCTAAACGAATCTTTCACTTGCTTGTTGATTTATTATTCATTTATTAAGTAAAGTTTGTTTGTGTTCACTTGTTTATTAAGTAGACGAGATTCAGTGGAACTTTAACCGAGCCAATCTCGGTCTTGGTCATAAAGGTTTATGTTCGTTCTCACCACCGTATAGTGTGATTTGTGTGTCAATAAATATATATATAAAAACCCAATTATATATTTCTATTGTTTAATAGTTTTATTTCGTGTATAAGTTCCATATATATTATATAATTAATATTTTAACCGAGCTTTTAACGAGCTTTAACCGAGTTATGAACGAGCTTTTTAACGAGCTGTTCATGAACGTAAACGAGCTTTCACACATGTGTTCATTTATTGTTCATTTATTAATCGAGCCTAAAATCTTGTTCGTGTTCGTTCATTTATTAAATGAACGAGCTCAAGTCGAGCTTTTATCGAGTCGAGCCCGAGCTTGTTCGTGAACGTTCATGTTCGTTCTCAGCCCTAGTCACGGCTATCGTTACGAGACCAATTCAGATGTTACTCAAAAATATTTCACTTTTTCACTTTTTCGCTTTAATTTAAAGGAAAAATTACAAAAGTCATCTTTCATATTTGTCCAAAACTTTTTTTTTATCACTTGTGTTTAAAATTATATTATATCCAATTTATCCTTTTAAAATATAATTACGTCTGATCTTTTAATTTTAAAGTACACAGGCTTACATCATTCATGTTCAAATAGTTTTGACACAGAAAAATCACTCAATTCAATTCACACACAAAATAGTGGCTTATATGAGCTTCACAAATGCATTAGAACAACCCACATTTTAACCGATCCTAATAACATGATAAATAGTTTAAGAAACAGTCTAAAATCTAACTACATGTTCCAAATAATAGGGAGCAAACTGCCCAGATGGTCACTAAACTTTCTGAAAATCCGCCTTTTAGTCACTAAACTTTTAAAGTGGCATAAAAGGTCACCAAACTATTCAAACTCGTAACTTTTGGTCCTTCCGTCAAATACCTCCGCGAGTGGAAACAGAAATCAACTTTTTGAGGAGCATTTTTATCTTCTTCTTCTTCTTCTTCTTCTTCTTCTTCTTCTTCTTCTTCTTCTTCTTCTTCTTCGTCGGGATTCACAACACACAACACTCCCTTAGAAGTTATTGCATAGAATTTTCCATTGTAATAATTCACATCGTTGTATTCATCATCAATGAAATCAACTAAAGAATTTTTTATTCTTGTCCAGTACTCATCTCCGGGTTTTCAGGAACCAAGAAACTCACCATCGCTATGAATTACTACGAGAACAAAGTCGCCTGTGTCCGAGACTGGCCGACAATACTGCTCGAATCAAATAATTAATTTCGGGATAGTAGAGAGAGTCAGCGAAGTTTTGTATATTAGGAAGCTTAAATTGTGAACGGGTGAAAGGATTTAACAAAGTCATCTCTCCTGATGATTCCCTTACTGTGATAAGCCACCCTTTTGATGCCAAGCAATTTTTATCCTTTGCTCCTGGAATTGATAATCTCATACAAATCTTGTTTTTAGATAAACTGTAGAATTTGTAATCATCGTTGCTGTCTTCTTTCTCAGAAAACAAAAGCAACGGAATAGGCCATGATTTATCGAATTTCTCCATGCTTACGGCGGCTCACCAAGAATTACAAACTCCTCTGAACGCCATAAAATCTTCTATGGTTGATATACGTGTGGCTATCAAAGCCAACAAATCGGATACAAGCCTAGACCAATCTCCCATGGATTTACAGTTTGTTCTTCCATTATCTCCCATGATGGATGAATATTTATTGTTCGATGAAATTAAGGTTTAGAATACGCAATGGTTTTTCGCTTTGATGAGCTGCTGAAGATCTGTAAAAAAGTAGAAGAAGAAGGAAGAAGGAAGAAGAAGAAGACAAAAATGCCCCTCAAAAAGTTAATTTCTGTTTCCACTCACGAAGGTATTGGACGGAAGGACCAAAAGTTGCAGGTTTGAATAGTTTGGTGACCTTTTAGGCCACTTTAAAAGTTTAGTGACCAAAAGGTGGATTTTCAAAAAGTTTAGTGACCATCTGGGCAGTTTGCTCAATAATAGGAATGGTTATTTGAAAGAAATGTTAACAAATAATAGGAATGGTTAGTTCTGCCCCTTTATGAAAAGATGACACTTGTATAATCACTTATCCTTAAAATTCACTAATCACTTGATTATGGTTTTAGTTTAATTTAAAAAATTAAATAACTAACTAAAAAGAATACGTGTCATCTTTTCATAAAGTGTTACACAAAAGTAACACAACATACCCAAAGCGCATACCTTCCCTAAACTAGTTTCAGTACTGCATTCGGTTTACACAAGGTACCACACATAAACCTAGTAACATACGCAATTTCAAGAATATATCACGCTTAAGTAGTTTTGTCATAATTTTTGCGACTTGGTCTTGAGTGCCAAAGTGCTTTAGTTTTTACTAAAGCATCTCTGATTAAATCACGCAAGAAATGGAATCTTACGTCAATGTTTTTCTTGTGTTTATACAATACTTGGTTCTTGACATGTACAACAAGTAGTTGTTACAAATTTTGTTTCAGTAGTAATAGAGTTACCACATACTGCTTTTTAGAGGACTATGAGACAATTTAGTTACTCAGTAAAAAATACATAACCTGAAGTACTTTTCCTGTCATCCATATCCCCTACACAATCACTATCGATATAAGCTGTCAACTCACAATTGTTCTTCCTTTGGTAAAAAGCTACCTAATCTACAGTACATTTCAAGTATTGTAACACCCTCTTTGCTGCTTGCTTATGTAACTTAGTTGGATTTGACATGACTATGCTAATGAGACACAAAATATACATTAAATATGGACTTATTGCAATAAGAAACGTTAGACTTCCATCTAATTTTATGTACATGGTAGTATTCACCTTGACTCCTAATTCATCTTTCATAAGTTTAACATCAGAACGAATGAGATTCTTCACACTATCACTATTTTCCATCCCAAACCTCTTCAAAACTTCTTTTGCATATTTTTTTGACAAATATAATCCCTCAAAATTTTGTAAAACCTCCACACTAAGAAAATACTTCATCTTTCCCAAATCAATCATATCAAATTCAAGTTCATAGAATTCTTGAATTTAACAAGCATAATCTCATCATTACCACTAAAGATTAAATCATCAAAATATAGGTTAACAATCAAAATTTTACCTTCACATCTTCTTTTGACAAACAAGGTGTGCTCTTTCTGCACTTTTCAATATCTCCTTTATAAAATATGATTCAATTTTGATTTACTGCTCATGTGGAGCTTGTCTAAGCCCATATAACCCCTTCTTCAATTTGTACACCTTATGCTCTTAACCTTTTCTATCTTAACTCTGTGGTTACTTTTATACCCTTTCGTGATCAATCGTGCTTTTCACATATCTACTTTGACATTTTCATTGAGTTTAATCTTGAAAAACCACTTTAACTCCAATATTTTTCGCTATTTTAGGCAAATCTATTAGTTCCTAAGTTTTATTCCTTTCAATTACTTCAATTTTCAAGTTCATTATGGCTCTACATTTAGGACTTTGAGTAACTTCTTCGAAAGTAGTTGGATCTGAATTTGAGGTAAACAGAACCAGATTTTACTTTACTTTTTCTTCTGAAAATTCTCCCCTACTCATATAGTCTTCCATCAAACGTGGTTCTCTTCTATTCCTCCTCCCTCCTAGTGAAGATAATGAGTTTCTAAATGTTTGCGAAGTTGCACTAGTTGATTTACTTGAAGGTTTAATAAACTCTCATTCGTCTTCTACTTCATCCTCCTCAGCTTCTTCTTTACTAGAAGCAAGTTCACATTCTTTTTCATTATTATTCCCACTCGAGAATATAAGGCCTTGCTTCTTTATCGATTCTCCTCTAATTTCAGAACTCATCTTCTTCAAAAACATCTTTGCTAATAATTATTTTTGCAAACACTAGATCATAAATTTTATATACTTTAGACTTTTTGTTCATTCCCAACAACTCACATTTAAGACTTTTATCATCCAATTTTATTCTCTTATTATCTAGTAATTGAACATGGCCAATGCATCCAAAAACTCGAAAATAATCAACATTGGGTTTAACACCACACTATACTTTTTCTGGGGTAATGTCCTTCACAGTTACAGTGAGACTTCTATTGATAACATGCTTCTAACTATGTTCATGATGGTTCTATGTTTGCACTCAACCACTCCGTTCTGTTATAGAGTATAGAGCTTAGTGAGCAGCCTGCATATGCCATTATCTTTGCAAAATGTATTGAACTCAAGAGATGTGAATTCTCTATCCCTATCTTGGTGTAGACAACAAACAACAGGTCATGTCTCTTTTTAATATGATTTTTATAATGCTTAAAGACAACAAGAGCTTCAAACTTGTCAGTAAGAAAATATATCCATAACTTATGGTTGTAGTTATAAATAAAACTTCTGAAATATGTCTTCTTACTGTTGGAGCCTGGCTTCATGGGTCCGCAGATGTCTAAATGCACCAACTGCAATTTTCGTAAAGCTCTCCACGAACTCTTCTTTGGAGTTACATTCTTGTATTGTTTGCGCACTATGCATTTAGTGCAAACTTTAGATGATGCATTCAACTGAGGTATTCCTCTCACCATATTCTTTTGTTCTAAAATTTTCAGACTCTTGAAACTCATATGCCCATATCAACAATGCAAAAGGTGACTGTTGCATTCAAGAGTCATTAGAAGCAAGTGGAAGCCTTTGGTACAATTCTTACAAGCAACATGAACATCTTATTCCCAGACATTGTTGTTTCTATAATAAGTTCATTCTTGGGATGATAGACTTTACATACTCTTTGTTATGTCAAAATGGCTACACCTTTTTCTTGTAGTTGTCTGAAGGTTTTCCAGGAAACTGACCTGGAAGAGCGGAAGCTGGGATCTTGTTCTAACCCACGTCTTTTCTATGTATGGAACTCACTCTCTGATAAGCCGCCTGGAACTGCTCTGATAAGCAAAGAAACTCTCGGTAATAGAAACTACTCGAGGATCTATTGTTATCCACCAATCAGATACAAAGCACAGAACCAGATATAATACTGAGGAAGAAGAATACGTATAACGATATTTTCTATCGTTATTATTTCCTTAGTCTGGTATTCTCCATATATAAAGATAATAGACTCCTATTCTTGAGCTACAAGAAAGCTTCAAAATAGGGATAGTCTTCTTATCTTTATCAGTATCTGATATAAGTATCAAACGTATATAACTTTATCTCATACTTGAGATAATGCCAGACTAATATTTCATGGGCGTAATTATCCCATATGCCAACATCTCCCACTCGCACATGATGGGAAGACGTTTCTTACTTTATTCCTCAACTTACTCATTATATCTGTCCATACTAGTAAATAATTGGTGCGACCGCTGAGTTCACCTGTTTGTGGGAGCTCTATACTAGAAACCATTTAAGGCCAGCATAGAGACATCAACCACTAAAATAGAGAAGACTGTCGTGACTCATTATACCCCATACTTATTTGATTATATCTGGTCAAGTATCTCTAATCCCTCAAAGAGCATACTTGTACCCCCATTATCTACATTACACTCATAATTATGTCACTCACTAAACAAATGCCATAACCCGTCGACGAATGAGTATAGTGTAATGATATAATCCAAATAGTCTTCCTTTGCCCTTATATCATTCAACTTAAAATTAGCTGCTTTCCCAGACATGCCCCATCCGATCGAATTAACCATGACCATTGGTAGTCATGCTAAAGTAGCAAACAATAACTTTAAATTTCATTATACAGTCTAAAGTCACAAAGGGTATTTCTAATAAGGACATTCAATATCATTTAGGACTCACACGGTGAGGAAGCAGGGACCCATTCACTCACCTCCATCCATAGTCGCAAAGCACATGTTGTACAAACAACATGTTATGGAAAATAAGTATTATTCCATACAGATCTTAGTCAAGTCGCTAATCAAGCGCCTTACTTGAGACTTATTTTGTCTTCTAGTGTAACTCCAATTACACTTAAAAGTCTCACATCCGGCTATAAATCAGGCTTATATATAGATTTTGGGTTATCCATATGCGATCTTAGATAAGATCTCATCTTGACCAATGCCAAGGCAACATACTTAATGTCTCATCTTTTGCTCGCTATCATCAGCGCCAAAAAGTTGCTTGTGTGAGTAAGCAAATTAGCCTATCCATGTATATTACAAAAAACATAAATTCATATATGTGTTATAATCAATGTCACATAATTTGAAAAAATAATCCAATTATATTAAAATCAAGATATTTGTAAACTGTTACAAATATTTATAGTACAAATAAAAGGTTCTATGCAACCATGTTGCTCTATCATAAACAAAAATGCATCACCTTATTGTGCGTTTAGTCACATGATAAGCAAATATTTGGTTCACAGAAAATATACTATAAAAACATTTACTTTTGTGCCACTGCTTATTAAAATGTGTTTTAGTTCTTTTATAATACTTGGAATCCTTGGTAAAAGTTTAAAGTAACTATATTGTTACCTTAAACAAATGTAAAATCCAATGAGTCTATAACAATACCAAGATTCACAAGGAACTTTCTCAAACACATTACCTCTTGTACTACTAATGTACAAGGTATTAATTTCGCTTACTCTATAGACAATGATTTACATGTTTATTTCTTACTCATCTATGATATAATATCATCATTAAGTAAGCAAATATATACATAGGTTAATTTACACTTGTCCAGATAATCGCTCTAATCAGCGTTTGTACTTCTAATAAGTCGTAAATCCAAACCTTGATAACATGTAATCTAAAGTCACATTCCAATTAGCGAAATATACGTTTTAATAGCTTTTCAAATTTTAATTTAGGTATTGCTTGGTATTGGCTAACTAACCCAACCATATTGTAGATATCAAATGAGTATCCAAAGTGAGAAAACTAATTTCTCCACTTTACTCATATAAGGAACAAAGCTTATTTACTCATTACTTTTAAGAGTGTTAGGGCAATTTTCAAGGCTTATAGACTCACTTTTTTTTTACCACAGGAGTGTCATATGTCCTTCATTTCAAAATTTTAAGGCAACCACTTATTAGTAGTGACAATTGTCTCCTAGTTAGTTTGGCTTACTTAATATCGTCTACATATGATGAAATATATGAAACTTCCTTTAGAATGTTTAAGATACATATAGTAATATCTATTAACCATCGTAAGCCCGAATTTTAGTTGGCTCGATAAAGTTTTGGATATAACTATCTGGATGATTACTTCTTGTAATAGTAAGATTGATTGAGCTAGCAAACTTTGCGCTTTCAATCTCCTATAACAAAGTCAATGAACAGATTCTTGCGAATCTTTCATCCAATTTCTCTAATGAGAAATGTTATCTTTAACATTCATTTCACAAAATTTCAAATCAAAATATGTAACAAGAGCCAAACTAAGGTCATCTATTCACCTTTCAATGGAACTAGATTCTTTTACCTTTGACTTTGGGAACCATTTGTCCCCAATGGTCTTTAGTCCGAAAGAATAGTTAATCAAGTCCCAAACTTGATTAGTCTCAATAGACTCCATTAAAGTAATCCATTCTTCTCTAACTTTTGATGAAAAAGCCTGATGGAAGTTCTTTGGCTCATTTTCATCATAAGAAGCAACCATGAAAGTTTCCCCATCAGTCTCAAAATGACGACGGGAAATTTTTCGTTTACTTCTTTGAGGTCAAAATTGTTTAGAACTCTCATTGGTTTGTACTGAACTATTCAATAGAAATTTGCTCTCACTATCTTCGAGAGGTCGAGAATTAGTTATCTCGATTTCCATTGGAGTAATAAAATCACCCCCTTCAGTACTTTCCAATGCATAGAGTTATAAATTATTCTTTACCTCGCATAAGTTAGGGAAATTCTTTTCTAGAAATTCCACATCTCGTGACTCAATATTAGTTACACTTCCTTTTAATTGTCTACAAATAAACACTTAACCTTGTGAGGGGTAGATATCTAACAAAGATAAATTTCTTACCTCTAAGTCACAAATTCTCATACTTAATGAGAAAAGTGTCATAGGTAGCACATATATTTCATGATCGCAAATTATTCAAATATGAATTTCTGCCGATCCATGATTTATGAAAGAAACTGATTATAAGGGTACATAGTTAAGTACATAGGCAGCTGCTTAATTTGTATATCTCCCCTAATAGGAAATTAACAAAAAATTATTAGCGCCAATGATTATATCAAGCAAAGATCGATTCTCATTATTTGCGACAACATTTTGTTGCAAAATATAGAAATCAATATTTTTGCTAAATAATTCCTTTTCTATATATTATTCTTTGAATAGATACTCGCAGTTTTGATTAAGTCATACTGATTCTCTACCTCAAAAATTATGGGAGATCAGAAAAATATAATCAAAATGCGTCTGGTTATCTATTAAAGTAATAGGAATTATTATGTCTAACCCTTATGTGTATTGACCCACATACGTCAAGATGGATTAAGCATTGCCCATTTAGCTTTTTGAAAATGGTTTATTAATTAATTTCTCTCCCAAAATAATATTCACTAATAGCTAAGATAGTTTTGTGCGAGTAGGTCCCAATAGACCTTCTCTAGCTATCCTTATATCTCGCCTAAAATGACTCAATTTGTTATGTCATTTCAGTGAATCATTATTCTTATCCTCTCTAGAAGATATGAGAGAACTTTATATATATTGGAATTATAAAATCCAATATCATATAATTAGAAACCAAAATCAATTTGTTCCATAATTAATATCAATTTCTTACCTCTTAAACATTTTTAGAAAAATTAGTTGAAGTATCATAAGAACAAAATATAAATTTTATTGAAGTCATGAAGTATTAAATACATTATGGAGACAATGGTTACACAAGTCAAATTTTCAATTTGTGAAAACATTCTCCCACTTGGAACCTTTTCTCCTTATGTATCTATTTACTTCCAATTCAAAAATTCAATAAAATCCCACAAACTCTACTCAATTTCTCATCATATAATTAGTTGTTCTTGAATCTATCATCCACGATTTTGGAGAGTTTCAACAACTAATTTAATTATGTAATTAGTTATTTTTGAATCTTCCATCCACAATTAGAGAGATTCTGCAACTTATTCAACTGTGTGAATAGGTTATTGTTGAATCTTTCATACACAATAGGAGAGATTCAACAACTAATTACAATTGTTACTTTCTTAAAAGTAACAAGTAATATGTGAGACATATGGTCAAAAAATATATATATATTTCAACTCAGTGCTATTACGAGTGAAATTCTAATTGACCATTCTATTAGTAGAGTTTTGATTTGTTCCTTTTGCAAAAACTAATTTTTCTTTTGTTTGGTATTTTTCTTGAGTATAAATCTCTCATTGAGATTATTAGGAGTTCATCTAGTTCGCTTTCGCATAAAGCCTAAATGCTTTGCGAAAATTGAAACTTGATAACTAACATAAAAAAAGATTAGCAGCTACTAAGCGCTCTTCTCTTAACCATATTAGTATGCTCCCACTGATTAAAAAATGATTAAGTGATTAATCACTATTTTAATTCAATACTCATATAATATAAATAATTTCTACCTCTTTACATATCACACCCTTCATGAAGGTCTAAAATATGCCACTTTCTCGTAGAAATATTACCAAACTCATGAATAAGAACAACTTATTCGCGGTGGCATATTGTTCACACATTAGATCATTGCCAATATAACTCAACAACTTTATGCAAGTTATATTATTTATTACTTTTGAACTTATTATAAGCCCAAGATCTTGATGTTGAACAATAATATATTGGATTAAGCTATAATATAGTTTAAGGCCACTAAGGCCCACTACTCTACCAAGCCCATATTTAAATTTTATGGTGTCCAATTTGAAAAAAAACACCAATAAATTTATCACTATAATTTAAATTAATAATTATCTTGTCTGAAAGCTATCTTTTAAGCAGTACACAAAAGGATCTTGATTAACACATATATATAGATTTTGCAGCAATAATTAATTTGTAATAATTATAATCAAAACATTCATGTACAAAGGAAACTTCGCTATGCTAGGAATTACATTATACCAAAAAATATTTAAAATTATAATTATACAAATTTTGCGCAAAACCCCCTTCACTTTATTGTTATTTTTAAGGAACAAAACTGATTCATTCAACTTAAAAATACTTGCATGTTTAAATAATTCATTTTTATATTCATGAATTATTGTCAAGAAATAAACATGCATTTTAAATTACAAAAATATAATCACAGTTAGAAAAATTCATAATTAACATTCTGGAACTTTAATAACATCTCAGAATATTAATGTAATTTTTCTGGATTTTTATGTAATTTAGTTATATTTATTTCAATTTTTTTGTGCAAATTCACAAAATAAGAAATAGGCATGCTTTAAATTACAAAAACATAATCACAGTTAGAAAAATTCAAAATTAATATTCTGAAACTTTAATAACACCTCAGAATATTAATGTAATTTTTTTGGATTTTTCTGTAATTTATTTATATTTATTTCAATTTTTGTGCAAATTCACAAAATAAGAAATAGGCATACTTTAAATTACAAAAACATAATCACAGTTAGAAAAATTCAAAAATTAACATTATGGAACTTTAATAACACCTCAAAATATTAATGTAATTTTTTTGGATTTTTCTGTAATTTATTTATATTTATTTCAATTTTTGTGCAAATTCACAAAATAAGAAATAGGCATGCTTTAAATTACAAAAACATAATCACAGTTAGAAAAATTCAAAATTAACATTCTAGAACTTTAATAACACCTCAGAATATTAATGTAATTTTTCTTGATTTTTCTGTAATTTATTTATATTTATTTCAATTTTGTGCAAATTCACAAAGTAATAAATAAGCATGCAAAAATTACAAAAACTATATATCAGTCAGAAAAATTCACTTATAATATTCTGGAACAAACAAAACACCTCAGAATATCAATGAAATTTTTCTGAATTTTTATAATTTTAATTCTATTTATTCTATTTTGTGCAAATTCATAAAATAGTAAATAAGCATGCAAAAATTACAAAAAATATATATCAGTCAGAAAAATTCACTTATAATATTCTGGAACTGAAAAAAAAAACACCTCAGAATATCAATGCAATTTTTCTGAATTTTTTATAATTTTAATTCTATTTATTCTATTTTGTGCAAATTCACAAAATAGTAAATAAGCATGCAAAAATTACAAAAAATATATATCAGTCAGAAAAATTCACTCATAATATTCTGGAACAAAAAAAACACATCAGAATATCAATGCAATTTTTCTGAATTTTTTATAATTTTAATTCTATTTATTCTATTTTGTGTAAATTCACAAAACATGATAAATAGTTAAACACACATGCCTTACAAAAAATATAAAAACTTATTACTATAGAAATATTCTGTAGTTGCAAGAACATTTTTCTTATTTTCTGGATTTTTTATTTATTTATTTCATATTTTTATGAATATTCACAAAAAAATAAAATTAATTATATATGCATATAAATCATATAAGACTGAGTTTTACTTACATATCAAACCACTTTTATTTTCTAATTATCATCAAGCCCAAACCTCAAGCCCAAGATGTCCTGCAGGTGTGACTGGCTGGTGTGCAAGCCATGCATCCAATACACAGGCCCAAACTTACTATGTCAAGGCACAACCCATTCTTATTTGATGTTTACCCAACAGTGGGCCATCACTTTCGATTGGGCGGGCTCTGAGGCCCTATCCTCCTATTGTTGGGGCCTTGAAAGGGCCAGCCCGCCACTCAGGAAGGGCTCAACAATGGATAATCCACATATTTTTATATCAATAATCAGAAAATAAAATCAAAACGAAAAAAACTTAAAACAGTCCTATCTAATTAACCGTATATCCGATTTTCACATATTTTATATCGATGGATTCATTTTGAATTCTAGTTTCTAACCATGTACTACTTATCATTTAATTCATACGATAAGTGAGTCAAAAATGGCAAGAATTAGATCTGGAATTATGAATTTCACAATTTATTTCCATAGAAAAAAAATTCCTCAAAGAAAATTCATAGTTGCCATTTAAAACTCACATAATAAGTAATTACATAAAAAAACATGGGAAGAACATAACCATTGGCTCTGATACCAATGAAGGCTTTCCAGGAAACTGACCTGGAAGAGCGGAAGCTGGGATCTTGTTTTAACCCACGTCTTTTCTATGTATGGAACTCACTGCTCTGATAAGCCGCCTGGAACTGCTCTGATAAGCAAAGAAACTCCCGGTAATAGAAACTACTCGAGGATCTATTGTTATCCACTAATCAGATACAAAGCACAGAACCAGATATAATACTGAGGAAGAAGAATACGTATAACGAATCGTTATTATTTCCTTAGTCTGGTATTCTCCATATATAAAGATAATAGACTCCTATTCTTGAGCTACAAGAAAGCTTCAAAATAGGGATAGTCTTCTTATCTTTATCAGTATCTGATATACGTATCAAACGTATATAACTTTATCTCATACTTGAGATAGTGCCTGACTAATATTTCATGGGCGTAATTATCCCATATGCCAACATTGTCCAATTCTCAAAAAAGTTATTTCTTAACTTGAATATGTAATAAACATCAATGATTACATGAGTAATTCCAACAATTTGCAATCTGATATTACCTTTTCCCTGAACAGCTATGTTGGAGTTATTCCAAGCTTCACCGATTCTCTAAATTCTTCATCAAAATTAGAGAACCACTGCTTATTTGCACACATCTGATTGCTACACTTGAGTCGAGAACAATATTTTTTCTTCATTGGATTGATTAAGCTCCACAAATGACATCAACAACATTTCTTCATTCTCTTGTTCAGCATAATTGACTCCCTTCTCCCATGTAAAACATTCATATTGAAAGTGTCCTAACAGGTGACACTTCCAACACTTAACTATAGTTTTGTCTTATGCTTGTCAACTTCTTCCCCAGTCTCTTCTATGTCCACTGCCATAACCTATTCTTCCATATCTATCATCATAAGTCACATTCAATGCATGCTGATCTCCTTCATACCCTTTCATCCTTTGCTCATATACTAACTACTCTGCAACTCATCAATGGTTAACGAGTCCAAATCATTAGACTCTTCAATCGTACACAGAAGATAATCAAACTTTGATGTCATAGATCTTAAGATATTTTCAATGACCATTAATTGCTTCATACTTTCATCATTAATTTTCATTTTGTTTACTATATATGTTAAGTTTTTGAACAAAGTACTCATCAACACTCTCACCTTCTTTTATCTGGAGAACCTCAAACTCTTTCCGAAGAGCTTGCAATTGTGCTCGCTTAACTCTTGAGGATCTCTTGTATTTCTTCTTCATAGAATCACATGTCTTTAGATCTTTATTGAGAATGGTCTCTATGATGGTCCGATCAATAGCTTGGAATAGGTAATTCTTGATTTTCAAATCTTTCAGTTGTTGATATGTAATAGAGTTTTGTTGACTCTCAATAATATTCGCTCCTTCCATTGTAGCAGTAATTCCTTTCTCTACCAGACTCTAACATTCATTCGAATGAAGAAAATTTTTCATAAGTATGGACTAACGATCGTAATGGCCATCAAACTTAGGAATTGTAGGTTCAATGGAATTTTCAGTTGCCATACCTCAAACACTCTTCCTATTTTTTTTAAGAAGCTGCGATTTCTTTGTTCTCATAATAATAGAGCTATGATACCATAATGTTGAAATAGTTAGACACGAAGAAGAATCACTCAAAGATGAGAGTTTATGCTATTCAATTCACAAACAAAATATTAGCTTATATAAGCATTACAAAAGAATAAAGAACCATCCACATTTTAACATATCCTAATAACGTGATGAATAGTTTAAAAAATAGTCAAAACACTAACTAAATGTCCTTAATAATAGGAATTAGGGTTATTTTCAATTTCCCCATGAAAGATGACATTTTATCACTTTGCTCTCATAAAAGATTTTTATAAGTACTTTACACCGTTGACTATAAGTTAAAGATGCTAATTAATAACATAAATAATTATTCATTTTAAATTACTATTTTACCCATCAATAAGAAGTAAATTAAAATATATTTGTCCCTCTTATATTTAAATATTAATTTTAATTTATCTACTCCTTAAGTTTGTGTTAATACTTAAATATTATTAGTTTAAATCATAAAATATTGAGTGAATTCTATTTTAATTCCTTGTGGTTTGGGCGAGTTCCCTTTTACCACCTCATAATTTTTATAATATCCATATAACCCCATATGTTTTAGACTAATGTAAAAAATGGATGGAAACAATTTAAATTAACGGAAGTCAGTTCCACTTACTACAACATACGCGTGAGAAAATAAAAAGTGATGAAAGTAAAAAAATTGTGTTCCAAAATTATCCTTATTCTCTTCTCCCCTTTTTTCTTTTTCTATCACGTCACTTTTATCGTCACCGCCGCCACAGCCGCCACTGTCATCGCCAATGCCACCGCCACTGTCATCGCCAATGCCACCACCACCGTAAACCACTATAGTCACCTCTCTCTCCTCTCTCTCTCTATTTTTTTAAATATTTTATGAATATGTAAACTTGAAAAGGAAATTGCATTAGATTTCACAAAATAACCAATTAACACTTAACATCCAGTAAAATACAAAGAAATGAAGCAAAGGAATCCCTGAATTTCGAAGTAGTTCCAAAAAGGTTCTAAGCATCAAAAGTTGCAAACTTCATTCATACGCTAATTGTGCTACTTCAATTCCAAATGTCTATCATGTCCACAAAAGTCTAATCGCACCTTACCCAACCTAGCAAGTTACAAAAGGACTCAAATGGGTTTAGTAATTAAGGATTGATGTATTTTAGTAATTAAGGATAGAGAAAATAAGGGTTTTGATCGTTATTTGTTTTGTGATTGATGAAAAGGGTAAAGTCTTTGGTTAATTATATAAACTAATATGATATTTTAACGCCCTTAATAATAAATATACTAAAGTTGCGTCCCATTTAATAATAAATTTATGAGATACCAATATTGTAAAGAATTGGAAATTGTAGCTCAAATGTAATTAATGAGGGTATAAAACTGATTAATTATCTTACCTTTTCCCTAAAACTACTTGGAAAGGTTTTTTTTCCCCCCTTTTACCTTAAGCTAAATGTGGCCATGCTACAACGAGACAAATTTTTTGTTTTTTTAAATCAGTATGTCATTTGGGGGGGACTTACTAAACGAATTTTGAATTGAGTATAAAAAAAAAAAAAACTGATCATATATAGCTTTGTTTTCCAATTTTATGACGCTAGTTTTCTCAAAAATATTTACAATATGAGATAAAAGATTAGAGAAAATTGCAAAAAACATCTTTTACGTTTGTTTTGAAAAATATTTTAAACTAACATTTAAAATGATAAAATATTTTTCATCACTCAAATTAAAAACAATGTAATTTCATCACTTATATTAAAAGATTATACCAAATTTGTTCTTCCACTCTAATTTTTGTTAATTTTTTAACAAAAAGCATGCACGCGTGTCTTATCTGATTGTGACATGTGTATAATTTTTATTAAAAAAATAGAAAGAGTTAGATATAATAATTAATTTAATGCATATTTGTAGTATGAATGACAAAATTGTATCATTTTAAATTTGAATGGTAAAAAATTATTTTAAAAAATTGTGAAGAACATTTTTAT
The DNA here is from genome assembly GCA_016586305.1 of Ophiorrhiza pumila. Taxonomy (NCBI): domain Eukaryota; kingdom Viridiplantae; phylum Streptophyta; class Magnoliopsida; order Gentianales; family Rubiaceae; genus Ophiorrhiza; species Ophiorrhiza pumila. Next base: position 38,393,439 of record BLIW01000009.1, on the reverse strand, counting down.
TCATTTTTTCCAAAAGTTTTTGCTAATTATTAAAAGAGGAAGTCTCTTGTAAAATGGCCGCATATATGCAACGTATCACGCACACGTGTTTTTTTTGTAGCGTATCAATTTTTATTTAATAATGATATGTTATACATTATACGTCAATCATAATACTTTCATACTCCATACTTCATACGTTATACGCGAATCATATTGCTTTCATACTTTTTTATATTTCATACATTATACATTATACACCTATCATAATGCCTTCACACTTCTTCATATTTCATACGCTTTTTTTTTCATATTTCATACGTTATACATTATACACCTATCATAATGCCTTCATACTTCTTCATATTTCATACGTTATACATACTGTCAATCATAATGCCTTCACACTTAATCATATTTCATATGTCATACGTTATACGACAATCATATTGTCTTCATATTTTATACGTTATATGTCAATCATAATGCCTTCATACTTCTTCATATTTTATACGTTATACGCCAATCATAATACTTTATACGTGAAGTACATTACACATGTGCGTGAAGACGCGTTATTAATTTTGTGCATGTATGCGACGGTCTCATAGGAATTTTTGTATTATTAAAAAAACGCCGAGTCAGATAAAAGAGGAAATTTAATGAATATTTTTATTGTGAATGACAAATTGCATCATTTTTAAATTTAAGAGGTAAAAAAATTCTTTGAATATTTTTTTTTTGCATTATTTCAAAAAGATTACAAGATAAGACAATGCCATAAATTATGAAATTGAAACTACCTATAAGTATATTACCACCTATAGACTAGTGACCTAAAAACTGGATTGAAGAAAACCAAACATGGGTGGGGTTTGGGTGAATAGAATGCACTCAATTTGTTTATCCTTGTGATGTTGATAGTGTTGGAGATTAAGTTGAATACCATTGAGAGTTGTATAATAATCTTTATAGTTTTAGGCGGGATGTTTTTGTCATGGGAACATCGTATAGAAGTGGGAGAAACTTTAATTTTGGCTAAATTATCTGCAAATTTTATTGAAATTGGGATCACAGCACAACGTCTTAATATGATGGTTAGTAAGTTAAAAATTACACCTTTTGTGCCATGTTTGTGAAGAGATTGTACACTCCTCAAAACAGTCTTAATTTCATAGTTTTGTCCACTTTAAATCTAGGTAAAGTCATACTGAAAATTGTAAGAAGATTTCAACGTCATGATACGCACAATGTTCTAACTTCGACAAATATTTCTAGGTGTGCTTTTCATTAATTTAATTGGAATATGGTTAAGAGTTGAAACATTTTGTTAATATTTGTAAATTGTAATAGAGATATTTTACTATTGTAGAGATTTTACGGATAAATTTATTAGAGAACTGTAGAAAGAGGAGGTGCATTATAAATTGTAAGAGGGGTTGATCATTTCAAGGATTCGGAGTTAAAAGAAAAATGAAATAATCCTTGTAACATGTGATTTAGGGTCCATTTGACAAAACTGAAAATTGGTTGAATTTTAAGTTTGAAATCTGACAGTAGTAAGTTATTAAATTTATTAATTTTATATGTTTGATATTCCAAATATTTTTTATATTTGAATATATAATTATGTGAAAATTTATTGTCTACAGAATTTATGCATTATGTCTAGATATATATTTATATATGTGTGTGTAGTATGCTTAAATATGTAGTGTATGGAAAATGTGTGCAGTATATGTAAAAATATTTGTATTATGTGTAAATATATATAGTGTTTAACAATGTACATAATCTGTGTAAATATGTATATTGTATGAGAATGTGTGTATTAGGTGTAAATATGCATAGTAGGTGAGAATATGTATAATGTGTAAAAATATTTGTAGTGTGACTAATTAAATGTGAAAAAAATTAAACAGTGTTAATTATGTCATATTAGAAATATTTTAAAATTCTATAGTTGACTATACTCTCATAATTTTGTCTGTCTTTTCTAATCCTCGTAATCCATTACGATGTACAATATGTTGTTATCAATTTATTAAAATGTGCAATATGTGGTTATCAAACAAGTTTAATGAGTTCATATTTGAATCAATTAATTTTCAAAATCAAAATAGAGTTATCAAATAGGTTCTTAAATGAGTTCAGATTTTACTTGATCCAAATTAGGTAAATTTTGTGTGTGTGTATATATATATATATATATATATATTATTCTTTGTTTTTAATTTTAAGTTGTTGAATAATTTTGAGGCGCAAAACTAATAACACATTTTAACGAAAGAAAAAAAATCAGTTTTTAATTGATTATAACTTGAAGAAATACAATAAATATTTGACGTTTTTGCTATTTTGTAAGTTACAAACATGTAACACAACAACATGTACTATTATTCAATACTCCAATCAATTCTAAAGCAATATTATACTATTTGGCACTTACAAAGCTAATGACAAGTATTTGACTCATTTGTTTGAGATCATAAATTGTAAACTACTTCCAAAAGAACATCATATATCATAAAAGGTAGATAACACAAACAAAAAAAGCAAAAAACAAAAATGTCACTCAACTCGGTTTTTGCTCACTCAACTACATGAAACACAACAACATGTACTATTATTCAATACTCCAATCAATTCTAAAGCAATATTATACTATTTGGCACTTACAAAGCTAATGACAAGTATTTAACTCATTTGTTTGAGATCATAAGTTGTAAACTACTTCCAAAAAGAACATCATATGTCAAAAAAGGTAGATAACACAAACAAAAAAGAGCAAAAAGCAAAAATGTCACTCAACTCGGTTTTTGCCCACTCAACTACATGAAACACAACAACATGTACTATTATTCAATACTCCAATCAATTCTAAAGCAATATTATACTATTTGGCACTTACAAAGCTAATGACAAGTATTTGACTCATTTGTTTGAGATCATAAGTTGTAAACTACTTCCAAAAGAACATCATATGTCAAAAAAGGTAGATAACACAAACAAAAAAGAGCAAAAAGCAAAAATGTCACTCAACTCGGTTTTTGCTCACTCAACTATTAAATTGGCAAAAAATGTCATCAAACTCTTTAAACGTATGACTTTTGATCATTCTGTCTATTGAGTTCGTCTGTGCAGACAGAATTAGGGCTAAAATAGTCCGCACATTATAAAAAGGTACAAAAACTCCACAATTACTCATGCGTGAAAATATAAATGGAGTTTTTTTTCTTTCTTGAGCTTCCTGCTCCTCACCCACCTCAAAACTTCACAATTTAGTTTGTCACATACGGATATCGCTACAAGTTGAAAACTAGCCTAATTAATACAGCTATGTGTCGGTTTTGTACAAAAGCCAATTTAATTCTAAGATTATTATTTATATTTATTGCCAAGTGATTAGGAACCTAAAGGGTTACACACAATAGAATTACTTCTTCCTTAAAATGATTTACATAATTATATGATAATTATGACATCTATTATACTCTTATTCATTTTTAGAAAGTGAATTGAGTTTGGTAATAATTCGTTTCTTGTTTGACAAGATAACCTTTTTGGAAGGCTGTATTATTATATATAGATGCTCAATGTTAGGTCAAGACAACACAACTCTCTCAATAAGAAATCACGTAAATAAGAAAAATGGTTTTTCTTATTAGATTTCTAAAGCTGTTGTTTAGAGGGATCTAGCTTATTAACCTAACGTTAAAATCAATCCTTTGAGGATCCCGAAAGTAGTTCGTGTGGATTACCGTTAGAGGCCGGACACTTGTGCGGCTTGTTGGTCGATTAAACCTCGCTCAAGGATTTTGCTGGCATCTCTCGAGGTATATCTTGTATAGATTATCATTAAAGGTCCTATGGAAATCAATTATAATATAATTGTTATATTTTCCGCTGCGTTGTTACTATATTGATTTCCTTAGAGTGGTATCAGAGCCTAATTTGATTTATCTATATATAATATATCATGTCATGAATGATAAATTGTTTATGTATGTATATTGGATTTAATTGATGGATTTGAGACATATATGTTTAAAAATTTGTTTTTAAATATTATGGGTTAAATATGTAATTTTTGTTTTATTCAAAACTAATTTTCAAAAAAAAAAAATTAACAACGACGGCCAGATTAGATCTGGCCGCCTATGATAAAATTCCGGCACCGGATTGAGGGCAAAGGATAAGGCCGCCAGTCGCCGCAGCCGGATGAGATCTGGTCGCGATTGTTGCCTTGACCGGAATCAATCGGAGCTGATGGAGAGTTCGCGACAAAAATTCTTGTCACATAACTCAGCTCCCTGCGACTCAAACGGCGTTCGACGCCGGCCTTCTACCACCGCACGAGCCAGTTGTGTTGTCGTGGAAAGTATTGAGTCGCCGACGGAAACTGATCGAAAAACGAAAAGAAAAAAAAAACAAAAAAACAAAAGCAGAAGTTGTTTTTGCGTTTTTTTTGTTCGGAGAAGATGATGATGACGTCATCTGACGTCATCATCTATTCTTTAATTTTAAAAAAAAAGGTGTTTCCTGAAGGCGTGGTTTTTGAAACCACAATTAGGAGGTTTTAAGAAATAGGTTTTCTTAATTAAATATTGACCCCAAATTGTTTTTATTTTTTTGATCAGTTGGCACTGGAAATTTGGAAATTATATTTTGACCCATTAATGTTTCAAAATTCAATTAAATGATTTCTAATTTGATTAGAAATGATATACATATAGATTCATGACAGAAAAATTATATATTCATTTAATGTGATTATTTGAATAATATGACATAATTAATTTATATTTGATATAAATTTATTTTATATTCATTTAATGTGATTTTTTTAATAATATGACATTTGTGATTTATATTTGATATAAATCTATTTTATATTCATTTAATGTGATTATTTGAATAAGATGACATGTAATTTATATTTGATATGAATCTATCATTTAATATGATTATTTGAATAACATGTCATATGCAATTTATATTTGATATAAATTTATTATATATTCATTTAATATGATTATTTGAATAACATGTCATATACAATTTATATTAGATATAAATTTATTATATATTCATTTAATATGATTATTTGAATAACATGTCATATACAATTTATATTAGATATAAATTTATTATATATTCATTTAATATATTTATTTGAATAACATGTGTCATATGTGATTTATATTTGATATAAATATATTAAATATTCATTTAATGTGATTATTTGAATGACATGTCATATGTGATTTATATTTGATAAAATAATCTATTTATTTAATTGCATATTTTATGTTCAATTGATCAAATAATTTTCACATATGATATGTATGTATGATGAGACCTTAAATTAATCTCTTAATTAAATATTAAATCATAATTAGTTGCCTTCCATTATTATAGTTTAAACAAATTTTTATTAGAGCAACTTGTTGAGCTACCTCAAGGTTGTTTTACTTTAAATACGTTTATGCTATGATATAAGATCTCTGAATAATGGGTTTGATTTAACAAAGACTTTTGACTTGTTGAGCTACCTCAAGGTCAAAATATATTTGAGGCAAAGATTTAGGGGGCATATGAGATATGTGTATCAAGAGTTGATGGTCTAACTATCTAAGAATTACAATTTGTTGTAATTGGTAGATGGTACCTACTTGTTAAGATTATTTTGACTTGTTGAGCTACCTCATGGTTAAAAATAATTAAAATGGGATCTTAGCCACTAAGAATTTTGTGAAATTCTCGAATCAATTTAAGGGATATTGATTTGAATAAAATAATGGGAGCAAAATCAAAATTTTTTTTTTCATAAGTCCATATTCATTTTATTTTGGTTTTGCTTATTGCATAAATATGAAATATTTTTCTATCTTTATTTTATGTTGTAGAAAATTATGTATAATATATTGTTTGACAATATATTAATTGCTCAAATTTTATGGATTGAATTTTACAACCTAAAAATTGTTTTTAGGTATGAGAAGTTATTTTATGTCCTTAAAATCTTTTTCTTGATGATGATATTGATCAAGTAATCAAAGATACATGTCAAAAACATAAAGATGATTTTGATAATGTATGTTGTCTTATACTAAAAAGCATCCATAAATTTCAATTACAATAGTTGTATGTGAATATGTATGCTTTTACAATATTTCATTAGATGAAATGATTGTATGATATAAGAGTTAAAATTGAGATATATGATATCTCTCTTACGAACTCATTTAGAGCAAAATGGCAAATAATTTTTAGCATCATCTAAATGTGCTAAAGGTGATTACTCTCATTAAAAAAAATTAGATTTTTTAATTTTGTTATGAACAAAGTTGAGATCTAAATATTTGCTTGAATTGCTTAATAAGACAACAAAGGATTCAATCAAGAAGACAAAGGAAATTGTGTTAATACTTGAGTTTTCCAAGAAAGTGAAATTAGACCCTGATTTTAAGAAAATCAATAAAAGGGTGCTCAAACTTAACACAAAATAATAAGGACAAAAGTTTAAATGGTATTAAATTCTACTATGGTCTATTAAGATAGATATTGGAATTAGAATTAAAAGGTTCATCGAGATTTTGAAGTAGAAGAAACTTGGTGAAGTTTCTACTTCAAATATGTTTATGATTGAAATAAATGTTTCTGCTTATAAATAAAATCATGGGTATTAGATATCGAATTTGGATCTCATATTTACATAAATATGCAAGATTTAAGGATAAGTAGAAAGTTGGGTAAAGAAAATATATTCTTATATGTGGTACTTGAATGTGACAAAAGTTGTTACATTAACCATAGGAATATAGAGTTTTCTTTATTCAGAAGATTAATCCTTAATATAAAGGATTGTTATTATCAGTACTTACTAAAATATTATTTCTATTTCATGTTTGACATGAATAGATTTACAATAATTCAAAAGAATAAATGTTATTCCTTTTATTGTGACAATATTTTAAGGTGCTGGTTATTTGGATAACAAACTTTATATATTTGATTTGGATAATCTTCTTTTCAAACATAAACACAAAGAAACAAGAAATTGATAATTTTATCTCTAACACTGTAGATATGGTTATATAAATGAGAAACCCATAGCCAAATTGCATAAAAATGTTTATCTGGAATCATTTGATTATGAATCATTTGATAAATGTGAATCTTATTTATTAGAAAATAACTAATTTACCTTTTACTTAAAAAGGTGAAAGATCTACTGAATTACTAAGTCTAATACATATTGATGTATGTAGACTTATGTTAATTCTAATTAGAGAAAGTTTTTCATACTTCAAATGATTATATTAAATATAGTCATATATGTACTTATTGAAGTATGTAACTAAATTCTTTGAAGAGTTCAAAGAATATAAAATTAAAGTTGAAAAATAACTTGATAAAAGTATTAAAATATTTCGATTAGATCGAAATAAAGAATACTTGAGTCAAGAATTTATAATTATCTTAATAAAAATGAACTTGTTTCTTTATTAAAGTAATAATCGAATTTTATTAGATATTATTCGAATAATGATGAGTCATATAATTCTCTCAAAATTGTTTTGAGAATATACCATAAATATTGCACTTGATCTTTTAAAATTATGTTCCATTTAAACCTATCGATTCTACCTCATGTGAGATATGGTATAGGAAATAACCAAAATATTTGGGAGTATCTTATATTTTATAAAAGGTAAAATCTGATAAGTTTGATACAAAATTTTCATATATACTATTTTGTGGAATGTCCAAAAGAAAGTTTTGGATATTATTTCTATGATCCCAATGAGCACAAAATGTTTGTCTCAAAATATGTCATATTTCTAGAAGAATAGTCTATTCTAGAAAAGGCAAGTGGGAGCATATAGAACCTGATGAAGTTCTTAAACCATAATTTAGTAATGAAAAGAAAATGGAATTAGAGCTTGTACCTCATGGAGATGCGGTAGGACATGAAGCTCTCAGTACATAAGTAAATTATATGATTAGTAGGATGTATCGTTCACATGAGATGATGTGTTTATCATTAAGAATGATAAACCTACTATCTACACATAAGTCTTATTTGATAAGAAATGTAAAAGTGGTTTTGAACCTTAAAATCTAAAATGGATTCCGTGAATGACAACAAGGTATAGACCTTAGTCAATGCATATAAAGGGATAAAACTCATAAGGTGCAAGTGAGTCTTCAAAAGAAGACAAACATGGATGGTAATATTGTTACCCATAAAGTATGAATATTGGTCACTAAAGATTACACAAAATCATAGTATGGACTACGATGAAACCTTTTCACCAATTACCGTGTTAAAATCCATTAAGATTTTACTTGCTGTAATTTGCAAAAGGATTAGTATATGATACAATCTAAGGGTTTTTATGTCTAAATACCCTAGCAAAATATGCAAATTATAAAAGTTCATTTATGGACTAAAGCAAGCTTTTAAGAGCTCAAATATTTGTTTTGATAAGATAATCAAAAAGTTTGATTTAATCAAAAAACAAATATGAATTTTGTGTATACAAAAGATTATTGGCAATATTATTGTATTTCTCATATTATATGTAGATGACATATTAATAATGAGAATTTACATAACTACTCTTAATTAGTTAAGGTGTAGTTGTTCAAAAACCTTCTCAATTAAAGAATTTTGGAGAAACAACTTATGCATTGGGAAAAGTCTATAGAGATAGATTTGATAAGTTGTTTGGTCATATAAAGTCAATATATATATATATATATATATGTATATATATATTGATAAAATGTTAAAGACGTTTAACATTCATGGATCAATTTAAAATGTTTACATTCCTATATTTGATACGATTTACCTTAGGACATGTGTTCAAAAACTGATATTAAGAAATATAATATGCAAAATGTTCTTAAGAAGTAAGATAATTTATGTATATTATATAAGACTAGATATCTCCTGCACTATAAGTGTTATGAGCATATTTCAATCCAATACTAGTGAGAGTCACTAGAAGTGGTCAAGAATTTTCTTAAATACTTGAAAAATGTTAAAGATCTATTCTTGCAAGTTGAGCTAAATATATATGGATTCATAGATACTAGTTTTCAATCTTATAAAGATGATTCCAAGTATCAAGATGGATACGTATTTATCCTAAATATAAATATTGTTATTTGAAAAATTTTCAAATAGATTATAACAATACATATTCTACAATAGAGATTAAGTATATAGTTGCTTGAGAAGTTGCTACAAGATTGTTTGGATGGAAATAGTTTCTTCAATAGTTGAGGAACTAAGGTCTCATCAATGATCCAAACATGTACTAAAATTTTATCATCTGATTAGAGTAATCACTGATAGAATTTAAGTAAAGATACAAGAGATTCCTACAAAGGATAATATAATTATTCATTGACTAAACCATTATCCCAACAAAAACATGATGGTCATATTTATTCATTTGGTTTGAAGTACTGAATGATTGGTTTGAGTCATAATGAAAGAATAATTATGTAATTTTATGCAATAAAGATATGTCATATTTATCATTTTGTAACATATATATGTCGATATATATACACTATGATAAAGTCCTTAGAATAATGTTTATTATTCTTAAATTTCCCTAGTCATAGTATTAACAATAATAAGGACGTTGTTAATGCGGATCGACTAGTATATATAGTGATATATGGGTGAATCATTGGCGAATGTGTTCACTGGAATGATCCGCTTAGAGATTTCCATATCGTTAACTATTTGAGTGCCAATGGTATAATCTCTACGTGACAGTAGTGTAAGCGATCCTTTGACTTGAGATCGTAAGAGTATCTTTAGTTTGGATGTTATGTTTTGACTCTATTTGTTTATAACCGTAACTGGATATGTGAGCGGTAGACGTTGGATGTAGCAAGAAGTATGGATTGATAGTTTATGATCGATATAGGATTCACCACTCCTAATAGTGGGAGAGTATATTCCTTTCTGGCGCTACTTGTTGAAGTTCAACTCAAAGTGCACATATTTAGTAAGTAAATTTGGAAAAGTTCTAAATTTATTTACAAGGAGTTGAATTTTGGTACAAGAAAGAAAAATAATTAGTACAATAAAGAGTTGGCACTTAGACTTTACTCTTGTACTAATTAAAATATAGGATGGTGAAAGGATGATAATTACATGGTACCTGGTTCATGGATAGGTGAAGTCGATCAATTAACTTTTTCTAACTCTTGGGTGGTCATGATGTCTTGGCTAGAGGCCGCTCTTGATCTATAAATATAAATAAATTAATTGTTGAATTAATAATAAATTAAAGTTGTTTAATTTATCCTATCTTAGAAGCTCTATGACTAAATTGTCTTTAATCCAAGTGGGAGTTTGTTGGTTTTGTACAAAAGCCAATTTAATTCTAAGATTATTATTTATATTTATTGCCAAGTGATTAGGAACCTAAAGGGTCACACACAATAGAATTACTTCTTGGGTTAAAATGATACTCTTATTCACTTTTAGAAAGTGAATTGAGTTTGGTAATAATTCGTTTCTTGTTTGACAAGATAACCTTTTTGGAAGGCTGTATTATTATATATAGATGCTCAATGTTAGGTCAAGACAACACAACTCTCTCAATAAGAAATCACTAAATAAGAAAAATGGTTTTTCTTATTAGATTTCTAAAGGTGTTGTTTATAGGGATCTAGCTTATTAACCTAACGTTAAAATCAATCCTTTGAGGATCCCGAAAGTAGTTCGTGTGGATTACCGTTAGAGGCCGGACACTTGTGCGGCTTGTTGGTCGATTAAACCTCGCTCAAGGATTTTGCTGGCATCTCTGGAGTTATATCTTGTATAGATTATCATTAAAATTACTATAGAAATCAATTATAATATAATTGTTATATTTTCTACTGCGTTATTATTATATTGATTTACTTACACTATGGTCTCACTCTATTCGGTATCGTTTGACATTTGGTCTGGAGTTACAGTAGCACATATATACTGTTACTATAGTAAGTTAAGTAGAAAAAAGAAAAAAAAACGTCAACTCATAGATGATGCACAGATATTAATATGCAATGGATACACTTCTTCCTTAATTGTCATCTCAGTTCATCTCCACTGAAATGGAAGCTTTGCTCTGTAAAAAAACTCGGCGATCCTACGCTGCCTTTAAACGATTCCGACTCCCTTGTACTCTTACAATGACTCAACTCATTTCGGAACTCGACTCACCTACCTCTGTCCGAATCCGAGTCAAAGCCACCAGCCTCAACTACACTAATTACCTCCAAATTCTCGGCAAGTACCAAGAAAAGCCCCCTTTACCCTTCATTCCTGGTTCTGATTATTCTGGCATCATCTATGCCGTTGGTTCCAAAGTCGGCGATCTTGTTTGTTCTTTAGCGGCTCTTGGCTCCTTTGCTCAATTCATAGTCGCCAATGAATCGCAGTTGTCAGTGCAGCCTTCCTATTCGTTTTACTTTTCTATTTGCTTAAGTTAATGATGATAAATTTAAAAGCTTTAGATTCTCCACCTGCAAGGTTTAAGGCTTTAAGCTTAGGAAAAATTATTTGTAGAAGTTTTTGCTCCCTTTCTATGTTGTGCGAACTATATATTTTACTCCTAAAAACAATGATTTCTGTATAGGACTCAATGGACAAAATGATCAAAAGTCATACGTGTGAAGAGTTTGATGACCTATTTGGGCAACTTAACATTTAAGTGACCAAAAGTTGGATTTGGAAAGAGTTGAATGACAAATTTTCATATTAGAAATATTTTAAAACTCTATAGTTGACTATACTCTCATAATTTTTTTTGTCTTTTCTGATCCTCGTAATCCATTAAGATCTATAATATGTTATTATCAATCTATTAAAATGTGTAATATGTGATTATCAAACAAGTTTAATGAGTTTATATTTGAATTAATTAATTTTCAAATCTAAATAGTGTTATCAAATAGGTTCTTAAATGAGTTCAGATTTTGCTTGATCCAAATTAGGTAAATGTTGTGTATGCATGTTTTATTCTTTGTTTTTACTTTTAAGTTTCTGAATAATCTTGAGGCGCTAAAATAATAACATATTTTAACAAAAGAAAAAAAATCATTTTTTTAATTCATTATAACTTTAAGAAATACAATAAATATGTGACGTTTTTGCTATTTTGTAAGTTACAGATATGAAACACAAAAACAAGTACTATTATTCAAAACTCCAATCAATTCTATTAAGCAATATTAAACTATTTGGCACTTACAAAGCTTATGACAAGTATTTGACTCATTTGTTTGAGATCATAAGTTGTAAACACTTCCAAAAGAATATCATATGTCAAAAAAAGGTAGATTACACAAACAAAAAAAAAAAGATAGAAAGAAATGCCCTTGAAGTTGAAGGTGAGGAAAAGAAAAGGTCTAGCAACAACAATAGAAGAAATTAGTAACTTTTCCAGTTTCAAGTAGGCTTGAATTTTGACTGCGAATAGCTGTTTCTTATATTTAATTTGATAAAATTTAACAAAGCTAGAAATGGGGTAGTGAAGTTCCCTTAAATAACAAAATAATTTTCAATTGATCATTTATGAAACGGATTCATATATACCACGGTTAGTTAATTTTGATTTCAACGTGTAATAGAAATGAAGGAATTTAGAATCACGGTTTCAATGATAATTAATTATATATTTCACAAACTAACCACATCTTATCTTTGAATATTTTTACAAGAGTTTGTGAATATTATTTGCACATATTGAAACTGATATGAAAACTTCACTTCCTCCTTTAAGGAGTCTAATTTATATGCATAAAGGGCATATGAAACAGATATGGTCCAAGACACCAATCAAATCATATGAAAATATAACAACTCTAAAAGTATATATGTACAGTTAAAACAAATGCAAGTTTGGCTTTGTGCATATGAAACACATATATAGAGTTAAGACAACTCTGGAGTATGGAGTGTTTATAGAATAATATGGTCCAAGAAACAAATCAAATCATATGAAAATATAACAACTCTAAAAGTATATATGTAAAGTTAAAACAAATGCAAGTTTGGCATAAAAAAATGTGCATCTACAGATATGTTGTTATCATATGGTTGCTATATAAAAGGCCCTTAACTACAAAAGATAGACACAATCAATAAGATTTGAATGCTGATGAAACAAAAGAATATGGATTATTTGTTTTTCAAATGCAGAATTTCTGCTAGAGTCTAGAATAAGGTTCAGAAATGTTTTTTTCTTTCCATGATTTCAGGAATTGCCTTGGTTAATTGACTATTGTAAAGGGCATCCATTATCTAAAATAATGTATAAATTCTCACTTTTTTTGTCGCAACTGTTCATCATCTCCTGAGAACTAGAAATTCAGCAATTTTTCAAGGAATTGTCCAATCTGTGATGATGGTAGATGTTATTGAGGTAGATAACTTACTACTGCTGTTGTGAGAAACATTGCAAGAACTCCTCTTAATTAGACTTTAGTTATTGAATGGGAAATAGATGATAAGATGCTTGGAAATACTTTCAAGTGTTGGAACTAAAAAGCTCCCATATCACTATTATAGTTAAAAGAAAAGAATTATCGTACCAATTTGATATAATATAACTATGCAAAAGCAATGTATATTTAGTTAATACAAGAATATGTTTCAGAAAAAGAAATATAATCACAACAATATAATGTAAGGTACATTAAGATGAATATGGATATGCTCAAATTATAATTTCAAAGTTAATTTTACAATGGTTTCCTGCTATATTTAAGATTTTATTTCTTATTTCATTTGAGAAAAAGGCATTTTTAGTCTCCAATATTTACCTACTTAACACTTTCAGTCCCCAATGTTTTAACCTCAACATTTTTAGTCCCCAAACTTAAAAAAAATGGCACACTTTCAATCCACTTAACATAATTAAAATATCAACAAACGGAACAGTTAAAATTAAGGCAAATTCTCAATTAATCATACTCTAATGTCTAATAATTAATTTTTAAAATTTTTGCCTCAAATAAATTTTTTTACCCAATTTCTCCAAAAGCTCTGCAAATACGAAGGCAAAAATCTTCTCTCATTTTTTTTTTAATATTGAATCCTTTTCTCATCAGAATTTGAGTTCCCATTTTGCTTAAAACACCTTCCAACCATGAGTTTACTGTGATCCTCACTCAACTCAAGGTGAATAAAAGAAAAGCCCAATGCACAAAAGAGGACAATCAGAATGTTGATATTTTTCTTTTCTTTTTCCCCTGGCCAAAATAGATAAACAAGGCTCACATCATCTCCGGAAGCTGTACAATCATCATCTACAAAGACCTTTATAATTCTTTCCAAATTCTCAACTTAAGCCCCTGCCCCTCCCCACTAGAGAAGAAGATTGCCAAACCTCTTGGAATCACTAGCCCATCTTGACTGTCACGAAATTTTTTATGACTATCGCGAATGCTCCTATAGGAACTCCTTGCCATGTTAACTTGCGGCCATAAGCACCAATTTCCAAAGTATAGTTGTACTTTCTGGCCTCACTCTCCTCAATCTTCTCTCATTACTTTGCAACTTCTTGCATTCTTTCAATTTAGGGTTTTTATTCATTCAGTCAAGGAAGCCTTCCAACTACGCAACAAAACAACAAGAATGTCGTTTCAAATCAACAAGAAAAAATATGGACTACCTTCTGGTAAAATTTCTTTTTATCATATATATATTTATGATAAGTGCTAATTCGATTTATGAATCAAGGGATTGACAAAAATACAGAATCTAATGAACAATTGTTGATTGTGTCAAGCTATCATAATAGTTTGCTTGCAAAATGAATTAGTGGAAATAAATACCTGCATTTTTGCCTTCATATCTTGGCTTGGCTTAATCTTTTGTGTTATGGCATTTTGATGAAGGTTTGATCCTCTTACATTCATGGTCAATCACTCACTTTTAAAATGATACAAACTCACTTTTAAAATGATACAATTTCAGTTCTTTATCTTTTCACTCAATTCCCGTTTGATTTTTAAGAAAAAGTATACAATGTATATCATCCAACAGGAGTATATTTTTCGTTTAAAAAAAAGAAAAAAAGAAGAAAGACACAATTAGAGACAAAAGTTGGAACTCAAGACTTGCTAAACAATTGAACAGTTTTCTCACTAAGGTCAATGCAAATAAGAACTCTCTGTTGCATTGCATGTTGTTGAGATTAAGCTGACATCCATGAAGGGCATCTGTCTTACATGCCATCATTCAATTTCAAGGAACAGCTACTGCAATATGGTGGCTTATCAGCAATTCAATTCATTTCTGAAGTAATTGAAATAGTAGACAAAGTGAATCTTGAAGATTATGTTGAACATTAGACATTGCAGCCCTGCGATTTGACGTGGAAATAATGTCAAACATGAGCAAAGAATTCACAAGAGAAGTAAAATGACAGGAGCATCAAGCACATATGTATATAATCGCATTACAAGCACACAGGCAATGATTTATCAGTTTGTCTACCGTTAAAATGATATGGCACCGGAGGACAAGGGTGCTTCGTACCTTTAGAAGGCATCAGCAAACGAAGAGTTGATATTTTTGAACTCCAGCTCCAACATTCAGGTAGTTAACATCAACTACAACCGTCCCAAAATCATCTGCGATAAAAGCATTACTTGCATTACACGCAGACAAGACTTTCGCAACAAAAATGTAGAATGACTATCAAGGATAAGCATCTTATGATCTAATTACTTTTACTTCCACATACAAAAGCCAACTACAGTGGTGTCACAAAGAGTTGATTTTCTCGTGTTTCAGGTAATCCAGAAAAACAAACCCAACTTAATGCCAAGAATGTATAGCAAATGCTGTTGCCAAAATCAGAATATTCAACTTCCCCAGAACAGGTTACTATGCTTGGTGAAGCAATCCAATGTTTCCTGGCTATCAGACAGAGTTTATGTCTCATTATTATGCTGGGACACAAGAGAGTTAATTTCTCTCATGAGTGAACAATCCTTTCACAGAAAAAGAAGAAACTAAAACTAGATAAAGATTCAAAAAATTGTAACATAAAAATAAGAAAAACCAATCTCTTTAAGGAAATTAGCATCTTTCTGCTTCTGTATTACCACACAACAACAATCATATAAACTATTTACTGCTAAACATAGCAGATCCATTTTAATTCACCATAGCAACTATTCCATAAATTTTCCCTTGTGTAAGGAATCATAGAAACTTTGTCATAAATGGTCCGAATTGAATTGATCCAAAAGTAGATGCAATGGACGTTGTTAACTTACAAGATCCCAAGTCTGCCAGAGTCCACAGCAATAAAAAGGTGGCCGTGAAATAAGTCATAGCGATCTAATGAAACATTCAGCCCTACACTGGGACCCCGAGCAGCAATTATTTCAAACAGAAGTTCAAGATATGAATTTAACCCCGAGAATATACAGGCATAACGAGTTGTATGCAAACATATCCAGAAATTTATTTAAAAACAAAAGAAAATGACTGGGAAAGCAGCAATGAACTGCAGTAAACTTACTTGGAAAGTAACAGAGGCAAGAGGAGCAGCCATGCCTCTATAAAGAGAAAGCGGTCCTTCTGTAGAGACAACATGGCGAAGGATGGTGGTGGCCTTTGCTGGAATTCTGCTGCCATACTCTTATTGTATCAAGCGGATAACCCGATCTGACGCCAGTTATTCCTCCCACTCACTAGTACAAAAATAGCCTGTTACACCGGTTAAATCTGGATATTTACACCGGTTATTTTGAAAATGAACCGGTGTATATATAGGCGGGGTAAAATGTGCATATTTTTTACACCGGTTTATAAAACCGGTGTAAAATGTCTTTTTTACACCGGTTTTTTAAACCCGGTGTAACATGTGTTCTTTTTACACCGGTTAAATAACCGATGTAAAAAGGTTAATGTATGTTTTAATTTACACCGGTTAAATAACCGGTGTAAAAAGTTATCATTATTATTTAGATACACTTCCAATATGGCATTCTAGATTACTACCAGAAAGTCATCATCATTATTTAAATACACTTAAAACCGATAACCCAACGAGGATAAACATTTAGATTAACCAACCATGAATAAGAAATGATGAACAAAAATTTGTAAAAGACACAACTGGAGTATGCAAAGCTATCTGATCAAGAACATGGCAGATTAAGAGTGCAACAAAAGAGTTATTTGAGCTTCTTGACTTGAGCAATATCACAAAAATATTGAATTAAAAAACAACAACAAATTCCAATATTAGCAGAGAAATAAAGAATGAAATAGGTAAAAACACTTAAAACTCGGCAAATATCCCAAATTCCAAGAATGGGACAAATTTAATTATCTCTAAAAAATTGAAACTACCTGGACAATATAGTTGCTAATTCCCCTGCCTTTGGGAAGTACCAGTTTCTTGTCCCTTTTAGTGAAAATTTCTTCTCCTCTAATGTTCTTCACAGGGACTGAACTACCTTTTCTCAACGCAAATGTCCGCCTGAGAAAGTCAAGCATTTCCAAGAAATCATTAAAACAACAACAACAAAAAAAGAGAGACAGAGAAAACACAAACATGCATGCTGGGACTCTCAAAATCAAAAGCTAACAGCAAAAATTATAAACAAAACTGTACAATTCAATAGCAATATCTGCAGATGGATAAGAAAAAAACGCAAGCCACAACAGTATGCGCGGGAGAGAACGGTGGAACCCTATACTAAAACTATGGCCCAAACATATGGGTACGAACCGACGCGAAAACCGAACACCGACGCGACCAGCAACAGCGGCGGCGGAGGACAAAATAAACCACCCAAATTCCCCGGAAGCCGGTATGCTTTTGGGATACGACGGAAATTGTTCCCCGGAAGCCGGTTTCAAGGTTTAAAGGTTTTGGGGCAAAATCTCAAGTTCCATTTTAAGGAGAATAAAAGAGAGAGTTTTGGTAGCAAACTGATGAAAAGAGTATGTACTAACTAAGAGGGCTTTTGGTTTTATTTGAACATTAAAACTTACACCGGTTTCAATAACAACCGGTGTGTAAAGTTTTTGTAAAGTTTCAATAACAACGGGCGTGAAAAATAAAATTTTCTACATCGGTTTATTACTGTAACCAGTGTAAAATATTAATTTTTCCGAAATATGTTGTTTTAAAGTTAAAAGCAACCGTGATTTTAGTGTTAATTAGTCTTTAAATATAATTAATCACATATAATATGATAAATAATTAATTAAATAATATTATACATATTTATTTCATTATATTTATATGAAGAATATATTGATGTTTTAGCGTTGATTAGTCTTTAAATTCTATTAAAATTCTTCTTAATTAATTAATTCTTTGTATATAAAATATAAAAATTCAATCAGAATTAAAATATAATATTAATTAATTAAAATTCTTGTTAATTAATTATTTATTGGTATATAAAATATCCCAATCCAATCATAATTAGAATATAATTGATATCATACATGATTAATTAGAAGTGTGTTAATTAATAAATTTGTATTATGCAAATGTATCAATAAACCTAAAAAATATACACATGAACGTCTAAATAAAATAACAAAACATCATTTTAATTACATTTATTACAAATATAAAGCATATATATTGAAATCTACAATTTTACAACTGTTTTACAAAAAATGAAATGCAGATCCATATATCTTAAATCATTGAAATCTACAATTGTTATTGTAAACTTGTTATTTACACCGGTTAACAAAAAAACTGGTGTAATAGTAAAATATTTACACCGGTTTTAATAAAACCGGTGTAATATAGTAAACAATTTACGCCGGTTATAAGAAAATCGGTGTAATATATAGACTATTTACACCGGTTTTCCTATAACTGGTGTAAATAGTTTACTATTACACCGGTTATAAGAAAACCGGTGTAAATAGTCTTGTTTTTTACACCGGTTATAATAATAACCGGTGTAAATTATTCTCCTTCTCGTTTAATATTACGATAATACCACCGCATTTTTAGAAATTACACCGGATTATGTTTAACCGCTCTAAAAAGGGAGGTTTAAAAAGGCCGTTTTGTAGTAGTGACTCCTCCAGCAACAAATTACGATTGCTGTTGACGTTTCTGAGGAGGAAATGTATAACAGAAAAAGGGACTCGAAGAAATGAGGCAAAAACTTAAAAAATTAATTATTAGACATTAGAGTATGATTAATTGAGAATTGACCCTAATTTTAACTGTTCCGTTTGTTGATGTTTTAATTCTGTTAAGTGGATTGAAAGTGTGCCATTTTTTTACGGACTAAAAATGTTGAGGTTAAAACATTGGGGACTAAAAGTGTCGAGTAGGTAAACATTAGGGACTAAAAATGACTTTTTCTCTATTTCATTTTATGGATACAGATGTAATGTATTTAAATAAAATTATAAAAAATAATTAGTGAATTTTATGTGATAAATGTTAAAAGACATGTAACATGTATCCATAGAATACAACGCAAATGAAAACACAAGATAAAACAAAGGATGCGTTGGTTTTTCCCCATGCAAAATGATTTAAACGACATTTCTATTCACTCATTAAAAAGTTTGAAATTACAAGTAATCCCATCTTCAAAACCTATCATTGGTCCATTTGAAGTTACAACTAAATAAATACCAAACCTTTAACCTTTAACCCAAATTTTAGTGCATCAATTTTTGAAAGCAATCATTTTTAAGAATCTTTACAATGAAAATGGAAAGTATACAAAACAGGAAAAAAAAAAGGAAAAACAATTAACAAAACGAAAATACAGCAATCCCTCAAGAATTATGATTGGACCTATTCCCACTATAAAAATAATATCCCCCAAACTTTTCCTATTCCCCTCCATTTCCTCTCCTCCACTCCCTCCATAAAGAAACACACATTCACACACTGCATACGCTCCCCATTCAAATAATCTCTCCAATTTTTCCAAGTCCCGGAAGGAAAAAAAATCGGCCCCATCCCAATAAAAAAACCAAAAGAAAAACAGTAAAATATGAGAGAAATCCTTCACATTCAGGGTGGTCAATGCGGTAACCAGATCGGCGCCAAGTTCTGGGAGGTCATTTGCGACGAACATGGGATTGACAATACCGGAAAGTACTCCGGGGACTCAGATCTCCAATTAGAGCGTATCAATGTCTACTATAATGAGGCCAGCGGTGGCCGGTATGTTCCTCGTGCCGTTCTTATGGACCTTGAGCCCGGAACTATGGATTCGGTTCGGTCAGGCCAATATGGTCAGATCTTTCGGCCAGATAACTTTGTTTTCGGACAATCTGGTGCTGGGAATAATTGGGCTAAAGGGCATTACACTGAGGGTGCTGAGTTGATTGATTCCGTTCTTGATGTCGTTCGAAAAGAAGCCGAGAATTGTGATTGTTTGCAAGGTCAACTTCTATTTTCCTTTCAATTTTTGTGTTGGGGTTTTCGTTTTTGTGTTAGTTGTTGCTCTTCTAACTGGGAATTTGGGGAAATGGCAAATTGGTTTGTGAATTTTGTTTTGTTTTTGCACTTTTTTGGGGTAGATCTGGGATTTTTGTGATTTGAGTTTAGGAGAATTATGGATTTTTTAGCTGGATCTGCAGTTGGGTTTTGTTGAAACTAAAGGGTTTGGAGTGGATTTGTAAACTTGGGTTTTGTACTTGATTAATTGATTTGTGTAGATCTGATTTTCCATTTTTTGAAATTAGGCCATTAGATGTGAATCTTGATATTGATGTTTTAAAATGCTGATTAAGTAAATAAGATGCATTTTATCTTCTGTGGTGCCTAATATGGTTTGTTTCTTTATTGTTTCATAATGGAAGCCTTTCTGAGTTCATTTATGTCATACTTTTTAATTCATTTTGGTATAGTTTCCTTAGGCGTTCTTTTTGTTTCTGTTGTCACTTCCAAGTTTAAGCTTTTGTCGTTTGACATATTCTTTTTTCCTAATTCTTGTCCTTTCTGTTCTTATACATACAATTTGACTGTTTGTTGCCTCCTTATGTCTCATTATAGCATGATTTCTATATTTGTAAATGATGCTAGAATTGAATTTGCACCACATGAATGTAATATGAGGTAAGGTTATGTGGGATATTTGTTTTTGCTTAATTGTAATGTTCAATAAGCACAAATTCTATATAGTGGTTCTTTGGGTTTTCATTTAATGTACTCGAATTCACTTATTTCTCACTGTTAATGTTCTGTGCTGATCATTTATTCTTCATTAACAGGATTTCAAGTATGCCATTCATTGGGTGGAGGTACAGGATCTGGTATGGGCACCCTTCTCATTTCAAAGATCCGGGAGGAGTATCCGGATCGTATGATGTTGACATTTTCGGTTTTCCCTTCTCCTAAAGTGTCTGACACTGTGGTTGAGCCATACAATGCTACCTTGTCAGTCCATCAACTTGTTGAGAATGCAGATGAATGTATGGTTTTGGATAATGAGGCTCTCTATGACATCTGCTTCCGGACGCTAAAGCTTGCAACTCCTACTTGTAAGCCCTCATGTCCATGTGCTAACTATTCTAGGTTATCTGTTGCATCCCATCTAAACCATGCTTCGTTATAGGAGTTCTACAGCTTATTTTCAAACTGAACCTTTTGTAAAATCATGTACATTTGAGTCCCGAGTGATTTCATGTTTGACATTCTATTTTATGTTCATTGAGGGGATTTGATTTCACAGTAGCATTCAACAGTGGCATTAGTTGCTTATCTGCCGCTCCTCGAGTTTTTACTGATCAGCTTCCTGTGGTTGAATTGATTGCCAGTATACCCCAAATGTTATAATCTACGGCTCACTGCTTACTCAAGGATGTTGATTACTGGAAATTGTGTTTCAAAATTCTTTAGGAGTATGCCATGTTTTTTGTGTTTGCAATCACACGGGAAACTTATTTGTCAGAAATGGTATTTGACTGGCAATTGAAGCTTTTAAATCTAGAGCTTGCTAATTCTAACTTTTCTTTTGCTGCATTTCAGTTGGTGATCTCAACCACTTGATTTCTGCTACCATGAGTGGTGTCACATGCTGTCTTCGCTTTCCCGGACAGTTGAACAGTGACCTGCGTAAACTTGCCGTTAATCTCATCCCATTCCCACGACTCCACTTCTTCATGGTTGGCTTTGCACCTTTAACCTCCAGGGGCTCCCAGCAATACCGTGCCCTTACTGTCCCAGAACTGACACAGCAGATGTGGGATGCAAAGAACATGATGTGTGCTGCTGACCCACGTCACGGTCGTTATTTAACTGCTTCAGCCATGTTCCGTGGCAAGATGAGTACAAAAGAGGTCGATGAACAGATGATTAACGTCCAGAATAAGAATTCTTCTTACTTCGTTGAATGGATTCCTAACAACGTGAAGTCTAGCGTCTGTGACATCCCACCAAAGGGTCTGAAGATGGCATCTACTTTTATTGGAAACTCAACTTCAATACAAGAAATGTTCAGGCGTGTCAGCGAGCAATTTACAGCTATGTTTAGACGCAAGGCTTTCTTGCACTGGTACACTGGGGAAGGAATGGATGAAATGGAGTTCACTGAAGCCGAGAGCAACATGAACGATCTCGTTGCTGAGTACCAGCAATACCAGGATGCCACTGCTGATGACGACGAATACGAAGAGGAAGAAGAGGAGATTGCAGTATGAGAGGCAATCATTATACAGCATTGGTTTGGCTGAAGCTTATGATCTGTTGGTTTTCTTTAAGTTGGTGATTGATGTGTGTCTCATTGAGGAGAATTAATCAGATTGTTGTAGTTAAATATGTTGTATGCATATGACATGTTGATGGTTGTATTTGAATTGGGTTTGTGACTTTGTCTTGGTACTAAATGTGAATCATCATCAGTGTTTTGTACTTTGTGTATGATAGCTGCTTATCTTTGATAGTTTACCTTGGCAATATATTGAAAAGAAAAAGAAGGAAAAAAAAAACAAAGAACAAATTTGCGTTCTCTGTTTTGATGTGGGTCTGATCTTTTGAGAAATTTGTGCTTGAATGATTTAATTTGGTTATAATAGATAGATTTGGGGTTGGGGTGAAGCAATAAGTTTATGGATAGTTAATTTTGTTTTGTTTCTAGTTCATTGAAGTTTGTAAAAAGTTGAACATTTTAATTTTTCAAAAATGTCTCAAGAGAGTGATATCATCAAGACATTATGCTTAGAATTTAGAAAAGGATTTAGCACAGTATTAAGGTTGGAAATAAACCTGTGATTAATATAACATTATGACATTCTCATTTGAGACCACGTCATATGTGATACTTGAGTATACACTTTAGCACATAAATTATAAAAAATTATCGTATAAAATATCAAACATTAGTGTATAAACTATAAAAAAAACTAATGTATTAGCATATAAAATATCAAATATTTGCGCATAATGTATAAAAAATTAGCATATTAGCGTATAAAATATAATTTACGTATATTAGACAGTATCTCAGGAGTTTTTGTGCAACATTATTATTAATATTAGAGTAAACTGCCAAGAAGGTCACTAAACTTTTTCTAAATCCGCCTTTTGGTCATCAAACTATTATAGTAGTCAAAAAAGTCACTGAACTCTTTAAACCCACGTATTCAGGTCTTTCCGTCCAATTCAACCGTTAGTGTCAAACGGAACCTAATTTTTTGAGGGTAAATTTGTCCAAACAGCTTAAATTCTCTTTTTTCATTCTGTCTCATTCGATCCCCTTCTCGCCGATTTCTTTCTCTTCTCCATCTCTCTCCATCGTCTAATAAAACATCTCCATCGTATCAACATTTGAAGTTTCTAAATTCAAACGAAATTAGGGGTATGAATTCATTCCCTTCTCAAACCCCTATCAATTTCCAATCTCAATTCTTCATTCATCTTCTACCACACCACATGTGTTTTTGATGGATCCCTAGTGGAATCCTGCAATGGAAAGGCAAGTTCAGGACAAAATTCATAGAATAGGACAATACAAGCCAATCAAAATGGTAAGATTTATTATCAAAAATACAATTGAAGAGAGAATCTTAAAGTTGCAAGAGAAGAAGGAATTGGTTTTTGAAGGGACTATTGGTGTCTCTTCATAGGCTTTAGCAAAATTAGCAGTTGCCGATTTGAGATTTCGGTTTCTCAATTGAGTATTTCATGGAAATTTATGATCTCTGTTTTGCCTTTTTGGCTGGCATCTGCTCATCATCTTTGATTTGCTACTAAATTTCTCCTTTTGGTCTAATTCTCCTTCATTGATGTTTCTTGCTAAGGCTATCACAACAAGAAATACTCTTTTTTGGTCTAATGAATGGGGATGTGTTCATTTACTTTTTTTAAAAAAAGTGAAGGATCTTGTAAGATATTATTTTAGGTGTTGTTTACATATCTTCAATTCTGGATTTTGGTAAGCTCCTTTTTGTCTATTATTCTTTTTCACCATTTTGTTTGGTTGGAATCCATTTTGCCCATTCTTCTTTTTTACCATTTGATTTGATTGGAAAGAATTAATTTTTTCATTGTGTCTTCAAATTAGATTGCTTCCATGGTGATTTTTCGATATAGTTTGAGAGAGAAAGTTAAATCTGAAAGGGACAAAGAGAGAAGATGAGAAGGCAATGTTGTCTAGACAAATTTACTCTTGAAAAAGTTGATTTTCGTATGCACTAACAATTGAATTGGACGGAATGACCTGAATACGTGGGTTTAAAGAGTTTAGTGATTTTTTTTGGTTAATTTAATAATTTGATGATCAAAAGTCGGATTTAGAAAAAGTTTAGTGTTCATCTAGTTAGTTTGCTCTTAATATTACTATTAATTGGATAAAATATGGTTTTGCAATGACTCTTGTAATTTCAATTGTAAGACTTAATTATTTAAAATTTTAATTTTGAAATAAATTATTATGTTTGGTTAAGTTTTATAAAATAATTAATGAATCAATTGAAATACTATATCAGAATATAACATAAGGACTAACATTAAATAAAAGTCGATAATAAATATTAAACTTAACAATTAAAATTTATAAAGACAATCAATGCCTTTAAGAGTTTGAAGACTTTGCAAGTTGTATGCACCATCCACGAAAGCAAATCCTCCTTTATCAAAACCCAGACTGGTTCTGTCAGGACAATATGCATGAGGATGACGTCATTAGGCATATCCAGTCTTGGATAGGACATATACCTAAGGAGCCGTTTGGTTGGGAGAATGGGAAACAAAAATGAGAAACCGAATTAATAATCTTATTTGGTTAAAGGTATTAATTTTGAGAGATGAGATTTTCTATCCACGTGGTTTATCGTGTCTAATATTTCGAACGACATCGTTTTATAAAAACCATAATTAAAACTATCGTAGGTTCACTTATATTTGAGTTAAGGTCTAATAATTGTAAATTTTAATTAGTCATATTTATGTTTTTAGTCTATGATTTTAGTGAAACGACATCCTTTTAAACATTAGAGAGAATAAGACATAATAATAATAAATCGAGGATCCGATCTCTAATTTTTAGGGGAATGGATTGATTCCCAAATAGTTGAGAATACACAAAACCCACCCCCTACTCCGGTTTAATATATCAGAAGCAATAAGTATGCAGAGTTCATTCTTTCTGTTTTTCTCTCTATCTGTTATAAAAATACTATAAAACTTGTAGAATTATATTTTATAACAAATTATTATATAACTACTATAAAGTAAAGATATAATGTTATGTTACTATTACTATAATTCTAATAGACTACAAATATAAAATATGAAACAAGTATGAAATAGTGTTAGAAAGATAGAGAGCAAAGTAGAACAAAATGTAGAAAGAATTTCAGTCATTTATTTATAGGCTTGAGGTGTCTTATAAGTTACAATGTCCTAAATGAGAATTACAAAAGTTATATATAAGTTACATAACTTACAAGGTAGTGAGTGATTATAAAATAATAATGTTATATGAATTATATGAATAATGATAGATTAAGAGGTAGAACATGGATATATGGATGGACATTCACAATTTGCTCATAACACTATCCACATAATTGCCTTTATCCTCCTCGATCGATTTTTTTCTTCTTCTCTTTTAACTCCAATTGATTCCTTCTTCTTCTCATTCCATTTGAGTTTTTAAAGACATTTATTTCAAGTTATTTTATTCAATTTTGTCTTTTACGGACTGTCTAAATTAAAAACCGCGCCTTTACATTTTTTTAATCATTCATTTATTTTTTTAGAAATCGTTTATCAATAAGAGAAATTCTTTTAAAGTTGAAGATTTTAAATAAATGGTTCAACTTTATTTTTGAAAAATTCACAATGTTTTGAAGTTTTTCAATGTTATTTTAGCTAATTTTTAAGTGAATTTATTGTTGAAGGACAATATTTAGTTCATATTCCAAAACACTTAGGGTCTGTTTGGACAACCCTCATTTAGGATTTATTTGTAAAACTAAAAAAAATCACGTTTGGCTGTATTCTTCTGCGGGTTTTGCATTTATGATCTGAATAAATTGTACAGTAATATTATTTGAGAATATTAATAAAATACAAAACAGTATTATGTGGAATCATGTGGTTTCACAGGTTTAGGGCCCACATTTGTTAATATCAGTTTATTTTCTCTGATCATATTATTCCTTTTACAGCTTTTTGTCTGTTTGCAAGAGTGTGCAGCGTGAAAATGCAATGAAGAACAAGGCAGGTAGGACCCACTTATTTTAAAAACTAATTTATATAATAATATATAAATTAATTATTATATAGAATAACATTTTTTATACACAATTTTCAATAAATTTATCAAATTTATCTATCTAAACACATCTAATTATTTTATAATTATTCCTTTCTCATAACAAAACCCGATAAAATCATTTCATAAATAAAACCAAAAAACACCTCATCCAAACCGAGCCTTAGATACCAAATGGAAATATTCTATTCCAATCATGATTTCGGACATTTAATAAAATATTAATTACTATAGGAATGTTGTTTCCATTTCCTATTTCGAGTAATTCCATTTCTATTCTATTTTTGTTTCCAACAAATGAAGCAAACGCGGCCTTAATTTTCATAGTGATAGAGAATTTGTATTATACTATTTTAATTATATTTAACACCCTTCAATTTTGCAAATAGTGAATTACAGCCTGCCTAAGGTTAATTAAACCTCTTCCTGTTCATGATTGATAACATTTTCAAATTAAAGTACAATCAAAGTCTCAAGGAATGCTTTAATCTTTTTTATTTCTTTAAATAACACTGAATTGGTACTCGATCGGGGAGGATATAAGTAATATTTCTTGACTAATCCACTCCTAATACAAATTAGTTATTCATTGATTAATCTGTTCGATTATAAGCAAAAACGAAATGTAGCAATAGGTATATTCCTAGCCTCTCTCCCAATTTTTTTTTTCTTTTATTTTGCATCTTTCTGTTCCATTTTTGTATGAAGATCAATTTTATATATACATCTTTAGAATGGTCTAAAAATATTTGGATAAACTTTTAAATATATGTACAAGAGTGCAACATTAAGTAGGCAACTTTATGACCGAATAAATTGGGCCATAAGAAGTATAAAATATAAAAGAAGAAAAAAAAGACTAGACAACTAGATAATCCCATGATGGTGGCTGTCTTTAGCAGCAAGGCATGTGAGGGACCATGACCCATCTTCAATTTCATCCTTTCTGGAATATATCCAAAGGGTTTCAACCATGAATGATACCCTCTTCACTCTTGCTTAGCTACAAAAGAGTGTGACGAAATTTGCTTGTGTTTTGCACCAAACCAATTTGGTCCCCCGCTGTTTTTGAGCAATTATTGGTTGTTGTCTCAAGTTTTGATGTTATATCTTAATCTTAAAAAATATCTCAACTGTTAATTATCTGTTTGTGGAGCTTAACAACCAAAACCAACCCAATGCATGTCATACACCTTTTTTTTTTTTTTTTTAAATTTGATTTCATTAATATTATTAAAGTCTTTCGAATTTATGATTTCCATTGAAGCATATATTCGGGAGATGGGTAAAAAGGCAGACAATTTTGAAACAAACTTTCTCATTTATTAAAAAGAGATTACTAAGATTTCGAGATCTACTAATGAATTTATTCTAATTCTAAGCGTTTGATCCAAAATGGGCATATCAATTCTGATCCGAACTCTCAAAATTGAATTTCAATTCTACTCTAACAACTTGGTTAATTTATTGAATGGAGACAATATTATTAGATATTGCATATGTTTTCTCTTTAACTAATCAAATTTTAGAATGATTAATTATAAAAAGTTTTTCTTTTTGTACTTTTGCATGAATTGGTTGGTAATTCTACCTTTGTCTTATCATCATTCATTAACTTTTCTATTCACAATTAATACTAATTTATTGAATGATAATAGAATTTTACATAAACAAAATTTCAAATTGTTGTGTAAAAGCAAAAATTTATTCCCTTTCAATACTTTTTCGGACATACTATATAAAGTGGATTTGAGGATTCCAATCAGTTTGGTTGTCAAATTTAGGCTTTAACTAAAAAACAGCATCAATGGTTTCAATCCATAATTATGTGCAGTTATTTATATAGTGGTAGTTGCTGTGGGTTTCTTTACCATCAATTCCTTCTGATTTTGGTGAGAAACTGACAATTTTGAAAAGGTTTAATTAATATTTTTAAGTTCTCAATTAGGGAGAAAATAACATAAATAAAACACAAAAAATTAATCATGAGGGAGATTAGGGATGATGAGAGACAAGATTAATTACAGAGGAATTAACTGGATGACAAACATTTGCTAACAGGAAGTGGGGGAAATACATGGATTGATGGTCCTCAGCTAAGGCGTTGTTGATGTAGGTTATTATGAATTTTCCTACATCCACCGTGAGTCAGTTCTTAATGGCATAGACCAAGTAGAGCCTGTTCTTCGAGATTCATGTGTTGTGGGTGGTGGGCATCAGGCGGGAATTTATGAAGAGTAGCCACATTTTAGCTTCCGCTGTCAAATCCTTGAGGTTGACAAATCTTGGGTCGCCATGGTGAGTTCTTACCCAATCGGTCCCAGGAATGCTCAGTGCGCGCAGGATCGTGTCTGGGTCTCCGGCCTTCCTCAAGTCAGTAATCTCGTCATGTGCATAATCCTTGAGCCCATAGTGATTATTTACCAGCTGAGTCGTGAGTTTCAGATATTTTCCCCTTATGAAGACACCTTTTGAATTCACTTCTTTGGCCTCGGCTCCCGCGGCATTAGCGTAGAACTCCTTTGCAATAGCTACATTGCAACTTCCTGGTGCTTTGTCAATTTCTGCCAGTTGTAATATTTGATGATGTCAACATAGGGTCTCTCCGTGACACCAAATGCTCGTTCGACGTGAATGTGTCTAATGGCAAAATCACAGAATTTTTCCTGTGCGTCGGCGTTGCAAAAGCGCTGAATGACAATCTGCTGAGGGATTTTCCGTTTCTTTTGGTTGGTGTCATACACTTCCTCGTCTCTCGGAAAATATTCTTCGTCTGACCCCGAGTCATCAGATGTCTCATATTCAATGACCCTGGCTTTTCCTTTTGATGATTGTGCCTTTGAAGTGGTCGCGGGGGTCGTCTTCTTTGGTGGCATATTGAGGCACCTGAAAATTACAGCCTCAATGAGTGGAGTTTCATTCAAGCTCATTACACCAACAAAGAGACATGTTCACGAAATATTTTCACTGAGCATTTTACAACGATAAGTTCACTGTCTAAATCATGCATTGGATAAGATTGCACATTATACACATAAGATCAATATTTCGCAAAGTGCGCAATTTGCTCATGAAAAGCCATCAATCGAGATTCGTCAATAATTAAAGCATTCAAGCATTTCATCATTCCATGTCCCGGTCAACAACATTCAGTATTCAATATTACAGCATTTCAATTCAAGCTCTATGGCTAACAAGGATTTAGCACTTACTTGGTTGGAGTTTAGCAAAGCTAAAGGCAATTATAACAAAGTTTGTGCAGCCCCAACTCAAGAGTCGACGAGCGGCTCCTCTGGATTCAATTCCTCTCGATCGATTTATTGATAATGTATGTAACTTGAGTGCTGAATGTTAAATGCATGACTCATGGCTTTTATAGACAAAAATTTATGCATGACTCGGCTACTTGACAAGCTAGAGAATAAATGCATGTGACTTGCTAAAGGACAAATCATTTACCCACAAAAAATTGCATTCAAACAAAATTTGTCTAGTCTTGTCAAATGCCATGGTGAGATTCGGCCATTTCACGATCCAAGTAAAGCAATAGACATGTGAATGCACTAAAAACAAATTGCTAAAGTACAAAATGAATGCAAACAAGAGCTTGACCAATCCAATCAACTTTTCCTTGCATTTTTCGGCCATATGCATACTTTTACTACCAAACAATTTGGTGGTCCCACATGTCATTACCTTGTCATCATTTTTCCAATTCATTGCTTGCCTCAACCGATTTTCCACCATGACATGCACAATTCTCTTCACTCATGCATACATCTTGTCATGATCCGTTCGGTTCTACCATCATTATTATTATTATTATTATTATTATTATTATTGATGAGTTGGTTTTATACCAACTATTTTATGCTAAATATCTTAGCTTTTGTCTTGTGAATGATGCAAATGTGTGGTGATTTATGTGGTTTCATGCATATGTGTGGTTTGCTAGTTGATAATGTTGAAATGGTGCAAAAAGGCTAAAAAATGATAGTAAATGAAGTGAATTGTGTTAAGAAAAGATATGAAGGAATTCAAAGTGATCTTTTGGCCAAATTAGGGTTTTGGCAGTTTTGATGTTCAACTTGTGTCGTGAATAACTCTTTCAATTTTAATCCGAATGGTGAGTTTTTGGTTGCTATGGGAAGCTCTTCGTGTGAACTTTAATTGTCATGTTCTAACTTTCTTCAAATTCTGTATGCAACCATGAGAAATGAGAGCTTCTATGTTGTGCTTGGTTTAGGGTTTTTTGGGGTTTACTTTCTGCCTCAGTTTGATAAAACGTGCATATCTTGAGTTTTAGGTGTCCAATGATATTGATTCTTGAATTAGTGGAAAGCTAAGAAATAGACTTAGAACTTCTATGTTTATCACCAGGTCTAATTCATGGGCTAAGACACATATATTTGGCATGGAAATAGAGCATTTGAATGAAATGAAAACTTTGCCATTTTAGATTTCCTAGCGTTTGGCCTTTGTACTCACTGCACATTAGCACTCAACTCTGCACACTATGCACACAACTCTCGCACACTATGCAGCATCCTAGCACACACTCATGCTACACTCTCGCACACATGCGCACACTCTTGCACACAGCGCCGCACACATGCACACTTCGTCGCATGAGCATGCAACAAGCTCATGCGACGAACTCTCACACTCACACACACTCTATGCATTAGCTGTTTGTAAACACAAAATGGTGTCTTCGATTTTCTTGGCTCTTTCATGAAAAGAAAATAGCTTGCATCTTTTACATTTTATTGTGATCTTTCAATATGTGTACTTCAAAGAAATTTGGATTTTGTTCTCAAACCCACTTCTTGTTCCATCGAAAGTACATTGAAGGTTTTGAAAGATTGAGAACACATTTTACAAATTTTGGATATGAATACTGGTGAGGAGATCTGGTGTATGATATTTCATTTTTTCACAAATTGTTTACACTCCACACATGTTACTCTACACTTCACAACAAATGAAGCACCCTACTTCACCTTTCACTCTTAGAACAAATTTCTCACAAATCGCTCGATTTCACAGATTCCACAAAAATGGCGAGGCTTCGTGCAACATTTGACGAGACTTCGTGCAGCGGTGGCGAGGCTTCGTGCAGCCGTCAGCGAGGCTTCGTGGAGCTGTGGCGAGACTTCGTCGGGCGGAGCTTGGGAGTGCAACGAGCGGCTGAAGGCGTGAATGGCTGAAGCTTGGAGGCGTGCGAAAGGCTGATGACGAACGGAAGGCGTGATTTGTAATGGCCCAAAGGCGCTGGGTTGCTGAAGGAGTTCTTCAAACTTTGAATTTTCACTTTTTGGGCTGTTTTTAGTCATTTCTTTTGAGGACACTATTGTAATAGTGTAGATATCTTACAGTTGCGTAATAGTTACATCTTCATAACTCTATATATAGGGAGTGTAGATAATATGTAAAGGGGGATTTTTTCACGATTTTACAGTGTTCCATTTTTGGTAACCGACTTTTGATTTTAGAGCGGAAAGTGTTCTTTTTTGAGATTTACTTTCTCTCTCTAGTTTCTCGCTCTAGGTTTTCATCTTCAATTCTGATCTTTGATTGTTTGGAAGCTCTGGCATAACATAATCTTCTCAATCGAAGGAACTTTATACAATCCTCTTGATTCTAAACGGTAAAACTTTCCAATTCGATGGATGCAAATCACAAAATGATGAAATTTGCTGAGATTGAGTTGATTATGGCGAAATCTGGCTAGTGTGTGATAACCTAGGCTTCTAATGGATGAATGCTAAGTTTATATGATAATTTGTGGTGCAATTGACATGTTTAAGAAAGTAATTCAACATCCTCTGTTTTGATCCTATAAACTCATTTAACTTCATGAATTTGAACTGAATTGGTTGAGATGAGTTCGATTGCGGTCATCATGCTGAGTTGAATTTCATTTCACTAGTTTAGGATAAGAATTGCATGAATAAGAATTGGATGTTGTTT
Source organism: Ophiorrhiza pumila (assembly GCA_016586305.1). Classification (NCBI taxonomy): domain Eukaryota; kingdom Viridiplantae; phylum Streptophyta; class Magnoliopsida; order Gentianales; family Rubiaceae; genus Ophiorrhiza; species Ophiorrhiza pumila. Next base: position 38,360,712 of record BLIW01000009.1, on the reverse strand, counting down.
GAGTTCTCTAACCTGTGTGCAAATGATCACAAATTTTAGCTAGGCCTCACCATCGGAAGATTAATTTGTGAATTCCTTAGATTAAGGTTGTGTAGAGAGATTCTCTTACTGGTATGATGAGTTTACAAGCTAGGATCAGGCCTCGCCATGGGAGATCCTAGGAGATATATTGCTTGAGTAATTCGGGTAGGGAATTGAGAAGAGTAGAGGTTCTATTCACCATCCTTAGGCCTCGCCATAGGACAGAATGGTGATGGGAGGCTAGGGTTACAGTGTGGTGGCCATGCCAACTGTGATTAGGTCTCCTGGTTGCTCTTCTCCTCTTATTGCTTGAATTGCATGTTAATTGCACTGCCTTAGTCATATAGATGAAAAATGCATTCATCCAGAAGAAGACCTAGGTTATCTTTGTTGAACATTTGTGTTTCTCTTGGACGTTTCTTTGTTACCAGTGTTTGTTAGTTTGTTACTTGTCTATAGGAGTTTCAATAGGATAATTTCCGGTTCTTGTTACTCTTCCTTATTTCAATTCGAGATATTACTGTTGTGATTACTGCTCGAGCAATATCAATTTCTTGAATCTTCCTTTTTCCCTGTGGAGCGAAACCTAGCTCATTGCTACTACAGTTAGTGAAATTAGGATAAATTGACGAGCCACGACAACTCGCTATCAATTATTTTTTATTTTTTTTTGAACCAAAATTTTTTTAATGAGCACGATTTGGTCTTCCCCTTCAACACTCAGTTAACATGTCAGATTATCTTGGAAGTTGCAAGTACAGAGCAAGATTCGACTTGAAAGCGTTTGGTGGAATCAAATATTCTCACATTACCTTGAGGTGTATATCCCGGATTTTATTCTCGTGCAGAGAATATTCTTCACTATTTACCTGTTACGTCTCGTGACATCCGGATATGTACATCCCAGCTGCTTGCGTGGAATCCCGACTATCTGCGTTCAAGAGATGAGTTTCAATCATTTATTGGAACTACTAACTACTAGAAACGAGACAACAACGACAGAAATTGAAAAGGTTGGGTTGCCTCCCAACACAGCGCTTGGTTTATTGTCTTCAGCCAGACACAGCAGTGTTTCTCTCAGAGTGGTGGAATGTCGAGGAACTGTGTGTGTCCTGTGTTTTTCCAAGCTGACTGGGTGATCTTCGCCTTAGGCCCCTTGTCTCTCCACCTTGCGTCTGAGGTCCCTACTCGCACATTTCTGGGTGGTGGGTCTTCTGAGGTTTTCTTTTTTTCTCGCCAAACCACCCATTTGAGATATCTGAGTAGAGGTGGCTGTTTCTTCTTGAGTTGCTTTTTATGCTGAGGTTCTAGGGCATTGTCCCTGTCATCAACATTTTCGGACCTCACCTCGGTGGGCACCACTTTCACCATATCATCAGTATCAACAAAGGCATTTGTCAAGTTTTCACAACATGCAATTTTTTCATCATTTTTTTCGGTTTCCATTTTCAACTCCATTTTTCCACTGTGATCATACATCTCATGGTTTTCATGCACATTTTTCATTTCACTTAAATTCTCACTATTTCCACAACTTTTATCATTCTCACATGCAAAGTCCATTTCTTTCACAGACGCATCAATTTCAAGTTTTTCATCCAAAGAGTTCAATTCATGGAGTGTATCAGTTTCTTCAACAATTAACACAGTCTCAAATTTTTCACACATTTCATTATCACAAGAATCATATAAATCAAAGGAGGACTTACGTGTATGTTCAAAGCTTAAAGGTTGGAGATTACCTTCCACCAAGCTTGCCAAACAACATTGTTCTATGGAATGAGGGTGTTTCATAGCATAGTCCACATTGAATATGACCTCCTCACCATTGACTCTGAATGTTATGGTCTTTCCCTTGACCCCAATGTGAGCGTCCCCCGTAGCCAAGAATGGCCTCCCAAAAATAAGTGGGACTTCTGGGTCTTCCTCCATATCAACACTATGAAGTCCACTGGCAGTATGAATTTATCCACAGAGACCAGAACATCTTCTACCATCCCCGTGGGCTGAACCAATGATCTATCTGCCAACTGGAGCATAACTGCCACAGGTTTAATCCGTTTTCCCAATCCTATACTCTCGGCAATGGATAGAGGCATGAGGTTTATTCCAGCCCCAAGGTCACACAGGGCTTTCCTAAAAAATCTTCCACCAATTGAGCATGGCACCGTACAGCTACCAGGGTCCTTGAGCTTGGGAGGCAATTCATTATTGATCCATGCTTGGCTTTCCTTGGTGAGCGGAATCGGGACTTCACATTGTAGAATCTGTTCTTTGTTGGCAATCAAGTCCTTCAAAAATTTTGCATACCTCGGTACCGCTGTAACCAAATCCAGCAAAGGTACATTCACGTTTACATTTTTCACCATGTCCAGGAACCTTGTGAATTGAACCCCCTTCTTAGGTGGAGGTCGAAGTCGTTGGGGAAAAGGAGGGGGTGGTGCATATGAAGAGTCATCGCATGGGCTTGGAGCCCCCTTCTTCCTTTTACTCTCTTGAGCCTTCACACTCCCGTCCTTGTCTTGGGCTTCATCTCCCACTAGTGTAGTTTCATCTATGACTTCTTCCTCTGAGGCTTTCTCTTTTTTTTTTTGTTTCCACTAAGCTCCTTTCCACACCTCAATGTTATAGCATTGCATACCTCCTTTCCCTTTGGATTCGGCTCTGTATCGCTTGGGAGGGTGCCCTGAGGTCTTTGATGGCTTGCCTTAGCCAACTGTCCCATCTGCATATCAATGTTCTTGATGGAAGCCTCCACGTTCTTCACTTGAGTTTCGAGTGTGGAGGTCCTCTTCTCATACATGTCCATTTTTCCCAGAATTTCATGGAGCAAGTCTTCGGTGGTCTTCCTCTGTTCCCTGTTGCTTGACTCCCCACTCTGGTAGTACTGTCTTTGCTGAGTTCCCTGACTATTCTGTCCCAAATTGCCTTGGTTTGACTGATTTTGATAGCCTCCGTATTGTTGGCGGTTGTTGTAGTTAGTCACATACTGCACTGATTCCTGGGTGAGCTCGCACTCGTCTGTGTGGTGCTCTCCCTTACACAATCAGCACATCAACACGGGAGCGACCTTGGCGGCCTTTAGATTCTGAACTTGTCTTGTGAGAGCCTCAATTTTTGCTTCCAAGGAAGTCTCCTCGTCTAAGTCCAACACACCTCATTGCTTCCTCATAGGAGTCTTCCTAGCTTCTGGAAACAGATATTCGTCATCCGCAATTGAGTCAAAGAGCTCCCTGACCTTGGGCACGCTCTTGTCTTTTAAAGCCCCGTTAGCACAAGCTTTAACCATTAGCGAAGATTCCGGAGATAGACCTTTAAAGAATGTGTTGAGCTCCCTGACCTCCCCGAGGTCATTGTTTGGACATTGGCGGAGTAAGTCATTAAAACGATCCCATGATTCCTTAAATGTCTCGCCATCTTGCTGCTGGAAGCTGCGGATCTCTATCCTCATCCGCTCCAATTTGGCTAGAGGAAAATATTTAGTTAAAAACTTCCGCTCAAGTTCCTCAAAAGTGGCTATGGCTGGTCCCCCGATTGAGTTGAACCAATGCTTCGCCTTCCCTTTTAGAGACAGCGGGAATAGAACTCTTCTCACATCATCTGGAGTGATTATTTGCAGCTTGAAGGTGTTACGGAGTCCCAAAAACCAGTCCAAATGCTCGTTAGGGTCTTCGTTGCTCAAGCCCTGAAAGATCTGCCCTTGAGTGGTCATGGACACGATTTGTGTTGGGATTTGATAGCTCTCGACGTCTATTCCCTGGTGATTGTTCCTTCTCTCGAAGTTTACTGCGAAATGGTCCCCAAACCGAGGTGGTTGGGGCTGAGGTCTATCCTCATTCTGTTTGGCCATTTCCAATGCCCTTGTCCTTTGCCTTAAAGTCATTTGCAATTCTAAGTCAAGTGCAAATTCCTGAGCTTCACCACGTAGCCTTGCTCTAGGTTGCATAAACTGGAAATTCTCACAAGAAAAAGAAACAGCACTAGAACCCGATATCAGTAGAACAAAATCAACAGAAACAAGTAATGAATTAAGATTTCAACAAAACAAACAAATCAACAATTTCAAATAAGAATTCGTAAAGTAACAACAAAGTAAAACTATCACAAACAACTCTCAACGCTGTGCCTCTCCCCGGCAACGGCGCCAAGTCATCTAGGAGAAGCTATAAAAGCTGGAGGAGAGACTTCCGAGAGGGAGGAGAGATTCCCGAGAGAGATCGATCAGAAGAGGAATTAGGGTTTCAAACAAAAAAAGAGATCAGAGTGGAGATCATTCCATTTTATCTTTCTGTAGTAGCTATGTTTGATCAGGCTTTGTCAAACTCGTTTTCAAAGCCGATCAACATGATTGGCTAAACATTAGGTAGTTGCTTTGAGGGATTAAGTGTGATGACTTTAAAAACCAATTCGAGACATTTGTATTGCTCATTATGTGTTTGATTTTGGTTTATATCGTTTGATGTTTCATTTCAATGTTTACACACACACGATTATGCCCTTTATGTGATTTGCGGTACCCACTGAAATCAATTTAGAGCTGATAAAGGAAATTGAAACAACATCACTCGAATATGGAACAAACTTGTATGAGTCCTAATATCTGTGCCTTGTTGTGACTTCAATCATGCGGTACCCACTGACAATTGAAGTCAATCCAGTGAAAGAGAGTTAGGATTATTTGGGTATTAACACTTGAACCTTTAGCTAGGGATTTAATACCAAATAGGGATCTGGAATTAGGAAGCTGGGCCTGAATCTTGCCCTACCAAGGGAAGACACGGGAGTATTGTGAATTAGGGTTGTGAGATCCACCAAGAAGATCAGTCCTAAGTTCACTAGAGGTCAATCCCCTCATACATGCTTTTACACAAGTCGATGATAATTGGGAAAAGTCATTATCACTGGTCTCCCTCAAGGCAACACCGTTTCACCTCTTGATTGATTTGAGTAATTGCTTTGCATTTGTTCTTCGCTTATTCGTAATTTCCAATTCTATCACTTGCACAATTCTTGATTCAATCCTCTCCCTATTGGATACGATCCCATAGTTTCATTTAGGGCACACTAATTTGGAAGTAATTAATTAATCTCTTCATATCGTGCTCTTTTAGTAGCTAATTTTTCTTTTTTTTTCGGTTTTAAATCACTTATATAATAAAAGTAGTCCATTAGTGATCGTTTAGTCTAATTTTACGGTTATCTTTAAATCGTTTCATTAAGTTTAGAGATTCTTTTTTATTGACAAATAGGCATGTTCAAATGGGTAGTGGACAGGTATTAAAAGGAATTAAAAAAAGGGTAAATACCCGTCTATACCCATTTTGTTAAAGAGAAAAAATGGGTGGTTAAATGATGATTTAGGGTACACTCATTGAGTTATTTGCAGCAGGTACCTGTATTCAGATATTTAAATTTACCATCAATTATCCAAAACACTCTCTCTTTTTCTTATTTTTCTTTTTTATTTCTTTCTTTTATTCTTTCCTTTATTCTTTTCTTTTTAAATAAGTGTGCATTCAATTTCCATTTATCCAAGACATACTCTTTTTTTTACCTTATTTTTTATTTTTTTTTATACTTTTTTCTTTTTAAATAAGTATACATTCAATTTCTATTTATCCAAGACATACTCTTTCTTCCTTTTTTTATCATTTATTTATTTATATATTTTTTCTTTTTAAATAAGTGTGTTAATGTCCAACTTTAGTACACCATTTGTCAGTTGTCATCTCCAACAAAAAGCAATATCCAAATGAAAAAGTGTACTATTTTTATAATATTTTTTTTAAAAAAAGTTATTTTAAAATAAACTTCTGTTCTTCTCCAACAAAACATTCAAATTAGTGTGCATTATGTTCAAGAGGAGAGAAAAGAAAAAGAAAATAAAGAGAAATTTAAGAAGGATTAGTGGGGGTAACACTAATTTACGATTACTTTCTAGTTTCAAAATTTCTCAATATTATAATTTATACAATGCCTATTGGTGGTCTATTGGTAGAATAGTATTTTATAATTATTTTTGTTTGAGTGTAATTCCTGATGGTGCATTCAAAATCTTTCAATCTTTATCTTTTTTTATTATTTTTTTTCTTATTTCATATAGTACCAGTGGTCTAGTAGTAAATTAGTGTTCTACCATTATATATATGCTTAAGTTTGATTCTTGCTAGTGCATTAAAATTCTTCTCTCACTAAAGATCTATTTTTCTATTTTTTTTCGTATAACACTAGTGATTTAATGGTATAGTGGTAAAATAGTGTTTTACCATCATATATGTTTGCGTTTGATTCCTGTTGGTTGGTTGTATCGTTATGCCGCCAAAATTAAAACTTACTCTTCACTAGAATAGCAATGGAGCAAGGTCGTCTCCCAAGGGAATGGTTGTATCTTTCCTTCAAACTTGTTACAAACAAATACTAGACACAAATAAATTAAATGAATTAATAGAGAATTTAATCAATAATAAAGAAAATCCAGTTAAATCATTGAATCCACACTAATTAATAACTTGATCATTGATGCAAATATTAAACATGTAATTCAAATAAACCAGTTATAGTTACTGGGAACGCCATTGACTTAACCTCATTTCTTCTTACTTGTCGGTAATTAAAATGACTCCTTATTAATTACTCTCTAATTAATAAATAATCTAAGAGGACGCCTCAATAGATTTAATTCATTAACAACATTAAGATGAGAGAAATCTGATTATGATATGCCCATATACCATCCCCTTATGCCCACTGTCGATGAATGATAGTCTTACCACCTATTAAAACTAAATAGACAATTATGAATCCACCGTTTTAATTGATATTAGAATTTCTTACAATAAATTAAATACTGCGAGATATTCAACAATCATAGAAAATTCATAAACCCTTTATCACAGAACATAAAAGGTACTTAAATTACATATTTATTTAAATCTAAATAGATCTCACAAGATTAATTTAGTGCTTCATCATTAATTTAACTGAAAAACTAATTTAGAATAAAGACATAATTAAATAAGAAATAAAAGAATTGAAGAAAATGTCATTCATGATGTACTAATTAATGAAATAGAAAATAAAGATGAACTTACCTTCAATAGAAGAAATGAAATGAATCAAAAGGATAACCTTTAGTTGACAATCTCTTAGTAAGAGTTATGGTAGAAGATAATCCAATCTCAATTGCAAAGGAAATAGACAATGCTTGTCCAAAAAAACTTATCCACTCAATTGTCTTAACTAAAATTGCTGAAATTTGAATGCTTGAATTAAATAATGTAAATCCAATTAAATTCAAAAAGATGACTTGAATAAAATATTACGTGAAAACAAATAAACTCCCTACTTATTAAGAAAAAAACTAAGCTCCCTATCTACTCTAAAAACCCACTTATTTAAAGACTTCTCCCAACAAACAATACTAAAATTCATAACAGAAGACAACTCTTAACAAACTCCAAAATCTCAATGTCCAGAATATTAGGAGATTTGATTACAAAGAGAAAAATATTCTTTCCCAACTAAACATAACCACATCTTCCAATAAACTCTCTTCTCCTTTGTAAAAATCCTTCCAATAAAATCTTTTTCTTCTAGTAAAAATCCTTCCTGTAAAATCTTCTCAACTTCTTGTATCATTTTAGCTTTCTTTTACCATTCCATTAATTTTCTACATAAATCTAAAAACATAACAAAACCATGATTTTCAATACATAAATGCTAATAAAAAGGCATGAAATAATAACAAATAAGAGTGAAATATTAGCTCTATCAACTCCCCCATACTTGGACCATACTTGCCTCAAGTATGGTTTACTCAAAGAAGACACTAAGCACTAAACAAAAAAAATGTAATAAAAATTAAATTACTCAATAACAAAATGACATGATGCCTTTAACTAAGTCAACAACAAGAAACATGAATTTGAACACCACCATCTTAACACAAACCAATCCTTATTTCAAATAATATAACACAACCCTTCATTCCAGTTAAAACTTATAAGAATCAATTTATTCTCACGGTTTTCACTCAGATTTGTTTTTTTTCACACTAATGAGTAAAGTTATGCTCACATTACAATCAAACAGTATTATATAAACTTGCAAATTAGTCACATCTCCTCCAAAAATTATAATGACTATATACATAAATCAAAAAGTTTTTATGAGGTTGTAATGGGGCTAAGGTGAAAGGTAGGATAAAAGGATAAACATGGGCTAAAATTTATCGAAGAATAATGTTAAAAAAATCAATTTACTTCCGCAAAATACTTCTTGCATAACCATGCTTTCAACAATTTTTTCAAATAAAAATATATATGCTTACAGAACAATGCTTCATTTTTTATCTTTTTTTTTAATCTTTTTTTATCTTTTTCTTTTTCTTTTTTTAAACCCAATAAACTGTAAGCAAAAATTCTGCACAAATAAAAGCAATATTTTGGCTGTTTTTTTCTTCAAAATTTCAACTCATACTCAAGAAGTATTTCACTAACTTAAGACATAATTAACATATTCTTCGATAAATAGGTTGAAAAAGAAAGCTAAAAGAAAGGCTTAATGGTTAAAATTTTTTTATTGAATATTTATCAAAGAAAAAGTCTAGGCTAAAAAATGGTTCACTAGGGGGTCAAAATAATATGGTGAAAATTTTAAATAAAGCTAAAAAGGGATAATCCTAAATTGCCTTTTTCATTTTCATGCATAAAATCATAAATGGTCTCAACATGTACTTCAAAGCAAACTAGAGAATACTCATTTAATTGTAATTGACTCTCAAAAGAAAAATTGCATACTAAGTGCTAAGAAAGTGATTCTTGTGTACTTTAGGCTCAAATCTCACTATAGTAGGCTTTAAAAGAATTTAATTCTTATAAGTTTATCATTCCAGAACACATATAAGGTAGTCACATCATTTTAAACAAGGATTTCCAGCTAAAACTTCCCAAACCATACTCAAATTCATTCAAGTGCTATTCACAAAGTTAAAGGCATCTTTAAAAAAACTTTTTTTTACTAACAAGATTTTAATGACAAAAAATTGATTTTTTTTAAAAAAATGAAAATTAGACTTAAACAAACAAAAACAACAAAACCAAATAAACTCCCCCATACTTGAACTATATACAGTCCTGTGTGTATAAAACAAGAATAAAGGCTAACAAATAACAAAACAAATACCAAAAACATAACAGACACAACACAAACAAAAAAAAAACAAAAGAAAATAAAAAACTTGGGAGTTGAATGGAATTTTTCAAGATACTGGATATTGGATCATGAAGCGTCAACAAGAAAATCATGAAGATTGTGGTGGTTATTTTTTATTTGCCTACACAAGGAAAGTAAATTACTTAAAATTTATTGAAAAAGGTCAAAACATATTTTTTGGTTTCTTTTCTAAACAATAAAGAAAATTAAAATTATTGAATTAAACAACAAAAAGAAAATATGGGTTGCCTCCCATTAGCGCCTGTAGTTTATTATCTTTGGCTAGACATGAATATGTTGTTCAGGTAATCGGCGTGGTATATTTCAAATGGACAGGAAGATATGTTAACTCCAACTTGAGTTCCTGCAAAATAGAAAGGAAAAACGTCTCATTAAAAATGGGCATATAGATTTGTATTACCTCATTCATTTAGACATATGAGCATATGACGTTGTCCTTATCTGTCTTACTTATCAAAGTTCATTTAAAATCATCTTGCACAAAAGTATGCTGCACAAATTCTTCACCCAGGGATTTAATAACATTAACATTAAAAACAGATTCCTGGTCATATAGGCATTTCATAGCCTTGATGAGTGGGACATTGGTCTCCACTTTTTGGAATATATTCACTAGATCTTGTGTCTCTTAATATAGGTATTTCACTAAATGCATTCGCTATTATAGAGCTTGCTTTTCAAAATCTGACACGGGAATAGAATTATTGTGTTTTTCTGGCTCTTTTATTTCTTTACCACTACGGAGAGTCATGGAACTTATATTTTCCTTAGGATTCACCTCCATTTGGGAAGGTAATTTTCCCTGGTTTGCTTCTAACCTTGCTATTGCATTGTCCATTTGAGTAATTTGTATTCCCATATTGGTAAAACCCGCCCTTGTCTCTTGTTGGAACTTCAGATGATCTTGGGCCATCATTTTGACAATTTCTTCCAGACTTGGGTCTGTTTTAGGTGGTGGAGGTGATGAAAAAGTCATATTAGACTGCTGTTGATAACCATTGGGTTGAAATTAGTTAGGTTGAGCATTTTGGAATCCAGAGGGTTGTCTATACTGCCAGTCAGAATTTTGTTGATTATTATATTGTCTTTGCGGCTGGCCTATAGCATTTGCTTGTTCTGGTTCTTCTTATTGCATGGTTGGGCATAAATCAGTGGGATGCCCATTGTTGCATATTCCACAAGTTTTAGCTTGTTGCACTTGCACCAAACATGAAACAAGGTTTTCAACAAACTTAATTAAATCATGAACACGAGGATCCTTAACCATTCCTACCACAATCATGCGATGAGATTCATCAACACCAAATTGTTGACCGTTAACGGCCATATTGGAAATTAAAGTCTCAACTTCTGTGGCCATTTTGTTCATCAGACTTACTCAACTTGCTGCATCAATTGTGTCTCTTGCTGTGGGTAGAAGACATTCATAAAAGTATTGAATGAGTAACTGTTGAGAAATCTGATGTTGTGGGCATTTAGCAGACAATTTTTTAAATCTCCCCCAATACTTATGAAAAGTTTCCCCAACATGTTGCTTAATCCCGCATAGTTCTTTTCTTAAATTTGCTACCTTTGATGTAGGGAAAAAACTTTCTTTTAAGTTTCGATTTCAGGGTCAAATAACAATGAACCTGCAGGATTAAAATGGGTCATACACCAGAAAAGCAAAAGAATATTTATGAAGAAAAATAATAACAAAAACCGCTCCCCGGCAGTGGTGCCAAAATTTGGTCGTGTCGTTATACCACCAAAATTAAAACTTACTCTTCACTAGTATAGTAATGGAGCAAGGTCGTCTCCCAAAGGAACGGTTGTAGCTTTCCTTCAAAATTGTCACAAACAGATATTAGAAACAAATAAATGAAATGAATTAATAGAGAATTTAATCAATAATAAAGAAAATCCAGTTAAATCATTGAATCCACACTAATTAATAACTTGATCCTTGATGCAAATATTAAACATGTAATTCAAATAAACTAGTTATAGTTACCGGGAATGCCACTGACATAACCTCATTTCTCCTTACTTGTCGGTAATTAAAATGACGCCTGATTAATTACTCTCTAATTAATAAACAATCTAAGAGGACGCCTCATTAGATTTATTTCATTAACAACATTAAGATGAGAGAAACTTAATTATGATATGCCCATATAGATACCATATGTCCATACCATCCCCTTATGCCCACTGTCGATGAATGACAGTCTTACCATCTATTAAAACTAAATGGACAATTACGGATCTAACGTTTTAATTGACATTAGAATTTCTTACAATAAATTAAGTACTACGTAATATTCAACAATCATAGAAAATTCATAAACCCTTTATCACAGAACATAAAAAGGTCCTTAAATTACATATTTATTTAAATCCAATTAGATATCACAAGATTAATTTAGTGCTTCATCAATAATTTAACTGAAAAACTAATTTAGAATAAAGACATAATTAAAAAGAAATAAAAGAATTGAAGAAAACATCATTCATGATGTACTAATTAATGAAATAGAAAATAAAGATGAACTTACCTTCAATAGAAGAAATGAAATGAATCAAAAAGGATAACCTGTAGTTGACAATATCTTGGTAAGAGTTATGGTTGAAGATAATCCAATCCCAATTGCAAAGGAAATAGATAATACTTGTCCAAAAAAACTTATCCACTCAATTGTCTTAACTGAGATTTCTGAAATTTGAATGCTTGAATTAAATAATGTAAATCCAATTAAATTCAAAAAGATGACTTGAATAAAATATTATGTGAAAACAAATAAACTCCCTACTTATTAAGAAAAAAACTAAGCTCCCTATCTACTCTAAAAACCCACTTATTTAAAGACTTCTCCCAACAAATAATACTAAAATTCCTAATAGAAGATAACTCTTAACAAACTCCAAAATCTCAATCTCCAAATATTAGAAGATTTGATTACAAAGAGAAAAATATTCTTTCCCAACTAAACATAACCGCATCTTCCAATAAACTCTCTTCCCTTAGTAAAAATCCTTCCAATAAAATATTCTTCTTCTAGTAAAAATCCTTTCTGTAAAATCTTCTCAACTTCTTGCATCATTTTAGCTTTCTTTTACCATTTCATTCATTTTCCACATAAACATGAAAACATAACAAAACCATAATTTTCAATACATAAATGCTTATAAAAAGGCATGAAATAATAACAAATAAGAGTGAAATATTAGCTCTATCATTGGGGTATTAGAAGCACTTCTCTCTTTTTACTTTTTTTTTGTTTTTCACCAAAGAATTAATGAAGGTAATTGTGAGTACCCTTATACCCATACATATATTACTCGCGTTCTTATTACTTTATCCAATAATATCCATGGTCCAAGGCAGAACTAGAATGAAATAATAGTGGGGGCTTGATAGAGTTAATATTTTACATTTATTTATTATAATTTTATGCCTTTTTATTAGCATTCATGTGTTGAAATTCATGGTTTTGTTATATTTTCATATTGATGTGGAAAATGAATGGAATGGTGAAAAAATAGCTAAAATGATGCAAGAAGTTGAGAAGATTTGCAGGAAGGATTTTTACTAGAAGAAGAAAATTTTACTGAAAGGATTTTTACTAAAGGGAAGAGAGTTTATTGGAAGATTGGGAAGGAATATTTTTTGTAATCAAATCCCCTAATATTGTGGAGATTGAGATTTTGGAGTTTGTTAAGAGTTATCTTATGTTAGAAGTTTAAATTGTGTTTGTTGGGAGAAGTCTATAAATAAGTGGTTTTTTTATAGTAGTTAGTAACCTAGCCTAGTTTTTAGTAAGTAGAGTAGAGTAAGAGTTAGCAGCTAGTTTTTTTCTTAATAAGTAGGGAGTTTATTTGTTTTCACGTAATATTTTATTCATGTCATCTTTTTGAATTTAATTGGATTTACATTATTTAATTCAAACATTCAAATTTCAGCAATCTTAGTTAAGACAATTGAGTGGATAAGTTTTTTTTTTTGGACAAGTATTATCTATATCCTTTGCAATTTGGATTAGATTATCTTCAACCATAACTTTTACCAAGAGATTGTCAACTACAGGTTATCCTTTTGATTCATTTCATTTATTCTATTCAAGGTAAGTTTATCTTTTATTTTCTATTTCATTAATTAGTACATCATGAATGACATTTTCTTCAATTCTTTTATTTCTTGTTTAATTATGTCTTTATTCTAAATTAATTTTTCAGTTAAATTATTGATGCAGCACTAATTTAATCTTGTGAGATCTAATTGGATTTAAATAAATATGTAAAATAAGTAACTTTTTATGTCCTGTGATAGAGGGTTTATGAATTTTCTATGATTGTTCAATAGTGCGCAATATTTAATTTATTGTAGGAAATTATGATGCCAATTAAAACAGTGGATCCGTAATTGTCCATTTAGTTTTAATAGGTGGTAAGACTGTCATTCATCGACAGTGGGCATAAGGGGATGGTATGGGTATATGGCGTCATATGAGCATATCATAATCAGGTTTCTTTCATCTTAATGCTGCTAATGAATTAAATCTAATGAGGCGTCCTCTTAGATTGTTTATTAATTAGAGAGTAATTAATCAGGCATCATTTTAATTACCGACAAGTAAGGAGAAATGAGGTTATGTTAGTGGCGTTCCCGGTAATTATAACTGGTTTATTTAAATTACATGTTTAATTTTTGCATCAAGGATCAAGTTATTAATTAGTGCGGATTCAATGATTTAACTGGATTTTCTTTCTTATTGATTAAATTCTCTAGTAATTTATTTCATTTATTTGTTTCTAATATTTGTTTGTGACAAGTGTGAAGGAAAAGATACAGTTGTTCCCTTGGGAGACGACCTTGCTCTATTGCTATAATAGTGAAGAGTAGGTTAAAATTTTTGTGATATAACGACACGACCAGGGCTGACTTTAATTTTTTGCGATTTAATAAATATATTTAACAACTAAATTTCTAAATTCACAATCATAAAAATGATAAAAATACATATACACATAACTCACTATTGGTTAACACTTGATGAACTATTAGTTTTTGTCGTGTGACGAAGATGAGGTAATTGTATTCTACGTATCTGCATCTATTGAAAACGTTGCAAGATCTGCTTATTTCAATTGTTGAAAATTTATCTTTTTCGATGAATACAACTAGACTGCCATTCAACTATTCATTACCCATTCTACACCATAAATCATTCTTGATAATCTTCAGTGCAGAAAATACTCTTTCAACAGAATCAGTCGCAACTGACAGAACTACTGCTAACTTGATCAGGCGATAAAGCAATGGAAGCACTATATTTTTTATAAATTCAACCATTCTCTAAGCAGAACTTCTCAAATCTCCAATTGCAAAAAATTGAGGACCATGCCACACATTATTAATGTAATTATCATGTTATTGTTCAAGAAATAAATAATCACTAGTTGAGAAATCCTCAGGATATAAAGCAGCAAGACGAGTGAGTTTATGAGTATTGATTTGAGAGAAACAATCTCGGATCAAGAGATGCTATGCAACTAAACAAGTCCATGCTAACTTTTATAAAATGCCAAAAATTGGCACGGTCGTTTAGTACCAATTTAAATGCCTACTTCAAATAATACAAATAGCACATGGAAGTAGGGTTGATCCCTCGAGGAGCGGAAATACAATCGATTTTAGTTAATTCCAAAATGTCACAATTTAATTTTAGTGTGTCAACTTAAATAAGCTTAAAAATTAATTAAACAAATTATCTAGAATTAACAAAAGAAAATCACAAAAATTATAATTGGGCAAATAAGCAAAATTCGGTAATTAATAAATCCATACTAATCAATTTTAGATCGATCCTAGACTCACAAATAAATTAACTTTTACAAATCAATTGGTTATAGATTACCGAGAATTAGCTTTGACATAATCTAATTTTTTCTTAATTAATAAGTAATTAACAAGAATCAACTATAAATTAATTACCCCTAATTAAATCTTAATTTAGCTGGAATCAGCCAACACTAAATTTAAAGATTTAATTGCATTAGTAATTAGAAAAACACAATTTTAGTAAATTACAATCATCAACAGTATGTCATAATTTACTAACCTTTAATTCCCTCATACCTGATGGTAGTTTTACCACTTAATTAATTAACCAATTAATTACAAATAATTAATAGGAAATTAATTTGGCATTGCATTGATTAAAGAAATGTGATCAAGATTAAATTAATCGCAATAACATCATTAACTGCAGGGAATTTCTAGAATTTGTTCTAGTTAATTTAATACGCACATTTTGGTCTCACGATCATATTTTAATTAACACTTCATTATTAATGCCGAAAAATAAAATTAAGCTACAGCTATAATTAAAAGAGTACTTAAACTAATTACTGAATATAAAATAAGATTTAAAAAAAAGAGATAAGGTAAAAGAAAACTTATTGCTTTGGTGAAGCCACGTTTAAGTTATTAGATGCTGGTTGAACTCCAAGATGGACTCCACCCTTTTCCAATGCTGATCCACGAACGATTTCTCCTTTAATTATGAACTGGATTGGTATCTTATTTAATAGAATATACTAAACTATTATTAATTAATTATATAAACTAATTAATTTAACCACTAAAAAGAAAGACTCATAAATTAAAATGGAAACACGACTTAACATTGTAGAAAATGTATACAGCAAGGAAAGAAATTAATGAGCATTATCTATTAAAGAATTTGATTGAACTCAGACTTTTTAAAGAAATTTAAGACAATGATTAAACCTTAAAATAAAGACTTTTATTGACCTTAAAATTTTAGTTTCTGGAAACACATTCAGGTATTGATCCAGTACATTAGAAATACATCATGATCCATTAATTAATGCATAGTACTTTAACTCAAATTTTTAATCACAAATAAACTTGTATGTCTGACTTCTTGAGAAGATATACTTCAATTACGTGCTTGAAGAAATTTAAAGATGAAATTAAATTCAAAATTCAATGCTTCTTCAATGGATATAACCGAAATTAGTTAAATATGAATGGAAAATAATTCTACTAGAATCAAAATACTGAATTAAAAGGACTTTAAAACTTCAAAACCGTTAAACTTAAATTCGGACTAAATTAAAGACACAAGAAATTAAACTTGAAACAAAATTCACAGAATTCAAAAGATGGGATGGGGTTATCTTCAAACTAATCCGTTCCTTCTATTTATAGGCAAAAAGACAACCTAAAATCCTAAAAATATGCAACGTATTCCTGCTTAAACTCTAGAATCAAATCTTTCAAAAGTTCAGGAAACAAATTTGATTTTTCCTGAAAAGCTTCAACGTTACAACAACTCTTGACTTTGACTACTTCTTATCCTTATTAGCCGTTCTGTTCCATGTTTCCAAGATTTACCACAGTAAATATTTTTCTTCATAATTTCTATAAATCATGCACAAAATACGCACATTATTGCTAATTAAACAACTTAAGATATTAAATAATAAAACCTAAAAATTATACTTATCACTATGCATCTCTTATATAATTAAATTAACAACCTAATATTGCAACCATGATGACATTAATAACCACGAAAATCTTTCGGCAAACAAAACAAAACAAGATTTTTAGAAATAATACTTGATAAAAAAATCTCCACACGATAATCATGAAAATTAGTAATGAGTTGCCCTTTATGTTTGCCTTGACTATGGGTTGTCATATATCTTCCATATCAAGTATTGGAATCATGTTCAACTCACAAATGTGTTAACTTAATCCAAAATATTTTGTCATCCGTCCTCCCTAAAGTTTTGTAATGTAATTAACATTTCACATAATGAATCAAATTCACGGCTTAGACATTACTTTGATCCATTTGTTGTAAGACAAGTGGCAACTCATTTGTAATTCTCAACAAATTTTTCATCAAGTGCAACACAAAAACAAAATCATAATTCTCCATTTTATCAATAAACTCATGGAAAGAAAGAGGCGTCATCATGTATATTCTCTAAAACTTGTATCACTGAAGACCACATAAAGCATAAATGAAGACATGTTAAGTAATGTGATTCCAAACTATTATCTCCGGATCTTGCCAAACTAGTTTCTTGATTTTTTTTCTTTTCCACTAGTGATATCTCCACTCTCCAAATCAGCAACTATCCTATCATGTTCAATTTGTCTAAGATTATTATCTCTCCTTTTACAAGATGCTCATATGGTATGCACAATTATAGTGACATAGCAAAAAGATTCACTCACAAATAAGTTGTCCTTGGCAATAACAAAAAGAACTAATTGGAGTTGGTGAGAAAAACAATGAACATACCTTACATAAGGATTTTCTTGCAATATGAGGGATTTCAACCCATTGAACTCACCACGCATATTTGAAACTCCATCATATCCTTGGCCTCTCACTTTGGATAATGATAAGCTATGTTGTGCAAATAAAGCATTAATAGCATCTTTCAAAGAATGAGAATTAGTGTCAGGCACATAAATAAGAAAAATTAACCACTCAACCGCACATCTTTCTTTATTCACATATCTCAAAATAACTCTCATTTTGCACTTCACTGAAATGTCTCGAGATTCATCAATCAACATAGAAAAAACATTGTCTTCAATATAATTTATTATGGCAATTGTGATCTCTTAGGCACAAGAATGTGTTAATTCTTTTTGAATTTTTGGGAAAGCCATTTGATTATTTTCAGGAGCATTTTTATTGACAACCTTAAAAACCTCTTCATTTCGTTGACTACACTATTCAAGCAATTGAAGAAAATTGCCTCTATTTAAAGAACTAGTTGACTCATCATGTTTACGAAAAGATAATCATTGATTCAAAAGAAAGCGTGCCATATCGAACATCGTCGTTAAATGGGTGCAATAAGCAACCTCTATCTCGCGCTATTTACTCATAACACATTTGACACACTATGCCTTTGATCTTGAAATGACTCAATTTGAATTCTAACATCACTGTGATAACTATTCACAGCCCCAATGTGAAAATTGAATCTTTCTATTGCCTTTTCCCAATTATTAAATCCCGTTTTTGTAAAGGCACCCTCTGCATATCGACCTCATTTATTTGATGTTTTAAAAAGATAACACCAAAAGCAAAATGCCGCATCTTTTGATATGCTATACTCTAACCATGCGAATTGTGTATACCAAATATCTTGAAAATTTCTTTCTTGAATGCCGAAGTTCTTTTTTGGATAAATATGACCAATTGGTTGACAAGGTCCTCTAGTCCAATACTCTCTTCAAATTTGATCTCGAGTAGCAACATTAAACTCTTCAATTCATTTTCACAATCCTCACTACTACACAATGGCCTTTTTACACCTCCCTTTTTAGAGCGGTTAATTAAAATTCGGTGTAATTTATAAAAATGCGGTGGCATTATCGTAATATTAAACAAGAATTTAGACTTCTTACACAGGTTATTCTTTAACCGGTGTAGAAAGATTTTTTTTACACCGGTTATAAGAATAACCGGTGTAGAAAATTTTTTTTACACATTTCTACACCGGTTATAAGAATAACAGGTGTAGAAAGTTTTTTTTTACACCTTTTTACACCAGTTATATGAATAACCGGTGTAGAAAATTTTAAAGTTTACACCTTCTTACACCGGTTATAAGAATAACCGGTGTAGAAAGTTTACTCTTAAGTCAGGCTCTTCCAAAGAAACAACAATCCAGTCTCTTCCAAAGAAATTTTCTCTAGCTTCTCTCTACGATTTGTCTTCGCTCTGCAACACTTTCAAAATTTTCAATTTTTCAATCTCTTTTTCTTTCTTCATCTGAATTGACCATTTACTGAACGATCTTTTGTGGTGGTTTTGAAACGGGAGCTCTCAAGGTTCAGATCTCAAAAGGGATCTACACAAAAGGGCTTCACATCACTGGCTCAGAGATCTCCAAAGGGAGCTACATAATAAGGATCGCCAAATATCCTTCAACGGGGCGGACAGATCTCTCGCCAGATCTGATTTTTGTTGAACTTGTTTGCTGCGGAATGGATCCTTAAGGGGCTATTTCTTGAGCTGCAGTTTCAAAATTATTCAAGGGAAATAGCCTTTCTGGATTTTGGAATCCTGATTATCTTTCGAAGGAGATTTTATAGTAGCGTTGGAGGGCTGCAACGAGGTCAAAAAGTTGTTAATTCTTCCTGGTGGTGGCGGCTTAGGAATCATAAATTTAGATTTATTGGATGTTGTTTCATATTTAGTATTACTTTTGGATGTTTGCAATGGATCCCAGTTTCAAATCGGATTCACATAGCCATATCTTCTGACAAATTAGGTAATTTGATTGGCTCTTTAGTTTGGGAGGCGGATGCGAAAGAACATAAAGATGCTGGTAAACTCTTGAGTCCATTGAATCCTGAAAGCATTCGGGTAAAGCGGATTTTGAGCGATATTTTACAGGCAATGAATCATGTGTTAGGGGTTCAAAAACGAAAATCGAGTTTCAGTATACTAACCAAGAAAAGAATTAACGCAAATGCTACCAGCTCTTGAAGAAGATGATGAGTGTAAAAGGTCACTTTTTACACCGGTTGATAAATAACCGGTTTAAAATATCTTTTTTACACCGGTTTTATTAACCGGTGTAAAATAATTGCACATTTTACCGCGCCTATATATACACAGGTTCATTTTTAAAATAACCGGTGTAAATATCCAGATTTAACAGGTGTAACAGGCTATTTTTGTAGTAGTGCCTGGATCACTAACAATATCATCTAAATTTAATTCTATACAAGATTAATTTTTCACATGTCCAATAACATTAGGCTCATTAGAAATGCACCACTACGGATTCATTTAACTTTAAAAAACCTTTCTGTATTCTACTTAAATAGACAATTGAAAACAAATTCATTAGAATTATTAATTCAATCACAATTCACAATTAATTTATAAATAAATTAAATAAATTAGTAATTCAATCACAATTCACTATTAATATATAACAAAAATTAATTAAATAAATTAGAGTTTTCTAAACTAGCATTTATATCCAAAATCTCTAATCTAAATTTAAAATTCTTAATATTAGTTCATATTCAAAAATCCTAATATAAATTCAAAATTACTAAATATTCTATCCATAAAATTCCTAACAAAATTATCCAAATTAACTTAGTAATTTAAAAATTTAAACTTACAATTAACAACATCTAAATAACAAAATTCTAAATAAAGAAAAAAAAGTAAAAACTAACATTTCTTAAGTACCAAAAAATGGAGATGAAGAAAAAGAGACAATGAGGGAAGAAAAAGAAAGGGACAAATAAAGTTATTTAAAAACCTAGTGTCTTAATCTACTTGTTGTTTTAATGATTAATAGACAATTATGTATAGTAATGTTTCAACAAGCTTTTGAAGTTATAGGAATTCAAATAAGCATAGGTAAAGATTAAAGTTTTGAAGAAGTTAAATAAATACAAACTAGGTAAATTAGGGTAGATTTCCCAACCCTAAACTGTAGTTGTAAATTAGCTCATAAAATATTTAATCTATTCAAAAGCTCAAGTAAAATGAATCAAAAAATAAAATTTGAAAATGAAGTATTTTTTTAAAACAAAGATTTCATAAAAGTTGTTCTAAACTTTTACAAAATGATTCAAAGATTGAAAAATAAAAAATTTGACAAAAAGTATCAATTCAGACGACCCTAGGGGAGTTTCGGACGTCTGAACCCATTTTTCAAAAATTTAAAAAGCTTCCTGAAAAGTATATTCGGACGACCTCTGGCCAATTTAGAAGACCTCTCAGCCAATTCGGACATCCGAATATATCTGACAAGATTCAAATGTGAGTAACGGCTAGTTTTCTGAAAAATGAGTATTTTATCCTATTTTGCTTTCCAAATGATTTCTATAAATACTTGGGACATACATAATCATTTGAGTTAATCTTTGTGCAAGAAAAACAAGTGTAAAATCATTCTCCAAAAGATCAAAAGGTTCTTGATTTGTTCATCATTCAAAAGAGAAAAACATTGAGTTTTAAATTGTTCCTCATCTCTTGTGAGTTAATCTTTCCTCTGGTAAAAATCATTCTTTGAGAGGAGTTGTGTGAGAGCTTCAATTGTAATTATCCAACATCTTTGAGAGGGTTTCAAGAGTTTTAATATTCACATTGGTAAGTTGAAAAGGTTTCTCCAAGGGGGAGAGTAAAAGCACAACTTATAACATTGGTTGTTAATAAGATTGGCTAATCCTTAAAGGCTTGTAAAAGGGTTTGTATCTCACATTTGGTAAAGAGATCCCCAATTAGTGGATTGTAAAATTCTAAACTTGAGGGGTTAAGTAGTAGTTGTAGACTGCTCTAAGAGGGAAACTTGAACAACTATAAATCTCTTGTATTCATTATTTTCCTTTAATTCTAGTTTAATGCTTAAATCGCTTCCCTGATGTTTATGCTTCATTAAGTTTCTTATTGATATTGTGATCATAATTGTGTGTATAAATTGGTTGAGTTGTTGTGGATTGATCTTTGGATAAAGATTGTTGAATTGAATTCAGAATATTCACTCACAAACATACTAAGTGTTTGCTAAATTTCTTTAGAGAAGATAAGTTTAGGAAAAACAATTTTAGATAGAATTTTTAATTGGCCAACCAAATTCAACTCCCCCTTCTTAGGTTGCATTTAGGGCTAACAAGTGCTATCAGAGGCTAATCTCTATATATTAAGGATTAAAACCCTTAGAGAACGATTATGACAACCAATAGTGTTATGTTTTTAGAAGGGCAATCAAACTTGAGACCTCCCTTGTTTAATGGAACCAACTGTGTTTGTTGGAGAGATAGAATACAAATCTATATCAAATACATTAATGTATAATTATGGTATATTGTATAAGAAGGACTTTATATGGCCTTAATTACAATAGATAGAGAAACTAAGGAGAAAACTAGGAGTGAATTAAGTCAAGAAGATAGGAAAAATCCTACCCTTAATGCAAAGACAATAAATGTCTTATACAATTCACTTGATGAAAGTGAATTTAGTAGAATCACATGGTATAAGGATGATTTTGAAATTTGGAAAAAGGTTAGGTAAATTCATGAAGGATTCAAAAACATTAAAAAAGAAAAGAAGTCAATACTAGTGGCTTAATATGAAAATTTTGAAATGGAAAGCCATGAGTCTATAGATTCAATGTGTTATGAGTTCAATAGCTTAATTAAGGGCTTGGAAAATTTTGAAAAATTCTACCCTTTAGGTGAACAAAATAAAAAATTCTTAAATGAATTGCCAAAGGAATAGAAATCAAAAGTCATAACAATTAAAGAAGTTAAGAATTTAAGAGAATTACCTATTGATCAATTGATTGACTCACTTATGTCTTTTGAATGGAAAATTAGGTCCAAAATCAAGGAGGAGAAGCCGAAGGTGAAAAAGAGCATCACTCATAAAAGTCACTATGATGAAAGTGATGAAGAGGAAGAAGCTTCTTACATGTGTTTCATGGGATTTGAAGGTCATGAGGTAAGCTCCTCTTGTAACAATGATGATTATGATAATGATTGTGATGATGATCATGATGATAGCCTAGAATTGTATGTAGTTAGACTACGTGATGAATTGAAAAATAGTCAAAACCTAAATAAGAGGTTTAAGGCAAAACTAGAGAAAGCTACAAATTGCAATCAAGATTTGATCATAAAATGTGATAGGTTAGTGAATGAAAATGATCAATTGAATATTGAAAATGAAAGGCTAACTTGAAAAATATTAAAGTCAAGGAAGAGGTTAAGAAATATGATGAGGTAAAGAAAGAGCATGTAGACATAAAGAAACAAATTGAGGATCTTAGCATTTGCTTATCTAAGTTCAATTAAGGAAAAGAAAATTTAGAGAAGCTCTTAGAAAGTCAAAGGTTAGGGAATAATAAGTATGGACTAGGGTATGCACATGGTGAAGGTGTACAAAACTCAAACTCCTAGGTTTGTTAGAGCTAACCATAAATCAAATCATCACCATTGTGATAGTGGAGTGCAAAACTCTAAAAATTATTCACACTATCACCACTATGGATATGGATTAGGTCATGCACACATAAATAAAACATATCAAGTAGGATCTAAATTTGTTAAAACTAAGAAAAACTTTTCTTCTCATGTACATGACAATGGTGTGCACAATACACATTGCAGATTTGATAAGGCTAGGAGTGACACTTTTATTAAGCATTCTTGCTCTTTTCAATATAATTTGATATGTACTTATTGTTGTAAGAAAGGGCATGTATCTAAAAATTGCTTTGCTAGAAGAGAAGTAAAAAATAGAACAAAGCAATGGGTGAAAAAGAAAATTAAAGAACAACCTAAGCTAAAATATAAGAAAAATAAAATATGAAGTGCATATGCATAGGGGGAGATTCATAAAATGATTACGAATTTGCTTAATTAACTAAGTTTGATAATGGTTTAATAACTAGGTTAAAGTATCTCTTACTTTATAGTACTTTACTTTGGCTTAGTTTATATAAAGCAATTATTTGAAAGATTATTGATGATCTTCTTGAATTTATTATTTTGAAAAATGATTGAAGTGAATCCATATATTGTTAAATGTGCTTATATGATGGATTACTATATAGTTAAAATTGCAAATTGTGTTTTGTATAAAAAAATTGGTTGTTGGCATATGAAAAATTGTCCATAACAAAAAGAAAACTATGCCAAAAGTTTTTCAAAAATTATACACTTCACCAATTTTTGAAATTTGGATAAAGTTTTGAAACCTATCCATCCATAAGATTGCAAAAAATGGAAGGTAAGCTCTTGAAAGAAAAAGAAAATCATTTAACATCACTTGGTTTAGAGTATGACTTAATGGATGTCAACATTGAATGGTAAATGACTATTTGATATAAGAGCATTATTCCAATATGTGATATCATTCTAATAAGTGGCACCACTTCAACAAAGTGGTATTATGATTGATTGAAAACTAGGAGCCACATTGATGTAAGTTCTTATTTTTTTTTCATGAACTTATATGTGAAAATTTCTCTCATATGCACTATTGCGTTTGTATGTTTTTGTTGATGACAAAGGTGGAGAAATTAAGAATTATGCTATTAATTGATTTGTCATATAAGAAATGAGAAATGACAATAAAAAGAAAAAGAAGAAATTAGGAATGAAAAATAACAAAGGGGGAGAAAGAAAGCATCAATTTAGGGAGAGCATAACGATAAGAGAGGGGGGGGGGGAGTTTACATTTTTGAAGGGAGCATTTGTCATGTTATGTTCATGTTTTGTAGCATATGAATTGCCTCCTACGCTTTTGTTTATCTCCACACATAATTGAGTTGTCATCATAAAAAATGAGGAGATTCAAAAACCCAGTGTCTTAAATCCACTTGTTATTTTGATGATTAATAAACAATTATGTATACTAATGTTTCAACAACCTTCTTGAAGTTATAGGTATGCAAATTGGCAAAGGTGAAGATTAAAGTCTTGAAGAAGTTGGAGAAATACAAACTAGGTAAATTAGAGTATATACCCTAGTTATAAATTAGCTCATAAAATGTTTGAACTATTCAAAAACTCAAGTAAAATGAATAAAAAAAAGGGCTAATTCCACTTTACCGTCCTTGTAGTTTTGGAAAGTTCCCTCTTACATCCTCATGATTTCAAAATGTCCCTATAACCCCCTTGTGTTTTGGACCAAAGTGGAAAATGGACGGAAGTCGTCTAAACTAACAAAAGTGAGTTGTACGTGCTAGGGTATGTGAGAAATAAAAAATGCTGAAAATAAATTTTTTATTCCAAAAATACCCTTCTTCTTCTTCATTTATAGAAGTTCACTTTATGATTTGACATTATGTTCATTAGTTCGCTTTTAGTTTCACCCGCTAACCCCGTACGTCAATATAGTTCTCCTACACGATGATGGTGCCGCCGTAAACCACCACTTCTCAATTTCACACCATCCCACCCTCCCACTTCCATTAAATCTCATAGTTGATCAACTTGAATAAATCACATCATCATAGTTATGTGCATATTGTAATGATCACACAATGTTCATATTCATAGATTTGCAATTACAAGTTTCTGCATTTAGAAGACTGCAATTTCAGAATTAAAAAAATACATTAAAGCTTCACAACCCCATTTGGATCTGCACTCAAATCTACAAAATCTGTACTCAAAATAAGCATTAAAGCTTCAAAATCTGCACCCAAATAAGCAAATTCATCTCCTAACTATGAATTTTCCAATATTGAAGGCCAAAATAAAAAACATCTTGTGAATTGGGCAAAGTAACGACGACGGTCGCACAACATCGCCGCCACCCAAAAAATGGCCACTGTCTCACAACACCACTAGCATAAAAACAATTTCTACCAAGCCCAACAATAGTGGCTACTATCGCACAACATCAATAGCACCTAAAATATTTCCGATTATGCATGCATCACCATCACCACACAAAACTTTCTACCAAGATTCACCCAAAAATTCCTACCAAACACCATTACCAGCAACCACCAATATACATTAATCCATTCTATCAATTGTCCACCAAAACTTCCATTCATCAGCATTATTTCATTACCCAAAGGCCCCTCCACAATCAAGCTGAGCCCGGGTACAAATGGAATAATTGGGTCTTTTTATGAAATAAGAATCCACACAATCGACATGAAACAAGTGGTCACAGTTTGACAATTTTTGGCAAAGATCTCCCTCCTTGAAATCCTCTAAACATATTGCACAATCTCTCGTGGTCTGGCTTGGGGCAGAATAACATAGACAAGGGAGGAAATCTTGAATAGACGTGGAGGAGGGGGATTGGGATCTATAATGGATTTTGGATTTAAGGTTTTGAATTTAGATGTGATTATGGTGGCGATAGTCTTGTTTGGTGGTTGTGTTGGTTATCTCCACCAAGGTTGCTACGGGCGGCAGTGACAATGATGACCAAGGAAGTTGATTTCTGGAATTTCTTCGATTCTTGACACGTGAGATTTGTGTTATTTTTTTACTACGCCAAAAACAACATTGTGGCCTTTATCTGCTGTTTGATTATTTCATTAACTAAGGGTATTATGGTATTTTTATATGCTTTCATCAGTTTAGACGACTTCTATCTATTTTCCACTTTGGTCCAAAGCACAAGGGGATTATGGGAATATTTTGAAATCATGAGGGTGTAAGAAAGAACTTTCCCAAACCACAGGAGGGTTAAGTGGAATTAACCCAACAAAAAATGAAATTTGAAAATACAGTGTTTTTTGAAGACAAAGATTTTATAAAATTGTTTTAAACTTTTACAAAATGATTCAAAGATTGAAAAATAAATATTTTTACAAAAGTATCAATTAGGAATAACCCCAGGGGAGTTTCGGATTTCTGATCGCATTTTTCAAAGATTTAAATATTTTTTATCTGAAAAGTACATTTGATGACCTCTGGCCAATTTAGACATCCGAGCTCGCATTGACTAGTCAATTTGGAAGGCCTCTCAGCCAATTCGGACGTCCAAATGTATCTAACAGGATTCAAATGTGAGTAACGACTAGTTTTCTTAAAAATGAGCATTTTATCCCATTTTACTTTCCAAATGATTTCTATAAATACTTGGGACATACATATTTGAGTTGATCTTTGTGCAAGAATACAAGTGTAAAAACATTCTCCAAAAGATCAAAAGGTTCTTGATTTGTTCATCATTCAAAAGAGAAAAATATTGAGTTTTAAATTGTTTTTCATCTCTTTTCTCTTGTAAAAATCATTTTTGAGAGGAGTTGTGTGAGAGCTCCAATTGTAATTATCCACCCTATTTGAGAGGGTTTCAAGAGTTTTAATCTTCACATTGTTAAGTTGGAAAGGTTTTTCCAAGAGAGAGTAAAACCACGTCTTATAGCATTGGTTGCTAATAAAATTGGTTAATTCTTGAAGGTTTGTAAAAAGGTTTGGCTCTCACATTGGTGAGGAGATTCTCAATTAGTGGATTGTGAAATCTTAAGGTCGAGGGCTTAGGTAATGGATGTAAAGTATCCCAAGGGGAAGATGTGAACCACTATAAATCTCGTGTTCATTATTGTGGTTTAATTCTATTTTAATGTTTAAACTGCTTTCTTGATGTTTATGCTTTATTAAGTTTCTTATTGATATTGTGATCATAATTGTATGTACAAATCGATTGAGTTGTGTTGAATTGTTGTGGATTGATCTTTGGATAAAGATTGTTGAATTGAATTCACAATATTCACACACACACATACACACACTAAGTGTTTACTAAATTTCTTTATAGATGATAAGTTTAAGAAAAATAGTTTTCCAACAGTTACTTTACTAGTGGTGTGAATGAAATTATAGATAGAAATTTTTTTTTGGTATAACACTACCAATTTTTTGAGTTTGTAAATTGGAATTGTGAAATGGTAGGGTTTGGAAAAGGAGAGCTTGAGTATGCTTTTGATTGCGACCCACGAGAATGACGGAAAACATTTTCAGCACATGTTTGAAGTGTTTTTTTTCAAATAAAATAATCAAAACAACATCATTTTGTAATCACTTAACAAAACGACGACATTTTTTTAAGTGAATTCCTTTAAAAAATAAAAGTATAAAATTGAAACTAAATGCCGTCTTCTTCAATTTCTTCTCCAACCCTTCGCGGCTCTGCCTCTCTCATGTTGTCTACCACTTGGTGAGGGCTAGCAGCAACAGAGCTCCTCCTCCTTTAGGGCCTCCGGCAAGCTTGGTGGTGGCTGAAACCTTCACCTAGATCCGCCTTGTCCATGGTCAAAATTTTTAGGGTTTGAACCGATTAAATTGCTGCATGACAGTCGGCGAGTAACGAGCATAAGATATTTAATGTTTCATTCCTTGTTTTATTTTACATATATACACTACGTGTATTTAATAAAAAGACATGTATCCATTTGTTGTTAATTTAATCTTTTATAAAAATATATGTGGTGTATATTTATGGGATGAAACAAACAATGAAATATTGAATGTAATGGAAGATTCATTGACATTTTCCTATCTTTTACTTAATACAATCTAATCTTTAAGTGCCATGTAAGCTTTTTTTCTTTAATATTTTAGTGTTTTTACCTTAATAATAATATGGTCAACTTATACTATATAATTAACTAAAATCTTTAAAACACTAAATTTGCCTTAAAAAAAAGTAAAGTACACCAAAATGATAAATCCTTCCATAACTCCTCCACTCCAACATAATATTATTATAAAAAGAGAGATGGAATCCTTAGTGTAAAATTATCCTGATGGGCCTGTGGGGATTGAATCCTCTCTCTTCAGGAATTTAGGAAAATTTGGTGTGGGTAGAGTCTATACTAGTGACAAGCTAAAGTCGTATGCTCCAATTTTACCCTAAACTACTGTAGTAATAGTGAGAGGGATCGTTCCACAGGGACAGGGATTAGTTTTGAGAACTCTTAGAATGTTGCTCTAATTATGTCACAAACATGCAATTTCAAGAACCAGTGGAAATAACAACAAGAGCAAAGAAGTAAAATGTAACAATATCAATTTATAGCAACAGCAAGAGGAACAAGAAGGAGCAAACAAAATGCAAATCCAGTAAATGAAAAGAAATGAAGTAACAAGTTCGAGTAAGATGTCCTAGGGTTTTGGCACCGGATGAGTGCACTATAGACTACCTAATGCAATGCAATTGACACTCAAGTAGAACAGAGAGGAGATCCAGCTGCCTAAGAGCCTAAAACACCATTAGCATGGCGCGACCGCATGTTATCTTACACTCCAAACACCACTCTTTCCCATGGCGAGGTCTAAGAGTGATGGTTGGAAACCGCAGTATCTCAACTTCCTAAGACTCACTACTCTAGTATACAAGTCACAGAAAGTCTCTTCTCACTCTTTTCTAAGGCCTCAATAAGCTTCCACCGGCATTGCGACCACATCTCAGCTCATGATTAAACAAAATAAGTGAGAAGACTCGATTAACATACTTAAGGTTCTCATTTCATGCATTCTTACTCCTATCGATGAATCGGACCTCAACTCAGCATGGCGACCACAATCAAGGCACGACTCAGTCAATAGAAACACGAATAAATGAAACTTAACAAGATTCATGCATTAATCACATGTATGATCTCATTCTTCATAGATTGTGTCAATTACAGAGCTTCATGTAGTCTAATTGCACATTGAACCGGTAGAAACCCTAGGGCATCACACGATCTAGCCGGAAAACTCCATTTTCATCTCATATTCATCACAAAAAAACATAGAACAATTTATTCCCCATCAAATTGGACTAATTTACTGATTAAACGTAGAATTGTCAACTGCTTTATCAATTGAGAATAGAAATGCGGTAATTGGCACAAAGGTGCGATCGGAGTCCAAAATAGAGAACAATTTCTGGAGAGAGAAAAAAGCCTAGAGAAAGAAGGATAGAGAGAAAGTTCCCGCTCACAAAATCAAAAGTCTGTTAAAATCTAAAATGATCAATCTCCCTAATCTGTCCAAAAGTCCTGTAAATGATGACAAATCTCTCTATATATATAGGTCTAAAGCTTATCAAACACGTTAATGTAAAATGAGTACAATATTACAGAAGTGCCACTGTAATATAGAACATGTCTCAAAAATTGTGCACGTGCCTGAACTCCAAGTCAGCCTAAATTCTCAGCTTCACGCCTTCAAGCCACAGCAACCCACACTTTTATCGCAGCAAACACACTCCCGAGCCTCACCAGTCCACGCCTCCGCACCCTACACAAACAAAAAGTAAACTTCAACACTTAGACATAATGTCAGCTCAGAACTCCAAAATCCCACTGCGACGCTTCTTGGAGACGCGTTTTAGTGTTAATTTTTTGTGCTGTGACGTGTCTTAGAGACGTGTCTTAGTGTTAATTTTTTGTTCTGCGACGCGTCTCAAGCCAAATCTCTTCAACGACGACAAGTCATAGTGTAACTACTTCGTGCATGGTGTGCAAATGGAATTCATGAAATCATGCATGTGTTGTGGTACTGGAGTTAGAGTGCTAGAGTGTTAGTAGAGTGGTAAGAGCTTAAGTGCATAAGATGTACTCGGTGAGTTTGTGCATTAAATGTATGCATGAGTGCCTCTGTGTTGGTGCATGCATGTGCACATAATGTGTGTAGCAAGTATGTGCATTGGGTGTGCTTCGAAGTGCAAGAGGTGTGCATAAGTTATGTATGAGGAGTGCGCATACAGAGTGCAAGAAATATGCATCAAGTAGTGCATGTAGTGTGTGCTGTGAAATGCATGAGGTGCTGTGAAGTGTCTATGTGTGTGCATGAAGTGTGCTGTGAAGTGCCCATGCTGTGGTGCTGCCGCGCACATGTGCGTGCGCAGCTAGTGTGTGCTGCAGCTTGCATGCGCTCGCTGGTGCAGAGATGCACACTCGCGGGCGTGGGCGAGAGCTGCGCGCGCACGGCTGTATGCGAGAGCTGCGCGCCCGGGAGCGCGCAACGTGTGTGCAAATGTGCTGCGATGCATGCGGCAACGTGAGTGCATGGTGCGGCGATGCTGTGCTAGCTTGTGCGGCGGTGTGTACAACTTGGTGCGTCGTTGTGTGCATAACAGACCATCACTTTGCAACCAAAATATGGGCCTGATGCGTTCTGAATGTGGTAAATCCTAAAACATGAAAGTTGTTGCTTCAAGTCTTAGCTTTCCATTGGTTTAAGAATCATCAAAATTGGAGGTCTATAGCTCAAGATATTAGCATTCAACCAAACTATAGTAGTTAGCTCAACATTCAAAACCTGAAGCAGCAATCAGAAAGATACTCTCGTTTCGTCTACTTCCACACTGAATTGGAAGAATGTTAAAACTTATGAATTGAAGTACACGTAAAGTGCTGTCCAAAACATCCAAGATTGTCTCATTTGGATTAGTAATGAGAAAGTTATACTCAACAGAATTTAAGCTATCAGTTCTGCCCAAACACATGAAATAAGCATATTAAGGCATCATTCAAACCCCACAAGCATCATTTCAAACCTTTTGAATTCTTTCCTTGTTCTTTAACTTTAAACACACATTTATCTCCTTTAATCAACATTCTTGGTATTTTTCTTCATTTTAGCACACTAAGTTGTAATCCACATAAATGAACAAAATGACACATAACACCACACATACGCATGAAAAACAAGTCAAAAGTTAAGTGAAATAAGACATATAAGTTGGTATAAAAACAACTTATCAATTTCTCCTACACTTGAACTCTTGCTTGCCCTCAAGCAAGATTACAACAATACACTAACACAACTTTACACATTGACTCATCACATGCACTCATCACACTGCCGCCCTATCCACTATGCCAATCACCAAATTAATAAAAACTTTTTCGACATACTAAAAATTTTCCAAATTGTCCGGGTTAAGATTCCAACACACATTATCAACTAAGGCATAACGAATAAAGACCAAAATGTCATGCATGCAAGTGTGTGCTGAGGAACACTATCGTCATTTGCTCTCCCTCTATGTGCTCCCTGCTGAGTTTTGTCTGATTCATTGCACAACAATCTTCTTGTCCACACACATGAGCATGCACAACACACAAGATCAATGGTATCCTAGTGCACATTGGTGCTTCTATAAGATATTTCATTTTTTCACATCATCTTGCACATTGGTGCATACGTTGCCACACTCATTGGTGTTTGGCTTCCTGGGTTTTGTGGCTCTTTTTTCCACTTTTTACCTGGGTCCTATGGCTGTTCTCTCCCATAATCATTTGCCAGGGTCTTACGACTTTTCATTCCCAGTTGCCTTTACACATTGACTCATCACATGCACTCATCACACTGCCGCCCTATCCACTATGCCAATCACCAAATTAATCAAAACTTTTTCCACATACTAAAAATTTTCTAAATTGTCCGGGTTCCAAACTTTAAGATTCCAACACACATTATCAACTAAGGCATAATGAATAAAGACCAAAATGTCATGCATGCAAGTGTGTGCTGAGGAACACTATTGTCATTTGCTCTCCCTCTATGTGCTCCCTGCGGAGTTTTGTCTGATTCATTGCACAACAATCTTCTTGTCCACACACATGAGCATGCACAACACACAAGATCAATGGTATCCTAGTGCACATTGGTGCTTCTATAAGATATTTCATTTTTTCACATCATCTTGCACATTGGTGCATACGTTGCCACACTCATTGGTGTTTGGCTTCCTGGGTTTTGTGGCTCTTTTTTCCACTTTTTACCTGGGTCCTATGGCTGTTTTCTCCCATAATCATTTGCCAGGGTCTTACGACTTTTCATTCCCAGTTGCCAAAGGCTTTTTCTCCATATCCTTTCTCATGTAAGTGTATGTTCATATGTGTCTCCAAGAGACTATACATGCAAGACCCCAAAACACAAGGAAAGCACATAAACAAAGGCAAACTCAATACAAATTACCTCCTATGTAGATTAAAATTGTTTGCAGGGCATATCTATCTTACTTTGACATCATGCCTTGGCCAACAAAGTGCGCTATACCAACAAAGTTTGGTGCCTTAGACAAAAATATTTCACATACATAACAAAAAATAATTGAGGTGATTAACTTGGATCATGGCATAGTGGATTCGGAGACAAGTGCCCAACACAAGATTATCTTACTCAGTTTTCCAAACTCACACTACACATTCACACATTTGAAATATAAAACACAACACATCACACTACGGCTTGCCGAACTTACATTTTACACCCTTCAATCACATGGTATTACATAACACCTAACTCTTCACAACACTATCCAGCACTTTCTCTACCAATTCCAACTACACATAACTTGTGTTGAAAAACATCACTTATTCATAAAAATTTCAAAATTTCACAAAAATTGAAAAACGTTTCACAAAAAAATGAAAAACTCAACCTATACAGGTTATAACATGCAAAAACTAAAAATAACACAATAAAACTAAAAAGTAGCACGCTAAGTATCACATAGCACAAAAAATTTCATTCATGAAAGAAAAGTAAACATATAAAGTCTAAAAGACACAAACCAAAGCAAACATACACTCCCCCACATTTAAAACTTACATTGTCCTCAATGTAAAGTAAAGATAAGTTTAGGAGCTCCCTGGTGGTGATATGTCATGAAGTCCAATGTTTGCTTGGTGGAATGTCTTTGACCATAATTCCCTTTTGCATGAAACATTTCCTGCACATGATGAAACAAAGCTTATTAGAAATCACTCACCCAAGTACACTTCATGTTGGTGCAAGGTAGACATGACATGGTGGTAACATGCACGAAAAGTGTCGCACAATGACTAGGAGTTATCGTGGTGTAAAAGTATGCAACTAGTAACACTAAGTGGTACATGCACAATTCATGCATGAAATGTGAAATAAAGTAATTGTGTGCAGAATGTGAATGGTTCATGGCATAACTTCCCCACACTTAGCCTCATGTATGCAAGGCCTATTCTTCTTGTAACTTCTGCCTAGTGCATGTCTTGACAAACATGAGTGGCCTAGTGCATATCACAAAATGCAAGAAAACGTAAAGACTAGTTTAACCAAAATGCTTTATTAAAGCGAAAGGGGAAAAGAAGTAGTTCTGGGTTTTGTAAGTCTCTAGCTAGACTATACTCATTAAGCCTTCTTCAATACTCAGAATATCCAGCTCTGCAGAATTCGGAATATCAATCTCTGTACCATAAAGATAAAATCTCATAAGCACTCTTCCTCCTTTTGTAGGGCACTTGAGGAGTATCATCAAGGAGGTGCTTAAACCTATTCACATGGGGTGCATCCTCTACAAATTGCACTTTGAACAACTGAAGCTCCCCCATTAGAGGCACCTCATTTTCTTCTTCCACTATACTATGCTCTGTGATCCTGCAAGGCTCAACCGAGGATCGTATATCCATGGTCTCAACAAACTCATCAGTAATCTAAAAAATGGATGCATCAATAAAGCAATTTTCCACTATGTTAACAATGTCATTAAGAATGCTCACATCTTCTTCATCTAGATTAATATCAGAAAGCTCAAAAATGGATATATCAACAAAACAGTTTTCCACCATATTAGCAATGTCATTAAAAATTCGCATATCTTCATGATCTAAACTAACTTGGGAACTTGTTTGAGCATTTTCTTTGTTAACAACACATACAACATTCACATCAATTAACAAGGGTACCTCATTCTGCACTACTCGTGAAACAACATGCAGACTCTTAGATTCATTCATCATTTCAAGACTCGGCGCCTCAACAAGAGTCTCAATCAATATGTTAACATTCCCATTAGCAATAACACCATTATTTCTGTTCATGCTATCACAACGATCATCAAAATGTGACTCTATACACTTCACAAGAAATTCAAGAGAATAAGCATCCAATGAATGACTATCAACATAACTAGATAAAGCATGGCAATCACTATCATTTTGAGAATTTGTAGCACATGCTTCCTGTAAGGTAAAATCTACTAACACTTCATCCTACATTTCAATTACTTTATCCTGCATTTCAAAGATTGACTCATCTAACACACAACATTCTACTGTGTTTGAAATTTCAGAAATAATCATGCAATTTCTGTCATCCAACTTTACATTAGCAACTTCCTCATTATATGCATTCAATTCTTCAACAGACAAGCAACCACGTTTCACATCTTCATTAATCACATGCATGTTCCGTGCTATGGCTCTAATTGCAAAACAATGTTCTATATGCCTGGGATGCTCAATAGTATAATTAACATAAAAAACAACTTGTTCATCATTAATTCTAAATGTTACCGTTTTGTTCCTCACGCAAATTAATGCATCTCCAGTAGCAAGGAATGGTCTTTCAAAAATGATAGGCACTTCGGGATTCTCTTCCATGTCCAGCACAATGAAGTTTACTGGCAATGTGAATTTATCTATCATCACAAGCACATCTTCCACCATGCCTGTAGACTTCACCAATGATCTATCAACAAGTTGCAAAGTGATTGCCACTGGACGAATTCTTCCACCCAAACCAACATTGATAGCAATTGAGAGAGGCATGAGATTGATTCCAGCACCAAGATCACAAAGTGCTTTTTCAAAATATCTTATGCCTATTTTGCATGGTATGGAGCAACTGTCAGGATCCTTCAATTTGTGTGGCAAATTGTGCACCATCAAAGCCTCACTACACTCTATTGGCATCATTGGGGCTTCACATTGAAGAATCTGTTCTTTGTTTGAAATAAGATCCTTGAGGAATTTTGTATACTTAGGAACGGCACTCACCAAATCCAGCAATGGTAGGCTCACGTTAACTTGTTTCACCACGTTCAAGAATCGGTCATACTGCGGCCCTTTCTTCGGTGGTGGTTTCACTCTTTCTAGGCTTTGGAGCATACACGGGGTAGTTGTAAGGACTTGGTGGTCCTCTAATCTTTTTAGTCACCCCCTTCTATTTATTTTTCTTCACCTCCTCATTTTCAGATGTCACGGCCTCTTGCGCACCATCTTTCCCAACTTTACTATCAGCTTCATCTTCACACTGGGTGATGTCACCTCCTGTATTGATGTTTCCTTGGAAAAGCTTCTCACTCCTCAGGGTGATAGCATTACACACCTCCTTGCCCTTAGGATTTGGAATTGTGTCACTTGGTAGAGAGCCACTGGGTCTATGGTGCACAGTATTAGCAAGTTGCCCCAATTGCATTTCAATATTTTTGAGTGTGGCATCATGATGTCTTACAGTCGTCTCCAAAGCAGCAAATCTTTCCTCATTTTTATCCATCTTTTCTATAAGACGATATAACATGTCTTCTATGGATGGTTTTCTTGGCTCATGTGTATTGAGCTGATTTTCGAATCTAGGAGGTGGTTGTGAAGATCTCCTCTTATCATTACCTTGAAAATACTGGCCTCCTTGATTTTGATTTTCCCAATTGCCCTGGTCACCACCGTAAGGTCTATTACCCGAGTAGTTTCCAAAATATTGCAGCCTGTTATAGTTGTTGACATACTGGATTGACTCGGTTGTGATAGCACATTCATCCGTGTAATGCTCTCCCTTGCATAAACCACAAGACAACAATGGAGCTTTTGCTTGTGTGGCCTTCAAAGTCTGCACTTGTTTTGCCAGGTTAGCCCCTAAAGAAGTTTCATCATCTAGGTCCAATACTCCTCTTTGCTTCCTACCATATGGCTTTCTTATTTCAGGGAAAAGGTATTCATCCTCAGCAATTTTATCAAAGAGTTCCCTCACTTCTGGAACGCTCTTATCTTTCAAGGCTCCGTTATCACATGCTTTCACCATCATCGAAGACTCAGCTGAGAGTCCCTTAAAGAAGGTGTTTAATTCTCTTATTTTCCCCAAGTCATGATTTGGATACTGTCTGATTAAGTCATTGAAACGCTCCCATACCTCTCGGAATGACTCTCCGTCATGCTGTTGGAAATTCATTATATCCATACGCATCTTCTCCAATTTAGCTGGTGGGAAATATTTTGTCAAAAATTTCTTTTGAAGTTCATCAAAAGTTGTCACAACATTTGTATCCCCAATGGATTTGAACTAATGCTTTGTTTTACCTCTCAGAGATAGAGAAAAAAGAATTCTGTGAACTTCACTCCTTGGCACTCTTTGAAGTTTAAAGGTACTGCAAAGGCCTAGAAACCAATCAAGATGTTCATTCGGATTCTCATTATCTAAGCCTTGGAAGAATTGGCCTTGAGTGATCATGGATACTATTTGAGTTGGAATGTGATAGCTTTCAACATCGATATCCTATTGATCAAAGCCACTCTCGAAATTAATTGCATAGTGATCACCAAATCTTGGTGATCTCACTCCTTGATTAGCCATTCTTCTCTCTTTCTGTTGATTTCGTAAGGTCTTTGGCAATTCAAGATCAAGTGAATATTCAGATTCTCTAGAAGACCTTAGAGACCTAGGCATACATAACACACCACAAGTGAAGTATGATAGGGAAGAAACAAAAAACACACTAACAAGAATCTCCAATGTACACAAAAGAAATAGAACAGAACAGAACAACAAAAAAAATTTCACAAAACCGTGCCTTCCCCGGCAGCGGTACCAAAAATTGACAAGCTAAAGTCGTATGCTCCAATTTTACCCTAAACTACTGTAGTAGTAGTGAGAGGGATCGTTCCATAGGGAAGGAGATTGGTTTCGAGAACTCTCAGAATTTTGCTCTAATTATGTCACAAACATGCAATTTCAAGAACCAGTGGAAATAACTACAAGAACAAAGAAGTAAAAGGTAACAAAATCAATTGTTAGCAACAACAAGAGGAACAAGAAGGAGCAAACAAAATGCAAATCCAGTAAATGCAAAGAAATGAAGTAACAAGTTCGAGTCAGATGTCCTAGGGTTTTGGCACCGGATGAGTGCACTATAGACTACCTAATACAATGCAATTGACACTCAAGTAGAATAGAGAGGAGATCCAGCTGCCTAGGAGCCTAAAACACCATCAGCATGGCGACCGCATGTTATCTTACACTCCCTAACACCACTCTTTCCCATGGCGAGGCCTAAGAGTCTATGCTCATGTGGTTATGTTTTTCTTTGTTTGTCAAGGGACATGGAGTCCCAAAATTATATGGTGGTTTTGTATTAAAACTAATTTAATTCTAAAAGTATAATTTATATTTATTGCTAAATAATTAAGAATCTAAAGGGCCACAAACAAGAGAACTAATTTGTGGGTTAAATTGATTTGTATAATAACATGATAATTATGGAGATTAATTTGTAAGAGGTACAATTAATCTCTAATATCTATTATAAGTATTTTTGAACATTCTCTTTTGGAAAGAGAATTTGATTATGTACTAGAAATTCAGTTTCTAGCAAGACAAAAAAAAACCCTTGTAGGAAAGTAAATTTACTATAAATAGATATTTAAAATAGATACAAAATAATTCAACACAAAAGGAAATCTCATATTAAAAAAATCAGTTTTTCTTAAGATTGAGAATGTTATTCATGATGATTTAGTGTATTAACGCTAAATCTTAATTGAGTAATGATACGGGGAGTGAAAAATTAGAGTGAAAACGCAAAGTAACTGACGTGGCAGTTATAAAAAGACAAACTAATACCCTAACCAAATGATGAGTGAACCCTAATAGATAATGGATGAGTTTGTCTTTTTATACTTGCCATGTCAGTCACTTTACGTTTTCACTCTAATTTTTCACTCCCGTATCATTATTCATCTTAATTTGAGGCTTAATTCTTTGTGTGAGTTTGGAGGATCAATACGCACCTTATTGACGGTTAAACCTCAATTAAGTACTATTTCTGCTAACTCACACAAGGTATGTTTTTGTATAAATTATCAATTTGATCTTTGTGAAAATCAATTCTTATATATATTTTTCAGCTTCATATTTGGTATGTTGATTTCCTCACATTATAAACATGATTGGATTCCGGAAAAGAAGAATGAAGGTTTAATATTTGTGCCTTTGAAATAATTTATACTTTTGCTGTTTTTAAGATTTATTTCATAACGGAATTAACCAACTTAATTTTCAGACAAATACAAAAAACCAATCTTCAGTATACTCAACGAATTCTTCAATTACAAAATAAATAAATTAGTTCTTTCTATGTTTTAAAAAAAAAGTTATCTAAAATCGAGAGTGAATCTGATCAATTATCTTTCCATCAACTTGGAAGGCTTTCGCAAGAATGTCAATAGAAATAGCCGGTTGTGATCCAAAAACAGCATTTGCAATGGTGATAACTCCTGGATTTTGGCTGCTGAGAGCTGCAATTGCAATGGCATTCTTGTAACCAACATTGCGCTGGAAATGTATGAGACCTTCTGGAAACACAAATACATCCCCCTTCTGCAAGACTTTTGTGAATAGTCGATTTTCAGGATTGGATGTGACAAAACCAACCTGGAGAGTTCCTTCAATAACGGTTAAAATTTCTGTAGCTCGAGGATGAGTATGGGGAGGATTAATACCCCATGGTGCATAGTCAATTCGAACCATTGATATCCCAAGAGTGTTAAGTCCAGGGATTTGAGAAACAGCTACAGGAGTCACCCGGGATCCAACTGCATTTGATGTGTTTCCAGCTAAATGGAGTCCGCTAAAGAAAAAATCATTCGCGTCAACGAGTTTTGGATCCTTACAAACAAAGCCATTCACCGTCACTGCAATCAGCATCATGAAGATTGAACAGATGCAATAAGATACAGCGTAAAAATTGGAAACAAAAAGAACGAAAATGGCAATTTTTGCATGCCATGGTAAAATATTTGTGGTTTAAATTTTCAGAAAAGATCTTTCAGGCTTCCAGAGACATTTTGCTTCGTTTTTTAATCCAGTTCAAGGAAACAAAGATAAACACGAACATTAATCCAAAGCGAGAAGTAATCAGAATATGAATGGAATGGAGAATGTAAATTCTAGTTAGAAAAATAGTACGAAGGATTATCGTACCTGGGCTGTTTGAATTCGAGACACAGAAATCTTGAAGAGGACTTGGATCAGATGCTAAAGCAACTGAACAAAGTATGAACAAAGTGCATATTAGTGCAGGAAAATAAGAAGCCATGAATTCGATTCTTGATTATTTGTTATGAAGAAAATTTGTAGTTTTAAGACAGCAAGAGACAATTTCTTAAAGGGATGATGATTGTGGTTTTGAGTTGCAAAATTAGCTCCATTTTGTGCTGTATTTATAGATCAAAATGGTTGAAAAAGTCGACGCCAATGCCGTCCCAGCATTGGAGCAAACAGGGCATAGTCTCTACGGTTCATGTCAAACCGTGTTGAAATGGACATGGCATTGGCATCGGAACATTAATTGTTTAACAAATAAATAAACATTTGGGCAAAGGCTGAAACAAGTGAAATGATACTTTTTTTTTTTAAGTGAAATGATACTTTATTATGTAAAAAATCATCCTTAATTTCTTTCATTTCTTTTTTTGGTATTTAATATTGTGCTGATTAATTAATTTCATTTCTGATTTAGAAATTCATGAATAATGTTTCAAAAGTTGACCAAAAACTATTTGTACTACGTCAAACTGAAATCACCCTACTGATTTTCAGAATGTTTTCTAAACATTCCATCAATATTTTACTGAATGAACAATTTAGGGAGAATTTTGACGACCAAGCTATACATAATTGCCAAGTACAATTTATAGTGGCCGGTTCAACAAATATTTGGAGGAACACAGTTTCTATTTTCTACTGCTATTTTCATAGAGGGGATTTTTGCCTCCTATACTAACAAACTAAAATAAAATTTCTTCAATTGCATCCACGATATCCGCTTGCTAAATAAAATTTGACTCATGGCAGTGGCAAAACCACAAAAAAATTCTGGGGACTGACTTAAAAATAAAATTTTCTGTGCAATTAAATAATTATATTTAACAATTAAATGTTTAAATTTACCATTATAAAAATAATAAAAATATATAAATATACACAACTACACATTGGTTGACACTTGATGAAATATTAAATTTCGTCGTGCTCATGCGATGAAGAGACTATTGATTGATACTAGATGAAATATTAGTTTTCATTGTGCTCATGCGATGGAAATAAGATATTTGTATTTTATGTGTTTGCATATTTTGAAAATGCTGCAAGATTAATTTAGAATTGAAAATAAATTTATGTAATTTAATCACTATTCACAACTAATTTAGAATTAAAATCAATTGAATAAATCAGAGTTGTCTAAACTAAAATACCCTAATTAAAATTTAAAATCCCTAATTTCCTTTTTTCGACATATAAATGCTTGATCTAAATTTAAATTATTAGTATTTCTAAAATTATTAATTCAATTTTAAATATCTCTAATGTTAGTTGATATCCAAAATTCCTAATTAAATTTCTCAAACTCCAATAAAAAAATTCACATTTAAAATCTTTAATATTCCTATTTGAATTCATATCATCTTTAATTTAATTTTTAAAATTTCTAATGTAAATTCACACTGAAAATCCCTAATTTTATGATTTAAAAAGGATGATTTGTTAAGATCACTGTGATATTTTAATTAAGAAAGAAAATATGATTTTAGAAAGAGAAAGATTAAGGCTTGAAGAAGAAAGAGAATTTTATTAAACCTGTCATAACTGTCAAGCTAACTAATCCCATTTAACAAATTATACAACCAATGAAAACTAGCCATGTGTCAAGACTAATTGTTTATGTACTCTTTTGGTTGTTTTGATATATCATTAATATCATCTGTTCCATTGCTGTATATTTCTCGTCCTTTAATCATGCCTAATTGTTTCTATTGTTGTTGTTATTATTATTATTATTATTATTATTATTATTATTATTATTATTATTATTATTATTATTATTATTATTATTATTACATTATTATGAAATCTAAATAGTAACGGTTAAAATTTTTTACAGTTTCATCTTTTCTTTTTCTTGTTCCAAAAGGTGGAATCGTGCGCGCGATCCCACACCCCACTACTACAAAATGGCGAATTTAAACCGCCCCTTTTAGAGCGGTTAAATATAACCCGCTCTAATTGGTAAAAACGCGGTGGCATTATCGTAATATTAAACAAGAATTTGCACTTTTTCGGACTTTCTAGACCGGTTGCACTTGAACCGTGTTAGAAAAGTGAAAATTTTCATTTTCTAACATGGTTAAAAGTTTAACCGTTCTAGAAAACTAAAATTTTTGGTTATTTAGTACGGTTAGCGTGTAACCGGTGTAAATAAGTAGCGTAAAAGGGACCACTCATTTTCGCTTCTGCTCAAACTTCAGTAAGTTTATCCTTCCGGCGAAGAACAACGAATTTATTACAAAAAGCTACGCACGAACTCTTTTTGAAGGCCAAATCAGAACTGCAGCAAATTATAACAGCCATCTGAGGTAAGCCTGTTAGCCTGTTATATTGATCCATTGCATAATACAAATTTATTAATTATTACTGATTCTGTCCTTCATTGAATTTATGGTAGCAAATATTCAATAGGAATTGATGATGGAAGACGAAAAAACTTCTTCCGAAGAAGTAAATATTATACAAGATTCTTTATCTCCAGAATCAATAGAAGCAAATGACCAACCAGATAACATCAATCTCCATATTGATGATGGACTTGAGTTGAATAAGATACACTTTGAGGAAGGAGAGCTAGATGCCGACCCAGAGATCCAAAAAGAGGTTGTAACTATGTTGAAGATTATGTATCCGAAATTTTTCTAATCTGAAAATGTACTAATCATGTAGAAGTTTTATCAATTACCTTGTTTCTATGTTAGTTAATTCCTAGCATATCAATTACCTTGTTTCTAATCTGAACAATGTATTAGCCTTTATACGTCTATTAATATTGTGATCTTATCATTTTCTCTAAAATGTTTGACTGGTGAGTAGTATAGAATAAGACGAATGAGGCTAATTATTGTCAAAAAGTTACCAAAATTCTAACTGATCGATACATTAGGAAAACGCAACCTTTCTAAAATGGTTACTTTATAACCGTGTTAGAAACTGCATAGGCCAGTCGCATTTTTTCAATAAGAAATAGGCAAACGCAAACTTTCTAACACGGTTACACTATAACCGTGTTAGAAACTACAGCATATATAATTTAAAACGGTTTATTTGAAACGGTTGATAACCCGTTTTAGATAATTGGGAGGTCCGCAAACTTTCTAAAATGGTTACATTATACCCGTCTTACAAAAACTCTTGATGTCAGTTTCTAAAACGGTTAGGGAGACAACCGTTTTAGAAACTGATATCATCTCCTTTTTAAGAACGGTTTCTAACTAACCGTTTTAGAAAATGTACCCATAAAAACCTCCCCCAGCATTTTCAGGTCCTGTAGAACAGATCTGGGTATCGATGTGCAACTCTGAAGATTGAAAAACCGAGCAGCGGGCTTATGTAGAAAGATACAACTACTTGCATTAAGTTCTACCCAACTTTGAGAGGTTATATATTCTTTACATTCTTCGATATTGCTTCTCATTTGATAAACCGCATGTTGTCATGACTTTTGTATTTCAGACATTTTTTTGTGGGATTGAAAATTTCGTGTTGATTTGAATAATGATCGATATATGCTTCTTAATGTGTTAATATTAATTTGATACATGCATGTAGTGATATATTTCCATAATAAATTGCACATTTATTCACTTATTTGACATAATGTTTGTTCCATTCAATTAAAATACATAATGTTCTTATGAAGTATGCATTCTATTCGGTTGGGTTTCTTATTATAAATCATGTCTTTTTATAATTTACAATTTACTAAAGTAATGGACCGCAAAGATATACTATTTGGTGATCGGACAACAGATGCTTTTGAACATGAGGTTAAGAAATTTATTGAATTTGTTTTTAAGGATGTTAAGTTTGTATATTGCCCGTGTAAAGATTGTAAAAATTTTGCCGTATACGACAACCCTAATACGATACGGGACCATTTATATCGTAGAGGATTTGATCCTGGTTATAAAATTTGGAGATGGCACGGTGAGAGTGGAAGTTCATCAATTCCAGAAAATCATGAAGCAAATGATGATGAACCAATTAAGAAGGATCGATTGGATGACATGATGGATGATGTGGTCGGGGGTTTTGGTGATAAGCCCGAAGTGCTTGCTTCCCTATTAACTGATAGAGAAAAGCCTCTTTATCCTGGGTGTACAAAGTACACACGGTTGTGTGGAGTTTTGAAATTGTACCATCTGAAAGCGGCAAATGGGTGGACTGATACAAGTTTTACAGCTTTATTGAAGTTACTGAAGGACATATTACCGGATGGTAATGAATTGCCGGATCGCATTTATGAGGCTAAAAAAATTATGTGTCCTTTGGGCATGGAGTATAAAAGGATACATGCTTGCCCAAATGATTGCATACTGTTCAGAAATGAGTACGAGAGACTACAGGTATGTCCTAAGTGTCAGACATCTCGTTTCAAAAAAACTTTATCTTCTGTCGATGGTCATGCACTGAGGAAAGCTTCTCTAGCAAAAGTATTATGGTATCTCCCTATAATACCGCGATTTAAACTATTGTTTGCCAATTCAGAAGATGCTAAAAATTTGACGTGGTATGCAAATCGGATT
This sequence comes from Ophiorrhiza pumila, assembly GCA_016586305.1. Classification (NCBI taxonomy): domain Eukaryota; kingdom Viridiplantae; phylum Streptophyta; class Magnoliopsida; order Gentianales; family Rubiaceae; genus Ophiorrhiza; species Ophiorrhiza pumila. The sequence goes on along the minus strand of BLIW01000009.1, from coordinate 38,316,306 downwards.
ATTCCCATGGAAGACAAGACGATAAGGCATCCTGCTGACTCGGATCAGTGGAAAAAGATTGATTCAATGCATCCGTCATTCGGTAGAGAGACAAGAAATTTGAGACTGGGTTTGTGTACAGATGGGATGAATCCTTATGGCAATCTAAGCACCACACATAGCTCTTGGCCAGTGATGTTGGTTGTTTACAATCTACCTCCTTACTTGTGCATGAAACGCAAGTATATACTTATGTCATTAATGATTCCAGGTCCACGGCAGCCAGGAAATGACATAGATGTTTATTTGGCCCCATTAATTGATGATTTGAAAAGGTTGTGGGATGAAGGGGAGTTGATGTTTGATGCATATCGTCAGGAGTCATTCACTTTGCGTGCCATGGTATTCTGTACTATAAATGATTTTCCTGCTTATGGTAATTTATCCGGATTTTCTGTCAAAGGACACAAAGCATGCCCTATATGTCAGGAGGGTACGGATTCCTGCCAGCTTGTGCATGGGAGCAAGACAGTGTATCTTGGGCATCGTAGATTTTTTCCTGATTCTCATCCTTATCGCCGAATGAAAAGAGCTTTTAATGGGAAGCAAGATTTCACTTGTGCATGGGAGCAAGACAGTGTATCTTGGGCATCGTAGATTTCTTCCTGATTCTCATCCTTATCACCGAATGAAAAGAGTTTTTAATGGGAAGCAAGATTTCAGGAATGCTCCATCTGCAGTGAGTGGTGAGACTATTTATTCTCATGTTAAAGACATCAATGTAGAATTCGGCAAACAAACGAAGTCTCGTTTGGTGGATAAGAGTTGTTGGAAGAAAAAATCTATCTTTTTTTATCTTCCATATTGGGAGAAACTTGATGTTAGACACTGTCTCGATGTAATGTATATTGAGAAGAACATATGTGATAGTTTGTTGGGTACTCTGTTGAACATACCTGGAAAAACAAAGGATGGTTATAAAGCGAGACTTGATTTAGTCGATATGGGCATACGGGCCTATCTAGCACCTCAGCTTCGAGGACATCGCACGTACCTACCCCCTGCATGTTATACGTTGTCACGTAAAGAGAAACAGAGTTTGTGTAAGAGTATTCATAGCACTAAAGTCCCATCTGGATATTCTTCAAATGTAAGCCAAACTGTTTCGATGAAAGAACTGAAATTTGTTGGATTGAAGTCCCATGACTGTCATGTGTTGATGCAGCAGTTGTTACCTATAGCTATTCGAGCCATCTTGCCAAAACATGTTAGGTATGGTATAACCAGACTTTGTTTATATACCATTTTTGGTTGGTTATGTTGAAAATTCACATATTTGTTTGTTTTTTTTAATTTACAACATGACAGGATTGCCATAACCAGACTTTGTTTCTTTTTCAATGTGATATGTAGCAAGATTGTTGATCGTGACAGACTTGATGAGTTACAAGATGAAATTGTCGTGGTTTTGTGTCAGCTTGAAATGTATTTTCCACCTACTTTTTCTGACATTATGGTGCACTTGGTGGTTCATTTGGTGAGAGAGATTAAGATATGTGGTCCTGTATATTTGCACTGGATGTATCCATTTGAGCGGTATATGAAAGTTTTCAAAGGTTATGTTAAAAATCGCTATCGTCCAGATGCTAGCATTGTTGAGAGATATATAGATGAGGAGGTTATTGAGTTTTGCACTGGGTATCTGTGTGACACCAATGCTATTGGAATACCTAAATCTCGACATGAAGGAATGATGAAAGGAAAGGGGACATCGGTTGCCAAGTTGTGCACCCCCATGAATGATGAATTGCAAAATGCACACCTTTACATCCTTCGCAACTCTAAAGAAGTAGTGCCATATGTGACGGCTCATATGAGTCAAATAAAAGAGTGTAATCGGGGATGGACTGACAAAGATGTGCTCAATGAACACAATCGGACCTTTGTCAACTGGTTCAGTAGTACTATTGCTGAGGGGGAAACAGTGTCAGAGACGTTGAGGTCGTTAGCATATAAGCCCAACCGTGTTGTGTTATCATATATGGGCTATGACATAAATGGATTTTCATTTGCTATCAAGAGTCAAGATGCTCAGAGTACAACGCAAAATAGTGGGGTTACATTAGTGTCTGAGGCATTACATGTGGCTAGTTCGAAGGATAAAAATCCAGTATATGCCAATATGTCCTATTATGGGGTGATAGAGGAGATATGGGAGCTTGACTATGTTAAATTCAAAGTACCCGTATTCAAGTGCAAGTGGGTTGAGAACAACAATGGCGTTCGAATTGATGAATTGGGATTTACGCTTGTTGACTTGAATCGAGAAGGTTTCAAGGGGGAACCATTCATACTTGCATCTCAGGCAAAACAGGTGTTTTATGTCACTGATCCTTGCGATAAAAAATGGTCCGTTGTTCTACAAGGAAAGAAACAAAACTTTGGGGTTGAGATTGATAATGATGTGAGTAATGAAGTGCCACCATTTTCCTTAGGTGTACCCACAGTTCGACCTGTTGAAGAGGATCGTAATATGGATGAATTTATTCTTCGTACTGACTATCTGGAAGGCATATGGGTTGACGATCCATTTTCTAAGAAAAGAAAGACAACTTCTTGAAATTTTTTGAATTATAATTTTGCTTCTTAGTAGTTACTCTTTTATGTGTGTATATTTCATAAATGGTCGCGGATATTGGATCTATTGAAAGCGTCCGATTATTTCATTCAGTTGCTTGAAAATTATGAAGATATGTTCAACAAAATTAATTTCCAAAACCCAATTATATATAATGAACTTTATGCTGTTCAGTTTCGAATATTTTTCTAATTTTCTCACTTCAAAGCAGGTGAATTACCCCTAATTAATACACGTAATTGGGCAGTTATTTTTTCCCTTTCTAAAGCTGGTGTTAATTAACCGTTCTAGAAAACTTAAATTTGTAATTATTTAGTAAGGTTAGCGTGTAACTGTTATAGAAAACTGAAATTTTTTCCGTTTCTAAAACGGGTGTCAATTAACCGTTCTAGAAAACTGAATTTTTTTACATATTTAGTACGGTCAGCGTGTAACCGTGTTAGAAAACTGAAATTTTTTTACCTTTTTAAAACGGGTGTCAATTAACTGTTCTAGAAAACTTGTTCGAATATATATTTAGCACGGTATGCGTGTAACCTTTTTAGAAAATTAAAATTTTTTTACCTTTCTAAAAACGGTGTCAATTAACCGTTCTAAAAAACTGAAAATTTTTCACTTATTTAGTACGGTTAGCGTATAACCGTGTTAGAAAACTGAAATTGTTTCCCTTTCCAGAACGGGTGTCAATTAACCGTTCTAGAAAAGTGAAATTTTTTCACTTATTTAGTACGGTTAGCGTGTAACCGTGTTAGAAAACTGAAATTATTTCCCTATCTAGAACGGGTGTCAATTAACCGTGTTAGATAAGTGACATTTTTTTCCTTTTCTAATACGGCTGTCGAATAACAATTCTACCTTTTACATACAACCAAGTCAAAAATATTTGAAACACTTCTCTGTTCTGATTTGGCGCAAAGAACATCACCGCCAATCACTTCAACTCAGCGCCGTTCGCCACCCATCCCAACCTTTGCAGGCGCCGTCGCCGTCCCCATCGTCGCCTAAGTCTCCGTCGCCGCGTGACCGTGAGGATTTTGCCGCCTTTCGCGCCGTCGCCAATCCCCCGAGGTCACCAAAGAGAGGTGAGTTCGGAATTTAGAAATACGACATTAATTGGGGTTTTTTTTCGATTATGTTGCTGTGGGATAGAAAATGAGTTTCAGTGTTTCCTTTAAGAACAACAAATTAGGGTTTGTGATAAAATGTTATTGTTAATGCTATTTTCAGAGATGGTGGTGTTTAGAACCAAATTTAAGATAGATGTTGTTTTTGATGCAATTGCAATTGGTGTATTGTGATATATATATGTACTGTAATGTAATGTATGCTGGCTGCCCCTGCCCTAATATTGGCTATACCATTTTCTAACAAAACTTGTTTGTTTGTTCGTTTGTGTGATGTTGTTTTGGGAAACACAAGATGAATTATTTATGGAGATGTTATTTGTTTGTTTGTTCACTTATTTGGTTGTTTTTTGCATTTTAGGACTGTTTGAAGACGTATGTAGATACTTTACGTCGAAACTTGTGTTATTTGGATGATTTTTGGAACGTCCAACTCTAGTTGTGCCATATGTTTTGGGTTGATTAGGTCGACACTTCACTTATTTGGTTGTTTTTTGCATTTTAGGACTGTTTTAATACATATTTAGATACATTACGTCGAAACTTGTATTATTTGGATGATTTTTGGAACGTTCAACTGTTTTAGGCCTGTTTTGGGTTGATTATGTCGACACTTCACTTTTTTGGTTGTTTTTTCCATTTTAGGACTGTTTTAAGACGTATTTAGATACATTACGTCGAAACTTGTGTTATTTGGATGATTTTTGGAACGTTCAACTGTTTTAGGCCTGTTTTGGGTTGATTATGTCGACACTTCACTTATTTGGTTGTTTTTTGCATTTTAGGACTGTTTTAAGCCTGTTTTGGGTTCATTACGGCGACACTTCACTTATTTCGTTGTTGTTTGCATTTTAGGACTGTTTTAGGACTTCTTCATGTCGATTAAGTGTAAACTTGGGTTTTTTGGTTGGTTGTAGGAAATATCCAAGTGTTTTATGTTGAAATTAACTAACAACTTTTGGCTGTTCCGAAAACATTATAGTGTAATTTATTCAATGGGACCCAAAAAGCGCTCACGCACTCAGTCCAGAAATGATGAACCACAACAAAAAGATGGTAGGAAAGGGACAATTTGCAAAGAACTGTTGAACATGAGGGCCACGGGGAAAAAAGTACGGATCGAATTTGATAACTACGGCGAACCCTTGAGATCAAGAGCGCGAACCCAATGGATTAGCTTCATTGGATTGATGGCACGCAGTAAAGTAGATATTGTCAAATTCGAAGACTTGCCATCTGTTGAACAGCAGATAAAGGATAACATATGGGAAGAAGTAGTGGTATATGTTTTAGATTTTATTGCCTAAGTTAGAATTGGTTGTTTCAATAAAATAGGTTTTAATTGTTTTGTAGTTATATTTATATTAAGAATGTTATATCGTATTTGGTGTAGGCCACATTTGAATTTCAGCCCACAGAGGAACTAAAAAGAATGTGGTTATCAGCTGCGGGAGAACGTTGGAGGTCTTGGAAATCGAGCCTAAATCGATACATTTCTGGTTCGAAAAAGGGAAAAGACCCATGTGTAGATTACAAGTTTCTCAATAGGGATTCATGGAATTTATTCTGCACTACTCGATCCACTAAAGAATGGCAGGTAATGGAATTGTGTTTTATTTTCATATATTGTTAATTCAATCTTTAACAAATACACACTTACAATTTTGGTTGCTTTGTTTATTCAAATAGGTGCGGCGCAGTGCTAGTTTAGAGAGCTCCAATCAGAACAAACTCCGCCACACAATGTCTCGCGGTGGATATTCTTTGCTTGCCCACAAATTAAATGCTGAGAAATGGGAGAAGAAAATACAGATGAATATTGAGAAAGGTATGGCCGAGGAGGAGGCACGCGCGACAACTTCACCACCTTCACCAATTCCCCGCCATGTGCTATTTAAAGAAGGGCACAAAAAGAAGAGTGGTGAATACTCGACAGACGAGGCCAGAAATGTTAGCAGTGTTATTGTAAGTATAATTCACCAATTTCCACATTGAACTATATAGTTTTATATAGTTTATAAAATGTCATTACAAACTGAGGAATGTTATTGCAATTATATTTATGATGATTTGACGCTGCGCGAAAGTCAAGGAGAGACAGTTGCGTCAAGAAAAGAAGACATTCTTGTTGTAGCGATGGGGAAAAAGGATCACCCCGGCCGTATTAGAGGTGTTGGTGGTCGGAAGCGAGTGCAAGAAGTCTTTGGATCCCCGGCCTCTTCCAATACTGAGATCAAAAACCCGTCAGCGGAGCTATTGGAATGCAAGGAGGAGCTCCGATTTTGGGCAGACGCGGTCAAAGAAATATTTCAGGCAATGGGTAAGCCAGTTCCAGTTTATAAAAAGGGACGGACTAATGCTGACACGAGCGATACGAGCCACACAGTTGAATCAGCCATGAACCTGAACGCCCAAAAGGATCCGACGCCTGTGACAGTGGGAGATGAAGTATTGATAGAGCAAGTTGTGAGTTGTTCCAGTTCGTGAAATCCAGATTCACTCGAAGATTTTCAGGTAATGTATTCCTTTTTTTTATACACGTGGCTTTAAGAATTATTTTATCCATGTATAATTTATGTTATTATTGAATTTTATCGTAGGACAGAGCTGAAGTTCGACTGTTTGTTAACAATGAACTTAAAGAGAGGTGTTTTGTGTACACCGGCAGAGCGTATACTTTATCACTTCATCATGGAAAAGATGTAACGGCTGATAAAGTGAGAGTCACCATATTGACCTCGCATGTTGCCAATGCTTTGGTACCATTTCTGGACAATGAGGCCACGACAGTGGGGGGAGCAGTCGGACAGATTTTGCTATGGCTTAGATCACTAGTTGAGCTTAGTTCAGGGCTACACGTTCAGGTTTTAATAAGATCCATAAAAGTATTTAATGCCTTACAACTGTCAATCTTTCTAATAATTTAGTCAATTTTTTCGCAGGTGCCGAAGAAATGGAGGAAAGGTTATACTCCCAAAAAGGCAAAGCAAACCCCTAAGCCCCAAACTTCGAAATATGCCCACACAGAAGAAAAACAAGATGCAATTTCAAAATTAAAGGGCTCTTTACGACAGTTATATGACCTGGTACAAAACCATGATAATGACATTGTTTACACAATACAGATGATACCAGAAATTGTGGGGCATGCATATGATCTATATATATCAAAGGAGAGCCTGAACGAATTTTTTAGGTTCGACAAGGTCACAAGTAATTGCATGCAAGTGTTCATTAATTAAGTTAGAATTTATTGCAATACTTTACATATATATTTTGCAATTTCCATTTTGTTTACACACTCTACAGATTAATGAACTTGACTGTTATGTTTGTTTAATGTATTGTCTATAGGGCACTTTATAGGGTTCATATCCCCAGACCATATAGTCAAACTTGGGAATAATGACACGGATAGGGCATAATATATGGCATCAGCCATGAAGAATAGCAAGAACAGCATCTACCTTGCGCCATATTTTCTAAGGTAATTCAACTTATGGCGAATTAATTTACTGTCAATCTTATAATGAATTTAATAATTGATATATATGTTGCATTTTCTTAAACAGTGATCACTGGATGTTAATGGTCATAATGCCACGGGATATGTCTGTTTATTGGTTTGATCCTGTACATTCGGAACCACGAGACCATGCTAAGTTATTAATGAACACGTAGGTTATATTTGTGATTAACTTTTTAAAATATTATAATATGACATGCATTATTACTTGTTTATACACGTGGAGAGTTGATGCCGGTTTTTGCTTCTTTTTTGTTTTGCAGCTTTGCGAGGTTATATAATTCTATGTGTGTAGAAAGCTCAACCACAGAAACAGAAATTAATTGGATAGAGCTTAAAGTAAACTTCTGTTATTTTGTCAACTTGTTATATATTCATAAGAAAATTTATTATCTGAAAAAATGATTTTTTTTTGTTTGTAGCACAAGAGGCAAATGGGAGATTGGGAGTGTGGATATTATGTCATGTGCTATATGCGAATGATCGCACTCTATCCAGGCATAGATCACTTGAGTCTGACCATGGTATTCGGCTTGTTTTTCAATTTCATTATTAATGGTTGCATGTGTTATTATTATTTTCTTAATATCTCAATCAACTACAATGAACTATTGTTTTTTTAATGTTTTAGCTCTTCAAGAAGGACGCGAAACCATTTTCAAACAAAGATTTGGAGGAGGTTCGAGAAATATGGGGCAAGTTTGCAATGAAATGTGAGCTCAAAGTATTCGCAATTGAATAGATTTCACTACTACAAGTTTGATAGAACATACTTGCAATTATGTACTGTTTTTCATTCATTACTATATATGATAGTATTTTTTCTGTAGATAATAGTATATTTGTTGTATATATATAGTTTATTTCTTGTATGTACGGCAATTGTTTTTTCAATTTGAAATGGATGTGTTATTCATATGTATGCTGTGTTGCGAACTTTAGGGAGCAGTCAATTATAAGAAAAAGTTCAAATAATATATATTTGATGTGTTATTCATGGACAGTTTTAAAAAACTGCCTATTAACACTGTTCGTGAACCGTGTTAAAAAACATACTTTTAAGAACGGTTCATGAACCGTGTTAGAAAACAGACTTTTAAGAACGGTTCATGAACCGTGTTAGAAAACACACTTTTAAGAACGGTTTATAAACCGCGTTAGAAAACAGACTTTTAAGAACGGTTCATAAACCGCGTTAGAAAACAAACTTTTAAGAACGGTTGATCAACCGTGGTAGAAAACAGACGTATAAGATTGGTTCATCAACCGTGTTAAAAATGATTTTAAAGACGGTTAACTTAAAATATCTAGAACGGTTATAAACCGTTGTGAAAAAATACTATTAAGAACGGTTTCTTAACCGTTTTAAAAAATGTAGGACTTTCTAGAACACCCATATCTAAGACGGTTAGGAAAATCAAAAACCCGTTTTAAATAATTCATAATAACCGTTTTAGAAAGTGATTTTTGTAGTAGTGCCCCAACCCGACAGAATTGTGGGAGGTAATTCATAGTGACTCCACTAATTTCTTTTCCTCTTCTAGTCCGCAACCTCTTCCCTTCTTTAGTTAACGCTCAACTTAAAATCATCAAGGAAGTATCTTTCATTAATTAGTAATTACCCAGTTGTGTCTTGTGTCCCCGTAGACTCTTTGGCTTCAATACGTAGGATTGCATCTTCACTCTTTGTCAATATTTGACCAACTACTAATTATCACAAGAGGTGGTCCAATAAACTTTGCTTTCAACACTCTTTGTGAGTTATGTAAATTAAAAGCCAACAAGAAGGAAAATTACTATTTCAAATAAGGAAGATGCAAACCTATAACTCCATGGCCATCATTTCCAAGGGCATGGTAAAATCTCCAAAATGGCTGAGAGAAATATTATACTTAATTAGGCGCCACATGAACTTGTACAATTGATTTTCTTATGTTAAAATCAAGTTCACCAAATAGGCAGATTCAACAGTATCTAATAAACCGGACAAGATTCTTATACTATATATATATGCTGGTGATCATTCGCACATTCGAGAGAAATTCTGATTCTTCCTCGTGAAACTTTTTCATTTTCTAATCTATTGTTAGTTTTTTCATGTTTAAATAATTAATCAACCTTCCAAATACTATGATTTCAGAATGGCAAGATAATGATATTTGTACTTCAATAAGCAATCAGCATCAGGCTTGAGAAATAAATAAATAAATATTGAGTTTTTGTAAATTATACCTTATGTTTCTTAAATAATGATGATCAAATAGCGCAAATGTTGTAAGTTATAGCCCCGTAAAATTATTGCTCAAATAAGTATTACCATTAAAAAAAAAATCAAAGTAGTAAATCACATATTCTAATTCTGTTTTTTGCCTTGAAAATGTAATTTTGTTTTCATAGAAATTGAACCTGTTACGTTCATTTAACAAACATCAATATGCACATAGTAGAAATGATTGGTAAGTTTAAATATTGATTAAATTAGAATAAATTGGTAATATATAAAATGAGAATAAATTAACCTTTTTTTTCAGTCATTTTAATGATTGTGTCAATATTCCTTTTAATAAGCACGCAAGTGTTTGTGTAGCTTGTACCTGTGTATATGTCCATCGAATTAAAGTTTATACTTTATGAACATAAAATTAGGTTATTATTATCATTATTATTAGTTTTTTTGGTTCAAAAACTGTATTAAGTTTTGGAGAGTGAATATTGGAAACTTTGTAATCCTTGTAATGAGTGAGTTTCCTCAATTTATAAAACAGGTATTTGAGTAAGAACTATATCAATTTTCAACTAGTCGTAAGTGAATTGAGAACTATTTGCATGTTCATGTTTGGGTGAATTACTTAAATCATCCCTCAACTTGAGTGTTCATTTCGTTTTTGTCTATAATCTTTTAAAAAGTTTTATTTTTGTCCCTCGTATTATAATTTGACTTAAAATCATCATTCGTCCATTTTTTTCACTTAAAATTCAATTTAAATAAATATTTAATACATATGACAAATGAAAATGTATACAAATTGATAGAATTAGACATATGCATGTTAAATAGTCATCGAAATTGAATTTTTTTTATATGAAAAATAAACAAATGACCAATGAAAATTAAAAATGCAATCATGACAGACAAAAATAACACTTTATAAAGATTAGGGACAAAAATAAAATAAATTCCCAAACTGAAAGACAGTTGAAATAATTTACCTTTATGTTTTCAAGGTTTTAGAAAGAAGGTCAACAAAGTGTTTTTTTTTTAATATTAATTATTCAAGAATAGTTTCTGTCCCTATAATTTTATGGAGTCAAAACTGTTAAACATGACTTAAGCCCCAATTATATTATAGAATCACTATCATTATTATTCTTTTAAAGATCTTAAACAAGCTAAACAACATAATATAGAAAACAATGATAAAACTGAGAGAAATTTTAGTTTAAAAAAATTGCACTTTGCCCCTACTATTTTTATGAATTCTTGTATGACACACAAAACTTATATTTTGGAACTTTACTGCCCTAATGTTGCCAAATTATGCCAAACTAATCCAATTCCTTGTTTTGTAAACAGAAGAGGGGAAAAAAAATATGCAGCAAGAACAACATACAGGCACACGAATACCAATGGCAATATATTGTGGCATGGTGTCTAATTAAGCAAGTATTTCCCTTTCACTTTTGTAAATAATTTGAACAATTGGATTAATTTCGAAAGAATTAATAAATGTAAGGGTGTGAACTGAAGAGTAGATAAAATAAGTGCATAGAGGCAAATGAGAAGACAACAAAGGTGCAAAATGTAGTTAGTACTTTAAAAAAAACAACTTTAATATGCTAATTTGAATGGAAGGCCAAAGAAGCCTAATAATGTACAAATATATGATTTAGAGGGTATGGAGGATCACTTGAACTCCATGTTGTGGCATAAGGGCAAACATTTGCACAGGAGAGTGAACATAACTTGGGGAGAAACTGAATGCATATCTTTGCAAAATCATTGAGAGAGTGAGCTTTGCTTCATTGATTGCAAAATTTGAGCCAACACATGTTCTAGGTCCAAGGCTAAAAGGCAAAAATACTGCTGGATTATTCTTAGTTGCTCCAGCAACCCCTTGTGAGAATCTTTCTGGATTGAAAAGATGTGCATCATCACCCCATATTTGAGGGTCATGGTGAACTGCTAAGATTGCAATAGAGACATTAAGATTGGCAGGAAGAATGAACTTCCCTAATTTTGCTCCCTTCTTTGTTGTTCTTCTAGCATAAATTGCTGGAGGATAGAGTCTTAGAGACTCATTGAGGATCATGCTCAGCTGTACAAGAAGTAGAAATTAAAGCAAAATAACATTAGAAAAGAACATTATATAGGCACCTAAATGCAACCAATTAAGAAGATAGCTAGTCGTGTTTTGACAATGATATAATTGAGGTGTCCTAGCGAATGATTTAACTCTGCATGCTTATAAACAACCTGTCTGTCTATGAATAGCAAGTTTCAAATTTGAAAAAAGGACAAGAATTGTTAAGTTGGCAATCAGCATGAAACTTCGCCACTTTAATGATATTCTATACTAACTCCATCTAAGGCCATAATGTTCCCATGTTTCCTTGCTCTAAGCAGATGGAGTATGAATTGTCTTAAAATAATGCAATTACAATTTATACCATTTTCGCTCTTGAAATCCCTTCTAAATTTGGCCTTATATTGATAGTCAACATAAAAATGTCGCCACTTTAATAATATAGATCATACTGGAAATTGTATATTCTATATAAGGATTTCTTAACTCCATCTAAGGCCTTCATGTTCCTATGTTTCCTTGTTATATCCTATTCTGTTCTTGTATAAATTGTCTTTAAAGAAAATGCAGTAACAAATTATACCGTTTTCATTCTTGAAATCCCTTCTGAATTTGGCTTCTCCTGACCAAATATTTTGGTCACTTCTTGGCGGGCTCTCTCTTGCCAATCAGTGTTGATTGCTAGAAGCAGCACTGTCCATGACAGCAAAATTGATGTTGTTCCATGTCCAGCACCATAAAATGTCTTGCATTCATCAATGATTTCTTCAATAGATATGTTATCATTCCCACTTGAATCATCATAATGAGCTTTTAGAAGTAATCCAAGAAAATCTTCTCCAAAGCTTTGCATTTCTCCATTTTTAATTTTCTTTCTTTTCTTCACAATCTCTATTATGGAATCTTGAATTCCTTTTTCAAGCCTATCAGATTCTATATCATCAGCATCTTTCAAAAATTTTCTGCAAATATTGATGAATGATAGAATTAGATCTAAGGTAAGAAACAAAATTCAATTATATATCCACATATACTGATATACAGCTAGCCTTGTTTTTTCTGTGAAAGCTGTGCTCCTCAACTTCAATTTGGGAATAATAAGGCATCATAGAAATATCCAACTTCAATTTGGGAATAATAAGGCATCATAGAAATATCGCACTCGCGATCTTCTTTTCATTCCCTATTTCAAGCTGTGTTTCAATTTATAAATACACGTAACATATATTTAACTAAAACCTGATTAGTGAATGCTTAGGGTAAATATTAAATATACATTGCGTGTATTTTTAGATTGAAACAGAGAATGTAACAAAAGATCCATTGGAGATATATTGTCATTCCATTTTTTGCAAATTTGAATGAAACTAAACAACTACAACAAATTGAAAATTTGCAGAGTAAACTGTCATAAACAAAATTTGAAGAACATTCATTGTGCTTACCTGATGAATGAAGGCCTAAGTTTGTATGCAATTTTGCCAGTTAAAATTCCCAATTGTTTCATCATCTTAAAAATTTGTTCACCCTCTACATAACTACTTCCAAATGCAGTCCTTGAGATGATTTCAGCAGTCAGCAACATGAACTCTTCACTAACATCAATTTCCTTGCCATCATAATTTCTCCACCTTTTCATCATCATGTCAATACTTTCAACCATTGATGGAGTCATATCCTACCAAAAGGCACACTAATCAAATATTGGAAGAAGAATGGAAATAGACCTAAGAATTATTCCTTGGACTACTATAACAAGGAAAATATACCTCAAGGATAAAAAAAGAACCCACAAGCCACTAACAACATCTGAATATTTCTATCATAAAAAATGAAAAATTCTCAAGATCGAGCACAAAAATACAAGGAACAGAAAAATACATTGATTCTTTTCCCTTGTGGCACTTCTTTATTTAGTTTATTATTGGGTGCTTATTATTCTGCCATACAAATTGTTGATGGACAAAAATTTGTTGATCTTACTTACTCTTAAGGTTTCACCATGAAAGGCTTGATTGGCCAGCCTTCTCAACTTCAACCATTTTTCACCTTCTGATTGCCCAAGTCCACCTCCTACTATCTTTTTCAAGTATTTACTCAATTTTGCTATGGTAAAATACTGCTCTTTATCATTCAATATTTCCTTTATAAGATCTAGATCTGTGACAACCAATTCTGCCCCAGCACCGCGACGCCACCGGAGAAAAATTTTCCCTAATCCATAAAATAACATTAGTTTATAAACGAAAAATAAGAGAAATTGTAAACATTTATTGAAAAGGGTTGGCCATCTTTAATTTGGTGAACATTTTAGTGTGACAAATTCTTAATTTTACTATCCAAATACTTGAGAAATGATCATAACATTTTACCTTAAATATCTCATTATAAGCAAAAGTTAGCCCAAAAAAGATGAGAATCTTACCATATTTATTCAGCCAAGAACAAATGTGAGGCTGAATTATTGGGCATATATCATGTGAAAAATGCATGCTATCCTCTTTGTTCTTCTTGGGCATTTCTCTGGGGCTGCCATGAAAGAAACTACGAGGAGGGCCTTTGATACCTTGTGATTCCAACATTCTTTGAACTTGCATCGGCGTCCACCATACTTTGTGAAGGAATTTGATTGAAACAAAGAGGATGTACAGCAAAGGCAAGCCAAAGAAGTAAAAGTTCCAGGATTCCATAGAGATAAACCAGAAAAATTATTTCCCTGAAGATTGACGAGAAGGGCAGTGTTAAAATTTCTTCAGAAGAGTCAAAAGGGTAAAAAAAACGAAGAAAGGATTGCTTTTCCAATGAAATACTAGTAGACAAAAACTTTGTGATGATTCTTACACAAAACCATTATTTAAATCATCCACTAATGAGAACCAATATTTTTATATATTAAATGTGAGACAGCAGAAGAGAAAACAAATGATTTACTTGCACATCAATCAAGAGCAAACGTTCGAATAATCCATTTAAAGAGTAATAAAAGAGAATTTGTTGCTCCAACAAACTTTCTTGCTGACATATTTTGTTTTGATTTAAATTACACATATATAATGCTGATCCTGATTCGAAATTGAAATCCCAATAACAAGATGCCATCAACTATCATTATCATACACTGTCACCTGTTATTACTAATTTACACGCAATCTTATGCTTTCTTTGCGACTAACTTCCACTATTTTAATTAAGAGAAGAGGTCAACTGTACTTGGGCTTGGCAAAGATATTTTGCTTTTCTTTCACAAAAGAGAAAAAGAAATTAAAATTCTCTTTTACTCTTCAGGATTATCTCTTTGAGTATATATGATGTTCTATATGTTGTCAAGAGATAAAATACTTTGAAATGTTTTCCCTACTCCATGTTGTAAGTTCACCATTTCCTACTAACTTCAAGGATGTTGTAGAGAAAATATTCAAAAGCCTACCTATTTCATGTATATGTGTATATCTTTCACTCTATATTTTCAGAAGATTTGCGCCTTAAAGGGGCATTCCCGAATGTAGGATATTTTTTAAATAGTTTGCTACAGTTGTGAAAATTATAAACTGATTTCCAACAATAATAGGTAAATTTGCATTTGTGAAATGCAAACTTACCTTATCTTAAAAAAAATTAAAGATTTTGCATTTGGCATTTCACAAATGTGAATATACCTTTAAAAAAATAAAATAAAAATAAAGAGTTTGGATTTATGAAATGTGAACTCTAGAGAGTTATTTGCTTCTGTTTTTTTTTTTAAAAGTTACATAGTTTGCACAAATTACGAATTTACTTTAAAACAAAATTACAGTATTTGCATATTGTGAAATGCGAACTCTAATCAATGCAAAGTTATACATTTTTTTGTAAAAAAAATTTATAGAGTATGTATTCTCTCATATGTGCAAAATCACTTCTAATGTTTTCGCTCGGTCCAATGTTTAATTTTTTAAAATTATAGAATTGTGTATTATATAAAAATCATTATTTCTTTCTCTTTTTTTCACATATTACACACTGTACGTATTTTTGCACATACTACACTCATTTATAAGAGCGAACTCATTAAATAATATTTTGTTAATTATTATAAAAAAATTTATCTATTTTTTATTAAATATGAAATAATTTGTTAAAATTATAGAATAAAATAAAATTTGAACAAAATTTGAGTTTGACTTTCAATTTTTGTTGCACGCACCAATATTCACGTTTTTTTTAATTATAAAGTTTGCATATTATACATAAACCCTCTTTCCCTTTTTTTCACACATTTACACACGAAACATATATTATATTGCACATATTAATTTTCTGACATTATACACTTTTTTTATACTATACATATATTTTACATATATTACACATATTCACACATATTGCATATATTTTTATATAATATAAATATTTTATACATACTACATATATTTACATATATTACATACTACACATACTTTATACATAGTAAACATATTTTCACACATTACACACATTTGCACATACTACACATATTTTATATGTACTATAATTTTTCACACACTCTACATATTTTGCACATACTATACACATTTTCACACATTATATATATATTACAGATTGAGGAATATTACACATATATAAACATACTACAAATACAATAAATATTTATACATATTATACACATTATCACACATCACATACAATACAAACATTTTATACATTATATACATTTATAAACATTACACATATATTTACGCACTTTACACATTTATATAGGTGACACATATTTTACATTATTCATTTTATACATATTAAGCACATTTTGACATATTAAACTTATTTAATACATTTTATGTGCATTTTTATGCACTACATACATTTTAGATATTTCTAAGTATTATACTTTATACATTTAATGTTAATGACATAGGAATAATTTAATAATTTTATATAATTATCAAAAGATTTCATTAACCCAATTGCAAATCATACCATAGTTAAGTTACTTCTAATTCTAAATATTTCTCTATACTTGCTCACCTAAATTTATTATTTCTTTTTTAAATTGAAGCGCTAATACAAAATTGCTCAATCCTCTTTCAATTGGAGATAATCCATAAATTTAGTAATATAAATTATCCCATCACATGTATAAATGACTTTTCGAAGCGTATGATAAGAAAAAAAAAAGTATGCTCAATGTAATTGCGAAAGAAAATGATAATTTAAAATGCAATATTGTTTGAATTAAGCATTACGAATTAAGTTAGAATCATCCAAGAATAAGAATGGTGAAAGACTTTGGTCTTTATTACTATAAGGATACATATTAATTCTATAATTAAAAAATACTGAAAGTAATAAATTTATAAGTGTCAATCACAAAATTTCTTAAAAATTTCGACAGAGTTTCCCCGATTTATGGATGAAAGCTCCTTGCCAAAACCATAATAACAAGCCAAAACTTCAATAACAAGTCAAAACCACAAGAACAAGTCAAAATATCATATTTATCATCAATTCAAACGATATAATATAATATTAACAAATAAGACTATAATATATATATATATATATATATATATTAGAGTCAGAGTTATGATTTTTTATGTGCGATAATACTGTTAGTGCAGGTCTATAAGGCCAGATCTGAACTATATGTATATTTTTCAGTAAGTGCCAATATCTAGATCAGGCAGTGAGGATTGTGTAAGACCTGATTAGTAAGATATTGAGGTTCTTGGAGAAATCCAAGACGAAAAATTTACATAATTAAGTAAAAGATCTGATCTGATAAATCTATAACTAACTTTATTATCACCTATAAAAGATCTTAATTATTCTCCATGTATCCCGACGGTTTCTGATCCATAGGGAAAGGGAACAATACAACTTATTGATTTAAAACGATATTTCTGCAGTTTTAAAGCTTATTTTCTTATAAAATTATCGTCTTTTTATTTATCTTTTTATGGCTGCATTTTTAGATCGTCTTCATTTAGATCCTCTTCATCTAGTTCATCATCTACAAACAATGGCTTCAAAGAAGTAGTAAACTTGCAAGACATAAATCAATCTATTGACAATTGAAAAACTCCAAAACATTCTAATAAGAAAATATACCATGATCCTAAGTGGAACTTTATTTTAGACTATACCATCAGAACATTTGAACAAACGATTGCTCTAAACTCATATCAACAAGAAATAAAATTACTTTCAAAAAAGACAATTGAAAGACATAGACAAAAATACAATTATCTTCATTTTGGACTTGTACAAGTTGCAGCTAAACCATTAACTAGAGAATGATTAGATACTTCTTTGCTTCTCTGTCTTAGAGATTGCCGATTTTTAAACTTTAATGATTCTTTACGTGGTATGGTAGAAACTAATCTTTGCGGAGGACCAGTTTATTTTGATTGCTTTCCCAACTTTACTGTGTTTCTTCAAGACAGGAATATTCTAGATACACTAACATTGAATGTTAAAACTGCAAATTATAATACAAAGACAGGCTCTCTTCCAGACGCTATTATGTACAAGATCCAATATAAAACCATGACTTCAGCTTTCAGTTCTGGAGCTCTCAAAACCATGAAAAAGGGGGGAACAATCTTATTTCAAACAGATCTAGCCAGATTCAGAATCTCTGTCCCAAGATCTATCAACTGGAATCAAGTTACTCTTCCAGATGATTGGTTACTATCAAACATTATCCCAACAGCACCAACCCAAAATACAACAATTTCCAATATCAAGCAAATCTCATTCGAAATCGTTCAGATCAAGTTTGACAGAACTCAAAGTTTTAGGCTTCCTCCATTAATGTCAACAAATATTGATATTCCTTCAACATCAAGAAGAAATTCAGTATATTCTATTTCAACAAATCTACGTGATTTAGACTGTCTTCAACAATCCCACAAGCATGATATCATACTCAGATAGAAGCAGCTTCCGAGCAATCATCTGAAGACCAACCAGATCTACCAAGATCCCCAACCTATTCAGCAATGACAGATACTCAGATTCTAGATCTAGGAGAATTAAGAGTCCTTGATGCTGATTATCACATAGACAAACAAAGTTTGAGACAAGAGTTTTATTTAGAAAAAATTTTTCCAGAAGACAATGGTTTTTCAAAAATTTTAAGGATAAGCCAATAAAGCTATTCAACAATTGTTTTATGAATTTTTGGATAGAACAAAACAACACATTCAATTTTTCGATTGGTTCGAAGTCTACGATCATCAGCAAAATATTGATTATCCATTTTTTTAGACAATCTTTACTTCAAAATGGAAAACATAAGATGGAGAGATATAAGTGGAATTTCCTCCGCCCAAACCTATATCTATTACATACAAGCCAGTAGAATTGGCTGCAGTTCCATTCAAATGGAAAAAAGCTCAAGAAGGAGGACATATAGATGCTAAGGATGTTCGGAGCATTTATGAACAGAATAACTATACAAACAAATATCTACAAACCCTTGGAGAATATCTTCTTACACATCCAAAACCACCAACGAATCCAGGTGCCTCATCATCATCGAACCCTTTATTCAAACAATATGAAATACCTATCAAATTCCACAAAGAGCTTCAAACAAGACCTATTGACCTACTGGAAAGACGCATTAAAAAGATTAAGCAATCATTTTTTACACCTATAGCCAAACAAAAATCACCAGAACAAAGATCAGCTTCAGTAAACTAATCAATCTGTGTCCTAGAAAAACAGGATGGCTCCCAAAAGTTAGAAATGGCCAATTTCCAAACCAGTAAAAATGCAATACAAAGCTGGAAACCCCACAAAAGCTTTATTATTCCAGAGAGTCATACCCAGATGTCCTTTTGGAAGAAAAACCAAACACATTGCAAAATGCTTAAAATGCAAACAATATTTATGAATAGAGTGTCAATGGCGTATCAGAATACAACATGATCACAATCTTACAACAGATGACTATGGTGGCAATAGCTTATCGGACATCACATGGATGCACAGATCAGCTAGTTGCTCATATTCTTATCACAGGATTTACTGGCCAGCTCAAAGGATGGTGGGATGACCATCTTTCTGCAGACGACAAAGATACAATTCTAAATGCCATTAAACTTTGTTTTTAGTTGGCTAACCTCTTTTGTGAGGTGGGTCGCCACTCCCGATTTTATTAGATAATGTGGTGGACGATGGATTTACCCTAAAATCGTCCTTATAAAAGAAGATTTCTTGAAGTTGGATCCATTTACATAGCCTAATGGATCCTAGATCAAGAAATTTTAGCACAATATAAATATGGAGTACTTCCTCCATTTACAAATTAAGCATCCAAGTCTACTATCCAAAAAACTCCTATATCACAAGGAGTGACAAAAGGTCCTTTTTTTCGGTAGGATAATAATAGACAAAATATAGCAACTATGAGTTAAGTAAGTGTCTTGAAGCTTCATGATAGTACATCGAGCCTCTTGGGTGCGACATTTCTTCAAAAGCAGTAATCTATTGCTATTAAGAGCAGCAAGCTTCAAGGCAGGGCTGCGCAGCATTGCACTAAGCAAGGTTTCAGCAAGGGATGTAGTTCGGATGTGAATAACTGTCTTTCTGTCAGTTAGCCTCATGGTGGTATCATTGATAAAGCATGTCTTCAATAGCAGCAAGCTAAGGTTTCTCCTCGTCTTGTTGCTCTGATGACCATAACACAACCAGCAGTGCCATACATTCATTTCGGAGTAACCATGTTTCCAATGTACCAGAGAAGTGCAGTGATTTTCCTTCTCAGTTGGCCACATGATGTTATCAGGCATCCAAGACAACAGCCATTTACCACATTGAGTGAGTTCAAACCTTCTAGAGCTTACAAACAACCAGCAGGGTGACACAAGGCCCAAACTTATAGAGATTACAAAACACAAGAAGGACATCACAGAGGCAAGCCAGTTCTAACATCAGCAAATTGGAGCCTAGATACTTCAGGGGGATAAACCAGTCCTAACTTCAGCAGGCTGGGGTCCAGATTTTTACCTGTTGCGGGGAAGGAGTTGATATGGCCTCCTATTAACCTTATGTTGCACAACATATTCACTACCTTGTTTAGAAACCAGCGTGGGGACTTGGTTCCTATCCAGCTTGAGCATTGAGAGTAAGGTAGGCAATATTTTTGGCCCCTGTTTTGAAGCTATGAGTAGGGTTGGTTGGTTTGTTTCTTTGCAGGAGTTGGACAGGCAGGAGACCTGTTTGATCTTCTCTACTAATAACCTGAGCTGCCTGCCTCTCCATGTGCCCATACCTTGAAATAGCTCCTTAGAGTCTGTTTCAAGAACAATATTTTGCACACCTAACTCCCTGCACCTGGCCACATAACTGAGGCCTGCCAGAATTTCTACCTGCAGTCTTAAAAAAGTTAGTAAGAAAAGTAATATAGGAAGTGAGGAAGGGGTAGTACCTCTGTGGTTTCTAGGAATTCCTCCAGATCTCCAAAATTCTCCAACCCTAGCAACAGCAAAATTAATTTTAATGAAAGATGGGTCTGGAGGCCTCCATTTTATGCATTTCAAAATAGTCTTCCTTGTAATGTTCAAGCCTGCTTCCCAGAAAGGATCCCAATCTAGGCTCAGCAGCTGCAATCCTTGAAATGCCATTAAACTTGATAGTACAATTCTGCAGGATGGAGAAGCAATTCCAGATGCTGTAGCAACTTTGATCTTTACTATAGCCAAAACATTCGTTGCAGATCCAGAGATATTCAGGGATAAATCATCTGAATTACTAAACAATCTCAAATGCAGAAACTTATTAGACTTTCGGTGGTATACGAATACATTCCTTACCAGAATCTATTCTATGACATATGGTAATCAAACTTTTTGGAAGGAAAAATTCTTAGATGGACTTCCGAAGTCACTCAGAGATTTAGTAAGAGAAGAACTACGAAATCAATATAATGGCAAAGTCCCATGGGAGGCTATCACATATGGCAAACTTATAAGTTAAACTCAACAAGTAGCTTTGAAGGTATGCAGACAGGATAAGATGCTCGGACAATTGTCAAAGGACAAAGCCCAAAGGAGAAAAGATCTATGCTCATTCTGTGAATAATTTGGCCTTCCCAGTTGTCATTTCCAAACCAAAAGAAGACAACCAACCAAATCTAGAGAATGCAAAAAACCCTCAAAAAACCGAAGTTTCAGAAAGTAACTTCCAATTCCTATCCTCCCGTCTACCTCCAAAAATGAAACCACAAAAACCATTTATTCCAAAACCAAATAACTTGTGTTATAAATGTCATAAGCCAGGACATATTGCCAGATATTGCCAACTCAACGACAGAATTAGGACCTTTGATCTTGATGAACAAACTCTGAACCAATTGACAAATCTTTTAATTGAAAATAGTGATTCAGATTCATTAGTAGGGGATAATGAGTATATCAATGGCATCAAAACTGATGAAAATCTGTCATCCTCATCGGAAGACAATCAGACAGGTAAACAGGAAGAAATTAAATCTAAATCAATGTTCTTACCAAAGAACAAGACTTGCTTCTTGATATTATTAAAGACCTCCCTAATCAAGAAACCAAACAGTTTTACCTTAGCAAGATCAAAGAAACCCTTAATAAACCTTCTACCTTATCAAATCCTTTAGCAAAAGATCCTAGACTATTAAACACTTATAATCTTACAAATATCCTCAACAGATTTCCAACAAAATCTGCTAAACTAGTTACTATCCAAGATTTACAAATAGAAATAGCCTTACTAAAAGAAGATATTAGGGTTTTAAAGCAAGGCAAGAGCTAGACAACTTAGTCCTTCAAAACTTGGCCAGTTTAGACTCTCCCAAACGATTTCCAAATGATCTTCCAGAAATTCCAAATCACAGACACACATGGATGATTCAGAATTTCTCAATCAATTATCTAGAATCTCTTAAAATAAGTATTTGGTGAAAATCAGGCTTGAAGTTAATAGCAGCTTTGTGGTAGAAACTGAAGCCTTATTTGATACTAGTGCTGATCTCAGTTGTATCACTGAAGGACTTATCCCAACCAAATTCTTTGAAAAAACAAAAGAATGAGTCAAAGGAGCAAATGGGTCCAAATTGAATATTCGGTTTAAGCTATCTGATGTCAAGGTAAAATTCTCTTCTCTATCTATACCAAAAATATTTCTTCTAGCCAAAGACCTCATCAATAATGTTATATTGGGAACAACCTTTATTTCTAAACTCGTTCCTTACCTTACCACTGAGGAAGGGATAATCCCTAAATAATATGGCCAACAAGCTATCCTACCCTTCTCCAGAAAGCCAGTATACAAAATACTGAATCTCCTATCTCTAAAAAAAGCCAAATAAATTTCCTTAAAGAGGAAATTTCTTTCAAAATAATTGAAGAACAACTTCAAAAATCCACTATCCAATAAAAGATCCAAATTGTCCAGAAAAGAATACAGGATTAGGTCTGTCTGTGCTGAAGTCCCAAATGCATTCTGGAGCCAAAAACAACATACAGTCTATTTATCTTATGAACAAGACTTCTTAGAAAGAAATATTCCAACCAAGGCAAGGCCAATCCAAATGAATCAAGAGCTTCTTGAACATTGCAAAACTGAGATTAATGATCTACTGCAAAATGGAATCATTAGTCCAAGCAAATATCCTTGGAGTTGCCTAGCTTTCTATGTCAATAAACAATTAGAAATTGAACAAGGAGCACCCAGGTTGGTGATTAATTACAAAATATTAAATTCTGCACTCAGATGGATCAGATATCCCATTCCAAACAAGGACTTATTACAGAGATTATATGCGGCAAAGATCTTTTCCAAATTTGATTTGAAATCAAAATTCTGGCAAAGACAGATTCATCCATCAGACAGATATAAAATGACATTCACTGTTCCTTTTGGATATTATGAGTCGAATGTTATACTCTTCATATTGAAATTACACCATCGGAGTTCCAAGGGATCATAAATGATATCTTCAATCCATTCTCAGCATTCATAATCATCTACATTGATGATATCCTTGTATTCTCAATCTCTCTTGACCAACACTTCAAACATATGAACACTTTTCTCCAAATCACCAAACAAAATGGACTCGTCATTTCTAAGAAAAAAAATTAGTATTTTTCAAACCAAAATTAGATTCCTTGGACATCATATCCACCAAGGAACAGTCATACCAATAGAGCGATCAATCCAATTTGCAGATAAATTTCCTGACCAAATTGTAGACAAACAACAACTCTAGAGATTTCTACGGTTCATAAATTATCTTGCTGATTTTATTACTGATCTCAGCAACATTATTAGCCACTTCATGGCCGACTTAAATCTTCCCTACCACCTTGGACAAATACACATATTCATGCTGTCCAATCAATCAAATTCAAAGTAAAATCCATCCCTTGTCTTTCTTTAGCCAATCCAACAACTTTCAAAATAATCAAAACTGATGCTTCAGATATTGGCTTATTTACTCGTTCTACTTCGACTTCTTCCGATAATATTATAAGGCCTAGTACTATTGAAAACATTGGACAAACATTCTGCGGTGGAGAGCTTGAAGGTGGAACAGGTGCTGGTGGTGGTGGTGGTGGTGGTAATAGTATGATTGTAACACAAAGAATTGCTTATAAAGAGATTATAAGAAGACCTTCCAATAATAATATTTTCTCGAGGATGCTTCAGATCTCTCTGAATGCAAAAAACGCATACCCGGAAGTACTTTTCAGTTGAACTGTGTCACCAACCCAATCACCGTCCGTAAACCCAAAAAGTTCAACTGGATCACAAGATGAATAAAGAATTCCATCTCCTTGAGTACCTTTAATGTACCTCAAAATTCTCTTTGCTGCCTACAAATGTGACTATCGCGGATTTTCCATAAACCTACTAATCAAACCAAAACTAAAAGTAATGTCCGGTCTTGTAGAAGTCAAATATCTCAAACTTCTAACTATACTTTTAAAGTATGTCGGATTTACAGTTTCACCTGTTCCTTCTTTTGTTAACTTTAAATTTTCCTCGCGCTAGGAGTCAATATTGGTTTAGCTCCATCCATTTTGAATTTTTTCAAGATATCTCCTGTATATTTTTTCTGAGAAATATGCAGGAGACCCAAATCAGTCATCTCAAACTGTTTAATCATGGCCTCCCTGAATTCAGCAATCATCTCCTGATTGTTGCTTGTAAAAATCAAATCATCTACATACAAGTAAATCAAAAGAACATCACATTGACTAGATGATTTCACATATAAAGTATGCTCATATGGACATCTTTGAAAATCATGATCCAAATCAGTCATCTCAAACTGTTTAATCATGGCCTCCCTGAATTCAGCAATCATCTCCTGATTGTTGCTTGTAAAAATCAAATCATCTACATACAAGTAAATCAAAAGAACATCACATTGACTAGATGATTTCACATATAAAGTATGCTCATATGGACATCTTTGAAAATCATGATCCACAAAGAAAGAATCAATGCGTGTATACCACGCCCTTGGAGATTGTTTTAAGCCATATAAAGCTCTTTTCAACTTGTAAACCTTATCTTCTCGACCTTTTCTTGCAAAACCTACAAGTTGCTCAACATATAGATCTTCTTCAAGAATGCCATTCAAAAATGCAGACTTAACATTCATTTGATAAATCCTCCAATTATTTTGTGCAGTTAAAGAAATTATCAAACGAACAATATCAAGTTTAGCAACAGGAACAAATACCTCAAAATAGTCAATTCCAGGTTTTTGCTTGTAACCTTTAGCAACAAGTCTCGCCTTGTATCTATCCACTTCTCCATAAGGTTTATATTTTGTTTTGTAAACCCACTTCACTCTAATTGCTTTTTTCTCACTTAGAAGATTTGTAAGCTCCCAAGTATCATTATTCTCAATGGCATGAATTTCTTCACCCATTGCTTTTATCCAACAATCTTCTCTAGCAGCATCCTTAAAATCAACTGGGTCACAATCTGCAAATAAGTCAAAATTCACAACATCTTCATCAGATAAATCATCATTAGTATTATCACCCAACACATAATCTTGCAATCGAGTTGATAATTGTCGTTGTCGTTGTGGTCGACTAGACTGTGCAGGAGTTATTTGCACACTTGAAGATGAAGGATCACGATGTGGTTGTTCAGCTTGCATTGTCTGCTATCTATTTTCTTCCTCCTCAATTAATAAAGGTACTGGTGGTTGACCAACTGATGTTGTTGATTCTTTAGAAGACCAATCCCATGCTCATTGTTTATCAAAAGTAACATCTTTGCTCACAATTATCTTTCTTGTATCTGGATTAAACAACCTATAGCCTTTTGTTTGTAGACTATAGCCAACAAAGATGCACTTCTCTGCCTTATCATCTAATTTATTTCTCAAGGCATCTGGAACATGAAAATATGCAAGACAACCAAATATTCTTAAGTGACTAATATTTGGTTTCTTACCTGACCAAACCTCGTATGCAGTAATCCGACAATTACATCTCGTACCACACCTGTTCAAAATATAAACAGCATTAGAAACTGCTTCAGCCCAAAATTCCTTGGGCATAGTTTTTGCCAACATCATGGATCTCACCAAATCCATCACAATTCTGTTTTTCCTTTCTGCCACCCCATTTTGTTGAGGAGTGTATCTGGCTGTCATCTGATGTTTAATACCATGATTCGTCAAGAATTCATCACATATAGTGTATTCTGTACCTCTATCATTTCTCAAGGTCTTAATGTAGTATCCGCTCTGTTTTTCTACATATACCTTGAATTTCTTGAAAACATCACAAACATCAGATTTATTCTTCAAAAAATAAACCTTTCCTGCTAAAATTATCAATAAATGTGATAAAATACTTACTACCACCATAAGAAGGTACCTCAACGGAGCACAAGTCTGAATGAACCAGCTCCAACCGATGATTAGCTCTCTAAGCCTTGCCTTTTTGAAAAGAGTGTCTATGCTTCTTTCCCTTGATACAAGACTCACATTGTCTAGGAGAAAAATTAATAGAAGGCAGTCCCAAAACCATATTTTTCTTGGAAAGAAAATCCAAACCACCAAAATTAAAATGGCCAAATCTCATGTGCCACAACCATGCATTATTAGATACAGAGGAACTAAAGCAAGATGAATCACTATAATGAAGAGATATAGGGAACAGTCTACTCTGGTTCATATTCACTTTTGCAATTAATCCCAATCGTGCATCACTGATCATACAAGTTCCATGTTTAAAATTCAAATCATACCCCTTTTCAAATAACTGTCCAAGACTTAACAGATTATGATAAAGACTGGGCACAAAAAACACATCACCAATAAAACTTCTTGACCAATTTTTCAAAGTAATGGGTATATTTCCTTTTCTAAGAACAGACACAACTGTATTATTTCCAAATTTAACTGTACTTTTAAACGATTCATCCAAATTAGAAAATAACTTCTTTTTTCCACACATGTGATTACTACAACCAGAATCCAAATACCAATTATCATTCTTTGTTTGTTTACATTTAGCAGTAGAAAATAAAACAGCCTCTTGTTTATTCTCATTCCCATTAGTTTCATCAATTTGGACATGCACTTCAGATTTTGCACTCCAACAATCCTTGTTATTATGGCCAAATTTTCCACAATTATAACATTGAATTTTACTCTTATGGGAATTATTAGACTGTTAAAAATTAAAACCATTATTTTCTCTTTGCTGAAAGAATTAGTTACCTCTACCGTGACCTCGGTAATTATTTCTACCGCGTCCTCTTCCTCTGGAATTCTGGCCATGAGCATTTGTCGCAGCAACATTGGAGTTATTCATTAATTTATCTGTCTGGGCCTGCAATGCCTTCTCCGTAGTCTCCTTATCCACAGAATCATTCAACTTTCCATTAATTCGCTGTTCATGTGTAATTAATGAACCTTGCAATTCTTCAATTGTCATTGTGGACAAATCTTTGGTTTCTTGCGTTATAGCCACAACATAGTCAAATTTTATAGGCAGTGTGTTGAGAACTTTCTCAACAAAAACGTCATCTTTCAAAATATGCCCATTCAATTCCATCTCGTCTCTGACCAGCGACAAATGAGAGAAGTAGTCCTCAATGGATTCTGTCTTTTCCATTGTGCAAAGCTCAAATTTTCGTTTCAACACTATTAAATTACTCTGTTGAACTTTGTCAACACCTTTGTATGTCTTTTCTAAAATATCCAAAACCTTCTTTGCAATTTTTGCTGTTGAGATTTTCAGATAAACCGATTGATCAATGGATTGATGAATTTGAGACAACTCCATTTTTTCTTGCCTCTTTCTACCCACAGTAGCCTCTTCAGGTAATTCGTTTTCAACATATTGGAGCAAATAAAAAATTTCCAAATGGGTTTCCATCTGACCTTTCCAAATATTATAATTTTGTTTTCCCGTAAATTTGGGAACAACACAAATTATATTTGTTGTTGCCATGACTACCAAAATAACCAAGCTTTGATACCAATTTGTAAGACCGATTTAATCCAAAACCCACAACAATAATACTCAAACCCAATCAATGAAAAAATTGATAAGAAAGACCCCAAAATCAACTAACCCGTATGGATTAAATATGAAGAAAAACAATGCAATTGTTTAACTTTGTAAGGACACGCAAAACAAGAAACTAAACTTGGAGTCAGCACTAATAATTTATTAAGATAATAGTATAAACACGAAGGATTGTCGTCCATTTTCACGTGCCTATGCTGCGATCACGTGCCTGATTCAAAGCAAAATACCCCATTTTTTAAAACGACGTCGTTCTGCCGTAGGGTTTCATCTCTATCTTTCTTTGTTCGTTGTTGCCGCTCGCCCTCATTTTTCCTCTGGCTGATGCGCTCTCTCTCCTCCTCCTCCTTCTCCTTCTTCTTCTGCTTCCTTTCAGATTTAAGATAATAGTATAAGCACGAAGGATTGTCGTCCATTTTCAAGTGCCTATGCTGGGATCACGTGCCTGATTCAAAGCAAAATACCCCATTTTTTAAAACGACGTCGTTCTGCCGTAGGGTTTCATCTCTATCTTTCTTTGTTCGTTGTTGCCGCTCGCCCTCATTTTTCCTCTGGCTGCTGTGCTCTCTCTCCTCCTCCTCCTCCTTCTTCTTCTTCTTCCTTTCAGATTAATTTTTGCGCCTCTGGGTTTATTTACGGTTTTTCTTCCCTCTTTCTCTATTTTCCCGAGCCGTTTCTTTCTCTTTTTGTTTTCTCTCCAAATTTTTCTAGCATCTCTTTCTTTTTCTGTTGTTTTTTTTTGGTTCATTTTGGATCTTTTTTCCTGAGGTAAGTTGATTTGTATATTCAGGAGAAGTAGATGTACATGTAATGGTTCTGTTGTCAAAGATGGTCATACCCGTAACCATTTTTATTTTTTTGGTAGGTACTTCAACAGCGGCACAGGGTACACACATCCATTTTCCAGCTCCACAATGACCCATTATTACTCTTACATTCAACCTCTGATGATGATGATGATGGTGATCATACTGAATCATTCCAAAGCGAAAGTCCTGGCAGAAAAGTATGGTTAGAGTCCAACAAGATTTGGCAAATTGCGGCTCCCTCCATCTTCTGCCCCCTTGCTATGTTACCACTCACTGTCATCGCTCAATCCTTTGCTGGTCACCTCGGCAACACCAACCTCGCCGCCATCTCCATTGCCACCACCGTCATTATCTCCATCACCTTCGGCTTCTTGGTGAGTTCCTCTCCCCCAACAAAAAGTTTTCAGCTTTTTTACTTTTTTTATTATTTGATTGCAAACCCATCACCTTGTCTTTCTTTATTCGTCTTTGCCGTCGCCCTCATTTTTTCTCTAAGCGGCTACTGCACTCTCTCCCCCTTCTCCTTCTCCTTCGCCTTCTCCTTCTCCTTCTTCTTCTCCTTCTTCTTCCTTTCAGATTAATTTTCGCGTCTCTTGGCTTATTTAAACGGGGAACTAATCAACAATTGAGGCCTATTTGAAGTCAAAGGTTGAGTCTTCAGCCTACAAGGACAGGTATGTTGCAAAGTTACTCGAGATTTGGAGGCTTGTTTCTGGCTGGCTATTAATTTCATTTATGGATTCACCTGTGTTTCTGTACTTTGATAATTTTTTGTGCCAATTTGCTGTAGTGGTCATGTGGAAGTAGCCATTAAGAGTTACAGGCAAGCATTGATGCTACGTCTAGATTTCCCAGAAGCAACATGTAATCTTCTTTACACGTTGCAGGTATGTCTGCAATGTAGCATATATTAAAATTTGTCCTTTTTGCCCTCTTTACTCTTATATGCTATCTATGATCGAACATTACAAAACAATAAAAGGTTTTCATGAATAGTTTGAAGATGTGGAAATTAATAACTGTAAAAGTTTTGATTTTTTAAGTTGCTTTGGCTGTGATTTTCATCTATGGGAACCCATAGGTGCGTGTTCTGTTGTTCATATCTTAAATGTAACTGCTATTCATATTGTGTGATGGCAGTGTGTTTGCGATTGGGATAATCGGGAGAGGGCTTTTATTGAAGTTGAAGGCATACTTCGAAGACAGATTAAGGTTTCATGAAAGCTTTTTTTCTCTGAATATTGCTCCCAGATGTTAGTGGTCAGTATCAGGTGGTTAATTTGATTATTTTTCATTTTAGATGTCAGTTATCCCAAGTGTGCAGCCGTTCCATTCAATAGCTTACCCCCTTGACCCAATGCTTGCTCTGCAGATCAGGTGAGGATTTACCTGTGTTTTCCATGTACATTAGTGAAAAGTTTGGGTCTCAAATGGCTGGCTTCGTCTTTTTTTTTTGCAGTCGGAAATATGCTGCACATTGTTCCATGGTTGCTGCTCGTTATTCACTTCCTCCTTTTAAGCATCCTGCTCCATTACCTGTAAAGGGTGGGGGTAGAGTTGGCCGGTTAAGGGTTGGGTACGTCTCTTAGCAGAGTAACTTCTTGTCAAGACATAACTCTCTCCCTTTCTCTCTCACAATGGGTACAAGAATGAATTTTGCAGGTATGTGACCAGTGATTTTGGCAACCATCCCTTGTCACACCTTATGGGTTCAGTGTTTGGTATGCACAACAGAGAGAATGTTGAGGTTTGAGAACTGAGATTTCGATTCTTCGGTATATAGTTTTCTCCTAAATGTGAATGTTGTTTCTTCCCATTTGTTTATTTGCATAGAAGGGAACTAAGATATTATGTTTCCAGGTCTTCTGCTATGCTTTAAGTCCTAATGACTGAACAGAATGGAGGTTGCTAATCCAGTTAGAAGCATTTTAAGGATGTATCTTCCTTGTCCTCTGATACGATTGCCAGGATGATTAATGATGACCAAATACAACCTTAATGGATATACTAAGGTGCATTGGTTCTTTTATCTTCTCCCCTATCTCATCATTAAGTCTTTCATATGTTTACAGACATCTATGTCAACTGATAATTATTCCTTGGGTGCTTTCTAAGATGTCTCAATCTTGATGTTTAAGCATGCTAATTGTGCTCCCTTTCTTTAAATCCTCTCTCTCTCTCTCTCTCACACACACACACACGCTCTTTGTCTTTTGACTTGTTGAATCTTCAAATCTTTTAACTCGTCTGGTTAAACCACTATTATAGGGAGCCCAGAATGAAATATTTGCCATGCAACCTGCGCCCATCCAAGTCTCATACATGGAATTTCATGGGACAACAGGAGCAAGCTATATACATTATCTGGTCACATACGAGGTATTATTCTTATTTCATCTGTTGTTACTTCTATACATCTGAATTTCAACTTAACTGGTTTTTCTTCATCTTTCTGCAGTTTGTTTCACCTATTCGTTATTCACACATTTACTCTGAGAATCTTGTCCATCTGCCTCATTGCTATTTTGTAAATGATTATAAGCAGGTAAACTTGCGATCTCGTATCTGTTTCTCCTAGATTTTTATTATGCGCTTCTGCCATTTTTTTCTCGCCTCCCTAGGCGAAGGAATGATGTGGGGTTTTTTGGCTCTCATATATGACGTTTCTCTTTGTCTATAGAAAAAACTTGATGTTCTAGATTCAAATTCTCAACCCAAAAGGTCAGATTTTGGCCTGCCAGAGGACAAATTCATATTTGCTTGTTTTAACCAGCTTTACAAGATGGACCCTGAAATTTTTACCACCTGGTATGTTCTTTTTAATGGTGATTAGTATTTGCCACTTAATGGTAAAAGTGCTTGTTCTAATATGGAGTTGTGCAGGTGCAACATTCTGAAACGTGTACCAAATAGTGCTCTCTGGCTTCTAAGGTTTCCAGCTGCATGCGAGATGAGGCTCCGTGCATGTATGTATTATCTTGAGATTGAGGTCTATAAAGCCTGGATAACTCTCTATCATTTCTTTTTATGATGTGTGATTTTTATTTTGATTCGTAGCTCTGGTTTACAGATAGGAATCATCTAATTAGATTCATCTGTGTATTGTTTAGATGCTGCTGCACAGGGTGTGCAACCAGACCAAATTATTTTCACAGATGTTGCTATGAAACAGGAACATATTAGACGCAGTGCTTTGGTGGACCTTTTCCTCGACACGTATGTGCCCCGTTACCTGTTTCCTGTGACATAAATTTTATGTGGATTTCTACTTTCAAGTATAGTCATTTTTGCTTTGTGCTGTTTTGTTTAGGCCATTGTGCAATGCCCACACAACTGGGACTGATGTTCTTTGGGCTGGCTTGCCTATAGTATCTCTCGCCGTTGAGAAAATGGCTTTAGACGCAGTGCTTTGGCGGACCTTTTCCTCGACACGTATGTGCCCCGTTACCTGTTTCCTGTGACATCAAATTTTATGTGGATTTCTACTTTCAAGTATAGTCATTTTTGCTTTGTGCTGTTTTGTTTAGGCCATTGTGCAATGCCAAACTGGGACTGATGTTCTTTGGGCTGGATTGCCTATAGTAACTCTCGCCCTTGAGAAAATGGCTACTAGAGTTGCTGGATCATTGTGTTTGGCTACTGGTGTTGGGAAGGAAATGATTGTCAACAGGTTAGTGTCCTAAGACTTCTGATAATATTTGTAAGGTTCTTTGGTTACATCTCCAGATGTATCCAATGTTTTATTACTTAACTATTCAATGCACTTGAGGGATGTGTTTAATTATGTTTCCCTGAATCTTGGTGTTGCTTACTTTGAATTAACGATGAAAAGGAAATAAATTATAGTAAATGAGTGCATAATTCTCAATCATGATTAATTGTAAATCTGGGATTTTGGAAAATGGGTTGGAAGCTTTTTAACTTTAATTACAGTATTTACATGAGAGATTTTCTTTGTTTTCAGCTGTATTCTGGTATTTTTCAAACATTTAAGTTAGTTCTGGATAAAGAAAGATTTTTTACTTCTTTCTGATGAAAGACTTAATTTAAGTTTGGTCTGACTTCATTTCCTCATTAGTCTAGACGCTCTTCTTCTAAGCTTTTGTTTGATGATTTTGCTGAATATGTTCCCCTCTTGCTTCTTAGGTTGTGGTCCTTATTAATCAGAGCATTACCATATACGCACTTGCATCTTGATGATGGTGCAGAATAGAACTATGGTTTATATCATGGTAGAAGAATAGGATTGGTTCCGTAGAGATCATATATTGCCCTTGAAATGTCTTTTAGTGGACAAGATCTAATGTCTTGATATAAAATTTCCCTGCTGGATATTGAAAGCTTAACTGTTTCGAGTTACAAAAAATCAAGGATTGACAGTTGCCATTTCACTAGGCTCTTAATTACCGCTTTCTTTAATCTGCATTTTTTTTAAAGAACCCAAATAATATTATTAATAAATAATGTTCTGAAATCTTAAATTTGTATCCCAAATTTAATGCAGAAAAGTTTGCCATTCTCATTTTGGTTCTGGTTTGGTGTGTTCTGTGACAATCCCCCATCATATCCCTTTTACCTCTCTATTCTCAAAGCACAATCCCTTCTTCTTCATCTCTTCTTCTTCCTATCATTTCCCTCTGGCATATTATGATAAGGGAATTTACCCTCTTTTATTCATTCAAATACTATATTTCTCGATAGCAAGTAAGCATTATTAGTATTGGTTTTGGCTTTTGCTTGGTCATTTTCTGTTTTTGGTAAATTTTGTTTGAATTATTAGATGCTTCTTGCATGTACATTTCTTATGCCTTCAATTCATGCTATATTATAGATTCATTAAAAAATTGTCATAAAAGGTTGAATCCTCAACCTAAAAGGGCATCAAGGTCTCCACTCTCCATTCTCCATCATCCATCAACAACTTCATACCTCATTCTCTTACAAAATCTAGCTGGTTAAGAATTGTGATTTTCAAATCCCAACTTATTTGTCGTGTTATATTATTGTTAGAATAATGATAGGAGGTATCGAATTTTTCTATTATTAATCATTATTATAGACAAATAATTATGTTGCTTGTAAATAATATGTTTTCTTATAAGTAGTCCGTCTCAAAATTGAAAAAATTATAAGAATTGTGTTAGGTTGTCTTTAAACTTCGTCACTCTAATAATATGGATTATATAAGCGATCGAAAATGGTGGGATAAAAAATGATAAGTAGTATGTCCCGAAATCGAAAAAATGATATGGATTATATTAGCCATCCTAACAATGGTAGATAAAAAATGAGTTGTCGCTATAGACTAATGAATATGAGAATATTCTCTATTATTATTATTATTGATTATTGATTGCATTCACAAATGCTAAGTCTTATGTAGAGATTGTATGCGGTTGTAAGAATAAACAAAGTTTAATACTACACAAGTTAATGTCTCAAAATTTTTGTCATTTCAGAAAAGTCACTGCATTTTTTAACATCTTATCCAACATCATTTCTTGCTCCATCACCATCACCGTGCTCTTATCTCATGTTTATTTAAGTTAAACTTTGAATGCAAGATTAGGTGGGCAAAATAACAAACAAAAACATTACAATCAAGATAGTATTCGTGGAGGGATTTTTATTTTTTTCCTTTCAAATTATAACTTTAATGTCACTGTCATTGGAGAAAAAATTCAAATAAATTTACCATTTTTGTTGTTTTTTAATAATTTGGTGGCAGGGACAGAGTTTTACTTGGTACGAGGCCTAGACACAGAATCATATCGTGGTGGACAAGTAATTAATAATTAAGGTGGGAAAGAGTAGTTTGTAGCGTTATAAAAAGGGAGGGGGGAGAGGATTAATAAAATGGATACACCAAGCACACCAGCCTTAGAAAAAACTCCAACAAAATCAAGAATGGATCATTTGTTGGGTCTTCTCAGAATTCGAGTCAAAAGGGGTGTCAATCTCGCTGTTCGTGATGTTCGTACCAGTGATCCCTATGTTGTTGTCAAGATGGGTAAACAGGTCAGTCCGTCCTTTCACCGTTCTTCAATCATGATTATATCTTTTTTTACATTTTTTTCCTTATTTTCTTGGTTAATTGTTTGTTTTCTGGGATTGACTTACATTTGCATGATTGGTTCTTGTTCAAACAACCCCTGTTTGTGAATCTGTGATTGACTTGTTGCCCAGATTCTGTCATCATCTCTTAGCTTTTTTTTAATTCAAATTTAGAATGAAATGAAAGGGTGATTTGACTGAGCTTTTCATTCCTTAGTTGATGGTAGAGCCTTTTGAAGTTTTAATTGGAGTTCACTAGCTAGATTTGTGTTTAATTATCCTTCTTTATTCCAAGAAATGATCTTTTTGTACCTTTGAAAAGAAAGGTGATATAATTATTTCATATAATATCACTCAAGAGCCAAATCCTTGTTTATCAATGAGAGCAGGAATCATGGTCTCATTTGAATAACTCATCAACTAATTAACACAAGTTTTGCTTAGCATTGGGTGGCAATCCAATTCCAGTTGGATTTGTTGGAATCAGGGGTGTATTGTCATTATAATCAGCCCAATTCCAGTTGGATTTAAGGAAAGCATTTGTCAACGGAAGGAAATTTGGTTTTCTATGGAAACAATTGACTATGAATAACATTAGAGCAACAAAGATGATGATAATATGCATGAGGAGGGGTACTATTTCTCCTTATCTGGAAGGCAACTGCTAATGTAACTGCTGGAAATTGGGAGTATCTTTCAATCATGGTTTGACTATCATGTTTGTGGAAGTGTTTCTCATTCTCCTTAGATTTGCATTATTTATGTTGATCATGAAGGATTCAATTCATTAATGTTTTGGAGAAAGTGTGTGCTAAGATGACAAGAACAATAAAGAAACTGCAGAAAAACAGGATCTAATATTCTAATGTGATGCCCAGAGGACACATGAATATGAAAGTTTACTTGCAAGTGTATAGCTGGTTTGCTATTTCTAAAGAAATTTGAATATAACTCATGTGTACTTCTGCCACTCAGTGCTTCTTATGACAGATTTTAGTGTTTACGGGTAAGCAAACCTCTTGGGCATCAAAAGTGCTTTTGTTTGAAGGATTGCTAGACTTGACTTTTCATGACAAAAGACTGTTCCATGTGCAGTGATATTCATGAAAAATATTTTTATTGCAGGTATACAAGTTACCAATGTAATAAATTAACTGCTTCAGGATATCAAATTGATGATCGACAATTCAAACAGTATAATTCATGATACTCAATAACTAGATAATTCAGATGTTATTTGCATTAACTGCAAAAGAATAGACATCTTTTGAAGTTCATCTTTTTATAATCGGATTTCCAAGTCCATTTTCCTTAACAAAATTTATGAGTATCAATCTGTTTTTTTTTATGGCATACTTCTCAAAATAATAATGTAGTTGAGTTGTTTTAAATGTTTCTGATTCATTAATCTTGGTGTTATACAGAATATAACAAGTGCAGCCATGAAGTCATGTTAGGCACTGCTCTCGCTTGTTTTCTCCCCCAGCATGGCCCCAAGGCCCCTTCGCCTCACCTCTAGACGACCTCCACCGAAATGGATTTTTATCATACTGTTGATACTTGTGCCTGTCAGCATTATTGGGATCTTTCATCATGGCCAGAAGGTCTCCTATTTTTTTCGCCCACTTTAGGACCATCCTCCGCAGCCATTTGAGAAACTGCCGCATTACTATGCAGAGAATGTTTCCATGGGCCAACTATGCCAGCTTCATGGTTGGTCCTTGCGCTCAGAACCACGCCGAGTATTTGACGGCATAATATTCAGCAATGAGCTGGACATTCTTGAAATTAGGTGGCGCGAACTCCTTCCTTACATCACTAAGTTTGTAATCTTGGAGGCAAACACCACCTTCACTGGCATCCCAAACTGATATGATTCTCTCAGATTCTGGATGGCATTGTAGCTTTTGCTTCAGAAATCTGCAAGAGTTTGTATTCAAAATGGCTGCCTATAGTCATGCAGACCGTGTGTGTTAGGTACAAAGATTTTCTAAAACATTCTAAAATCCAAGAGCTTATCTGTCAGGGAGACGATCTATTTGACATGCTTCCGGAGGAATACACTTTTAAGGAGCTGATCAAGAAGATGGGATCAATACCTCGGTCAGCATCCGCAGTTCATCTTCTAGCTTACTTAGTGGAGAATGCAGAAAGATTCAAATTCCTTCTACTCGGAGGTTGTATCCGCTGACCAGGATGAATGGTTTCTCCTCAAGGAAAATACATACAGTTTTCTGACAATCCCATATCCTTTTTGTATCATGTAGGAATTGTGGGCTTCCACCCCCACACCCCTCGCCCCCTCCCCCCCTAGGTAGGTCGGCTCTCATTTCTTGGCATCAAATGCCTGATCTACTTGAAATTCTGATGTTAGCATTTTCAGTTTCTTAGCTTTCTTGTGGGGTTTTTTTTCTTTCATTTCTAAGTTTAAATAGCAGCTGTTGGAAGATACTCATTCATCTTAGCATTTGACAAAATGGTATAGGTGCATGTACTATATTTTCTAATTCTGCGGTTGTAGAAAGTTATGAAGATCAATTTTGGTTCTTTGTACTTTGAATGGAGAGTGACAATGTAATTTTGGTATGGAATGCAATAGAAATCAAATTCATTATCAATCTCATACTTATCATCGCATCGTTCGGTCCCTTCCAACTTCCAACGTTGTTATGCAGAATCAGACTATTGACATTTTTTGGTTGATATTTCTTTTTCTGAATGATTTGCACAAGACTTCTTTCGTTTTATTTTATTTTAT
Organism: Ophiorrhiza pumila; assembly: GCA_016586305.1. Classification (NCBI taxonomy): domain Eukaryota; kingdom Viridiplantae; phylum Streptophyta; class Magnoliopsida; order Gentianales; family Rubiaceae; genus Ophiorrhiza; species Ophiorrhiza pumila. The sequence continues at coordinate 38,278,585 of BLIW01000009.1, read as the reverse complement.
TTATCTGCCCTTTTCAATTTAATAAAATTTGATTTTCAACGATCTCGGCTTAGAATTTATAAAGACCCTTTTATCTAAAGAAGGTTCTTCAAGTTAACTCATTTATGGTCAATTTATTTTATTTTATTTATCTGCCCTTCTCAATTTAATAAAATTTGATTTTCAACGATCTTGGCTTAGAATTTAGAAAGACCCTTTTTACAGAAAGTTAGTGAAAAAACACTAATTAATATAATTTGAAGATTTATTTTATGTTTTTATTTTGAGAAATGCACGAGGATCATTACAAGAATTGACATACTACACGATTTTATTCATACACTATATATAAAATTGTAATTTTACTAATTTATTAATAAATTATACCTTGTAAATTATAATTTTCTTGACAAACATTAACAATAGCACAATAAATTTTTTCCTTTATATTTTTTACTTCAACTTAATTAATTCACAAACATAAAAGTTTTGCCAAAATAATTTTCACCTTGGCCATATATGTAAATATATATAGTTTTTGTAAATATGTATAGTGTGTGAAATATATATGTAATATGTGTAAATAAATAAAATTCATATAAATATTCAAAGTGTGTGACAATGCATGTAATATGTATTAAAAGACATATTGGTATGTGTTAATAAATATTGTGGTATATGAAATATGTAGTAATTGTGTATATGTAGAATGCAAAATATGCACAACATGTTAAAAATCTATAATATGAAAATAACTATAGGATGAGCAAATGTGTATATATATAAATGTAAATAATGTGTGAAAATATAGGTAGTACATATAAATAGGTGCAATGTGTGAAAATACGTTAAATATGTATAATGTGAGAAAATGTTTGAAGTTTTTATAAATATGTATAGTATGTGAAAATGTGTGTAATATGTGTAGATATATGTATATGAAAAAAATCTATAGTATGTATAAATTATTATAGCGGTTGAAAATATTTGTAGTATGTGTAAATATGTACAATATGTGAAAATGTATAAATTATGTGCAAATATATATAGTGTGTGAAAATGCATGTAGTATGTGTAAATATGTAGTGTACAAAAATATGTGCAGTATGTATAAAAACGTATATTGTGTGAAAATGTATATTATATGTGTAGATATGTGTACATATATAGTGTATGAGAAATATGTGTAATATGTATATATATGTGTAGTGAGTACAATATGTGTATTATGTGTAAACATGTATAGTGCGTGAAAATTTGTGCAGAATGTGTATATGTGTTCATATGCATAGTGTATTAAAATGTATGAATTATGTATAAATATATGTAGCATATGAAAATATGAGAGTATGTGTACAAATATAGTGTTTCAAAAAATGTGTATTATGTGTAAATATTTATATTGTGGAAAATGTGCATCAATGTATAATATGTGAAAATATGTGTAGTATGAATAAATATGCCGAGTTTGTGAAATTATGTGTAGTGTGTATTAATTAATATATGTAGCGTGTAAAAATATATAGTGTGTGAAAATATGTGTAGTATATATAGATATGTATAATGTGTAAAAATGTGTAAAGCACGTGTTAATATGTGTATGAGAAATATGTGTAAAATATGTGGAACTGTGTATATTGTATAAATATATGTGTATTATGAATAAGTGTGTGTACAAGTATGTGTAAATATGTGCACATATGAAATGTTTTAAAATGTAAGAAGAATGTGCAAATATTTAAAGTGTGTGCAAATGTAAATATTATGTGCAATATATGTAGCGTCGAAAATAAGTGAAAAAAAAGTAAAAAAATTATAGTATGATAAATAGTTAATTATGTGCCAATATAAGAAAATATGTTTAGTGTATACATATATGCGTAGTATGTATAAGTGTGTGTATAAGTATGTATAATATGTGTAGTATGTAACACATATACATTGTAATGTGTGCAGATAAAGAAGAATTTCCAAATATTTATAATGTGTGAGAATGTATATAGTATATGTATATACGTAGTGTGCACATTATGTGCAAAATGTGTACAAATCTATAGTGTAAAAATAAGTGTAATATATGCAAATATACGAAAGTGCGTATAGTGTATACATATATATATGTGTATGTATAAGTATGTGTGTACAAGTATTGGCAACCATGTATGTTATGAAAATGTTTAAATATGTATAGACATGTATAGCGAGTGAAGTTATAGGTAATTAAGTTTGTAAAAATATTAACTGTAAATGTTAGTACATGTATTGTGCAACAAATATTATATTACATAAATCTATTATACTGAATTAAAATTATAACAGAAAATAACATATAATTACAGCGCGCTGGCGCGCTGATTGCCACCTAGTTTATGAATCAATGCCGAATGGCTTTTACGAACTACAGCTGACAAAAAAAATTTTTCTAAAAGGCGTCGGCCTTTTTCTCTAATTTTTTCTTCTACAAAATAACTTAACCTACCAATATCTTTATAGGCTAGAAACTAACTAAAACTAACAAGGATTTGACCAATAATTCTTTTACAATTCTGTTTCCTAGAAACAATAACAATAACTTAAAACACCAATCTAAATAGGATTTAGTTTAATCCTACACATGGAGAAAGTACGGTCAGAAGCCTATTAAAGGCTCTCCCTATCCAAGGTAAGTTCTTAGTATAAATGGAAAAAAAGAAAAAAAATTTCTGTTCGGTGTCATCTGTATCATTAGTCAATGTATTTGTATAGTTTTCCTGACGCATTTCTTGGCCACCCAAATCTTTGTTTTATCAATTGATAGTTACATTTGCCCAAACAAAATGCCGAACTTGGGACGACATGGAGCTTCTCTGACTTCAAGAAGCATCTTTATAGCACATTTGCAAACATAATTTTTTTTTCTTTTTCTTATTTAGGGTTAGTATCTATAACTAAATTTTACATTGGACATGGAATATTTTGAAAAAAAAGCATGGAATCTTATGCTGTTAATTATATTATGTAGAAGTTCAGTTTCTAGTAAGACAAAAAAAAAAAACTTGTAGGAAAGTAGATTTACTATAAATAGATATTTAAAGTTGGGTATGATACAAAATAATTCAACACAAAAGGAAATCTCATATTAAAAAAATCAGTTTTTCTTAAGATTGAGAATGTTATTCAGGATGATTTAGCGTATTAACGCTAAATCTTAATTCGAGGCTTAATTCTTTGTGTGAGTTTATAGGATCAATACGCACCTTATTGACGGTTAAACATTAATTAAGTATTTCTGCTAACTCACACAAGGTATGTTTTTGTATAAATTATCAATTTGATCTTTGTGAAAATCAATTCTTATATATATTTTTCAGCTTCATATTTGGTATGTTGATTTCCTCACATTATAAACATGTTTGGATTCCGGAAAAGAAGAATGAAGGTTTAATAGTTGTGCCTTTGAAATAATTTATACTTTTGCTGTTTTTAAGATTTATTTCATAACCGAATTAACCAACTTAATTTTCAGACAAATACAAAAAACCAATCTTCAGTACACTAAACGAATTCTTCAGTTACAAAACAAATAAACAAAATAAATCAATAAATTAGTTCTTTTATGGTTTGAAAAATTGTTATCTAAAATCGGGACTGAATCTGATCAATTGTCTTTCCATCAACTTTGAAGGCTTTCGCAAGAATGTCACTAGAAATAGCCGGTTGTGATCCAAAAACAGCATTTGCAATGGTGATAACTCCTGGATTTTGGCTGCTGAGAGCTGCAATGGCAATGGCATTCTTGTAACCAACATTGCGCTGGAAATGTATGAGACCTTCTGGAAACACAAATACATCTCCCTTCTGCAAGACTTTTGTGAATAGTCGATTTTCAGGATTAATGGATGTGACAAAACCAACCTGTAGAGTTCCTTCAATGACGGTTAAAATTTCTGTAGCTGAGGATGAGTATGGGGAGGATTAATACCCCATGGTGCATAGTCAATTCGAACCATTGATATTCCAAGAGTGTTAAGTCCAGGGATTTGAGAAACAGCTACAGGAGTCACCCGGGATCCAACTGCATTTGATGTGTTTCCAGCTAAATGGAGTCCGCTAAAGAAAAAATCATTCGCGTCAACGAGTTTTGGATCCTTACAAACGAAGCCATTCACCGTCACTGCAATCATCATGAAGATTGAACAGATGCAATAAGATACAGCGTAAAAATTGGAAACAAAAAGATCGAAAATGGCAATTTTTGCATGCCATGGTAAAATATTTGTGGTTTAAATTTTCAGAAAAGATCTTTCAGACTTCCAGAGACATTTTGCTTCGTTTTTTAATCCAGTTCAAGGAAACAAAGATAAACACGAACATTAATCCAAAGCGAGAAGTAATCAGAATATGAATGGAATGGAGAATGTAAATTCTAGTTAGAAAAATAGTACGAAGGATTATCGTACCTGGGCTGTTTGAATTCGAGACACAGAAATCTTGAAGAGGACTTGGATCAGATGCTAAGGCAACTGAACAAAGTATGAACAAAGTGCATATTAGTGCAGGAAAGTAAGAAGCCATGAATTCGATTCTTGATTATTTGTTATGAAGAAAATTTGTAGTTTTAAGACAGCAAGAGACAATTTCTTAAAGGGATGATGATTGTGGTTTTGAGTTGCAAAATTAGCTCCATTTTGTGCTGTTTTTATAGATCAAAATGGTTGAAAAAGTCGACGCCAATGCCGTCCCAGCATTGGAGCAAACAGGGCATAGTCTCTACGTTTCATGTCAAACCGTGTTGAAATGGACATGGCATTGGCATCCGAACATTAATTGTTTAACAAATAAATAAACATTTGGGCAAAGGCTGAAACAAGTGAAATGATACGTTTTTTTTTTAAGTGAAATGATACTTTATTATGTAAAAAATCATCCTTAATTTCTTTCATTTTTTTTGGTATTTAATATTGTTCTGATTAATTAATTTCATTTCTGATTTAGAAATTCATGAATAATGTTTCAAAAGTTGACCAAAAACTATTTGTACTACGTCAAACTGAAATCACCCTACTGATTTTCCCGAATGTTTTTGAAACATTCCATCAATATTTTACTGTATGAACAATTGAGGGAGAATGAAAGATATTTGACGACCAAGCTATACATAATTAAGCCCCAAGTACAATTTATAGAGGCCGGTTCAACAAATATTTGGAGGAAAACAGTTTCTATTTTCTACTGCTATTTTCATAGAGGAGATTTTTGCCTCCTATACTAACAAACTAAAATAAAATTTCTTCAATTGCATCGACGATATGAGCTTGCGAGATAAAATTTGACTCAGGGCAGTTGCAGAACCACAAAAACATTTTAGGGACGGACTTAAAAATAAATTTTTCTGTGCAATTAAATAATTATATTTAACAATTAAATGTTTAAATTTACCATTATAAAAATAATAAAAATATATAAATACACACAACTACACATTGGTTGACACTTGATGAAATATTAATTTTTGTCGTGTTCATGCGATGAAGAGACTATTGATTGATACTAGATGAAATATTATGATAGCAAATTGAAGTCCAAACCAAAGCCGCGAGGGTCATTGGAGCGAATCAAGAGGTGCTTAAGAAGGATGAAACGAGTTTGGAAGTTAAAAAGGAAGAAAGGAGAGAATTTGGACATGGGCAGCAAAAGAGCCATCCACGTCGCGACGTGGAGATTCTCCGACGTCGCGACGTCCACACACGTCGCAACGTCCAGCAGCGATAGGTTTTTATTTTAGGTTTTGTTCACCGACATCGCTTCCCACATTGCGACGTGCAGAAAAATTTGGTGTTATTTTAATTTATATTTTTTGGTAATTTAGGATTTAAGTTAATTAATGTTTCCTTTTATAGAATAATTCGTCTAGGGTTAATGTTAGGCATATAAATAGGTGCTTTCTTTCAGTTGTAATAGTTAGAGAAGAATTTTGAGAAATAAAAACACATAGTTGTTTTTTTTACGCGAGTTGTTTTCCTGAAGGGGGAATTCCAATTTGCATTGTGGGTTTTAGTTTCTGATAAGGGGATTAAATCTTACGCGACTGTCTCGTTGTTTGTTGGTGAGGAGCCATCAAATAATTGTGCATACTGTCATCCTACAGAGATAGGTTGATTCGACAAATCAAATTGATTTACAAAAAGATCGAAGACGCTATTCCGCATCATGTGGTATCAGAGCTCAAGGGATTTTCAAAATCAGGTTTATCAGTTTTTCCTAAAATTGAAACCCGAAATTATTGTTATACGCAGCCGTTCATGATTTGTTAATTGTGTATTGGTTACAACAATTATATCTTTATTATTGTTTAATTGGTACTGTGAGAAATTGATCCGGTTGAAAATTTGTGATTGATTGTTTGGATTGTTTATTTTGGATATTTGTGGGTAATTGTTGTTGTAGTAATTGTCGTGTATATTCAGTTGAAATTTTGGTTAAGTATCAATATGAGTAAATAGGCAGAAGGTACTAGTGTTAACCAAAATTTAGAAGGTATACTGGCTACTATGAGTGAACAATTACGACAGCTATCAGTTGAAAATCAACAGTTTAAGCAACGGTTTGACCAGTTGGAGTCGGGATCTAGAACAGGTACTCCACGGAAAATACCACCTAAAATCCTTGGTTTGATGGTTTGGAGGAGGATGGGACTGACTTGGACGATAGTGATCGCCGGCGGGTGCGAAATGGTGGTATTACTAAGAAAGAGGGTAAGATACGTGTTCCCCTATTTTCGGGTAAGGCGAGTCCGGAATTGCTTTTGGACTGGGTTCGAAAGGTGAACAAAATCTTTGAATTTTATAATTATTCTGAGGAAACTAAAATTAGTTTGGCGGTTATGGAATTCACTGGGTATGCTAGCACTTGGTGGGAAGATGTGCTTATTCAATGTGATCTACTGGGAGAACGACCAATCCGTACTTGGGATGAAGTAAAGACATTAATGCGGACCCGTTTTGTTCCAACTCATTATTTTCGAGATTTGTGGTTGAAGCTACAAAATTTAACTCAAGGAGATAAGACCGTTCAGGAGTACTACTAGAAGATGCAAATTATCATGAGTCGAGCACGAGTTCATGAGGAAAAGATGGTGACAATTGCGCAATTTGTCAGTGGTTTGAATCAAGATATTGCTAAATATGTTGCTTTATATCAATATACTGATTTGGAGGACTAGCTTCACAAGGCCAAAGAAGTGGAACGACAGCTTGATATAGAGAAGCAAAGTGGGTTTGATGGTACTCGATCGTGGAAGTCTATTTTCAAAGGAACAACACCAGGATCATCTAGTCAAGAAGTCAAGAGTAAACCCGATAATGTGACTTCAAAGGCTAAACCGGTTCAGTGCTTCAAGTGTCATGGTTATGGGCATGTAGCTGCTCAGTATGGTAGTTCTCGAGCTATGCTTATTAGACCTAATGGGGAAGTTATGGAGGTGGAATCTGAATATGATGGGATGCCACAGTTGGAGGGTCCTGAAGAAGAGATAATTCATCCTGAAGATGTGATCGGTAAGGCATTGATGTTAAGGCAAGTTCTAACAGCACAACCTATGGTGGAGGACGAGTACAAGTGCCATCAGTTATTCCACACACGGTGCCTTATCAGTGGTAAACAGTGTAATGTGGTTATTGACAGTGGGAGTTGTACGAATATTGCAAGCTCGTTGCTTGTTGAAAGATTGGGGTTAACTACGGTTGCTCATCCTCATCCTCATCCTTACAAACTTCATTGGGTTAATGAGAAAACTGCGGAGGAGGTTACTAGGCAAGTCAAACTAGACTTCGCAATTGGGGCGTATCAGGACCAAGTATTTTGTGATGTGGTGCCAATGTCAGCGGGACATGTGCTTCTTAGAAGGCCATGGATGTTTGATCGGGATGTTGTGCATCGTGGACGTGACAATACCTATGCATTTAAATGGCAAGGTCACAAGTTTTTGTTGACAGCGTTAAATCCGTTTGAAGTATATAAAAACCAGCGAAAAATATTAAATGATTTGCAGTCGTTGGAAGTTGGCGATGGGGATCCCAAGGGCATTTGTGCAATGGTAATGCATTCTAGAGTTGGTGTTGAGAATTTTCGGCATGCTGGATCATATTTGAGGTCAAATCCTTTCGACCAGGGAAGGAATGATAGCAAATTGAAGTCCAAACCAAAGCCTCGAGGGTCATTGGAGCGAAACAAGGGGTGCTTAAGAAGGATGGAACGAGTTTGGAGGCCAAAAAGGAAGAAATGAGCGAATTTGGACGTGGGCAGCAAAAGAGCCATCCACGTCGCAAGGTTGAGATTCTCCGACGTCGCGACGTGTGTCGTCGCATGTCGCGACGTCCAGCAGCGATAGGTTTTTTATTTTAGGTTTTGTTTCCCGACATTGTGACGTCAGGCTTCCCATGTCGCGACGTGCGAAAAAATTTGGCGTTATTTTAATTTCTATTTTTAGTAATTTAGGATTTAAGTTAATTAATGTTTCCTTTTATAGAATAATTCGTCTAGGGTTAATGTTAGGCCTATAAATAGGTGCTTTCTTTCAGTTGTAATAGTTAGAGAAGAATTTTGAGAAATAAAAACACGTAGTTGTTTTTTTTACGTGAGTTGTTTTCCTGAGGAGGGAATTCCAATTTGCATTGTGGGTTTTAGTTTCTGAGGATGGGATTAAATCTTACATGACTGTCTCGTTGTTTGTTAGTGAGGAGCCATCAAATAATTGTGCATACTGTCATCCTGCAGAGATAGGTTGATTCGACAAATCAAATTGATTTACGAAAAGATTGAAGACGCTGTTCCGCATCATATTAGTTTTCATTGTGCTCATGCGATTGAAAGAACGTACTTGTATTTTACGTGTCTGCATCTTTTGAAAACGCTGCACGATTAATTTAAAAGTGAAAATAAATTTATGTAATTTAATCACAATTCACAACTAATTTAGAATTAAAATCAATTGAATAAATTAGAGTTGTCTAAACTAGAATACCCTAATTAAAATTTAAAATCCCTAATTTCACATATAAATGATTAATCTAAATTTATATTATTATTATTTCTAAAATCATTAATTGAATTTTTAAAATCTCTAATGTTAGTTGGTATCCAAAATTCCTAATTAAATTTCTAAAACTCCAATAAAAAAATCACATTTAAAATTTTTAATTTTCCTATTTGAATTCATATAATCTTTGCTTTAATTTTTAAAATTTCTAATGTAAATTTACACTGAAAATCCCTAATTTTATGATTTAAAAAGGATGATTTGTTAAGATCACTCTGATCTTTTAATTAAGAAAGAAGTAAGTGAGTAATTTAGCAAGAAAAGATGATGTTAGAAAGAGAAAGATTAAGGCGGTTGAAGAGCAAAGAGAATTTTATTAAACCTGTCCTAACTGTCGAGCTAACTAATCCCATTTAACAAATTATACAACCAATCAAAACTAGCCATGTGTCAAGAATAATTGTTTATGTACTTTTTTTTGGTTGTTTTGATATATCATTAATTTCATCTGTTCCATTGCTTTCTATTTCTCTTCCATTAATCATGCCTAATTGTTTCTATTGTTATCATTATTACTATTATTACTTTATTATGAAATCTAAATAGCAACGGTTAAAAAATGTTTACAGTTTCATCTTTTCTTTTCCTCTGCTAGTCCGCAATCTCTTCCTCTTCGCTCAACTTAAAATCATCAAGGAAGTATCTTTCATTAATTACCCAGTTGTGTCCCCGCAGACTCTTTGGTTTGGCTTCCTACGTAATTCTTTGGCTTCAATACGTAGGATTGCATCTTCACTCTTTGTCAATATTTGACAAGATTCTTATTCTATATATATGCTGGTGATCATTCGCACATTCGAGAGAAATTGATCTGATTCTTCCTCGTGAAACCTTTTCATTTTCTAATCTATTGTTAGTTTTTTCATGTTTAAATAATTAATCAACCTTCCAAATACTATGATTTCAGACTGGCAAGTGATGAGGGTTGAATTTTACTACAAGTATAATACCTCAGAAATAGACTTCCAATATAACAAGTATTCTTCAGGTCATAGAAGTCCAACTCCTTCTCAGATCATATTCCTATTCCATATGTGAAAAGAGCTACAATTCTATTACAACTCTTACATTACAGAAAACCCTTCTTCAAGGTATGTTGTTAGAGTTTCATTAAAACTCTAATTCAGGTATGTATTCTATAAATACAACCCCTCCCCCACAAAGGAAGGGGATTCGATTCAAGTATTCTCAATTGCTTATCGATATTTGCTTAAGGCTCGTTAATGACTTAGGCATCGGAGTTTACTCCCTGGGACTAATCCCGGGGACTTTTGCAGGTCTTCGGAACGTACGGAGTGTTCAGACGACCAGACGATCCCGAAGACGACGTGAGTTTTCTGAGTCTCATCAATTGGCGCCCACCGTGGGGCAAAAAGCAACATGCCTACTACTCGTTTGCAGACGTCAAGACGTGAAAATCAACCACCTCCTCCTAATCCTGATCAGCAGGCGGAGAACAATCCTCCCATAAGAGAGAACCCTACGAGTTCGCCCACCGAAACTCCTCTTCAGGACGGACAAGGTTCTGGTCGTCAGAATCAAGAAGGAAGTTCAATTCCTATCGTCAATTTGGATTCACCCGATGTGCTCAAATTTCTGCTTGATAATGGACAGCGAATTCAAGCTATGATAGCAAGTCATGCTCCAGATAATAATCTAGTTGAACAACAAGCTCGTGATGCAAGACAGCGAGATCTGGAACAAGCAATTCGTGAGAGTTATTTAAATCGCGAACGGAATCTTCGACAAGAGATACAGAAAGAACATGAGCTCAGATTGTGAGCTGAAGAGCGTGTTAACAGGAATAACCGAGATCATATTTCAGTTTCATCTCGCCGAAGAGACTCACGATCTCCAAATAGAAACGAAAGACGTACACATTATCGTCAGCATACGAGGGCAGAAGATCATGTCGATGATAATATATACGTGAGGAACGACCAACAAAGGAATCAAGATTTGCGGTTCGGAGATATAGGTTAGTCCGACCTACCGCATAACCTGCAACGACGTGACGATGATGATCTGGGGGTAAATTCACCTTTTGTAACCGGTGTGGATAACTATCCTCTTCCGCATAAGTTTAAAATGCCAACTTTGTTGTATTATAATGGGGAAGGAGACCCGGCAGAACATGTGCATCACTATGTGCAAAGCATGAGAATTTACAATTACGCAGACCAGATATTGTGCAAGTGTTTTGGTATAACTATGATGGGAACTGCCCGATTGTGGTATGATAATCTCCCACCCAGGTCATTCAAAAAATTTAGTGAAATGAAGACAGCTTTTACAAGCAGATTCATACAAAGACAAAAATTTGTGAAGACAAGCGTTGAATTACTCAATGTAAAGCAGGGAGATTCTGAATCATTGACTCAGTACATTGATAGATTTATAAACGAAAGCTTAGAAATCGGGCACAGGTCGGAAGAGGTAGTCATTGGAGCTTTCACCAATGGTTTACGACCAGGAAGATTATACAAAGATTTTGTCATAGATCCTCCTGCTAATACTGAAGAGATGATGAAACGAGCTCGTAAATTTGCAAAAGGTGAAGACGCAGATAAGAAAAAATGAGACAATAACAGACCTGAAAAGAAGAAAGAAGACAAGAGCAAGACATCTGGTAACGGAAATCGTAAACAAAAGTTTGATAAATTTGACAAAGTGCACAACAACTCGACCACAGTTGGTGAGGATAGAAATTACACTTTGTTGAATAAACGACAAACCGATGTGCTAGCAATTTTGGAAAATAGAGGAAGTGTAAGATATCCTCAAAAAATGACAGCTCCCGACAACAAAAGAAGTAAGAAGTCCTTTTGTAAGTTTCACAATCAGCATGGTCATGACACTGAGCATTGTAAAGACCTCAGGAAGTATATAGAAGAACTGATTCAGAACGGTCATCTAAAGGAGTTTGTCTTGAAAAATCCTTCAAACCGACCCGAAGACAAGAAAGATCCAGATCTTTCCGATGAGAAAAGGAGAAGAGATAATGGTGATGATAGAAATCCTGGAGTGAATAAGAACGTCACAGAAGTAATTCACACCATTATTGGGGGGGCCATATGATGGTGATTCTATGACCTCCAAGAAATCGAAGAACATGGGAATTCCAGAATAGGAACCAGTTCATAAACGGTTCAATCAACAGACACCATCACCTTTTCAGAAGAGGATGCTGTGCCGACCAAATTTCCACACGCCGACGCATTGCTGATCAAAGCAATCATCGCCAATAAGGAAGTTCACAGAATATATGTAGATGATGGCAGTTCGACTGACATTCTCTATTACGAAACTTGCCAAAAAATGGGTATTGACAAGAAACAGTTAAAACCTTGTCATTCACACCTCATCGGCTTTTCAGGAGAAACGTCAATGCCTATTGGCACGATAAACCTGCCAGTGACATTGGGAGAATATCCCAAGAAAAGACTCATATACATTGAGTTCACCGTCCTTAATGTCACGTCTCCATACAACGTTATTCTAGGACGACCTGCCATGGTGCAATTAAAGGCAATCTGGTCTCCATACCATCTGGTCATGAAATTTCCAACTGAAGCAGGAATTGCTACGATCCGAGGTGATCAGAAGTTAGCAAGAGAATGTCACATGATTGCTCTAAAGGGAAGCAAAAAACAACAGATTGTAAATGTGCACTACGTTGAAGAATAAAACCGAGCTAAACCAGTGATGTTGACAGATCAGGTAGAGGCTGTAAACCTGGACGAATCTGTAGCAGAAAAAACTGTTCTTATCGGATCATCATTACCAATGAAGATAAAGAGATCACTGGTAAACCTCTTGTCGGATTTTAAAGATGTTTTTGTTTGGGGCACAGATGATATGAAAGGGGTTTCAACCGACCTGATAGTTCATAAGTTGAATATTGATAAATCAGCTCAAGTTATCAAACAGAAGAAAATGAAGTATGCTCCAGATCGGAATAAGGCCATAATTGAAGAAGTTGACAAACTGTTGAAGGCAAAGATAATAAAAGAGGTATTTTATCCGACCTGGCTTGCTAATCCTGTCATGGTTCCGAAACCAGACGCTTCACTTCGAATGTGTATAGATTATACCGATCTAAACAAGGCTTGCCCAAAGGATTGTTATCCTTTGTCTATAATTGATCAGAAAGTGGATGCGACCTCCGGATTTGAGGTCTTATGTTTCCTAGATGCCTACAAAGGCTATCATCAAATTCAGATGGACGAATACGACACGGAGAAAACAGGCTTCATAACTGAAAAAGGTACGTATTGTTACACCAAAATGCCATTTGATTTGAAAAATGCCGGTGCTACATACCAGCGATTGGTAGACAAGATTTTCTCTGATCAGATCGGACGGAACATGGAGATCTATGTTGACGATATGCTAATTAAAAGCAAAAGAATAGCAACCTTTTTGGATGATGTGAAAGAAACTTTGACAAAGTTACGAGAAACGGGGTTGAAGTTAAATCCGAAGAAGTGTACGTTTGGCGTTGGTTCAGGGAAATTTCTTGGTCACCTGGTTTCACATCAAGGAATTGCAGCTAACCCGGAGAAGATCAAGGCAATTTTGGATATGAAACCTCCGCAAAGTATAAATGACGTCCAGAGGCTCACTGGTCGGTTAGCTGCGTTAAATCGTTTCTTATCTAGATCGGCTGATCGTAGTTTGCCTTTCTTTAAAGTTTTGAGGAAAGCAAAAAATTTTGAATGGGACGAAAATTGCAACAAGGCGTTTGAAAATTTGAAAGCATATCTAACAGACGTGCAAGTATTATCGACCCCTGTTCATGGAGAAATTTTATACCTGTACTTGGCAGCAAGCGATGCAGCAATCAGTGCAGTTCTAGTCAGGAACGATCAGGGGGTGCAGAAACCAGTATACTACACGAGCAGAGCATTGCAAGGTGCCGAATAGCGATATCCGACAATCGAAAAATTGGCATTAGCGCTTGTAAACGCCTCGAGAAGGCTAAAACCATATTTTCAAGCACACAAAATTCATGTCTTAACTGACAAACCATTGAGGCAAGTCTTACAAAAACCTGATTCTTCAGGAAGACTCACGAAGTGGGCAATTGAGTTGGGAGAATATGCAATCAATTTTTCACCTCGAACAGCGGTGAAAGGCCAAGTGCTCGCTGACTTCATAGCAGAAATTTCCATTTCAGAAGAAGATCTTGTGAGAGAAGACGACCTGCGAAACCCTTGCAGAAAAACGAAAGACTTTTGGGTTTTATATGTGGACGATGCATCAAGTGAAGATGGCTCAGGTGCTGGGCTAATATTTACCAACCCTAATGGACAAGATTTCACGTATGTTTTACGCTTCGAATTCTAAGCGACAAACAACGAGGCAGAATATGAAGCGTTAATAACTGGAATGAAGTTGGCTTTTCATATGGGAGTTAAAAAGTTACAGGTTTATAGTGATTCGCAGCTCATAGTAAACCAAGTAACTGGAGGGTATGAGGCCCGAGATCTGAATATGAAAAAATATTTAGATAAAACGGAAGACTTGAAAAAGAATTTTCAAGAGTTCATAATAGAACGAGTACCCCGAGCTCAGAATAAACGAGCGGATGCGCTCAGTAAGTTAGCATCTTCAGCACAGGTTCATCTCACCAAAAGGTTTTGGTCGAGGTTCTGCCAACAAGAAGTATCGAAGAACTACAGGTTCTAGCGATCGAAGATGTGGGGGATACATGGATGACTCCAATTATCAACTTCTTGACAAAAGGTGATTTACCGCAAGACAAACACTCAGCTCAGAGATTGACTATGCGATCAGCCAGGTACACTATCCAAAACGGAGTTTTGTTTAAAAAAGGTTATCTAATGCCTTGGTTGCATTGTATAGGACCTGAGCAAGAAATCCATCTTGGATCGTGTGGAAGTCATGTCGGAGCACGTACACTAGCAAAGAAGGCAATGCAGATGGGATATTACTGGCCTACGATGAGTTCGAATGCACATGATTTCGTGCAAAAATGCCCAAGTGCCAAATCCATGCCGTCATCAGACACATCCCACAAGCTGAGATGGTCACAATTCAAAGTCCATGGCCGTTTGCTCAATGGGGGATCGACATCGCTGGACCTTTTCCTGAAGTTCCTGGACGGCTAAAGCACTTGGTAGTGGCTATCGATTACTTCACAAAATGGGTAGAAGCCGAACCACTTGTGCAAATTTCTGGGAGAAGTATGGTTAAGTTCATTTGGAGGCAGATTGTATGCCGATTTGGAATACCAAACACTATCGTGTCGGATAATGGTACCCAATTCGCTCATGATCCGTTCAAAAGCTGGTGCGAAGAGCTGAATATCAAACAGCATTTCACCTCGGTAGCACATCCACAAGTAAATGGACAAACTGAAGTCACCAATCGAATAATTATTCAAGGTTTGAAGACAAGATTGGGAAGAGCTAAAGGAGATTGGGAAGAGCTAAAGGAGATTGGGTAGAAGAACTGTCAAATATTCTATGGGCTTACAGAACCACCCCAAGAACAGCTACTCGAGAAACACCATTTAGCTTGGTTTATGGTTCTGAAGCTGTAATACCAGCTGAAATTGGGCTCCCAAGTCCAAGGACTATCTACTTCATCTCAGAGGCTAACTCTGAAGAGCTGCAGCTAAGTTTAGATTTATTGGAAGAAAAGCGTGAGATGGCGCACCTTGCAGAAGCTAAGTACAAGGCTGAGATGGCCCGATATTATGTTCGGCGAGTCAGAAAAACTCAGTTTCAACCCAAAGACTTGGTTTTACGCAAGAATGAGACAAGCTGAGTTGAAGGACTCAAAAAGCTTGATCCGAACTGGGAAGGACCTTACAAGGTTGCCCAGGTCGGCAACGCAGGGAGTTACAAGTTGGAGACTCTGAATGGACAAACAGTCCCGAGGATGTGGAACATCACCAATTTGCGAAGATATTATCAGTAGTTTCAAGTTATTCTTCAGTTCATTTTAAACATGATAATGCGTCAATAAGTGTAATTCAGCCTAAAGGCTACACATTAATAAAACAACTCTTTATGAGTTTATTCTTATAACTTGAGTTTGTTAGTCTAATTATGTCGTATTTGCAAAACTCCTCCCTTAAATAGATTCTAAGACATCATTTTATGGATTTTCCGACAAAAATGATAATATCCGGACCAAATACAAATCAATTTGATTCAGTTCAAATTAACGGTTTTCAGGTCGAATTACTGCTTTCCGCCAAAAAAGGAAACATACCGTTCAATTCAGTTCGGGTTAACTGATTGCGATTTCACATCACGATTGATTTTCCACCAAAAAGGAAAACATGTGAATGAAGTCCGATTTAGTTCGGATTATTCAAATATTAAAGTTTGATTCAGTTTGGACTATTCAATTTGATTCTGCTCGAAACAAGTTTGATTCTGTTCGAACGTTGTTACAAAGCAAAAATGTGCGGTTCATATGTTAAGGAGTTAAATCAAGTTTAGTTTGAACAGATTTAGTTCGAATCATTTATCAATAAGCTATAACTCAAAAACAAAATTGAGCTGCACAAACACAAGATATGATTAAACAATTGAAAAATAAAAATGGATATCCAAAAAAGACCAAAAACTGATCAACTGCTGTTCAGGAAATATGTAAATAACCTACAGCTATTACAATATATATGAGCTCGCAGGCTCAGGTCTTAGTCTCTGTATCTTCTTGAGAGGGTTGAGGAATGTATTGCCTGCCATCCACTCGAACAAGCTTTAAGTCGGCAAAGGCTCGATCCAAGGCTTCTAAGGATTTGGCGTTATAACCTTTCTCGGATGTGATGTCCAAGTCAGGAACCTTCTCCTTAAGAGCGACTAGAGCCATGTGATAGCCATAGTTACGAGCTGGAGTGCAGAGCTTAACAAGAGTTTTCTTCCCCTCATCAGATGCCAAGAAGTTTGAAATCAGCTGAGAAGAGCCCTCTCCTTCCAAATATGCCAGTCGGGCTTCCGCTGAGCTAAGCTTAACCTCCGCTGAGGATAACTGAGCAGATAGCTTCTCATTAGAGGCTCTAACGGCATTCAGGTCGTCTTGTAGCAACTCGACCTCTCGCTTCATCTCAACTGTCTTTTCCTTCTCGGCATCTAAAGACGAGGTGAGAGTTTTGATTTGCTCTGCGTTGGTATCCTTTTCAGTTGAAAGTTTATCCAGCCCCTCAGATACACCCTCGCTGCGATCGATAACCTCAGAAGCAAGAACCATGACCTGAAGAATAGTTGGAAATAACAGAGTTAAAAAAAAACACACACACAGGTTTAATACCTGAGCAACGCCAAGGGCGAGACGTTCATGAAGTGTAGAGGTCATCGTCCTCCTCATCGCTTTCCTGTCCCGACGTGGACATGCACGGTAGATGAAATTCGGCGCTGTCTCAACAGTCAGCCTGTCATTAATTGTCATCTGCAGATCAGGACGGAAATTGTTCAGAGAATAAGTGGCTTCGCCTTCTAATTCTCTAAACAATGGAGCAGGGAGATCTTCAAGCAATGATGGACCGATGTCCTCATCTTCAGAAACTTCAGGCTCCGTAATCCGTGGCTTCTTCGAGCCCCCAGCTTCGGGGGTCTTTAGTTTTTCGTTTCAGAAGGACCTCATTTAGGACCTTCAGGGACTTTCCAACCCCATGAAGAGGTTTTTTTCCCTTCCCTTTGGTTGATATGGGAGAAGGTTTGGATTTCTACGTCTCCAAGCTCCCCTTGTCTGTGGGGATTTCAGTGGAGACGTGAGCAGGGGCTTCTGTGGTCTGCGTCTCTTCTGCTGCCACAGGGTCGGGAATATCTTCGAACAGATCTCCAATGCTTTTCACTGAAAAGAGAAGCAGATAAAATATATGTAACGAACAGGGATAACAATTTTAGTAAGGAAAAAAGAGGAGGTCAAAAAAAGTACCCTTCTTCCCATTTTTCTCATAATCCGTGTGGTTGGCAGGGACGATGGCAGGACTCAACTCAGCTTTCACTAATACCCTCTCAGGGAAGAAGTTAGTGTTGAGAATTCGTTTTTCAGTTTTGAGTTTCTCAGAAAGCTCTTTTGGAAGTTTTTTCATAGAAATTGGGTCAGTAATACGACCAGCTTCTTTCCAATACCATTCACACCCTACCGACTTAAGACTAAGAAAGAAAAATTTATCTTTCCAGTCGTGAATGGAACTCGGTTTTCCACTGACAAGCTGTTGTTTTTTAGCTCGCCGGGTAAAATAATACCAACCCGGGTCCTTTCCAGAGGATTTGAGACAAAAGAAATATCTAAAGTATGGAACGGAACATTTGTATTTTAGATGTTTGAAAAACAATTCAAATCCGACCAGAATTCTGATCGCATTTGAGGTAAGTTGAGTCAAGCGGATCATGTAGTCAGCAAGGACATCCTTGATGAACTGAGATAAAGGAAATCTCAGCCCAGACCTGAGTTGCTCTACAAAGATGCTAACGAAGCCCTCAGGAGGTCGACTGGCAACTTCTCCTTCTAAGGGAGCCCTAACTTCAAGAGAAGGGCTTATATAAAAATTTTCGAGTATTTGTGCAAGGGCGGAAGCGTCAGTGGTGAAGTTCAGGGTTTCTAATTTACTGGTAGCAGATTTTATGGTCGGGTCAGATGATTTAAGGTTTTCAGGTTGAGATCGGCTAGATGAAGGCTGATCCTCAGGAAATTCTACCCATAAGGGAATAGCATGAGTAACTAATTTTTCTAGGTCATCTAAAACTTCAGTTTGGTCCTGATTACCGGAATCAACAGCTTTAGAGGCACTTTCCATATCCTCTTTCCCTAAACGAACTAAACTTTTTAGTAGTTTTCAATGTTTTGTCTAGATTGAGATAATTATCAGATGAACTAGAAGAAGAATCAGAATAATCACTGGAAGTGTGTGTGCAAAATCGTGTTCAGATCCTACGTTACTTTCAGAACGAATTTCAGAAGACGAATTAGAATGTTCTGAATTGGACATTTACTTACTTGTTGATAAGAAAGCCGAAGTTTAAGGGAAGGAGGATGAGAGTAGAACGCTTGAGTTTTTCTGAAAATCCGAACTGGAAGATGAAAGCTCTGGATGATCGAAGTAGCAAATGAATTCTGAAACGCCATATTTATACTAAATGGTGTGAGAATATGAAAAGACACGACAGCTGTAATGGGAGAACGTGCCGCCCAAAGCGCCTGTCAGAGAAGTCGTGGATAAAAACGAGAAAACGTGTAGTCTTATTTTTCGGGCACGATATTTGAAGTGATGGACATGTGTGTGGCAGTTCGGTATTATACAGAAGTTGTTCAGATCGGAATGAATAAATGCAATCCGACCTGAGGGGCTATTGATGAGGGTTGAATTTTACTACAAGTATAATACCTCAGAAATAGACTTCCAATATAACAAGTATTCTTCAGGTCATAGAAGTCCAACTCCTTCTCAAATCATATTCCTATTCCATATGTGAAAAGAGCTACAATTCTATTACAACTCTTACATTACAGAAAACCCTTCTTCAGGGTATGTTGTTAGAGTTTCATTAAAACTCTAATTCAGGTATGTATTCTATAAATACAACCCCTCCCTCACAAAGAAAGGGGATTCGATTCAAGTATTCTCAATTGCTTATCGATATTTGCTTAAGGCTCGTTACTGACTTAGGCATCGGAGTTTACTCCCTGGGACCAATTTCGAGGACTTTTGCAGGTCTTCGGAACGGACGGAGTGTTCAGACAACCAGACGATCCAGAAGACGACGTGAGTTTTCTGAGACTCATCAGCAAGATAATGATATTTGTACTTCAATAAGCAATCAGCATCACGCTTGAGAAATAAATAAATAAATATTTGAGTTTTTGTAAATTATACCTTATGTTTCTTAAATAATGATGATCAAATAGCGCAAATATTGTAAGTTATAACCCCGTAAAATTATTGCTCAAATAAGTATTACCATAAAAAAAAATAAAATCAAAGTAGTAAATCGCATATTCTAATTCTGTTATTTGCCTTGAAAATGTAATCTCTTGTTTTCATAGAAATTGAACCTGTTACGTTCATTTAACAAACATCAATATTTCACATAGTAGAAATGATTGGTAAGTTTAAATATTGATTAAATTAGAATAAATTGGCAATATATAAAATGAGAATAAATTAACCTTTTTTTTCAGTCATTTTAATGATTATGTCAATATTCCTTTTAATAAGCTCGCAGGTGTTTGTGTAGCTTGTACCTGTGTATATGTCCATCGATTTAAAGTTTATACTTTATGAACATAAAATTAGGTTATTATTATCATTATTATTAGTTTTTTTGGTTCAAAAACTCAAAATGTATTAAGTTTTGGAGAGTGAATATTGGAAATTTTGTAATCCTTGTAATGAGTGAGTTTCCTCAATTTATAAAAGAGATATTTGAGTAAGAACTATATCAATTTTCAACTGGTCGGAAGTGAATTGAGAACTATTTGCATGTTCATGTTTGGGTAAATAACTTAAATCATCCCTCAACTTGAGTGTTCATTTCGTTTTTGTCTATAATCTTCAAAAAGTTTTATTTTTGTCCCT
Source organism: Ophiorrhiza pumila (assembly GCA_016586305.1). Lineage (NCBI taxonomy): Eukaryota > Viridiplantae > Streptophyta > Magnoliopsida > Gentianales > Rubiaceae > Ophiorrhiza > Ophiorrhiza pumila. The sequence continues at coordinate 38,257,967 of BLIW01000009.1, read as the reverse complement.
CATATTATAATTTGACTTAAAATCATCATTCCTCCATTTTTTTTCACTTAAAATTCAATTTAAATAAATATTTAATACATATGACAAATGAAAATGTATACAAATTGATAGAATTAGACATATGCATGTTAAATGGTAATCGAAATTGAATTTTTTTGATATAAAAAATAAACAAATGACCAATGAAAATTAAAAATGCAATCATGACAGACAAAAATAATACTTTATAAAGATTAGGGACAAAAATAAAATAAATTCCCAAACTAAAAGACAGTTGAAATAATTTACCTTTATGTTTTCAAGGTTTTAGAAAGAAGGTCAACAAAGTGTTTTTTTTTTTAAATATTAATTATTCAAGAATAGTTTCTGTCCCTATAATTTTATGGAGTCAAAACTGTTAAACATGACTTAAGCCCCAATTATATTATAGAATCACTATCATTATTATTCTTTTAAAGATCTTAAACAAGCTAAACAACATAATATAGAAAACAATGATAAAACTGAAAGAAATTTTAGTTTAAAAAAATTGCACTTTGCCCCTACTATTTTTATGAATTCTTGTATGACACACAAAACTTATATTTTGGAACTTTGCTGCACTAATGTTGCCAAATTATGCCAAACTAATCCAATTCCTTGTTTTGTAAACAAAAGAGGGGAAAAAAAAATATGCAACAAGAACAACATACAGGCACACGAATACCAATGGCAATATATTGTGGCATGGTGTCTAATTAAGCAAGTATTTCCCTTTCACTTTTGTAAATAATTTGAACAATTGGATTAATTTCGAAAGAATTAATAAATGTAGGGGTGTGAACTGAAGAGTAGATAAAATAAGTGCACGGAGGCAAATGAGAAGACAACAAAGGTGCTAAATGTAGTTAGTACTTTAAAAAAAAACAACTTTAATATGCTAATTTGAATGGAAGGCCAAAGAAGCCGAATAATGTACAAATATATGATTTAGAGGGTATGGAGGATCACTTGAACTCCATGTTGTGGCATAAGGGCAAACATTTGCACAGGAGAGTGAACATAACTTGGGGAGAGACTGAATGCATATCTTTGCAAAATCATTGAGAGTGTGAGCTTTGCTTCATTGATTGCAAAATTTGAGCCAACACATGTTCTAGGTCCAAGGCTAAAAGGCAAAAATACTGCTGGATTATTCTTAGTTGCTCCAGCAACCCCTTGTGAGAATCTTTCTGGATTGAAAAGATGTGCATCATCACCCCATATTTGAGGGTCATGGTGAACTGCTAAGATTGCAATAGAGACATTAAGATTGGCAGGAAGAATGAACTTCCCTAATTTTGCTCCCTTCTTTGTTGTTCTTCTAGCATAAATTGCTGGAGGATAGAGTCTTAGAGACTCATTGAGGATCATGCTCAGCTGTACAAGAAGTAGAAATTAAAGCAAAATAACATTAGAAAAGAACATTATATAAGCACCTAAATGCAGCCAATTAAGAAGATAGCTAGTCGTGTTTTGACAATGATATAATTGAGTTGTCCTAGCGAATGATTTAACTCTGCATGCTTATAAACAACCTGTCTGTCTATGAATAGCAAGTTTCAAATTTGAAAAAAGGACAAGAATTGTTAAGTTGGCAATCAGCATGAAACTTCGCCACTTTAATGATATTCTATACTAACTCCATCTAAGGCCATAATGTTCCCATGTTTCCTTGCTCTAAGCAGATGGAGTATGAATTGTCTTAAAATAATGCAATTACAATTTATACCATTTTCGCTCTTGAAATCCCTTCTAAATTTGGCCTTATATTGATAGTCAACATAAAAATGTCGCCACTTTAATAATATAGATCATACTAGAAATTGTATATTCTATATAAGGATTTCTTAACTCCATCTAAGGCCTTCATGTTCCTATGTTTCCTTGTTATATCCTATCCTGTTCTTGTATAAATTGTCTTTAAAGAAAATGCAGTAACAAATTATACCGTTTTCATCCTTGAAATCCCTTCTGAATTTGGCTTCTCCTGACCAAATATTTTGGTCACTTCTTGGCGGGCTTTCTCTTGCCAATCAGTGTTGATTGCTAGAAGCAGCACTGTCCATGAAAGCAAAATTGATGTTGTTCCATGTCCAGCACCATAAAATGTCTTGCATTCATCAATGATTTCTTCAATAGATATGTTATCATTCCCACTTGAATCATCATAATGAGCTTTTGAAGTAATCCAAGAAAATCTTCTCCAAAGCTTTGCATTTCTCCATTTTTAATTTTCTTTCTTTTCTTCACAATCTCTATTATGGAATCTTGAATTCCTTTTTCAAGCCTATCAGATTCTATATCATCAGCATCTTTCAAAAATTTTCTGCAAATATTGATGAATGATAGATTAGATCTAAGGTAAGAAACAAAATTCAATTTTATATGCACATATACTGATATACAGCTAGCCTTAACTTGTTTTTTCTGTGAAAGCTGTGCTCCTCAACTTCAATTTGGGAATAATAAGGCATCATAGAAATATCGCACTCGCGATCTTCTTTTTCATTCCCTATTTCAAGCTGTGTTTCAATTTATAAATACAATTCACGTATATTTAACTAAAACCTGATTAGTGAATGCTAAAGGGTAAATATTAAATATACATAGCGTGTATTTTTAGATTGAAACAGAGAATGTAACAGAAGATCCATTGGATATATATTGTCATTCCATTTTTTGCAAATTTGAATGAAACTAAACAAGTACAACAAATTGAAAATTTGCAGAGTAAACTGCCATAAACAAAATTTGAAGAACATTCATTGTGCTTACCTGATGAATGAAGGCCTAAGTTTGTATGCAATTTAGCCAGTTAAAATTCCCAACTGTTTCATCATCTTAAAAATTTGTTCACCCTCTACATAACTACTTCCAAATGCAGTCCTTGAGATGATTTCAGCAGTCAGCAACATGAACTCTTCACTAACATCAATTTCCTTGCCATCATAATTTCTCCACCGTTTCATCATCATGTCAATACTTTCAACCATTGATGGAGTCATATCCTACCAAAAGGCACACTAATCAAATATTGGAAGAAGAATGGAAATAGACCTAAGAATTATTCCTTGGACTACTATAACAATGAAAATATACCTCAAGGATAAAAAAAGAACCCACAAGCCACTAACAACATCTGAATATTTCTATCTTAAAAAATGAAAAATTCTCAAGATCGAGCACAAAAATACAAGGAACAGAAAAATACATTGATTCTTTTCCCTTGTGGCACTTCTTTATTTAGTTTATTATTGGGTTCTTATTATTCTGCCATAAAAATTGTTGATGGACAAAAATTTGTTGATCTTACTTACTCTTAAGCTTTCACCATGAAAGGCTTGATTGGCCAGCCTTCTCAACTTCAACCATTTTTCACCTTCTGATTGCCCAAGTCCGCCTCCTACTATCTTTTTCAAGTATTTACTCAATTTTGCTATGGTCAAATACTGTTCTTTATCATTCAATATTTCCTTTATAAGATCTAGATCTGTGACAACCAATTCTGCTCCAGCACCGCGACGCCACCAGAGAAAAATTTTCCCTAATCCATACAATAACATTAGTTTATAAACAAAAAATAAGAGAAATTGTAACATTCATTGAGAAGTGTTGACCAGCTTTAATTTAGTGAACATTTCAGCGTGACAAATTCTTAATTTTTCCATCCAAATATTTGAGAAATGATCATAACATTTTGCCTTAATATCTCATTATAAGCAAAAGGTAGCCCAAAAAAGATGAGAATCTTACCATATTTATTCATCCAAGAACAAATGTGAGGCTGAATTATTGGGCATATATCATGTGAAAATGAATACTATCCTCTTTGTTCTTCTTGGGCATTTCTCTGGGGCTGCCATGAAAGAAACTACGAGGAGGGCCTTTGATACCCTGTGATTCCAACATTCTTTGAACTTGCATCGGCGTCCACCATACTTTGTGAAGGAATTTGATTGAAACAAAGAGGATGTACAGCAAAGGCAAGCCAAAGAAGTAAAAGTTCCAGGATTCCATAGAGGATGATAAACCAGAAAAATTATTTCCCTGAAGATTGACGAGAAGGGCAATGTTAAAATTTCTTCAAAAGAGTCAAAAGGGCAAAAAAACCGAAGAAATTAAGGATTGTTTTTCCAATGAAATACTAGTAGACAAAAACTTTGTGATGATTCTTACACAAAACCATTATTTAAATCATCCACTAATGAGAACCAATATTTGTATATATTAAATGTGAGACAGCCGAAGAGAAAACAAATGATTTTCTTGCACATCAATCAAGAGAAAACGGTGGAATCATCCATTTAAAGAGTAATAAAAGAGAATTTGTTGCTCCAACAAACTTTCTTGCTGACATATTTTGTTTTTATTTAAATTACACATATATAATGCTGATCCTGATTTGAAATTGAAATCCCAATAACAAGATGCCATCAACTATCATTATCATACACTGTCACCTGTTATTACTAATTTACACGCAATCTTATGCTTTCTTTGCGACTAACTTCCACTATTTTAATTAAAATAAGAGGTACCAAATGAGGTTAGCTCAAATGGTATCACAATTGGGTTTGAACCATGATAACCATGGTTCAAATCCCAATTGGAGCAATCTCCACCTATTTGCGTATTTGTGAGATTCTCTAAATCTCCTCGGGGCACAGGAGCGAGGTTGTGTGGGGTTGGAATTCCTCGGAGGAGCATAGTCAACACTTCGGATGGGGAGGTGTATGACTTGGTGAGTGGTGACTTGTGAGATTCTCTAAATCTCCTCGGGGCACAGGAGCGAGGTTGTGTGAGGTTGGAATTCCTCGGATGAGCATAGTCAACACTTCGGATGGGGAGGTGTATGACTTGGTGAGTGGTGACCAATGACTGAAGACTGGCCCTGGTACCCAACTTGGACTGCTACCATAAGATTAGTATCCATTGCTTGCACGTCCCGGATGTCAATTGTACTTGGGCTTCTGGCAAAGATATTTTGCTTTTGCTTTCACAAAAGAGAAAAAAAAATTATAATTCTCTTTTACTGGTTTGTCGTTTTTGTACCAAATTAATTTACTTACTCTCTAAAAATAATTTATGTATACAGCGAGTAAGGTCGATCCCAAGAGGAACAACTCTATTTTCTAATTCAATCAATTTGTATATAGTAACTACAAGTTATTCAATTATTAAAACTATGAAGTCTAAAATATAATTCACGAAATAATAAAATAACAAAATAATAAAATTCAGAAGTTAATTAATTAAAGGGAGAGATCCGGCAATAAGTAAATCCACACTAATCAATTCTTAATTGTTCATCGACTCAAAGATAACAATCTCTATTTAATCAATTAGTTATAGATTACCGAGAATCGGCTCTGGCATAACCCAATTCTTCCTTAATTATTCGTCAATTGACAAGTATCAGCTTAATCAATTAATTCCTTATTTATAACATAACCCGGCTGGAATTATCCGAACACCAGATTTAATGTTATAAAAGCATTACGTAGTGAAGAACCTAACTTTAACAAATCATATCATGATCAGCATGCAATAACTTGTTAACCAATTATTTCCATCTACCGAGACAGTAGCTTCGCCACTAATTAATCTTACTTATTAAATCCAGTGACTTGACAAGGGATTAATTGTCTCTACCTAATTAGATTAAAGTTGATCAGTCTTTAATTAAATTAGATAATAAACTTTAATTAAGCTCAGAAAACTCTTGAAATCAAATAAGAAAAAGTTAATTCAAATACTTCGGTCTCACAATTTACGCATGATTAGTGATTCATTACTCACAGCCAGACAAGGAACTACTCACAATTCATAATTAAAATAAGACAAGAAATATAATTAAAAAGAAAATTAAATTAAACTGAAAATATCAAACCAGGTTGCCCGTCGTTCGGGCAAACGACGAACTACTGTTTTGCTTCTAAAATCTGGACTGCTGCAATTCTGCAGACCCAGCTGCGTTGAAAACTTCTAAACGTAAAGTAAAGCTGTAAGATATGTCCCCCAACCCTAACTAATCTACTCCCTTATATAGGAGAGAAAATAAAACTTCCTAATCCAACTTAAAGAAAGAATCCTCATGTTTCCAAATTTAAATAAGCCACACGCGGCTATAAAGATAAGTTTCCTAATCTAATTCTTCCACCCATTTGGTAACTGCCCAAAATCCTTGCACTGCTATATTTTTCAATCTTATCTCCACCCATTAAATCTTCTAGAAAGCATGCCAAATCCATCTTTTCCTCTCACCAATCCCGCATCATGGGATCTTTTAAATTCTGCAAGAATAAACACAATTAAGCACAAATTCTTCCTCACAAGGCACATAGAATCATAGATAATAAACTAAATATTTCATGTTTATCAAGATCCCCACACTTGAACTATGATGGTCCCTCAGCATTCAAACAAAAACAAAAATAAACAAACAGACAATCACATAAATAAATAAACCACTTCACTAAATAAACACCAGTCCAGCCAAACTGAAAGAGCTCTTCCAAAAAATTCATGCTCAATTCAAATACAAGCTTATGCACATTCCAATCCTCCAAGTCAAAATACAACAGTCTGAGCAATACTCCAAGATCACTCCAAGCACTCAAAAGATTTATAAAATTAGGTTCAACCACTCAATTAAATCGCACATAGAAGACTTACAACAAACTTGCAAATATGTCACAAAATAACCATAATATCGAAACTAAACAAGAATCAAAAGATCTTTCAATAGGTTGTAATAGGGTTGAGGTTTACAAGGTAAGATTTAAGATGGATAAAAAGGTTAAAAATAAAACTAACGTGTAAGCAACTCAATAAAGAATATCCCCACACTTATATTACACCAAGTCTCAACCTTTGATTTCCAAAACAACTCAAAGTAACTTCAACACATTGATCATTTTTTCCGTACTTTTTCACGTATATATTTTTTTCTCTTTCTTTTTCTTTCTTTCTCTTTCAGCAGATCACTCTTTTTTTCCAATTTATTATTGCTGCTGTTCTCTCTTTTTTCCTTGCCACAGTTTAGGCGAACAACACAAATTCTCAGAATACTGCAGAATTTTCATTCTCTCTTTTTTTTTCTTCTACCCAGTAGTGTTCGGGCAAACCATGGACTTCAACATTTCCCTTCAACAGCACATACTAAAATACTTAACGCATAGAGACTTAAAATATGCAATTTTCTCTTGTTCAATCAAGGGAGAAACAAATCATACTCAAGTTACTTGCACCTTAGGGCCAAAACAAAGCTAAAAAGGTCTTAGGTGAAAATATTTAGTGGTTAAAACTCAAAAAGTGGTGAAATCCTAAGTGACTTTCTCATATTCAAGTTCAATTTCAACACATGATATCCATGCACAACAAAGTGAACTCCATAAGTCAACCTATGCATAATTTTCACTCGTCAAAGATTTAATCATCTAAGCATTAACAAAGTGATTTTTGCGTGCTCAGGCTCAAAATACTCACTTTTAGTGGGCAAATAAAACTCAGAACTGGATTTTTCATACTTGGAATCATTCAAGATCATGCAAAAACCAACACCATAACTAAGCAAGTTTTAATTATATTCAATTTGGCCAGACAATGTTTATAAGAGTGAAATAGTTCAAAACATCCTACAACAATTAACAAACTGAAATAAAAACTAACTGTTTTTGGGAAAAAATTTTAATTTACATTTATTAATATGTTTTTAGATTACCAAAGACAATGCCTAATATATATTGATTGGTACCATTCTATAAGATAGGTACTCATCTTTATGCTTAAGAACAGCCTTAACTATTTCCAAATATAAGCTATTGTCTTAATTCTTTCACTGTTCCAAACTCAAAATTGCATTTATATATATTTATAGGAACATGGAAGGCAGGTGTATTGACATTTCAGCATTAATAGATGCGAGTAAAGGTTGGGTTTCAAAGCTGATCTTAATAGAAAAAACTCCAATTCGCATTGGAAAAGAACGAGGAGCTGCATATCAAAGATTTGTCTTTAATGACAGCCAGGTGTTAATAAATAATTGTATAAAGTTACTATCTTTGAGATTAGACTATTCCAACTTATATAATTGGAAGAATTTTTGTAGAAGAACAGCATACAAGCTATTGCCTACAGTGAAGATGTGCATCAGCTCGATAGAGTTCTACAACTCTACAAGACATTTTACAATGACAATGCAATGATAAGACCAATACTGGGAACGTTTCCACGGTATGCCTTTTCTTGTTATCAACTCGATAGAGTTCTACAACGCTGCCGGATTCTCAGGTGAATGCCACATTGGACTCATCGACCATCGTCACTTAATTTTTCAATTCCAGATTGAAGATGATTTTCACAGGTTCTAGATGAAGAAAATTTGGAATTTTGGAGGATTTCAGGCGAAAATATTCCGTTGGTCGCCTGATTTTGCACCAGACAAAGAGCCCTCTATAACACCTATTTGGGTCAGTCTTCCCCTTTTCCCGATCCATCTGTGCACTAAAGAATCCCTGCTCTCTATCGGAAGGGCAATAGGAACTCCGCTAAAACTGGACATGGCCACGGCATCAGTTGAAAAAGTCCTTCGACCTAGTGACGCAAGGATGTGCGTTGAGGTCGATGTACTCAAGAAGCTGCCTCACCGGATTTGGATAGGATCTGATAAGAAGGGAAAATTGCAGCCAATCACGTATGAAGACATTTCGGCATATTGTACAAACTGTTCCAAATTGGGACATGATTTAACCAATTGTAAATCCAGTCAAACTACTTATTCTGTGAACCGGGCTTCTAGAGTATGGATTCCGAAGCATGCTGCAGGTCAGAGTAGGAATCCTCATGGGGAGTTACAAGGAGACAAACCATTGATGGAGCAAAGTGAACAAATGATCACAGCTTCTGAGCAGCTTGATCAAATAAGAAAACTACCAGGAAGTAATCTAATGATGCAGGAAGTGACCTCTGGGACGAGCATTGCAAATGATTTTAGTGGAAACCTAGCCCTTGTGCATATGCCAGGAGATATGGATCAGGAAGCTAAGGAGGGATCACATGATAAATTGGCCCTTGTGGCTGCATCCACTGAGCTAAAGGTCAATCGAGAAGAGAATAATATTAACTGTTTCTTGGCTAACCTAGGAAAATTTTTAGAGATCATCAACTGGCAAGCAGGGGAATCGGCTATTCAGGCTCCATTAGCAGCTAATTTATCGCCAAAAGCATCACAGAATATCCCTGAGTTAGAGACTAGCAAAAGGCAGAATGTGGGGACCTTACAGCAAGCGCAGAGTGGATCAGAACTGACTGCTAGCAAAAGTTTGATCACGAAGACATCCAGCATGATGATATGTGAAGGTAAAGGGGAATCGATGCTTCCAAGAGCATTCACTCCAATGACAGAATTGGAAATTCTGCAAGCTATCCCAACGGTTAGGTGCGATGAAGGGGAACTAGCAAAGCTGATCCCACTCAATCTACCTAAGAAGAAGAAGCCAAAAGGAACCATTAATGTTAGGGTTATGTGGGAAGAAGGGGAACCATCGACAGTACCTAGAGTTAGCTCAATATCGGACTTAGCGACACTTCAATCTCCAATGGCATCAGAAGATGATGACGAGGGCGATGACAAATGGACGGAAAATAGTTTTGAGAAAGAAGCTGAAGATGTGTTTGACAGTTTCCTTGATAAAATGGAAAACTGTAGGAAGCCGCACAAATCAACCAAATATATGGAAGCTCTAGTTAGTCCTAAAGCCAATGCCTATTCAGGGAGGAAGCTCAGGGATCGGAACCCTCGCATTTGCTATTCAGAAGAAAAGGATTGGCGCCAAAGGTAATAGTTGATTGTATATTGAAGGCCCATGATTACTGACGTTCACATCATTTGGCCATTTTCTGCTTAAGGGTTATTAACATGGTTTGATTACATTTGAGTGCTATCCTGTCATAATTGCCTCGGTTCACTGGGATTGGGCTGAGTAGGGGCTGCCGTTTAGATGAACTGTGTCCACTGATTATGGATGATGTACTGCAAATGTGAGAGCTGAGTTGTGGAAAGTGGGTGAATACAAAGGAAATGCTGCCCAAATTTTGGTAGCCTCTCATGCAATTCTGTGAGCTGAAAATTGGAAGCTCACTATTGGAATGGTTGGAATGGGCCTGGTTGGGACTTCTTTGAATGAAAGGATGTTTCCAAATGCATTTGAACAATATATATTTGAAACATTGCTACTAGGCACATAGGCAGTCAAGACTATGTTTATTGGCTGTAAACACTTTTGTGTACATTTGTAGGAAACATTTAGCATAGGGGTTGAGATTTGATAGAATTTGACATACCTATGGGTTTCAAATTGTTTGGACTCTCAATGCCCAAAGAATCCTAGGTTTGAAGTTCTAGATTTTTGGTATAGGAGCTATTGGTGTTGAAATGTAATGGAGTAGTACTCCACATTTATGGCTTCTCCTTTTGTATCGGGGTGTAGGGTATATCCGGCCCCTTTTAATTTTGGTTTGAATAAAGCTTAGTTTTCGTTTTAAAAAAAAAAAAACTAATACTAAAAAAAAGTGCTTTCATAAGACAGGCTAGACAAGCATAAGAACTGCCATTAGGTGATTATTATACCTTCACCAGATTTATGGACTTTGATACTAAAATGGACAATCCTAAGCTAAAGATCAGTTACGTATCTTTCTTCCCTTTTTTCCTTGGATTGATAATAATTCAGAATTTTAAAAGTTTTATTTTATTCTTACAACATTTGTATCATTTTATCCACTAATTATAACTACCTTTGGAATTCTATTATAGACATTTTATGAGCCATAATACATATTTTTCCATCAAGAACTGTACCAGTGAAAGGAAGAAGCGTACCTATCCAAGAGTTTATCATCCTGAATGAAGAGTAATGCTTATTATTGTTTTACATATTTATATATTATATATTAAGAGAAATCAAATCTTAAAACAAATTCATCTTCTTCTTGCAGGGGCAGGCCATTAATATTAACTTTTTGGGAAGATTTTTTACATACAGAAGCCCCATATATTATTAACAATGTTCATAAAATGCCAATCATATTGGGCACACGATTAGGGATCACATCATTTCATGGTGATTACTTACTTAAAAATAAAGTTTACCACCAAAAAAATGTATTAATGAATGAGCTCTGCTATATTGTAGGAATCTCTGTACGGACTCTTTCAAACAGCATCATCCTGTTCGACCACCTTTACTAGAAGCGATGGAGCTCAAAAAATGGTAACATGCACTATAAATATGGCTAAATATCTACATATTTATATATATTCTGTTTTTGACAAGTTTTAAAAGCTAATCTATTATTTATACAGGTTACATGCAAACAACAAAAATATTGAGAGAATCGTGGTTGAAAAGCTATATGAAAAACAGCACCAGATTATTAGCACTCCTTCAAACACTCAAGTTCGCAAGATAAGCCAATTATTAAGCTTGACTGAAACAATAATTTTTTGACCCCCATACTTGATGCTTTTTAAAATTAAACTACTATATCTATATATATATATATATATATATATTAAAACATGCTCAAATCTATTAAAAACTTGAAACTGATATTGGCTTACCAACAGATCAAATCATGCTGGGTAAAAGCTGAAGTCAGGAGTGATAATCCGTCGCAAAATTTTACTACCTTATTTACCCAAATTGTTCAAAAGCTACTGGTGCAGGACTTGGCATAGAATTCACTTGTCTGTATTGTGCTGCTACATCACCAATACCTCAGGTGCAGTAAATTGCATAGAAAAATAAATTATATAAGTTATTCAATTTAATATGTAATTTAAATATATCTAATCAAATATTTTACCGACTTTGATTTCAAGTTGAATTATCAGATGGCTCTGCAAATTTGCAAGCATCAATATATAAAAAAAATGTTGAATTATTACTTGGATTAACAATTGCTCGAGTAATAGATATGGAATAGAAGGTCAGTATCAACATTATGCTTATATGTCACTTATTCAGTTTATGTGATATAGACGTAAATTACAGATTAAATATTTTTGATATGCAGCATGAAGAGGTGGACTGTAATGTTTTTAATGACAAATTTGAAGGGCTAAACTACTTTTTCACTTAAGAATTAGCAGCTTTATGACAAGAACAGGACAGGTTACACGGTATAATGTAATAACATATCTGCCCACAGAAAACAAATCTGCCAAAGCACTGCAAAGCATAGAAGCAGGAACATCTGCAGACATTACAAAACTTCAGAACTTGGAAAGTACCACATATGAAGATATTCAAATTATAGTCTCAGGAAAGCAGCAAACAACAAGTTATGCTTTGGAAATAGATATTACAAAGACTCCGCCCCATGAAAGCATATTTGTGGATAAAAAAAGACAGATCCAAGCATTACTACTGCAAAGATCACAACAAAGAAAGTCTTAGAACAACTTTTAAACAAAGCAAGCAAACAAGGTAAGCCAACAAGTGAACACTTATATGTTTACCTATTGCTTTGAACTTTAGCTTGTTTTTCTACTTCAATGTATGGTTGTTTAACTTTTTATATAGTACCTGTTTTATCCGGAACAATATAAAGGCTAGCCTTCTGTATTTTCTTATGCTATTTTTGTGGCCACAAAAAATCTATTAGCAAATAAATGCAAACATTATCCTTGTTAATTTCATACTAATTAGCCTTTGTTCTCCTTCTTAAATTCTTTCCAAATAAATATGGCGAATTCTAAAATTCAAACAAGTGTTTACCTATATATATTTCAAACATAAAACCAAAACTGTGCAACTAATCAATATATGCTTTATAACAACCAGCAGCTATATATTAACAAATACTATCACATATATATTTTCTAAATTATACTAAACAAGGCTTGCATATACTTTAGCAGTTTTTTTTGTATAGCAACTATCATGATTAGAATATTTCTTACTAATTTGAAGGTATAATATTACGATACACTATAAGACAGATATAGTCAATAAAAAGCAATACAATAGAACATAGAACATCATGGTTTTATTCCCTTACCACTGTGTCTGTTGCATTTCATGTTTTTCATGTTCTACCCACTCTGATTATCTTTACTCTTGCCATAATCTAGTGCAATTCCACAAACGCCAATACGATAACCTTCCATAAAAAAATGGCCTAAGCCTAAATCTGATTAATTTCTGGCGTTGAATTTAAATAGCATGACTGATGTATTACTGGCAGTTACTTTGCTGTTGCAAATTCAAACGTTATCGTAATAATCATTTCCTCTACCAAAAAAAATAATCAATATTCAATACCATCTCTATTACAAGAAGATAAAAAAAAAAAAAAAACCAAGATCCGTACAGAAATTCAATATTAAGAAGCAAAGATCTATTTAGAAACTGGAAAAGAATGTATTAGAAACACAAACTGTACAAAAACCGAATAGGAAACCACGAAAATCTTAACAAAAACAAATAGGATTTAAAAACAAACCTTCATCCAAAAGAGAAGCCCTTGACAACAGCCTGGCAATTTCAATTCCTAGATTTGTCAGCAAATACACCGAAAATTAAGCCTAAACCAATATTCCAAGCTCTTCAACACAAAACAACGCACAGTGATTTGGTGGTAACATACTCTTGCCGCATAATAAATTTTAGGTTTCCACAAATTGATAATTGTTACTGTCGTACTATCCTAAAACAGCTGCCAAAATATTTTAATTGACTTTTACTAAAAATTGTAATGCTCTACTCCATATCTAACCCACTTATTTTATGATAATATTTAAAAAAACAGTATATATAGTTCAAAAAATACACAGGCCCAAGACTAAAACTGTTTCAACTAAGTCCCAAAATATATCCTGGGCTGCCACACAAAAGTGTGGCACCCCATTAACTAGTTACTGATTAATGTGCCAGTGATGGTACAGTTTGACATCCATGACAAGCTAAGCTAATATGGAGAAATCTGGCAAGTGGAAGGCTGTATTTAGAAGAGCTTTTGGTGTATGTATCTAAGCTTTTGTAACAAATTTGGAGGGTTAAAATTATGCACTACTAGTATATAGTTTGGCATAGTTCTCTTATCAGTTTTGTTTAAACACTTGCAAATAAGCACATGATAGAAGGGATATTTAACAGTACTTTGAAATTGCATTTCAATTATCATATAAAGGGGTACAATTTTACACACAATTGCCATAACAGTTAAGACACCGTTCCATGACAATTATGCGCTACAGGTGCTGAATGCTGATCTTCTGTGTCTCTGGATAGAACAATTCCACGAAAAAAAAAGTGACATTTTCGTGTAGGGCAATACCCAGTAAGCCCCACTACAAAATCACTGGTATGGTTAAAATTTGGGCTATCAATATGCGCTACTCATGCTGAGACTGGAAACTGAAGCTTTATGCTTTTTTCTACATCCTCGTCCCCAATTCCCTACATGGTTACAGAATGTACATACAACCTGGTAAAACCTGTACACTAACAGCACCTGTTTGATGCGACTCCCACGTAATTCATAAATTATATGGTACAAGCAACCTGTTTGCAAAATTTTCCGTCTATTCAGTACTTTGGGGTGCATGGTTTTCTTGCTGGGCAGATCCAGTGAAAACTTGGCCCTGGTCCCTTATATCTCGAAATATTGACAGAAAGGAGTTCAGACTTTCAGAAGAAGCCCCTCCTAGAATCCATAACAACAAAGAACTGAAGGAATTCATGGACCCAGGGTTACCGCCAGCTTCTGATTGGCGAAGATCATTTTGCCCATCTAATTGGAGGGGATTGCCCAGTCTATCTGGATAGCCATTATCTGTACGTTCTTGAAGTCCACGGAAACCAGTTGGACTATTTACAGGCACTGCTGGACCAACTCCAGGTCGCAACCCAGGTCCAGAAGCCAAATCTGGATTTATTGTACCTGGATTCCTTGTGTTTAATCTTGTGATATGTAGTGTTGAGGCAAGAATTGTTGAGGATGTAATATGAAAATCTGGATGTTGCTGAAAATGCGAACGCCGGTTTTGCACAAACCTTTGAAGGGCCGGAACCTGTTATTTTTTACAAGTTGAAAAAGGAAGTGAGAGGAAGAATATATAGCTACAGAAATACATTCCTTTCCATCTAAAAACTGCCTTTGATTTCCCAAATTTTCATCGAAACTCTTTTTTTTTGCATAATTTCATTCCAAGTAAAAAGACTAGACTCGAGTAACCCATCTAAGTTCACATGCTCCTATCAAACAGAAATTGAATTTTGAACAAGAACTAACTCCATAAGACTAAATGATTGTCCTGCTTTTTAAAATTCAAGGAAACTTATAATCAGGCAAAGTATAAATCAGAAAAGGTATGATACAAGTACTTTATACACTCAAATAAGTCTTGGTGCATATGAAATCTAAAAATAGTTATGGAATCAAATTCACCCCAATTTAGTGAGAAAATGACCTTTTATACTTCGGATGCAACTGGGGAGAAAATGAATTTAGATGACAAACGTTTAGATGGCAATGTGGTTTTTCCTGAATATGAAATATGAATCTTGAGGTAATCAGATCTAACAATTTATGCCAATTTTTCTCCGTTGTTTATATCTCCACATAGTGGGATAAAGGCTTAGTTGTTGTTGTTCTTTCTCTGAGGTAATCAGATCTAACAATTTATGCCAATTTTTCTCCGTTGTTTATATCCCCACATAGTGGGATAAAGGCTTAGTTGTTGTTCTTTCTCTGTTGTTTATATTGTGATAGCTGGCTTTACATTTCCACATCCTACCTGTATTCACTACATTGGACCCAATCACAAAAACTATGAAACCAAGCTGATTAGACACTTCGTTTCTTTTAACTATAACCAAACAATGAAGATCTCCATTTCATCACTAGACCACCAAGGGATGTCTTCTATTCACCCCCCAAGTAGTGATTTAATATACTAATTCAAGTCTGATTTTACATTTTTTATTTCATGAGATCTCTACTAATTACATGAATTATAGTAGAAATCATACAAAGATAGAATACGATGGCGAAGTATGGTCCATGTAGCCAACCCCACATAGTGGGATAAAGGCTTAGTTGTTGTTGTATCTCTACTAGTTGTGGGATAAGCAAGTGATGCTTCTTTTCTCCCCATTTAATGTAGCCAATAAAATGATAAACCAAAAATTGTATAGATAGAATACGATGGTGTAATATGATTCATGTAGCCGACTCCACATAGTGGGATAAAGGCTTAGTTGTTGCTGCTGTTGTATTCTACTTGCGTGGTTTCAAAATCTTTGCACATTTTAGTCAACCGGAAAGAAAAATTCTTAATCTATGGTGCATACAGCTTGAAGCATTAGCAGGACATGCAGGTTGCAGTGCTTTGCAGATCTTGACTGTCGTGCTCGAATAAAGCGGCACAAATTCCAGTTTTTGAAGCTCAGCTACCTAGCCTAAATGGACTCACTCTCTCCATGGAACTACTGGGATTTATCTTTTCTTGCTACATAAAAACTCTCAGCTAACTAAATGCTCTCAATCATATTTTTCAATGAACCACCAAAACAAGTGCAAACCTTCTGAAATAAGGCCCTTTTTCTAACTTAATGGATAGTTACATCTCAATATGGTTCTACCAATGACAAGAACAAGACCAACAAATCAGGATTAGGGGTACAAGGTATCTTAGGCACTAGTCCACCAAGTGTTTAAGATTTATTTTCACCTTAGAAGAGAACCATACAAGAAGTTAGGTTTAGCAATACAGTTTTCCTTTTAGTCTTTGATAACCGAAAGAATAATGGAAAGAAAAAATGTTTTAGGATGGTTATTTTTGGATGTTCAAATGAAGTTCCGCCCAAATGTGTCAAAAATTAAAACGACATGAGAAGAAACACATATGCAAGACCTATCACTACTTATACTTTTTTAATGGTAAAATTAAGTCTCATAAAATAATAAGCCACCTCGGTTCTCCATAAATAGATATGAATATATATTACCTCAAAACGATTCCAGAAGTAGAGGATAAGATGTTGCATAAAAGCTGCTGTTGTAGAGAGAGCTAGATATGAAAAACCTAGAGAGGAAAATTAAAACCACATCAGAGAAAAATGATTGCTGTCAGTTTTAAATCAGAGAAACCGTTTCAGACGTACCATAAGTATATGAGAAAAAATATATATGAAACACCAGAAAGTAGAGCAGAAAGAAGCGTGGAAAGAATTTCATTGATAACGGCGTCCGCACACTGCAAGCAAAAAGCAACCAGAAAAGTATTAGTAGGCAAGATCGAATTAAATATTAGAAAGAAAACCAAGTTTTAGTCCAAATACAAATGCATACTAGTCCATTAAATATCAATAGCAAACCTTTTTGAGGCTAAGAGTTCATAAAAATGAAAAGCTTAAGATAATGATCAATCACAATCTGGGAAGAATAAGACTAAAAATAGTAAATTGGCACTGCTAGGGAACCTGTAATTATAAATAGAAATTTTAACCTACATGTACCTCTATGTATGGTATCCTACCTACAGAAGAAAGGTTCAACTTTAGCCCAACTGAAAACCTGAAGCAACAAATCCCTTCTGACTACAGCTGCACCTTTCTCCATGATTTCATGGAAAGGCAGAGCTCCCAGGAACAGTAAGGTAAAAGAAAATTAAAATAGCTTTCCCAAATATTTGTTTATATTTGTTTAAGAGAAAACTATTCTAAATCATGCAAATGTTTGTCGACTATATCAGGTAAGCCTACTGCTTAGAGCACTCTTGCAAACCTTTCTATGTACCATTTTATAGGAAAGCAATAGAGAAAAACCTTCCTGCTTTTAGTAGGTCCTTGCATTTTCCTACTACTGAAATGCATATAAAGCTAAAATGTGAGTTTTATGTTATTTTTTAAGTAAGCCAACTGCTTAGCACACTCTTGAAGACCTTTCTATATACCATTTTTATAGGAACACAGTAGAGGAAAACCTTCTTGCTTTTTGTAGGTCCTTGCACTTTTCTATAACTGACATGCATATAAAACTAAAATGTGAGTTTCATGTTATTTTATGTGCACTTGAGAAAATTAGCCGAGCCAAATAACTACCAAATGTCCTATAGCACATCTTGACATCTTGACAAGTAAACTCCCCACCTGGGGTTGAGAAGCAAAAATACAAGAAGAGAAATAGACACACACACAATATACATATTGTGTGTGTGTACATAGAGAGAGAGAGAGAGAGAGAGAGAGAGAGAGCAGAAAAATTTTCTAATTATGATTAATTTGCAATCAGCTCAACTTATTGGTATGAATACGCTTGAATACCAAACAAAATAGAACTCTAATAAGCCAGTCGAACTCAATGAGTGTCAAAAGTAACCTTAAACAATTTACCCAGTTAGGCTCGACTTGTGACACCACTACCACATTCACTAATCCTCCTCATGCTTGTTCATGAAAATGAACGAATAAAGTACATACTTAAAAGGGAATAAAAGTGGGCAAATCAGGAACCAAGATTGAAAATGGGATTTGACTTTAAATAAGAAAAGTGGTACGCCAACAAGAGCACAAAGATAATTTCCAGGTAGTCAAAATTTACCAAAACTCCAAATCATCTGTCCAGTGGGATCCTCTAAAAAATCAGTGCATCCTATTCCATACCAATGGAGAGAACAGAGTTAGAAGGAGGCGCTTATTGAGATTGTCTGACACCAAGGTATATTATACATGCTCCAGCAACTCCATGTACAATAAGAACAAAAGTGTTTCGCAGCAGATAGACTCTTCAACCAAGACGGGAAGGTATCTGACCCATCAACTAAGACACACTTACTAGAATATACTCAACAGCGTTTTTTACTTTTTGTCAACTTTTACTGAAACCCGTGGACTGAGGTTCATAGCCATTTGTGTATCTCAAGATATTACCATACAACATTCTTGGGCTTGCAACTCTTTGTGCAGAGAGAGAGAGAGAGAGAGAAGAAAAGAGAGGAACCTGATCAAAGTGAACAGTTCGCAGAGCCATACGAGTATTAAAACCATAAAAGCCAGTAGTTGATCATCATAAAATTCAAACAGGAAAAATAGAATGCCAATCATAATCTGCAGAAAAAGACAGTAAATTCAGAAAATGCAATATAAACTCAATCCATGTAATAATAATTCATGACGAAAGGTGAAACGGAAGCTCTAAGATTAATGATATAGCTGTACTTACTGGTACAAAGACAAGGGATTCAATCACATGCACAAATATCAATTGGAATGTTGGAAGCCTATGTCGAGCATGATGTTGGAGTTGCACTGCAAAATTAAGGAAATTCAACAAATAATGAAAGAAAGCAATAAGCATCACATACAGAGCCTCCTTGGCAAACAGATAATGGGTCAAACCTGTAAACTTGAGCATGCGAGTTTGTGTCTCTCTCAATGTAAAGGAAACAGACATTGTAGTGGTGAAGAAAACAAAAAGTGACATCATGAGTACACCACACTTGGTAACAAGGTAATCTGCTAAAAAAATAGAGAGGAAAGAAAAAAAAATGTTTACTTCTCATAAAAAAGATCACCAAACAACAATATGTTGCTATTTCAAAGCATAGAGCATCAAACTGCAATGTGACATTAGGTCAATAAAAAAGATAAATCCCCCAACAGACTCAGAGCTTTCATAGCCTACTGAAGAAACACCAGATAGAGCATTCAACTGAATGTAACAATGGTTTAATGTACTAGTTAAAAAGTAGCTCTGAAACCAGTTGAAATCTCCCAAGTTGATTCAATTGAGAAAGAAAAACTAACAGGAAGGAACAAAACCACACATTACGACCTTAAGCAAACTTTTTTGAAATCGTAAGATGTTCAAGAGAGGATCGTACGGATATCATACTAAACATTTGAGAATATATATATATATATTTATATTTCTAAGAAGGCTATAACAATTAGCATTTTATGATTTATTGGTTGATTTACATTGGAGTAAACGAGTTGACGACACCTATTTTTTAGGCAATTTTAGCCTGTGAGGTCCTTGATTTGTTTACAGTTCATACATAATTCCACAATGAATTCAATTATGGGTCACAATGATCTGGTATTGTCATCCGATCCACCTATATGATAATAAACACTGGCAATATGCAACCACATGGCAAGAAAAAAGCATTCAACATTGAATTCTATATTAGCTGGAAGAGTAACACTTTGGTTGTACTCAAATTTTTTTCTTTTCTTTTCTGTTCTTCTATATGTTATTCAGAAACTAGCAAAACTACATATAAAATGGACCAATATACTCAAAGTCTACTTATAATTCCTCGACCTTGAGAGATATGATCTATAATCTAGAAGATAGTCAACTATCAAATATAAAATCTAACACACCCTCACTATATAAACCAATCATTTCTCAAATATACACCATAACAATCATGAGGATCTAGTACAGGAGTTTTGTCGAGAGCTTTATGTTTCAAAACAAAGGAATAAAAACCAAATTGAGAACAAACGAAAAGGAAAAACTAAACAGGAATAACACTGCAAATAGTCTAAACCTAAGGAAACCTATCTATTGAATAAACTGAAATAACATCAGCTACAAATGGGAATAAAGAAAGTTCTCAAGCTTTTCCTCAAAAATCTCTTAAAAGCAGATCTTTTAGAGTTCAAACAAGCATGATTACAAGGCAGAAGGTGGGCAATGACTCGTTTATGTATTCAACAAAACCAAATAAACGTTTAAAAGGTTAAAAAAATAATAGAAGTATGCCTTGCTCAATAAGAATCACAGCAATCATGCTGATCGACTAGCGCTTCTTCAAACAAATCAATAGTTGGAACCTACAATACTAGCATATCAGCTAAGGATAATACTAGTCAATGGTATGAACCTAGTAAACTCAAGCATATGCAATGTGTAGAAGTAAAATGTAGGCACTAGTTATTATGTGATGAATATGTGAGGGGTTTCAAGCGTTCAGATCTAAAGATGACCACCAATTCTATCCTTAAAGCCCTTTCAGGACTGATGCTTTAGCACAGCCAACAACCATACTTTATTATCTGCACCAATGACAGGAACTTATCTCTTCCTGCGGTGGATCTAACTTCTGATAAGCTTTAGTTATCTTATTTACACAATCAGTCTTAAATCCTATATCTTTAATCCATGGACATATCTAGGCTATACCAGATCAAAGTGAGATCTGGTATACATCTAAACCTGATCAATGAAAGATATCAATATATTTGACAGTTTACAAGTTTTAAGTTAGCATTGTCCCTTCCTAAGACCATGCAGCAAACCAAGATATTCAGGGCAAGATTACACCCTTCTGGACAAAATCGTATAATGTTCGCCAGCTGCAGCTTAGATGACAAACTATCTGATCAATTGTTAGCCATAATTACCATGTCTTATAACATGCACTTTTTCAAAATATAAAAAGCAACCAGGATTATCAAATTCTTATTTGCAAAAGCCTAATCTTCGAATAAAATTTTGCAGGTCTTAGCTTGAACTGGAATGTTCATCCATGCTCCCAAAAAATCAACTTAAAAACCTTTCAAAAAGAATTCATAGAGGACACTAGCACATACTATTTTAGCACATCTAACTGCTAGAACACCAGATGTTGGTTTTCTCATACAAAGCATAAATTATCAAGAGAAAATAGCTATAGCAGCCAACCTCCAAATCTTGCAGAACTTTCTGGTTGCTTGTGTGCATAAGTAAGATTGTAGAACTCGTTTGTTTGATAATTATAAAGATATCCTGCAAGAAAATAGTAAATTATTCTATGAGAATATCGAGAATCACATAATTCATAGTAAAACATCATTACTAAATCCAAACAAATCATGCCAAAGTAAAAAAAATAAGAGCACCACGTTGGACCATGATCTGAGAGTGATACAGAATATTCTCAATAAAAAGTAAATGAAATCAGTAATAGATAACAGTTGCATATCAGATAGGAGAAAACCAGAAATATGAATTTCAATTAGGGCATTAAACTAACTTATCCAAAGTCTACCAGTGTTATGAAAAAAAATTAAAATAAGAAAGATATGCTTTAATGGTTGGAAAATCAAGAAATTTTTTTCAAGGAATAGACGAAGGGACTACGATTTTTTCTTTCTGCGTTTCTCTCAAATAACATGTCCCAATAATAGCAAAAGCTGAAACCAAGAATCTAGAAGTTGTAAATAACTAGATATCCTCATGGATAATGTAATAGAAACTAGACAAGGGCAAGGCACCAATGAGGAAACAAATCTGAGAATACTAAATACCTTGACCTTGTAAATAACTAGATATCCTCATGGATAATGTAATAGAAACTAGACAAGGGCAAGGCACCAATGAGGAAACAAATCTGAGAATACTAAATACCTTGACCAGGAGAATTCAATAAACTATTCATCAGAATGGTATCATATCCAACAAGTCTGTTTATCAAAAGTTGCTGCCATCTGGTGTAAGCCAAAGAAGAAATACTCAAAATATGTTTGTGGAAATTTTGCATTAATAGACAGTGGTATGCTTCCTACAAAGTATAATCTTCAGAAACAAATAGTAATACAATGATATCTTCAAATGGGTCTATTCTCATTTGATTAAAATAAGATTATCCTGGCTTTTTCAAGCAAATGTTACTTTGAAGTATTCTAGTATGCGTTTGACATGTACTTTTGGATTATTTTAACCTAAAAAAATTGCGGAACTCCTTGAAGAACAGCTTTTGCTCCCATAAAACAAGTACAACAGAAGCAAATACAATCTTTTAGCCGTTTTTCCAAGAATTACCTTGATGGCAAAATATGATCCACACAGCCGACCCCAAATAGTAAGATAAAGGGTTAGCTGTTATTGTTTTTCAAGAATGGCCTTCTAAAGAAGCTTTAGACTTGCTAGCAAAAAGAAAACAATAACATTTTCCCTTTGTATCATAAAGCCCCCATATTTGATTTGTCAGTAGAAAATCTAAGTAGAGTTACTCTTCCTTTTCCATTGATCAAGAGAATTCTAGTGGATAATGCTACTTATACATGGAAAGCTTATAAGAGTTGCCTGTAATGTATGACATATGTGATAAAACTGCTACAAGAAATCTATCTACACCTAAAATAACACCAGAAACTGAAAAACCTTTCTGAATTTCCAATAAAACTTAACGACAATGGTTGAAAAACATTTAACCAAGTAAGAGTGAAAGAAGAAAAAATCTTGATATATGCACATTTCAATGGGTTTACATTCTCTTACAATTGATTTAAAAAAGAGAGAGCTCTCCATTTGTACTATACATCTTAAGCTAAAACTAGGCACCACAACCACTTTTCTTAATAAGAAGGAGTTCTCCACTTGTGCTAAACATCTTAACCCAAATACTAGGCACCTCAACCACTTTTCTTAATAACTTAATAAGCTGGAAGGATCAAATTAAGGTAATATCACCCAACAAAAGAATAAGTAAACAAGAAATAGGCAGATTCAAGGATATTACCTGTTTCCAAAGCAATGATGCCATGCTGAGATGCTAACGTTTATGGTACGTATGTTGTGCCTTGACCTTGCTTCTTCAGGCAGCAAGAAGTACCCCTAAAGAAGAAATTCTCCAACATTACATTTAAGTTTAACAGAAAAAATAAAAGAACAAGCAATCAGAACTTAGATAATACTACATTAACAGTGAATATATTCAATTCAGAGGAGCTTAACAGTAAAGAGAATCCTACCTTCTCCATGGTGTATAAATAAGTGGGTTCAAATACTTTGCTTCTACTTCCAAGCCACTGCACTGAAATTTGAACATCAAGCAAAAGCTAAGGGATTGGAGAGAACATAGGAAACATTAAACATGAGGTTCTCAAACCAAATCGAAACAATTTCAAATCAAAGTTAAACACACTGAATGATCAACTGCAGTAACCAATTTTAAACTTGACTTAAATACCATCTAGAAAGCCAGCACTTCACCTAAGAGACACAATATGAAGAAGTAGACAAAGTAAGAGGGATACAAAAGGAATTTAGCCTAAACAACATATCAGGTGTCTGCACATTATACTGAGTTATCTGTGTCTTTCTGTGTGTAAATGCATGCATATAAACACATCAGTACATACAACAAAAAAGTTATTCACTACAGTGTTCTAGGTTCAAAAGTTTCTCTTCTAGCATTGGAGATATCTGTCAGTAGCTGAATGGTATTATTTTCTCAATTCTATCTTCAACATTTCTTTAGAAACCTTCTTTGTTTTCTTAGAGTATCTCTCTCGTGTAGTTTGTAATTCTTTTTATTTCATCATAATGGTAAAAATTTCACTCATTACAATACTGATATGAACCTGACTAACTCCACCCCAAAAGCTAGCTCGAGAGGGGAGGTTTGCAAACTCATATATATAACACCCAAGACCTCTCCTCCTAACCGATGTGGGACACATCATTCCCGACCCCTTTAAACTGCACGTCCTCGTGCACACACGAATGGCAGGGAACCTTTGTACATGTTCCCACCGACCAGTGAAGAGTAGGCTCTGATACCAAATGATAAGGTGGACCCTAACTCAACCTAAAAACCATGGTGTCCAAGTGAGGTTTGACCCAACCATATATACTAGCCTGGACCTCCTTGTGGAACCGATGTGGGATTCACATCAAATACTCTCTCTCTGTCTCCCCGCAAATACCATTGACCAGTTTCACTTTGCTCTCCTTTCAAAACTCCCCGCAAATAATCCATTAAGATTTTTTATGTGTATTTACCAAACAAGCTTAATTAATTCATGTATGAATCAATTAATTTTCAGAGCTGAATTGTGTATCAAACAGAGCCTTAGTAGGATAGTTATCTTTGGCTTTGTCTCTGGCTTTATATTGTCTTTCATATATTTCAATCCTCTATCTTCTGTTTATCCTTCTTTTATGAGCTATGATATATAGTATCCAGTCCCTCCAATAGTAAAATTGCAGCAACCCATTGGGAGGTTTTCCCGAACAAATGTTCACCCAAAAAGGATTGCTCAGACTAGATGCGCAGGTTTAGTCATCCTGTAGAACTTTTCTATTTGATACTGTGCATCCATACTGTATTAGATAATGGATAAATGGAAGAGCAAGATGCCAATTTACCTGCATAGGAGTTCAACTTGTCTAAATGAAGAATTTTTAGCCACTTTGGAACATCAAGATGCAAATGTATTCCAGCAATGTCCTACATAGGGATATTGTTCAGATTCAACAAAAGGCACCAACAGACTCATCATATGCATAAAAAAAATATGAAAAAATCATTCAGACTAGATTGGAGATAATATAAACCAAAAAATAGTGTCACATACTAAAAAACATTTAAAAAAAAGCCAGTTATTTGATAGTAATATAATAATACGACACCTTCAAGAATATGCAACACCCTTGCAAATCAATTGATTAGACAATGACAACATGTTTAACCCACAGAACTAATATAAAGCACAGCAACCTTGGTGAAAATCCCCAAATGATGGAATTTACCATCAGTGTATTCCAGAAAAGATGTATGTAATCCTTTAAGATGGGACTCGGTTTATCACGATTAACAGGGAGCAGGGTGGGCTCGGATGGTAGGCCTCCCCCATTGCGTGAATAAGGCGCTAAAAGTCCCAAACTGTGGGAAAGCTGTAGGGAAGAACCCTGGTGCACCAAAATAGAAAAAGCCCCTTTACCCTTTTAGTAATAATTTCGTGAGGCTATGAAGCATCTCATAATATTCCATTCCTTTTTTTCAGCCAGATGTCGGCCTCTTGTTATAGTTTGGACTGTAACGATTGTATTTAGTAAAGAGGGGATTTTTCAAAAGCCTAAACATCTAAATATATTGATTGATTGTTATAGTTTGGACTGTAACGATTGTATTTAGTAAAGAGGGGATTTTTCAAAAGCCTAAACATCTAAATATATTGATTGATTGACTATGCGGGGGTGCAGGTATGCCACTTATGAGAAAGAACCCCAAGTCAGTAAGTACTTAACCAAACAGAAGTAGAAGTAGTTCATCAGTCCTTCCTCTAATGCTTCCCAATAATTCTTCTTTATTTCATCTTGTTTCTTTTGTTTCTCTGTTATAGGGCCCAAGCCCTTCTTAGGAACCTCTCTTTACTCTCCTAAAGTTAATAAAAAGAAGAATGTTGCTTGATTGAATGAACATTTTAAGTCTTTCTCACTGACACTCCGCATCTTTTTTTTCCCCTTTTGAACAGGCCTGCAAAATCAGTCGTTTTTGTCCTTTAGATTTGAGTTCATAATAACCTGCAGGTTTCATTAATGAAAAGAAAAGCGAAACACTGTCTGCTAGCATTGTGGTTTGGAATTCATTCTTTACCAATGTCAACGATCGAACTAAAAGAGAAGGTATAAACTGAGTGCCATTCGATGAGTAACTAAGAGGGCAGGTAAAAAAGAAGACTACAAACATGGGTCTATGTTTCGGCGAAATGGGGCATCACTGAATTCGGCAAAAAAGTGCTGATATACAAAGGAGTTCACACCATTCAGTTGGAGGTCATGGACACAGGATCTCAGCATGTTATCTGTAAAGATATCTTTGAGAAAGCCATCTCAATCTCCTTTTATCTTAACTAAGCATTAAGTTTTATCATCATCACTCCACCCAATAAGGTCATTAAGTTCCCAAACTCCTATCTCTAAAAGGTCTTAGTACGGTCCCTAGAACCCCCGAGCCACATACAGCACAATGCACCTCAATCACTTGCTGCAACACTATTAAACGACTTAATTCTACTATTACCTCTACTGCTTAATCCAGATTCATAAGATTCTACTATTACCTCTACTGCTTAATCCAGATTCATAAGCCTGCATGCTCAGTCCATTGGCATCTCCCAAAGTACTTGTTCAATAAAATTTTAACCACCTACCTCTAACATCACCATCATAGCTAACAGTTTTTCACATCAACCTGATGGCTTCATGAGGATCAAGCAATATTTGCACGTCTTTTTCATTTTGATGGTTAACTGAAACTACCAGCGCCTCATAAGGGTTTTTGGCATGCTACTATACAGATTGCAGCCTGTGAGGCGTTGACCCACTATGACTGTTATAGAACAAGCCAATTTACCAAATGCAATCAAACAGGCAACTAGAAAATGCATGATGAAATATAGAAATACGAAGATTATACAACAACAACAATAACAACTAAGCCTTTCCCACCAAGTGGGTCACCTATATGGATCAAATTTCGACACCGTGCTCGATTTACACGATTTCTAATGTGATCCATAACATGCTGTGATTGTAGAAGTTGACAAATACTATGATTTTGGCCCTTACTGAAAAATGAATAAAAGGGTGTGCAGGAAAACACTACATGCAATTTGCCGAGATCATCGTGATGGACCGGCAAAACTTTCATCCTTTAGGCAGAAATAATATTCAAGAATAACAACTAAGACAAAAAATGAAAGCAGAGCTAAAGAGTGACGAGCAGAATATGCAAGACCAGCATGACTCACCCACAAACCTCCAAGGATTCGTTTAGCAATTCTCCAGAAGAAAGATATACGTCCGTGCCACTTTCTACCCAGGTGAACAATTGCCGCTTTAAGTGATTCCTTTGGTGAGACATAGAACCTACTACGTGAAACATCTTTGTTGATTTTGTGGACGTCATCGTCAGCAGTTGTAGAGCCTTCAACCACAGTAGAACATTCTGCTTGAGATTCCAAAAATTCATCGGAAGTCTTCCAATACTTTAGTGGAGATTTGCCCCTCACAGCACCAGAACTAAGCCAGTCCAACCATAACTTTGTAGACAAAAGTTTAGGCCCATCTCCATCTAAATTTGCAACTTTGATATTTTCATTACTTTCTTGGTTCTCTAGAACATTTATTACGCTGTATTCAGACTCATTCCATGTCCACAAACCAACACTTGAGATCTGCAGTAGAGAAACAGATAGGCATGTATTAAAAATGACAACTTAACCACATATTCAATGTAGTGCTTTCTAAAAGCTCCCTTAAAATTTAGCCTAGTATGAATGCAAAAATCAGTTTCACTGTATATACAAATAATCATAACTGAAAACTACTATGATAATCAACCATGCACAAGAACCTAAGAGATATACATTTACACAGAGGTAGCAACTTATGATCCTATGATCCTGTTGGGGAATGGACCATATGATCCTGTCACAACATTATCATATTTTGTAACTTTCACTCAATCAAATACAATCTGGTTATGATATTCAATGTTGTGAAGTCAAGATTGGCAGAATCTGCACTAGAATTTCATTTTCAATTGATAAATGTTCAATATAATGAAGGACGTACAGACAGGGATTTAGTCATAATCAATACTGGTAAATGAAGGCCAACCACTCTCTCTGTTTAATGTCACATAAAAGTCAAAGCTAGAAGAAAAGAGGTTCCGACCATAATCCATATCAATTAGTTCTAAAATAACGGCAGTAATACTCTAAAGTTTGTCCCAGGTTATAGTTTCATCATCTACCAAGAGAACAGTATTATTAGTCATATTATCTGGCCCAGAAACAACATAGAAAAGTGCTATAAACAATCTTGCTTTGTCCCTTGGAAGACTCCCAGAATCTCATTAAGTTCTTGTTGATATTAAATTGTAACTTAAGAGTTGGAGAAGTTTTTAGAGGCTGAGAATAGACTATTTAGTTTTGTTTCCTAACAAAATAGATCATCTAGAAACTATTCAAACCCAAATTGGGCTCAGAACTCGATCGACATTATAGAACAAACTACGAATAACAAAACTTTAGCTCAAATAAGCAATGACTGGTGTGCTAAGTATGACCACACAATTTCCAAGAGTTAAAGGACTTCTCTGTCTGCCTCCTCTCTTAACGCCATTGCAAATCAAACCTGGAGCATGCCGTGGTCACGTCAAAGAAACAGACATAATTCCATCTTATCAGCTCCAAAGCAGGAAAAAAATGCAAATTGGCCACATCAAGAAATTTGCAATTTCCCATTGACTCCAAATCCTTAAATTCAAGTGTCACTGCCCTATATCAGGCCCATGGGATCCCATTTCCTCCACTATCAAAAAGAGCAGAAAATAGTTTTTTATTCCCACTAAGAAATTAGCAAAGAAAATAGTTGCATTGTCTTTTGAGAGTTTCAAGTCTCTTTCAGCTAATTAGCGATACTGTATATCCTTTCAGGTTTCTAAGCCTTTCAAATCAATCAGGTCCTATAAGCATTTAGTTTTAGGAATCGTCACATTTCTTTGTTTCCTCTGTATGATTCACAACTTCAAAGTGCCCTTGGAACTTGATCTTCAAAGAGACGCTAAAGCATAATTGATCTTTATGGTATGCTTGGGCAGCAATCTAAAACTAGCGAAATCTTCTAAATTCCTTAATGAAAAGTCAACAGCACAGATTAAAGAATACCAAAATTCATCTTCATAACAAATATTTTACTGCCACAATGCATTGAACTGAAAAACACTGCTCTACTGCTTTTCTCCTTATTTTTAGACAGTAGGATTGACCCCAAATCTTGCACAGACACCAACTTCAGATCTCTCATGAACCCTAGTAACTGGTCTCTCGCACATCAGTAACTTGCCATACATCCAAAAAAATGTTAAAGCATATGACAAAAGGTTACCGCTATCAGGAGCCTTAATAACATTTGAACAATATCCACAGAACAATCCTTCAACTGAAAATCAAGCATACTTTTTCCTAGCAGAAATTTGGCAACGTCACTACTATACCACGACACAAATGAAGTTCATTCACAGTAATTTGTGAACAAGGTCTTACTGAAAGAAGTTTAAAAATAGTAGTTCTATTGGACAACACTGAAATTCGAAACATTCTAAAGGATTGTCCAGCTAAAAAGTAGGAAGGATACAAAAGATCATCCACTTTCAATCCCAGTCTAGGTTTCCACAACTTGGGTAAGTTGGACCAATATGCACTCAGTCCTTTTATAGAAGAACAGGCCAACCTGGTTATCTAGTAAAATAGAAGCAGCAAACTCTTATTTTCGAGTCATTATTGCACCTAACCCAATTTAAACATTTACTTTCCATTCAAGATTCAAAAAGAAGCAAGGAAAAATAAATAAACAAATAAATTACTCTGTTCACTTCTTTTCCTTTAACTTATGATGAAGAATCATGTCCTCATTTCAATTGTATCATTTGAAAAAACAATCAGAATGGTCCTGATCAAAAACTTTTAGAATGCGAGGGATCAACATTATTAATTAGAAAATCAATAATACTGGTCCTAGTAAAAAATTTATACAGTTCCATGGAGTAACCATATAAAGCTTTTTATAATGCCAATTTAAAACATTGTAATCAGGAAAGACTAGCAGAAAGGATCAATAAATCAACACCCATACACCTTCAAAATCTACATCTTACTTGATTATTCCACTAAATTACTACCCAGGGACTGTATTAATCCAATAAAAATACAAAAGATCTAAATGAGCAAGGAATTACGGGGGAGAGAGAGAGAGAAGGATCATACCTTGATCTGAATAAGCTGGGCCTCTGACAAGTCAATATCCGAAAGTTCACTTGAACAACCAGGCTTCAAACAACATCAACAAAAAGGATAAAGAAAATTAAATTCTGAATTTCATGAAAAAGTAATCAAATATTTCCACAAAGTTTGCAACCCAAGATACCAAAACCAAAATCAACAAACCCAAATATACATGCACATACATGGATGCATACATGTCTAGGTATATGTATTTCGAAGGTCCTAGAGAGAGAGAGAGAGAGAGAGAGAGAGAGAGAGAGAGTGGAGAGACAGCAAGGAGGGAAGAGAGAAATAAGGCAAATGAAAATATTAGTTTAGGAAAAAAAAATCACGTTATATGTTAAGATTAACCCAAAACAAAACCGTATACCCAATATATACCAAAGCCTAAAAATTCTGCAAGCGAGATAAACAATACATACTGCCTTGATCGAAGATACACCAAAACTACAATAACAGCATAACTACATGGGATATGATACAAATATAATAGGATTTGATAGGAAAGAATTTAGAACGATCTAGAGTGCCTCTTGCACCAAGCCTACAATCCATGTTCAGTTTTTAAAATTTGCTACAATAAGAAAGTCTAAGCACCCAAAAACAGATTCTATATTTTAGAATGAAATTAAAAACTATCTAGATTCATACACATAACCTTGTCTATCAAATGTTAACGAAGAAAGTTGCAAATTTCCGCTTATTCGTTACATGCACTTGGTAACTAATTTGCAAATATTACACTTCTACTCAACTGGAAATAAAGTAACACATTACTATGAAGTTAAATAACGGGGTTGTACATAAAGTATGTAATTTACTATATGCATTAATCACATTGAGGCTAAAAGAACAAAATCCTAGAAAATAACTACAAAAGAGATAGAGAGAATCCTTAAAGCATCCAGTGATCCAACCAGGCGCCTTTTAATTCTAAATAATTCTTAAATGATAGGCTATAACCAGAAAGGAAGAAACAATACAAAGATAAACTAATAGTGTGTTGCACAAAAAATTAAAATCACACTTACTAAATCTAAGGTTACATCACAAGGCAAAGAGTACCTCACAAAAAACGTCAATTTCGTTACCAAACTTACTGTAGAACAAGGATCCTTATTCAAACTTTCCCATAGTACGCTTCTACAAAACAACCTTACCTACTTCAGTTAATTAGACAAAACAAAAGGACGAAGACATCAAGGTAGAAGAGAGATTTTAGTCCAGATCGTTAATGTGTACTAAACCAGAACTAACAGGGATAATAAGGTGGTAGAGGACAAGATGCTCAAACTGAGCCTCAGGGACTGAAAAGACTGTGAAGCAACATAAATTAAAAATGATTATTTTGAACATCAGAATCTTGGGACAGCCAATTGAGAAAAGGAAGAAATGGGATTGGTTCTCCCACAAAGTCGAAATGAATACCCACCCTTTTGCCCCTAGGCCTCCTTTTCACTCTTACAACAGCTATTAATACTTTTCTGCTTTCTTTCAAATCATCAAAGAAACACCTTTTTTCATTCAGAAATAACAAACTGACAATCCAGCCAGCTTAAACAATTAGAAAATAAAACCCACCGAAAAGACACTTTAAATAAATTACCATCTAAACTGAATTAGACTTGAATTACATGAATAAGTATCAAAAATTTCAAACAAGAACTAAAACATTCTACAAACTTTTCAACTTAAAGTTAAAACTGCAGCTAAATAACCAATTCAGCTAATTTCTCAAACAAATTCATAAATTGATCAAACACTTAACACCCCCTAAAATCCCCAACAAAGAAGTCCTTTTTTCTTACATCCTACAACTAAACCCTAATTTCCCAATACTTAAAACTAACGCATAAAACCGAATGATTCCATAAAATTAACAAAATTAAAGCTTAATTTGAACAATTAAAGATACCTGTTGAACATAATTGGCGTGCATGACAACAAGAATACAAAAAAGAGTGATGGCAATGATAAGATATAAGTATTCAAGCGTGACTCTGATTTTGGGAGTCAGCATTTCCGAGAAGCGTTCTTGAACTCTGATAAACGTTTGCTCTGGATCCATTTTTTTTCTATTTTTTCCTCTTAAAATCACAACAACAACATCATCATCAACAACAACATCATTCTCTAAGAATCAAACGCGTTTATGTATACGAGGTTAGTCATGATGAACATGGACAAGAAGCGTATTTTGTTCTGGTAGTCTGTTGGGGTTTGTGCCTTTGTGGGTTAAGGGATTTTTATTGGAGAAATTGTTTGCGGGGAATGATATATGCTTATCGTTGGCCGTAGTTGACGAAAATGTACAAGCTAATCTGCTCTTGGTACAAATACTAAGAAAAACAACAAGTTGTATTACAACTTTATTTATTTATTTATTAAATTTGTCATTCTAGGTAATACCGTATATAAAGTATAAAAAATTAAAATATTAAATATTAAATATTACGTATAATTTATATAAAATTAACGTATTGTCATATAAATTATAATTCATATGACAATCTAATTTTTTGGGGGTCAAAATTTAAGCCAACTATAGAGAGTACAAGTTAATCTGCTCTTGGTACAAATGCAATTGCACACAAAAGTTGTAGTACAACTTTATTTATTAAAGGGAAAATTGCAAAAATCATCTTTCAAATTTGTTGGAAAAACTTTTTTCGCAGCTCACATTTAAAATAATATAATTTCTTCATTGACATAAAAAATTATACCAATTTTATCATTTCATCCGATTTTGTTTGATTTTTTAATGAAAAGTATATAGGTGTACATTATTTAATAATGACATGTGTATATTTTTTTCGTTTAAAAAAAATGCATTTAGATAAAAGGACCAATCTAATATGAATTTTAGTGTGAGTGACGAAATTGCATTATTTTAAATTTGAGTGATGAAAAAGAAATTTTAGTAAAACGTGAAGGAAGTTTTATGCAATTTTTCCTTTAGTAATTATAAAAATTTAATGAACTGTTGATTTATTTTTTAAGTTTTTTTCATTATTTTCTTTGTTTTTTCAATTAAGTTTTTGGGGTCAAAATTCAAAGATGGCAACTTAAGTGAGTTAATTAAAAATATTTGAATGGGAGAACGACCCTATAAGTCCCTCACATATCACCCAATAATTTGTTTGGTCCCTCACTTTTAAAACGGGGCACTAGTCCCTCACATTTCAAAAGTGTACTTTTTCAGTCCTTTTGACGGAATCTGTTAGAAAATCTGTCAAATGTTATCACGAGCTCCACACGTGACCATTTTTCATGGGTAAAAAAGGAATCACAATGTTCACAACCTTCAGACAGCCTTCAGAGCACAAATCACAGCCTTTTTATCGAAAATCGCAATCACAACCTTCAGTTCAGACAACCAAAATCGAAAATCGCAATCACCTTCAGTCGAAGTCAACCAAAATTGTTTAAGCCCTAAGTAGAAGTAGATCGAAGTTCTGAACTCCCCAAGTGGAAATAAATCAAAATTTTTGAAATCCCTAAGCTTCAACTCCAAAGACGACGTGAATAATCAAAATCCCTAATTTCAAATCCGTAAAGAAGATGGCCCAACACAATGAATGCTTTTGCGGGAAAGCAGCTGTTGTAACAACTTCTTGGACACTAAATAACCCTGGAAGAAGGTTTTATGGATGTGAAGAGTATGAGGTAATGTTGATTTAATATTTTACTTAATATGATAATGTTTTGGTAAGCATGTGATAACAAAATTGTATGATTTAATGTGATAGGGGAAGCGTGGCTGTGGATATTTTCGCTGGTGTGATGCAATGTGTGATAGATGCGATAGGGCAATTGAGATAATTGGTAGTTTGTTGAACAGTGTTAGAAATTTGGAGGTAGAAAGAGATAGAAGAATTAGAAGGGAGAAATTGCTTGTTGCTGCTTTGTTTTTAACATGTATGTCACTTTTGTATCATTGGATTAGCCATTGATCTGCAAATGCTTGTTGGTGTTATTGTTGCTGCAAATGCTTGTTGATATTACTGTTGCTGCAAATGCTTGTTGATGTTGATGTGGGATCCCTTGCTGTTGCTGCAAATGCTTGTTGATGTTGCTGTTGCTGCAAATGATCGTTGTTATCACTGGAAATCACAACTTGGTTGCTACTGTAGTATCATTGGAAATCAGCAAATGACACTACTAATGAAGTGGTATATTAGTTAGTAATTTAATAGTTGCTATGTAATAGTTGGATTATGTAATAGTTGGATTAAGTAATAGTTGGATTATGTAATAGTTGGATTAGTAGTTAGTTGGAATAATATGAAGATATTTGCAAGAATCCTACACCAGTTTGGAATGATTCATTTTGTAATGGTGTTAAGAATCCTGTAAAAGTACTATCTTTGTTATAAAAAGTAAGCTTCAATAGCATATTATGTAATTGTACCATTTGAATGATCAGCACTAAATTTTGGACAAAAGATTTCAAGTCAAAAACAAAATGAGCATTGTTAAATAGGAAAAATGATATTCTGATGTACAAAAATAGCTCAGAAAGAAAATATTTGTCAATTTTACATAGGAGTTCAACATCCTGTATTACATTGGAATAACTGTCTCACAACTTAATGGTATCTACCATAACATGAATGCATCAAATATCCCAAAATACATTCATCTAGTTATTCCAAACAACTATTACAAACAGTTGTAATACATTCAATATCCCAAAACATAAACAACCAAGTTCCATCTCACTTTGACTTTGATTCTGCACTCACATTTGTTGATCTTATTTGTGCATCAACATTAGACTTTGCCACTGTGGAAGTCTGCATACATATAAAATAGTATTCCAATTAGCAAGTAGTATAGCAAAAAATGAACAATAATGAAGTATAAAGAGTTGCACTAATGAAACTTACAGCCCACAAATGTATTTTCAACATCACATGCTCTATAAAGAGCTGCAATAGTACTTTGACAAGTTGTCCGATTGTGACCATATTGCCTACATATTCCACATATATTTTTTCTTGGCCTTTGCACCTGTTATGAAGTCATCAAATAAATTACTCATATATATATGAATCCCTATATGAAATAATGCAAGGAAAGGTGTAGAACTCAACTGATTTCTTTGGAGGGACAGTATTAGAAGATGCAGCTGTTTGTTGGGTAGGGATTGGTGGTTCTAATGATGCATTTTCATCAATAAATGACATAGTGTCATGCATTTCCTCTACTGATGGGGCCTCAAATGCAGCTGCATGATTAGAACCAATTTCAGCTTCTACTGAGGTCTTAACATGTGCATGATTAGAACTTATTCCAGCTGCTGCTGGGGCCTCAAATGCAGGTGCATGATCAGAACTAATTCCAGCTGCTGTTGGGGTTTCACCTGCATATGCATTTTAAAAGTATGTAATTAAAAAGTCTCAACTGCAGGTGTATGATTGGAGTATAATGAATTTCAGCTAGTGTAGTTCTCTCACCTTGCGTAGTTCTCTCACCTTGCTTATGAACGAAATTTGCACCTCCACCTTGCTCAGGCACAGAACCTTGTTCAGGTACAGAATTATCCTCCCCATGAATCTCTTCATCAGCAGTTTTAGTTGGTCTTTTAGGGCACTTTCTGATGTTGTGTCCAACTTCTTTGCATATCCTACACTTATATGTCATTTGACCTGCCCTTGAAATTTTGTTGACACCATTGTTGCCAACTATTACTTCATCTACCTCTCTTCTTCTAACTTTTTTTGGTCTGCCAGGAAGCTTTAATTTGGTAGGAGGAAGCACAGAAGGCTTATTTTTCTTGTCCCACAAATGCTGTCCATTCAGAGGTTGTATAACATATCCATATGCCCTGAAATATGCATCCCTGTGGTAGTACTCATGCACAAACTTCTCAGGATCTTCATTTGTAGTACCTATAGCACTGACTGCATGAGCACATGGGATGCCATTTAAATCCTATTTTCTACAACTGCAAGTCCTGCTAGCCAAATCAACTGTGAATTGTTCACCATACATGCACCTTATCTCATATTTCCATTCTCCTGAGTGTGTAGCAATGCATGCACTTGAATCCTCTTTAATTTTTTCAAACTTTTTCTGAATTTTAGGACACAGCTTTCCTTTTTGCTTTTTCATCCACTCTCTCTTTTGTTTCATTCGCACCATCAAGTAAAACCTTATACTTTCAAGCATCCCAAGTATTGGTTTTTCTCGTGCACTAAGAATGGTGCTATTAAAACTCTCGCACAAATTATTCAGCAAGATATCACACTTAGAGTTGGTTCTGAAATGTGACCTGCTCCAATGTTTTGGGGTTGTATGATCAACCAACCATTTGTACGCAGCTTCATCCATTTGTTTGAGTGTCTCCATCTCAGCCACAAATTTGTTCTTATATGATGCTCTAGCAGCAGCCCAAATTCTGTCTTTTAATGCCAGTCCACCGTGTTCTTTCTTGAAGTTATTGTACATATGTCGTACACACATTCTATGCTCAACTCCCGGGATCAACTCTCCTATTGCATTTATTAGTCCCTACATTTTAATGTAATGTGTTAAATAACAAGCATAACATAGTTACAATAGTTTATAAGTAAAAGCATGTGATATTTTGAAGGAATTACCTTTTGTTTATCAGTTATGAATGTCCAGTCCTTGGTATTCTATATGTGAAGATCACTTTGTAGCTCTCTAATAAACCACTTCCATGTCTGCTTATTCTCAATCTCCACTACGGCATATGCTATAGGAAAAATTTGATCATTTGGGTCTAATCCCACAGCAGCCAGTAGAACACCTTTATGTGGCCCCCTCAAATGACACCCATCAAGACCTATCAATGGTCTACAGTCAGCTAAAAACCCATTCTTGCAAGCTTCAATACATACATACAAATGTTTGAACTGCTCATCTCCATTCTCATCCTCATCAGATTTCAAGAATACATTTGATCCAGGATTGGCTCTCATCAATTCATGACAGTAGTCATGCAACCTACTGTACTGCTCCACATAGTCACCTTCAATTTGTATATTTGTCTTCTTCTTTGTCTTGTATGCTTGACATCTTAAAATGTTAATGTTAAGGTCCATATGAACCTTTGACACAAGATCTCCAATCTTCATGTGTGGCACTAATCTAATGTATTCTTTATACTTTTCAGACAAGAATGTTGAATTTGCACACCCATGATTAAAACTCCTAGAGCAAGTATGCGTAGTGTTCATGTTTTTAATCT
The DNA here is from genome assembly GCA_016586305.1 of Ophiorrhiza pumila. NCBI lineage: Eukaryota > Viridiplantae > Streptophyta > Magnoliopsida > Gentianales > Rubiaceae > Ophiorrhiza > Ophiorrhiza pumila. The sequence goes on along the minus strand of BLIW01000009.1, from coordinate 38,220,143 downwards.
GCAAACCCTTATTGCCTTTCAATTGTGCTGTTGAAATGAACCAGTCACATGATTTACAGAAAACCTTAACCCTTCTTTTGTCATTTTTCTTAAATCTGATTTTTCTTCCATGTTTTACCCCATGATGCTTGCAAGCTTTCTTAAACTCATCTCTACTGCTGAAAACCATGCCAAGCTTAAAATGAGGATCATTCATATCAACTTCAGATTTGAACCTCAGAACATGTGCTTTTATCTTGTTGATATCTGTTTCCTCCTCTGAACTAGATGTACTATTCAACTCATCTGAAGCCATAACATCTTCTTCATTTTTCTGATTAACATCTTCTGCCTTTTCTTGATTAGAATGATTTGAACTACTTGCCTTCTTAAACCCCTTTTCAATTTCAATCCAATCTTTGGATTTTTCAGCAATAACAACATTTAAATCCTCCTCATCAGTGAATTCATACTCACTGTCATGCATGCTTTCACACTCACTGGAATCAATTTCATCTTCTACATTAACTTCCACATTCTTTCTTTTCCCACTTTTCTGTTTTTCACAACTAGCTTTTGTAAATGACTGTTGCTATTTTGAGCTTTTTTGCGAGTCTGCTTTTTCAGTCTTCTGTGCCTTAGTCTTCTGTACCTTCTTATTTGATTCACCTTCATCAACAGGCTTTTGAGTTTCCGCAACTGATGCAGCAGCACTAAGAGTTTTCTGAACTTCCTTATTTGACCCAACAAAATCATCATTCATCTCAACTTTTGCATTCGGCCTGCCAACATTCATAACATCTGCATGCCTTTTAGCTGGCTTAACAGCCCTAACACCAACACTATCTACAAGCCTTTCAACATTCTTACTGGACTCAACACCATCTGCAGACACTTGCTTAGCTGTAGCTTGCTTGAGTGACTCAACACCATCTACAGGCACTTGCTTAGCTGATCCAACAATTTTACTAACACTGTGACTATGCAACTCTTTTTTTTCCTCAAATTTCAACTTTCTTGCAACTTCCCATTGTTGAAGCTGTTCCACAAGATCTGTTCGAAGTTGTTTGTATTTCAAGGGACTTTTCTTTACTGTAATTTTGTTTAATCCTTAGTCCTTGTCTTAGGGTTGGAGCATTCAGATTAGCAAAATCTATTTCAACTCTACTAGAACTTTTCTGACTCCCAATATCAGCAGCAGTACTTGACACTTTTGTTTTTTCAACTACATATATATTTATCAGTTTTTGCTTCACCCCATAATTAGCCACTAATTGTGCATGATTTTCAGACAACAAAGACAACATGCCGTTCTCCATACTTTCATCAGGGATAAGAAAGAAATACAACACACTTGATGCATTATACCATAATCTTTCAACTATGTTGCTTAAAGTACACAAAAACCATGTATCTAGATCACAATAATCTACAATATCTTCCCATCCTCCAACATATTCTGATTTGGGAATCTTTCGATATTCACCCCCATAGTGAATTCTCACTGAAAACATTTTGCTATCAGGTCCTGTTGCATAAATAGACAACAACCATGTTTATTGGTTGTGTTATAGGGAACATTTTGCATTAAAAAAACACAGTGGACCACAATAAGACATAAAATTAAAGAAAAAAGTTCAGACATTGACACTGGACCACCATTAACACTGGACCACAATGTGTGAGACAACGACATTACAGGAATAGAATCGTTAAGTATTAAACAACTTACCATAATCTGGCATCCTCCAATTTGTTGTTCTACCTTGGCGTGCCATTCCACCACTGTGCTTAGAGTTCGATTTTGACTTCAATTTAGGGATTTCAGAAATTTTGATTTACTTCCACTTGGGGAGTTCAGAACTTCGATCTACTTCTACTTAGGGCTTAAACAATTTTGGTTGACTTCGACTGAAGGTGATTGCGATTTTCGATTTTGGTTGTCTGAATTGAAGGTTGTGATTGCGATTTTCGATTGAAGTTTGTGATTTGTGCTCTGAAGGCTGTCTGAAGGCTGTCTGAAGGCTGTCTGAAGGTTGTGAACATTGTGATTCCTTTTTTACCCATGAAAAATGGTCACGTGTGGAGCTCGTGATACTATTTGACAGATTTTCTAACAGATTTCGTCAAAAGGACTGAAAAAGTACACTTTTGAAATGTGAGGGACTAGTTTCCCCCGTTTTAAAAGTGAGGGACTAGTTTCTCCCGTTTTAAAAGTGAGGGACTAAACAAATTATTGGGTGATATGTGAGGGACTTATAGGGTCATTCTCCCTATTTGAATTGACCAAAATATTGATAATAATTATTATTAATAACTTATAAGTGATGCCGCAATTTGACTTGGTTTGAAAGAAATTCTGGTCAAAAGTAGCAAAATGGATCTCTTCAGTTTGTCGGTCAAATAAGGAAAATGGCTGATTTTATTTTGGTCTTACCAGATATTTCAATTCAGTCCCAAACTGAATTCTTTCAATTTGACCTTCCCAAATAAACTTTTTGTGTCAATTTGAAGTTTCAAACCAAATTTATCAACGAAAAATAAAAAGAGAACTCCCTTTGAATAGCGTTTTTTTTTTTGTTTTAAAATATATATTTTTTAGTTTTGTTAGGAAAATAATATTTATAGGTGTTTAAATTGATGAGTTTTAGTTTTTGAGATTTAGTATAGAATTTTTTTTATTATTTAAAATTTAAAACGAATTTTTTTTTAAGTAAACAAATGATGGAGTCCATTTCTAGTTGAATAACGTCAAATCACACTTAATAAGTAAAGTTAGAAAATATAGAAAAATAATTACTGCAAAATTGCTTCTAGTTTTGACAATTGCAGTAAAAAATAGACAAAATGGATAAACTATTGGAAAATTTTGTATTAAGGGTGTCTTCCAAACCCTTATTATTAAATAGAACTATTTATTGTTAATGGCATAAAAATAACTTAACTAGTTTATGTAATTAACAAAAGATTTTATTATCTTTGGATAAACTCAAATAACAACACAATTATCCAATTGATTCACTTCTAATAATTTTTCAGTAACTCTTTCAAACAACATTGTCCATTAGTTATAATTTTTCAATCTATTCAATTCTAATCTTTTTCAATCACTTCTTTACTTAAACTCATCTAGTCTTTCTCCTTTTTTTTAAACGTTCTAACTTTCGTTGCTAATGATTGATTCAATTTTAATCTTAATTTTTTTTAAACTAAAAATACATTGTCCATTAGTTTAGACACAATATATAATCAACTAATGATTTAATCATATCAGTCATAAAATTATAAAAGTAATCATATTAGTATAAAAAAATAAAAGAGAATTTTGATACTTGAATATGATAGATAGAAATATTTAATTTTGAATTCACTCTAAGGAAAAATAAATAAGAACAAATGCACTCACTTCTAATACTTTTACCTTTGGTAAAAAAAACTAAAAAGTTTTTTAAAAAATTCAAAATTTAACTAGAGGATTTGAGTTGTCCATTATTGGCAATAATATGATTTAATTTGAGACAAAATTCACCTTTTTTTGCTAAATTAGTTATAATTTTATTTTTACTTGTCGCTATTTTGCGTGTTTTAGATTGAACATAGAGTTTTGACAATTATATGATTTCAATTTAGGATGTAATTTATTTTTCATTTATTTTTTTTTAATTTCACTTATAAATTTTTTCCTTTTTTCTTGTCAAATTTTCACTTTTTCTTTTACTATTTAGATTGAATGAAGAATTGTGTCACTAATATACTTTCAATTTGAGATGTAATTCACTTTAATTTTATTTTATTTTTTTCTTGAATTTCAGTTTTAATTTTTTTTTCTTGTTACAACTATGTTTGTTTACCGTTTTAGATTTGAGGCAGAGTTTTAAAATTAATATGATTAATAATTTGTATATCTTTCTTTTGTCTTTTTTCTAAATTTTATTTTTAATTCTTTTCATTTTTTGTCGTAGTTTTGTTTATTTTATAGTTGTGGAATTTAAAGAGAACATATACATTTTATATTTTTTTCTTAAAAAAATTAAAATTAAAATTGAATTAATCATTGGCCAAGAAAGTTAGAATGCTTAAGAAAATGAGAAAGATTAGATGAGTTTAAACAAAGAAGTGATTGAGAAAGATTAATATTGAATTGATTGAAGAATTATAACTAATGGACAATGTCATTTAAAGGAGTTACTGAAAATGATTAGGAGTGAATCAATTGGATAATTGTTTTGTTATTTGAGTTTATATATGGATAATAAAGTCTTTCGTTAATTACATAAACTAATTAAGTTATTTTAACGTCCTTAATGATAAATAAGTTAAAGTTATATCTCTTTAATTAATAAGGGTGTGAAACGCCCCTTAATACAAATTTTCTCCAAACTATTTTAGATTTGAAAACAAAAAAGTTAAGAGGAAGTAACCAAACTTAGCCATCAAAAAATTACAGAAGAAAGACTTGGTATGAATGCTATTAATTTTTGGTTAGCCAAGATGGATGAATTTGTGATTTCACAAAATATATACGTAGCATTTTGGTTATCAAATGTTGTGAGATTTAGGGGATGACCACGGTTCCGCAACTATCAGTTTTGAGAGTAGCAGTTTTGATTCCAAGTTTAGAATCTCTAATTCTGATTTTAGTTTCAATTTTAATTGCAATTTTAATTTTAATTTCAGTTTTTAATTATTCTTTTAAAAATTAAGTTCTTTATTTATGAATTTTAAGTCCAAAAAATTATAAAACATAAATTAATAAATAAAGAAGGGAAAATTGCAAAAACATCTCTTACATTTGATTGAAAAACTTTTTTGGTGACTCACATTTGAAATGATGCAAATTGGTCCTAAACATTTAAATAGTCTACCAAAGATCCCTCCATCTATCTCGGTTTCTCTTTTTAATAGAAACAACTCATGTGTGTGTCATGTGACAATTTTTTTATAGGCAAAGTAAGAATCAAAATAAAATTAAGTTGTGTAATAGTTTTTTCACTAATGAAAATTTGGAAGAATTATTTTTTTTTCAATTTTGCCCCTGAAAAAATTGTCACATAACACTCACATGGTTGTTTCTGTTAAAAAAAGAAATCGGGAGACCAAATTGTTACGCTATATATATGTTAGTCACCAATTTGTATCATTCCAATTATGAGTGACCGAAAAAAATTCAATCAAATGTGGGGATGTCTTTCACAATTTTTCCAATAAAGAAATACTAAATTTTATCCATGGGTGAATGGTACATTTATAACTTAAAAATTTTAAGTATATTTAGTTATATAACTATAAAATTTCAATAATCTAAAATACTTGAAAAATATACTATATCAAATTGTTTTTACTTTTCAATAAACTAAAAGTCCGCATCATTATCATTATTTTCTTCTTCTTCTTCAGTGGTAAGTGCTCCAAATATCGAAATATATAGAAACACTACTATTAAATTTTGAAAAAGTTTCAATTAAAATTTATTTTTCACTTTTATAATTTTTTTTAATTCGCTTGTTATTGTTGTTCTAAGCACTCTTTTAACTTGTGGAATGCATTCTAACAATAGTGAGTAATCCTACTTTTTCACCAAAACCAAATGATAAATTTTCTATATCTATCACTTTAGCTAATTTATTTTAAGTTTTTCATCCAAATATTTAAAAAGAGGAGTGGTAGAGGGAGCAAACTCAGATAATTGCAATTGGTTGGTGAAAATACCAATTTTGTGTGGATGTTTTTTCTTTAAATGCCGTAACAAAATTCCATAATCTGATCATTTATTGAAAACATATAATTTGTTTCTGAGACAATAATTGCATTTTACCTTGATTTGGTGTGAAGGAAATACATGCACATATGTTTTTAACAAAAATGAGTTTATGTATACAATTAGGAGTTACTTTTCTACGCGATCCTCCTGATGTAGTTAAATCGTTATTGGCGGTAGATTTAATGGGTGCAACCCATTCTAGACATATTAATTTGTAAAAATGACATTTCGGTCTCCTTTTCCTCACCAAAAAAAGAGATTTTTAGAGTGGGCATGATTCAATATAGTGTAAATTATTTCAATTATTTCTCAATTTAGGGATTTATTTTATTTTGATCTATTTTTTAAAATTTTATTTTTATCCCTCATGTTATAATTTGGATTTCAAATAATTTGTCATCTATTTTTTTTACTTAAAATCTAATTTGAACAACTATTTAACACACGTATGATACATAGAATAATATAACAATTGATAGAGTTGGATATAGTCATATAAAATGGTCATCGAGATTTTTTTTTAATGAAAATAAACAAATGACCATTAAAAATCAAAATTAGCTAACGAGGGATGAAAACAAATTTTTTTAAAAAATAATGATAAAAGTGAAATGAAACCTCAATCGAGAAACTACTAAAATAATTTTCCCTTCAATCTATTTTGTGCTCCACTTTTAACTATTCCTTGCTTATAGAGGATGTATTTATCCTATTTTAAATCATAAAACTGATCGATATTTTTTATAATCATATATAAAGCAGAGCATTAATTAGTCAGATGAAATTAATGGCAGATATGTAGCCCAAGGTCGAGAGATAAAATTTCTTCCACTTCCCTTTAGAGTCTTAGAGTTTTAATTGTTAAGTGATAATATCCCACATCGGTTAAGTAAGAGCTCTTGAACTAATATATAAGATATATGGGTCACCCCACTCATTACCAATTGGTTTTGAGTTGGATGCACATATATTCTTTAACATGATATTAGAGAATCAGTTTTGAATTTGCGAGTCTTTCAAACATGATTAGGGTTTTCTCACCTCTCTTCTTTCAATATCAGTATTCAACTGGGCTAGGCTCAGGGTTGGGTTAGCATTCGGTTTAGTTTGAGCTAGGCCCAGGGTTGGGCTAGCATTCGGTAGACTAGGGTTTGTCTCACCTCTCTTCTTCAAGTATCAGTATTCAATTGGGCTATGCCCAGGGTTGGGCTAGTATTCGGTTTAGTTTGGGCTAGCATTCGGTTTAGTTTAGATATGCTCGGTCTTTCAAACATGACTAGGGTTTTCTCACATCTCTTCTTTCAGTATCAGTATTCAACTGGGTTAGGCTCAGGGTTGGGTTAGCATTTGGTTTAGTTTGGGCTAGGCCGAGGGTTGGGCTAGCATTCGGTAGACTAGGGTTTGTCTCACCTCTCTTCTTCAAGTATCAGTATTCAATTGGGCTAGGCCCAGGGTTGGGCTAGTATTCGGTTTAGTTTGGGCTAGCATTCGGTTTAATTTAGATATGCTCGTCCTAGTCATGTTTGAGAGGGGGTAAGAGCTCTTGAACTAATATATAAGATATATGGGTCACTCCACTCATTGCCAACAATCAACACACGGTTCCTTTATCCCCTTTTACCTTTCATGATAAATTGAATAAACTCAGAAAAAACAAAAAAGAAATAGCATTCAAATCCCTTTCATGATAAATTGAATAAACTCAGAAAAAAAAAAGAAATAGCATTCAAATCGATTTTTATTGACCAGTCAGAATTGCCCCCAAGGATCTATAATTGCCTAAAAAGGTCCAATATATATACATTATTGAACCTTTTGAATAACAGTCAAGAAGATCTTATGAAAATTGAACATTTTTGCATAGAAGATATAAAACAGATATTAGACATTCTAGAAAAACATTTGGTAATTTATTTACCGAAAATGAAGTTTTAAATCTATTGAAATTCTTTCGTCTTTATTTTTTAAAATGAAAATAGGTTTTGAATTTTTAAGAAATTCCTATATTCTATATAAATTCAGAATTGAATAGACGTATCTAGGGAGAATTCAGAGGGGGTAAGAGCTCTTGAACTAATATATAAGATATATGGGTCACTCCACTCATTGCCAATTAGTTTTGAGTTGGATGCACATATATTCTTTAATATTAATCAGATGAGATTAATGGCATTATATATACACATTTGGCACCCAAGAAAGAAGAAAAGAAAACTCATTATGAAAACAAAGAAATTTATGAACCCAATGTGTTTGGTAACTGGGAATGATAATGCTTAAAAAGACATTTTACTTTTAGTTATGAAAAATCCAAAAATTAATCAATACATTACCCTGTTTGTTTCATATATAAGAAATAATCAAGAATAATGTTTTTCTTGTTTTATTTTCCATTGTTTTAGAGCAAAAAATTATTTATTTTTCTTTATTTCTATCTTATGCAAAATCCCATCTCCATTTTTTGAGTCATAAACATTTAGGAACCGTTCTTTAAGGGTAATCACTATATATCATTTAATCACTACTATAGATGTTGTTTGATTAATTACTATCACTTTGATAGATCCCAAGTCGCCCATTTATCATTACCTACTAATTTGTCTACTATCAAATTTGATTAACCCTTAATCAATCACTTATATACCACTATACATATTTTCTCATATTACACATCTACACATATTTTACACACACTATACATATATTTACATATTACACATTTATACATATTTACACACACTACACATATTTTAAATATATTTTACACACACTACACATATTTTCACACATTACATACATTTTCATACACTACATATATTTTACACGTACTACACACATTTTTGCACACTACATATATTTTGTATATTAATAATGTTGATTTTTTATTTTAAATATTTTGAAAATAAAAATTTAAAACCCATGAACAAAGATAAACAATTAAATACTTGTGATAGGAATGAAATACATTCCGCTCTTGAACCAAACATGATGAGGTTAATAGTATAAACTCATAGTAATAGTGGAGTTAATTAGTTCCATTAATATTCCGATTGAGGAATGCGAACCAAATAAGCCCTTAGTATTAAGAGTCCATATCCTAACAAAGCCATAGATTTAGTAAAAGTTCAAATCCAGTTGGGGAGATAGAGAAATTTAGAGAAGATTCTTGAATATTTGAAGTTAGATAAGTGGAATGGAGTAAATGAAAACTATATATATATATATATATATATATATATTGAAGTAAATTAAATGATGAAGAATTTTATGTTGTGGTAGAAAATGAGACTGACAATGGGTTTTTGTATCCTTTCATGTAACACTTTATAAAAAACTGACACATGTATAATCACTTATCCCTTAGAGTTTACTAATCATTTGATTAGGGTTTTAGTTTAATTTTTAAAAATTAGATAACTAACTAAACGAACACGTGTTAGCTTTTCATAAAATGGTACACGGAGTAGTACATGATGGTGGCATAGCAGATCCAAAGCCTAAAACCGACAATCATAGTTTTCATTACAAGATGACCTTCAAGAGCAAAAATTTAATAACTCTGAGTATGGATGTCTTTACTACAATAATTAATTTATTAATTTAAATAAATCAAATGTGATTATATATTGTGGAATGATGAATTCCCATTTTTCCAGTGAGATGCTCACCATAGAACTCATGTAAATTTTACCGTTGGTCTCCTTGAAACGGATTTATATATGAAAGGAAATTTAATCATGATTTCAACATATAATAAAAGTAATAAAAAATTAAAATCACGATTATTAATTAGTCGTTTCATATATAAATCATGTTTTATAGGAGTTTTTATTTAAATTCTTTATAATCACTTTCTTGACTTGTGCAATTTTTCATTCTTGACATAGCCATGCCTTTTGTCATGCTTGACTGTTTTTATTGTTTATAATCAGCAAAAGGGATATTACTTAAAGATAAAAAAATGCATCACTACTCTTGACTTGGGCAGTCTTTTGTCATCATCCTTCAACTTTAACAAACGAAAAGGAACGAAAATATGGCAAAATTAAGATTTTCTATATAGCATTACAGATTGTAACTCCATGCATGTTTGCAAAATTTTGCCGTTCAACCCGTTCTAGCTATTGGAGAAAGACAAAGCCAAAGAAGACAAGGCCGTCCATGAATACTACTTGTCTACTTCAAATGGAAAAGGCAAGCTTTTGTTCCACTATTCCTGGTGTACGTGAAAGACATTTAAATGATTAAAGAATTCACTGTATTAATGCATAGTGATTATCCATTAAACAACGAAGCCTTTTGATTCTATGAAATGATAAAACAACTCCACCAACTAAGGCTTTAATTCATTAGATGTCCCGTTACATGTATTATATTTGGTTAATATGTATTCTATCTTTTTAATATATCCCTTTTCTCTTGAAGATGTAAGGATACTTACATAAATATTACACTTGAATTCAATGAGATGTACTTCATAAAGAGGGGAGTGTACTAACTTTTATACGATTTCTAATATAATTAATATAATTTAAATGTGGCAAAGTATTACGTCGGTTGCTAACCTAACGCAACTCTCGTCTTTTCTTGAATTTACTTATAAGCAAATAAAGTTATTTTAATTCTATAAATGATATATGAATAAAAACCTTATAAATTTGCAAAAAAACAAGGTATATATATATATGCATTGTCCTGTCCATTTCATATAATGCAAATGAAAATTGTACTCAATCAAATGTGCATGTAGTGCATGTAATTTAGTAATTGTAGCCTCTAGTTCTCCTCTCCTTTAATTAATTCAGTTCGGCCTTCCCTGAACTTCTTTTGTTTTGTCATCGTACTCTTACACACTTCAATTCGGCTGTTGCTCGGTCCTCAAAACAAAAAACTTACAAAAGGTAGATAAACCTTTGCCACAAAATCAAAGTAAAGTTTTAATCTTGCAGACAATGGCAGCAGAAATGGCTTTAGTCAAGCCCATTTCATCATCAAGATTTGGCAGCAGGAGCAGCACAACCATTCCTCCAGGAAGATTGATACTTCATAACCCAACAATTATATCATCAACCACCACTGCGAAATGTATCATCAGAATGTCGTCCAGTACTACCATTAGGCCAAGCAGCAGCGATAGCAAGAAAGATGCGAAACAAGGCACCAAGGAGACCCTGCTGACCCCTAGATACTACACCACTGACTTCGAAGAGATGGAAACCCTCTTCAACCCCGAAATCAACAAGAACTTGATCCAGGTTGAGTTCGAGGCACTCCTGCTGGAGTTCAGGACCGACTACAACCAGAAGCATTTCGTCAGGAACAAAGCCGCCTTCAAGGAGGCTGCCGATAAGCTGCAGGGTCCGTTCCGACAGATATTCGTGGAATTCTTGGAGCGGACTTGCAGTGCGGAGTTTGCCGGTTTCCTTCTCTATAAGGAGCTCGGTAGAAGGCTCAAGAAAACCAATCCTGTAGTGGCTGAAATATTCTCACTTATGTCTAGAGATGAAGCTCGCCATGCTGGTTTCTTGAATAAAGGATTAGCAGATTTTAATCTGGCATTGGACTTGGGGTTTCACAAAGGTCAGAAAATACACATTTTTCAAGCCTAAATTCATTTTCTATGCGACCTATTTGTCTGAGAAAATTGGCTACTGGAGATACATTACGATCTACCGGCATCTCAAGGCCAACCCTGAGTACCAATGCCACCCAATTTTCGAATACTTCGAGCACTGGTGCCAGGATGAGAACCGCCATGGAGATTTCATCTCTGCATTGATGAAAGCACAGCCTCAATTCCTCAATGACTGGAAAGCTAAGTTATGGGCACGATTCTTCTGTCTTTCGGTTTACGTGACTATGTATCTTAATGATTGTCAAAGAACAGAATTCTACCAAGGCATTGGGCTTAACACAAAAGAATTTGACATGCATGTCATCATTGAAACAAACCGTACAACAGCAAGAATTTTCCCTGCTGTACTGGATGTTGAGAATCCTGAATTCAAGAGGAGGTTGGACAGAATGGTAGAAATTAACAAGAAATTAATTGCAGTTGATGAGGAGAGTCAAGACATTGGGCTTGTTAAGAACTTAAAGAGGATCAAACTTATTGCAGCTCTTGCCTCTGAGTTATTGGCTACATATCTTATGAAACCCATCATATCTGGTTCTGTTGACATTGCAAAATTTGAATCAGAACTCGTTTATTAGCATTTTTGCTTGGCAATTAATCATTGCCACATTCATTTCGTTTTTCTCTCTATTCTTTAAAAAAGTTGTATTTTCATCTATCAATTATACTACAATTTGGATTATAAATGGCCGAACAACTGTATAATACACGTGTGACAGGTAGAAATATATTCAAAATCGATAGAATTAAATATATACAAGCAAATGCTCATTGAAATTGAATTTTTCTTTGACAAAAAAGGGAACAAAGATCCGTCGAAAACCAAAATTGTAACATATATAACTAATGAACGAGAATACAAATGTTGAGCGAAGAAGACCTCTGTTCCAGTTGTTTTTTCTATTCTTTTTTTTTTTACACTATGTAAAATGACCTGGTTTTACTTAAGAGTAAAATAAAAAATATATAATAAGTAAAACGATATTGTTTTACTTACGAGTCATAAATATATATATATATTCTAATTTATTAAAATTTTATTCCCACCCTAATTCCTAAACTCGTAAAAATGAATTTCTCTCTTAATTTCGTTGGCGTTAGTACAGTTTCTTTATGTGAGATTTTTTAATGTTTTCTTTTGTGTATTTTTTTATGATTAATTATTATGATTAAATGTTTATGTAAAATATATATTTATTTTATGAAATTTTTTTTTCTTAGTACGATTGAGCACCCCTCAAAAAATATTTTGATTCCGCCACTGATTTTTGCTTAACCTTCCAAAAGATTAATTCAATCGGATTTACTTCAACTTGTTAATTATTATTGGGTGTTTATATGGCTGAATAAAATGTGCAAAAGAAACTGGCCAATGTGATTTGTCATTTTCCTTGATGATCGATATAGGATTTAATTTACTCGCATTTCACGTATAACCTAATAACTTTTTATACACTAACATTATAGATTTTGTTGAATCTTATGATAAAGCATGCAGGCGTTGAGGCAAAAATAAAAGTTAGAGAACATAAAAAATTCAAAATATGAACATATACTTTTGGTGAATTTGGAAATAATGAAATTAAAAACTAAATATGAAAAAAAAAGAAAATTTGTTCAAAACTTTTCTATTATTAATTTATTTATTTTTGCAGGTGGTTGTTGTTCTTTTTAGTAAACCATATTGCTCGCATAGATACATTGTCTCCTGTCAAGGAACAATGAGAGGTCGTTTTATATGTACACATTAGAAAAGGTTAAATTAAATAGTTATATTGGTATTAGTTATATTAATAACATCTAAAATGGGTAAAATAGAAGGTATATTAATTTCAAAACTCATTAGTACAAAGAGATAATAAGTATTAGTAATGTTAATAAGAAGAACAAATAAAATATCAAAATCAAGTAATATATATATGTGTTCATGTGTATGTAAATACATTTAACGTAATTTATAATTTATGTTTTTTTTTTGGTACTTTTGAGAGAAGTAAATCAAAGAAATACTTAAATATTAGTGTAGGATAAATAAATATAAAGAGATATAAATAATGTTTCGCTTTACCAAAAAAAAAAGTCCAGCCAATGAACTAATCATTTCACTCAAAATTATTTTCATAAATCGATTTATGAAAATAGTTTTGATAACGGTCCAAGCGGTCAAACCGACCGTGGTTTAAAAACTGTATTTATGAGTGATCGAATCAATGTGCCACATTACACGTGATAGGTGCAGCCACTCCCAAAATTTAAAAAATTATACTATTTTTTATAAAAAAAATCTAATTAAATATTTAAAAAAATTAGAATTCTATCCCTCTAAATTAAAATAAAACTCTAATTATCAATAATATTATATAATTTTACGTCTCCCCCAAATCAAAATTTCTAATAGTAGTAATTTCAATTTATATGGAGTGAGTTTTTTTCTTGTAAAAATATATAAACATTAAGCATATAAACAAGTGCTTGCATGCTTGAAGAATTATGCTCACTATTACAAAAATTAAATTGTTGCAATTTCAAGATAATACAAATATTGCTCTTTGATAATTTACAAAAAAAAAATAATAATAATGAAGCAGCCTAATTAATTAACGTCTGCATGTAGGAAATAAAATTTCACTCTTCATAATAATTTCTTCTTGTCTGAAAAAACAAGGCTCATCCTCATCAATTCTTCCAATTCTTCCTAAACCAACACTGCAACTTCTTCCAAAACCAAAACCAAAATCATCATATCCACCAATATTTCTATGATCATGATTAACATTTCTTTGATTTTGTTGTCCTTCCCTTTCATAATTCTCAACGTACTTCGTATATACTGATCGACAAAGCTCCTTCAAATTCTCATCATTGTTGATAACGTTTTTCTTCAAACTTGTACCAAAATCGTTTGGCAGATTCGACACCTGTGGAGCAATGCCGGGCATCATAATGTTGCTGCCATAGGCAATCTTTCCATCGAATTCGATCATGCTTTTCATGTAAAAATCTCTTGCCTTGGCTAAAAATTTCTTTGGGGCTGCAATGTATCGCCTTAAATTGCCATGCCTGCTTCCTTTGCTTCTCATCTTTGTTTTTTAGTTCTTGTTAAAATTGCAGAGAGCAAGGAATGAAAGTTAATTCTTGGAATGGTGTGGAGAGATTGGAGGAAATTAAACTGGTTATATATACATGGGAATTGAAGCATTATAGTTGACTGATTTCATTGGTTTGATCATTGAACTGTTTGATTAAAATTTAGAGGAGAATCTAATTGGCAGTTTCTATTTGTTCATATATGAGAAAAGGAGAATAATTTTTATGAACTGTAATTAGAGAATGTATGAGAAAAGGAATAATATTATTGAAGGTAGTATTGGTTATTCATTACCAGTTGTATTATTATAAAATTTAATCTGTTGACTCTTTTCACAAACTTTATTTTGAAGTGAGCTGGAGATTTACTTTAATATTTAGTCTTGGAATTGCAAAATTTTATTTATATTGTTTTTTTAACTCCTAATTACATAATAATTTTTTTAAAAAAAAAGACTGTAGTAGGCAATTTAGGCAAATTTGGAACGTTGTGATCTTTCAAACTGAAGTTATTGATCCTATTGTTATAGTAAAAGCTATCCATATCATTTACATAGAGCCCTTAATTTCTTTATGTTGAAAAAGACAAGTTTAAGGTTCGTGAATTATGCCATTTATTGTTGGTTTATCTTTCACAAGTTTGATTCTTTCTACTTTTTAGGTAAATCGATGGGGAATTTAGAAAGTAAAATTTGGGATGGGGATGAGAAGGGGACGAAATTGTATGATATTAATGGTAGGATTTATATTTTTATTTTTTGAGAAAGTAAATTCCTATTTTTTTTAAATGTCTAAAAAGATTTTTTTAATTATTTTTCATGAGAAAAAATGCACACATTTTAAAATTTTGGGAGATGGAGTAAACTTTATGATTCTTGATAGTAAATTTCTAAAAGGGGTACTTTTACAAATGAATTCTTAACGAGCATAATTTTAAATTATTTATTATCAAACAGTATTTTTTGCCCATTGTATTTATTCATGTATACGCAAAATAGTACCTCCAGTATATAAGTCAGTACAAATGTTTTTCACAATATATAAATAAACTTAATTCATCTCTATTATTTCACCTCTCAAAACACGTTTTTATCTTATAATTTTCGCTAAAATATAACAATTTAGCTTGGATCCTTTCACATTCGACAACTTTTTTGTTTTTTATTTTGCGATATAATTTATAACGTATTTAAAGTTTCAAAGTTTGCCAATTTAAGAGCTCGATCAATAAATCAAGTACGTACAACCCTTGGACTCAAATTTTGCAATTAAGCAATAATTTATGAATGTTAATGTGGTCATTATATATAGAGTAAGATAAATAATTTTGTTGGAGCTAATGTACTTATCCACAATGCAAATTTTGTTGAAAAAATAACATTGACGATTACCAAGATATATTATGTTTTCTACCAAAAATTACAAAATTATCATTCACATAGAGTGAAAACACTTTTTTCATCACTTATATTTAAAATCATGCTATTTCGTCACTCACGTTAAAAAATTACACCAAATTTATCCTTACATCCAATTCCATTTAATTTTTTTAACGAAAAACATGCACGTGTACTTAATTTAATAATGGCACATATATATATTTGTCACTAAAAACGTATGCAAAATTACATAAAATGACCAATTAATTACTGCGTATTTTGTATGTAAGTGACAAAATTGCATTATTTCAAATGTGAATGATGAAAAAGTTTTTTTAAAAATTATGGAAGATGTTTTTTTTTTTTTTTTTGCATTTCCCCCCTTTTCTAAGTAAAGTCAAATTCATAGAACCCAAATCCCCAATGGGATTGGGTTCGATATTGTGCTCAGAGATTCGGTACTACTGCATTAATTAATGCATGGAAAAGTTTGGCTTTCATATAAATTAATATACCTGTTGAAAAATTAACTAAACTTTTATTAATTAGTAGTTTTCTAATATGTTTTGTTTTCTAAGTTTAAAGTAGTTTCTTAATAGTATATGTTTCTTAATTAATTATTGGTAGGAATTAGGAAAGTGTAGAATTAAGAAATCTCTAACATTATAAATAGAGGGTGTTAGGGATCATTGTAAAGTGAGGAGTTGGAGAGAGAAACCTCAAAGAGGTGTGTTGTGTGAAAAAGCCATACGGCGGCTTAGAGAAATTCCGTGGATGAACAGATATTATTGTTGTGTGGCGGTTGTGTGGTGGTTGTGCCATACGTGAGATTTTGTGATTGTTGTAATCCTCTCCTCCCAAACATATTTTTGTTTATTGTGATTTGATTATTTCGATCCTTCAAATTGGTATCAAAGCAAAGTTATAATTGATTAACCATGATGGAAAATATAATTTGTGTTGTTCCCAAACGAAAAATAAAATTATAATCATTGGAGAGATCAGATGGAAATCCATCTGGAAGCTTTTGATTTGATTCAATATGTTCAAAAGGAATTACCTGAAGAGGCTAATGCCGATAAAAAGAGGCAAGGAAAAATGGCATTGTCCCAAATTCATCAGTCCATTGATCAATCAGTTTATCTGAAAATCTCAACGTCCAAAACTGCGAATAAGGCTTGGGATATTTTGGAAAAAATATAGAGGTGTTGACACACTTCAACACAATAATTTATTGGTGTTGCAAAGAAAGTTTGAACTTTACACTATGGAAAATAATTTGATGATGTTGAAATGAAAGTTCGAACTTTGCACAATGGAGAAGACATAATCCATTAAGTCATATTTTTCTCGTCCATTGGCTATTAAAGACGAGATGAAATTAAATGGTCATATATTGCAAAGGTTCTCAATACACTGCCCTTGAAGTTTGAGTATTTTGTAGCCTTGATGATAGAGACCAAGAATTTGGCAATATTAAAAATTGAGGAATTGTAGCGTTCATTAATTAATTCTATTTGAACAAAGAATTAATGAAAAATTGGATGGTCAGATAGAGGATACAGAAAAGGTGATTGTGATCAGAGATTTTATCTTTGATGAACAAAGAGTTTCAAATTGGTCTTCTAAAGAGCCAATAGTATCAATTGGGCAAACACAAGTGTCTTTCTATATTGAGAAAGAAAACAATGATCACCAAAGTGAGCAAGTTCAACAACCAACTATTGATCCTTCATCTTCAAGTATTGAATCCATTTTAGAAGTTGAAAGTCTCAAGGAAGGAGATTATGGTTATGATCATGTTATGGAAGTGGTGAATGAAAGAACTATTGATTTAATTGAAGAAGATGAAGATATTATTTGTTCGGTAGAGCAAGAACAAGAAATTCACGTTGATGAATATGTGGAGAAAAAAGAAATTGACAATGTTGGTGAAAAATATTCGTATGATGATACAATAAAACTTCACGTTTGTGAAGATGTTGATGAATTTATTGTTCTTGTGAATAAAGAAGAAAATGAGGTTGATGATTTCACTTATGAAGAGAAATACGAAATCATCCATTTTGAAGAAGAAAAAGAAACCATATCCATGGTTGAAGGTGAAGAAAATATCACTAGTGATAGTGACATTGTTGAGATAAAATATATTTAAAATATTGTTCAAGTTGAACAATATGATTTTTTGATTCTTGGAAATTACATTGGCCATTCTATTTTAGAAAAGAATGTTGGAATATGGAAGTTTATGCTAAAGGAAAAGAAACAGAAAACATGTTTGAAGACTTTAAGATCCGAAACTACAAAATTCGCCTCAAGTTACATGTGAAGACAAAGAAGAAGATCAAATACAAGATCCAAACTGCAAAAGAAATTTCAAAAGAAATTCAAGCACGTGAACTTGAAGGTATTGGTCATATATGAAAAGTTTAGTTTAAAGGGAGATTTGTTGGAAAATTAAACTAAACTTTTATTAATTAGTAGTTTCCTAATATATTTTGTTTCTTAAGTTTAAAGTAGTTTCCTAATAGTATTTGTTTCTTAATTAGTTATTGGTAGGAATTAGAAAAGTGTGGAATTAAGAAATCTCTAACATTATAAATAGAGGGTGTTAGGGATCTTTGTAAAGTGAGGAGTTGGAGAGAGAAACCTCAAAGAGGCGTGTTGTGTGAAAAAGCCATATGGCGGCTTAGAGAAATTCCGTAGATCAACGGATATTATTGTTGTATGGCGGTTGTACCATACGTGAGATTTTGTGATTGTTGTAATCCTCTCCTTCCAAACATATTTTTGTTTATTATGATTTGATTATTTCGATCCTTCAAGACCACATAATGAGTAGGATCGATTTAATCTAATTAATCAAAACTATATTACCCAAACCACAAGCTCAATGCTCAAAAAGTAAGAAACAAAATACCAAAACAATTTTTGATACTTGCACGATAATCAAGAAAAGTCACAAATTGTTAAAAGAAAAAACACACAAATCAAGAAGGAAAAATTGGAGGCAGCAACTAACTTTTAATTTGGACACAGCGGAATGACTTTTAACGAGCTACAGAAAAACTGAGTTTGTCGAACGCAAACTCTTTCTCAAAAAGTTCGTGAACCCAAATAGTTCAACTAGATCACCAGATGAATAAAGAATTTCATCTCCTTAAGTACCTTTAATATACCTCAAAATTCTCTTTGCTGCCTGCAAATGTGACTATCGTGGATTTTTGATAAACCTGCTAATCAAACCAATACTGAAAGTAATGTCTGATCTTGTAGAAGTCAAATATCTCAAATTTCCAACTACAATCTTAAAGTATGTCGGATTTACAAGTCTTCATGCCCCATCTTTTGTTACCTTCAAATTTTCCTTAGTCGGAGTCAAAATCGGTTTAGCTCCATCCATCTTGAATTTTTTCAAGATATCTCCTGCATATTTTTCTGAGAGATAAATATACCTTAATCAGACTATAAAACCACAATTCCAAAAAAATAAGTTATAAGACCAAATCAGTCATCTCAAACTGTTTAATCATGGCCTCCCTAAATTCAACAATCATCTCCTGATTGTTCCCTGTTAAAATCAAACCATCTATATACAAGCATATCAAAAGAAATCACCATGATCAGATGATTTTAGATATAAAGTATACTCATATGAACACCTTTGAAAGTCATGATCCACAAAGAAAGAATTCAATGCGTGTATACCACTCCCTTGGAGATTGTTTTAAGCCATAGAAAGTTCTTTTCAACCTATAAATATTATTTTCTTGACATTTTCTGACAAAACTTGCACATTGCTCAACATATATTTTTTCTTCAAGAATTCCATTTAAAAATGCAGATTTAACATCCATTTGATAAATTCTCCAATTATTTTGCACAAATAAAGAAATTATCAAACGAATAATATCAAGTCTGGCAACAAAAGCAAATACCTCAAAATAGTCAATGTTAGGTTTCTGTTTGTAACCTTTAGCAACAAGTCTCACCTTATATCTATCCACTTCTCCATCATATTTATATTCTGTCTTATAAACCCACTTCACTACAATTACTTTCTTCTCACTTGGAAGATTTGTAAGCTCACAAGTATCATTCTTCTCAATGGCATGAATTTCTTTACCCATTGCTTTTATCCAACAATCATCATGAGCACCATCTTTAAAATCAACTGGGTCACAATCTGCAAATAATGCAAAATTCACATCTTTATCAGATAAATCATCATTAGTATTATCACCACAACATAATCTTGCCATCGAGCTAGTAATTATCATTGCTGTTGTGGTCGACTAAACTGTACAGGAGTTCTTTGCACACTTGAAGATGAAGGATCTTGAGATAGTTGTGGTGGTTGTTCAACTTGTTCTTCCTGCTATCCAGTTTCTTCTTCTTCTTCAATTAATAAAGGTAATGGTGGTTGACCAATTGATGTTATTGATTCTTTAGAAGACCAATCTCATATTCCTTGTTCATCAAAAGTGACATCTCTACTCACAATCATCTTCCCTGTAGCAGGATTAAACAACTTATTCCCTTTTGTTTGTAGACTATAACCAACAAAGATGCACTTTTCAGCCTTATCATCCAATTTCTTTCTCAAGGCATCTGGAACATGAGAATATGCAAGACAACCAAATACTCTTAAGTAACTGATATTTGGTTTTTTACAAAACCAAACCTCTTATGGAGTAATCTCATGATTACACCTCGTACCACACCTGTTCAAAATATAAACACTACTAGAAACTACTTCAGCCCAAAGTTCTTTGGGCATAGTTTTTGCCACCATCATGGATTCCACTAAATCTATCACTGTTCTATTTTTCTTTTCTGCTATCTCATTTTGTTGAAGAGTATACCTGGCGTCATGTGATGTTTAATACCATGATTCATCAAGAAATCATCACATACAGTGTATTCTGTATCTCTATCAGTTCTCAAGGTTTTAATTTAGTACCCACTCTATTTTTCTACATATACCTTGAATTTCTTGAAAACATCACAAGCATCAGATTTATTTTTCAGAAAATAAGCCTATATTTTTCTACTAAAATCATCAATAAAGGTGATAAAATACTTACTACCACCTTGAGAAGGTACCTCAACAGAGCATAAGTCTGAGTGAACCAACTTCAACAGATAATTAACTCTCCAATCCTTGCCTTTTTGAAAAGAATGTCTGTGCTTCTTTCCTTTGATACAAGACTAACACTGTCTAGGAGAAAATTCAATAGAAGGCAGTCCCCAAACCATATTTTTGGAAAGAAAATCCAAGCTAACAAAATTAAAATGGCCAAATCTCATATGCCACAACCAAGCATCATTAGAAATAGTGGAACTAAAGCAAGTAGAATCACCATAGTTTAGAGATATAGGAAACAACCTACTATAATTCATATGCACTTTAGTAATTAATCCCAACCTTGCATCACTGATCATGCAAACATCATACTTGAAATTTATACAATACACCTTCCCCCCCCCCTATTTTAGATAATTGTCCAAGACTCAACAAATTTTGGTAAATATTGGGCTCATAAAAGACATATCCAATAAAACTTGTAGACCTATTTTTCAAAATAATAGGTATTCTCTCCTTTCCAAGAACAGGCACAATTGTATTATTCCCAAATTTAACTGTGGTTTTAAAAGATTCATCCAAATAAGAAAATAACTCCTTTTTACCACTCGTGATTACTACAGTCAAAATCCACATACCAATTACTATTCTTTATTTGTTCAGTTTCAGCAGTAGAAAATAAAACAACATCTTGTTTATTCCCATTTTTATCAATTTCAGCAACTTGGACATGCACATAAGATTTTGCACCCCAACAATCTTTTTTATAATGACCAAAATTTTCACAATTATAACATTGAATTTTACTCTTTTGGGAATTGTTAGACTGTTGAAAATTAAATCCATTATTTTCTCTTTGCTGAACGAATTGGTTACCTCTACCGTGACCTCAGTAATTGTTTCTACCACGTCCACATTTGAAATTCTGGCCACGTGCATTGGTCTCAACAACATTGGAGTTATTTTTTAATTTATCTGTCTGAGCTTGTAATGCCTTATCCGTAGTCTCCATCTCTACAAGATCATTCAACTTCCATTAATTTTCTGTTCATGTAGAATTAATGAACCTTGTAATTCTTCAATTGTCAATGTGGACAAATCCTTGGTTTCTTGTGTAACAACCACAACATGATCAAATTTTATGGCAGTGTGTTGAGAACTTTCTCAACAAAGATTTCATATATTAATGTATGCCCATTTATTCCATCTCATTTTTTATCGCTGACAGATGAGAAAAATCTGACTCAATGGATTCTGTTTTCTCCATTGTGCAAAGCTCGAACTTTCGTTTCAACATCATCAAATTGTTTTGTTGAACTTTGTCGATACCTCTGTAGGTTTTCTCCACGATATCCCATGCCTTCTTTGCACTTTTGATTGTTGAGATTTTCCCTGACATATCAATTGTTTGATGAATTTGGGACAATGCCAAACTTGCCTTCTTCCTTGCACTTACATCAGTATTTTCGGATAATTTCTCTTCAATATATTTGTATAAATTAAAAACTACCAGATGGGTTTCCATCTGAGTTCTCTAATAATTATAATTTTGTTTTCCCATGAGTTTAGGAACAACACAAATTATATTTTCTGCTATGGTTAATTAATAATAACTTTGCTTAGATACCATTGTGTATGATCGATTTAATCTAATTAACCAAAACTATATTACCCAAAACACAAACTGGAATGGTCAAAAACAGGAAGAAACAAAATACCAAAACAAGTTTTGATACTTGCACGATAATGAAGAAGAGTCACAATATTGCTTACTAATTGTTAAAAGCAAAAACACATTACTGCACGCAAATCAAGAAGGAAAAAATAGAGGCATCAACTAACTTTTAATTTGGATACAGTCGAATGGCTTTTAACGAGCTACAGAAAAACCGAGTTTGACGACCGCAACTCTTTCTCAAAGGCGACAGCCTTTTCTATTGTTTTTTTGGTGTTTTTCAAAAATACCTCCTACTTAATCATATATTTATAGGTTAGGAAACTAACTAAAACTAGACATGACCACGGTTCACGAACCGCCGGTTACGGTTCGTGAACCGCCGGTTCACGGTTCCACGAAGGGTGGAACCTGAACCGGCCCTTG
Source organism: Ophiorrhiza pumila (assembly GCA_016586305.1). Lineage (NCBI taxonomy): Eukaryota > Viridiplantae > Streptophyta > Magnoliopsida > Gentianales > Rubiaceae > Ophiorrhiza > Ophiorrhiza pumila. The sequence goes on along the minus strand of BLIW01000009.1, from coordinate 38,197,115 downwards.
GCCTCACGGTTATGGTTACGGTTTGTGAACCGCCGGTTCACGATTCCGGTTCCGGTTTGTTAACGGTTTTTTACGGTTCGAATTTTTTAACATTAAATTTGAAAAAAATAAATACAATATATACAAATTTAATATAATTGAAAAGTAACTTAAATTAATATGTAGATGTAATGATGTATAAACAAAATATAATAAAATGAAAAATACTCTATATTTGTTATTAGTTAAATATTAATTACCATTAACATGTTACTAATAGTTGTACCATAATGAATATGAATAATAATTGATATTATTTGAATATTAAACTATGAGTTTAATTATGTATTTATATGAATTTATCCATTCATTACACACAAGAACACGTAATAATTCAAGTTAATATGGTTAATTATAAGTAATATTTTATTTTAATATACTTATAGTTTAATAATCATCCATTAATAATATTAGATAATGAGAAAGTTTAATAATTCAATTGTAACATGGGCTTTATCAAGTATACAAGGTGATCCAAACAATTAAGTCTAAAGCAATGGGAGGGCTACAGCATGGACTTTTGGTTAGCCCATGACAAGGTGTCTTTCCAGATCAGGCCCAATAGGTTTTTTTTTTTTTTTTTTTTTTTCAAAAACCGGCCGTTTGAACCGCCAGTTCACGGTTCACAAAAACTGTGAATCGCGGGCCGGTTCCGGTTTCGGGCCCGGCCCGCTGGGCGGGTTACTGGCCGGTTCCGGTTAAAACCGGAACCGTGGCCATGACTAACTAAAACCAACAAAAATTTGACCCACAATCATTATACAATTCTATTTCCTAAATCAAAACAATAAATAATTAAAATACCATACCTATTAGAATTTAGTCTAATCTTACATAATATAACATTTTTTGTCCTTGGACAAAATGTAATCACAATTTTTGTTGGTTTTGTGGATTTATTATCTTAACACGTGATAGATCTATGGAAGACAATCTTCACAAAGAACATCAATTCCAGAGAATTTGAAAGATGTACTATTAATAATAATTATTTTAATTTGTAACGTGAAATAAAATCATACAAGTATTATATGTATTTTTCGTGCAGGGATCTAAAAGATTGTAAAAAATTATTAGCATAAAATGTTTCTTAAGGATTGGTATTAACATAAATTATTATATTTTTAGTTTTATCAAGATGAAGTATATAAATTTTTTTATCCACAAAAAAAAAATGTTAAACTTAGATAATGAATAAGTAACTGGAGATAACATTTAGGTAAATGACCCTAATAGTCTCTCAACTTGGGGGTTGGTTACATTTTAATTTCCATTCTTGAAAAAGTTTCATTATAGTCCTTCAACTAGAATTTTGTAATGTGAAAGGTCCTTATTCTATTTTTCATCCAATTAATTAACAGATCTATTTGGCCGTTTGTTAGGTAAATGACCCTAATAGTCTCTCAACTTGGGGGTTGGTTACATTTTAATTTCCATTCTTGAAAAAATTTCATTACAATCCTTCAACTTGAATTTTGTAATGTGAGCTGTCCTTATTCTATTTTTCATCCAATTAATTAACAAATCTATTTGGCTGTTTGTTATGTGCCATAGGATAAGTGACCCAATAGTCCCTCGACTTGGGAGTTTATTATGTTTTGAGCCACCATCTTTAAAAAGTTTCATTATACTCCTTTAACTTGAATTTTGTAATGTGAACCGTTCTTATTCTAATTTTCATCCAATTAATTAACCAATCCGTTTGGTTGCTTGCTATGTGAAATGCATTGATATTGGTGGTGATGGTGACTTGAGGATTTTTTTTATTTGGTATATTTGTTGATTGGAATTAAAAGATGAATTAAGAATTAGAATGAACTATAAACAACTTTAGTTTGATGGAGAGACGAAGAAGATTTTGGCAAAGGAAAGATGAATAATAGTATATTTTTTATTTTGCTTATTGGATTGTGTTTTTAAAATTGCAATTAAGCCCTTTGTTTTTATTCTTCTTTCAATTTTGTCATTAGAAGAGGCATTACAATTTATTTTCCATTCAGTGCCCATCACTTCATCACATGCATGGAAAATAGCAAACAGTGAATATGTTAATTAATTGGATGAAAAATAGAATAAAAACAGTTATATTACAAAATACAAATTGATGGAGTATAATGATTTTTTTTTTAAAAAAAAGGATCAAAATATAACCAATCCTCAATTTGAGGGACTGTTGGGGTCCGTTACTCTGTGGCACATAGCAAACAGCCAAACAAATATGTTAATTAACTGGATGAAAAATAAAATATGAACCGTTTACATTACAAAATCCAAATTGGACGAATATAATAAAACTTTTTCAAGTATGGAAATCAAAACGTAACTAACCTTCGAGGGACTATTAGAGTCATTTACCCTAACATTTATATTAATAGTTGGATAAATTAATGTTTATATTTGTTTTGCTCATTATTATGTGGGCTAAATGCTTAGTCAAAAACCTAAGAAAAGAAGTTAAAATTGAATGAAAAAAGAAAACTAGTTTCATCCTTGGATTGATCTCCAACATCTACAACCTGTTCTACATCAGAAAATTACATAAATTCAGCTATAAACTCGTTCATGAAGTTTGAATATACATGAAATTTGCTTTTTCCTCTTCTATCTCCAGATGTTGGAATATTGTTTACACAATATCTACACAAAAAAAAAAAAAAAAAATTTCTTAGATGAATTGGTTCGAACAATTTCAAGAAGAAACTGAGTTTGATCATTCCATTGATCCAAATTTTTTTTATGCAATTCTAGAAATGCAATTTCTTCTTTACATTGAGACATCTTCATAAACTACTACAGGCCTTTGAGTTACTTTTGTGGCATTAACAAGTATACTTTTATACCATAAAGCAGAATGTTTAGGATATCTTGTGAACAAATTTTCATTGTAATCCACATAGTTGATGCCAAACCGAATCGAATAGCCATAAGCCCATTCAAAATTGTCAATCAACGACCACACAAAGTATGCAGCAACATTAACTGCGTAGTGTCTGTAAAATATGATACAGATTAAAGTATGATCAGGGATCTATGCATGGATCGATATTCATCATGTTTGAGTAAATATATGAACATGTAAAAGGGGTGGGAGGAGCATGAGAAGAAGCTTACTCAATTGCTTGATAAATGCAGCAAAGATGGTCATAAATGTAGCCTTTTCTTTTGTCATCTTTGATTGCTTCAAGTATTGTTGCACTGTCATTTCTTGCCTCATTGAGCCCTACACACAAATTAGTTGCAAAAATTGGAAGTTTAGGTTACATAGATTCATTTATACATTTACGACGAGAATGAAAATAGCAACTAACCTTTTATCCCACTAAATAGAGTACATCGGTTATATATATGGATCACACTTCGTCAATCAAAATACATTCATATATACATTTCTCAAAAACAACAACAACAACAATAACAACACTCAAGCATTTATCCCACCATGTAAGGTCAGCTACATGAATCATATTTCGCCATCGCATTTTATCATTGCACATGTTTTTCATTTGTATTTAAGCATATCATATCTTTTTTAATTGTTTCTTGCTAATTTTTTACCTCTCCCCCTTCCCCTTTTAATTTGAGTTGATTTTTCTCTACTTTCTAGATGTCGCAGTACTGGTACGTCTATGGGTCTCTTATGCACATGTCCAAACCATTTTAAATGCGTTTTTCTTAATTTCTCATTTATGGAATCTACCTCCACTTTCTTTCTAATACATTCATTACTTATTCTATCTAATCTACTATGTTCACACATCCATCTTAACATTCTTATTTTTACTATCTTTATTTTTTGATCATGATCATACTTAGTCCCTACACATTCTGATCCATATACATTTCTTAAGCAAGTTTAATTAACTGTCTACCTTCAAACCTTTGAAAATATGTTAAATTTCATGCTCAATTTGTGATCTAATTAACACTTAGAAATATTTGTGCATCAAATTCAAAACTAATTATCTGAATAGACCGATACAGAATATTATTAATTACGTAATTTATGAGTGATTGTGAAATTGACATGCGATACTATTTCTAACAAAGTTTACATTTCTAGCTAAATACCATGTGTGACTTCTGTAATTTTTTTCCTCAAGAAAGAAAAAATGAACAAAAAAAAAAAGTTCTTATCTTTGTTATTACCGTTTTCTGTAATATAGATAATCGGATTATTGTATTTTGCCTTTGTGTAGTTCAATAATTCTCTGAGTCCTCTTGGGTAAATATGGAGCCAACTTCCATTCACTGCTACTTCACCAATAGGTTTATTGTCTCTGTGCACTGAAAAAGGAAAAAAATTAAATCAACATGCCAATCTTTGTCAGTCATTTACACTAGGATTTACATGCAAGTGTAAATTATACTAACCACCCCTGGGATTTACTCATAATTGTATTCAAAGCCTCTCTTAAATTTTAGAAATTATGCCAAAATCTATCAATTATAGAGTGTTAATATAGGGCAAACTGCATTGTGTTATAATTGTTTTTTTAGAAAAACTGCAAAACAAAAAACATTCTTCACATTTTTATAAAAATTTTTTTTTTCATTATTCACAGTTAAAATGATGTAATTTCGTCACTCGCATTAAAAATATTTACAAGATTGGTTCTTTTATCTAACCCCATCTACTTTTTTAATAAAAAATATACACGTAATACGTTATCTTCACACGATGTACACATGCATACTTTCCGTTAAAAAACCAAACGGAACTAGAATTTGATACAATTCTTTTACGTGATTGACGAAATTTCATTATTTTAATATGAGTGATGAAAAAGTTTTTTCAATAAATGTGAATGATGATTTTTGTAATTTTCCCTGTATGTTTTTTTACCTAAAAACTTGAAGAAAGCAAGAAATAATTTCCAAATTTTCAAGAAAGTTAATGTAAATATTTTGGTGAAATTCAAGGGAGGTTAATGTAATTTATACCTAAATACAATGTGTATCAATTGAGCAGAAAAAAAATTGGTCACCACATACCTAAATTATCAACCTCAGAATCTGTAGTATAGCTCCAGCTATTATTAGCATTAGGCTTATTCTTTGCATATCTTGATGTATAGTAGTTTAGTCCTATGAAATCAAATGATTGTATCAACATATCCCTTTCAGTGTTGTCGAAATTGGACAATCTTTTTCCAGCACGAATTCTCATACTTTCTGGATATGTTCCAGATGTTAATGGCTGCATGAACCTGAAAGTTGAAAGGGTAAAAAAAACCTGTGTTAAACATATCTAGCTAGTCAAGCATAATTTCCTGGATCTTTCTAGGATTGAAGAGTTTAAATTGGTTGTGTAAAATTTTAAACTTGAATCATATAACTTTCAATCTTTATCAAAAGGATAATTGAACACTTGGAATTGGGGGCTGTGCAAAAAAATTGGAAACCGGTTGTGGGACCAGAACCGTCAGTTAACTGGTTATCTGATTTTATTGATTTCGGTTAATCGATTATTACCAGTTAACCAGTTCGATTTCGTATTCCAATCGGATAACCGGTATATTAATAATATTATTATAATTAAAGTATTATTTGTAATATATTTTAATTTTAATTTTAAGAGTTAAACTATATATTATTCAAATTTGTTAATTAACTTATAATTAATCATATATATTCTATAATGTAAAAACAACAATATTAGTAACATATTGTAATTTTTAAGATATGAGTATGACTAACAATAACATGTTTTAATATTTTGCAATTTTATATATAACTATTATAATTTCTATTATAATTTACTACTATTAGAAAAATTAAAGTACATAAATAACTTAACATATAAATCAAAGTATATTCAAATTATATTTTGATCTTATAATATTTTTCTATATAAACCAGAATATAATAGCAAGAAGACAACAAATAAATATTAATACTATCTTATTATAATTTATATTATTAAATTTAACAACAATAAAAAATAACTAAAATAACTACATTATAGATTTTAAATAATACTATGAGTCTTTGAATTAGGCTCCGTTTGGATGAGATATTTTTGGATTATATCATGACATTTTTTTCTTGATATTTGTTATGAGAAAATAATATTTTAGGAGCGCTTGGAATGAATGATTTTGTTTTGTTGGGATTTGTATTGAAGATTTTTTTATTAATAAAAGTTTGAAATTTAAATTTGAATTAGTATTTTATTAGTTTATTTTGGTGGGAATTGTGTTAGGAAGAATTGTTTATTATTAAAATTTCAAATTCAAATTCAATATTTATTTATAAAAATACTGTAGCAAAAATAATTACTGTAGCATTGTTTTTGTTTTAAAAATTTTGATTAAAAAGTTGAACAAAACAAACAACTCATTTTGCATTGGTAAAATAAATCACAACAATGAGAGAATCCAAACAGATCCTAAGTAATTAGTATATTAACTAAATACATAAGTATATTTATAGGTTATAAGTAAATAATACTATATATATAAGTAATTAGTACATTAACTAAATATATAAGTATATTTATAGGTTATAAGTAAATCATACTATAAATATAAGTAATTAGTACATTAATTAATAAGTATTTTTTTTTAAAACATACCCTTGGGACTTTATGATTTAAAATATTCAATTAAATATTCAATTTTACATTTATAACATAGTTAATTTATTATTAGTTTGTGTTTTAACTTTTAAGAGTAAAAAAAATACCTAATTTTCTGGTTTAACAGATTAATCGGCCAGAACCGTTACAATCGATATAGGTCGGTTAATCGATTTTCACAATTTTTGCCAAAATTAGTACAAGTTGGAACTAGTTAACTGGTTAATCGGCCAATTGCACACCCCTACTTAGAATGCTATTCAATTTTTGCCATAGCAAGCTAGAGAAAAGAATCTCCAAGTAATTGAATTGTGTCTTATGAGTGTTGTGTATGACAAGGACAACAGTAACAACTCATTAATAAGTCTTTATCTCAATATGTAAAGTTAACTGTATAAATCATATTTTACCGTCGTATCTTATTTACACAAATATTATCATTTATAGCTAAATATATCATAACTTTTTAATCATTTATTTCAAATTCTTTTTAAGTTTTGTCTTTCACCCTTCAATTAATGTTTCTATATTTTCTACACGTGGTATTAGAGTATTTAGAAGTCTCCTACGCATATATATATGTCCAAAATATTTTAATCGTATTTCTCTCATTTTCTCATTTATTCGAATTACTCCCACTCTCTTTCAAATATTACATTTATTACTTATTCTATCTAATTAATCTAGTGTATGCCACGTATCCATTTTAACATTCTAAATTTTCGCTACCCTCATTTTTTTATGTATGGCTATAATTTAGTCACTCAACATTATGATCCATAAAACATCACTAGTCTTATGCATGTCTATTTTATAAAAAAAAAATTAAAATTTTAGTGGTACTTTACTATCACAAAGTATAAATAACACACTTTTCCATTTGTTTCAACATGTTTGAAACCTATATGTAACATTTTCTCCATTTTATTCAGGGATACATTCTAAAATTAATTATTGTAAATGAATTGAAAATGTTTGCAAAAAAGAAAGTGCTTCATTTAAATTTTTGTACCCATGTACTAACTTCACGATCTATTTCATTTGGCCTTAAGGAAAAATTTTGGAAAACAATGGTTCTCAGCATGCAAAGGGTAATTAATTTCATTTGCATGCATGTTACCCAATAAAACACTTAGATAAACAGTTGTGTATACATTGAGTACTTTACCAAAATATATATTTTCCCTCAGCCTATTAATTAATTAAGCCATAAAAAGCTCACCATCCAATCATGAAATCAAGGGCTCTATCTCTTGCCTTTATATCTTCATCTGTATTGCTGTAGGGCTCAAACCACAGTGCAGCAAGTGTAATTCCAATCTTTCCCTTCTGCAAATTCTGCATGAACATTAATACAAAAACATGTTTAGACAATTCTGATGAACCCTTGAATTTTCAAGTACAACAGAGCTTAATTATCTAGATGAGTACTCAAGAAAAAAAATTAACAAGACCTGATATTTGTTCTTGTACAAATTGACAACAGCAGCATGAGCAAGAAGTTGATTATGGGCCACAATATATGGTTCAGTCCCAGAATCACCACCAGTGCAATTAAGTTGTTGCCATTTAGAACATCGTCCTGGTGCAAACTTGCCAATTGCATAGCCATGATTGCTAAATGTCCATGGCTCATTTAAAGTAATCCAGTATTTTACTCGATCGCCAAATTGGCTGAACAAAATATCTGCAAAGTCTTGGAAATCATCCCTGATTGCATATATATAATTAATTACATATATGAGAGTTTGATCATTTATAACTTGTGCTAATTTGTGCTCTTTACAGAATTAATGGAGAGAAAAATTATGGTTGATTAAAATTGATTTTTTTGCTCCATTTTCAAATTTTCTTGCGTAGAAAATAATTTTTTTTTTTAGTTTTTGAGAAAAAGACAATTTTGATTCCCTAAGTTTAAGGGCGTGACACTTTTGTACTCCAATATTTTCTGACAACACAATCTGATTTTCATTTGTGATCAATTTAGGACGATTGACTATTTTATTGATGAATAATGGACGTTGTTAGGTGACATGCACATATATGTTAATAGTTAAAGTTTTATCATTCGTTTTATGAAAAAAAAAAGAGAAATCTTCTTTTTATAAAATAAACAAATAAAAGTTTTTTTTCTCTTACTAATAAAATAACCTCTTTATTGGAAAGACTTTTGTTCTTTTATTAGAAATAGAACAAAAATGTTTTATTTGTTTATTATGTAAAAAGAATATTTCTCTATTTTTTTCTTAGAAAATGATAAGACTTTAATTATTATCAGACACGTGCTTACCACTCCATTTTCATCCAATAAAATTCGTTAATGGAGATCAGATTTTGTCATTTAAAAGCATTGCTTGATTGAATAGTGCAGCAATTGCACTTAATATTTTTTACGTTCCATTTCAATTAATGTACTTAAAACGATTCTTAACAAATAAATAAATAAAGAGCAAAAAGAATTGCACTTACACAATACGAGAACTTAAGAAGCCCCCGTACGCATCTTCCAAGGTTTGAGGAACATTGAAATGAAGCATAGTCACAAATGGTTGTATACCTGCAGATTTGTGAATTAAATAAATGAGTAACATTTTTTGTTAAAAAAAAAATTGTGTTGACAAATATTGAAAGAAACTATATATACATTGTAGAGGTAACTAAATCAAACTCTCAATATGCAAAAAAACTAATTTTGGGATGGCATTAGTTAATTAATCATCACCATTGGCTAGAAGATCATTTATGATGTTGTTGTAGTAGTCAATTCCTTCCTTGTTCACTCCTCCAATTCGCTTTCCTCCTGTGATTATTACAACACAAAACAATGCACATGAAATTAAATTTCACAAAAACTAATATGAAATCGATTTATATATATAATGTAATTCACATATGAAACGGATATGAAACGGATAGTTAATGTTCATTGAAATTATGATTCTATCTTTTTTACATTTTTATTGTACGTTGAAATCGTGATTAACTTCCATCAAATATATGAACTCGCTTTATAGAAGATCAACTGAATTAATTTTGTGAGTTAGCCATTCTTGTCAATTAATGGTTGTGGTGAGGCTTGTTTGGTTTATTCTTTTGTGACCTTGTTTTGTTTATTCTTTTCTCAATCTCAAAAGAGTAATCATTTGTTCTTTTTTTTTTAATGAGTTGGTGAATATTTGATGACCAATTAGCAGAGGAGAATGTACTCAATATAATTACTTATGCATTAGTTGAATGTAATTAATCGAACAAAATTGAAATACATGTAGATCAATCCTTAATTAGTATAATTAGTTTAATGTGCTCATTGGTGGTTAATATTTACCGTCTTTATTAAACCTTGCATCCGAACATATTATTGTATAGGGTAAATGACTCTAATGGTCCCTTAACTTTGGGGTTGGTTACGTTTTGGTCCCCATTTCTCTAAAAGTTTCATTATGATTCCTAAATTTAGATGTTGTAATATGAACAGTCCCCAATCAATTTTTCATCCACTTGTGCAAATGTTACACACGTAGATTTTTCACTCACGTGTGTAACCTATATTATTTTTTGCACAACACATTATTAATAGAACCATTACAAAATTATATAGAAAATAGATTAGAAACTGTTCACATTACAAAATCCAAATTAAGGGATAATAATGGAACTTTTGGAAGAATGAGGATAAAAAACGTAACGAATTCCAAAGTTGAGGACCGTTTGGGTCATTTACCCTAATGTATATTTCACATCAAAAAGGGAAAAAAGATCTAACTAATTAATATGTTACTATACAATATTTAGAAATCAATTGATGAAGAAAAAGATCCATTGACATCCTTAATTACATTGGTTTTAAATTATGCTAGAATTAACATTATGTAGTATCCTTTAATTCTAATTTAATGTTCAATTCTAAAATCTTCCCCTTTCATGTTCCTCATTGTACATCCTAGCTAGATACTTTCTTTAACTTAATAAATAAATAAATTGTTATGAACTTGATAAATGAGCATGGGGGAATATTTTACTCACTTGGCATAATCCTTGACCATGAGACTGAAAATCTATATGCATCCAACCCTAAATCTTTTGCGATTTTTACGTCTTCCTATAAAACAATACAGAAAAATTTACTATTTGTTTTTAACTATACATAATTGAGCTACATTAATTGAATTTATCAACCAAAAAGTCGATAGTAAATTGCTATGAAATTGTTGGTTAATACTATTAAAATTTGGTATTATTAAACAAGAAAAGTAACTATTGCTTAGTCTCTAAGCAATTTTATATGAGAGAATCAAGCAGATAATTAACCACTAACGAATCTACCTATTAATTAATCAACTATTAAGATGCCAAAGAATATTTTCCAGGCATTGTACAGCATCCAAAATGATGGATCATGAATAAATAATAACAATAATTTCAAATGCACTTTGGGATTCTTTTGTGTACCTTAAAGCGATGATAGGAGTCAACAGCTATGTCTCCATTAGTTAAGTCTATGATTTTCTCTGCTTTGCAATTCCACAAACTAGTAAGAGTTTCTTGAGCAAACATGAAAAGGGAAAAAAAAAAAGACAACAAAGATGAATAGACCCTAATGCATCTTTTATGAGCCTAGATATAATATTGTGCAAAGCATGTTATTAGGAAATGAATCATTGCTCCAATTTTTTTTCCCATTTGTTACTACTACAACAACAACTTACGGTGGTGTTTGGTTGGGCTGGCAAAAACGAAAATGGAAATAAAAAAGGAATTGTTCGGAATTGAAAACAGAAACGACATTCTAATAACAATATTTGATTAAGTGTCAGGAATCAAAATTGTAATTGAATACCTGTGTTTGCTTTCGGAGTGTTTTCAAATCAAAATCAAATAAAATTTTGTTTTAATTTTTTGATATTGTATTTAAATACTATTTGAAATAATATCGAACAACTTAATAAATATTTTAAATTTTTTTAAAAAAAATTAACCATTTTTATTGAAATTTGTGAATTTAAAAAAATGTTTATTAATAAACTAGTTGTGCAGGAATTAGCTAATGATTAAAAACTATCACCTTTTATTTCCAATAAAAAAAAATCCATGTACAAATTTATTATTTTTTTATAATATTTTAAAAATAAATATTAAAATATTGGTGAAAAAAGAAGGAATGAGTTACATTTGGAAAGGAAGAAGTGAAAGAGTGTAAACTAAAGGATAAGGTCATTCAACTTTGGACTTGGTTACGTTTTTTATTAACATTCTTCCAAAAATTTCATTATAATCCCTTAACTTTTGTAATGTGAATAATCCTTAATTCATTTTTCATCGACTTGTGTAATAGTTTTATTAATCATGTGTTGTGCACATGTCATAATGATGGGCAAATAATGGGAAAAAAAAAGACCTCTTTAGCTGTGCACACGTCTTCTATAGTTTACACATGATTTAGAGTTATAAAATAGATTAGTAAATATTGTGATTAGAATAAAAAATCCTATCATCTTTTTTTTTTTTTTTGTCTTCATACAACTTAGTGTGTAACATAAGGTGAAGCTTTTTGTTCCCATTATTTGCCCCTCAAAATGACATGTGCACAACACATGATTAATAGAATCATTACACAAGTGGATGAAAAATTAATTGGGAACAGTTCACATTACAAAATCCAAGTTAATGAACCATAATGAAACTTTTGGAAGAATAGAGATCAAAACATATCCAACTCTAAAGTTGAGAGACCATTGGCGTCATTTACCCTAAAAGAAAGATAAGAAAACTACTCTGTTTTCGTATCCAATGAAAACTTTTCTTGTTTGCTCAATATTTGGGAAACAAACCATGCCCTCGGAAATCATTACCTCAAACCAAACATCATCATTTATTCCGTTTCTCATTCCTGTTTCCGATTCCCCTAACCAAACATCACGTAAGTTTTTATTTCATTAAATATGGTCAATTATATAGATTACACTTAATTTCCTACCTTACTCAATATAATCTCATTTCTCTATTCATATTTAAATTTAATTAACATATCTTTTTTTCGCAATTTCTTTTAAAGTTTTCCTCTTCTTCTTCCCCTTTTAATTCTTTTGTCATTTGTCACCGCGAAGTCAAAATTAGAAAGTAGAAAGGAAAGGACCTGGATGTGTGTGGGTGAAATTATCCCACAGGCTCAAACCTTTACCACTTTCATTATATGCACCTTCAACCTTGAAAAAGATGGAACATCATCTTAAAATGATGAATATTGTAGTGATAAATCACACAAAAAATAATTTAACAACATACTTGATAAGCTGCTGTTCCTGCACCCCATAAGAAACCTTGAGGGAATCCACCACGGTTAATTTTGGCTTCATGGCATTGACACTTTGTTTCATCACCATTAGAATCAACGAATGATTGAGTAAGGGAAAGAAGAACTAAGATAGAAAAGATCAATTGATTTTGCATGTTTTGAGTTGTTCTTCTTCTTATAAGCCTTCCTTCTCTTTTATAGAGCGGATTTTGATGCAAGATTTATAAGGGATGCTATGGGATCATTACGCCACGGGTGTCACTTTTGGCTGCAACTGCATGTTTACAATAATAATATAGAAATGCATACAACAAAATGGCAATTTATGCATAAATCAGATAATTAATTAGATTTCATTTCATTTGCATAGAGAATTTTATTTTTAAAAATTATTTTATTTTATTTTTTTCTGGGGATGTATTACAAGACAAAAAAATATTTTGAATTTATAAGTTATGTTTTGACAAATTTTCTAATTCATGATTTTTTGCTAATGAAATTTTAAATTTTAAATTTTAAATTTTAAATTAATATTTTATAAGTTATTTTTAGAAAAAATTTGTGTTAGGAGCATTGTTTATTTTTAAAAAATTAAAATTAAAAAAATTGAAACTAATATTTTATTAACAAAATAGAATAAAAATATAAAAAACACAGTAGCAAAACTAATCGCCAAAGAATTATTTTTAGTTTTGAAAATTCTTATAAAAAAAAAAGATAAACTAAACAAGCCAAATTATATTTGTGAAAAAAGTACAACATTTTAGGTGTAACCAAACACTTGCACATAATCTAACGACATTACACGAAATTATACACAATCAAGGTTTTTCTACACAGTATCATCCACACTAATTTTTTTTTAAAAAAAACCATTGCAAAGCTAACCAAAAAACAGCCTTTATTTATTAATCCTTGAATATAACCTGAAATCAGTTAAATTTTTTTCCTTGTTAAGAACACATGGTTAAATGAAAAAGTAACAAACACATCTAGAAAAAAAACTTAAAAAAATAATCCTAAACTTGAACAAAGTTCCTGTTTGAGACAATCAAACTGATATATAGTTATAATAAAAAACAGTATATCCTCAACAAATCAAGTATGTTTGCTTGTAAAATAAAATTTAAAAAAAAAATCTAAAAACAAAGTTAGAAAATTAAAATAATAAATGAATAAGAATCATTTTTAGTCTTGTGACCACCATTTTATCCCCTCTGATATATCTTAATCATCTAAATTTGATGTGGGATTCCTCTAGTATACTTTAATTTCATCCGTCCTGAGTTGCTATAAGCTTTGAATCTGATACCAAAGCAAGCAATTTTATTTTATTAACTGCGAATACATTAAAGTTGGAATACCACTAATTAATGTTATGATAACCTCTTGCTTGGATTCAATAGCAAGTGTAAGTCCAATTTGTATAGGATTTCATGTATTGTGTTTAAAGAGATTCAATAGCAAGTGTAAGTCCAATTTGTATAGGATTTCATGTATAGTGTTTAAAGAGTATAGAGTGATACATTAAATGGTATAGAAGATTCAAAGCCCAGCAAAACAAAAAAAAAAAAATGTTTGACTTAAAATGTTTTTAAGGGAAAAAAAAAATAGATAAATTATTTTGTATAAAAAAATTTAATATATTAATTGATAAGGATAAAATAGAAAATTTGACTGACTATTACTAATGTTGAATTGAAGCAAACAGTATCAATGACAATGATATTCATTGTATTAACAATGCAATTGTGATTTCTATTGTGATGGTGATCGAAGAATTTGAACCAAACACGCCCCTGAGTATCCTTCACTAAGCTAGTGAAATGGTTGGGACTTGGGAAGAAAGGAAGAAAGAAGCACATTTGAACATTTTGATACAAACAAACTCAGCAGTATAGAAATCCACCAAAGAGATACTCAAAACTGTTTGAGTCAAACATAAGCAAAAATATAAGGTACAAACATATATGGTACCAGAGCAAACTCTGAAGAATAAATGTCAAAAAGAGATGCAAGATATTTGAATCTAGAAGATTGGCTATATCTGCCTAAAAATTGTTGTAAAATTACTGAAGATGGCCTTCTTAGGCCAGTAATGTATACTGGGGTCATATCTGCCTAAAATGTTTGCTAGAAGCAGTATATACTAAATACAAAATAGCCACCAAAATTGTGTACAAGTTTGGATGCACAGGTTTAACAAAAACAAAACAGTTTTAAAGAACAGATGTTTACACGTTTCCCTTACTCCACTCCCATATAACTTCACAATGATGAGCTATTTGTAAATTCTTAGGATTTTCTTCTTTTCTTCTAAAGACTGCAATCTGGGAGGCAAACCCTGGCTCTACATCAATAGCACCACCAACTCCACTGAATTCGACGTTGTAGTTATGCCTCTTAGATAAGTCAATTGCCCAGTCATGAAATTCAGCTCGTGTCCACTCAAATTTGTGATCGTGGTTACGGAACTTATAAGGTTGCAATTGACTCTTCTCGTCGGGATCCTCTTCTTGGCTCTGTGGATTGGATTTCTGGAGAATCGCATTGTACTCATAATTTGGTGTGGAGACTATCAGAATCCTTGGATAGAAAGAGCTAAGTACAACATCACCAAATAAGCTAGCTTCATGTTCCTCCATATGCTCAATCACCTGGGATTCATGGCAATGCTTTCAATAGTCAAACAACTTCTTTTACATGGAAAGAGATATGCTTAATGGAATTATTCACTCCATCAAATCCTTTACTGACTTTTTTTTTAGTCACATTCTGCTTTGCTATGCCACTTAGCTTCCTAACAAAGAATATAGATACTAGAAGAACACCTAAGTTTACCAGGATAAGAAAATTAAAGAGTAAAAAAGATATTCACATCCAACTAACCAGAAGAATCCTCCATTATGCAAGTTTTTCGATCAGAACAAGTACTGTTATTCAACAATTTTATGGAGACTGTAGGATTATAAATTGGTGTGAAATTAGTTAGCTTCTCACACAGTAAGACGCAGTTCATTTTCAGCCACTTCGAAATCTAAATTCAAGTGAAATTTAGAGCATAAAATTAAGATCTTGTAGGGTTGATGCACAAATGGCAATCTATTAGGAATGTGGAAACTACATAATGACCAGTAGATTAATTAAATCCTCAGGAATAAACCGACTTCATTCAACATCAGAAAGTTAATATTTCTGATCCAATAGTTGACATAATCTCTCTGAAAAACCTTCATAATCAATAGTTATCAGAGAGGGATACAACTAGATTTAGTACCTGCAATGCACTATACCTTTAAATTTCAGAGTAATGTACACATTATGTTATTTGACCTATATTCAATATGTTGTGAATGTTATTATCAAGTCATGGAAACTCATTAGTTCAAGAAGCAAATCGATTATATTGAAATGATAATTGCTTCTCCACAATGCAGATAAAATTTAACATAGTTAAAATATAGGTGTCATAGAAGTGTGATACTTCTAAATATAATTTATAAGGATCGAAATGACAAGTTTCTGCATCGAAGTTCTAAAATACAAAATGTAGCAGGTTTACTATAAATGATTGACAGTTTTTCATCTATCGCAACTATTATTAAGTAAAGAGTCATTTATTATTATTCAATTTCTGACATGAAGACCAGGCATCAGAAACTAAGAGCTTCAAGAAAATCCTATGAAAAGTTAAAAGCTTGCATTTAGAATGAGATTGTGATGAAAATAATTACTCGGGGAGAAAATCCAATGAGTATAACAATCAAACTGGAGGAGGAACGAGTACCTCTAAGCAGGTTCCAATATCAAAACCGTACAACCGTGAGTCAAAACTTGTAATGGAACCCTCATAGAGTACAGCAGATTTGATTCTGTTACTTGACACATTCATGTCCACATTTGTGTTTAATTTTGAATGGAGCATCTGAAGCATCAGGAAAGGTACTTTAGACATGAATCAAGCTAGATACATTCAAGGAATCATAAGCAACCATGGAAGAGTAGCCAGAATCAATCATATCTCACAAACTCTACAAATTCCATCTTTTTCCTTTTCCATTTTCAAGAAAAAAGATGCAACAACTCCACAAAGTTGAGAACAGAAAATTACGTAGTCAAGAGAATTGTATAAATTTCACACTTCAGAGAGTTGGAATGATCAATCAAAAGGAATTAGATATCTGGAAAAAAGATGTTAAAACACAAAAAGATATATACAACTACAACAACTACGGTCGGTTATATTCAAAGAAAAAACTAGATTTTGAAAGGCATTTAGCCTTCAATTTGCAGAATAACTAATTAATAGTAGCTGCTAATGACTCAGACCTTGGCAGCTCTTGTAAGACTTTTCTGCGAGATATCAACACCAACAATTTTCTCCAGGGAGGTTGGATAATCTAAGAGAGAATCCAACAAACTTCCAGAGCCACATCCAAAATCAACCTGAAGTGAACTTGCAAATTAAAGAACCAGAAATCATTTCATGTTTTAATATTTCACAAATCACAAGTATACAAGAACATACCAAAGACTTAGGACATGACCCTCGGATGTGTTGCAATGCATATTCAACACGCTGTTTTGACAAAGGAGGGCTAAATAAAGCCTGCTCCATTCTGTCTTCCAAGGGTTCTGTTACACGTAACAAGGTTAAAGAGTACTCCAAACTGCATTTACCTGCATCACAGAAAAATAAGGAAGAATTAAATCCGTAGTGTCAACTGCAATAATGGCCAGAGGGGAAAGGAAATTCATCAGCTCAAGAGCCATTATGAGCTTAAGATTTAGGGAAAGCAGCACCCTAATACAAATACAACCCAATGACATGGAAAGTAACTTTAGCCTATGGTAGTTCTGAATATCAGATTTGAGAAAGAAAATGTAATAAATCACTCACCTGAAGATAATAATGAAAGAGTTGTTGCAGAATTATCAGCAGCTGCTAGAATAAAGTCCTCAGGAGGCAACTCCACACTAAAGCATGCAGATTGACCCACAGAGATTTGTGTTACAATTCCTTCAAAACAAGGAAGCACACCTCCACTGCCTATCTCAAATTCAAACTCTTCATTACTTTCTAGATGTTCCTTGATGCATTCTCCTTCTTTAACCAAACATGCACTATAGCAAATACAGACCAAAGAACCACTAATTGGATGAACTCCAGTTGCTTGTCCTCCTATGCTAAAAGAATTTTCTAGTACATCACCTTCTGTAGTAGCGCTACTCCTCCAAAAGTTATGCACCAAAGGAAGTGCAGTCAACTCCTTCAAAAAGTGTTCAGAATAAAACTGGATGTCAAGTTTCTTTGCAAGTGAGCTCAGCTTCCCTGAAGATGTATCATATTCTTTGAAAAGCACATTGAACCATGAGATGACTTTCAAAGCAGCATTCTGGATTGCGTCTGTCTGCTTCTTGTAGGCTTTTGTCGGCAAACACTGCAAAATCAAATCCTGATGCTTTGAGAACAATTTTACTTCACATTGAATGGCTCCAGCTGGTCCCTCTGATTTACCACCAACAGCAGCAAGATCCTGTTTGCGCTTTTCCTCTCCATCTGAATTCTCAACCTTCAATTTCTTACATGTTCCATGTAAATCTGCTAATGTTTCTGACAACTTACTTTGAATAGAGAACACAGGTTCAGCCAAATGATGCTGACGGCAGAATGTACAGAGAATTTCTCTTGGAAAGGAACCCCTCCAGTTGCTTCTAGTGGTAAATGCCACAGGCAATTCGGCTGCAAGTATTGCCTCCCTCGACAACTTATAAACTCCACTAGGTATCTTATTAATCAGTAACCTGTGAATAACCAGTATAAATGGCTTAACAACTTTACAACATTGTCAAGAGAAGCTGATTTAACATAGAGCATTCATAATCATCTAAGACAAGAAAATGCAGAACTTTTGAACTAGACAAAGACAAAAGCTAAATAATGGAGACAAAAAAGCATACCTGTAATACGAACGCAGGTATACATCTTCATAAAAAATATCAGCATACTTCCAAGTGTAACCTACAGATGCCAAAATAGCATCCCCATTCACTCTTTGACCAGCAAAATAACTTGCCCTGACATTTAAAGATCCTTCAAGTTGAATCGTTTGGACTCCCAGAGACTCCAATGATTGATCCAAGGGACAGTGATTGGGAAGACAGAAATATAATCTCATCTCAGAAGAGGCTTTTCCAATAGTCCTATAAAAGAAGAAAAGTGATTTGAGAACAAATTCCCAAGGCTGAAACCTCATGAACAACAAGTCAGCAAACCACTCTTGCAACTTCAAGCCAGTAGAAAACCCCAAGTCATATTAACTCCCACCGCTCTATTGCACACAGACACAATATGTATTCTACACATTAAGTGATACATCACAGTTTTTACAGCTTCAATACTACATTATCCATGAATTTATTAAATTCCCCCAATAATTGATATTTTTCATGTAGAAAATTCATCGCCACATAGAGTGTCCCACACACACATCCCATAATAAATACACAGACTGGAATTGATGATTGCAAATGAAGGTCACGAGCAAGCATGCAGATACTTCTAAATACAGTTTTCCAGTGCATCATAACCAGCCAGCGGTCTGAGCATGTATAAAGAACAGACAAGCCATCAAAAATGTTCAACTAACTCCCAGAAACACTATCTAGTGGTCGGCCAAGCAGCTGAAATCCGATCATAGAACATTGTGGGGCTAATATCCAGAGCAAATGAAGAAATGCAAAAATTCAGTATGATCTATTCACAGAAGTAAAAGGATACAATGTATATCAGTTCTTACTTGGAAACTAGTACTCTAGAAGCCTCTGCCACATCTAGTGCTTGTGCAATAACATCAAGGTAATAACCGCTGGTGGAAAAATTTAGAGCTAAGGATTTCACAGTCATATCTACAGAAGACGGAATAAGTATAGCTTGAATCTGAATGCTTTCGGGCGATATAGATCCACAATTTTCCAGAGACTCTAAAACATGAGGAGGATATGGTATTTGCTTCTTCAATGAGAGGTAATCTTCCGAGGGCAGCAAACAATCAGTTAATTTTGAAACAGCACTTGCAACAATTGATGTGACCAGTTGCGGGTTAGACTCAACATTGGGATTTATGTATTTACACAAGTTAGTAAGCTTTGCATCAAACATGGCAATAACAGCTATTGGAACACAACCATTAAGGTGGCCCTTTCTCTTCAGTACTGCTCTGAAGTGACCACTGAGTGGATGAACAGATGAGAGGAACTTCATCAACATAAAGAAAAAAAGAAGGTTAATATTGATGTAAATCTTATATGCAGTCATAAACTTCAGGATAGAAATGAACTACATTCTAAAAGAAAAAGAACAAAGAAAGACAAAAGATGGTAAAGAAACTTGAACATTCTCAAAAACTGCATAGAATTTTTAATCTGCCAAGAAATCAGCCTCTATTTCGCGCAAAAGAACCAAATAGCTTAATGCTACTTATCATTTTATGTCACACCAACTGATACATAAGACCATCAAAATATGCTCAAACTCCAAAGAAACGGCCCTTCAAGTACCAACCTTTTAAGCTCTCTCCCTCCGCTGGGATACAAAAAAAACACAGATACACACACTCATGCAAATGTAAAACAGAGTTTAAATATGAGAACATTAAGTTGGCAGTAAAATTATTGAGAGAAAAACAGATGACTATTATTGCCCATGTCTGTTCTTATTACAGAAAGGCGATTAAAGGGAACCTAGAAGTTCTTAATACGCCAGTTTCAAATTAGTAACACCAGTCACCAGATACATAAGAGGTTAAAAAACAGATAAATTGGACATTTTACTTTTTGAATTTGTTAGCTTTTTACCCAGTAGGCAGCACTTATTAAAAACAAAGACCACAATAAGGAAGCAGCAATATTCAAAACAAATTGAAATGACAAAATAGAAACCCCAAAATAGTAAAGTCATGGTGGAGAAGCATCATGAATACATTACGAAGAGTTCCAAGTTTTTTAGCAACAAGCAAGAGATCCACTGGAGTTGAAAAGCAACTTGATCCAATACCAAAAAAGGAATTAGTTTGATACTCTCGAGACACAATAGATACATACCTCACTAGAGAATAGATATGAGAGACGATCAACCAAGTTGTCATGTGCTTCCTCTGCATTAGGATTATTTTCCTTCGGATGGATACCTAGCTGAGGCAGTTAAGAAGAAACAATAAGTAATTCAGATATGGACTCCTTCAGTGTTCAAAGTGCCAAACAAAAAAGAAAACATGCAACCATTACATGAAAATCCCATGTTAAGTCATGTAAATAAAGGTAAGCACAAGACAGAGGTAGATCTAGCCTAAAGCGGTAATGTCATGCACATTCATAAATCAACTTGAATTTATCAACAGACGCATCATTAGTCTGATCTCCAAGGTGTGCAATTAGGAAAGAAAATGGAAGTAGTGAATTCAATACATAGAATTAACGAATTTTAATTTCTAAAGAAGTACTAGATGTAAAAGTAGGTAAGATGAGGCTATAAACAGTATTGACCAATAAAATAGTGATGAAATTGCATTCTGGGAACAATAATTCCTTTGCAAGATGTCAAGATTTGGTGCATCCTTCTCGTGCGAATGTAAGAGATGAACATACATAAAAACCAGCACAAGATGCAGGATATCACAGTTTAAAATCACTCCGTTATATGCAATCCTCATTTACTTTCCACTATCCCACGCAGAAACCTATTATTATCACCCAAAAATCAATTGACATCATTCCAGTAATGATGCAGATGGGCGTATCACTATGCCACAACTCACCTTCCATTACACTAGTTACTGGCAGATGATGAAACCTTTTTACTTTCTATTTTCTTTTGTGAACAATAACCATGTTTCTTTTTTCTTGAAATGAAGACTAAATTTATTTCCAAGAGTATTTCGTGTTTGTCAGTCTATATCAGTTAAACCCTAAGAGTAAAGAAATCGAATGTAGTATATGAGAATGCAAAAGTAGCAGGGGTCAATCCTCATTGCCACCTATCACAAAGTATGTATGTAATTTATGAAAAAATAACTCTTCTAAACATGAGAAGGCACACCAGAGTGATTGTATATACTGACATACAAATTGTTCTCCCATCCAGCTTTAAGCTTGGAGATAATGTGATTATGCAGTCTGATTCATTCTCGAACTTATCTACAATATAGAAAAGTTAAATTACATGCAACTAACACGAGGTAGGCTCCAAATAACAACCAAGTATACTGATTTATTAATTAGTCTCCCCTCCAACTAAAAGTTTGGAGATAATAGTAATCATACAGAGTGATTTATTCTCCAAAAATCCACTTTAGCTGTCAAGCAACAGATGGAACAGCATGGGTATTCATTCTCGAAATTACCTACAGTAAGACAAGTTAAACTAACTATGACAAACACGATGAGGCACCAAATAGCAGCCCAATTGAAGTATACTTAATGCGGTCATCAAATTAGTTTGCTAATTTATCAGCAGATCTTCGGTTCTGATGGTTTCTGATCTGGATCAGTAAAAACTCAAAACCATAAGAAACACAAAATGTCCTTCCATAATCGATGAGAAAAAGCCACAGAATGCCTTAACTGAAAGAAAGACGCACTATATAGCTACAACATAGAGCTTCCATTTTGTTGAAATCAACACAAAGTGTTGGAAATTTCCAAATTTCAAGAACTACAGAGGGAAATGTATGAAGAATATCTCAAATAGGTTAATCTAAAATAAATTCGCATCTTGAGGTTAATAGCATGTTCACAGTTTTTTTGGTGGTAGAATAAGAATAACATAGGCAGTTATGTGGAAACATGGAAATGTAAAAGCTCAGAGTATCACTAGCCATATATAATTACCTAATAGTTTTTTGATAATACCTTGAATTTATTTACATTTCGAACCATAATTTTAATGTTTTCACTTGATAAATGTTGCACCTGGATTTTCTATGGGCTGGAATTCAATGCTAAGAAACTACTGTAACATCCTATATTAACCAGAACACAAGCATATGATGAAATAGCCACACTTTAAACAATCTATAAAGCGAATTAAAAACAGCCTAAATTGAAGTAAATAATCAAAACAATATCTGGTACTTTTGGAAGGGAAAAAAATGAAGAACCTTCTTTATAGCCTTCTCTGCAGCCGCTTGTTCTGCATCCTTTTTCCTTCTACAGGTTTCAGAGACAACAGAAAATTCTGGAAGTTGTAGAGTGCAGCGATAAAGGCAAGGACCTTTCTTCTGGATTGCTAGCCCGGGACATTCATTTTGAGAAGACTCTTCCACTCCCTCGACTTTATAGAAGGCCTTACTACCAAACTTCTGAAATATGATGGCTTTAGGTGTAAGGGATGACTTCTTTTCCGCAACAGCTGGGGATTGTAAAGTTCCCATAAATCCTTCTATAGGAAAATTAGTAACAAAATTTGCCTCAAATCGCTCAACCCCCTTTCTCCCTATCTGTCAAGAAATGTGTCCTTTGAGCTACTCTGTGTCCTGTGTAAGCAATATACTCAATCAGAGTCAAATCCCTCTATATCTGAAAACCAATTATTGCAAAAGTTTAGTTTAGCATCCAATCCAGCCTCTGCCAGCAGAAACAGGTTCTACTTTCCTTTTGATTTCCTGATCACAATCTCAATGGCTATTTTGCTACTAAATAAATTTTTTAAGACTCGAGTAATACAAAACAGAAGATACTCAGAAACTCTTCCCAAGAACATATTACACGTATATATCTATGCTTTTATTTCCATACTTAACAGGCAGGGAAAGCAAGAACCAAGAAACCTTAAACTCTAATCCTTTCTTTTCTCCTTCCTTGTCTTTTCTTTGGCTTGCATGCAATCGTAAATTCAAATAACTGTACAGAATATGCACAGAAAAATAAAGTAACTTTATCCCAATTCACATCTATCCTACTTTAGAAATTTTTTTAAATCATGTCAAAATAATTAAAAAAGAAAAACAGCAAAAGCAGCAAATGATGAACCCATTTCTAAAAAGGAGAAAATACTAACATGAAATTGACATATATGTTAAAACAAAAAAGCAATTAGATCAAATTTTCATATGGGTTCTGCTTGCAATGTCCAAGAACATTAAAAAAAAATCACATTGGTTTTACTCATTAAAGCGAAAAACCAAGAAAATCAATCAAACAATCCAGAGTTCCTAGAAAAGCAATGAGAAATAAAAGAAAAATAAACTCCTGTACTATGGAAGAAAAAGTAACAGTCTACATATCAGAATTCCAAGCAGAAGGTGAACAAAAACAAAAACAGAGAATTTAATGAACCACCCTGAATACAGAAGAAAGCAAAACAAGATAAGGGAATGCTGAGAAAGACGATACCTTTAAATTGGCAATGGCTGAGACTTGGAAAAAGAGTGAAGTCGAAAAGTGTGAAGTTTGTTTTGGAATATGCCTATGGGTTTTGCGTTTCAATATTTTTAGGGGGCGTTTGGTAGGGGAATAGAAGTGGTCAATGGTAATCAACAAAATTGATTGCCATTGTTAATGTTTGGGAATGGGTAATGGAAATGACTGTTCATCAATGATTACCCAATACAGGGTAATGGATGATTAATAGGGGGAGACTAGATAATCATACATTACCCTGTATTGGGTAATCTATTTTACTCAACTCTACCAAATAACTCCCTACTCTAATATGTACTTTAATAATAATAATAATAATATTATTATTATTATTAATATGTACTTTAATAATAATAATAATATTATTATTATTAATTAAAATAATAATAATAATAATAATAATATTATTATTATTATATTAATAATTAATAATAATATTAATATTAAATAAATAATATTAATAATAATTCATTAATAATAATATAATTAATATTAGTAATGAATAATTAATAATAATAATTATTAAATAATAATATTATTAATATAATTCATATTAATTAATAATAATAATATTAATAATAATAATAATCATTATTAATTAATATTATTAATAATTAATTATTAATAATTAATATGAATTATTATCAATATTATTATTAATATTTAATATGAATTATATTAATAATATTATTATTTAATAATAATTATTATTTAATAATAGTAATTATTAATAATTAATATGAATTACATTAATAATATTATATTTAATAATAATGATAATAATATTAATAATGATAATAATTAATAATATTAATCATTAATAATAATATTTATAATAAATAATGATAACAATAATTAATAATTAATAATGATAATAATAATATTAATAATTAATAATGATAATAATATTAATAAATAATAATATTATTATTATTAATTAATAATAGTAATAATAATAATAAAGATTAATAATAATAATAAAAAGTGCGAACTCGATAAGGGTAAAATAGAAATTTTGAATGATTCCTATTACTATTGTTGATTTGAACCAAACAACATCAATCACAATAATACCCATTATAGTATTTGAACCAAACATTAACAATGCAATTATATTCTCATTGCCATTGACCCCTCAATTAAACCCATTGTGATTGACATTGAAGAATATGAACCAAACACCCCCTTAGTGGTGTTAGTGTGCGAAAAGAATCCGATGTCAAAAGATTTTATTGCTGTGAAGTGGTGAGGCGTTTCGTTTTTCGTGTTTTGAGACTATTCGAGTTTTGCACAGAAAAATACAAACAAACCAAAATGAGACAGAATTGTGGAAACGAAGCAGCAAAGGAAAAGGGGCTTTTTACCAAAATATTGTGATTTTTAAAAAAATTTACCAAAATATTGTTATTTTTATTTTGTTTCCCAAAATACCTAAAGTGGGAACCTCGACTAGGTTGGCAATCTCGACTTCAAAGTTGAGGTTCCCAATCTCGACTTTGAAGCTTTACACATTTTCCCGACTTTGAAGCTTTACACATTTTCCTTACTAATTCATTTTATATGATCATTAAATGTGTCCCATTGGAGCATATCCTAGTAAATTTGGTGCAAGCAGACTTTCCCTTCAGTAAATTATTGTAATTTCCACAATCATCTCCGACCTGCACATTCAAGCTTTACCTGAGTATAAGTCAAACAACCGGTTAACCATTTGAAAAAAAGGCAGTAGAAAATATTTCTCAATCAATAATAAATCCAATTCAACATCCATCATGAGTAACCCAAAATAGAAAATCTGCGAACAAAACTGATCATTATAAACAGATATCCTTCTCGTCTTCTACAATGAAGTTAACATTGAATTAGTTTGGGAAAGTTATTAATCCCACTGTGTATTTATAAGTTGGTTAAATTATTATTGGTTTTTGGATAGTCAGGTTATTATTTATTATTAATTTAGGAAAGTTCTTAGTTTCACTTCATGTATTTATAAGTTGGTTAAATTGTTATTAGTTTAGAATGGTTAAATTATTATATATGGGTTTTGGAGACAGAATGAATTCTCGTGATACATCACAGGTATAGCAAAGAAGGAATTATCTTATTTCACATCAGTTTCTACCTCATCATCATTAAATTATTGAAATTACCTTTTAATATTTGATCACGAAACTCTTATATTAAATTATTAAAATTTGTTAAGTATAAAATTTTGATAATAATTAATCAAAACTTTAAATTAAATTATACGAAATAAACTTCTTTTTAATTCTAAGAATTTAACTTATAATCCTTACAATTTGAGTTTAAGGATTTAGGTGCTATATGAATGCAAAACTTATAAATATGAAAGTATAAAATTTTGAAAAATTTTGGCATAGTTTCCACTATTTTTGAGTTATTTCTCACCTGAAACAACCCGATATGTGTGCACAAAAATATTCAATTTATAATATAACATAATACTTTTTTTTTAATAAAACAGACCTAATATATATATAATGCAAAAAACGGAGCTGGGCATACCCATGCAACCGTACAAAGTAAGTGAGAGTTAGGAGTGAAACTCCACTACATGAATTCCTACAAATATCTCTATTAGAAAATAGAAAAGCCGTATTTCTATCACGACCAAAATAAGACCTTTCTATCTTCTTAGCTAACATTCTAGAAAGCAAAGCGAAAAAATGTGGAGTACTTCCTCCATTTACACAAAAGTGCGCGGCATAGACTAATATCATCCTCAACATGTACAAAAGAGGATTCGCTATGTGACTAAGAGACATGCCTATCCTATTACGTGTGAGCTGCATTTTCAAAAAACAATAGCGGTTAGACCAAGTGACTATCCTGTCAGTTCAGCGAAAGTCCAAAGAGGTCAAAAACAAAAGCAAAATGTAAGGCAGCTTGTGGAAACAAAGGTGGCATATCCAGTATTCCTTCAACACTCGTCCCACAAGAAACAGATATATGGCATAGTAGAAGTCAGAACAACGATGGCCCCATTCACTGTCCATAAGTAGTTGTACATTTCTTTCTAATATTCCAGGACAGCTCTGTTTTGTAAACGCACATGGCCTTAGAAAATCCGGCAGCATAACATTTCCATTTCAGTACCACCCAATCTATCAGAATGTACAACAGGCCATAGAGAAGTAGGAAACTTCTCCAACAAAACCATTCATCAGCAGATTTGCATTGTCCCAAAAGGATATTATCACATTTCCAGCCAGCATATAACCTAGGCTAAGTTTAAGGTCATGGCAGCAACAGATCTGTTGCATCCCCCACAATTAAATCATTAAACACATGGTCAAGCTGATATTAACTTCAGTAATCAGGGGCCGCAGTATAATAAGAGAAAATGATCTAGCTACTCTAACATCGAAACCTCAGGAGCCAATGACCTTTACCTGTATTTACCTTATGAGTAGCAAATAGAAGGATTTCTCTCCCATAGTTTTCTCCCCGACTAGGCAAATGCTTTGGGACTAACTAAGGCCTTCGTATACTTCGTTTGCTTCTGAGGGTTCCTGTTTTTTTCCATTTTTGAAAGGAACTTAGAGAATTCATCTTCCGGTTCCTCCTCATAACTGTTTTCAGTCCAGCGATCATCCCCGTCTACGTCTGCTTCTGATTCTAATTCTGTGGGTATATTCTGTAGCTGGGCTAAATCTGAAGTTGAGTTAGTTCTGTATACCGACGAGGGTTCACCTTCCTCCCATCTGATCCTTACTTTTTTCAATTTTGGAAAGAATTTCCAAATCTGATTGTGGCTGTGGAATACGGTTCAGCACAACCTTCTTGCTCGTTTTCTCTCTATCTTTATCTAAAGTAGGCTAGAGCTATGTTTCCATTAGAGGGCTTGGAGGCTCAGGTTCGATTACCACAAGCTGCAAATCAGTAGAGGCAGCTAGATTCTCAGCTTGTTTCCCTATAAGATTCTGCCCTTTGCTACGCAAACCAGGTTCCATCTCTGAGCCGCTAGAGTTTTCCTTTTGACTCAATTCAGTGTCTGTTCTTTCCTCAGGTTCAGGCTCTATCCATTATAGCAGCCTGATTATTGAGATTAAATGGTTCTTCCTGATCTTGATTTTGAGACTTGTTGTCATCCCTACAGGCCTGAATTCCGTCCTATACAATTCCTTGATCCAGTGAACCAGGTGCCACCTTCTCAATCTCGCCTATTTGGGGGGCCTTTTCCTTGTCAACAGATTTCTTCTTTGGGACCTAAACTTGGGTTGGAGGTTTCCTCTTGCAGTTTGTTTGAGTGTGACCAAGCTTTGAACAATTAGTGCAGAATTCTAGAATATCTTCGTATAGAATCTGTTGCCACTTGCCCTTGTCATTAGATCCAATCCACACTCGTTGAGGAATGGGCTTGAGAACATCAACAGCAATGCACATGTGTGCCTCGCTAGGACGGAGCACTTTCACCATTGCCGCCGTGACCAGATCAAGCTTGAGAGGATCGCCAACTACCAAACCAAGGGCGAATAATGTTTCCTTGTTACATAAATGCACCGGGAGCAGGGAAAAGCTGGTCCATATAGGAACAATAGACGATTCCTTCTCCGGGCAGAAATCTACCGACCATCTGAAAATATTGGCTTGGAATCCACGGAAAGACCAAGTTTTTTTTCATCCATATTCGGTGGGAGCCCGATTCAAGCTGAAATTGGAAAATAATGTGTTTTTGATCAATCAATCCAACATAACATTCTCATGTGAATCCCGCAGTAAGAATTTCCTTACGAATAATTGCCATTGACGGCCTTCCACTGTTAAACTTTCCAATGAGGGCAAAGTGAAATGGCTAGGCCAATTTCAGTTCTTCATCCTCTGAAATGAATAAGGCTGGTTCCCCCTCAAATGTGGAGAGAGATTTGACCGATGAGAGGGAGAAAGAAGTATCCACGGTTTCGGCCCACGGAGCTGACACAGCCTCCCGATATGATTTGGTGATCGGGGTCAGTTTGGCATACCCTGCAGCTGAAGGTGTAGAGGTCGGGTTCTGTGTTTGACCAATCCCCAAGATTGGCCTCCCAGAAGTTGTGCCTGGGCAGCGGTTCGGAGTAAGGAGATTTGTTCTGGATTGGAGGGCAGCTGGGCTTGCTGACACCGGGTTGAAATAAACGGCATCCGGGTTTGTCCTTAAAGAAACCCTGCTCGATGGGGTTTTGATTGCAGTGTTTCTAGGGTATCTCTTATAGACTGAAGCTAGCTGAGAGAAACTAGCTAGGTTAAAGGAGGCAAAATCAAACAGACATGGCCAACCTGAGGGGGGATTGGTGTGTAGATGAGAAGTAGGCAAAGAGATAGCATTATCCGGAGTGGAAGTGGGGTAAGCATGGTCTCGATCTGTCGAAGACGCTATAGTAGTGGAGGAATTCATGTCCCTGAGCTGTACTTGCCTAGTTGGCGAAGCTGCCATCAAAAGAAGCGGGCCCACCGCTGCCATGTAAGGTGGTGTTCACCCCTAAATCGGGTCAACGTCGATGTGGATCTTGTCAGGCCGAAACCGATTGGAAGATGGCGATTTAGATCTGCCTAAAACTAATCTGGTTGACGGCTAAAGAGACGAGATAAGATCAAAGAGTTCAATGTGTGGAGGGGAGCTGGTCTTTGTGACCGATTCCAACATGGATAAGGGAGCGTTTGAGTGGATGAAAATGGTAAGAGGGTTTAGCTAGGAATGGTTTTTCTAGAGAAAAGGAGGAGCATCTGGTTGTAATAGATTAAAAGTACATTAGTAAAAGACAAAATAACATATAATATAAAATATATTCATGAGAACATTAAAAAGATATTGTTTTAATAAAAAGTACATTAGTAGGTAGTACTAAGTTCCACAAGGAGGATGTCCTGCCTTTCTGCGAGGCTGCCGTCTAGGTGGTGGAAGCTCTTTATGTCTCTTTTGTGAAGGTAATCTACTGCGACGTCGATATACTTGAATATCTTCTGCAGGTATCTGTAGTGAAATGTCATCAGCCTGAGAATGCGAGAACGATTGTTGCACAGGTGTTTGTTCCTCAGTGTCTCTTGTTAAGTGCAAAATAGAAGATTCAACCAATATCTCTTCTTGTGTATCATTTGATCGTTCATGTGTAGATGTAGATGCCTGACCGAGTGACCTTTGTGGAGATCTTTGGCTAGATATGATATTCTGCATAATAGATGTATCAGGAGCACCTGAAAAATAAGTCTTAATTCCCATCCGACGATCCTCTCCAACTGCTGACAATGCTTGTATAGCTAAGTCATTCATAGATTGAAGGATAGGAGCTACTGTATGATCTACTGGAACATTAGCTAGAGCATCGGCTGACAGATGATAAAATTGTCCAATGCATTGACCCTATATACGTGAAAATATTAACTATAGAAAGTAAGATAAATACAAGACAAATTTAAATATTAACTAAGTTTAAATATACCCAGAATTCTACCGTGGACGCAGATTCGCAAAATCCATGACTTGTTTGATGTGATGGATTACCTATTAAAAGTTGAGTAATCTGACGGTACCAAACAATATATTCAGACGAGAACGATAGTTGTCTGATTATAGGAATACCTTGGACAACATTATTTCGATGTGCAGCCCACCAGATCAAATGTAAACGATGGTGATCTGCCCAATTTTGACCTGCTTTTCCTCAACGATCAATACGATGTAACTTCATACTATTGTCTGCAGCACTTGGTATCACTTATTGGTACCCAAATTGTCGCATCACTCTATTCGGATAGTGTAATTCCACAATATCAAAATCGATGAGAGGCACACATAAAGACCAAATCTCTCGTCCTTGTAAACAATAATCTGGTAGGTTTTGCAAGATATCATCGGAATATGGCTGCCATATAAACTGTAAATGATAAAAATATGAATTAAGTACAGTAAAGATTATCACTATAATTAATAAATTGTAAACAGATTTATATATGAATAAAGTGCTAACCCCGCCTTCCAACAAATAATCTAATTGGTCTCGATAAATACGCAAAACGTGTGATCCAACTTGTGTAAAACTATGGCGCATATTCCAACTAAAAAAATGGTAAACAATTTAAAAATGCTATCATATGTAGTTAAATACTTAACATATGTTTGAAATCAAACTTAACATATACAAAAACTTACATGCATCCACGAGGTCCATCTGGCATGCCAGGAGAGATATGAAGAGGAATGACCCTATTGAGTAAATCCGGTCGAATCTTTGGTATTCTTTCCCAAGCCCAAAGTTGTAAAATATGTAACGGTCCACAAATTTGTTTCACACTTTCAACAGATGCTTTACATAGGGATCGATAAAGAGATGCAAGCACAGTGCTACCCCAACTAAAATTAGAAGCCATATCTAGATCATTAAGGAGATGTAGATACATTAGTTTAACCTTTGTGCCAGATTTGTCTCCCATTAAACTCCCAAACAACTTCATAATTCGTCCTCTAGCATGTCGTGCAACATCAATATTTGTGGAATCTAGTGAGAGTGGATGTTGTGCCAAATGTTTAGTGATCCTCTTGACCACCAATCGATCACCATCAAAATCATCTGGTGATGGCATAAACCCAAGCAAATAAGCACATGTATCTTGCTATTGCATAATAGTACAATGCATGTCCGCGCCAGTCACTAGGTTACCATCAATGGGCAAACCACACAACACACCAATATCTTGTAGCGTATCTGTTGCCTCTCCCACCGGCAAGTGAAATGTGTGAGTCTCTTGTCTCCATCTCTCAACCAATGCCGTAATCAATGAATGATCCAACTTCATATGGCCAGCAATATATATTCCATAAAATCCAACATGACATAATATAGTTTGGACTCGAACATCAAGCGGACAACAAGACCAAAAACCACCATCCGATCGACGAACGTCCAAAGGACGCACATCAGGATCCTCCCACGCACGAACAGATCTATGATGTGCCTGTAATGTCAACACATCAGTCCTACGTGGCCCTGGATGTACAGGTGTAGGTAAATATTCATTCTTCATCTGCGCTCAAAATGATGATAAACAATAATATAAAATAAAATAAAAATAAGAACAACTAATAATAAAAATATATTGCATAACATAACAAATACCATATAATATAATTTAAGCTATTATAACTCATTATGCCAAAAGTAATTTTAATAATAAATGGACAAGTTCATAATATAAACTATTACAACTTGTTGCACAAAGTACTTATGAATATGAAACTAAAAGTTCATAATCTAAACTATTACAACTCGTTGCACAAAGTTCACAACTTTATTACATAATAATTTCAACAATCAATTCATCCTAGCTCGCTCTCGTAAGCGATCCAAATTAGGACATCGACTCCTATTATGCCCATTCTCACCGTATACACGACATCGTTGTGTTCTTGATCGGTCCATTTCATTCCTTATGCAAGTCAAACGAGGCCTTCCGACTTTATGATTAACACGGTTTGGATTTGGAACCAAGTGAAATGGTACCGATGGCCAATAGTCCTCATGAATCATAGGATGAAAATGTGTTGAATAAGTACTCACTATCTCTTTAGATGTGTAAAATTTGTCAACAAAGTCAATGGATGCATTGCCTATATTCTCACACACCTTCATCACATAAGAGCAAGGCAACTTATAAATGGTAAACTTTGCACAGGTACAACTACGATTATAAAGATGAACCGTGTGCACATTGCCTCCTTTCTTACCATGTACTCCTGTAGTGACTTCATACAACTCTTCATTCCTTAAAAAATTAGTAACTCGGTGATACTTGGACTTGTGTTCATTTCGAAGGAACTTTTCTTATATATCCTTCGGCCATGGGTTACCTTCTTTGACACACTTTTCTGCTTCCAACCTATATTTATTGAAGTATGTGACCATTTTATAAAATTTCGCACGAACACATGCAGTAATTGGAAGTTTCCTTGCCCATTTGAGCACGTTATTGAATGATTATGAATGATTAGTAGTCATTACGTGATAAGTTGGTTTCATACCAACTTATATGTGTTAATTTACTTGGCTTTTGCTTTGATTTTCATGTGATTGTGTGGTGTTTTATGTGTATTGTGCATATTTGAGATGAGCTAGTTGATAATGAAGAAATGGTGCAAAACGTATGAAAATGATGGTAATTGAAGTGAAAAATGTTAAAAGGTAAATGAAGGAACCAAGAATGCATATTTGGCCATTTTAGGGTTTTGGGCAGCTTTATTGTGCAGTTTCATTTGAGCATAACTTCTTCAATATTAATCCAAATTATGAGTTCTTATATGTTCTGGAAAGCTCTTTGAGTTGTCTTCAATTCTTATGTTTTAACTTTCTTCTAATTCTGTGTGTAAATATGAGAAACGAAAGCATCTTGATGATTGCTACTTCATGATTTAGTTATTGAGTTCATATTGCTACAGTTTGGTAGATTGTTAATAACTTGAGCTACAGACATTCAATTAAGGTGATTCTTGATCCATTGTAAAGCCATGAGATAGCCCTAGAACTCTTATGTTTACCATCGAGCCCAATTCAGATGTTAAGACACACGAATGTTGCTTGTTGTTCTGAAATGGTGTCATCACACACTAAGCACTCACAAAGACTTCACGAGCATTTTCACAAGCACCTCACGAGCACTCACTTCACTCTACACTCTCGCACAGCTTCACCTGCACACTCGCACAGCAACTTGCACACAAGCACGCACACCACCTCGCCGCACAACACTCCTGCACACATGCTGTGCGACGAACTCACCTTGTCGCACGCATCACTTGCACACACCTCACAAGCACTCCGCACACCTCGCACATCACTCATCGCACACATGCACAGAATCACTCACACACAAGCACAACATAATTTGCACAGCCTCATGAATATTTCACACATATCACAAATCACTTTCATCACACTCCACATTATTCTCATATTTTACACACTCTCATTTCTTATCAAACACACTACACAACATCACAGTTCGTGTTTGTACAATCTATTCACAATTCATCACCATTTCATTCACTCATTCATTTTCATCATGTCAATAACACATTTTATGTGCATTCGATTGAGAGATAAACCACAACATAACATTCGAATAATCTAATACATATCATCATATGAGCATGAATAAAAGCATACATTCTGCAAAGGAAAGATTTGAGGATGGTAAGCAGTCACCAATTCTCCATATTTTTGATTCATTGTTTTCATCATTCGTACTCCACTCAACACTCAACACACTACACTTCACTCCCATATTACAGCACCAACTCCACTTCACATTCACAACAACATTCTTATTACACTTCACAAGTTACGCAATATCAACACTCACACTTACTTCACATCCGGATTTCAGACTCACACTCACTCTCTTATCACACTCACAATCACCACATAAAAAACTCACACTCACACATTGCATGGCGAGACCTCGCCGCGAGGTCTCGCCAGCAAGACACTTTCACGGCGAGGTCTCGTGGAGAGACCTCGCCAGCAAAAAAACTTTATGTGGCGAGACCTCGCCACGAGGTCTCGCCAGTTTAATTTCTTTGGAAGTTTTTTTTTATGTTTTGGTAAACTTAAATTTATCTTGCGTGTCCAGCTGTGAGGAGTTGTAGTTGAGCAAGAATTTGTTTGAGTTGTTTCAGCTTTAATGAGTTTCGAGTGAGCAAGAGTTTGTTGAGTGTTGGGTTTCTAGCTTTGCTCAAGTTTGGAGTTTAGAAAATTGGCTAAGTGTTGGGCTCTGAATTTTCAGGTTGTAGCTGGCAAGTGAAGGCGTGGTGAGCGATGGATTGAAGGCGTGGAAGTTTGAAAGCTGGAATTGTAAGAGACTCGCGAGGAGGATGAAGGCGTGATTGTCGGATGCTCAAAAGCGCTGGAATTCTTTGGTTCCTTCACTCAGCTTCTATGGAGTGAAGGCGTGATTCGCACTGACCCAAAGGCGTCGGAATGACGCTGAAGGCGCTCAAGGCCAAGCTTGAAGGCGCACGAAAACGACTGAATGTGCACGACGGAAAGCCTGAAGGCGCGGAATTGCTGGAAAAATGTTTTCAACTTCGAATTTTCACATTTTTGAGCTAATTTTTGGTATCTCCATTCAAGGGCACTTATGTAATACTTTAGATATTTTACGGTTGCGTATTAGTTACATTTCATATAGCTCTATATATAGGAGATGAAGCTAATGTGTAGGGGGATTCCTGGAGACGATTATTTTTCATCCATTAGATAGATTTTACATTTTGTAACAAACTTTTAAGAGCTGGAGAGCGGGAATTCATTTGAAGATCTACTTTCTCTCTCTAGTTTCTCTCTCTAGCTTTTGAGCTCCATTTTCTATTCCGATCAAAGATTTGCTCCGATCATAGCTCTTGGAAGAATTCAATTGGTAAACTCTTTCCATTTATTGAAAATGAATTGTTTCAAGTTCCAAATTGTTGATCGTGAATTGGTAATGGAGTTCTACGGCTAGATCTCTTATGTTCTAGAGTTTCAACCGGTTAAATGTATAATTAGACTATGCAATGCTATGCAATTGACATAATTCCTTAAGGATGAAATCATATGTGATTTTAATGATTGAATCTTGTTGAGTTTCATGAATTCACACTTTTATTGAATGAATTGAACTTTGATTGTGGTCGCCATGCTGAGTTGAAGTGAGATTTTACCAATATCTGTGAGAATTGCGTGAGATGAGAACTTGAAAGTGATTTCCTGAGTCTTTACACTTGTTTTAGCCGATCAATTCATTACTGAGATGTAGGCCTCGCCATGGGAAACTTCGAAAGAATGAAACTTTAGGAAAAAGTGTTAAAAAAAAGGGGTAATTAACAATAACCCCCATGTGGTCGAGCTAAATTCTAAATAACCCCCATGTGCTATAAAAACCTACCGAGGAGCCCCACGTGGTTCTAACTTAATTGGAAAGTAGACGTGAAACATACCCACTAACGGAGAGTGTCTTTCACGCTCGTTTTCTACCGCGTATGAACTATGTGAGCCAAAAGATGTAAATAATCTTCCGAAATTGTCCTCAAATGTTCAATCTCTTATATGTTACTTTCCCTTTCTTCTCTTCCCGTATCTTCTCTTCTCTTCTCTTCTTTTTTCTTTCAGGAAACAATATACATATAAATTTCAGCAAGAAAAAAAAGAGTGAATCCATCATATTCGAGCAAACTATTGTCTCTCTATTGACATATTTTCAGATCCGTTATATATTCAATTAATTTACCATGTCAAGTTCAACTTATGGTGATGGACCAAGGTATCAATACAAATTTTGTGAATGTGGAAAGAAAGCTGCAGTGAAGATTGTAGATTCTGACAAACCATCTAAAGGTATGCTTTATTTTGTATGTGAAAAAAAAGATTGTTCTTTTTTGGCATGGTGTAAGCCAATATTGAATGATAGGGGGATACAAAATTGCAAGAGAAGTATCAATAGTGTTGGAACGGGAGCAATTAATAGAGATAGAGATTCAAGTTATGACAGTTCAAGCATGAAATGGCCATTGTTACAAGAATCGGATACATCTTCAGTAATGCAGCAAATGAAGAAAAGTTTGAAGATGATGACAATTTTAATAGCTTTTTCTGTTATTGTATCTTTTTTCTCAGTATTTCTTCACTTTTTGAAATGAACAAGTTGTAATTTTGTAGTGTTATAATGCTAATGTGGTTGTTTATTCCAATGGGAAAAAAATTGTCAAAATAGTTTGTTGATTCAATTATGTCATTTGATTGGAATGGAATTTTTTTTAGTCATTCAAATGAAATTGAATTGAATTGGACAATCTGATATTGAACAAAACTAAACAAAGTTGCACAGAGTTATGTTTGAATCTGATATTGAACAAAATAGGACAATATGAAATTGATCAAAGTGGGAGAATTTGATATTGAAGAAATCTGGACAATCTGATATTGAACAAAACTAAACAAAGCTGGATAGAGTTGAACAAATTTAGGATGATGTCCTGGATACATCTTTACTCTGTTCAACTTTCAAAATATTACATTGTGTAAAAGGCTGAAAATTTTGTAATTGGGTTTCATCCATTGACTATTGAGTTTGTCACACTACCTATACCTGTGTATAGCTAACAAGAATGTCCACAAAGTATATGTCAATCCCAAACAGAAGCCCCAAATAGCACTCAAATTTTCCTTTACACAACCTCACATAGAGATATCCATAAAGAGATCATAATACAACAAAATCCAATCTTCTCACATATCCATAAAGAGATCATAATACAACAAAATCCAATCTTTATCAATCGGAAATAATATTCAACATTACATATTTGAGCAAGTGTTCCCTACACGAGAACACTGAGATAATCCCTCCAAAAATAGTAACTCTCCTTCTACATTCTACAAGTATATCTCAATGTCAATAAGGGAACAAAGCAATCACCTAATCAATCAATTCAAGATTTCCATTTTTGCACCATCAAATAAGCAACACATAGGAATGTACCATCTTAGGTCATGGGGATTTGATAGAATCAACAAAACCGCTACTCAGTAGCCTTTCCACATACTTTCCCAATATATCCACTTCCAGATTCACCTTCTGCCCAATTTTCTTCAAAGAGATCACCACCTTCTGTTGTGTGTATTCCACCAACATAAAGTTAAAACACTCCTCATCATCGAACACATTAACCACTGTCAAGCTAGTCCCATCAACATTCAGTATTAACAAATATCCAACATTCAGTATTAATAAATTCCAACAAACAATGAACCTTACTAGCACATTTGTTCCAAATATCTAACATAACACAATCTTAACAAAAGCCAACAAACAATTAACCTTACCAAACTGTCAACATTTAGTAAATACTAAAATACTATTGCCAATACACAATCTTAACAATAGCCAAATTTCCAAACAGTTAGCATTCAGTACATGTTAAATACACTTTTACTTTCTTCTAGCTCTAATTGCTTTTAGGACAGAAGAAATAGTAGGTGCAGTTGATCTTCCACGATGAGATGGTTGGTGCACTGAAGATGAATTTATAGCCTCATTTGGAGTTGAATTTGGCACACTGAAACTGTGGATGAACTAGATACACCAGAAACTTTCCCTTTCTTTCCATCAATGATACCATCATTGACTTTCTTCTTTTCAATTTCCTATTTATAAATATAACATGATATAAATCAACATATTTGAATATAAGTCTATAATAATAACTGCACATATTAAGATAGTTGAATAATTACCTTTAGATTTAGAGTTGGAGTTGGAACATTGAAGATTGTGGAGTGAGGTGGAGGTGGAGGTTCTGAATTGGAAACTGTGGAATAGAGTGGAAATGGAGGTGGAGGTTGTTTTGTTTTCTTTGGTTGGGATTGAGATGAACTAGATGAACCACCAAGTGGTCTCTTCCTTCCAACTATATTACCATCAGTTACATCTTCCAAAATAGATGTACTATTGACTGAAGCATCAACACCATTCCTCTTCTCAGGTTCCTATACGAAATATGTCAAAACAGATTCAATATGATTTAATATGAGTTTATGATTAAATGAATGAAAAAATTGACATATGAAGATATTTAAATTGGTTACCTTGTAAAATCTGGATTTTGGATGGATGGGATAGTTGCAAAATCTTGAATTATGACCTGCCATAAAGCATCTTTTACAGTGGATTGTCAGCCCTTTTCTTGTGGATGGCACTCCAGGCCTTGGTTCATCAGCATCTCTCATTCTCATTTTCTTTGGCCTTCCAGGTTGTTTCTTTACAAGAGGAGGGTTGATTGGCTCTCCATTACTGTCTTCCCAGTATTCCATTGATGGTAATGGAGCAATAGGATAATTATATGCCTGCAAGTACACTTCCTTGGTGTAACAAGAATCAACAAACCCTTCAACTTCTTTCTTTGCATGCTGAATTGCTGCAACAGAATGAGAGCAGGGAATTCCTGTCAATTGGAACAAACCACATGTACATGTTCTTGAATCCAATCTAACAACATGAGTGGTCAACCCTGCATCTACCTCATACACTCCAGGTGATGAAAATACTGCCCTAGAAAATCTGCTAGAAATCTTAATCTTTTCCAATCTTTCTTGAATGTTTGGACATAATTTACCACTGTATTGCTCCATACCCTTTCTCTTAATTTGAATTCGTTGCATCAATTTCCTTCTAATCCACTCAAACATTGAGATTACAGGCTTATCTCGGGCCTGCAATATGTAGCTATTGAAGGATTCATTGAGATTGTTGACCAAAAGGTCACTTTTGCAGAATGAGCTAAAATGTGATCGAGTCCATAGATGTGGAGGTATCGTTTTCAACCATCCAGCTGCATTCACTTTGTTTTCCACAATTGGATCTATTTTCTCTAAGGTATCCAATGCTCTCTTGAAATCATTTTTATTCCCGGAAGAAGCTGCAGCCCAAAACAAGTCTTTGTACTCTTTTCCTTTGTATTTTTTCTTGAAATTCTGGTACAAGTGCCAAAGACAAAATCTGTGTTCAGCTTCCGGGAACACATCCTCAATTGCATTAACCAATCCCTTTTGTCTATCAGATATGAAAGTCCATCTCCCTTCCCCAATTTGATCTTTCAACCCACTCAAAAACCATGTCCAACTATCAGTTCTCTCAGCCTCTACAACTCCAATTGCTATGGGAAACATGTTGTCATTCCCATCTCTACCCATTGCTGTCAGGAGCTGCCCGCGAAATGAACTCTTTAAGAAACAACCATCTAATCAAATAATTGGTCTACAACCATGTAAAAAACCATCTTTCAATGCACCCAATCCCCAATACATCCTATGAAATGTGCCAATGTCATTCTCACCTATTTTTTGCACTTGTATGGTTACCCGACTTCCTGGATTATATTTTAATATAGCTGATGCATAGTCTCTAACCTTATGATATTGTTCCATATCATATCCTTGCATGGATTCTATTGCTTTTCTTCTTATCCAGTACGCTTGCTTCAAAGAGATATTTACCATGCATTCTCTTTTACATGCACTAACTAACCCTTCCAAACTTATCTTTGGATCATCCCTTATTTGATGTTGCAACTTTCTACTTAGATAAGTGGATGTGGCATGTGGGTTGTTGTACTCCCTACCACAGCTGTGACTGCCTCTTATGGTTTTTATTTGAAAAGTTGAAGTATCTTGAATTGGACTTGCATGAAGTCTCCATCCACAACCATTCTTACAATGAACTGTCACTTTTGCCCTTTCATTTCTTTCATACTTGAATACATAACCCTCTCTCACATGCCATTCCACTAGTGCCTCCCTGAATACTTGAAGATTTCTGAACTTCTGTCCCACCTTGAATTCAAATTCTGCTTTCTTGAACTCAGTTTCAGCATTAAATTCATGTTGCACTTGTGCAGGGTATCCTTCTTCATCATTAAGTTGAGTGTCTAATAAAGCCTCTTCATTAAACACTCGCTCATTCCATGGCTCTGCACCAAAGTTTTCAACAAATTCTTCATCATTAAACTGATTCTGTTCAGCATTTTGTTCACCATTCTGTTCAGTATTCTGAGAACTACTACTACCTTTGGGCTGTGATTGCTCTTGAGAACCACTGGCACCTTCCAAACTTGTAAAGTCTCTCAAATTTTTGAAAATGTCTTCATCTTCTGACACTTCTAATCCTTCTAATAGCCAATTTGAATCTTCTGATGTTGCAGAATGGTTATCTTCATCACCATCAACATTCTTTTTTCTTCCTTTTCCTTTTCCATTATCTTCCACAGCATTCACAACCTTCTCCTTTCTTCTTTTTCCTTTGTCATTATGTTCATCACCATCAACAACTTTCTTGTTTATTCCGTGCCATCTTTTTTTCCTCACTCTTGATGTTGAATTTCTCACCTTTTTTGCACTTGTATTCTTTTTTGTCCTTTTTGTTTTTGCACCTACATTACACATAAAATAAGCATTGATATCAGACTTTTTGGATTGATACAAATGTATAAGCTTCTATTACACAAAATAATTGAATAAAGGTACCTAAATTGTTCAATTCTTGTTCTGCCAAATATGCACCTCTGCCCTTGTTCAAGTCACTTTTAATAACTTCAGAATTTTCAACATTTTCTGCATTTTCTCATGAAAATCAGAATCTTTGCAATGACAAAACATAAATGAGAATTAACTTTATATACACATAGCTTCAATACCTTTTGAACTTTGAAGACTTTGTAAATGAGAATTCACTTGGCTATCCTTATTTTCAGCATAAACTCCTACCAATTCACTTGGCTGCCCTTCATTGCCACCTACCAATTCACTTGGCTCCCCTTCATTGCCACCTAGAAGTCCACTTGGCTGCCCTTCATTGCCACCTACAAGTCCACTTGGCTGCCCTTCGTTACCACCTATAAGTGTACTTGGCTGCCTTTTATTGCCATTTTTTGGCCGCCTAAAGGGTAATTTTTTTCTAGCTCCTATTTTCTTCCTTTTTTTAGTCCCACTATTAATTGCTCTTTCACACACCTCAACATCTATAGTGCATGTGAACATCTATGTCGTGATCTGTTGTCATAATTCAAGAACCTGAGATACACAAATGTTTGTCTAAACAATATATAGAAAACATAACTCCTTCCCACTACAGTACAAAATATAGAAAACATATACTTACTATTTTTTTATTCAACATAAAAAACTGACAAACTTTTTCAACTTCTGCATAATCAAACATAATCAAGTTATGTGTATATAAAGTTCATTAATTTACAAAGTCTTCAAACTTCTGCATAATCAACTTTGTTTTTACTTCCATTAGCAATAAATCAATCAAATGAAGCCCCCTCCAAGTATTAGAACTAATCCAACAAATGTGGTAAAGATAGATATATGCATTCAGCAAATTCAGTCAATAGGCAACGAAATTACCAAAAACTACCCAATGATCTACAACCGTGACCTCAAGGTTTCCATGTAAGCCGTTGTGGTCAATTCAAGATGGTTCCAAACATAGCAAGACTCCAGTAATTCCAAAAACAAAGCAAAATAGTAGCTAAAACTACTAAGTGTGGGAGTTACGACTCCCAGTCACCAGCTCAACATAACAAATCTCCATTAAGCAATTGAAGGTCCAAAGCAAAGAAAATGATATCAAAACTTCGAATCTGGCAAGAGCATTAAATCCCCACTAAATCATACCACATGTCCAGATTTCCATAGAAGCCAACCAAAAAATCAGTAAAAAATGAAACATTCAAGCGCATAAACCAAGCAATTCACGTTTAATCTTCAAAGCACATGTACAGATTTCCAAAGTCGTCGGCTGCATTATAAAAGCTAACCTTACCTCTCAGTCCAATTTTGGATTTTCCTTGCTGCTCAGAGACGAAACAGTAAGGGTTTGAGAGCTTTGACTGGCCGTTCACCTGAGGAAAATTTCCCGGTAGCAATTTATCGGACAGTTGGGTTGGAACATAGATCTTCTTTGTTTGTCCTCCAGCCTTCAAGAGCTGGACGAGCTGAGAGCTGGGGGAGCTTTGACCGACCATTCTACAGTAGATCTTGGCAGGTGGGAGCTGGACGGAAGAGAGCACTTCAGGTTCGAGAAGGAGGCTGCCGCTCTCGTTTTTTAAGTTTTTGACCTGAAAGCTCACGTCTTTGGAGCTTGCGTTTCCAAAATTTGAACGAAATTTTGATGCTCCAGTTGAGAGGAGGGTTTCCTCTTCAGCTGGAAATTGTGCCTTTGATCAGCTAGATCTTCAACTGCGATTCACCGGAAGCTCGTTGCTTATGGAAGATTTCTCCATAATTTCTCCTGTCAAAATTAGGGTTTTTTGATATCAGATTTGGAAGGAAAACGACTGTCAGAAAAAATTGGTAGGGTCTATTTTTTAGGAAGGAAAACGACATATACCCTTTGAGGGTATTAATGTAACTTTTAACAGCTCCGTTAGTGGGTATGTTTCACGTCTACTTTCCAATTAAGTTAGAACCACGTGGGGCTCCTCAGTAGGTTTTTATAGCACATGGGGGTTATTTAGAATTTAGCTCGACCACATGGGGGTTATTGTTAATTACCCCTAAAAAAAACTCTGTGAGATAGCAACGAAGGCATTCATACCTAGTTCGGGCCTCGCCATGGGAGTTCCTAGGAATTGCATGTTAGATTTGCTAACTTTGGAGAGTTGAGGCATTGCGGGTTGAATCCGTTCTACTTAGGCCTCGCCATGAGAAAAGTGGAATGTTAAGGAGTATAGAAAACACTGTGGTCGTCATGCTAAGCGTTAGCTAGCCTCCTGGGCAATAGAGATCTCCTCATTGTTTTACTTGTGTGTCAAGAGCATTACAATCATGGCCTAATGTGCATTCAACTGGTGGAAATACTCTAGAGCATCCACTCTCTTCCTGTTTTTTTACACTTTATTTGTT
The DNA here is from genome assembly GCA_016586305.1 of Ophiorrhiza pumila. Lineage (NCBI taxonomy): Eukaryota > Viridiplantae > Streptophyta > Magnoliopsida > Gentianales > Rubiaceae > Ophiorrhiza > Ophiorrhiza pumila. The sequence continues at coordinate 38,153,356 of BLIW01000009.1, read as the reverse complement.
GCATTTGATTCTTTACTAGTTAGTGTCTAGTTTTATTTCTTTCGTGACATTCTGTGAGCAAACATTGAGATTCTTGGCCCAAGCCTTCCCTGTGGATACGATCCCTACTTACGCTACTACATTAGTGTTTAGGGTAAAATTGAGTTGATACGACTTTAAGCTGTCATTACGCCATATCGTACTCCACTGTCATGACAAAGAGTCCATTTGTCAAGAGAAATTCCCATCAACCAATTGTAAGCTTGTTTATTCAACTGTCTGATTGTATTCATAATTGGCTCCCATTTTCTTAACTGGTGAACAGTTGCTGCTTGATGCATCAATTGAGTAAGGGCATTATTCTTAAAACGCTCACTAAAATTAGCTTTGACATGCCTAAAGCAATATCTATGAAACACAAAAGGAGGCTGCAAATCTCGATCACTCTCAATTGCCCTCATTATACCCCTGGCCCTGTCAGAAATCAAACATATACCTTGCCTATTTTGGATGATATGTTTCTTCAAGTTCTCCAAAAACCAAGAACAATTAGCCAAACTCTCTTCATCAACTATAACAAAAGCCAAAGGAAGTACATGATTAGCTGCATCAGCTCCAACCACAATGAGGATTTTTTCTCTGTATCTCCCATACTGAAAAGTTCCGTCAATACTTATTACTGGACGACAATGTTTGAAACCATCAATACATGGTTTAAATGCCCAAAAGACATAATGGAAAATATTCAAGTCACGAATACTTGAATTTGTATGTCTGCACTCAACAATTGTGCCAGGATTGCATGATTGCAATGCAAGTAAAAATTTGGGCAGCAATGAGTAAGAAGTCTCCCAATTTCCAAATTCCATTTCTATTGCCTTCCGTCTTCCATGCCATGCTTTTTTGTAAGATATGCTAGCACCAAGAGGTCTTACATCTTCAACCACATCACAAACTTTATAAGACACATTCTCCTTAACATGATTTCGAACCAACCGGCCAACCATATTGCAGTCCGAATTGGGATGATCTTCAAGTTGGACATTTAGGAAGCACGCGTGTCTCAAATTCATTTTAGTAATTTCAAAGAAACCATGCATCTTTTTACATTTTCCTCGTACATTCCACAAACAATTTTTATCTTCGAAATACAAACAACGCACAAACCATATGCTTGGAGTGCTCTCATATAATTTAAAATATCGATGCATCCGTATTGACCAACTTTTGACTGCATGTTGCAAACCTTCTTTTAACTTGAATAACATTCCAACCTCTAACTGTGAAGTTAGATCATCTCGCCAAACTGGTCGACTATAATCTTCAATTTGGTCAATTAAAGAATCTTTTTCTTCACCAATATTAGTGTAAAAGGTACACTGGCTCCCTCGTCTTCTAGAAAGTCATCTTCTTGAAAGTCATCATCCTCTTCACTTTCAATGTCGGTTGATTCATGACTATCCACAAAATGATCTGGAACAATTTCATCTTCGTGCTCTTGTGCAATAATTGGCTCTAACATTGGGGTTCTTGCCTGCAAGTTTTGGTTACTGGGACCCTCGTGAGATGTAGAAAGTATTTCTAAATTACTAGGCCCCGACAATCCCATATCATTTTCTATGAACGCCCCATAATGATGCCAATCATTTCCAAGAAGTTCGAATCCAAGTCTCTCAGTCGTTAGCTGTGTGTTTGACCCAATATTAGTTTCAGGGACTAATGATATATTATCCCCGTCATCTCCCATACCTATAAAGGGTTCTTGAACTATGTATAGTTCAATTGCACTCAAAATAGGGAATTTTTTGGGAATAAACAGCACTTGGCTTAACAATTCATTATCCTCAATAGGAACATGCGTATAATGCATTGGATTGGCGACTGTTAATGGATACCGAACAATCAAACTTATTCTGAACTTTGTGCAGTCTATCTTGGTTCTTTGATGTACTATCCGCAATAATTCTTTTAATTTGGTACTACGATCTACAAAAACACAACTCCGCGGACTTGAATCATATTGTGAACCGTTGACACCACTTATCACTTGTCCACCCCAATATAATAAAAGTCCCACCTTATCATCATCCATGTATGCAGTTTTAGTGAAAAGAAGCAGTTTTAAGTACTTGTAGCAGTTTTAATGAAAAGAAGATATCAAGTGTACTAAATACATGCATCTAAGTTTATAAATTGTGTGAGTTATACAGGATCCATGCATTAAGAGAAAACGAAAACAAAAAACAAAAAAGCAAAGAATATATACAGTAGGATTTTACATTTTAAAGGATCAATAAAACAAGGGAATGAAAAGAAAGAACTGAACTCAGTACTGTACTTTCCACGTCCAGGATGAATTGAATTCAAGGAAAATTACCTTTGTAGATCTTTCAAAAAGAGTGTTGCACCCTAGCTCAAAACCAAGTCAGCTGTTTGCTCCTTTTTATGTATCTACTGTTTGCCCAATTGAAACTGTAAGAAGAAATAAGGAAAAACATAATTACACAATTAGAAAAAGAAAATACATACATTTATGCTTATTAAAAGAATGACAAAATCGCAAACATTTCATTCCACTTGTGATGATTATTGTGTCAAATGGGAAACAGGAAAAAAAATGTTAAAAAGCTTGAGATTAGAAGAGTGCTAAATGTTGAACTTAATGCTTTTTAGACCATAAAAATGTGTAAAAGGTCATCTCGTTCATTCTAACTAAGACTTTAACCGAAAACATTCCATATTTGGGATGGAGAAAAATATTTGTCATGTAAATCCATTATTCATCCCTATGACATACATGAACTGAAAAAATAAGATTGTATAACTTATTTTTATAAAACACACTTTTTATCACATTCAACAAGAATGAAAATTCAATATTAAGTACTTATAAAAAAAATTAAATTTCAACATGAACATCGCCCAAGTCTAAAGCATTGTCCTTCAAGACTACAACTACCGGTGGCCATAAGCATTTAGTGAACTACAGCAATACATGTGGGCCGGTGGCGGGTGGCGCGCCATGGAATATACTACTAACAGTAACAACAAGATTAAAATAGCATCATTTCCTCAATTGTAAAATAATGATTAACGCCCATTTGGCAAAATCATAGTCAATAATGGGCAATATCAAACTCAGACAGCCCAGATGGATCATGGATAACTCCCAGTTCCTAATTTTACTATTTTTCGCAGGATTGAACATCTAAGTTGTACATTTGTTTGTGTTTTTTAAGATATAATAACTAATAGAGTTTTGTTTCAAAGTCCAAAAGGCAAAAAGGTTTTATATGTTGGTTGACAACAACATTGATAAAAGCCCCACTCCTTGACGATGAAATATGTACACATGGTTGACCACAAAAACCAACAAAATTGCAGACCAGAAAATGTACAATTATTTTTTTCACAATCAATACGTAACCTTTTGAATTTCACGGTATATTGTTTCTGGAAAATGAATAATTTTCATGTGATGGACATACAATTAGAATTGTTAAGAATAGAAAATTCTTTAGAAATACAAAGAATTGGCTGTGTTTGTGTTTGAATACAGCCTGGTCAGACATCAGCATCAAATTTCATACCTTTTATACAAAATTAGAATCTTAAATACATTAAGCATTTCAACACACTCTGTATAATCCCACCTAAGACGAGAGAAAATAAAATCCCAAAAATAGAAAACAAAAAATCTTCAAGAAATGAAGGGGCAAAAGCAAAACAGAAGAAAAACTCTTCTGTAATTGAAAAATGTAATGGCAGAAAAGACAAACAAAACTGCTTACCTATCAATGAAAACTGAATAAAAAAAATCAATCTTCATATGCCATTACCAAAAACCTATCTCACATAATCATCAAGTTTTTACCTTTTATACAAAAATCAGGCTCTTAAATGCATAAAGCATTTCAACAGACTCAACACACACAAATATGCATATAGTACCAAGCAAATACGAGGGAAAAAAACCCAGAAATTTAAAAAAAAATCTTCAAGAATTGAAAGGGAAAACAGAAAACTGAAAGGGAATGGCAAATTTCGGGTTAGAAAGAGGGAGGAGGATAGCAGCCAAAATATTGTAGAAAAAGACCAAAAAACTTACCACCACTGCAACCCTATCACCGCCGCCCCACCGCCGCCACCACTGCTAGGGCTGCCAACTTACTAGGGTTGCCACAACTCATTGTTAAAATTCAATGTTGTGGTTGTTGATTTGGTGTTTCAATTCGTGAAAGACAAATTTGAGAAGATGGAGAAAGTGTTTGTAAGCTGAAAGACAAATTTGGTGTTTCAATGTTGTGGTTGTTGATTTTGTTTGTAAGCATCGATTGAGAAGATGGAGAAAGTGTTAAAAATTTGAGAAGATGGAGAAAGTGTTTGTAAGCTGAAAGACAAATTTGGTGTTTCAATGTTGTGGTTGTTGATTTTGTTTGTAAGCATCGATTGAGAAGATGGAGAAAGTGTTAAAAAGCTGAACATTGACTTCAAAGTCGAGGTTGGAAATCTCGACTTTGAAGTCGATGTTGCCAATCTCGACTTTGAAGTAGAGATTGGGAACCCCACTTTAGGTATTTTGGGAAACAAAATAAAAATAACAATATTTTGGTAAATTTTTTTAAAAATCACAATATTTTGGTAAATTTTTTTAAAAATCACAATATTTTGGTAAAAAGCCCAAAGGAAAAGTACAAAAGATAATCAAAAATTTACTAGTAAATGTCTTGTTTAGAAAATATTAAGAACCTAGACATGACCACGTTTCGCGAACCGTAACCGCCGGTTCTAAGTTCCACATAGGGTGGAATTTGAACCGGCCCTTAGCCTCACGATTACATTTACGGTTCGTGACCCGTCGGTTCACGATTCCGTCACGGTTCCGGTTCTAATTTGTTCATAGCTTTTAACGATTCGAATTTTTTAACATTAAATTTGAAAAAAATAAATACAATATATACAAATTTGATATAATTGAAAAGTAACTTGAATTACCACGTAGATGCAATGATGTATATACAAAATATAATAAAATGAAAAATACTCTATATTTATTAGTAGTTAAATATTCATTACCATCAACATGTTACTAATGGTTGTACCATAATGAATATGGATAATAATTGATATTATTTGAATATTAAACTATGATTATACAAGAACACGTGATAATTCAAGTTAATATGGTTAATCATAAGTAATCTTTTATTTTAATATACTTATAGTTTAATAACCAACCATTAATACTGTTAGATAATGAAAAAATTTAATAATTCAATATATTAGTTAATCGCCTTTTTCATTCACAAGAAAATCAATATACATGATTCAATGTAAAACACACAATAACTGATTAAATTCAAGAATCTTACTTCTAAACTAACAATAAAAATTACCAAAATAAACAAATAACAATGAGAATTAGATAACAAAGTGAATGAAATGAAATATATTAAAGTAAATAATTGAATAAAATGAAATAATTTTAGAAGTAATAGGAGATTATGAGAGAATATGTGAGAAATTCAATAATTTTGTGTGAAATAATGAAATATAATATATTTGTTACAGTAAAAAAATAACAATTTTTTTTTTGAACCGGCGGTTCACGATTCGGGCCCGGCAAGCCCCGGTTCCGGTTCTAGGCCCAACCTGTCGGGCCGGTTTCGCTTAAAACCGAAACCGTGGCCAAGTCTATAAAAACCCTTCAGTACACAGCCAAAACATTGCCACCATTAATATAGTTTCCTCAACATTAAACTTTCCTGTCTAATCAAATTATTCGAGTGTAGTTTATTGGGTTTAATCTTGTTCAGTTTAGAGGTTTCCACAGTTTGATTGGGTTTAATCTATGTGTTCAAAATATTCCTCAACCTTTGCTTTCTGGTCTATTTAGTCCAGTTCAAGCTATCATAAGTTCAAACCCTTCACTTATAACCCTTGCTTGTAGCTTTGAAGTTCAATGAAGATGTAAACCTATTTAGTTTAGGAGTTGAACCAACTTGGCTATCCAACTGTAGTTACTAAGTTGGGTCAACCATAGTAGAGTGGTATAGATACGTTAAAGAGTAGAATAGATGTTATCGATTGAGGAAAGAAAAACAAGTGAGGCAGGTTCATATATGTAACGGCTAGTGTAGATGTGTAGATACTGTAGGAGTAAGGTAGATGTTCTCGATTGAGAAAAAAATAAAAAATTGAGGCATGTTCATATATGCAACAGCTAGTATAGTAGATAGGTTAGGAGCCCCTTGACCTAGTTGGATTAACCCAATAGGTGTAGATATATTAGATGTAGGATAGATTTGTAGATATATTAGAAGTAAGATAGATATTGTCGATTGAGGAAAAAAAACGGGTTCATATATGCAGCGGCTAGTATAGATAGGTGATCAGGGCTAAAAATACCTATTTTTACCCCCTCATTTACTTAAGTTTATGCTTGCCTTTGAGGATTTTATTGTTGTTTATGTGTTGTTTTTGGAATAAATGCAGGATTTCAAGTTCAACGAGGCTAAAAGAAACAAAATCCAGATTTGATGTGAAAAAGTGGGAAAAAGAACCAAAAATCACTCAATTCGGATTACCAAAGACAAGATGGCACAAAGGAGCAAAGATGGGGATGCAAGGTAAAACTGGGCAGAACAAAAAGTAAACTTCAAACGAGCGTATCTCAGCTTCTACTTAACGAAAAGAAGAGTTATTAGATGTTTTGGAAAGATCTATGAGCGTACTAAAACTCTTATGTTTTGATGTACTCCCAAAGCTGCTGGCAAGATGGTTGAAATTGAGGGTTAATTCAACATACACCAAAGAATTCGGAAAATCAGAAGCCTATGTCACAGTTTGGGAGAATATCCATAACGTTCGTTCCAGAACTCCAAATTCAATGAGGTTTAATGCATTAGAACGCCAAAAGAAAGGGCAACAATTCTTATGCAGACCCAAAAGCCCAGTTCGGCACAGAAGACATTCAAAATTGCGTCCCAATATCATCTAAGTGTGCTGTCTGAAATTCTGAAAAATAGTGGCTGCGGGACCAACAGTTTCGAAAATTACATTTCGGCCCCTATTTTAGAATAAACGGGGTACTTTATGTAATTATTGAATCTCAATCATTTCACTAACTATTTAAGATTTCTTAAAGACTAAGTTAGGCATCTAGGACATAATTAGCAATAGCTCACAAGAACACACCTTTTAGTGTGTGTTCTTGGTGTTTTTCATTTCTTGGGAGAGAATTCTATTAACTTTTGGCTAATTGGAGTAGAAATCAAAGGGAAGCTTGGACCTTTAGTTTGGAATCAACATTTGGGAAGACTACATATCTTGGGTTGTCTCTTTCCTTGCACTTTCTTGCTAAATTCAATTCTTAATTTACCATTTGGTTTGCTCTAATTAGCCATGAGGGGCTAATTTGTGTGGTGTATTTGGAATTAAGCTATGGGATTTTGATAATTTGTTTGTATGGTGATGAAATGTTATGGGCTTGATTATATGTTTCATATGCTTGATTTTAAGGTCACATTTCTTGTGCAATATCCTTGACTTGAAAGTGAGAATTGGGTCATGTTGTGAGTAGAATACTAATCCATTGCATGTTGTGATGAAGAGTACTCTTTGTCCATGATAATGTTGATTGAGTCTATTTCATGAATTAGCCCTAAGCATATGGAAACCAAGTCTACACTAGAATGACAACCTAGTTGGGGGCTTGGCTTGGAAGTTGTGGATTTGTAATGACATAGAATTGATTGGCTTGATTGATCTATTAATTGTGGATGAGTTTGGTCCGGTTATAGTCTTAGCCACCAAATTTTCACAATACAACATTAAACCATATTGTTCAAGCTATCACATGAATCACCAATACTACAAGTGATTGAGAAACCTAAGCCTAAATTCCAATGATACACTTATCTAATTGATTTCTTCTCCCTAATTGTGAGGCTAAAGTCCTAGATTAATTAAGTTGACTTTAGTGTAGGTTTAGTCTTGTTGCATTTTATGTTGTTTTCTTTCCTTAGTTGCATTTTTCATTACTCTACATACTAGACACAAAGTCTTAACAAGACCCTCATTTCCGTGGAATTCGACCCCTTGCTTCCAAGTGCTATATATTTAGAGTTAGGGTATTTGTTTGCTTAGGTTATATGACTAGCCTATCAACAAAATGGCGCCGCTGCTGGGGAAGGGCTATTTGTGTTGAGATTAGTGTTTGGTATTTTGAGTAGTAAATGTAAATGTTTTCATGTTTTTTCTTTTAGGTATTGTTTTTGCATTTTGTGGTGCCTTGATTTTTGTGATTTTCTAGTTTTGGTATTTTAGTTGCTATTTTACATTTAGTTATTTTCATTTCTTGTGTTGTTTTTCGTTTTTAGGTATTGTTTGTTTGTCAAGGTATGTCTTGGTTTGTTGGTGATCATCTTGAGCTTAATCATATTCACCCACCGAATGTGGTGGATGACACATAACCACAATCTAGACTATGTTATGCCTTCTTCCCATTGGAGTGTTGGGAGTCCCTTGAGTCTCAATTGGTTGATTTGAATTGTAAATTAAATGTTGTTCAAACTACTTGGGGATATATTGTTGCTCACTGCAGGAGCTATGTTGAAATGGTGTTTGGGTATCATAAAGGCTATGAAGGGCCATGGCTAATCAAAGATCAAAGCAATTAGTTGTTGGAGACTTTGGATGCACTTATTGTAAAAAAGGCAATCAAGGTTGGATTCAATTAATGCAACTTGGAGACAAAGTGAGGTAAAATTCGGTAAAAATCTTTCTTCTCCATGCGTTGTTGAAGGGAAGCACTACTCAAATATTGACTTGAGTAACAATGAATTTACATTGCATGAGGACATTGTCAATATAACGGGTAGTTGGAAGAAAGCAATTTCGTTCATGAGATCTCTTGACCTCCAAGAGGACTTTGATATCTTTAGACCCCGCATATATGCTTCTCATGTTGATTGCCTAACTTGTGAATAAAAGTTTCCAAGTAGTCACTGTGTTGGTTTAAATGATGAGAATTTGATGATTTGTAAAGAAGTAACTAACATAGTGCGATCTTGCTTTGTTGATGCATACATTGATGAGCTTATTGTTGAGTTTGATAAATCATTGTGTGCAAAGCCATTTTTTGAGTCTTGTAGGGAAGAATGGACTAGTAGGGATAAGACACAAATGCTTCCAAGTGAAGTTGAACCATTGGAAATCCCAAGATTTATAATGGAAGAAGAAGAGGAGGTGTCTACCTTGGAGGAACAACAATGGTACAAGGTGGAATTCATAGAAGTTGTTCCTCAAGTTCATAAGCTCAAGCACCTTCCCAAGAGCTTGCAAAATGTGCCCTACAAGAGGCATAGGAGTGCTTATGAAAGGGCATTTTTCTGGTATAGAGATGGATATTCCGACTCTTGAAGGAGATAGCTTCAAGAATAAAGTCTAGCCGGAGACTAAAGAAACCCAGAACTACTTCTTTACTTAGTCTTGAATAAAGTTTTTTTGTTAAGTTTTTTGTTTATGTTTCTTTCTTTTCATTAGATGTTTATCATGTTGTAGGAATTTCAAGAAGAATCCACACAAAGATTCAAGTGTTGGAGAGGGAGAGAACTAGTGAAGCGAAGTAAAATGACTAAGTGTGGGGGTGTGTGTATTGAGGCTTCATTTTGACATCCCCCAAACAACTTCGCCCAAGTGTTATTGCCATGATACATTATACACCACCATGACCCAAGTTCATGGTGTGGCACTCACTTGCACACTTAATCTATTCTTTAACCCGTCTTGCACAACACAAGCACCAAATCACACACATTCACAACACACTCATGTACTTCTATAGTGGTACCAAGTTCACGACATGTGATCATTCACTCAAATTCCTAAGGTTATGAGGTATGAGCTCATTCCCTTGTTATTCATAGAATTACTTCTTTTGCTATGGGAAATACCTTCCTTAGCTTACATTGAATCATTTGATGTGAATGAATGCTAGTTGGGTGATTTGAGTGCATACTTTCACAAGTGTAAAATTGATCATTATTTGTGGGATTGAATACTTCTATGAACTTAGTGCAATATTGGGACGCCTTTATCTGCATTATGTTCTACTTCATGTTTAAACACCTTGTGAATTATGTGCACATGAGTGGGGAAATTGTATTTATGCCATGATGTGAGTTGAGATGCTTAGGATAACAATGTGGAAATGCATTCTTTCTTGGAAGTCTTGTAGACATGTTATTTTCTTTTTTTTTAATAGTGTTCTTTGGTGTTGTTATCAACTAGAGGAGTGCATTCCAACATGGATGGAGCGAGATACCACACCAAATCAACTTAGCAAACATTGGAGTTTATTGCCTACTAAAAAGGGAGTTCTTTACCTTATTCTTTGACTTACATTGGGGACAATGTAAGATTCTAAGTGAATCAATATTTCATGTTTTACCCCGTATGTTATGTGTTTTGTTATTTTTGTGAGCTTTTTGAAAAATGTTGTGATCTTGTGAGTAAGTTGTGTTTTGACACAAAGTGTAAGGTTGGCAACTTTGTTAAAGATCATAACTATCCATGCAAAGTGAACTAATGTAGGAAATGAATTTTTGTGTGACAAATGCTACAAGTTTTATGCATAAGACTTAATGGTTGAGGATAACTTAGTGCTAAGTGATAGAAGTTGAAGCATAGTGTGGAAAGTTTGTATTTCAATACATTTGTTTTCAAGCACAAGTGGGGAAACATATGGGATAGGTTAAGTTATGAAACAAAGTGAGAACTAGGGATGTCTTTTTCAAAATGAATAAAGCTTACCTTTTACCTAGTAATCTTGTGACAACTAGTGTGAACGCATACACATTGGAGGATATGATTTGAACTATGGCTTAGTTTTAATTGTCTTACTTTTACATATTCCCAATTCGATGCGAGATTGTCTCTTGAACTTGAAATAAAGTTTGAAATCAAAGGAACTTGTATGATTGGGAATAGGTATAAAAAGCCATAAAACCTTTGGCATATGTTTAATTTGTTGAATTTCTTACCCGTCCTCTATGAGATGGCCTCTTGAGTGAAAATGACATTCGTACATGGACTCATATAATTAGGTAGAGGTATAAAGATGCCAAAAACCCAAGGCACATCAAATTACTTATATGTGCAGGGAATAAAGTTCATTAATCCTCAATACAATGTATGAGTGTATGTATGCTAGTGGACATGTAGATTATTAGTGAAAAGGAAGAGATAGTTTTAAAAGCTAGAAACTATACATTCCATATTATCGCGTATATAATGACATAAACTTTGACCATATGGAACCCATTGCACACTATACACACAAATATGTTGGAGTATTAAGTGAGTACTACTTAGCCTAAACAACTATTATGAAGCATTGAATATATCCTCTCCACAAAAGTCAAAAAGGTTTTTTGAAATAAAGGCACACGAAATTCATTGGTCACATGAATGCACTTGAAATGGATGAGATGTTATCTTTGCAAGCGGCCAACCAAGTTATGTGTTATGTGTTATGTTTAGTTCTCTGTTGTTTTGTTTACTCGAGGACGAGCAAAACTTTAAGTGTGGGGGGATTGATCGGGGCAAAAAATACCTATTTTTACTCCCTCATTTACTTAAGTTTATGCTTGTCTTTGAGGATTTTATTGTTGTTTATGTGTTGTTTTTGGAATAAATGCAGGATTTCAAGTTCAACGAGGCTAAAAGAAACAAAATCCAGATTTGATGTGAAAAAATGGGAAAAAGAACCAAAAATCACTCAATCTGGATTACCAAAGACAAGATGGCACAAAGGAGCAAAGATGGGAATGAAAGGCAAAACTGGGCAGAACACAAAGCAAATTTCAAACGAGCGTATCTCAGTTTCTACTTAACGAAAAGAAGAGTTATTGGATGTTTTGAAAAGATCTATGAGCGTACTAAAACTCTTATGTTTTAATGTACTCCCAAAGCTGCTGGCAAGATAGTTGAAATTGAGGGTTAATTCAACATACACCAAAGAATTCGGAAAATCAAAAGCCTATGTCACAGTTTGGGAGAATGTACATAACGTTCGTTTCAGAACTCCAAATTAAATGAGGTTTAATGCATTAGAACGTCAAGAGAAAGGGCGACAATTCTTATGAAGACCAAAACGCCCAGTTCGGCAAGAAAGACATTCAAAATCGCGTCCCAATATCATCTAAGTGTGCTGTCTGAAATTCTGAAAAATAGTGGCTACGGGACCAACACTTTTGAAAATTACATTTCAGCCCCTGTTTTAGAATAAACGGGGTACTTTATGTAATTATTGATTCTTAGTCATTTCACTAACTATTTAAGATTTCTTAAAGATTAAGTTAGGCAGCTAGGACATAATTAGCAATAGCTCACAAGAACACACCTTTTAGTGTGTGTTCTTGGTGTTTTTCATTTCTTGGGAGAGAATTCTATTAACTTTTGGCTAATTGGAGCGGAAATCAAAGGGAAGCTTGGACCTTTAGTTTGGAATCAACATTTGGGAAGACTACATATCTTGGGTTGTCTCTTTCCTTGCACTTTCTTGCTAAATTCAATTCTTAATTTACCATTTGGGTTTGCTCTAATTAGCCATGAGGGGCTAATTTGTGTGGTGTCTTTGGAATTAAGCTATGAGATTTTGATAATTTGTTTGTATGGTGACGAAATGTTATGGGCTTGATTATATGTTTAATATGCTTGATTTTAACGTCACATTTCTTGTGGAATATCCTTGACTTGAAAGTGAGAATTGGGTCATGTTGTGAGTAGAATATTAATCCATTGCATGTTGTGATGAAGAGTACTCTTTGTCCATGATAATGTTGATTAAGTCTATTCCATGAATTAGACCTAAGCATATGGAAACCAAGTCTACACTAGCATGACAACCTAGTTGGGGGCTTGGCTTGGAAGTTGTGGATTTGCAATGACATAGAATTGATTGGCTTGATTGATCTATTAATTGTGGTTGAGTTTGGTCCGGTTATAGTCTTAGCCACCAAATTTCCACAAGACAACATTAAACCATATTGTTCAAGCTATCACATGAATCACCAATACTATAAGTGATTGAGAAACATAAGCCTAAATTCCAATGATACACTTATCTACTTGATTTCTTCTCCCTAATTGTGAAGCTAAAGTCCTAGATCAATTAAGTTGACTTTAGTGTAGGTTTAGTCTTGTTGCATTTTATCTTGTTTTCTTTCCTTAGTTGCATTTTTCATTACTCTATATACTAGACACAAAGTCTTAACAAGACCCCCCTCTCCGTGGAATTCGACCCCTTGCTTCCAAGTGCTACATATTTAGAGTTAGGGTATTTGTTTGCTTAGGTTATACGACTAGCCTATCAACAATAGGTTTGGAGTGCCCCCTCATATATGCAACAGTTAGTATAGATAGGTTAGGTGCTAATAGGTATAGATAGATTAGAAGTTTGATAGATATTGTTGATTAGAAATAGAATAGATATTGTTGGTTGAGGACAAAAAATAGTTAGTCTCTTGTGAAGCGGATTCATATATGCAACGGCGAGTTAATTATAATTTTAACTCGTTCATATATAAAACAAAGAGTTATGAGGTTCTCTCCCTCCAACCTGGTTGACTCATTTGGGTCAACACAGTAAAGTAGTGTAGATAGATTAGAAGTATGATAGATATTGTTGATTGAAAAAAAAAAGTTGGTCTCTCATGAAGCGGGTTCATATATGTAATAGTGAGTTAATTAAGATTTCAACGCGTGATAAAAGCAATAGAAAATTAGAATCTAGATTTCAAGTTTCAACGGTAATAATTAATTGTCCATTTCATATATAAACCATATTTTATATATGAATCAGTTTCATAGAATTTTTGTGTTCAAAAAAATTAGTTTAGGAGTTGTGTTCTCTCCTCATTAATTATATTCTTTTAATAATCCAATTGACTTCTATATTTAAAAATGTATCCACAAGTGAATAGTATATAAAAATGAGTGTAGTGTATAAAACACATGTAATTAATATTTATAAATATGAAACTTGTGTAAATATATTTATTGTCTGAAAATATGCATAATGTGTGTAAATAAAAATACATAAACATAGATGTGTATATAAGTATGTATAATATGTAAATATGTGAAGTATATAAAAATATGTAATATGCAAAAATATATATATTATTTATAAATATATGTGGTGTATTATGTATAGTTTATATAAATATGTCCAAAATCTATTTGATTAATATTTGAATGAATTAATTTTCAAATTTGGATTCTATTATCGAAGAGACTCTCCTATAAATTAGTGTAGAATAGGTTTAGACATTGTTAGAAGAGAGAAAAGAAAAGATAAGTCCTATTTTTAATGTTTGAACATTTAAAAGGAAAAGGTTGTGTTGGATTTTTTCACTAATTTAATTATAACAAGAGAAAAATGGTTTGAGATTTTAAAAGAATGTGGTTTTTTAACATTAATTTGTAAAATAAAAAATAATTGTATTTGGACAAAAATTTTACATACCATTGCATTTGTGAAATGAAACATAAATGCACACTACTATTTGAGAGAAATTTTTCTCTCTCTTTCTATCCATGGTCATTTTTCTTCCTCTAAGTAGGCCCAAGTAGAATATTATACAAAGACGTATATTTAAATTCTTTGGTGGAACTATAAATGGGACAAAATGATTGACTTTGATTAGTTAAATATGTAGGTGGGTCCCTCATTTTAAAAAATTAATTATATAATAATATATAAATTAATCATTATATATATAATAATAATTTCTTCTATATACAATCTCCAATAAATTAATAAAATTTATCAATCCAAACACATTTAATCATTTTATAAATATTCCTTTCCAATAACAAAATTCGAAAAAAAATAAATTCAAAAAATACCACATCCAAATGGAGCCAGTGATTTAAGAGAAAAATGGTTTGAAATTTAAAAAATATTTTACGGATTTAAGAGTTTTAATGTGTTTTGTGACAAATGGGCAAGGGAGAAATAAGTTTCAAACAATTTAATGTTTGGAGCAACACGTATTTCTAAAATTTCTTATCCACTGACTTTTACGAATTGAGAGAACTTTAAATTTTGACAAGGTATTTTTTTGGAAGATAAATAATTTTTAATTGACTTCATGAGTGTTAGGACGTAAGTTTTGTTTTTGTGTAAAAGAATGTTTTAATATTAAATATTTTTAATTTAATTTTTGAAAAAAAGTTGACTGGTTGAATCTTGCAGTCAACACTAGTCAAATGACATGTACTAAAACATTAAAAAAATGAAAAATAACAAAAATACCCCTATTTTCAAAAGTGTGAATTTTCTCTCCCAAGACAGTTGCACAAACACCATATTTTTATTTAAGAACAAAAACAGTAAAAAGAGTTGTTGTCCAAATTCAGATTAAACTAGAGGAGTCACTAGATTTCAAATTCATTCCTTCTAGTGGGAAGTTCTTTGATATTATTTTTAAATAAAATTGTTAGGAAAAAAATAGAATCTCACGTTGTATTTAATAACTCAAAATAATAATGAGAACAATAATGAGAAAAATAAATAGGACAATGAATACAAAAATTTATGTGATTCGATCAATGTGACCTACGTTCACAGTCGGAGGAGGTGCCAAACTTCACTAATATATGAAAACACTAGTACAAAAGTGGAATACCAAAATTACACAAAAGCTTTCCAAAACACGGAAGAAGTGAAAGAGATGCTAGAAGGTCGAGGGATGCCTTTAAAGGTTGAAAGGTTGGGATACCTTTTGTGATTCACCGATACCTCTATTTATAGGGAAATTTGGATGACAATTTTGTGGCTCAACATATCACCCAATGCAGCCCATTCCTCATTGCGTGTGATTTTCATATTTCTTGTGCAGGTTTCTATAAAATGCATTAAGGTCAAACAACACCACGAGGGTGTGCAGACTATTATTATAAATCTCCACCTTAGTTTGAACCTCAAAAATAGTGATTTAGTTAATCACCTCCGGTAATGCCCCAATGGGTTGAATCACTAACAAAGAATACCAATCAAGTCTAAACACTACTTGAACTTGTATAATAAAAGAGCTTTCGTAAACATATCGGCAAGGTTGTCCTTGGTATTGATCTTTTGAACAAGGACCTTCTTCTTAGCACTAGTATCTCGAATAAAATGATATTTGATATCAATATGCTTATAATACATTTGGTTTTTATTCAAATGAAATGCACTTTGACTATCACAGTAAATGGTAGTAACTCCTTGCTCTAGAGTTAATTTACTGAATAAACCTCTCAACCATAAAGCTTCTTTGATAGCCTCAGTAACTACCATATATTTTGTTTCAGTAGTAGGTAAAATCATTAAATGTTGTAGAGTAGCTTTTCAACTAATTGCACAAACCTCCAATACAAAATACATAGCCTGTAAGAGACATGAGTTTATCAAGGTCATTGGCGTAGTTTGAATCTATAAAAAAATCAAAGTGTTGTTGGTTCCACGGAACTCTAAACAAGAGTTCAAAGTATCCTTTAAGTATCTGAATATTCACTTCAAAGTCTATTAGTGTTCTTTGCTTGGATTTTTCATATACTTGTTAACAACACTAACTGCTTGTGAAATATCTGGACAAATAAAAATTATGGCATACATAATACTGCCAACGGCACTAGAATAAAGAACACGTGTCATATAATCTTCCTATTCCTTTGGATGTGATGATTGAGTAGTAGATAGGATAAAATGACTAGCGAGAGGAGTACTGACTGGTTTGGTATCTAACATGCAAAATCACTCCAAAACTTTCTTGAGGTAACATTCTTGGGTCAAATATAACTTGTCAATTTCTCGATCTCATCTTATTTTTATACCAAGAATCTTCTTAGACGCTCTTAAGTCTTTTATTTCAAATTCACCATTCAATAAAACCTTCAACTGATGATTGAGTAGTAGATAGGCTAAAATGGCTAGCGAGAGGAGTACTGATTGGTTTGACATCTAACATGCCAAATTACTCCAAACTTTCTTGAGGTAACCTTCTTGGGTCAAATATAATTTACCAATTCCTCGATCTCGTCTTATTTTCATACCAAGAATATTCTTCGCTGCTCTTAAATCTTTTATTTCAAATTCACCATTCAATAAGACCTTCAACTGGTGAATTTCTGCAAGATTCTTAACTGCAATGAGCATGTCATCAACATATAATAATAGATAAATGAATAATTTGTCATTTAATTTTCGAAAGTAGACACAACTATCATACATGCTCTTTGAGAAATCATGATCTAATATAAATAAATCAAATCTCTTATACCACTGTCTCAGAGATTGCTTTAATCTATACAAGAATTTCTTCAACAAACAAATATGGTCTTCCTTACCTTCAAATTCAAATCCTTCAAGTTGTTTCATATAGATCTGTTCATTTAACTCACCATGTAGGAACGCCGTTTTCACATTAAGCTGTTCCAACACCAAATCAAACATGGCTACCAATACAAGCAATATGCGAATAGAGCTATGTTTCACAACAGATGAGAAAACGTCATTAAAATCAAAACATTGTACCTGACTATAGCCCTTTGCAACTAATTGTGCTTTACACCTTGCATCTTCAACACCTGACTTACTTTGTTTTCTTTTAAAAACTCATTTGCAACCAACAATTTTCTTTCCTGGAGGTGGTGTCACAAGATCCCAAGTATCATTTTTGTGTAGAGATTCCATCTCCTCATTCATAGCTACCAACTACTTATATGAATCAGTACCCGAAATTGCCTCCGTATATGTCGAAGGTTCTCTGTCTCCACATGTTTTATGTGCCACTAATAAAGCATATACAACCAAATTTGCATACCTATGTGGTGGTCGAATCTCCTATCTTGACCAGTCTCTAGCTATAAAACATTCCTCCTCTACTAGTACATTTTCAACAAAGTTGGATTTGGTTCATTACTCTGGTCTATATAGAGTTTTTAAGAAGGATTTATGAATTCTAACTTCACCTGTTTTTGTGTACTATTTTTTTTTTCAAATTACAAGTATTACAAGACTTTTTTTTAGAATTCATCATGAATAACTCATCAAATATAACATATATACTAATTACAAATTTAGGTGATTTGTGATCAAGACAAAATAATCTGTATCCTTTCACCCCTGAAGCATAACTGAGCAAAATACATTTTCTAACTCCACGCTCTAACTTTCCCTATTGACATGCATATAAGTTGAACACCCAAATATTCTTAAATTAGAGTAATCAATAGGAGTACCTAACAAAACTTCCTTCGAAGTCTTGAAATCAAGAGGAGCACAAGGAACACGGTTGACAATATAACAAGCTATAGAGATGACTTTTACCCAGAAATTTGAGGGTAACCCAAAATTTGAGATCATACACCAAGCTCTTTTCAAAAGAGTCCAATTCATACGCTCAGATACATTGTTCTATTGAGGCGTCATTCCAACGGTGTAATGTCGAGCAATTCCTTCATTTTTGTAGAATTCATTGAGTTCACTTTCTAGCGCGGGACAGATACGTGAAAGAAACACGTTCTTTCACAAAGAATATAAAAGACACATATTCCACAGAATTTGAAAGAAATCAAAGATATCAAAAGCCTGAATAATAAGAGCTCTCTCCCAAACTAAATACATACAAAGGTATATATAAAATTCATAAACCCTAATTCTAATAAGGAAACAAAAGAAAGACATCAAATTAAGAAACAAACTAAAAAAGGTAATTAACAAAATAAAATAAGCTCAATAGAACTTGGGCCTAAAAAGGCTTTGTTAAGGCTCAATCTTGTCCCACATCAGTCCCATTCACTTGAAAAGAACTCGCCTCGAGTGATATGGGTATATAGGCCTTCTTTCTTGAATCAACACCTTCACTATCATGTGCTTTAATTCCTATTGAAATTTCCTTTGCTGCATAAATTTTATATTTAATTTTCTTCTTCTCAAGAAATATCTTGTAACTTGCAAAAATCTTGTAACATACAGAAATAATTTCGATTGGATCTTCTTTGTCAAAAAACTTCCATTCCCACGTATGCTCCGCTAACACAGGATCTCTAATATAATTTCCAAAATATATGAAATCACCGATTTTAACAATTTCATTGTTTATGGAAAAATCAACCAAATCAATAAGTTTAACTTTCCATGTTGAATCTTTAGCCATCTTTTCTTTTACCATATCTATGGTAATTTCCTTTTCTTCTGCAATTTCCTCACTTTCTTTGTCAAGGAATTCATCAATTATTTTTCCTTCATTATTTACAAATTCGTCATCTTCACCAAATAATTCAGATAATTTAAAATTGTCAATCAAATCAAAACTTTCATAAACTGAATTATTTTCGACAATCATACCATGAGATGAATCTTTCTCGTTGGGTAAATCCCTACGAGTTTGTTGGGTAATATCGGATTGACTTGAGGGTCTTGAGCAATTCTCCTGACACCATCTTTGTCACGCCCCAAATCCGACATGACACGGCCGCACTATTGGGAACCATTCCAATAGCACGAAGCCTCCTGTTCACAATATTTAATCTACCAATAGTATACACATTTTCATATAGGCCACACCCGAAACAATACACAATATGTACTCGCCTCAAATGCACATTTCCAACAAGGATGATATATATACCAATTATAACGAAATTCAAACTTATATCTTCAATATCCTGTACATCCTTTATTAACAAAACATGATATAAACGGCTTATAACAAAATGACGTCACTTAAGATCACAACTATGCACTTCCTTCAAAATCCATTACTAACTATATACATCAATGTCAATATCAAATGTTCCAATATCGTTTCATCCAAAACATCTATTACAATTCCCTAATATCCACACAAAACTACAATGTCCACAAAACAGCTCCTTTCACTTATCGTCATCCCCAAAACCTGTACTTGAAACCTTAGAATCTGCAAAACATGATAACATTCGTGGTATGAGCATACACTATGCCCAGTAAGTAATTAAGACATTCCTTTATTGGATTGAGCACGTTATATATATAATATATGTTCTCAAAACATCATTTAACACATGAAAACCAACATTTGAAGAGATTTTCAATCAAACCACACACACATACATATATAGCAATGGCATCATCATTTATCAAATCACATTTGCAAATACATTGAGTAATTGTCATTTGGCTCATGAATAATTCAAATCATTCTTGGTACAATAACTAGATCCAGTCCTAGCTTTAACCACGCTAGGTAGGTCATGTCCTAGCTTTAACCCCGCTAGGTGGGTCATTACAATAAATTGGAACATGTTCCTACCAATCATTTCATGAAACATTCAAGAGCCCATTAACATTTCAAATTCATTTAGGCAATTCATCAAACACCTTTCTTTCGCAAAAGCCACTGCATACATTTCATAATCATCAAAATTCACAAGGTAATACATGCTCAATCCATTTTAATATCACCACATATCAAGTTCTCAAAATAGGTTTTATCAAAAGCATGTTAAAACATAAAGGAATCTCATCACCACTTACCTTAAGCCAATATCCAATTTCGCACTTGATAAACGGTTTCCACCACTTAATTACTTCACTTTTCCTATAAAACATTCACATATGACAAAAGAGACATTAAATAGAGCCTAATAACCTTTAAACTCCCTTCTTGATTTAAGGACATTTCATTTTCTTACAATTCTAAAACCCAAACATACAATTTTCTACACTTGAAATCCATTTGATAACTTCTTATATGTCAAGTATGTTGAACAACCTATTTTTCCATAAACCCACTTATATATTACTCACAAACTTTCTTCAACCAAATATCTTCACAATTTAACTTAAACCCATCAATCCATGTTCTATACTTAATCAAATGAAGGCTAAAATCCTTAGATACATATTCTTGAACTTATATGCTTAAAACCCATTTCCTATCATAATAAAGATTTCAACCTTGTACTAATCAAGAGTACTAAATAAAGACATAACTATGGATAAAAAGTCTGAAGAGATTCCTTACCTTAATTGGATTGAAGTTTGAGGAAGAATTGCTTCCATTTTCTCTTTTGATCAACCGTTTTCTTCTTGCCCTCATTGAGAGAGAAAAAAGGGAAAATGTGAAGAAAGTAAAATGGCAACCAAGGATGTAAATCATTGGGTCTTAAGACCCAATTTAATAATTTTGCAAAGTAACCCCTCTAACTTTACTTATTTATGAAATGGTCCCTCTAATTTGGTTGTGGGTATTATATTCTACCCTCCTTATAGAAAGTTTCGGCCTCGAAACTTGACGTACCTTATTCTATAAACTATCATAACTTAATATTCAATTACCCAAATGTATTTTGAAAGTAGCTAAAACAATTTGTTCAAACTTCATGTAGATCTGAAATCCCGTAACAGATTTAGTTCTACCATACTGATTTAAAATAATCATAACTTTGAAATGAAAAATCCAAATGAGGCGAACCTAAAACTGTGAAAACTAGAATCAACGTTCTAAAACTCTTATGTTGTGAAAAACTCCAAATTCAATCTAAAAATTGTTATACAGATAGTTCAAATTTGCTGCAGTGGTCGTAACTGCAGGAGCAAATTTTCAATACCAAAATAGCTTCAAATAGCTATAACTTTGAGATTAAAAGTCCAAATAGCATAAAACCAAAACGGTATGAAACTAAACTTAATATACAGAATTTTTTGTAATTTACAAATTTCGAAATTCTGCCTTCAAAGAGTAAAAATAAAACAATCCAAAGTTGTCAAAAACTTTAAATTTGTCACAAAGTTCTGTTCGGGCAGAACTATTTCAAATGACCATAACTTGGCAAGTTGGTATCGAAATGGAATGAAACCAAAACTGGGTAAAATTTAAATCAAAAGGCTAGAACTTTTATGTTTTATAAAACCCAAAATTCAGTTTACAAAGTGCTGTAAAAATTGTTCAAACTTGTTGTATTGGCTGAAATCCCGTAACAGATTTCAGTCTTGACAGGGTTGCTTCAATTGACCATATCTTGGCAACCAAAAATCCAAACAGTATGAAATCAAAACAATGTTAAACTAGACTCAGAGTTCTGAAAATTACCGTGTAATACGAATTTCCAAATTCTTTGATCTACTAGGTCAAAAACAGTATGAACTTCCAGTAAGAAAAGCAAATTTTCTCAGCTCTGCCTAAAATTTTCATCCCGATTAACACGTGTGGTCAAACCACCAAAATTCAGTTCACCTAATTTCACAAACACTTCACAGGCCAGATGCATCTTCAACCATTCAGAGTCAATTGCTCTAGTAGAGCATATTACAATCCTATTAATGTCGTCTTTAAGCAAATTTAGAAAGGCATATACCCTTAAAGAAAGAATAGGGCTAAATTCAATTAGTTTGTTGTCTGAATCCTTAGCATATAAGCTTAAAGTATCATATACTAATTACACCCTAAAATGCACTATTTCCCAAGGACGAAATGTTCCATTAACCACTTGTTTAATTACACAACACAATGATCTCCTTTTACCATATTGCCATTTTCTCACTCTTATTTAATCTAACCAAGCACTTAGGATAGTTCAAAACAATCCCTTTACAAGATTTTGTATCCTCCAGATTTTCCTGTAACAAATTGCTACCAATTTACTTAAGTGCAGTCCAGGGAAAACGAAACAATTACCAAAGATAAACCTCAAGATTAAAGGAGAAACTCCAGAACAATCAAGTTTCCAAAACAATAGTAAATCCCAACCAAAATAAAATTGGAATGTTTAACCTTTCCAACAATAATATACTTTCATTCAACGTCAACTTTTTAACTTAAAAAAATATATATATATATACCTCAAGTCATATTTGATCATATCTCTTAGCCACTATATCTTTCCTCCAAATTCTATATTCATCTTTGACATATACTTTAATGTGCAAAAGTCATCTCTTTCATTGTTATCCTTTTAGCTCTCATTCATTCTTTAAAAATCTCCCAAATGTGTAAATCTATTACACTATTAAATTGTTACACATTGACTAGTTCACATAGCATTCAATATCTCATGGTGGGAATTCCTCATAAGGGTGTAATAACGATTTCTTACCATTTAGATCTTAATACTTAGCAAACACACACTAATTCATATATTCCATCCACACACTAATTCTAATAAATCTTTTGTGCCTCATATGTAAACACTGATAATTTCCTATTGAAAAATGCCATTCAACACTTTGTTTTTCAAATCTCAGCATCCAATGTTCATCTTGACTCCCAAATAAATTTCCTTATGTAAGGTAGGTAACATCAAATTTCTCAACAATCGATTCTCATTGGCATTTCAATTGAACAAATAGAATATATAAAAAAATAATCATTCTCTAGTAATTCTTAATACTAGCATTGACTTAGTTTATAGCATATAGTGATCATGGAAATCTTTAAAATCCCCTAAAACAAACTCCTATCTTTATGCTTGCTTCACTGTCTTTTTCCCACATCACTAACAACTTTTCCAATATATCGATTCACTCCAACAAGAACCTATAAAGTTTACCAAGTCATGAAGGAAATTCTATGAGAATTATCAAATTTACCATAGTAATTCAACGACAATTTTAAATCCCATACACATCCATATCCTAATACAAATCAGCTAAGAAAATATGCCTTAAACATTAATTTACAAATTAAATACAACCCCAGAAAGTAAATCAATTTTCTCTTCACTTCCACTATTATGTGCCATAACCCTAATATAACATATCAACCAAATATTCATTCAATATGAGCATTAGAAAGGAAGAAAGAAAAAGAAAGAAACAATAACGTTCCTAACAAGCACGATATTTATGTGATTTAAAGTCTTGGAATAAATGTCAAAAGAAGTAGTACAATGTGAGAAACATGCTTGCACAATTGCACAATTGAATTGAAAAACGAAAATTAAAAATTGAGTTCAGAAGAAATAGGATCGGACGACCTAACTAGACTTTCGGACGTCCGAAACTGTCGTCCGAAAGTTTGAACAAAAATTGCAATCTCTCTGTTTAGTTTCGGACGACCTCCTTAAACTTTCGGCCGTCCGAAACTGTCCTGAAAAATTTAACATACTTCCAGTTAATTAGGTTCGGACGACTCCGAGGGTCTGAAACTACCGTCCGAAACTCCATATCTTCAACCTACAAATTTCTTTTCAAACAATCACAAGCCTATGCACCCAAATCAACATATACATCATTCCGACAATCCCAAAACACATATTACAACTCACTTTACTTAATCCACACTATTATAATCATCATTATACAAAAATCTCTTACTATATCCAAAAGAATGAACAAAATGTTCTAATAATAACCATTCCAACTCAACTCGATATCATCTTTACACAACTACAAACATCTACAAAATACCATTCTCCACTTCCAATCCTCCAAACAAATGTGCACCTGAAACCTTAAATGCTTTAAAGCTAACCATATTGCCTTTCATCTCCTATATGTACATATTGTCATCAACTTAGTCTCTGATACCACTAAATGTCACGCCCCAAATCCGACATGACACGGCCGCACTATTGGGAACCGTTCCAATAGCACGAAATGTTCACAATATTTAATCTACCAATAGTATACACATTTTCATATAGGCCACACCCGAAACAATACACAATATGTACTCGCCTCAAATGCACATTTCCAACAAGGATGATATATTATACCAATTATAACGAATTCAAACTTATATTCTTCAATATCCTGTACATCCTTTATTAACAAAACATGATATAAACGGCTTATAACAAAATGACGTCACTTAAGATCACAACTATGCAATTCCTTCAAAATCCATTACTAACTATATACATCAATGTCAATATCAAATGTTCCAATATCGTTTCATCCAAAACATCTATTACAATTCCCTAATATCCACACAAAACTACAATGTCCACAAAACAGCTCATTTCACTTATCGTCATCCCCAAAACCTGTACTTGAAACCCTTAGAATCTGCAAAACATGATAACATTCGTGGGTATGAGCATACACTATGCCCAGTAAGTAATTAAGACATTCCTTTATTGGATTGAGCACGTTATATATATTAATATATGTTCTCAAAACATCATTTAACACATGAAAACCAACATTTGAAGAGATTTTCACCTCAAACCACACACACACATACATATATAGCAATGGCATCATCATTTATCAAATCACATTTGCAAATACATTGAGTACTTGTCATTTGGCTCATGAATAATTCAAATCATTCTTGATACAATAACTGATCCAGTCCTAGCTTTTAAACCCCCGCTAGGTAGGTCATGTCCTAGCTTTAACCCCGCTAGGTGGGTCATTACAATAAATTGGAACATGTTCCTACCAATCATTTCATGAAACATTCAAGAGCCATTAACAATTCAAATTCATTTTAGGCAATTCATCAAAACACCTTTCTTTCACAAAAGCCACTGCATACATTTTCATAATCATCAAAATTCACAAGGTTAATACATGCTCAATCCAATTTTAATATCACCACATATCAAGTTCTCAAAATAGGTTTTATCAAAAGCATGTTAAAAACATAAAGGAATCTCATCACCACTTATCCTTAAGCCAAATATCCAATTTTGCACTTGATAAACGGTTTTCCACCACTTAATTACTTCACTTTTCCTATAAAACATTCACATTATGACAAAAGAGACATTAAATAGAGCCTAATAACCTTTAAACTCCCTTCTTGATTTAAGGACATTTCATTTTCTTACAATTTTAAAACCCATACATACAATTTTCTACACTTGAAATTCATTTGATAACTTCTTACATGTCAAGTATGTTGAACAACCTATTTTTCCATAAACCCACTTATATATTACTCACAAACTTTCTTCAACCAAATATCTTCACAATTTGACTTAAACCCATCAATCCATGTTCTATACTTAATCAAATGAAGGCTAAAATCCTTAGATACATGTTCTTGAACTTATATGCTTAAAATCCATTTCCTATCATAATAAAGATTTCAACCTTGTACTAATCTAGAGTACTAAATAAAGACATAACTATGGATAAAAAGTCTGAAGAGATTCCTTACCTTAATTGGATTGAAGTTTGAGGAAGAATTGCTTCCATTTTCTCTTTTGATCAACCGTTTTCTTCTTGCCCTCATTGAGAGAGAAAAGAGGGAAAAATGTGAAGAAAGCAAAATGGCAACCAAGGCTGTAAATCGTTGGGTCTTAAGACCCAATTTAATAATTTTGCAAAGTAACCCCTCTAACTTTACTTATTTATGAAATGGTCCCTCTAATTTGGTTGTGGGTATTATAATCTTCGCCACCTATATTTCCATGAACAATCTGCAATCCTGTTTCTAACCGATCTACACGAACAGTTAATGATTGGAGTGCAGTTGCTAAGTTTCGAACCTCTCTGATCACGTCAGAAAGGGTAACATCTTCACTGTCTAGATTGGTCATTGCAAACAAGGAGAAACTTTGGTCTCTGATACCACCTAACGCGGGATAGATACTGGGAAGAAACACGTTCTTTCACAAAGAATATAAAAGACACAAATTCCGCAGAATTTGAAAGAAATCAAAGATATCAAAAGCCTGAATAATAAGAGTTCTCTCTCAAACTAAATACATACAAAGGTATATATAGAATTAATAAACCCTAATTCTAATAATGAAACAAAACAAAGACATCTAATTAAGATACAAACGAAAAAAGGTAATTAACAAAATAAAATAAGCCTAATAGAACTTGGGTCTAAAAAGGCTTTGTTAAGGCCCAATCTTGTCTCACATCACTTTCATAAAATTTCAAGCAATTATCCATCCACAATCGCTTAACATGTTTTCGTGTCTGGTTTTTAATCAAAACTTTCCATTATTTAAATGTTAAGAAAACATTACTTTTATTCTTGAAAAAAAAAATACTCAAACCTTTCTTGAATAATCATTAATAAAGATTAACATATACCATGCACCACCCTTAAAAGGAATGTGAGAAGGCCTCCAAAGATCATAATGAATATAATTCAAAGTGCCTTTTGTTCTATGGATAGCGGGTGAACTGAAACTGACTTTTTTTTTGTTTCCCAAAAATATAATATTCACAAAAGTTTATCTTACCAGTACTTTAACCACAAAGGCCCTTGTTGCTTAACAACGTTAAGTCTTTCTCACTCAAGTATCCCAACTATATATGCCACAATTTGGTGATATTGATATCTAATAATATGAAAACCACTACAGCACCTATAACAACAAATCCCTGAAAGATATACAAACTACCAAACTTGCAAACTTTTATTAGTACAAGAGCACCTCGAGAAATTTTTAAAACTCCAACTTCAATTGAAACCTATAACCCGAGGGCATCAAGGGTACCTAAAGATATGAGATTTTTCTTCAAATGTAGAACATGTCTAACATTAGTTAGTGTTCTTACAATTCCATCATACTTTTTGATCTGGACTATACGTAGACTGTATCTCTACCAACAACCTTACATGGAGTATTATTACCAATCAAAACAACTCCATCATCTTTTTCATATATTGAAAAATAATCCTTTACAGGACTCGTGCGGTAAAAATAACCAGAATCTAGAATTCACTCACATTTAGACCTAACTTTATTTTCCGTTGTCACAAACAAAGTTACATCATGCTCATCTGCAACTACACTAGTTTCGGCAGTGCTGCTATTATTTTTCTCATTTTTCTTTATTTTTCAATTTATAGGCGTCAACCTTAATGTGTCCCTTTTTCTTGCAATAATTACAAAGGTTATTTTTTTGTTTGGATTTAGACCTTCCTTTGAATCTATCACTTTTAAAATTCTATTTTAAACTTTACTCGTACTACTAATCACTCTGTCTAACTTTCACTAGTCTCCCTTGTGATATCTCTATCAATATGTTCATTAAAGTTTAGTGCAGATTTTACATGATTATATGAGACGGAGTCTTTCCCATAAATTATGGTATCACGAAAATTTTTAAATGACTAGGAAATGGAGCATAACAACAATATAACTTGATTCTCATTTTCCATTTTAAAAATCTACATTCTCCAAATCCATAATAATGAAATCAAATTTATCAAGATGTGAGATTATAGATGTACCTTTTGTCATTTTCAACAAGTACAACTTTTGCTTTAAATAAAGCAGATTCTCCTTAGTTTTTTTTCATATAAATGGTCTTTAACTTGTCCCACATGTCTTTGGCCGTCTTTTCACTGGCAAATTCTTACAAAATCTCGTTAAAGAGATTTAATATAATACCTAATCTAGCTTTTTTATCTAGATTTGAAAAACTTTGCTTGGACATTTCTGGTAGCTTTTTCCCTTCAAGTGCTAACTCAAAAGTCTTAACTACTGTCATAGTGTCTAAAAGATCTAAAATGATATATGTCTTTAATGCCAATTTGTTAGGGAAAAATATAATCTCATGTTGTATCTAATAACCCAAAATAATAATGAGAACAGTAACGAGAAAAATAAATGAGATGATGAACACAAAAATTTATGTTATTCGGCCAATGTGACCTATGTCCACGGCCGGAGGTGGTGCCAAATTTTACTAATATGTAGAAACAATAGTACAGAGATGGTACACTAAAATTACACAAAGACTTTCTAAAACACAGAAGAAGTGAAGGAGATGCTAGAAGGCCCGAGGGATTGAAGGTTGAAAGGTTGGGATGCCTTTGGTAATTCACCGATGCCTCTATTTATAGGAAAATTTGGATGACAATTCTATGGCTCAACACATCAACCAATGCAGCCCATTCCTCATTGTGTGTGGTTTTCATATTTATTGTGCAGGTTTCCACAAAATGCATTAAAGGTTAAGCAACACCACGAAAATGTGCATACCATCATTACAAAAATGATGGAAACATGAGATTTTGTATTGATTATAGGAATTAAATAACATCAATTTCAATTAGAGATTTACTTGAATTGGAAGAAGATGACCTAGATAAGCATGGTGTGATGCCATGACAGCATTCATCTTTGTTCCACAAATGAAGAAGAGCATTGAGCTGAGAGGGTTGAATGCATCTTCTTTTGATTCTTTTTTTTTTTTTTCAAGAAAACAACCTAAGAGATGATTTAATAATTTTCCCCTAAAAATAAAGCCTTTATTCCACTTAGGGATCGATTATATGAATCATATTTCGCCACCGTGCTCGGTCTAAACTGATTTCCTCGTTTATGTTTAAATATAAAACATTAGTGGCTTTTAAACAGCCGAGTAAATTTCTGTGAATTCATCAACATTTAGCCGAAAAACTAAAACAAGCAGACGGCAAAAACATCAAGTTGCTGTTGGACATGAATGGTCTCGACTGTGCTTCAAGTATCACACATTTTATGTGCCAAACCAGGAACTCAGTCAAGCCAGATTGTGAATAAACTGCACGGGCAGCTCATATTTGATGATGGAACAACTAAACTACCATCGCCAATGCATTCGTAAATCTGCTGCAGCACTTCAACATGAGTTACAACTCATCCTTTCCAGGGTAATAATGCCTGAAAACACATGAAAAATCCTTTGCTGCATAACCATCGTTGCACAGCTCCATGAATCTGGGGAGAGAAATTTTCAGGTCAGACTTGAGCTTATTAGATTGTCATCATAATTCAAATATACTCTATTTTAGAACTACCCAGTTTGCTTTTTTGTTTTTTAGGTTGGGAGGGTAGAGAGGAGTAGTCGTGATTCTTAGATGGAACAGAAGGAATGTGTGTTTTGAAGCAGTTGAGGAAACCAATTTGCATGACCTCTCTGACAAAGTTGAACACCTTGCCAGTACAGACATAATTCAGCAAAGCCTACCACGACATCTACAAAAAATAATTGAGTCACCAAAACCTTTGTGCAACATCCCACGTATGATTTGTCACGGGACAGACGCGAATCTATGGACTCATACAGCTATCTAGAGTCTAGGCTTTTTCAGCTAGCAATACACTTAGGAATCTGGCTTGTAATTTGTAAGAGTGAAGTGAATGAGCTTGTCATCTGCCCTCCCCATGCACGAAAAAGTGGTGGAATCACTATGTTTAAACACTAGAGCTGGCCAGTAAATTCCAAGTTTTTGACAAAACTAACTGGCAGCAAACTGAATACGAAAGCTGTGTTCAAGCTTCATATGTCCATGAAAAGGATCACAAATAAAGACCCCCAACACGTCATAAATAGTCAAACTCTCATAAGAAATAAGTTTAATTTATAAGGTACCTTAAATTTACCAATGGCAACTTCTGAAGCAATTTCGACCAGTAGTTTGATCTCCAAAAAGTTGTTTGGATAGTACCAAATCATCACAATTAGTATCAAAGCAGTTAATTAGGACAAGTCTAAACCATGTTGGAGCTGCCTCCAGATACTTAAATCGCATATCGTGGAAAGACATTGAACACTGAGGTTTGATGCCATAACATCCCATACAGATACTTGAGAAATTTTCAGATTAAATATGACTGACTTTGTAGCATATTACGAGTCCCATACTCTCTAACTGCTTCAGACATTTAGGAAATTGCTTAAAGTTAAGTCATCGCGGTTGTTATCAACACACACTTGCATATCAAATTAAATGATACAAGTGATAGAAAATATGGTTCTAACTCGAATAAAATATATCAGTTAGTCAAATGCAAGTTGCATCCCTAATCATGTATGTTCTAAGAATCAATCAAGTGAGATAATGCTCTAGAATTTCCACCAAACCAATGTCATTCAGAACCAAGTGGCTAATTTCATTAGATATACCATCCCAGCATGTGCAGTTTTAGCTCTTACAGTATCTACTGATATATTAACCATTTTCAAGAATAAGTTGACTTAAGTTAGTTCAACTGATAACTTTATGTATCTTAACTAAAATTTTGGTAGAGTGAGATATGAAAAAGGAATATGGCTCACATCTTTTCTGCTTGAGTTGTAAGTGGACATTCCAGACCAACTTCTTTGGCTGATGATGTTGCAAGGTGTAGATCTTTAGCCTGAACTCAGAGAGAGAATAAATGTATATAAGACTGGAGATAAAATTCAAAGTAGGCAAGCACAACCAAAAGAAAAAAGAGGCACGAATATGGCGTTATGGACCTTGTCATGTATTTAACTCTTCCCTCTCTTCCTTCATGATAAGAAATTGGAAACTTGTTGATTTCCTCAAATTGCAAAAGTAATTCTCCATTCAAAAGATAACCATGACAAAGACTAAAATTCTCATTACTTTTTGATAAATAGAAAAAAGAGCAATTTCAGCCACAAGTTTGCATCTAATCCCATTGACCACTTCTTTACCCTTCCCAGTGCAATTTTCTATCACTGAAGCTTAAATAAAGGATATGATACTTCAGTATCCCTCACCGAAACATAAACAGCAAAAGATAGAAAAAGAAAAAAAATAGGTCAATCTTTTTCCCATACAAGAAATCCAATTATTCCAGTGCATCCCCCTTCCTAGATAATTTTTTTTTAATCTTGTCAACTGAATCTATTTTCATTTTTTTATGCTCAAAAGAAGAGGCAGGGATTGAGATGGCCCTTATATTTCTCTGTGCATCAGTAAATGTGCAGCAACAACAACTAAGCCTTTATCCCACTAAATGGGGTCAGCTATATGGACAACAACAACTAAGCCTTTATCCCACTAAATGGGGTCGGCTATATGGATACATCAGTAAACTTGCGCATTAAGAAAAATAATTGATATATCTTCTTTCTCCTCATTCACTATAACCTTCATATTCAGCATTTCCTGCTGTCACAAAAGGTAGAATACACTCTACATTGTAGAGAACCATACAGGCATCCCAAATTAACCTTCTTGTTAAATTATCTTTGCATTTCCATACATAACAGGGCTTTCTATGACCCATTAATAACAAAATATGGCTACACTTGTGATTCAGCCACCTAAAACAAAATTTCTACCTATGTTGGTTCCTAGTCTCATTTTATTAGTAGCCGTCTAGCAGTATGCTAAAACAAAAAATGACTAATGCTTCAGAAGACGGACAGTATAAGAATTGAACTCAGGAATTGCACCATGATATGGCCTCAAGTGAACTCCGATTTACAACTGTAATGAAAACAAGAATGGAATATAGCTCACAGAGAGAACTCGAAGAGCGCAACACCAATTGACAAGCATAAAACATTAAAGAATTAATGCATACCATCAGCTTTGATGCAAATCCACCATCATAGTTCCTCGAAGCAGGTACCGCATCCATCACTCCAGGGACTGGGTTGTAAGTATCACTGTCATATTTTGTACAGGTATTGATAAGCAACAGTATGGCTTTTATAAACTGTACCCAAGAATACAAAAAAAGGGACTTCAAAAGCCTCCAAAAGTTTCATGACAAGGAATTAATTATAATTTTCTCTCCAATAGCACTTTGAGACCATTGTATTATGGCATATGAAATTCTCCCCAAACCCCTCTAGTTACCAAAAGGCCATCTCCAAAGAAAGAAGCATCAAATGGTGCACTTTCCAATAAAGAATTACATGCAAATTTTAAGCATTTACCTGAATACCAGTTTCGCTACAAATATTAGAATTTTATTTTTTTTGGTTTTCCTAAAAGAAGTACTTAGCTGCATGTAATGCAGTCATAACACACTGAACAAACTTCATTATCCCGTGACAAGAGCTAATAGTCAAAAAGTAAGGGATCTTACAGCAGAAACATATTCAAACACTGCTTCGGCTTTACATGATGATAATTGGAAGTTTTTTGTGACAATTAGGTCCTTAAGATAATAACTAATAGTGAAAGATACTTTAAATACAATATTACTGCTATCAAAGTAGAGAGACAAAGCCAGATATGAGCAGGGAATGCTTCAAACTATCTTTCGGCCCCTTTTACTTATCTTTGTTCTTCAAAAAACTGGATAGCTGTACTTCATTTGAACTACAACTTTCCCATGTTTACTCTTCAGGAAACATCTTAAAACAGAAATTGTGTTCTTCCTTCGCCACCCCCTTACCCCCATTTTCATAATCCTCACTCTACGCTAGAAAACAAGCCTGTTTCATGCTTCAAATAAAAAGACATCAATGCCAAACCAAGATAAATAGTCAAAGAGGTTATCTTGCAATCATTAAAAACACAGCAGAACACATGAAAGCTGGACTCATCTGGCGTGCTTGTAATGTTTTTAACAGGAACATTAGTTTTGGAATTTAATAAAAGCTGTCCAAATACAAGAAGAACGAAAGAGACAGAGAGGTATAACAGAAATGCAAATACAATCTCACAAGGATAAGAAATGATAGAGAAAGTTTCTTTCTTTTTCTGTTATATAATTTATTTTTTTTTTAAAAGGGAAAAAAAAGGAGGGGGTGGGAGAAAAGAGGGAACAAAAAAAATTCATTTCTTTGCTTTAACTTGTTATTTCTTGTCACAAAATCTGCAAAACTATCCAATAATAGTGCCATGTTAATCAATACTTGACCATTTTAACAGACAGCTACTTGGCAATTAGTCAAGACGGATGAGGAATTTGATCCATAACCAGTGAAACTAACTCTACGAGCTCAGATTTACATACCTTAAAAGTTAAGCAGTAATATATTTTCATTATGACTCCTAATGGGGAATTTTATAAAGGAATCCAATAGCTTCAACCAAAACCCACCAACTTCCAGTGATGTTTGTGCCAACTTGGTTTTTTTTTTTTCCCCAACAAAGCCATCCCTAGATCTCAGTGCTACAGATTTGACAGCAAGCATAACAACAAATGTATCCACACAAAAGATCCAAATTGAATGCAATACCTACTCCAACAGCGAGCACTTGAGGAATTGAAGATCTTAGTCAGTGTACTAGCAGCAATCCCCAATTTTTGACCTAGAGCAAGGGCCTCAGATACACCAAGCATGCTCACAGCCATTGCCAAATTGTTACAAATCTTTGCCGCCTTAATAGAAATGCAAGTAAACTGAACTTTAGTTGACATTACCTAATCGTAAGAACAAATTTTAATCTTCAACAAGCATATTAGTCACCAAAAGTTTGAAACCAACTTGCCCGAAAACTTTATGAAGTCATGAATCACGATTCAAGCACTTGCAAGAAACCAAAGCAATGATGATCTCAAACTACTTTGTTCCTTAAATCTACAGTGCTAGTGCTGTATTTCCATCAGCTATATGCAAGACAGAGATCCATAGACATCAGCTATAGCTTCACTACTAACCTAATTATGACGCTTCAACAATAAGTATACCCTGCAGTTAAATCTCCACACAGAATTTCCAAGGGTTACATCTAGGGCATATAGAATCTAGGAAATGCAACACAAAAACAAGTAGACTTAAATGTGGAACCATAAGTACATATGCTTCTGAGTGATTCTCAATGAAATAATAGCACACTAGTGAAATTTGTCAGTTTTCTAGAATTTTTTTAATCTTTAGATAATCCCAACCATTATAACAACGTCTTCGATATGTTTAAGTTACAATCACCTAGTAATCAACAATGCTTTCTGGTACGATTTTGGTTATGATACAGGTGCTCCACTTGAATGTACTGGATCAAACCAAACCAACTTGACAAATCATCTAGACAATTAGAGCAGCACCTCAGTACCAAGTACATAACCCCGAAGCGACTAAAAAATAACCTCACTCTTCCTTTCGCTAAATGTAGTCACGTCTACTAAGTGATGAACCATGGGGCACTGTAAATCAGTTTCTTTGTCATAAAATTATAATTTGTTCTACAGAATTATGGTAGAAATCCACTTAATGGTAAGCTTGCCAGGGTTCAAAGGAGGAAATCTATAGCAATGCTGCTTTATCAAATATATATATAAAGCTGAAGAGCATTCAAAGATAATCTACATTATCTTTCAGTTTACAACTCTTTTACCTACTTCTCAACTAAGCATATTTGTATACCAAGTAAGAAGAGTGGAAATTAGAAGTGAAAAAGGAAACCCTTACATACTATCAGATTTTAAACTAACTATGTTATCAAACAGTCATGAGCATATTGTTTTTAGATTCAATGGGTGACCAAAGTGCAGTATGTAAAGAAGAACACATGAAACATACTGAACCATTTCCTGCTCCACCACAATAAATTGCGCTTTCCCCCATTGACAGAAATAAGGGTTTAGCAGCCATATAAGCTTCCTCCAAACCACCAACCTGAAAAGGAACCAGTTTTGAATTCCCCACAAGTGGATATCATGATATCAGAACTACTAAACCTTTATAAGGTTACAGAAAAATACCATGAAAGTAAGTGTTCCATTTTCTGCAGCAATAACACCTCCAGATACAGGGGCATCCAACATGGCCGGGACCTCCCAGCCATCTGTATTAGCATTACCAATTTGTTAAAATACCCATAAAACATAATTATCCATCATACAATGTGTTGGAAGTAATATGTTTGCAACAAAAAAACCATAAACATGAGATTCTGCAAGAAGTAACCTAGGAACTGAAGAATGCCAACACAGAAAACAAGTTCTATCACAGCAGACGAAATATTTACATACACAATAGTAATGACATTTAGCGTAGGTAAATGTCATGGAAAGTAAGAGGATGTTTGCTTAACACTTGAAAGAGTCATGAAAATACTGTTGAAAAGATCCAATGAAAGCTCAGAAGTACATTGCATTCACATTGTTCTACTCCACGGGAAGAATCTAAATAACAATACTAATAATGTGGAATGCATATTTCTCTCACAGCTCATGCAGGATATATGCTTGTTAAAACATGTTTGTGAATCAATACTAGACGTCATAAGTTCACTTGGCTTACAAATCCCAAGTGCATGATCATAAGAACATGGTGAATAGCCAGGTATAATGTTTCAGAGTATTTCAGAGTCAGTAAAATTAACCTTCTCTTCTGACTCATAAGTTTACCTTCTTTTTTTCCTTATCAAAGAAGTTCGTTCAAACCCTTGACGAAGCAGGTAAACACAATAAACCTATCAAATTTTTTTGCTAAGAGAACTCAACATATTATCCTTGAGGATTCATAATCCTCTTAGTTTTGCCTGCTCTTCTCATTAACGAAAATTGGTATCTATCTCAAAACAAGAAACACATTGCCACTTGGACAACTAAAGTAAGAGAATTTCTCAAATTGACAGGTAACAGCATTGGATCATATGAAAATTCTTTTGATTCTTTTCTCCAGAGCATTGGTAATCTTATAAGATAGAATAGCAAAAGTATACCTCTTTTTTCTTTCAATGAACAATCAGCTATTGTAGCAGAAATTTTTCTTGATGTTTGAGGGTCAATGGTTGAAGAATCTATAAATAACAATGGTCTAAGAGAATTTCCATCACGAAGCAAACCATTTCCTCCAGTGTAAACATCCAATACCTAAATCAAACAGAGCATTGATAAATGAAACAACGTAAAGAAAAGGCACCTCTCAAGAGTAGGAACTTAATGTTGAAATACACAGACCTGATAATTGAAGTCGAAGAATACACTTGTACATAGAACATCAGTTAAGGAGTTGTTGGATCAAATTGATGGATACTGATATGGGACAGTTAGAATCATCACTAATCTCATAATGATAGAGTAATTGGACGAGTTAAAGTGGATGGACCACTAATTTAAACATTCTCATCTCAATCAGCCAAGTGTAAACAAAAACAGATACATCCATCCCCGTGTATCATTTACAGTATTACAATAACCATTTCCTTCTACTTTCAGTTTCCTTTCTTAGATAAGAAGATTTTGAGTTACTATTGGATTCAGGCCTCATAAAGGTCAGACGATTATTGAGTTCCAGATCATATATACATGTAGAATCTAAAAGGCTTGCACTATTTCTACACTGTAAAATTTGTGTGTCATCTACTGCTGTAAAGGACCATGAGCCATTTTGAAGTTTAAATGCGTGCTTATTGTTAAAGAATGAACTCTTCTTCCAAAATTTCCTAGTATGGTTTTAGTTCTTCACACTGATAAGGTATGAATAACTAGTTATCATGAAATTCCCAGATTTCCTAATGCCTAGCAAATTAAGAAAAGAATCAAACTTTAATCCAGAACTCACATGGGTCGAAGAAGGCAACATTGTTATCACAACATCACTAGTTTCTGCAACTTCAAATGGTGACTCTTTTGTTAGAATCCCCTTCTCTGAGAAAACCTTCATGGCATTTTGGTTTCTGAAGAACAAATTTGGAAGAAGATTTAGAAGAAATGAAAGCATGCTAAAAGAATGTGTAACCTTAGTAATTTAACTAACAAGAGCAAACTTGAACATGTATAAAGCATGATTACTTGCATCTATTGTCCATAAATTTTGGAAAAATTACTGAATTATAAGCATCAATAGTTTTCTAAAGCATGCCAATTTCGCCTCTAAAGAACCATAATTCAAATCCACCCTTGCTAACCCCATATGTGGCCCCCGGGGTCATACACTAACTCAATTTGCTATTATGACAATGAATTCAACATGGAAATGGCACTGAACCATAAGCAAATGTTTTTGAAGTCCAACTGCTATGAAATTAAGATGAATAGAGTGAAGTAAGTTACACATCATGAACAGTGAGATTGAAGCCCTCCTTGATCAAATTATTAGCCATTCGGGATCCCATATTTCCTAAACCTATAAATCCTATCCTCTGCAAGAAATCAAAGATCAATAAAAATACATGAATGAACACCATTATCAAATCCCATATAAGATATCACCAAGGAAAAGGCATCATTTTTTGTCTAAGCTAACTCAAATGTTAAAGAAAATAAGGAATGATAAAATGCATTAAGAATAAATTATCAAGATATTAAGGAAGACTTAGAAAGGAAAAGAGGAAATTACTAAACCAAATCATATCATTCCTTGATACAATAGAACTTGGACATGTACGTCTTAAACGGGATGAAATCATTCCTCAAAAACTCCCACCCACTCCAAGCAAAAGGACACATCAAATAACACTCTTTTCTTGAAAAACAAAAAATGAAATCATTCCTCAAAAACTGCAACCACTTCAAGCAAAATGACCATCAAATAACATTCTTTCCTTGAGAAACAAAAATCAGTACATAGGTTGTTTCAAGGTCAATGTTTAAATATTAGTGAAGGAAATTCCATAAAAATGCAGAAGATATGTATACCTTACCATAAAGCAAACTTGTAAATATAAAAGTGCTCTATCAAGCTTGAACTCAACCAAAAAAGAGAACATAAGTTTACAAAATTTTGGATTTTCAGAAGTGCATGACCACATACAACATAATCCTTTATATCTTGTACCATAAAGCATCAAATATAACATTTCTACATCCCATTTGAGTTCAAGAACATACAGCTACGTATAACAATTCCATCAATCAAAAAACTCCAAAACAAACAATCATTAAATTGAAGCAGTTTCAATAGAAAAACCCATATAACCAAAACAAAATAAATAAATAAATAAATAAAGAAATAAAAATAAACTTTCTTAAGTACAATAAAGAATACATCCCCCTGTCCCTGCAAGAACCCTTATGAGCACAGCCATCAAAGAGTAGAAATATGACTTCAAAAGCCTCTAATTTCCAAAGAAAGTAACTCTAAGGAAATTTTTACAGTTTTAAGTAACATAAAAGAAAAAAAAAAGACAATGATATCAGTTGAATTGTTCAGTTGAGGAGCAAAGCTTACTTCAAATTGAGATGGAATTTTATTGGATGAACAAAATGAACGAGTCCAAGACAATTGATCAAGAGAAGAACTGAATTTGAGGAGTTGCTGACGTAATCTTAATCTGCTAATCGCCATTGTTAAGCTTAGTAGTTCGTACTAAGTTTCAAGTTTTTAACAACATTATTACGAGAGAAATTGCTGAAATGGTCCTTAAAGTGTGACGTAATTATAGTTTTTGATGTTCAAAGTTTAATATATAGTAATGATGGGAGATCATATCTTTGTCAAATATTATCTCGTCATATACTCTATAATGTTCTTATATTTTTGTCAAATATTATCTCGTCATATAGTGTATAATGTTCAAAACTATGTAAATGAGAGATTAAAAGCATAAATATCACTAATATAACTTTAGAATTATTATACCTTAACCAATGAGTGAACCCTACAACAATTTTCAATTTGACACAGGATAAAATATGATAAATTGGACAGAAGATCCTATCTCGTTGTACCACTTTCATGTAGCACTTTACAAAAAATTGACACGTGTCATTGTAAGTTATCTTATTTTTAAAAATTAAACTAATATCCTAAACAAATGATAAGTGAATCATATGGGATAAATGATTGTACACGTGTCAGATTTTTATAAGGTGATATATGATTTTGTTTTTATATAAGGTGGTTCACTAAAGATTAAAATTTCAACTCCAGTCCAAGTAGTTTTGACATTCTTCTTTTGAGTTTTGACCATTTTTCTATAAAGTGAATCCAATTAATTCTATTTTAAACTTTAAACTAGTAGGGCTAGAATAGCGGTTAGGGTTAGCATCTCGACCTTCACATTTAAAATTCGAGATCATGGGGATTCATGCAAGGGTCTGTATTTTAAAAAATATATAAAAAAATACAACTTTGATCAAAGTTTTTTTTAAACACACACCCTCACATTCATCTTACAGGAATCGAATTCTAGACTTGTAAGTTGGAAAGCTAATTCCCTAACCACTAAGTTAGCCCCAATGGCTAATCAAGGTTCTTTGATATTTCATAAGTTCTTGACTTTTGATAGTTTTTTTGGATAAATTACAAAACACTCCTATATGGTTTAGGAAATTTTTAATTTACCTTATTATGGTTTCAAAAAACTTACAAATTACTTTCATGTAGTTTAGTTTATTTTGAAAAATATTGAAAAAAATCATTGATTTAAGAAAAAGATATAGTGTAATTTAGTTCAAATCAACAATAAAAACTATACCTATATATTGGACTACATAGATTTATAAAAAATAAATATTTTAAATCTATATATTTTGTGTGTTTTTAAAAAAAAAGACGAACCACAAAGAAATAAAATGTAAAACTTTAAACTACAGAAAATTTTCAAAACTACAAGAGAATTTCTTGTAATTTACCCTTTCTTTTTCTGCATATATGCATTGCATGGCCACCTACAAGTAATTTGAAAATAAGCAAAATCACAACAATGGACAGTTTTAAGTTTTCAAGAAATATTTAAAATATTTTTACCAAGTATGTCAAAGTGGCAGCTTTGGGGAAAAATATTGTTGGAAATTAGAGTTTAGATTAGGGACTAATGCTCCTCCAAGAAGGAGTGTGATTTAGAAATTACATATATTCAAGACATTACAATTTAGTTGATTTTCCATTGTTTACTTATGTTTGTTTGATAAAATTGAAATTTGAAATCTGAATTATGAAATGTAAAAATTTGAAATTTGAAAGGGAAAATTGCAAAAAATATCCCCACATTTGTTTGAAAAACTTTTTTTATCATTGACATTTCAAATGATAAAAATTCATCATTCACATTTGTTTGAAAACTTTTTTTCATCTCTCACATTTCAAATAATGCAAATTCGTCCCTCACATTAAAATAGCGTATCAAATTAGTTATTCTATCCATTCACATATATTTTTTTAGGGAGAACGACCCTAGAAGTCCCTCACATATCACGCAATAATTTGTTTGGTTCCTCATATTTAAAACGGGATAAAATAGTCCATCACAATTCAAAAGTGTACTTTTTCAGTCCTTTTGATGGGATCTGTTAAAAAATCTGTTAAATGTAGCCATGTGCGCATCACGTGACCCTTTTTCAGGTGCAAAAAAGGAAGTACAACCCTTAACCCCCATTCTCTATCTTCTATGAAATCTTATCACATATCTCCACCTTAAACAACTGTCACCATCAAACTCTCTTCTTCTTTTCCTCTTTCTTCTTCCTCACCAACCAATCTCCACCCGTATCTACTTCTCCCCCTTTTCCTTCGGCAACCCATCTTCCACAAACTTCAATTGACAGCCATTTCCTATTCTTGATCTCCACCTCTCTCTCCCATTATCCCTACCTTTCACTTCTCAAAGACAGTAAAATTGACCACAAATCAAGATTTAGGTATTTAAATTTAAGATGAAGCTCCTCACACTTGTCCAGTCATGAAATACCGAAAGGGATAATTTCTACCTCTCTCTACCATTTCAACCAACTTCTACCTCCCTGCACCATAACCCTTGCCTCCAACCTCTCTCCACAATTTCAACCAACGACGATGGATTTGTAATCATGCTGCTAATCGCTTGAATTTTGGTTCTATTGGAATTTTTGCTGCCACTTTCTAAAACTTTGCATTGTAGTCTAAATTATTACTAGATACTAACTTCTGGCTACTGTAACATTCAAAGGAAAAATTCTCTTATTGTTGTTTTCTGAGGCACTGTAAAACCTTGTAGATATGGAGGATTAGGAACTCTATAACGGTGTACCGTGTACGGTGCGTGAAATTTTGTACTATATACAAGTTTTACTTTTGTTCCGGAGGGAGAGTGAGAGAAATCACGATCGAGAATAAATTTTCTTGGAACTTTGATGGTCACCAATTTTGAGGAAACCTTGGGGCTTTTGTTTTCTCTAAAATGAACCATCATTGTTGTGGCTTAGATTCTTGACTTTGAGGCTTTCTATGTAAAAAAATTTCAGGGAAGAAACGGCAGAGCATTTTTGTTTTCTCATGCTATGAACATTAACGTGGGAGCTAAAGAAGACAGACTACTCAATACTGGTCTTCACACAGTTTCTGACATACATTGCGGTGATTGCAATAAGGTACTAGGCTGGAAGTATGAGCGAGCTTATGAGCCAACTCAGAGGTACAAGGAAGGAAAGTTCATTCTTGAGAAGTCCAAAATTGTAAAAGAGAATTGGTAGCTGTGTAAGGATGTCCCTGTCCAGATTTTTTTGTTTTTTTTTTTGCTTTTTCCCTTTTTGGGGTGAAGTCTTAGTCGATAAGAATGATTTGATTCTTCCCGATGTACAGAAAATTTTAAACTACCATGTTGAAATTGTTGCCCATGCTTGAATCTCATAATTGTTACCTTCTGTTGTGTCTCTCTGTTTCTTGCTTTCAAAGGGATCCCATATTGTTCTTGATCTGTGAATCAACAAGTTTTAAGGCAACTTAGACTATTATTTGAGTATTAATGTTGCAGATGTAGCTTCTATATCAGTAGGAAGCAATGCGGAAGAATTGTTGCAAATTCCAACGTTAATGTTCATAGCATAAGAATGATTACAAATTCTCAGAATGACGGTTGTTTAAGGTGGAGATATGTG
Organism: Ophiorrhiza pumila; assembly: GCA_016586305.1. Taxonomy (NCBI): domain Eukaryota; kingdom Viridiplantae; phylum Streptophyta; class Magnoliopsida; order Gentianales; family Rubiaceae; genus Ophiorrhiza; species Ophiorrhiza pumila. The sequence goes on along the minus strand of BLIW01000009.1, from coordinate 38,110,993 downwards.
ATAAGATTTCATAGAAGATAGAGGATGGGGGTTAAGGGTTGTTCTTCCTTTTCTGCCCCTGAAAAAGGGTCACGTGATGCTCACATGACTACATTTAACAGATTTTTTAACAGATCCCGTCAAAAGGACTGAAAAAGCACACTTTTAAATTGTGAGGGACTATTTTATCCCGTTTTAAATGTGAGGGACCAAACAAATTATTGGGTGATATGTGAGGGACTTCTAGTGCCATTCTCCCATTTTTTAACATAAATAATGGAATGACCAATTTGATACAGTATTTTTATGTAAGGGACAAATTTACGTCATTTGAAATATTAGGGACGAAAAAAAAAATCAACCAAATGTAAGGGACAAATTTTCATCATTTGAAATATAAGGGACGAAAAAAGTTTTTCAACCAAATGTGAGGGACGTTTTTTTTGCAATTTTGCAATTTAAAATTTGAAATAATTAAGTGTATGGATTTTAAACCATCAAACACTTAGTTTTAAATGTGTGAATCTTAATAGTGAAATAATTAAATTTGTTTCATAAACATATTGATATGATAGTTTAATGATTCAAATAGTATGCTTTTGTCTTTCAATTATTTATTTTCTCAATAAATGTGTAATATATTACTTTTTAAAGAACTAATCAAAATTATTATAAAAATATAATTTTGTAAAAAAATAAAATTTAAAAATTTTGAGAATAAAAATATTATCGTAGAAATGCATATATTTATAACCTCTCCATATTCATGGTGTTCTACTATATTAGATATTATATTTTAAAAAATATAATTCTCAGTTTACCAAAACTTTATTTTAAAAAAATGTAAAAAAATATTAATCATATTCTAAAATATAAAAAAATCTTTATGAAATCAAATATATTGAATAAAAATATTAAATTATAGAAGGAATGTATATTAAATAAAAAAATTAGAATATAGAATAAAAAAGAAAGTATATTAAGTAAAAATCTTAGATTATAAAAGGAAGAAGGAAAATGAGATTTTAGAAAGAATAGATTGAAAAGATATTATGGACAATTATGTTATATTATAGAGATATTATGAATAATTATGGTATATTGAATTTTATTTTTAAACTTTGGGATTGAGCATGTTTTGAAATCAAGTGACAAGTTTTGTCGCTTAAAATCAAATAAAAATTTTGTCTACATTTTCCAAATGCTCTTAATTTATTAAGATATTCAACTTTTATCTATCAAACAAATTTATTTGGTCAAGATTTGGATCAATTAATTTTTATACTTAAATTCAGGCAAGTTTGATTGAGAAGATTTTGATGTGAAGAACTATTTTGTTGGCAGCTTAGTTTAGTAGGCAGAATTTGGAATTAGAAAGTGAGTTTTGTTTTTCACTTGTTAATTAATTTTATTGTACTTTTTTAAACTAATGCATTTGTTTAGTTTCTTTTATTAATAAGTCTTTGTTTAAACTTACTTTTGTTATTCTATCATATTATATTTAAAAAAGGTGCTCAATTCGTTTAATCACTTAATTGCAGTTAATGTATTAAATTAATTATTCTTAAATTAAAAAATTAAGTGGTCTAAATGTTGTAATTAAACTCAAGAGAAAGGTATGAATTGAAACAATAGTATAAGGGAATTTAGCACATTTGTCCTAATTTTTTCATCAAGGCTTACAAGCATCCAAGCCTAAGGTTCAGTTTAGATAGGATATTTTTGGTTTTATAATGAAATATTTTTCTTGATATTTGTTATAAAAAAATAATATTTTTTTGGGTGTGATGCTTTTATGGGAATTTGTATTGGAGAATTTGTTACTAATAAAATTTTAAAATTCAAATTTAAATTAATATTTTATGAGTTTGTTTTGATATAAAATTGTATTAAAAAGAATTATTTATTATTAAAAACTATAGTATAAAAAATAATTACTGTTACAAATATTTTTTGTTTCAAAAAATTTTTGTAGAAAAGATAGACAAAACAAACAAGGTAACTTTAATTTGTGAAAAAAAAAACTAAAAAGGTGCAAAGCAAACATACTCAAATGTCTCTCTTTTATATTCCATTGTGTCATGTTTTTTTTTCTTCCATTTAGTTTCCTAAACACCCTAAATCATATGCAAAAATTCACAAAATTAAAAATAAACAAATAAGAAAATCAAGAATCACAAATAATTGGAAGATTTACAAAATTAAAAATAGACAAATTAATAAAATCAAGATTCACAAAATATTTAGAAGATGGAACAGTAATGGGTGCATGATTATTTCAAAATTAATCTTCACCCAGAATTTCCTAATAAATTTATTCATTCTTCTCATTTACAGCTTCCAAATTGTTAAATGTCAAAAGCCCCAAATTCTCCATTCCAATTCCAATTTGTTGCATCAATATCAATAACTTTTCAATTTTTCATGGATTATACTAAATAAAATTTTTAAACCGACCATATTCTAATCACCATCCAAAAAATTAATAAGTTCAAACGTTAATAACACTTCCTTTAACACTTCCATAGCAATCACTTGTGCTTAAAGCCTTAGATATAAAAAAAATATTAATAATAAGTTATAAATTTATTTTTCCACTAAATAAAACTAAATAGTTCTACTCTTGAAACGGTAACTTCATGACTCTCTTCCATTCTTGTAACTAGGTTGAAGACTAATATCCATTTGAAAAGTGTTAAAAATAAGCGAGTTAGACAAACTTAAGATAAATTCAGACACTTTTTCGAGGGGCTGTGTAATTTTAAAACAATGTATAGAAAATTAAAATAATAGAATAAACCCAAAAGCTATGTTCATATATAAGATGTTGTTATGATTCATGCATAGTGTGCAAAAATCCCATAAAAAAGTTAAAGAGAAATCCAAATAAATTGGTAAGGATCCAAAACTCACTGGTTTAAAATTTTGGGTTCAAGTTAGATTCTATCCACTTATTGAGGCTTTAGTAGTATTTTGGTATTACCTCACATTGGCAAACATACCTAACAGAACCATAATTATGAAACGAAGTGATTCATATATGAAATGGGGCTCTAGTGGTCGTTTGGTGTTACCTCCCACAGGCAAACATTCCTAACAGAACGAATAATTATGAAACGGAAGTGATCCAAATATCTCTAACAGGATGGATAATTATGGAATGGAATTAATTTATATATGAAACGGATGCTAGATATATAAAATGGATAATCATAAATCATATATAAATCAGTTCATTTATATATGAAATCGTGATTCTAATTTTCTAACGCATTGGATTCTAATTAATATAAATTACCAATTGACATACAGTTATGAATACAACATTTTCCATTTTTATCTACTACTTGATAAGGCTCCTAAGTAGTATCCATTTTTATTTATTCTTGATTTGTCTGAATAAAACAATATCTAGCATAATTTCCTAACTGGAGTCCAGAGTCAAAATATTCAGTTTTAGGTCAAATAATAATAACATGCAAAAAAAAAAAAAAAAATTAAAGAGGCTAAGTTTGAAAGTGAAAGTTTAAGGAATATATTACAAGCCAATTATAGTTTAGAGCTCTTAGCCTGGTATATTTTACAATTTTCTCATAATAATATGATCCATATCAACTCTATATTCAAATCAACCAATACAATGTTAACCCATAATTCAAGTAAAACGGTTCTTTTATATTTTACTATAAATTATACAAATTTGATAAACTTTATTATAAGAAAAAACAATTTAACAAAAATTATTGGCAAAACAATTATATACTCTCTATCAAATTTTTTTGAAAAACAACAATTATTTACAAAATCATAGTATAGTTTTTAATATTTTAAAATCATTTTCCTGCCTTACCTTCACGGTTTGTTTGTTCTCATCCTTATTGTTTCTTGATCATCATTATTTCATTTAATATTTAATATTCTAGAATCCTTTTCGTGCCTTAACTTGATCGTTTATTTTTTTTCATCCTCATCATTTCTCCAAACTCAATGAGGTATTAATTATATAGAAACACGTCAACAATTAGAATAATATCTTCATTCAAAGATATTTTCTAAATAATAGGTTCAATAATTATATATTCAAACAAAAATAATGAAATTTTAGGCTATCCAAATAAATACTAGCACCATTGTTTAGAATTAAATTGAACTAGAATCAAAATTTTAAAAGAAACTTACAAGAACGAAATACTATAATCAATGAAAATAACGGGTGAGTATAGGGTCGGTGGTAGATAAGACAAAAAAGAGGACGGTTCGTAGTGATAGGGAATTTTAAAGAAATTTTATAGTGTTGTTTGAGTATGTTGATTGTTTTTTAACTTCCTGATTTGCAATTGTAATGATGGTAAATGAAATTTTTTGTAAATGTAATGAATTTTACTTTCACAATCTAAATTGGGTAAAGAATGACTTATAATTGGAATGTTAGTGAATGAATGATCAAACAAGTACAAAATCAATTTCCATCACCATATAATATAGCTTAATACAATATTTTTGGATAAATCCGTGATAGAAACTCATAATTATAGCTAACCAAATTAAATTATTTAGATTATTTTTTCTTGTTACAAACAAAAGGATAGTATGCAATAATAGTGAAATATTATAATAAAAAAAATTAAAGATATAGGGAGTAGAATGTGGAAGAAAGATAAAATTAAATAAAAAGAGTGTTTTTGTTTATTTATCTATTTCTTATTTTCCCTTAAACTCCAATAAAATCTTGGCAACACGAAATGCCACATCAAATTCTCTGCCTAATCTTCTCTATCTATTTTGTTTAAAACCCTCGATCCACTTTTACTAAAAATTTTATACTACTAATATTTTTTTTCACATTTATCCACCATAATTAAGTAAGAAATCCAAATGTCCCAAACGTTTTCAATCTCCTCTGTCTATCATTTAGACACATGAATAAAAAAAGAAAGTTTCAACAAAGTTATAAACTAAACCCTAAACCCTAGATCATAACAGTTTAAAATATGGAATAAAAAAAATCAAGATCAATTTCCGAGGTAGAATTCAAAATCAGAATCAAAGAAACCTAAATCAAACTGGAACCCAAGCCAAAATTAAAACGGTAAATGAAATTAAAATCAAAACTAGAATCAGAATTGGAACTGCCTCTCTCCTATTCAATCTTGGTTCCCACAGCGGTAAGGAAATCAATAATTACGAAGTGGGAACTGATAATTCCAAAACCGTGGTCATAACTAAAGGATTGAAGAGCTACATTTTCTCCAGTAATCCATGAAACTCCATTTCATCTACCCAAAATATGAAAAAAAAAAACAAAAAGTTTGCAGAATAACAATTAATTGAGAATTGGATGAATGTCCATTATAGTTGAACACATCTTTTTGTTACAAAAATGTTTGCATAAATGTTTATTCTCTGGAATACATAAAAAGTTTAACTTTGTAAGTTTAGGATTAACAAATGTTGCTCGTAATTTTGGACTGGTAGCGTTAGAAAGGGCGGTAATAACTTGGTAAAGAATTCTATCTAAATCATTCTTTTTCACCTGCAGTTTATTGAACTATATTTTTTTTAGGTAAATTCACTAAATTTTCTTATACTATTGCTCCACTTCTAATATATCCTCTATAGTTTAATTATAATAATTAACTATCTTAACTTTTAAATTAAAAAAATCAATAACGACACTAAAGACAAAATGAAAATATAATTTTAACTATGTTAAATTGCTTAATACCTATAACACTCAATTAATCCTGAAAAAAAGAGATGAGTCAATAAAAAGATACTTTCAACCATATTAAAATTATTCGATATTTATTATATCAATTAAATCTTGAACAATATGAGATAAAAATAGTTGATATGAAACTCACTACCAATGAAAGAGATTTTTCAAGATATGTTTCACTATTTCTCTCTTAGAAAAGTACTTGTTTGGTTAGTAGGGAAATAAAGTTATTTAGGAATATGATTTTTTGAAATTTGATTATATGAAAAATGAATACATTCTTGTGTTTGGATATATTATGGATTGTTGATAAGTTGGTTTTATACCAACTTATATGTGTTATTTCACTTAGCTTTTGACTTGTTTTTCATGCAATTGTGTAGTGTATGTGTCATTTTGTGCATTTATGTGGTTACAACTTGGAGAGCTAAAATGAAGAAAAAGATAAAAAAAATGTTGATTAGATGAAACAAATGTGTGTTTTAGGTTAAAGAACAAGGGAAGAATTCAAAAGGCTTGAAATGGTGCTCTAATATGCTTGTTTTATATTTAGGCAGAAACAGATAGTGTATTTCATTTGAGTGTCACTTTCTCAATACTAGTTCAAATGAGGAGATCTTGGATGTTCTAGAAAGCCCTTTAAGTGTACTTCATTTCTTATGTTTTAACTTTCTTCTAATTCGGTGTGAAAGTATAAGAAACGAGGGCATATTTGTGATCACTACTTCAGTTTTTCATTGTTGACTTCACTGCCATAGTTTGGTAGATTACTCATATCTTGAGCTACAAACCTCCAACGTTGATGATTCTTGAACTTATGGAAAGCCAAGAGAACGATCTACAACTCCTACGTTTACCACAAAGCTCAATTCGGAGAGGAAGACACACATATATGGCCTACAAGTGAAACATCGTGCTGAAGGAAAAACTTACACTGCGATGCGTCACCATGAAACGATTTTCACCGCGACGCAATGTGGCGATGCATCGCCACGATACGTCGCCATGAAATTTCTTCCTGCCACACTTCAGTATTTTGGCCATAACTTTCTTGTCCGAGCTCCGAATTGAGTGATTCAAAAGGTTATGGAAAGCTAAGACTTAGGGCTACAACTTTTATGTTTTAAGTTTTTCCAAATTCACAAAGCATCAGGGCTCGATTTTGGTTGGAAGTCGCCGCACATGCAAGCCCAGGTCGCCGCACATGCAAGCCCAGGTCGCCGCGCGCGCAGCAGCAGCACTTCATTCACACACATGGGCACTTCACAGCACACTTCATGCACACACATGGGTACTTCACAGCACACTTCATGCACACTTCACATGCACAACACAGCGCATACTTGTTGCACTCTTCTGCACACACCTCACAACACTCCTAGCGCACACACACACACTTGCACGGCGACGCATATTGGGGATGCGTCGCCATGTAATTGGTGGCTTTGTTGTTGAATTTTTGGCTAAGTGTTGAAATTCTTCTTCTTCTTGTGCAGGCTTCAAGAACGTGACTGGTCGTGGCTCAAAGGCACTGGATTCCAGAACGATTGCTGACATGGAGGCTCGTGCACGTGCTGATTTTAGATAGTCTATTTCACTCAGTGGCATTTCTATAAATTAGTATTCAGTTTATGTTGTGTATTGTTTACATTTTGTAACCTCTATATATAGAGGAGTTAGTCATTATTCTGGGGGAGAGGAGTAGATTCGGACTTTCTAGAATTGGGACCAGACTTTGGATCTAGGGAGAGAAATTTTCTCTCTCTAACTTTCTCTCTCTAGGATTTTCTCTCTCTAGAATTCTAGCTCATTTTTTCGATTCCGATTGAGAATTTGATCCGATTGTTGTAATTCTTCACTCAATTGAGGAGGAAAATCACGTTCCTCTTGTGAATTGGAGGCAATTCAAGTGATAAATTCTTCCTATATAATGAAAATGCATTGTTTCAATTTGCGACGTGATGATATGGAATTGAAAATGGAGTTTTGTGGCTAATTTGATGTTGTTCTAGGGTTTGAGTCGGATGAATGTGTAATTAGACTACCTCACGCTTTGCAATTGACTTAAGCCATTAAGAATGAAATCGTACTCGAAATTAATGCATGAATCTTGTTAAGTTTCAGATGCACTTTTATAGGTTGAGTTGTGCTTCGATTGTGGTCGCCATGCTAAGTGGAAGTTAGATTCACCGACAGGAGTAAGAATGCATGAAATGAGAACCTTAAGTATGATAATTGAGTCTTCTCACTTGCTTTACCTTTTCATGAACTAAAATGCGGTCACCATGCCAATTGAAGTTCATTGAGTCATTTGGATTGGGTGAGAAGAGATTTTCCATGGCTAATGAAGACAGATGAACCTAGGTCAGGCCTTGCCATGGGAAGACCTTAGGATTAGCATGCTAGAATAGTGAGTCCTGGGAAGTTGAAATGCTGCGGGTTACAACCTTCACTCTTAGGCCTCGCCATGGGAAAGAGTGAAGTCAGGGAGTGTAGAATGTGGTGTGGTCGCCATGTTGACCACAAGCTAGGCTCTCAGGCAGCTTGATCTCCTCTCTATTTTACGAGTGTGTCAATTGCATTGCATTTGAGTAGACTATTCGTGCATTCATCCGGTATAGAAACCCTAGGACATCTGACTAGAACTTGTTATTTCTTTACTTTGCATTTACTGGAGTTGCATTTCACTTGTTCTTCTTATTCCTTTTGTTGTCTTGTTCTTCTTGTTTTTTTTTTGCTATTGATATAATCTGATTTTGTTACCTTTCTACTTCCCTGTTCTTGTTACTATTTTCACTGGTTCTTGATATTGCATTCTTTGTGACAAAATTGTAACAACATTCTGAGAATTCTTGAAACCACTCCCTTCCTTGTGGATCGATCCCTATCACCACTACTACAGTAGTGTAGGGTAAAATTGGTGAGTAACGATAGCTCACATCAATTGTTAATAGAAAAGTTAACAATGTTCATGTTCTAGCCATAATAGTACATATGGTTCAATTAAAAAAAAACTTATATTATAAACAATGTTATACAACAAATATATTATTATTGCTCTCCGAATTTTTGTAACTCATATTTAATAAAAAATTATTATATTCCAAAATAAAAAAGTTATGTAAAATAATATAAAAAACAAGTTTTAACATAAATTATGCTAAAAAAATTAAATAAAAATAACCAAAATGTTAAAAATTATAAATTCGAATTTAAATTATAATTATAGAATTTTTGATGTCTAGTAGATCAAATTTAAAAAAATACAAAAAGGTGAATGAATAGGTAAATAAAGTTTCAATTCTAATTGACTTGTTAATATGAATAAGAACATGAAATATAAAGTACATAATGCATATTTAACACTTTAGACAGTAGTTAAAGATAGGACTTTTTGATTTTTTTTTTCAAAATCATAAAGAGCACACAAAGAGGATTTATATCTATATCTATACAATACATATAAGGAGGAGTTGGGAGAATTTGAAAGCAGGCTGGTCTTCAACATGGCTGCTTGTAGGGGTAAAAAAGCCTTTTCGCTACATTACAATTGCTGGCGGATTTTTTTTGGGAAATTGGAAAGAATTTGTATGTCTGCGTGTTTGTCGTCTTCACCGGGATTTTTTTTGGGAAATTGGAAAGAATGTGTATGTCTGCGTGTTTGTCGTCTTCACCGCTGTATTTGTCTTCACCGCTTGATTACTCCTACATTGGAATTTTTTGGTCCATCTATTTCTTGGCATCTCACCATTTATGTTCTCTCCTTCCTTCAACACGTGTGCATAAGATTATAGCTGTTGCTCAATTTTTTCTTCCTTTTTCCCTCCTCTTCCGATGAGCTTGAGGAAGCTGTCTGTTTAGGACATCCAACTTGTGCTGTAAACCTGAAAGCTTGACAGGTGTTCAACTCTCAATGTCTCTCCTCCATCAAGTTATCATCACACCTGTATCTAACCCCCATTTTCTTTTTCTTTCTTTCTTTTCAACTCTGTCGCCCTTTTTCTCTTGCCTCTCCAAATCGCCGGATCTAATCCCACTTCACTACTTTCTCACCAGGTTCTTGCTTCTTCTTTTTTGCTTTTCTGCTCTATTTAATTTACCTTTTTTTTATTGTTAGGCTCCAGCTTAACTGCTCAGTGTTCATATGTAATCAGCTCCTTAGTTGCTCAAAGTTCGAAACTTTGTTGGGGATGATGCAATTGGAGGATTGTCGTCTTGTCTTTTGAGAAGATGTTCTTTCCTTGACACTGATAGTCAACGAATTAGATGATTTTTCCGGCATGTCTTGTCGATCACCCTGGATTTCTGGCTGCTTAGCAGCTCAATTATAATCGGTGGTGCCAGTGATTTCCCCTGTGTATTTGTACGAAAGATTTGATATTTTTTTCCCTGTTAATAATTGGGTCCTGGGGGATTTTCCTCCACCCATTCAGGCATTTGGGCTTCTGGGTAATTTTGGGTTTTCAACCATGAAAGCCAAGTTTGGAGGAAAGTTTCACCATTTCTATGGTCCGGTAGTGTCAGATTTAAAGGCAGTGGGGAAAAGAACTTTGGAATGGGATTTCAATGACTGGAAGTGGGATGGGGACTTATTTACTGCTGCTCCTCTCAATCCTGTGCCGTCAGATTGTAGGAGTAGGCAGTTTATTCCCGCAAGATCAGAGGGTCGAACAAATACTGGTGTATCCAATGGTTTTTCATCCGACTCTGACGAAATTATTTTGGGAAGTGACAAGGGAAAGTGGGAATCGGAGAAAAGGATGAGGGGCTTTGACGGTGAAGATGAAGCAGGATCACTTAATCTGAAGCTTGGTGGACAAGTGTACCCCATCGGAGAAGGCGACCATGAGAAATGGGATGCTAACAGTGGAACAAGACAAAGGTTATGGGGCCATGTATTCAGTCTACTTTTCAGCAGTGATATGCTGCTTCCAAACTGTTGGACCTCATTGCTGAGAATGTGAATCTTTTGGCTGTTTTGAAATTTCTATGGTTTTTATACAAGCATTGTTTTCATGCCGTTACCTTGTTTTAGAAACCTTATAGTTGCCTGTTAACTATTTTGAATGAACTCATCTTGTTATTTTTATGATTTTATAGAACAACTATTTGCAAAGTTAAGTTGATAACTCCATTTGTTCTATGATGATCAAGCTTCATTTGGATATTGCCTCAGGGGAATCACAACCAATGAAGTGGCCAATGCGGTTAAGGGTGGCTCTCTTTGTGGCACAAGCTATAGAATATTGTACAAACAAAGGACGACCACTTTATTATGACTTGAATGCTTATCGAATAGTCTTTGATGATGTAAGAGTTTTGTTTATTTGCACTTCATGAGTATTTGGTCTTGTCCACTTTTAAGGAAGATTTTTCCAAGGATAATGAGCTTAGTGAGATATTAAGTTACCTCTTCTTAATCTATCATTTGATATCACAGGATGGTAATCCCAGGTTGTCATGCTTTGGTTTAATGAAGAACAGTAGGGATGGAAAAAGCTACAACACAAACATTGCATTTACTCATCCAGAGTATCTTCGGACTGGTAAAATTTTGTCAGCAATTATCCCGGCGGAATTTACTATGTATGCTTACAGTGAATACTTCAGTGCCATAAATGGACATTTTCTTTTGCCGTGCAGAAAATTTAGAAATTGCATTATTCAGTTTCATGGGATGACTAACGTCAATTTTTACTTGAATAAGTTGAAAAATGCAGAATTAATCTGGAACCTGTTAATAATTTTCTTTTCATGGAGTCTCAAAATATAAACAGAACTCTCAAAAGGCTTTGATCATGCTTAGACTAGGTTAAGCATATGCTTAAAATTTTCATTTGCACAAGTAAAGAGAGATTATCTGAAGTGAGCGTGGTAGTTTGAGGAAAGATCAAACTGATGCGGGATGCCGGTTTTGTCTTTGATCTGAGATGCGATTTATCTGAAACTTTTTGTATGAACTGTGGTGTAAAGTTGAATTGAACAACATGGCAGCAGAAGGAAGAAGAAATCATTCGAGCTCTTGGACATATTGACAATTTGGTTACTGTTTGTAGTGTTGTTGAAGGCAAACTTCTTCCTCGTGTCTCAAGACCAGTTACAAGGTTCATCTTTCTTTCTCTCTCTCTCTTGTAGTTCTGCTAAATATCTTGCTTTGCCATCATTGTTATATTTTCACTGTTTTTGAAAATTATGTCCTGTTTTCCTCTTTTCCTTCAACTTCTTCATTTATAATTGTAATGAATTAGTTCCTTAACCCCAAACTTGTAATAAGCCCACTTTATTAGCATAAAACTGTTTTCCTCAAACTTAGCTCCTGAATCCAAATCGAATGACCTTGTATTGTAATAAGTCATTTTTCTTAATATAAAACTCTTCATTCTTTTTACATATAAATTAGGGGAAAAAGAAAAGGTAGCAGTAAGCATATGTTTTCACTTATTCTTTCAAGCCCTCTTTGTCCTTTAAATTTTGGAATTTTCTGTTTTCAATTTTATTTTGTGTTTGATTTCTTTTTCATGTTGTTTCAGGAGTTTCTGTGCAAATGTGCAGGCAGCATAGAAGCTGAAAACAACAAGGTCTAATTTATTTCAGAAGTTTTATCAACTCCTGATTTGTTCCTTACTTTTTTTCTTTATTTTGATTCTAAATGAATGAGATGGTAGTTTTACTAACAGTTTATTGATCCCTAATTTTCAGAAATATATGCCAATTATGTTGAAGCTATAGAGTTTTACCATTGCTGCTGATGGATTTTTACCACAGTGAGGAAGCTCAAAAACAAGCTCAGAAGGCTGGTGAAGGCTGTGGTGAAGAAATGCCAAGGAAAATCGAAGGGTAATAAAGGGGATAGTGCTTGTGCAGTGAGCTTGCTGATCTCAATCTTTCCCTGAAAATGTGGGTGACTGAAAGTAAAGATAGACGAAGTACAGCAATTTCAGGGTGAAAAAAGTCGTATTTTTTCTGCCCCTCTGTTTCTCTATACATATTGTTCAAGCCCTTTTCTTGATTTTAACAGTGAATCAACACAATGAGGAAGCATGAATGGCAGCTTCCTTACCATTCTCTACAGGTCTCTTTCTCTTGTAGTGCATAAGCTTGCAAGTTTCTCTTGTTTGCCCCGGATTTTCCTCTTTTTTTTTTGGTAATTTTGGAAGTTCTATTTTGCTATTTTTCAAAGTTTACATCTTCATGAATGTGCAGGCCGTAGCTGTTGCTGTATTTTTGGCATTGGGTTTTGCTTTCTATGTGTTCTTTGCTCTTTTTCTGGGGATTTAGCAAGTTCAGTATATTGCGATGGGGTTTGATACTCCTCTGGTGAGTGCCTTCTCCTTTTCCCTTTCTCTGATTCTGTATTAGAGTTTTTCTCTTGAGTGGGCTTGTAGAGCTGAGATCTCTAATTTCAGTGCTTTGTGGTTTCAGATTGCCTTTTCAGTTTGTCTCCACTTGATTGTCTTTTTTCCTTATTTCTTTTCTACTTAGTTTAGTCAGTTGCTGATTTAATGGGGAAGAAAGCTGCGAATCAACTGTCACATTGGGTTTTTTTTCCCTTGAGGCTGAAACGTTTCTATGTTATCGTTTAAAGGGATTGGTCTCTGTTGTTTCTAAAAGCATGAACTTAGATTGAGGCAAGTAGTTTCATAGCTTTTAGTAATAACTGTAGAGAAGTGAAGTGAGGAAACTTGAATGTGTTTCTTTTGGAAAGGGTGGAGCAGGTGAACTTTCTAAGTTAATTCTGTTGTGTTGAAGTCATCCCCCTTTCATTGAAAATTTGGCCTTTACTACTGATTGTTAAGAAGACCTGCAAACTGTAGGCATATAGTTATTTTTCATCTGAAATGTTGCAGTGGGGGACTATCACTATCACGGGACTTGGTCATTCACTTCAAAATTTATTGGTTTATATTTATGTTGAGTATGCAATTTACTCTATCTTGGTACTGAGTTTCTGTGTCAGTCCTATTCAGTTTGCTATGGGTGTCTCTCACCTCAAAGGCATTCTATATTAAGTTTTAGAAGAAGTTTTGTATGTTCCTTGAGTATTTTGATTGGATTATAATAAAATTTGAAGTTGGAATTATCCTTGCAATTATGTTGAACAATATTGAGTTGAGCATTTCATCAATCAGTGATGTCTTGGATGAGAATACATTTATTGGCTAAGTGTATCTTCTTTCCACTTTTATTTGATTGGCGTTCACCTTTGTTTTCCAGAACAAGAAACCAAAGTCATTCCGGAATATTCTGGTTCTTAATAACTGCAAGTAATTTGCTTTGAGAATTATGAGGTCTTAATCTTCTGTATTTTAGATTCTAGTTAAGCAGTTCTTAGTCTTGTTCTCTATGCTTATGAACTACAAAAATGTTTTTCAGATTTGCTTGCGAATGTAAACAACCATACATCACCATGTCTGTGCCTTAATTCCTGTTGTCACAGTTAAATTCGACAATGTTTTTCTTCCAGATTACAGTTAAATTTGATAGCCTTTTTCTCCCAGATTGTATCCGTCTTCTGCCTGTATATTTGGTGTGCGGTTGCTGATCCTGCAGATCCAGGTGTCTTCAAGTTCAAAAAGTATATGAATATTAAAGAAAACCAAAAGCCTCTTCAACACAAGCAATCTAAGCTTGGTGGAGAATCAACTTCATCAATACAAGATGCAAAAGCTGCATCAGTTGAAAACAAAACTCCTGATGTAAGTAATATGGATGTTGATGCAAAAACAGATCATACTGTTGAGATGGAGAAGAAGAGTGCATTACCTGACCAAACACGAAACTTCATGGCCATGTTGGGTTTTTTACCTTGCACAATCCTGTGTAACTGTTGAAGCTCGCATGAAGAATCTTCAGAGCAACAACTAAGTGAAGATGGCATGTTCTACTGCAGTTTGTGTGATGTAGATGTGCATTTATCTTCCTTGTTATTAATTGCTTCTATCATCCTTGCTTTTTTTTGTTCTCTCTCTCCCTGGTATAACCTTATATATTGCTGCTCTTACAACAATTGTAATTATTCTTAAGTGAAATTATTATCTTGCAGGTTTTTAAGTACACCAAGCATTGCAGAGTTTGTGACAAATGTGTTGATCGCTTTGATCATCATTGCAGCATCTTTTTACCATTTTTGCTAGAAAACTCTAATATATTTTACTACTTGGCTTTTGTAGTGGCTAAACAATTGTATAGGCAAAAGAAACTATCGGAAGTTCTTTACCCTGATGGTCTCTGCCCTTCTCCTGGTATGCTAAACTTCATTATTTGTATTCTATAATCGAAGTAGACCTGCATATATCCAATCTTTCTTCTGTGTCACTTGTAGTCATACCTGATTTTATGAATATTTGAAGACACTCCATTTCCTGAGACTCTTCAATTTTCCAAACCTTAATTATCATTGCGGAGAAAGCTAAATGCTTCAATGTCCTAACATTTACATATTCAGGGCAATAAATGGCTTTTTCTCTCCTACTTGTCTGACACTATCTTCTTTGTGTTGTCATAACAATGACTTATTGAGCATGTCTAAAGTGTTTATTCTTTTCTTCATTTTGCTGAAATAGCATTAAATCCTGAACTTGCAACCTGGAGCATCTTGTTAATAGGATTTACATTTCAGGACAAAAGAACAAGCATTCTGTTTTCCAGTTATTTTCATTTTATCAACTATTGACAGGCCTATGCAATGTTTGTGGACCTTTGAACTTGAGATTACAGCTTATACTTCAATGGTCAACTGGAATCCTTGTACTGATTTGCTGTTTTCTTGAGCGGAAGAGATTCTCTGTTGACATTTCAACGAAGCTCGGAATCAGCTTTATTGTAGTTCCTTTTGTTATTGTTGTGGTGAGTGATTTATGATCCCCCTCTCTAATTTTGACTTCATCTTTACAGATGGAAAGACCAATAAGCTCTCTAATTTACCACTTGCTCTCTATTCTCCGAAACTTCTGTGAGTTCACTAACTATGTTTAAGCTTACTTCTTGCAGGAGTTGTGTAATATACTGGCTATGATTGCAACCTTGCCATTGGCTCAACTTTTCTTCTTTCATATTCTTTTTATAAAGAAGGCAAGCATACTGTGTCCTGCAACTGAAGATTCACTTTCAAATAATACATTAAAGTTCACTGGAAATTAATCTGTAACTGATGTTCATCATCCGGTGACAGGGTATCAGCACCTATGATTACATTATTGCTTTGAGAGAACAAAAGCAACAAGGAAATGGGGGTCATCAAAGCCCTCAAATGTCGCCTGTTAGTTCCCTCACTGGACTAAGTAGTGCAACTTCCTTCAATAATTTCCACCGTGCTGCTTGGTGTACACCACCAGGCCTTTTTGTTGAAGATCAGGTATAGTTAAATCCGTGTTTCACATTTTCTGGAGTGATATTGAATATACTTAAGACCACTTTGTTACATCTTTCTGCAAAGTTTAGTTAGTTAAATGGCTTTATCATTTTGCACATAAGAATGACTCGGGTTTTTCCCCCTTTTTTGTTTCTTTTTTATGATAACTGGAGGAGGTTATTGCATGTCTTTGAATACAAGTGTTTATCTGATTGTTAACTTTTGGAGGAGGTTATTGCATGTCTTTGAATACAAGTGTTTATCTGATTGTTAACTTTTGCTTTAGTATAAATTCAAGAAAACAATTTGCAATTGAAATTCAAGTGCCGGAAAAAACAAGCAAAGGTGCACTGCAACATTCGCAAAGATGATGGTGGATCCGAGTTCATTCTCAGACGAGAAATTCGACCCTTAGAAATGGATAAATGCTGTGCGCCTGTCACGCCATCCTAAGGATCCTTTACACTAGAATTTGGTGAATCTTCAGATGAAGCTCCACATGGTTTCCGAGGAGATCGCTACCTCCCTTCAAGAACAGAGTTCTGCTGCCCTTTTGCGAGGTTTTTACAATTACTGTGAGACCTACATGCAGCTAAAGCTTGAAACTTCAGTAATTCTTAAAATGTTGCTTAATAACAAGTCATGAAACCCATGAGCAAATGTTCATATTTTTGCCCTTCTTTGCTACTGGGTGAGTATGTTTATGTGAGAAATTTAAGCATTATGCTGATGGAAAACAAATTGATATTTGGTCTTTGTGTTTCGAACCTGCTATGTGATCAAATTTGACTATTTAAATTGGCCCAAAATTATGATTCATGAAAGATTTACCAACTAACTTGATGGCTGTCTAGGATTATTAAACTGATATGTCATCTGTAATTCCGCATTTATATAGGATATTTCATTTTACTACATTTATTAAGCATCATTTCCAGGGCTCAAATTCTGCAAAAGAAATGTTATGGTACTGATAAAGAACTTCAATTGTTTTTCCATTATGAAATTTTTATGAAAGTTTACTGGGCTAATCTGGTTGGTTACATGACCTTTACTACAGTGCATCACATAGTTTATGAAAATTATGTCATCTATTTGAAAACAACAAAAATGAGAAAGCATTTAAGATTATACTACGTTAGTAGTCATGTGTTTTTTTCCCCTGGCTCAACGGTGACTGGAAATTTTCCCTAAAACTGCTTGTGTGATCTTGAATGGTTGATAGAGTTACATGTTTTTTGCTGCTTCTATTATAGTATTCAAATTTGACATTTTGTGCACTTTCCTTCACTTTTTCCACCATCGGAGAGTTGTCACTTTAGTGCTTCTTGGCATATATACAAAAAAATTAATCAATTTTAAAGCTTCTCTGTAGACTGTATGGTTTTTTTTTGGCTGTTTTATCAGATGTTATTCCTAAAAGCAATTTATGCAATTTAATTGGATAAACTATATTGCATTTCCTGAAGTTCTTATCTCTTAGCTACAAATGCAATGTGTTTGCAAAGCTTTTGATAAACAGGATGATACTTGATATTGTCATTGCCTCTTTCAGGCATGCAGCAATATCTCAAAACAACCATCAGCCGAAAAACGAGCAAGGAGAGATCACGCAGTGGTGCAAATTAAAGCTAGCCTAATGGGAGGAAAATGGCTATGGTATGTTTGATAGTGTATTTTATTGTTGGGAGAATTTTAATAAGTAAATTGGGAAGCATTTGTTCTGCTAAGTCTCGATTATGTTATACCTCTCAAATTTTTTTCCCCCTTCATCCTTTCCACCCTACACTTTAAATTCTCCATGCTAGAATGTGCACTCTGGTATATTGTTAAAATAAATTTGCTGCTTTTGGTTTTATTTGCTTCAATGGCTCTTTTAAATCTTGTTTTCGTTTAAGAAATTATAGGTTTCTTGAACTTCCTCTTTCTGATTGATCAAAATGACTTGGTGCTCTCATTGCATGTGATATTCTCTTTCAAAGAAACTCTCATTGTTAGTCATGAAATTCACGTGTGCAGTCCTCTTGCTTCTTAGATGGCTACCTTCAACTCAGTCCTTAAGTTAGATGTGTTGCTTGGAGATGTTACTAATAGAACTCTGCCCACTACTAATATTCACCAAGATGTTTATATCATGTTTCTTTACATGACTGTGGAGGTAATATTAACTATTTCTGTGACAGGCATGCTGCTTTCTGTTTTTTTGTACGTAATTACTCTAATCGAATCAGAAAGGATCTTATAATCTTTTGGTTCGAAAGCATATGTTCAAGCTTTGCCAGGTAAATCTTGTTGGGCATGTTATAATCATATGCTTTAATGTTTGCTATGGAAGGTGATATCCTTTATGAAAGTCTGAAAGTCAACTATTTTTTGTATTTCTACCGATCCTATCTTTCTTTTGATAGGCATGCATTATCATGATTACCTTGATACTCACATTTAGTGTTTCTTGTGTGTAATCTATTGTATCTGGTTTCTTTAAATTTTGTTCATTCTTCACCTTTCAGAAGCAATGAATGACTATTGTGGATTGTTATATCTTTGTATTTTTTTATTTCCAAACATCTTCTCCTATCCATTTACATAGTACCCTTTTAGGCCAGAGTTTTTTCAAATGTAAAATGATATATTTGGATGGTATATTTTTTAACAGAATAATAAATGAAGCAAATGTGGAGCACACTTACGATGGTCTACTCTGGACGTTGAGGTAAGCTATTTACATTTAATACATACATTTTTACCCTTGCATTTTTGGAACTGGATCCCAGTTGTGAAGATACTGCAGTGTGGACATTAAACCTCATTTTTCAACACATGCCAACAAGTTTCTACTGCTTTTTTACCTATATACTTTCAAAATTTTAACTTTATCCTTAAATGTTCTTACATTGCATGTTGTTTGATTGACATTTCTGATTTTCCTAGCTTTTCAATATAAATTTTATGTGCATATGCAGGAGTCTGCAACAACTTTCTTCATTGCTGCTGTCTCCTGCTAGACGGGTGGGCTTTTTACCAAAGTCATGTTTTCCCATGAGTGAGGTAACTAATCAAGCACTTGGATTATGTTGTTTGATGTCAAACATATTTCTGATGATTGAGGAGAAATTTTGATGTTCTGAAGTCTCGAACTTGATATCAGTCTGTCTCATAAGGGTCATCAAGTTGGTTATAAAGAGCGTGTTAGTGATAAATCCATGAGTTTTGACCAGATTATAGATTTGCAGAAGCCTGCTTTAATTCTTTCTTTGAAGTTTGTAAGTGGATTGGTATGTTTTCTACACAGGATGTTACTTTATATTGGGTGACTAAGCTTATTGTTCTTTTAGAAATATAGTACATCCAGGGGCATGCATCTTTGGAGTGCAAACAATGGAGATTTTATCTAATTAGAAGCAAAAGAATTGCCTACTGTCTTTGGATATCAAAGGCCATTTAAGTACTTGGATGAAGGAAAAGATTGATTAGCATTATTTTCTCATCAAATAAATGGACCAATCAAGTCGTTGTTTACCTTTGAACCCATGCTATTATAATCTCTTTCATGCTCTCCACACCCTAAATGCCAAGATAGCGCGAATTCAACCACCCTATGGTACTCCAAATTGCTTTCAACTATTCCAATTCTCTGATAGTACTTCAAATTGTCATTTTACCCTTCCCCTGCTTTTCCCTGTACCAGGATCAAGTTTGTGCTGCTTTATGTCAACTGACCATTTCAATAATTTAAACTTCTGTAAAAACAAACCTCCACCACAAAGTAATCGTGCAGAGTCAAAAGACATCTTCCCCTAATCTATAATATATATCCTTGTCTTCACCATCTTGTTGTGTCTATTCTTTCTTCATTTTCTTTTCTGAGTGTCCATGTAAAAGTAGGTACTGAATTTCTTTGTTTTGGTTTGTTGTCATTTTTGATTTCTTCTATTGTTTTGCTCGATTGATTATGTGGTCATCTGTGAAATTTTGATAATATTTCTTCAAACAGATTTTTTGTTTTGCTCAAAACTCCTGATGTAAGTAATGTGGATGTTGATGCAAAAACAGATCATACTGCTGAGATAGAGAAGAAGAGTGCATTACCTCACCAAACACGAAACTTCATGGCCATGTTGGCTTTTTTACCTTGCGCAATCCTGTATAACTGTTGAAGTTCGCATGAAGAATCTTCAGAGCAACAACTAAGTGAAGATGGCATGTTCTACTGCAGTTTGTGTGATGTAGAGGTGCATTTATCTTCCTTGATATTAATTGCTTCTATCATCCTTGGTTTTGTCTGTTCTCTTTCTCCCTGGTGTAACCTTACATTATTGTTGCTCTTACAACAATTGTAATTATTCTTAAGTGAAATTATTATCTTGCAGGTTTTTAAGTACAGCAAGCATTGCAGAGTTTGTGACAAATGTGTTGATCGCTTTAATCATCATTGCAGCATCTTTACCATTTTTGCTGGAAAACTCTGATATATTTTACTAAAACTATTGGAAGTTCTTTACCCTGATGGTCTCTGCCCTTCTCCTGGTATGCTAAACTTCATTATTTGTATTCTATAATCGAAGTAGACCTCCATATATCCAATCTTTCTGCTGTGTCACTTGTAGTTATACCTGATTTTATGAATATTTGAAGACACTCAATTTCCTGAGACACTTCAATTTTCCAAACCTTAATTATCATTGCGGAGAAAGCTAAGTGCTTCAATGTCCTAACATTTACATACTCAGGGCAATAAATGGCTTTTTCTCTCCTACTTGTCTGACACTATCTTCTTTGTGTTGTCATAACAATGACTTATTCAGCATGTCTAAAGTGTTTATTCTTTTCTTCATTTTGCTCAAATAACATTAAATCTTGTTTACAAGTTCAGCAACAACACATCATGATATATACTTATAGTTCCATTTTTTGGAGCTTAGTATTATTGTCCGATTGTTTATGAGATTGTAATTGTTTTTATTCTTCTTTTTGACTGCTTGCAGTTATAAGGCGGTGGTCCTTGTTCCCTGCAGATTTCATAAATAATGTGCAAAAGGAAACTTTTGCTTCCAAAGTTACTACCTTTCAGAATTTTGTAGGAATTGAACATTTTATGCCACCTTGAATGTGATTTAAAGGTGTGTTTTCCTGTAATGAGTATGGAAAAAATATGTAATTGTCCCTAAAAGCCTGTGCCTTTTGTATATTGGCAAACAATTTTCAGCAAGATGAAAAATATTTTGCCCCTATATTACTGGGAAAAATTCTTTTTACCTTACCCTCACTTCTTTGTTATGCAATGGTACTAATTAAGTTCACTAAACCCTAAACCATCTCTACCCCCCACGGGTACCTCCTGCGCAACGCACAGGATACACACCTAGTATATATATACACACAACATATGTTTAAATTAGTACGTTACATGAATAGTATAAATTAAATAAGAATGATTAATTATATAGTAGAAGTTTAATGAATAAGAGGTAGAATTGTAGTGCAAGTTTGCTGAGAGAAAAGTAGGATTGTTTTAGATTTAATGAGAAAGACAAGGTTAAATAGGAGTTTGATACAAGATGGATTATAGGTGTGTAGTCTTTTTTTTTAATTAAAATCCTTGATAAAATAATCAGAATAACAACTTGGAGGGAAGATTCGTAATACAGGAATTTTGTAACAATTTTTTCTCAAATTTAGAATTCTTTTTACTTTTTCAAAATTAAAAATACACTAAAATTTAATAATAAGGAAAAAGATTATTTTTCAATCTCAAAATTCTTGCCTACCAAAAATGTAAAGGATTACTTCTTTTTGGTAAGAATTTGGTTTTTCAAATATAAAGTTTGATTCCAAATGCAAAGCTTATTTATAAGAGCAAGGCATTTAAACTCTATACTTTATATTATAATTGAAGTCATTTACACCGTGAGAGAAACATTCTATCAATTTTTTTTAATACAAACGAAAGGATTTTTCTCTCCCTATGTTCAATTCAATTTTTCATTCAAATAATTTTAACATTAAAGAGCAAATAATTAAGCAAGATGAGAAAAAAAAAGCAAGGGATATTATAGTGAATGTAGTTATTTAAAAATTCAAATAATTTTAACATTAAAGAGCAAATAATTAAGCAAGATGAGAAAAAAAAGCAAGGGATATTATAGTGAATGTAGTTATTTTTAATGAGTCTTAAGATGGGTTGAAGGTGTAAGTGTCCTTTTTTTATCCATGATTGTATTGGAGTATTCCATTCAAGATTTAGGTGTTAAAAGTTTCAAAATTAAATCTTTAAATTGATACTATTATTGTGTTCTCTAAAAATTATAAAGTTGTTTAATTCAATCAAATTATAATATAAGTTATTAACTAGTTTTGAAGCGTTTGATTTTGCAAAAGTTTCAATTTTCTAATTTTGAATGAAATTTAATAATTGAGTTTTACTTTTCAGTTCTTAATTAGTTTCGTTGTTCCTTTTTTAAACTAACTCATTTTATTTGTTTTTTATTAAATAATTCTTTGTTTTAATTAAGGTTACTTTTTTGTTATTCTATTATCTTACACAAAAACTCTTGTGCGACCGTCGCATGTATGCGACGAGTTTAATGACGCTCACCCATGCGCAAGTGTATTACAATTTGCGTATAACGTATGATATTTATGGCGTATTATCTATCAATTGTTTCAATTGGTATGAATATTAATCAAGCATATTTATGATTCGTGTATAACTTAGGATTCATTTGCATATAACGTATATAAGTTAACCAATATCTTCCTTATTTGCGTATAACTTAGAATTTATTCGTGCATAACGTATATATGTTAACTAATATATTCCTTATTCGCGTATAATTTAGGATTTATTCGCGTATAACGTATATATACATTGGCGGAACCAAAGGGGGAACGAACCGGTGTGGCCCCCCCTTTGTTCTTGGACAGGAGGGGAGTAGTACTCCTACTCCACCACTTCAACACCTCCTCTCTGCGATTCCGTCAGGGCGCGGTTGCACTATACAATTGACGGCAAAAATATTGATGAAGGCAAACTTTAATTTTTTTGTTTTACTCGATAGTAAAACAATGTTGTTTTACTCTCAGTGAAAAAAAGCTCTTAAGTAAAATCACATCGTTTTACTTCAGAGTAAAAAAAAATTAAAATATGAATTTTTAAATTTTAATTACTAAAATCTCATCTCCACCCTAATTTCTAAACTCTAAACGTGAATTTCTCTCACCCACCCTAATTTCTAAATTCTAAATGTGAATTTCTCTCTTACTCCCGCCCTAATGTCTGCGGCCTACTCTTCCCTCGTGACCTCACATCCGTCGACTCTTTCCTCAACTGCTATTTAGATGAATTATTCTAGTATGCTAGAAGCTATTTCGTCGTTTCCAATGTTGTCTCTTATCGTGTGTGTTATTTTTATTTTTTTCCTAATATTAGTAATGTTTAATTTTTTTGTGTATTTTTTGTGTATTTTTTAATATTACATATATTTGTTTTATAAAAAAAAATTCTTGTACAATTGAGGCTCCCTCAAAAAATTATTCTAGTTCCGCCACTGTATATATATGTTAACCAATATCTTCTTTATTCACGTATAACTTATGATTTATTTGCATATAACGTATATATGTTAATCAATATCATATATTCATGTATGAATTTTATTCACGTGTGCGACCGTTTCACAGAAGAGTGCCTTATTATCTTATATTAAAAGAAGGTGCTTAATTCGTTTAATCATGATTAATGTATTAAATTAATTGTTCTTAAATCAAAAAATTAAGAAGGTAAATATTATAATTAAAACTACAAGGAGGGGAATGAATTAAAACAACCAAATAATAAACAATTTTGGGGGTACTTGGTTAGTGGGTTTAGGGGAGAAGAAAGGGAATGAAATAAGAAAATGGTGTTTGGTAGAATGTAATGATGACCTTGATAGTATTTTCATATATTATTATTGGGTAATTGATGAGGAAGGCGAAACTGAGGAGTCATGTGGATGATCCATTGCAAGGAATTGGGAGTCCATTAACTCGTTCGAGAACTAAATGAATGAGGGCAGCACTACACTCATTGATTGAGGACATTTTTTATCGTGAAGTAGTTCATGAAGTTCGTGAAGATGATGTAGCATTCATTTCATGCTCGAAAGTGTCCTAAATGGAGTACAATGGCGTGGTGGATCAAAATGGAGCATTGGAGGGAAGAATTGCTGAAAAGAATGGACAAGGAGTATAAGAAGCTCTATGTCGCGAAGTCCATAGAGTCCCATGTCGCGACGTGGAGAAACGCAAAAGGGAGTCCAAAGAAGATCTCCAACGTTGCGACGTGCTACTACCGACGTCGCGACGTCCAGCCCCTTCCACGTCGCGACGTGGCTCACTGGAAGTTTTATTTTTGGGCAATTAATCTATATTTTATTGCGAATAATCCCAAGTCGCGACGTGGAGCACCCCCGACATCGCGACGTGTGGAAAATACTGTGCGTCATAATTTTTAGCTATTTTCTATTTTCGAATTTAATTACCGTTATTTATTTGTAAGCCTATTATAAAAGGGCAACACTCATTACGTATTACACAGATTATTGAATATTGAAAAACCTATTTTTTCTGAGATTTTGAAAACTTTCTTTTGTTCTTTGCGAAGAATGATAATTCTAATCAATCAAGGTTTTGATAGGTTGGGATATTTCTGATAACGGGGGTTCTAAAGGGCAGGTTTTCTTTAGGGTGTTCGTTGCTTGAATTTGATAAGTTAGTTTTAATTCATCGTTATTGAATTGAGGCTGCCTTCTTTGTTCTTAACGTTAATCCTCAAATTGATCATTGGGATTACGATCTTAGAGTTCTAGGTTCGTATCAGTAATACTCCATACCCTCTATTTTGGAGGGAATGAATGTAATTACTCAATACAATAGAAAAAGGTGCTAAGTACTTTTCACTCTATTTTTTTTCCTCATTTTCTCTTTTAGTGTCATAAATCACAATTTCTCATTTTCACTAAAACAATAACATAGTTCCTCATTCGAACCCACATAGATAACTCCAAAACAGAGGTTCATTATCCCAATCCACACAGGTAACTCTTTCTTATATTTGTTACTTTACAAATACAAATATAAATTCAATTTATTGAAGACACTTCACAAGATGGGACACATTAGGCAATTTTTTTATTAGAGTTGTTGCAATGAAAAATAATGTAACATTTTCCATGCCCCTCAAGTTATGAAATGTATTGACTTAAAAAAAAGCTTTTGCCATAATTATAATATCATTTAAATATATTATAATTTATAATACATTTAAAATTTAATGCAAACTAGAAACTCTAACAAATTTAATTTCTAAAAATTGATTACAAATCAACCACCATCAATGATAATGGTAATCATTCCCCGTCTTCCTAACCAAATACCATTAATATAATCATTATTCCTATTTTCATTCCTCGCTTTTATCATTATCATTTCCATTACCATTCCTCCTCCTTAACCAAGTACACCCTTAGTATATTTTTCCCTAATTTTTTCATCAAGGCTGACAAGTGACAAGCATCCAAACAGTATGTCGTAATTTTTACTTTGTCTTTCTTTTTAATTCTATTGTGTCATGTGTTTGTTTTTTCTTCGATTTAGTTTCCTAAACACCCTAAATCATTACTCAGATTTTTTGTTTTACTCTCTATTTTAATTCCTATTTCAATTTATAAATATACGACATGTATATTTAACTAAAACCTTATTAAATGATTAATAAACCCTAAATCATAAAAAATAGACAAATAACTTTACTTCCCTATGAAGAGATAATTGTTAAATTTGAAATAGGAATTGAAATAAAGAGTGTAATAGAATATCTATTGGCTAAATCATATGCACAAATTCACAAAATTAAAAATAGACAAATAAAAAAATTCAAGAATCACAAATAATTTGAAGATTCACAAAAGTAAAAATAGACAACTTAAGAAAATCAAGAATCACAAATAATTAGAAGATGGAACAGTAATGCGCTGCAATATTATATCAAAATTATTCTTCACCTAGGATTTCCTCTTAAATTTATTCCTTTTTCTCATTTGCAGCTTCCAAATTGTAAATGTCAAAAGCCCCAAATTCTCCACTCCAATTCCAAGTTGTAAAATCAATATCAATAACTTTTCATGAATTATAATAAATAATTTAAACTTTTAAACCAACCATAGTCTAATCACTAACGGTCTCCAAAAATTAATAAAGTCATACATTAATAACACTTCCATAGCAATCACTTGTGCTTAAATATAAAAAAATTATTAATAACAAGTTATAAATCTAATTTTCAACTAAATAAAACTAAATAATTCCACTCTTCAAATTGCAACGTCATGACTCTCATCCATTCTTGTAAATTTGTAATTCAACTGAAATCTAATATACTTTCTATCCATTTGGACTTGATAATAAATTCAAACACCTCTTTGAGGGACACTGTAATTTAAAACAATTGTATGGTAAATTAAAATAATATAACAAATTACCAATTGACATACAATTTAAGAATATAATATTTTCTATTTTTATCAATTGAATGCAATATTTTCCATTTTTAATATTTTATATACTTCTTGAAAAGGCTCATAAGTATTATCTATTTTTATTTATTCCTTGATTTGTCTGAATAAAGCAATACTCATTGCAATTACGAGTCAAAAAATATTCATTATTAGGTCAAATAATAATATGATACATATCAACTCTGAGACATATTGTGCCTTAATCCATTTTTTTTAAGAACAAACTGCCCAGATGGTTACTCAATTTTTTCTCAATCCGCCTTTTAATCATCAAACTTTTAAATGGCCAAAAAGGTTACTAAACTCCTTAAACCCAAGTATTCAGGTTATTCCGTCCAACTTCTCTATCTCTGCAAATGAAAACCTACTTTTCTAAGGGTAAATTTGTCCAAGGAAAAAAAAATCGTCAAATTACTAATTATAGTATTCTTCTTCCTTGTTATCTCTCCTTCGATTTGTTCTTCATCTTTGCCCAAAGGAAAAAAAAAACTTAGATGCCATCTTTCATTATTCTTCCTAAATACTTTTACTTGAAAGTAAAAAAATCATCATCAAGAAAAGACTATACTAAAGATATATCGTCTCTATCGATCTCTTCTTCTTTATATCAACCCAACTAGCAACTCCACCCCTCTACCAACCATAATCCCATCTACACCAAGAAATGCATTAGCACCTCTTTTTGCGATGACCAATGGTGGTAGTAAAGAGTTTCTAACATCGGTGGTGATGGGTTATTAAAAAATGGCTGCGGTTGAATTGGTGGGTTGTTTCGAATTTCAAGAAAGAATTAACCTTCATATCTAAATATTACCCCTTGAAGGAAGTAAGTTATTTGAATTTCAGATCTATGAAATGAGCTATATATTTTGTTATATTCATTTATGGTAAATTTTGTGTTTTCTACCACCTCAGATATCGTTGGTTTTATATCTTCGTAACAATTAACTATGAAATCTTTTCAACCACCTAAAGTGGCGGAAGAAAAGCAAACAAGTGCAAGGATTGTGAGAATTACAAGATAAAACTTGAAAGGCATCATGGTGATGGTTTGTATAAGAGAGAAAGGAAGAAGAGAAAGTTTACTTGACAAATTTGCCCTCGAAAAAATTGATTTCCGTTTGCACTAGCAATTGAATTGGACGAAATGACTTGAATACGTGGGTTTAAAGAGTTGAGTGACCTTTTTGACAACTTTAATAGTTTGATGACCAAAAGGCAGATTTAGAAAGAGTTGATTGACCATCCGGACAGTTTGCTCTTTTTTTAATGATGAAAAATATAATTATGTATACTAATAATTTGTTAAGCATGTGATTAAATTTAGGTATAAAACATGCAAGAAACGGAAACTTAAAGGATGGACAAGACATGAAGACGTGTTAGTATTCAAAGTTCCCCACCCCTAAACCTAAGCATTGTAAGTTAGTTCGTATGAATAAGTGATATGATCCCGGCAAGCCAACATAAAGGATCTAATCACAATGACAATGGTTTGGGAATTCAAAGCAAAAACTGGGCAGAACATAAAGCAAAATTCAAACAAGTGTATTTCGGCTTCTACTCAATAAAACGAACAGTTGTTTGATATTTTGGAAAGTCCTATAAGAGTACTTAAACTTTTGTGTTTTAAGTTTCTCTCAAATCAGCAAGAAAGATTGTCAAATGTGAGAATCAAATGAACATGCAACGAAGAACATTGAGCAATTATAAGCCACTATCACAGTTTGGGCGAATGATCACAACTTGTGTTCCACAACTCCAAATTCAATGATTTCTATAGCATTAGAAAGCCACGATGCAGGGCTACATCTCGTATAAATATCACAACCAAATCTGCTCGGAAGACACTCCAAATTGCATTCCAACATCATACAAATGTTCTGTCTACAATCCTGAAGAATGGTGGCTACGAGACTACATTATTATTTTTACTTGTTTTGATTTTTTTTGTAGTTTTAATGCATAAGCTCTATGGGATTTCGTGTGGGGATATGAGAATGATATAGTCTTGAGGGATGGAGATTTTTTAACCCAATCTTTAACAAATATGAGCCTTAAAATTAGTAGAAGATGCCACAATCAAAGGTGATTATTTGATTGATAAGTCAAGGGGTGAACGCCACAAGCCGGCTTGATAAGTTCTGAAAATTGTGTTATACTTAAAGAACCAAAGAGAATAACTCTCATATTTTTATTTCATCAAAGTCTTCATATTATGAACGAAATACAATATATAAATAGGTAGAAAACCCTAATCTAAATGTTACATAAAGCATGAAAACAATTAAGTAAAATTTAGGAAATAAAAAAGTCTAGTTAAGACTTTCTTGGAACTATTGTTGCCAAATTAATTCTACCATGACCAACCTTGATGCCAATACATTCCTTGAGCCATTGAATTGTATTTAATCTGGTTTTAAGCATCCAAAGTGATACAAAACTCGGATCGATTCGCTCCAAACCCTGGCTTGTATGTCACGGAAGCAATTGTAGAACCTTGGAATAAAACCAATGAACAAGAACAATCTAACAAGTAGATTGGAATTTACACACCAATTGATAAAGCCGCTTCGCGCAAACTTATCAATTTTCAAGATTTGTTAGCTTGAAAACCCTTAGCAGGAAATCAAATTCACAAAGATAAAACAATCGCTGTTTTATTTCTCAAGTCAAAATTCTTCCTCCTAAAAACGTATGGAGTGTGCCCTTTAAATAGGCTACAAGAAGTGTTAATGTTTGGTATTTTTCCGATGTGGGATAATTGCCAATCATGTTTCCTAAAAACTACCCTTAATGTATTAAAGATCCATTAAGCCCATTACATGCCATTATCATGCAAGATAATTTGGGCCATGTAATTAACTAATTAATCACGAAATTAATAAGCCCATAATTAACATTTGGACTTAATCTTATTAAAACACAAATTAATGAAAATCTAAAAATCCCGAAATTGTCCGCGTCATGACGTGACGTGCGACTTCACGGCGTGTTTTCGCCTTGATCCCATCAGAATCTGGAAAAATGCAAAACATCAAAGTTTTAGCTCTGAATCTTATCTTTCTAATGCCGCTAGAATTAACCCATTCTTAGTTAAATTGAGAGAAATATGGACAGATTACTAAAACGTGGCAGAATCTCTCAGAAAACAATATTTGACACCTCTTGTCATGATTTCCTTTGTTATCCCATTTTTGAGTCTCGGACCTCGTTGGGACTAACATGAGGCTTATTCTCTATCCTATTGCAAGCTTCCATACATGAGATTCATCTTTAACAATTGGAACAAGTACCTTGGATCTTCCGGAACATGTGATCACACATGATTTTGTATCATTCCCTTCCACTTGAAAAAGATTTGTCCTCAAATCTTGTTGATTGATAACAAGAGAATTCAGCACACAATCTGGAAAATTGTCAAGACAAAAAGACAAAATATATGGAAATTCACACTTATTATTTTTTCCCTCTTTGCCTTTTTCTACAAACCTTACCTTTAGGCTTTTTCTATTCAAATCATGAATCAATTCATTTTCTTGCTTCTCATGATTTACCATAAAATTATCAATAAATGTACAATCACCAAAAACAATAAAAGAATCAACATCATCACAAGAAGGTTCTTCAAGAGTAATAATTTGATTAACAACCTCTTCTTCTTGAATTGTCTTCATTAACGTCAAAGCTACCACCAATATGGGTGAGTTAATTTTCCGCAAAGAAGCTTCTTCTTCCTTGGATTTATTCTCCTCCATGGTAGACTCAATATCCTCCAAAACAACCTTTGGCCAAGGCATATCCGAAAGAAATTCACCTTCATATTCGGGCTCAATAATGATCTCTTCAATGGTGTTTGCCACAATTGGTTATGGAATGGCATCAACCCATGCCCATGTAGAAGGATCACCAATAACATAAGATTTTGGATCCTTAAATTTAGCAACGCCATCAACAATAACAACTTTCAATTGACTTACGCATTCAATTTCAGTATGACCATATCCAAGACATGTACCACATCTAGGTATCTTTGGTTTGGAATTTTTCAATTCATGGAAAGCCCAAATTTCTTGTTCAATCTCCTCATCAGTTTTAGGAAATATGGGGGTGGACATAATTTCATTCTTTCGAGACCAACTCAAATTATCCCATTGAGACTCAAAAGCCATATCCACAATTCCAAGAAACTCTACTTGATATTAACAACAAAGATCCAAATTTTCTTTAACTTTTCACCAAAAATCGAAACCAACACAATTAAAGATATAATTGCTTAACACCAATCACAAAATAAAATTTATGATAGGCTTGCGAATATCAAACAATTTGAATTCAATTTTATAAGGAAAAATTGAAAACCTAATTTTTGTTCGAAGAACTGTGCTTTGATACCACTTGATACGAAACCCGGATCGATTCGCTCCAAACCCTGGCTTGTATGTCACGGAAGCAATTGCAGGACCTTCGAATAAAACTAATGAACAAGAACAATCTAACAAGTAGATTGAAATTTACACGCCAATTGATAAAGCCGCTTCGCGCAAACTAATCAATTCTCAAGATTTGTTAGCTTGAAAACCTTTCGCAGGAAATCAAATTCACAAAGATAAAACAATCGCTGTTTTATTTCTCAAGTCAAAATTCTTCCTCCTAAAAACGTATGGAGTGTGCCCTTTAAATAGGCTACAAGAAGTGTTAATGTTTGATATTTTCCCGATGTGGGATAATTGTCAATCATGTTTCCTAAAAACTACCTTTAATGAATTAAAGATCCATTAAGCCCATTACATGCCATTATCATGCAAGATAATTTGGGCCATGTAATTAACTAATTAATCACGAAATTAATAAGCCCATAATTAACATTTGGACTTAATCTTATTAAAACACAAATTAATGAAAAACTAAAAATCTCGAAATTGTCCGCATCATGACGTGACGTGCGAGTTCACGGAGTGTTTTCACCTTGATCCCATAAGAATCTGGACAAATGTAAAACATCAAAGTTTTAGCTCTGGATCTTATCTTTCTAATGCCACTGGAATCAACCCATTCTGAGTTAAATTGAGAGAAATATAGACAGATTACTAAAACATGGCAGAATCCCTCAGCAAACAATATTTGATGCATCTTCTCATTATTTCCTTTGTTATCCCATTTTTGAGTCTCGGACCTCTTTGGGACTAACATGAGCCTTATTTTCCATCCTATTCCAGGCTTCCATACATGAGATTCATCTTTAATAATTGGAACAAGTACCTTGAATCTTCCGGAACATGTGATCACACATGATTTCGTATCACAAAGCAAGCCATGACCGAAATTAATGACTTTTGAACAGAACAGCCCACAATTGTTGACCAAACTTTTGTGAATTGACCGGTTGAACTTAGCTTCATCCTTAAACTTCCATGACTTGGTCTTGGCTTGATTATGTTCCATTTTAATACTCCTCAATCCCCACTCGAAATCCCATAGAGTTTATACAGCAAAACTACAAAAAAATCACAACAAGTAAAAATAATAATGTTGGTCCCGCAACCACCATACTTCAGGATTGTAGATAGAACACTTGTATAATGTTGGAATGTAATTTGGAGTATCTTCCGAGCAGATCTGGGTGTTGTGGAATTCATAAGGTTTGTAGCCCTATTTCGTGGCATTCCAATGCAATAAAAATCATCAAATTTGGAGTTGTGAAACACAAGTTATGATGATTTTCCAAAACTGTGATAGTGGTTTCTGATTGCTCAATGTTCTTCGTTGCATGTTCATTTGAGTCTCATATTTGACAATCTTGCCATTTGATTTGAGAGAAACTTAAAACACAAGAGTTTAAGTACTCTCATAGGACTTTCCAAAACATCAAACACCTGTTTGTTTCATTGATTAGAAGATGACATACACTTGTTTGAATTTTACTTTACTTTCTGCCCAATTTTTGCCTTGCATTCCCAAACCATTGTTGTTGTGATTGGATCCTTTATGTAGGTTTGTCGGGATCATATTATACTCCTCATCTTAAAATGGATTTGTTCCGAATCCACTAAAATTATTCTGGTACAATATAACAAAGATCAAGTGACAATGATGTAAGGAAATCAACATACTAACAACACAGCGGAAAATATAACAATTATATCATAATTGATTTCCACAGAATCTTTATTGACAATCTATATAAAATATACCACAAGAGGAGCTAGCCAAACCTTTGAGCCAGATTTAATCGTTCAATCAGTCGCACAAGCGTCCGGCCTCTAACAATAATCCACACGAACCACTTTCGGGATTCTGGAATGATTGATTCTAACGCTAGGTTAATAAGTTAGATCCTTCTAAACAATGGGATATAAGATGGTGAAAGAATGATAATGGAGTAGTACTCCAAATTTATTGCTTTTACTTTGTAACGGTGTGGTTGGGTATATCCAGCACCGTATTTTGCTCAACATATATATATACAGCGCTATTTAAAAAAAAGATCCTTCTAAACAACACTTAAAAGATCTAATAAGAAAAACCGTTTTTCTTATTTACGTGATTTCTTATGGGGAGAGTTGTATTGTCTTATGACCTAACATTAAAACAAAATTGTATTTCTTATTTACGTGATTTCCAAAAAGGTTGTTTTGTCAAACAAGAAACGAAATTATTACCAAACTCCATTCACTTTCCAAAAGTGAACAAGAGCATAATAGATGTCATAATTATCATATAATTATATAAATCATTTTAACCCAATAAGTAATTCTATTGTGTGTGGCCCTTTAAGTTCCTAATAACTTGGAAATAAATATAAATAATAATCTTAGAATTAAATTGACTTTTGTACCAAAACCAACAAACTCCTACTTGGACTAAAGACAATTTAGTCATTGAGTTTCTAAGATAGGATAAATTAAACAACTTCAATCTATCATTAATTCAACAATTAATTCATTTATATTTATAGATCAAGAACGGTTTCTAGCCAAGACATCATGACTACCCAAGAGTTAGGAAAAGTCAATTGATTGACTTCACCTATCCATGAACCAGATACCATGTAATTATCATTCTTTCACCATCTTATATCCCAATTCGTATAAGAGTAAAGTATTAGTGCCAATTCTTTATTGTACTAATAATTTCTTTCTTGTTACCAAAATTCAACTACCTGTAAATAAATTTAGAATACTTCTAAATTCACTCATTTACGCATATTTTGAATTGAACTTCAACAAATGGCGCCAGAAAGGAATATACTCTCCCACTATTAGGAGTGGCGAATCCTATATCGATCATAAACTATCAATCCGTGCTTCTTGTCATATCCAACGTCTACCTCTCACAAAACTAGTTACGATATTAGACAAATAGAGTTAAAATATAACATCCACACTAAAGATACTCTTATGATCTCAAGTCAAAGGATCGCTTACACTACTGTCACGTAGAGGTTATACCATTTCCACTCAAATAGTTAACGATATAGAATCTCTAAGCGGATCATTCTAGTGAACACATTCTCCAATGATTCATCCATATATCACCATATATCACCATATATACTAGTCTATCCGTATTAACAACGTCCTTGTTATTGTTAATACTATACCAGGGAAATTGAAGATAATAAATATTATTCTAAGGACTTTTATCACAACATATATATAATTACAAATATATTTTAAAATGATAAAATTGCCATATCATTATTGCATAAGTATAAAACTATTACAAATCCAAAATGTTTTGAAAATACATAGTCAATTTCTACTATAACTAAAACCAATCATTCATGTACTTCAAACCGAATGAACTAACATGACTATCATGTATCTTTTGGGATAATGGCTTAGTCAATGGATCAGCTATGTTATCATCTGTATGAACTTTATCTATCTTCACATCATCTCTACTAATGATTTCTTGAATCAAATGATAACGCCTTAAGACATGTTTGGATCGTTGATAAGACCTCGGTTCCTTTACTTGTGCAATAGCTCCATTGTTATCACAATACAAAGGTATTGGATCAACAATAGAAGGAACCACTTCCAATTCATTAATGAACTTCCTAATCCAATAGCATCCTTAGCAGCTTCTGATGCAGCTATGTATTCAGCCTCCGTTGTAGAATCAAAAATAGTGGCCTGTTTAGAACTTTTCCAACTAACAACACCTACATTTAGGGTAAATATATACCCAAATTGAAACTTGCAATCATCTTTATCATATTGAAAGCTAGCATCAGCAAATCCGCAAACATTAAGCTCAGTCCTTCCATAAATCAAGAATAAATCCTTAGATATTCTCAAGTACTTGAGGATATTCTTGACTGCAGTTCAATGACCATCACCAGGATTGGCTTGATATCTGCTTGTAACACTTAGAGCATAGGAGACATCTGGTTTTGTACACAACATAGCATACATAATTGATCCAAATGTCAAAGCATAAGGAACATTTTGTATACTTTGTTTTTCATCATCAGTCTTTGGACACATATCCTTTGAAAGGTAAACCCCATGGGACATAGGAATATAACCCTTTTTAGATTGACTCATGCTAAATCTGTTTAGCATTTTCTTAATATATGTTGATTGTGTAAGACCAAGCAACTTGTTAGATCCATCTCTACAGATCTTTATTCCCAACATGTAAGTTGCTTCTCCCAAATCTTTCATTGAGGAGTTTTTAGACTACCATCCTTTAACTGATTGAAGGGTAGGTATGTCATTTTCCATTATTAATATGTCATCCACATATAATATGAGAAAAACCACAATACTGTCATTAATCTTTTTGTATACATAAGGTTCATCTTTGCTTTGAATAAAATCATACTTTTTGACTGTTTCATCAAAACTAATATTCCAACTCCTTGAAGCTTGCTTAAGTCCATAAATGGACATTTGTAACTTACATACTTGATTTGGATTTTCAGACTTAAAACTCAAGTTGTATTCTATGCACCTCTTCTTTCAAATTTCCATTAAGAAAAGCTGTCTTAACATCCATTTGCCAGATTTCATAATCATAGTATGCAGTTATAGCATGTAAAATCCTAATAGATTTAAGCATTGTAACTGGTGAAAAGGCTTTGTTCATAGTCAATACTATGTTCTTATGTATAACCTTTTGCAACCAATCATGCTTTATAGGTAACAACATTACCATCCACGTCTATCTTCTTTTTGAAAACCCATTTATACCCTATAGGTTTTACCCCTTCAGGTGGATTGACTAATGTCTATACCTTATTGTTATACTTGGAATCCATTTCAGATTTCATGGCTTGAAGCCACTTCTCATAATCCTTATCAGATAAGGCTGCTTTGTAGTTAGTGGGTTCATCATCATACCTCATAGGCGGATGACGTATTCTACTTAATCTATGCTCCACTTGTGCATCTTGAGCTTTAGTTACTACCCTATCTTCATGAGATACAAGCTCTTGTTCCATTTCTTCTAAATTGTTAGATTGTGGTTCAAGAACTTCATCAAGTTCTATCTTGCTCCCACTTGCCTTTTCTAAAATAAACTTTTTTTTAAAAAAAAATATGGCATGTTTTAAGACAAACACCTTTTGCTCATTGGGATTGTAAAAATAGTATCCAAAACTCTCTTTTGGATATCTCACAAAATAACATTTATCAGATTTTGTATCAAGCTTGTATGATTCTACCTTTATAACAAATGTAAAACATCCCCAAATCTTTAAATATTTAAGATTTGGTTTCTTCCCGAACCATATCTCATATGGCGTATAATCAGCTGCTTTAGTAGGAACATGATTCAAAACATATGAAGCAGTATTAAGGGCATATCTCTAAAACAATTTTGAAAGAATTGCATGGTTCAGCATGGATCGAACCATATCTAGTAAAGTTCAATTTTTTTCTGATACACCATTTAATTGTGGTGCATATGGAGGAGTCCATTGAGAAAGAATTTTATTTTGTATAAGATAATTCTGAAATTCTTGGTTTAAGTATTCTCCTCCTCGATCAGATCGAAGTATTTTAATACTTTTACCAAGTTGTTTTTCAAATTCACTTTTATATTCTTTGAACTTTTCAAATACTTTAGATTTATACTTCAATAAGTATACATGACTATATCTAGAATGATTATCAGTAAAAGTGAGAAAGTATGAAAAACCACCTCTAGCTTGAATTGACATTGGTCCACATACATCAGTATGTATGAGACCAAGTAATTCAGCAGATTTTTCACCTTTTCTTGTAAAAGGTGATTTGGTCATTTTTCCAAATAAACAAGATTCACATTTATCAAATTATTCATAACCAAATAATCCCAAATATCCATATTTATGTAATTTGGTTATTCGTTTCTGATTTATATGACCAAGTTTATAATGCCAAATGTATGAATTTTCAAAATTATCGACTTTTAGTCTTTTTGTGTTTATGTTGAAAATTGGATTATCCAGATCAAGAATATAAAGACCATTATGTAAATAACCAGTACCATAAAAAATATCATCACGGTAAAAAGAACAATATTTATTCTTTTGCATAATAGTAAATCCACCCATGTCCAAACATAAAATAGAAATAATATTTATTGTAAGTACCGGTACATAATAGCAATTCTTTAATTCTAAAATAAATCCACTGCATAAGGAAAGATTATAAGTCCCTACAGCTAATGCAGCAACTCTTGCTCCATTTCCTACTCGTAGGTCTACCTCTCATTTAGCCAACTTTCTACTTATCTTTAGTTCCTACATATTTATGCAAATATGAGAACTAGATCTGGTATCTAATACCCAAGAATCTAACTTGAAAGTAGAAAGATTAATTTCAATCATAAACATACGTGAAGTAGAAGCTTCACCAAGCTTATTCTGCTTCATGGTATCTAGATATGCCTTGCAATTACTCTTTTAGTGTCCATCTTGACCACAATGGAAGCAAGTGCCCTTTGACTTTTTGTCCTTGTTGTTCTTCTGTATTGGTTTGGGTGCCTTTTTATTAATCTTCTTAAGATCACACTTAAACTTTCTTTTCTTGGAAGACTTAACCACCAATACAAACCCTTTTTCCTTCTTGATTGAATCCTCACATACCTTAAGCATATCCATCAATTCTGGCAATGAAGTGACCTCAAATTTGTTCATGCTATAATTCATAACAAAGTTTGAAAAACTTGGAGGTAGGGACTGTAATATCAAGTCAACACTTAACTGATATTCTAGTTTAAATCCCAATTTGTCAAGCTTTTCAATGAGACCAATCATTTTCAGCACATGAGATGCAACTGAAGATCTTTCTACCATCTTAATTTGGAAGAGTTCTTGAGAGATATCATATATTTCATTCCTAACTCTCTTATCATAGAAGGCCTTCAAGTGATTAAGCATTGTATAAGCATTCATATCCTCATGTTGCTTTTGCAACTCAGGACTCATGGATGCAAGCATAAGACAACATACATTTTCAAAATCATCTTTATGTTTCTTATATGTATCTTTGGTTGTCTGATCATTTCTATCATCAGGTTCAACAAGAGTGGTCATTTCAAGAACATAAACCAACTTCTCATGCCTAAGAACAATTCTCAGGTTTTGGACCGAATTCATGAAATTTGGTCCAGTGAGCTTATTGTCAAACAATATGTTTCGCATATTCGCATTATTAGTAACCATTTTCTACAACAGAAAAATAAAGATAGAATAAGATTTCATATTCATGCAATAAACAAAACCAAAATAAAGCAAATATGGACTTATAAATTTTTTTTGTTTTTATCCCATTATTTTATTCAAATCAATATCTCTTAAATTGATTCAAGAATTTTCACAAAATTCTTAGTGGCTAGAATCTCATTTTAATTATTTTAATTTTGAGTTTGCCTGACAAATCAAAATAATCTCAAAACGTAGGTAACAATTACTAATTACAACAATTTGTAACTTCTAGATAGTTAGGCCATCAACTCTTGATACACATATCTCATATGTTTCTTGACTCTTTGCCTCAAAGATGTTTGACATTGAGTTTGCCCAACAAATTAAAATTCTTTGTTAAATCAAATCCATTATTCAGAGATCTCATCTCATAGCAGAAACAAATCTTTTAGTAAAACAATCATGAGTTTGCCCAACAAATTGCTCTAATAAAAAGTTGTTTAAGCTATAATAATGGAAGGCAACTAAATATGATTTAATATTTAATTAAGGGATTACATTTATGATCTCATCATACATACATATCATATATGTAAATTATTTGATCAATTGAACATACAATATGCAATTAAATAAATACATTATTTTATCAAATATAAATCACATATAACATATTATTCAAATAATCACATTGAATGAATATTTATATCAAATATAAATTAATCATATATGACATGTTATTCAAATAATCATATTAAATGATAGATTTATATCAAATATAAATTAAATGTCCTGTTATTCAAATAATCACATTAAATGAATATTTAATTTTTCTGTCATGAATCTATATGTATATTATTTATAATCATATTAGAAATCATTTAATTGAATTTTTGAAACTTTATGGGTCAAAATATAATTTTAAAAACTATTGGGCCAACAGATTAGAGGAAGAGACAAATTTGTGTGGTCAAAACAGAATTAAGACAAATATTTTTTCCTTCAATCCCTTATTAGTTATTAGCGTGTTTCAAAACAACGATTACTAAAGCCTTTTCCTTTTTTCTTTTTTTTTTAATTTTATTTCAAGCCAGACTTTCTGACTTCGGCGGCTGGATCCAATCCAGTTGCCAACGTGGGCCCTTTTTTTGAAAAATTCAAAACAATTTTGAATAAAACAAAAATTCATATTTTGACCCATTATTTAAAAAATGAAATTTTTTAAAATAATTTCACAAATACACCAAATAATTTAATTAAATCAAATATACATACATAAACAATTTATCATTCATGACATGGAATATTATGTATAGATAAATCAAATTAGGCTCTGATACCACTGTAAAGAAATCAACATAGTAACAACGCAGTGAAAAATAT
The DNA here is from genome assembly GCA_016586305.1 of Ophiorrhiza pumila. Lineage (NCBI taxonomy): Eukaryota > Viridiplantae > Streptophyta > Magnoliopsida > Gentianales > Rubiaceae > Ophiorrhiza > Ophiorrhiza pumila. The sequence goes on along the minus strand of BLIW01000009.1, from coordinate 38,071,361 downwards.
AACAATTATATTATAATTGATTTCCACGGAATCTTTATTGACAATCTATATAAAATATACCTCGAGAGGAGCTAGCAAAACCTTTGACCGAGATTTAATCGATCAATCAGCCGCACAAGCATCCGACCGACCTCTAACGGTAATCCACACGAACCACTTTCGGGATCCTCGAAGGATTGATTCTAACGCTAGGTTAATAAGTTAGATTCTTCTAAACAACACTTAAGAGATCTAATAAGAAAAACTGTTTTTCTTATTTACGTGATTTCTTATGGAGAGAGTTGTGTAATCTTATGACCTAACATTAAACATCTATATATAATAGCACAGCCTTCCAAAATGGTTGTCTTGTCAAATAAGTAACGAAATTATTACCAAATTCAATTCACTTTCCAAAAGTGAACAAGAACATAATAGATGTCATAATTATCATATAATTATATAAACTATTTTAACCCAATAAATAATTCTATTGTGTGTGACCCTTTAAGTTACTAATCACTTGGCAATAAATATAAATAATAATCTTAGAATTAAATTGGCTTTTGTACAAAACCAACAAATGATTCATAACTTTCAACAATGAATAAGGATCAAGAATCAAAATTTCTGAAATGAAAAGTTTCTAAAATCCTTCACCTTCTCTTTTTTTTTTCTTATCAACTTTTTTCCTTCTTAGATGCTCTCTTTTTTTTTTTGTTTCTTTTCTGTTTTGTTTTTCACAGATACTCTTTTTTTCTTATGAAGTAAAAAAAAGAAATGAAGTAACAAAAAGATAACATAGGATATCTCAAACTCAAATATTCATAAGTAAGAATCCGGCCCAAATGATAGAGAATCTCGTCCCGCAATGGACTAAACCCAATATCGAGATGACAAAACCCACTACTACTATGAAGCAAGATTTCAAGAACACCAAAATAAATTTAAAAAAAATGAGCAAAAAAGATATCTCCAACTCAAAAGTTCACGAGTAAGAACCTGGCCCAAATGATAGAGAGCCCCGTCCCACAATGGACGAAACCCAATACCTAGATGACAAGATCCACTACTGCTAAGAACTAAGACTTCAAGAATTCCCCCAAAAGGATGAAAATCAAAAAAAAAAAAAGGATATGCAAACCTTGACTAGAAACTAGCTCTGATAACAAATAATGAGAATCGATTCGCGAGGGAAAACGAAACTCAATCGATTATACGTCCTCAAGATCATTTCTACAGTAGGTTGTTAGGATAGATATTTCTTAACTCAATGCGTAATAAACATGAGCCTCAAAATCAATAGAAGACGCCACAATCAAATATGATTATTTGATTGATAAGTCGAGGGGTGAACGCCACAAGCTATGAGTCTTGATAAGTTCCGAAAATGGCGTTCTACTTAAGGAACCAAAGAGAATAACTCTCATATTTTTATTTCATCAAAGTATGAATATTATGGACGAAATACAACGTATAAATAGGTAGGAAACCATAATCTAAATGTTACATAAAATAATAAAATGATTAAGTAAAGTCAAGGAAATTAAAAAGTCTAATTAAAGCTTTCTTGGAACTATTGTTGTAAAATAATTCTACCATGACCAGCCTTGATTCCAATGCATTCCTTGAGCCTTTGAATTGTATTTAATCTCATTTTAAGCATCCAAATTAAGCCATGACTGAAATTAATGAGTTTTGAACAAAATAGCCCACAATTGTTGACCAAGCTTTAGTGAACTTTGACCTGTTAAACCTAGCTTCATCTTTGAGTTTCCATGACTTGGTCTTGGCTTGATTATGCTCCATTTTAATCCTCCTTGAATTCTCACACGAAATCCCATAGATCTTATGCACCAAAACTACAAAAAAAAAAACAAGTACAAATAATAATGTTGGTCCATTCTTCTGGATTGTAAACAGAACAGTTGTATGATGTTGGAATGCAATTTGGAGTGTCTTCCAAGTAGATCTGGGTGTTGTGGTATCATATGAGTTGTAACCCTGCTTTGTGGCTTTCCAATGCAATAGGAATCATCGACTTTGGATTGTGGAATGCAAGCTATGATCATTCTCTCAAATTGTGATAGTGGCTTCTGATTGCTCAATGTTCTTCATTACATGTTCACTTGATTCTCATATTTGGCAATCTTTCCTGCTGATTTGAGAAAAACTTAAAACACAAGAGTTTAAGTACTCTCATAGAGCTTTCCAAAACATCAAACAACTGTTTGTTTCATTGAGTAGAAGATGCGATACACTTATTTGAATTTTGCTTTATGTTCTGCCCAAGTTTTGCCTTGAATTCTCAAACCATTGTCATTGTGATTGGATCCTTTATGCATGCTTGCCGGAATCATATCACACTTCTCCTCTTAAAATGGATTCGTCCCGAATCCACTAAAATTATTCTTGTACAATGGAACAAAGATCAAGTGACAATGATTCAAAACTTTCAACAATGAATAAGGATCAAGAATCCAAAATTTTCGAACTGAAAAGTTTCTAAACTCCTTCACCTTTTTTTGTCAACCTTTTTTTGTTGGATCCTCTCTTTTTTTGTTTCTCTTCTATTTTTTTCATGGATACTCTTTTTATTTCTTATGAAGTAAAAAAAGGAAATAAAGTAACAAAAAGATAAAATAGGATATCTCAAACTCAAAGATTCACAAGTAGGAACCCAACCCAAATAATAGAAAACCCCGCTCCGCAATGGACGAAATTCAATACTGAGATGGTAAGTACTACTATGAACCAAGACTTCAAGAACACCCAAAGAAATTTAAAAAAATGAAAAAAAAAAGATATCTCAAACTCAAAAGTTCACAAGTAGGAACCTGGCCCAAATAATAGAGAACCCCGCTCCGCAATGGACAGAACCCAATACCTAGATGACAAAACCCACTACTACTAAGAACTAAGACTTCAAGAATCTTGCCAAAAAGATGAAAATCAAAATAAAAAAAGGATATGCAAACCTGGACTAGAAACTAGCTCTGATACCAAATGATGAGAGCCAGACCACGAGGGAAACGAAATTCGATCGATTAGACTTCCTCAAGATCGTTTCTACAGCAGGTTGCTAGGATGAAGATATCTTAACTCAATACTTAACAAACAATCGCCTTAAAATCAATAGAAGACGCCACAATCAAAGGTGATTATTTGATTGATAAGTCAAGGGGTGAACGCCATAAGCCACGAGTCTTGCTAAGTTCCAAAAATAGTGTTCTACTTAAAGAACCAAAGAGAATAACTCTCATATTTTTATTTTATCAAAGTTTGAATTTTATGGACAAAATACAATGTATAAATATGTAGGAAACCCTAATCTAAATGTTACATAAAATAATAAAACAATTAAGTAAAGTCAAGGAAATTAAAAAGTCTAATTAAGGCTTTCTTGGAACTATTGCTGTAAAATTAATTCTACCATGACCAACCTTGATTCCAATTCATTCCTTGAGCTTTTGAATTGTAATGTATTCCTTGAGCCTTTGAATTGTATTTAATCTCGTTTTAAGCATTCAAATCAAGCCATGACCGAAATTAATGAGTTTGAACAAAATAGCCCATAATTGTTGACCAAGATTTAGTGAACTTTGACCAGTTCAACCTAGCTTCATCCTTGAGCTTTCATAACTTGGTCTTAGCTTGATTATGCTCCATTTTAATCCTCCTTGAATCCCCACACGAAATCTCATAGAGTTTATGATCCAAAACCAACAAAAAAATCAAAACAAGTAAAAATACTAATGTTGGTCCTGCAACCACCATTCTTGAGGATTGTAGACTGAACACGTATATGATGGTGAAATACAATTTGGAGTGTCTTCCGGGCAGATTTGGGTGTTGTGGTATTCATACGAGTTGTAGCCCTACTTCGTGCTTTCCAATGCAATATAAATCATTAAATTTGGAGTTGTGGAACACAAGTTATAATCATTATCCCAAACTGTGATAGTAGCTTCTGATTGCTCAATGTTCTTCGTTGCATGTTCAATTGATTCTCACATTTGACAATCTGTCCTGCTGATTTGAGAGAAACTTAAATCACAAAAGTTTAAGTACTCTCATAAGACTTTCCAAAACATTAAACAACTGTTCGTTTCATTGAGTAGAAGCCGAGATACACTTGTTTGAATTTTACTTTACGTTCTACCCAGTTTTTTCCTTGAACTCCCAAATCATTGTCATTGTGATTGGATCCTTTACGTAGGCTTGCTGGGATCATATCAATAAGTTAACCTTTTGGAAGCTCAAATATTTAAAAAATGCTTTTTACAAAATGAATTTGATGCATAACATCACATGTTTTAAAATATATCTTTAACAAAATAAAAGATTTGAAAAAATCATTTTTACATGAATTCGGACGACCTCATATCCAATTCGAACGTTCGAATTCAATTTGTGAAATTTTCATTCTGAAACTGTAAAGTGTATTCGGGCGACCTCCCTTGCTTTCAGACGTTCGAATTCACACTTTTTATTTTTATGAGAAAATTGAGTTCGGACGACCTCCCTTGGGGTTCGAATGTCCGAACATAGTTTTGGCCAAAATTCATTTTAACTTGTAAAGTGTATTTGGATGACCTCTAAGAGGTTCGGGCGTCTGAATTTAATGATTTTGAAAATTAGGGTTTTTTCAAAAATATATCCGGAAGTCAAAATTCTTGTGAAGGTCATTCGAATTCCAATTTTTAGGCCAATAACAGATAGTTTTGGGCATTTAATGCTGTACCTACCCCATTTTGTTTACCATATAAAAGAGAATTTTTCTGTTAGGGTTATTCACCAAGAACATTTATTGAACTTTTTATTGTGCAAAATACTCTCTCAATTCTTTCAAGAGCAAATTATTCTCCCGCCAACATATTTAATTGAGCTTCCATTAAGTTATCTTATTTCCTATCTTGAACTAACATTTATTGTTTGTAATCATGTGTGTTAGAGAGAAAATGGAGAAGTGCATTCATTAGTTTCATCTACCCTAAAGGAGGGAATTTTATCTTGTATTCAATATATTGGTAAGATCAAAGAGATTTCTCCTAGATGGAGAGTAAAAAATCATTCTCATAGCTTGGTGTAACTATTGGGTTGATTTTACCTTGTTTGTAATTGTTGAATTTGAAGGTTTGGATCTCACCCCTTGGTGAAGAGATCATTTAGTAAATTGTGAAATCCTAAATCTAGAAACTCAGGTAGTGGATGTAGAGTACTCCAAAGGGAGATTTGAACCTCTATAATTATTGTGCCTCATTTTTATTCTTCTTTATCTTTGTGTTTGCTTAATATTGATTCATGCTCTTACATTTGTGTTGATATTGAGTAGTGAATTTGTATTAGTAAAATTTATCTCTTAATCACTAGTGTTAGTATATTAAAGTAAAATTCACATATTCCACTTAATTTTCTTGATTGATATGAAATGAAAAGTTGTAGAATGAAGACAAAAATTAGTAAATATTTTTAGAAACCTAATTCCCCCTCCCCATGGTTGCCTTTAGAACCTACAAACTCCATATTCAATTTCTAAATTAAAAACTCGATCCAATCAACCAATGCACAATACACTCTTAACGTATAATTCAAGCAAAAAGGTTCTTTCATATTTTATTATAAATTAGACAAATTTTGATACACTTTTATTATAAGATAAGAAAAGAGAATTTAACAAAAATTATTGGCAAAACAATTTTATACTATCTATAAAAAATTATTGACAAAAACAATTATTTACAACATCATAGTATAATATTTAATAATTTAAAATCCTTTTTCCTGCCTTACCTTAACCGTTTGTTTGTTTTCATCCTCATTATTCTTTTAATATGTATTATTTTAGAATATTATTTCTTTTAATATTTAATATTTTACAATCTTTTTCCTACCTTATCTTAGCCATGCTTTTATTTTCATCATTTCCCCATCTTAAAACGAGGTATTATTTATATACATAGAGTGGTAAAAACCTCAACAATTAATATAATATATTAATTAAATACAGTTCTCCCATATATATAAGATTTTTTGTAAACAGGTCAATTTTATAGTCAAGCAAAAATAATGAAATTATATGCTATCCAAATAAATATTGGCCTCTATTTGATTGTTTAAAATTTAAATGGAATTAAAATCAAAATGTTAGACAAATTTATAAAAGAATAGTATAATTAATATAAAATTAAATTATAATTTTCAAATTTAAAAAATACATGTTTGGTAGGATCAGATGGTACCGAGTTACTAAAACAAAACATTTATATTAGGGTAGCAATAAGGAGTATACTTATAATCACACACAGGGAAATTTTATACATTTTTTTGTTTGTTGTATTGAGTTGATGTTTTTTTAACGTTTCTTTAATGATTCATGTAATACTTTCATAATGCTAATTTTGGTGAAAAACCATTTGTAATTGAGACAATTTCTCAATTTGTGCATGCTATCTGCAAGTTCATGCAAATTTTCTTTTATCGTTATAATTTTATCAAGACATCCCATAATCAAACAAGCTTAAAACCAAATCCGGTCACTAGATACAAAAATATAGCTTAATACCATATTTTTGTATAAATTCAAAATAATTTTCTTCTGTCTTTTCCAATTTTATCAGGACGTCCAATAATCAAACAAGTATAAAACTAAATCCCATCACTAGATAGAAAAAATGAGCAAACTGCCCGAATGGTCATTGAACTTTTTCGCAATCTGTGTTTTGGTCATCAAACTTTTAAAGTAGCGTAAAAGGTCATCGAACTCTTGAAACTGTCGTTTTTAGGTCATTCCGTCCAATCTCTCCGTTATCTTTCTTTAAATCTGTTAATTTGAAGGGTATTTTTGTCAATTTTACTCCCACCTCTCTAACTCACCACTGTCCTTTTCTCTTTCCTCTCCTGTCAATTCTTTTCGCTTGTACCTCTTTCTTCTCCGGCAGTACTAGGAGTCACATCATCATCCTCTCAGCCTCCATCTCCACTGAGACGCTCAAATCACCCCAGCCTGAACCATCATCATCATCCTCTCAGCCACCCCGTTCCTCCCCTAACCCAATAACCACCACCACCACAACCACCAACAAAGATGACGTGCTCTCCCACCCCGACACCAACTTCATCTCTATCCCCAGCTATTCCAAATGGTTTTCGTGGGAGATCATTCACCAGTGCGAGCTTCGCTTCCTACCTGAATTCTTCGATGGCCATTCACCCTCTAAAAACCCAAAGGTTTACAAATATTACAGGAATGCCATCATTCACAAATTTAGAGACAACCCTTCCAAAAAGATCACCTTTACCGAAGTCCGGAAGACTATCATTGGAGACGTGGGCAAAGCCTTTTTCCATCCACGCACCAAATATGATATGATTATTAACAACATATGTGAATCTTTCAATTCTCACATTTTGGAGCATTGTGTCAAGCCCATAATATCCATGCTTGAAGGTATAAGGGAGTTTCTCATGAGAATAATGGCGACGAGAAATATTAACATGATCAAACTTCAACTACCTGTTAGTCCAGCAATTAGGAAGTTGATCGACAAGAGAGTAAAGAAATCATTCCATTGGAGACCTCTTGGAAATGGGCAGGGTGGATACCAATTGAAAGGTCCAAAAGAAGCTCAGTTTGTTGTTCATTTGAACAATAAAACATGCACTTGCATGTTGTGGCAGATATCTGGGATACCATGTGAACATGCAATTTCAGCATTGCATAGAAATGGTGAAGATCCACAAAAACAAGCTGATCTAGTTTATAGCAGGAACCTATATTTGAAGATTTATGAGAATGCATTACAACCAATTAATGGAAAGGATCTATGGCCAAAATCTGACATGCTAGTACTTGATCCACCAATCTGTTGTGTGCAACCTGGCAGGCCAAAAAAAGCCAGGAAAAAAAAGATGAAACTGAATTGAGGAAAAACACGTCTAATGTTCAGAAGTTGAGAAAGCATGTCATCATTCATTGTAGGAAATGTGGGACTGCTGGACATAATGCAAAGACATGTAAAGTTCAATTAGAAGGAGAGGAGATAGACAACAAAGTCAGCCACAAGGAGAAGCAATTATGCAGGAGAAGGAGATGGTCACTGAGGACACAAGTAGGCAACCAGCTACTGTCCCTGAAGTTGTTACTGCAGAGAGTAGAAGGCCAAGAAGGCAACCAGCTGATAAAACTGTATGTTCTCTTTTCTTTCTATTATTTGCATAAGGTTATTTGATTACATATGTATATCTCTTCTGTTGTAATTTTTTTTGTTTTTTTTTTTTGAATATACAGGTTAAGAGACATACAAGAAATGCAACAAACAAAAATGCAAATCCTTCATCTTCTACTCTCAACCCTTGTAGCACCACTCTTTACCCTCAAACAACCACTCCCAACCCTCCTACAGCTACTGGCCCTGAATTGGTCACTAAGGACACAAGTAGGCAACCAGCTACTGTCCCTGAAGTTGTTGCTGCAGAGAGTAGAAGGCCAAGAAGGCAACCAGTTGATAAAACTGTATGTTCTCTTTTCTTTCTATTATTTGCACAAGGTTATTTGATTACATATGTACATCTCTTTCTGTTGTAATTTTTTTTGTTTTTTTTGAATATACAGGTTAAGAGACATACAAGAAATGCAATAAACAAATATGCAATCACTTAACCCTCACACAACCACTGCCAATCTTTCTCATACCACTGCCAAACCTACTACCACCAATTTCAACCCTTCCATCAGCATTATCAAACCTTCCACAACCACTACCAACCCTCCTACAACCACTCCCAACCTTTCTAAAATCACTGCCAAACCTTCTACTACCAATACCAACCCTTCCATCAACATTATCAAACCTCCAACAACCAATCCTAACCCTCATACCACCAATGCTACTACAAATCCTTCAACAAATAGTGCTTACAACCTTTCTATCACACCAAGCATCAGTTCTACGGCACATAAACGTACTTTACATCAGAAAAAATATCCATCTGAAGCTGATAAGAGCATAATTAATGCCAACTAAGCATGGTTAGGTCAACCTCCACCTTATAAGGTTGGTGATTAGGCTAGAGCAGCAAGAGGAAGAGGTAGAGGAAGAGGAAGTGGAAGAGGAAAGGGAAGTGAAAGTGGAAGGGAAAGTGGAAATGAAAAAGAAACCAGGGCAACAAGTTAGGGCTGGTGCACTGATGTGTTAAGCTGTTGGAACTCTTGTATTGAATTGACTTGTTACTGACTTGTTAGGCTGCTAGACCTCTTGTATTGCATGCAAATGGAATTATATTATTTTGCCAACTATAGCTACTAGGGAATACTGCCCATATTGTCCTTGTTTACAAACTACATATTGTATTCTTGAAGCTTCTGAAGCTTTTGATGGATTGGATGACTCAATTGTCTAATTTTGTTGGACCATTTATGGAGTATTCAAGAATCCTACTTATTGAAGCAGTTTCAGTTTTCATTTCATTTGCCAATTCACTTATCTGCATTGCCTGTGATTTAACCAATTTGTTATTCTTCTTGCTGTGTGCTGAGACAAATATTCAAGCCTTACCATGACATTTCTAAGTCTAAGATCAGCACTACAGAAAGGGTTCATAACATAATGCATAAAAGATTCATATAAATAGTAGAAAAGCAAAGTACAATTTATATAACTGGTAGAAACCTCTTGGAAATGGAGTGCTAATTCCATTCTATTACATGACATTTCCAAGTCCAAGATCAATGGCCTATAATAGCAGCAACATATGAATTTCTCGATCTTTACACTCAATTATCAATATCCTCCATATTACTCCTACTCCCAGTTGTTAAAAAAATCATTAACAACATAATACATAAAAGGCTTATCATCAATATCTTTCTTCTCTTCAATTTCTGATCTTCACCCCTAAGTTTGAAATTTTCTTCCTCCAATCTTCCAACTTTCGATTTCAGAATCCTGACAGTATTTTTCAGTTCATCGATTTCAGTTTCCATTTGATTTTTTGTGTGAATCAGCCCAGGAATAACCTCCGCTGACCTCTCACACATTTGGGGATCGCACCATTCCCAAAATCCACAACTTTGTTGCTGCAAAAAAACCACATTTCAAAAAATATACGTACTATTTTTTGATAATTCCTCTAATATAACGCATTAATAAATCTATTCTGCATATTTACCTCTGATTTTCTGCAAATACAATATCTTCTTGCTGGATTAAATTTTGTCCATGATGTTTTCAAGACTGATGTCACGCCACAATAACAAACGGGAGGTTGTGGGATTCGCCTTGCCGCCATTCTCGAGCAAACCCTAGAGCTTTTTTTCTCTATCCCTCTTCTTCTGTTGTTGTTGTAGTTGTAGTTGTAAGAACTTTCGCACGTTTCTATGGGTTCAGATTTATTTGAAGAGGAAAATTTAACACGTGTATCGATTTCGCGCCTTTCTATGCTGTGCAGACAAAAATGCCTTTCAAATTGGTGATTTCCGTTTCCACTCACGGAGCTGTTGGACGGAAGGATCAAAAGTTGCACTTTCGAAGAGTTTGATGACCTTTTTTACAACTTTAAAAGTTTAGTGACTAAAAGTCGGACATAGTGAAAGTCTAGTGACCTTCGGCAGTTTGCTCTAAAAATAAATAAAAGAGTATTTTTGTTTATTTCTTATTTTACGTTAAACCCCCAATAAAACCTTGGTCTCGCGACTCTCGCCTTACGCAGCCAGCCACAACCCAGAATAACATTTTCCTGCTCTGAACCCTCACTCGTTTGAATTTCTCTGTATTGTGAAGTGACTATGGCCGCCGTCGCGGCTAGAACTATGATGCGTTCCGCCACCGCATCTGCCCGATCTGTTGCCGCAAAAGTTGTCACTGGGGCCAAGCCAAAGGCAGCTCCGTCTCCTTTTCGCATCTCAACTAAAAAACCCCTCTCCGCTCGCATTTTCAGGTAAATTAACTGTGTAAAGTATATGAATTTAATTGTTCTGTAAAATCAAAATATGGAAATTTTCGAAATAAATTGTGAAATACGCTTGTGGGTTGTAGGTCCCCTGTTGAATTGAGCAGCGTGGATTCGATGTTTCCTTACCACACTGCAACAGCCTCTGCCTTGCTGACTTCTATGCTCTCCACATCGCCTCGGATCTATGGTTGGACCCTTGAAGGTAATTTTATAATAAATTGATTTTATTTCTTGCTAATTTACTTGTCGTTGCTTGATATACTGTTTGTTTGCATGTAATTGTATGAATGGTATGAAATGATTTACTGTTTGTTTGCATGTAATTGTATGAATGGTATGAAATGTTTGTTTTGCTCCAATTTATTTGCAAAGTTTTACTATTCATACGAACGGGGTTGATACGAACTATAGCATTTCACGTTTATTTGGATTGTTTGGTAATAGTTTTTATTTTTTTGTTCTTTTCAAATAATTAAATGGGTTGTTCAGTTGCCTTTTTTAAGGTCCTGCTTCTGATTGCATGTAAACTACTTTCTGGCTTTTTTTTTTCATTGCTTGGTATGTATAGACTTCATAAGATTGCTCTAATATAGTCCATACTTGTTGGATTTTGGATTGTCTCAATGCTTTCTTTTGGGAAATCTGCAAATTTTTGTGTTGGTAAAAAGGGTTGTAAACCTGATATAGATTCTTTCTGGAAGTATAAAAGATGAATTTTAAACACTATCTCGCAATTATAAATTGGAATCCTTGAAAGATAATCTATGCTATTATTATTAGTATCTTAAATTCCTGCCAAACCCTCCTTTTCTTTCTATTCTTTGCGTTCTCTAGTCCCTCCCTCTTAAAATAAAGGAGTGTGTATTCTTGTCCATCTTGTAGGGATTGAGAGGACTAGATGAAGATTGAAAAGGAGGTGAAGTGTCTTAAATTTCTTTTTCTTACATCAAATTCTAAAGTATTAACTTGAGAAAATGCTTTTGAAATTTTAATATTGGAAAGCTTTTTTAAGTTGGTTATATCTGCGACAGTTCTGCATTTCTAAATTATTTTCTATTTTTTATCAATCAGTAATTAAAAAATGCCTTAGGGAAATTCTTCAAAATGAAAGCATGGATGCGGCATTGAGTTGAGTGTATTATATCTGTTGTAACTTTTCATGAATTTGAAAATTCTACGGGGATGTGTAAAAAGAGAAACCAAAAAGTTATTGGGTGCAATGCTCTTCATACACCTAATTGTCCTTTTTCCCCGCAAACTTAAGTAGATTGCCTGCATATGTATGAATCATGACTTTCATTTATTTACTATATGCGAGAAATAAACTAACTAATCAGATTATGTGAGGGGCACTATCTGGAGTGGTAAATAATTTTTGCGGTTTCCATTGCAGTTATTTGATCATATAAGGATCATGCTAATACATGGTATTCACTCAGATTGCAACGATGATGTATGATGATTATCAGATGTCCAAGCGAAGTTTATAACAATGTGCTGTAGGAGAATGCCTGATAACTAGAGTACTGAATGAGCTCCTGGGCAGAGATAATAGTTGTCTAGATACTATTTCTTTTAACTTGTATAATCCACCATTTGTGAGATGATTTAAGTTTGAAAAGTTTCTTTTCCCGGACAAAAAATGGATATTTATAAGCTTCATTATTGATTTTTTTATCTGCTTTCATGCTACTCTTATTGAACTCATATTTAAATACTTTCGGCAATGAAGCTTGAGAGGTTATGTGTAGGCCATAGAGTGTGTTCAGGGGCAGAAAATTTTGAATAACTAGCCAAATCAATGTGGTGGTGGATAAAACCAAATTTAGAAGTTATAGAGTTGTTTTAAGCTTCTTTTGGTGGATATATTCTACTTGTTATCGTTTTAAGCTTCTTTGGTGTTAGCAAGATTATCTATAGCTTTCCAGATTCATGAAAATCAGTGTAAATGATTTGTGCGATGACTAGTAGTCCTTCTATTTTCCAATTAGGTTCCTAAAAGATCCAACTGCTCTCTAGTGCAAAGAGGTGTGCAAAACTACGGGTCAATGAGTATGTTCTTCTTTGCATTTCATATAGAGAAGGGGTCATGTCTATGAGGCATGGACATCAAGTTGGCTGTTTTTGCACTCTAGTTGTAAATTAAAGATTTCAACAATGTAACACTTCAATTTGCAGAATTTTGAAAGAAATTTTGTATGACTGTTTTGACTTGGGTTTTCTTTTGTTTAGGGATGTGATTAGTGCTCTCTGGCAGACTTTCAGCTTGAAGATTTCCATAATGTCTTCATATTTACATGTTTTTTGGAGTAATATACCATCTTTGCAAGACTCAGCTAATGACTGAACTTTTTGAACTGTTTTTATGCTTTCATGGCATCTCGTATCTTCTGACTTCTCATGGTTGTAAAGGGACTCGTTATTTCATTTTCACCACCGTGCATAAGCATCATTTTTTTCCCCTTTCATTGTAGATGGATGATTGTTTCACTGATTTGGACCGCGGTGCATGGTCTAATTCCATGGATGTCGATGGAAACTGTTAACACCTGTCAGGGAATTAGATTGTGGTTGTATTTGCAACTCAATGGTCGCCCCTCTTTTTGATAATCCTAGGGTAGGTTTCCAAACAAAAAGGGAACCATTGGTCTTTTTTCCACAAGAAAATGTCTTGACTCCAATGTTTTAAATTGTAACTGTTATTTCTTCTCTCATTCCTCTACATAATGGTATCTTAGGTTCCTTAAGAGAGATAGGGTGTCTTCCAGGTACTGATAGATAACTAAGATACTGTAAAATATGCAATCCTGTCCATGAGCTGCTACTTCGACAACAATGTACTGATTGCATTTGATTGCAACAGTGAAACTTTGCCAATTACTAATTCGTCTGAGTTTGTTTTTGAAGCTTGCCAATATACATTCTCGTTTGAGATTTTTTTTTTTTTTGCATCTTACCATGAGAAATCAGCAGGCTGTCAATGAGTTACTTCTAAAGTGGTTAGCAATGGACAGGAAGGTTATTGGGATTCCACGACCTTGAGTCTTGGAAGTGCTACTCCCTCAAATTCTCAGCTGAAATCCTATTGTGTTGTCATTAGGCAAGATCATACAACATGCATATATCATCGACTCAAAAGGCCCAAATGGTAGCTTAAAATCAGCACTCCGTAGCCTTTTCTAAGCTTTTCATACCATCTGGATGAGTCAAGGACCATTTTTTAGCCTAAAATCAGCAGTAGTGCCATTACCTTCTCTTGCACATTACAGCTTGCAGGCCACGCTCAAGAATTAGTTTTACTGAACCAGCTATTGCATAGGTAGCCTATGGAGTAAAACTTCCACCATCCGTTCTCCAGCACCATGCAAATTAACAGACTTGAACAAGGAACTGAAGAGAAACCGAGAGAGGTTTAAAAAACGGTCATATTTAAGAAGTTGAGAGTCGAAAACTTTATCTTGTCTATAGAAAATGGAAGTTCTTAAAAATTTTATTTTTCTTCGTTTAGCCACAATTTATGAAACTATATATTTTTCATTGAGTTGGAAGCAAAAAATGATTGGCTATGAGTTTGAAAGAGTTGTTTTTTTCAGAAATTGTTTTGTTTTTCTTAAAAAAATCGAAGATTATAGCTAAGTTAAATTGCCAATGAATCTTTTGTAACACTTTTATGTATCACTTTATGTACTATCACTCTATAGGATTTTGACACAAGAGTTGACTAATTATTTGCTTGACAGGATTTCAGTTTATTTTTTAGAAATTAGATAACCAATTTAAAGGATATGTATCACATTTATAGATCATATGCAGAAGATCCAATTCAAAGTAGTTAAATATTGAGGTTTTCCTTGAAATTTAGGGTCTCATTGGATGGTGAAAAATTTATGATTTATTTCATAATTGCAAAATGAGGTGTTTGTTTTGTTTAACTTTTTCATCAAAATTTTTAAAACACAAAACAATGCTACAGTAATTATTTTTGCTACAATAATTTTTATAAATAAAATATTGAATTTGAATTTTAAATTTAAATAATAAACAATTCTTCCTAACACACTTCCCATCAAAATAAAGTAATAAAATACTAATTCAAATTTAAATAAAAAAATCTTCAATACAAATCCCAAAAAAAAAAAAATCATTCATTCCAAACACTCTCAAAATATTCTTTTCTCATAACAAATCTCAAGAAAAAAAAATTCATGATATAATCCAAACGGAGCCTATAATTAGTTTTTCTGCCTCCTCGGCTACGTCGAAGCAAAAACTTAGTTAAAAGAATGAAATGACTAATTGATTGGTAAAGGGTTAATCAATGTCCTACCCTAGGTTTCGTTAACTATAAATGTTTAGCTAAATATTATCAGTATCCTTCAATCTAGTAATGGGCTTATCATTCCCATTATGGTTCTTTAATTAAATATTATCAGTATCATTCAATCTGATAATGGGGCTTATCATTCCCATTATGATTCCGGATCTAGAATGCGAAACAAACGGTTGTTAAGTGTTTTTAAATTCGTTTTTGTTCCAATTTTATTGAGATCTAAAAGATTCAGTGATATGGTTTATAATAAATGTAAGTTCTTTTTAATATTTTTTTTTTTACTTTACATCGTCTTTTCACAATAAAAGTGTTACAATTTTTACTTTTGTCGATTTTTTTCCAAAATTCTTGATTAATTTTTGTTTTTTTCATTCCAAACCCCATCTCATTTACAAAGGATAAAAAAGGTTCCATTGCAATAGAGAGCATGACCTTAAGTACTAACCTTGCTATAGTGTATAGCATTTGATGCTCATTTTTTTGGCTGAATGATAGCTTTATAATGGCTTCAACATTTTCTTTTTCGGTTACATGAATAAATTGGCATTCGTTTGGTTTATATTACATTTTAATTTTGTAGTGTTAAGTTTAGATTTGAAACATATTGATTGTGGTTAGATAAGAAAGAAGGAAAAAGAGGTGAGAATCGTTGTGAAGAAAGATATTTTTTTAGACATTTTGCAAGTGCAATAATAACCTTTTAGTTACTTTGCACATTCTGTTAATGGTCGTTTCTTCTTTATTAAAAAAAAAAAAGGAAAAAATTACATTCACTATAATAAACATGGAGGTTTTTGAAATGAAATAAAAAAAAATGAAATGATATTTGAGTATCAAAATTGAAGGATGAATACATAGTTCCAAGTTTCTTGCTAATATTGTATGAACATGTATAGAGTCTAAAATCATCACTTCTTGAAGAAGGCCATGGATTCCTTTCTCATCCATTTGTCTAATGAAATTATCAGAATGACCATTTCAGATATCTGGAAACAACACAAAGCAAAAATCAACTTAAGGTGTAATTTGCCTTCAAAAACTCAAATCCACAAGATTATCTATTTCATTTTAAACTCAAAAAAACAATGACAAAATACTTTAGTATTCAAACATAAAGGACCTTTAACTCACTTTATCTCCTTTTCAATCTTCAACTAGCTAGTATTGTCCTGTCCTACAAGATGAAAAAGAATAGCAGCTCACTCATTTTTTACAAAAACTAAAGAGTAGAAACATGACATTTGAAGCAGCAACTTAAGAAATTAAAACTATTCGATTCGACTTTCAAATGATACTTACAACGTGAATTAGATAATCTTAAGCATTTCCAACTTTCAAATGTTTGTCTACCTCAAGAAAGTTTTGAACAGGACCTTTCGACGCATACAAAATCACAGAATTCCAAAATCAAAGAGTAGAAAGATGACATTTGAAGTAGCAACTTAAGAAATTAAGACTATTCGATTCAACTTTCAAATGATACTTGCAACATGAATTAGATAATCTTAAGCATTTCCAACTTTCAAAAGTTTTTTTAAATCACAGAATTCCAAAATGCAAGCATTTAGACTATCTGAAATCATACAATTACGAACTTTCTTCATACTAACCTGCTACCAAACTTCTGCTATATCTTTTATCTTATGAAATCCAGACAACTACACAGAAGATCAAATTAAAGAAAAAACAAAAAAGTAAATCCAGAATGTAAATCAAATCACATGCTTAAAGAAGCAGAAACTTACAGAGAGACAAATGTGACAAGACACGATCACTAAACCAGCACCAAACAAACCAAACCACAAGTTCATTCAAGAATTCCGTAATGAGCACAAAACATTAGATTCTATATAGCAGCAATTAAACACAGGTATCATACATCAAAAAGCAACCACATTTAACAGATAAACAGAAACACAAAAACATCTTTACATATGCCATAACAACAATAACACAAAATAAGCCTTTATCCTTTATGTGAAAACTACCGCAAATAAGGTTTGACAAAACATCTTTACATACGAATACAAAAATAGATTCTATATAGCAGCAATTAAATACAGATATCATACATCAAAAGGCAACCACATTTAACAGATAAACACAAACACAAACATCCATCCTTCCAAAATGAATTGGACAACAAAAAGATCCACAATCAAAGACTCATTGAACAGGTAATTGAAGTCCAAGCATAGCTCAGAGCAAAATGGTTGGCATACAATTTAGCAATGCACAGATGGTTGCAGATCAACACCAATACATACAGTAAAGCAAACACAATCCCCATCCCAATCCCATTTCAAATTCAGCAACTATTATTGACCCAAATTCAACATTAACAATACATTAAAGCACATAAAAAAAGATTAAACCAGCACAACTGCACAAATTATATATAAATGTGAAAAGATATGCAGTTTTAACACAAAATTAACAAGCATTTATATACTATGAAAAATAACAAAAATATTCTGGATTCGATGATGATAATAATAATAATAATAATAATAATAATAGTAGTACTAGTAATAATAATAATAATAATAATAGTAATAGTAATAGTAATAGTAATAGTAATAGTAATAGTAATACTAATAATAGTAATAGTAATAATTAATAATAATAATAATAATAATAATAATAGTAATAATAATTAGTAATAGTAATAGTAATAGTAATAGTAATAGTAGTAATAATAATAATAATAATAATAATAATAATAACAGTAACAGTAACAATAACAATAAGAATAACAATAACAATAACAATAATAACTACAATAATAATAATATTAATAACAATAACAATAATAATAATAATAATAATAATAATAATAATAATAAAGTTACCTTCAAAAGTCCAGCCATAAGTTCGAGCAGAAACTGCGAGCATAGAAGTTAACAATGCCGAAGCGGTTGCAGTGTGATGTGGAAACATCGATTCAATGCTAACACAGCTCATTTCAACTGGGAACCTACAATTAGAGGATCATCTTACTTTTTTTTCATAACATTTTCGAATTTATTTTTCGATTTATGAAATTTACCTGAAAATATGAGCGGACATGGGTTTTCGAATGGAGCTGCGAAAGGGAGAGGGGGTGGTCGGCTTAACCCCATTAACGACTTTTGCTGCCGTTGCCGCTGCTGATCGTGAACGAAGCATAGTCCTTACTCCGATGGCTGCCATTATAGGGTTTAGAGCAGCGGAACCAGTTCTTCTTCGCGGGGTTTAAGCAACAAAAGTCAAAACGATTGCGCTATTTTATTTTATTTTTTTCGTTTCTTTTTTTGGTAAATTACAAGAAACCTCATGATGTTGTTTTGGTAATTTTAAATTACATTTTATTTTCTTAAAGTTTTAGAAAACAATTGAGATTTTGTAAAAACTATTTAGGTAGACAACTACAATTAAGTATTTATCTCACCAAATGAAGTCAACTATATGAATCACACTTCATCACCACGCTCGATCCAAAATTTTATGTTGATTGTCATATTGTCGCAATTTTCTTCTTTCTTTTCGGGGGTTTAGTGCAAAACGAGAACTTTTATTACTAAAAAGGTCTAGAGTTTAACCCAATGAGCATCTTCTAAAGCTGCTAATTGCATCTTTTCAATTTTCAATTAGCAGCCAATCAAGAAAACATGAAAATCACTCTTGAGAGTGAATTTTTTAATAGTGTGCAACATTGTTACTTTTTCCGAATTCAAAATAGGCTATTTATAGACACATATGACATATAATCAAATAGAATTATTTATGTATATTTTTAATAATTTATTTTGACTCAAAAGAAAACATATAAACTAATAAATTATGTTAGTAAATGGAATAGTAAGAATTTCAAAAAATCTCAATTTTGATGGATTATAGTATTAGGTATTTAGAAGAAATTATGAATTTGGTTAGTTTTTCTAGTTTTTCTTTCTTATTTTTGATTCAGTGAGAAATATCTAAATTGGTAGGTTGAGTTAAAAAGAAAAAGATATGAGAAGAAATTATGAAAACTCCTCATTTAAATATTAGGGTTAATTACCACGAACCACTGATTTGCCGAATTTTCCAATAACCCCTATATTTTATAAAAATATATCGAGTACCCCATATATTTTGGAGCAGAATAGAAATTGGATGGAAAACAAGTCCTTTAACCGAGAGTGTATGAAACACATATTAAGCGCATGTAATATTACTTTATCAGTTAAATATTTGTGTTTTTCTTAAATTACCTCAACCTTATCTTTTAACCCAAACCTTATCTATTAATCAAAACCAACCTTATCTTTTCGGAATTGAATTACATTTAGCATCTAAGTGTTCCTTAATTTGTTCCTACCAAAATTAAATTACCTCTCTTCTCCTTCTCTCTTCTCCTTTCTTTCGTCTTTCTTTGTTTCTTTTCTTTCTTTTTTTCCCTTTCATGTCTTTAATTCCAGCACCGCCACTCTCCTCCTCTTCCACCACCACCCTCCTCCTCCATCACCACCACCACCACAATAACTTCCAACATAATCGATAGCCATCACCGCCATAATAACTTCCGACGAAATCTATAGCCAACGAAGCCCACCATTCATTCCACCACCAAACGTAAACCATCAACTCAAACCTTCCACCATAAAATGCAAGATTACGTCTCACAATAAAAGTAGTTGTATTGTTGTTGTAAGCTAAAGTTCCATATTTGTTATCAAAAATTCACCAACTCTCTTGGAGAAAGAACCAATCGCATAAGAAATCAATTCCAGAGAAAGCAATTCCCATTCTCCTCATGGTTATGAGAAGCACACAAAAATTCCATCAACCCAATGATTGCACCCACTTTTTCATCCCCTAAATTCTGTGTTCTCACCGCTGCCGCTCGACATGGTATTAGGCCTTAATTGCTGAAACATGAGTTGTTTCGTTTGATGTTAAATTTAATTTTTTTTAATAAGCTTTTTATTGCATTAGACTTTGGGGTTTTTGAATTTGGAATTTTGTACAAATTTCGGCAAATAAAAATCAAAATTTTGTTATATTGGACATTGGGATTTTTTAGAGTAGCAGTGGTTTTCAGGAAATGGTGGTGGTTGATTCTCCAAATCAGATTAAGATCTTAGAAGAAATGAGAGAGAAGAAGAAAAAGGAAGAAAAATGAAGAAAAAAAAATGAGAATACATGTTAGAGAGAGATATTTTTTTAACTTTATATTTTTACCTCAAAAGTTTTATGATTTAAACTTTAACCCCAAAATTTTAATTTTTTTTAAATGTTTACCATTTAAATTTGAAAATAAAGGAGAGGGCATTGTTGGAATCATTAACAATGCCGTTATTGAACCTATTTTTCGTCCACTTTCTATTCCGCTCCAAAACACATGGGGTACTCGATATATTTTTATAAAACATGGAGGAAAATTCGGCACACCACATGGCGGTTCTTGGTAATTAACACTAAATATTATGATATTTCAATGATTTAGTAGTAAAAATTTTTACTGGGTAACGATTGAAAAGAACGTTACTTCTATTAGAAAATCAATGTGTTCTTGCTTCATTAAAATGATTGTGAAGATTAACAATTTCTTCTAAATTTTATATAAACAATACAATTTTGTATTGATGGGTTATTCTAACACTTTTAGTTAAAGTGACCTTTGAAGTTTTCTTTTAATTTTCTTAATCTTGTAGTTTCACACTTAACGCTCTAGTTGTTGTTGCTGTTGTTTTATACCCATACTTATTTTTTATA
Source organism: Ophiorrhiza pumila (assembly GCA_016586305.1). Taxonomy (NCBI): domain Eukaryota; kingdom Viridiplantae; phylum Streptophyta; class Magnoliopsida; order Gentianales; family Rubiaceae; genus Ophiorrhiza; species Ophiorrhiza pumila. Next base: position 38,050,360 of record BLIW01000009.1, on the reverse strand, counting down.
TTTTAGTAAATTCTAATTTAGATAGTTCATATTTATGTTTTAATTCTTAATTTTATAATAAATTACTTCCTTCGTCTTTTCTTTAAGTGTTGCTTTAACTAATATTTTTTGTTCTCAAATAAATATTATTTTACAAATTTCAATACAAAAAATCTAAAAAGTTTCAATTTTACCCTTCACCCTAATTATTTAAAATTTGATGATTTAATTGTACTTATTTATTTTCCCATAAAAATATAATCTGACTTCTAAAATGGCATCTTCAAGGGGTGTACATGGTGCGATTTGAGCTGTTTTACATAAAAATTTTAACCCTACAATGACTTGCGGTTTGTAAAAATTAAAAACTATAACCAACCATTCAAATTTAAAAACTATAAATTGCGGTGTACATTTTTTGTGTGGCATAGTGTGGTGTATGTGTTTTGAAATCATAAAAGAAATTGAAAAATAATGCTAAATTTGAATACAAGAAAAAAATATTTAAACAAATATTAGATTACATAAAAAGTATGTTAGAATTAATGCACGTTTGAATTTATAATCATGTTTTCAAAATTATACTTATAACTAAATATAAATATTCTTAATCTATCATTAATTTAATGTGATAATATTTTCAACAGATTTATAATCTAGTAATACAATTATGCAAGTGCATAAAAAGAAGAATAATATTCGTACATCATAAAAAAATATCATATTATAATAATTCAAAATTAAAAAATCATGATTCAATTAATTATATATAAGTTGGTCTAATAACCATTCTTGTATCTGAAAGAAAAAAGTTGTTTAAAACGCAGATAAGAAGACCATGAGTATAATAAAAATTAAAGATATTAATTTATTTAAGTTTTGAAATAATAATAAAGGTAAAATAAGTGGCTAAATGTAAGAAATTAAATCAACTTATCAATACTTATTATGTAACATTATGTATACTATTATATATATTTTTAGTGCAGATTGTCATTTATATATACCATTATATTACTATTATTATATATTGCAGTGCAGTTTTTTTTTGCGGTTTTAATTTTACAAAATAAAATTGTATCGCATAATGCGATTTTAAAATATTAAAATCAAAACCAACCATTTAAAAAAATAAAATTACGATTTATATTCTATTCTGTATGGTGCGGGTGGTTTGATCAGTGTGAGCAGTTTTCAATTTTGTTAAACACCCCTAGCATATGTAACACAAAGAGTACGAGTCTTTTCTCAAAGTAGGACTCTTTTTTAAAAGTTTTCTGAGAATAGGGTTGTTTTCAAACCCTATTCTTAAAATAGGGACTTCGCATTTGCAGAATGCGATTTCACTGACTTCGCATTCAGCAAATGCGGAGTTGTTAAAATGAAATAATATTAAAATAATGAAAAAATATTAAAATAATAAATTAAATATAATAAAATATATTTATATAATAATTTATATAATTTAGGAAAAAATTTATAAAAATTTGGACATCCGGACGTCCGGTGTAAGTCCGGATGTCCAAATTTTTTTAAATTTTTTCCTAAATTATATAAAATTATTTGCAAAGGTTTTTTTGTTTACAAACGCTTTTAAAAAATATATAAATTAATTATACGATTACAATTTATTATGTTGTTATTGTATTTTGTTATTAAAAATTTATTTGGAAAAAATTATAATATCACAACTAAGAGTTGTAAAAAAAATTTAAATTAATTAATTTAGCAAAATTTTGAAGTCACACTTTTCCACAAAATATTGAAAGTAATTATATAAGTACATATAAAATAACTGAGAAAAAATTTGAAGTCATTAAATTAAGTCCAATTATGTTTGTAAATAACAAAATTTCCTTGCAAATAATTTTATACTTATAGAAAAAATTTAAAAATTATTTAGAAAAAATTGGGATCCATTTATGGATTTTATATAAAAAAATCATTACAACAAATTATATTAACGAATATTTAAAGTAATTTTATAAGTAAAGTACATATAAAATTATTTGGAAAAAATTAATTTTTAACATAGATGTTTGAATAAAAAATTAAAAAAATTAAAAAACAATTGGCATCCGGACGTTCGGATGCTAATTTTTTTTAAAAAATATATAAATTAATTCAGTGACTTCGCATTTAGCAAATGCGAAGTCACTAATTTTTTTTCATAAATATATAAATTTATTTTATATAAAAATTGTCTTCCCCTACTGTATTTATATAGTTAAGATAAAGTTTAACGTTAGATAAGGATAAATGAGAAGTCCGCTATATCATCATCTTGTTAGCATTCAAAAAAATTCGTTAACAAAAAATACGATTTGGTATAGATAAGATAATATATTTTCTCATATATTCAAAATTAATTATATAATCACATCTTAGATTTCTTTTATCATCTTTAAATATAAATAATCCATCCACGAAAATATTGACTTATGGGGTCATTCCCTTTTTTTTCTAGATAAATCGTTAATTATCCTCCATTTTTTATATATATTTAACAAATCATAATCTATAAATTAAACCATATGGGAGTTCTCATCTGCTAGAGCATATATGGTTTATAATCTATAAACCACATGTCAATTTTTTTTTAATGTAAATAATACCAATCATGATACATAAAATACGCGACTTCTTTTCTATCATATCAGGATCTATTTAAGTACATGTAATATCATAATAAAATAAATTTATATAATAAATTTATATATTTATGAAAAACAATTTAAAAAAAATTAGTAACTTCGCATTTGCTAAATGCGAAGTCACTGAATTAATTTATATATTTTTTTAAAAAAAATTGGCATCCGGACGTTCGGATGCCGTCCGGATGCCAATTGTTTTTTAATTTTTTTTAATTTTTTATTCAAACATCTATGTTAAAAATTAACTTTTTTCAAATAATTTTATATGTACTTTACTTATATAATTACTTTAAATATTCGTTAATATAATTTGTTGTAATGATTTTTTTATATAAAATCCATAAATGGATCCCAATTTTTTCTGAATAATTTTTAAATTTTTTCTATAAGTATAAAATTATTTGCAAGGAAATTTTGTTATTTACAAACATAATTGGACTTAATTTAATGACTTCAAATTTTTTCTCAGTTATTTTATATGTACTTATATAATTACTTTCAATATTTTGTGGAAAAGTGTGACTTCAAAATTTTGCTAAATTAATTAATTTAAATATTTTTTACAACTCTTAGTTGTGATATTATAATTTTTTCCAAATAAATTTTTAATAACAAAATACAATAACAACATAATAAATTAATTTATATATTTTTTAAAAGCGTTTGTAAACAAAAAAACCTTTGCAAATAATTTTTTATAATTAAGGAAAAAATTTAAAAAAATTTGGACATCCGGACTTACACCGGACGTCCGGATGTCCAAATTTTTATAAATTTTTTCCTAAATTATATAAATTATTATATAAATAAATTTTATTATATTTAATTTATTAATATTTTTTTCATTATTTTAATATTATTTCATTTTAACAACTTCGCATTTGCTGAATGCGAAGTCAGTGAACTCGCATTCTGCAAATGCTAAGTCCCTATTTTAAGAATAGGGTTTGAAAACAACCCTATTCTCAGAAAACTTTTAAAAAAAAGTCCTACTTTGAAAAAAGACTCCAAAGAGTACCTAAATTATGACTCTTCAAATGCCCATTTGAAACAAATACTACATTAAAACTCTTCAAATATCCATACACTTATATCATTTGCATTAAACAACATTATGAATAAGCAAAACTTAAAAAATGGGCAACATGCATATGAGCAAATAAAAAATGCTTAACTAATGTTGGACTTAAATTTACCGATGGATCTCGAGTCTGATTGAAATACTATATCTGACGATGGAGGAGAAATTACTGAATAATAGAGAATAAAAATTTTATTTTTAAATAAGGATTTGGATCTCTGTGTATTGATCTTATTTTGTATGTGCATCTTTTATACATCCTTTAATTTAATAATTGATTATGATGTAAGTATTGAATTTATGAATATGTGTTGATTTTATTGCCCTATAATATTGTTTCTATTTTCTTTCTAATTAAGTTTATTTTACTTGGTCCACTTTATTATTTTTTAGATTGATTTTCTTTTGTTTTTCTTAAATAATAATGCCAGAAAAGTGAACAAAAAAATTGGGATAATGCAGGATAAGAATAAGCCCATAACATTTTAAAAAAATATTTTAACATATGTCAATAAAATTTTAAACAATCAAAAGAAAAGAAAACTAATAAAAATAGAGATAAAATTGCTACTAATTAATTTGCTTAACAACCACCTCAACTAAAATACGATGACATTTTATGTTTAATAGAAGATAACCTTGTTTTGCAATATTTCTTTTTTATCATGGGGAATTTTCTAAAATATGATGACATTTCGTCATACATAGTTTCAATAATAAAAATATATGTTTTGACTTAATTGATGAAAATTCTTCAAACGCCTCTTCAACAAAGGTAACAAGTTCAACAACAGTCATTGGAGATTTCTTGTATTGAATTGTCGGAATAGTAAAAAAAAATCCAAGATCCAATATGTTCAAGTCTGGAGAATTTTGGAATTGGCATATGAATGGGGATCACTAGGGTTAATGTCAATTGAAACATTGTTTTGTTGGATGTATATTGAAGAGCAAAATGCATTTTTGGTCACTCAACTATTACCAAATCCGCCTTTTGGTCACTCAACTGTTAAGTTGGCCAAAAAGATCATCAAACTCTTTAAACGTATGACTTTTAGTCATTCCGTCAGTCAACTCTGTTATCTTTATTAAAATCGTTAAATAAATGGGGTTTTATGTATTTTCAAATGGCAAAAAAAATTTAATCATTTCTCTTCTTTCCTCCCTTCTCTCTCTTTTATCTTTCTTTCTACCGTCTTCACTCCTCTATCTTCTCTGTTCTTATTTTCTTGTCCTATCATCTCTCTTCTCTCTCTCTATCTTTTCTTTTTCCTTTCTCTCTTCACGGCTCCCATTCGCTCAAAAGAAAATTTACAGGTCCCTTCTCTCATGGTTTCAGGAAATTCACAGGGACAAGATTTTGATGCCAAAGTTGCTAAGCTTGTTGAGTTGGGTTTTGGAAGAGTTCTTTGACGGTAATGAAGAACAAGCCGCTTCATATCTTTTTGGGAGCTGAAGATGAGAGTTCCTTTTTTCAGTGATTGATGCTGAATTTTTGTGGCTTAATTGCATTACAGTAATACATTTATTTGGGTGGTCAAGGAAGGACTGCACAGGAATTGATGCAGTTTTATTTATCAAAGAGACCCATATGAATGATGGGGTGGGAAAATTGTGCCATTATTCCATCGATGGATGCTTTGCTATGATACCATTTTTATATACATATTTTCTTTGGTTTCTTGGTTTATTTCTTTGGTCATTAATGCTACATTTATTTGGTCGTGTGAAACGATGGATCACCATCATTCATTCATCAGTTCCAGGAGGAAGCAACTGCTGGCCTGTTGCTGTGGATCAATGCCAAAATTTCCAAACTCTATACAACAAAAATATATTTAAAAAAAAATTGAACGCAACCAAAACCCCTAGACCATGAATGAGAAGAATATACAAATGCAGACACATTGATAAAAAAAATTGAGGACGGTGTTAATGGGTCCGACCAGAGACTGAAATGCATGTTGAAGATCCAAATAATATATATTCCCTCCATATTCTTTGGATTCCCTATAAAAGAAACTTTCCCAGTAGCTCTTCCTTGGCTCTACCAATAAGAATATTGTTCCTGATGCTTCCAATTCTGCATCTCAAGAAGCAATAAAGAAAGAAAGTTGAAGTTGGCTTTAATTTAGCTAAGCAATTGAAACCAGTTTGAACTTGTTGAAACTGAGCCTGGCCATGGCAATCTCAGTTCCAAGTCATTATTCTTTCTTGGTCTTAATCTTGCCTGGGAATCAAGAGAGAAAGGAAAAAGAAAAGATAGAGAGAGAGAGGAGAGATGATGGGACAAGAAAATAAAAACAGAGAAGATAGAGGAGTGAAGATGGGAGAGAGAAAGATAAAAGAGAGAGAATGGAGAAAACAATAGAAAGATGAAATTTTTTTTTGCAATTTGAAAATACATAAAACCCCATTCATTTAACGGTTTTAATAAAGATAACAGAGTTGACCGACGGAATGACTAAAAGTCATACGTTTAAAGAGCTTGATGACCTTGTTGGCTAACTTAATAGTTGAGTAACCAAAAGGTGGATTTGGTAATAGTTGAGTGACCAAAAATGACTTTTGCTCTATATTGAATTGTGTATGTGATACGATATCAAGGTCATATGTCAAGTTCGTTGAATTCAAAGTGCTCATTCCAGTTGTAGAAGACGAGTCATTCATTTAGAGACCTAGGAATGAAGAAACGACGTGGACAGTAATCTACGTCGCGACGTGGAGAGGCTCCGACGTCGCGACGTCCACCCACGTCGCGACGTCCAGCAAGTTTGAGTTTTTTTTATTTCGCGTTTGTTTCCCGACGTCGTGACGTCGGGCTCCCCCACGTCGCGACGTGCGGGAATTTTAGGCGTTAATTATTTTTCTGTTTTTATAAACTAGGGTTTTAAGTTATTTAATGTTTCCTTTTATGTGTTATTTCGTTTAGGGTTAATGTTAGGCCTATAAATAGGCATTTTTATCAGTTGTAATGATAGACGTGAATTTTGAGATAAAACACAGAGTTGTTTTTTGCGTGAGTTGTTTTCCTAAGGAGGGATTTCAATTTACATTGTGGGTTTTAGTTCCTGAGGAGGGGATTAATTCTTACTTGACTGTCTTGTTATTTGTTGGTGAGGAGCCATCAAATAATCGTGCATACTGTCAGCCTACAGAGATAGGTTGATTCGACTTGTTCAATTTGATTTACGAAAAGATCAACACGTTATTCCGCAACAACTATCAATCTACGTGAGGAGCGTGGTGAGATCTTTCATCAAGTGGTATCAGAGCTCAAGGGATTTTCGAAATCAGATTTTTCAGTTTTCCTTAAAATTGAAACCCAAAATTGTTGTTATTCGCAGCCTTGCATGATTTGGTTATTGTGATAAGGTTACAACAATTATATCTTTTGTTTTGATTTGTTGGTATTGTGAGAATTTGATCCGGTTGAATTGGTGATTGATTGTTGGTTTTATTATTTTGGATATTTGTGGGTAATTGTTGCTAAAGTAATTTTGTGGATATTCAGTTGGAATTTGGTTAATTGTCAACATGAGTAAACAGGCAGAAGGTACTAGTGTTAACCAAAATTTAGAAGGTATACTTGCTACTATCAATGAACAGTTACGACAGTTATCAGCTGATAATCAACAGCATAGGCAGCGGATTGAACAGTTAGAGTCGAGATCTAGATCAGGTATTCCAAAGAGAACTCTATCTAAGAATCCTTGGGTTGAGGGTTTGAAAGAGTCTAAGCCAAAACCAATCCGATGTGCTATATGTATGGCTATAGGTCATAATTCTGTTAGTTGTGCAAGATGGTATGATTTGCATGTTGAACTTCCAAAGGAAGACCCAGCTGTCAAAGTTGTTACTGTACCATTGTTGGAATGTGTTGAAAATCATGGGGATATTGAATTACGTCCATTGGAGATGGGGCAAGCTCATGAACTTAATGAAGCAATTGTGGAGGCCATTACTGAAGATCCTTTGTTGGAGGAAGCTATGTCATCAACAAAAATAAATCCAAAGGAAGATGAAGCTTCTTTGCAGGAAGTTCAATCACCTATGGTGGAGCTATACATGATGTGCTTGAGGAACAATCTTGTGAAGATTTAATTCCTTTTATTGCTTTAAATGATTGTAATTTAATTGTTATTAATGATGTTTATCATGATAAGCAAGAAAGTGAATTGATTCATGATTTGAATGGCAAAAGCCTTGAGGTGAGGATTGTAGGAAAAGGCAAAGAGGGGGAAAATACTGAGAGTGAATTTCCATATATTTTCTCTTTTTGTCTTGATGATTTTTTAGATTTTGTGCCGGTTTTCCTTGTTACCAATCTACAAGATTTGAGGTCAAATCTTTTTCAATTGGGAGGGAATAATACGAGATCAAGGTCATATGTCAAGTTCGTTGAATTCAAAGTGCTCATTCCAGTTGTAGAAGACGAGTCATTCATTTGGAGACCTGGGATTGAAGAAACGACGTGGACAGTAATCTACGTCGCGACGTGGAGAGGCTCCGACGTCGCGACGCCCACCCACGTCGCGACGTCCATCGTCGCGCGTCGCGACGTCCAGCAAGTTTGAGTTTTTTTTATTTCGCGTCTGTTTCTCGACGTCGCGACGTCGGGCTCCCCCACATCGCGACGTGCGGGAATTTTAGGCATTAATTATTTTTCTGTTTTTAGAAACTAGGGTTTTAAGTTATTTAATGTTTCCTTTTATGTGTTATTTCGTTTAGGGTTAATGTTAGGCCTATAAATAGGCATTTTTATCAATTGTAATGATAGACGTGAATTTTGAGATAAAACATAGAGTTTTTTTTTGCGTGAGTTGTTTTCCTGAGGAGGGATTTCAATTTACATTGTGGGTTTTAGTTCCTGAGGAGGGGATTAATTCTTACTTGGCTTTCTTGTTATTTGTTGGTGAGGAGCCATCAAATAATCGTGCATACTGTCAGCCTACATAGATAGGTTGATTCGACTTGTTCAATTTGATTTACGAAAAGATCAACACGTTATTCCGCAACAACTATCAATCTACGTGAGGAGCGTGGTGAGATCGTTTATCAGTATGTCTTGTCTTGGCCACTTAACTCGAATAGGTGGAATAAGTTATTCACTCATGGCTAATCTCACGAGATCTTTATTTATAGATATGATTGGCTTTATTTCTAATGTTTTGACAACCCAATTTACGCTTGTCCTTTGAGCTAGTACATGAGTAACTAAGGGAAATCATCCAATCTTTCTATCAAAAATACAATTCCTATCCTCATCCATCCTTAGATGACTAATAGCAGTGAAGAACATCAGTTTAGAAATGAAGTTTGTACTTTTACATGTCATGGAGGTTCATCTTCAAATGAAGTTAGATAATAATTTTTAGATTTCTTTGTCATATTGAACTACTTCGCATCTATATAGACAATATCAAACATCTTCATAAACACCTGATTATGGGGTATATTTCTTGAATCTAACATTGATATGCAACATTGTAGTCTGGCTTTCTTGTTTTGTTCCGTCAAAATTGGTTTAATACAATTTGGATGTCTCTTTATGGCGTCTGTCTTCAAAAGGTTAAAGAGTTTAATTTTTCCAACAATTGAGGCAGCAACTAAATCTTTAAAGGTAGTCCTTTTTTTATAAAGGTATCTCTCATAACATATTTGGATCAAAATCAACTCTCTCACGCAGTGACAGAACCAGCACAAAAATTGAGGGGGTGCTTACATATAACTAGTATAAAATAACTTTTTTTCATCAAATAAATAAATATATATATATATATATATAACTAATAAAGTATCAATTAATTGACAATCATAATAATGAAAACATAAATATATACACATACCACCTACTAATAAAACAATTATTTATTAACATTTGAAAATAAAAGAAAACATATGTGTCATATAAGTCTACAACTGTTATAAATCTTAAAAAATTTATTCATTTTATTCTTATTCTTCATGTATACTAAAATTGTCATAAAAAATTCATATAGTACCTTTAATTTAGTATTTTAATATATTCAAAATTTTCAATTTTGACGAGATAGACAGAAACAATTCAAATTTAGCTCATGGGCATATACTTTGTTTGATTATCTATTTTTCTAAATTTGGTGGACAATTTTAACTTTTTTTTATGATAATCCAAGCTATCAAAATCAAATTAAATTTTAACTTTTTTTATAAGCCAAGTTATCAAAATCAAATTTGACTTGGACTTTTAGTTAATACATATTAAAAGATAAAAAAGAAGAGAACCAGATTTTCTCTCCTAAATCCCAACCATCCAATCAATTATAACTAATCCCTAAAACCTAATTCCCCCCTCTACCTCTACCACCTCTAGTTATGTACAGTGGCGGAACTAAGCACCGGCTCGCCCCTCCCCCTCCCCCCTTTCGTTCTGAGGAGAGGGTAGGAGAGAGTATATTCCACCATTGAAGCACCCCTTCCGCCATCTGCCATGGGCGCCACCAAAATGTTAAATTGCAGAAATCGCAAAGAAGACGAAGTTTTCTCGTCTTCCAATTTTTATTTTTTTTTACTTTTTATACTCTTAAGTAAAACTTAAGAGTAAAATAAAAATATATTCTCTTAAGTGAAACGACATAGTTTTATTAAAGAGTAAAAAAAAACCCTACTATCCCTATTTATAAAATCTTATCCCATTTTAATTTCTAAACTCTATCTTATCCTATTTTAATTCCTAAACTCTTAAACGTAAATTAATCTATCTTGCTCCATCTCTCGAACTCTTAAACGTGAATTCCTCTATCTCTTGTTCCCTCCTTCGTCTACAACCTACTTCTTGCTCATAACCCCATCTTTATCGACTCCTTCCGTCATATTGTTATTCAATTAAATTAGTCTAATCGGTGAAAATCTTTCCGTTGCAGTTAGCGTTGTCTTGTGATATGAGTATTTTCTTTTTGTTTTTATGTCTTTTTTACTTGGTAATATTTAAAAAAATTTGTGTATTTTTTTAATTAATTATTGTGATTGAATATTTATTTTATTTTAATAATTACATATATGTATTTTATGAAAAAAAAATTCATGTATAGTTAAGCACCCCCTCAAAAACTTTTCTGGTTATGTACCACCATCAAACACTATGGTTCAAATGTAGAGATATGTTATGTTTTTATCGTATTTTTCATCATTTTAAATGGTAGAGTGGACAAAATTACCGGTGCTAAAGTAGTGGGAATAAGGATACTAACCCTTACTTTCGATGCTAAACCACTAGGGATAAGGTTACTAACCCTTACTTTTGAGAGCAAGTGGGCAGCCACACACGCACCTGATCCCCTTAGATCCACCAATGCTCTTACGTCCACAATTTTTGACTTTTGATTAAAAACATCAACCACCTCACCCTCACCATGCATAAGACAATCGCTTTCTTGTTCTCAAATACGCTGAATAGTTCTTATGTGTACTGAAAATAATTCAACCACAAGTTTCGTGTCATCATGTTTTAGTTTTCCGCCTTTACTTCTAGCTAGCACAGTTTCAAAAGTTTTCTGGCATATATGATTGAGGACTTTTTTTACCATTAGATCATGTCATGTCTAGTTAGTTTTTTATTACTTATGTCATGTCATGTTATGAGAATGAAGGAATATAAAGAAAATAAAGAAATGTAAAAGATAATGAAATGTTAAGATAATTATGTATACATAAGTAATTCTATTTGCATATAGGAAAAAAAAAAGTGGAGAATTTGTATTAAGGGTGCGTCTCATGATTTTATTATTAAATGGCTTATAACTTTAATATATTTATTATTAAGTGCGTCAAAATAACTTTATTATATTATATAATTAATAAAAGTCTTTAGTACCCTTCTTATCAATTATAAGAAAGATTAAGTTAAATACCTAACTTTCTATCTTTTACTATCCAATCTTTTATTAGTTATTTTTAATAATTTCTTGTGGATAAAATTTGATGGTAAATTTGATCATTATCAAACTATCTTAAATAATAAAATATACTTATCATCAAACTCTTTTAATTTTTAAGGTTTTTTGTAATGTCTTAAATAACAAAATATAATCATTGTCAAAATCTTTCAAAACGTAAGTTTTTGTTGTCATGAATATATTTATTATTAAATTATTTTAAATCATAAATATTTTTTCATGAATATATTTAAAATTTTAAAAATGATTAAATAACACAACATCGAAAAATACAACAACTTTAAAATTAATAATTAATAATAAATAACTGAACGTGATTACGTGTTTACAAATAATTAAGTTCATTGAAAATATACCAAAAACCTTAAAATTCATTAAAATGAATTATGATTTGTGATATTAGTTTGACAAATTCTTTTGTACTTTTAAAAACTTAATTTTACATTATAACATAGTTTAATAATGATTAAAATTTACATAAAATTTTATGGATAACAATTAAGTAAAATTAATATTAAAAGTTATTGATAACACTTATGACATAGTAAATGATAAAATAGTTTATGATTAGATTAATGTGTTTCAAGAATAAAAGAAGTAAGTTAATATGAAAATTTATTGATAACAATTATAAAACAGTAAATTATAAAGAGTTTTAAGATATAGTTAATGATTAGATCGATATATTTTAGTAATAAAAAGAAAAAGAAAATAAGTGTTTTGATCGTGATGAATTGTTTAATTGATTAAAAGGATAATAAAATCATTGGTTAATTATTTAAACTAATATAGATATTTTAACGCCCTTAATAATAAATATATTAAAGTTGCGACCCATTTAATAATAAAGACATGAGGCGCGCTCTTAATACAAATTCTCCCAAAAAAAATGAGTGTAAAACAATACTATATGGATAATCCAACTAGTTATAATTATCTTTTAAAATTTCAATTTCTTTCGCATTTGATTGTTATATAACAAAGAAAAAATGTGGGACATCATTTTACAACTTATTATAATAAAAATATATTAATTATATATTCAAAACCTAAAAACAATAATAATTTTATAAAAGAACTATTGAAATCTTCTCAAACTTCATTGAACATTAGACAAATGCGACCCAACAAGTAAAAATATGAAATTTAATAGTTTAGTTTAAAAAAATTATGTAGTTTAGTTGGTTTGGACTTCATACTCTTATGTTAGTGAGGTGTTCTTCATGTATAACTTCTATTACAGTCTTTAAGGCTAATTAAGCAATAGTAGTATAAAACACAAAGTACTCCATAAAAAAGTGGGACAAAGAAATGTTGAAACAATAATATGAATGCAAATTTCTTATTTAGTTTGTGTATTATTATGCAATATACTTTACTGCTGAAGCTATGTTCATAATATTTAAAAATATATTATTTTGTTTTTTCTAACTAACACATCGTTTTACTGCTTACAAGAAAATAGTAGATAAAGTGTTTGACTTATATGCCTAAGTGTCACTAATGTGAAATACTTTTAATGTATTACTCAATAAAAAAACATGAAAAAAAATTAAGGTTGCTGGTAGCAACATATTATGAGTAGCATTATTGAACCCATTTTCTTCTTCAAAGTCAATTTCATCATTTTAAATACATCCATTAATATTACTCACTGAGTCATTATAAATAGCAGAGTAAATGTCATCAACGGAAGGATGAGCATTCAAGTCAGAACATAACAACTAACCTTCAAATCAAAGATAAATAGTGATGATAAAGCACTATTTTATTTTTTACTATAAATAGTTGTCATAACTTGGATTGGAAGTTAGAGAAGGATTTTGATTGCCATACAATATTTTTGACAATAATTATATATCATAATTTGGATTATCATATGAGAGATAGAATAGGAATAGACCCTTCATACTAATCCACCTAAAATTGTGCATTGGTATTATTATTTAGGAGAGGAGAGAGTATTCTGGTTATAAATATGGGTAAATAAGAGAATTTATCTCTTTTTTTATTTAGTGTATCAATTATTAAAACGACACTTGTAAAAAAACGGAGGTATAATATTTAACCTTAAAAAATTTTTAAAATTAAAAAAAATTATATTTTCTAAAATATTACAAAACAAATAAAAATAATAAAAAGATAATAAAAAATTGAATTCAAAGTTAGAAAAGAGTGTTTAGTCTAATTTAAATAGCATTTAAGATAAGATTGAGCAATTCCATTAAGGGTATATTCAAACTTGACTAACCTTGATTTTGGGTTAGAATCCCGTGAAACAGATTCAGATATACGATCTAGTATAAATAAAAAATTTAGCGTATCAGATATCAATTTTCACTTCAAATTATTAATCTAAAATTTAACTTATAAAGTATAAAAGATTAGCATATTAATTTTCAATTCAAAAGTATCAATTCCAAAATTAGCGTATCAAGAATAAAAAAATTGCGTTTTAATTTCAGTTCAAAAGTATTAATTCAATACAAAAAATCACCTGCCTAGATCACAAGACAAATAGAAGCAGGTCAAAAAGCAATGACACAAAATGTGTGTCAGAGGTGGCAAAATATGGCTACGTATATTTCCAAACAAGCCAGTTACAGTAAGACCCACTAAAACACATATGGGTTCGGAGAAAGGGTCCCCAAAAAAAATTGTTGTTGTTAAACCAGTCGAATACTTTATGATATGAGCGGATAGAAAATATAGCTAGAAGGGCGATTTCAATAGCAACGCAAAAAATGCCTATACGGACTCAATTCATTATTTCGGGATAAAGGACAAAAAGGTAGAACCAAAAAAATGGGTCTATTGCAAATTTTTTATTTTAGATAATTAGATAAGAAATATTTCTTTTTTTTTCTTCGTCCTTGTCATTGAAAGAACATATTAAAAAATGGTATGATTCAACCTCTAACCCATTTAAATGTAGCAGATAACAGCGGGGCTCGAGAATTAATATGTATTCGAATCATAGGAATTAGCAACCGTCGATATACTCATATTGGTGACGTTGTTGTTGCTGTGATCAAAGAAGCAGTACCAAATATGCCCCAAGAAAGATAAGAAGTAGTCAGAGTTGTAATTGTGCTTACCTGTAAAGAACTCAAACGTGACAAATATAAAAAAAATTAACATATCACATTTTATACAATTTTTTGTGTCTTGATTATACCCCTAACTTCAAGCTACTGTATTTACTTAAAAGTCACATTGCTTGAATCATAATTAAACAAATATGCACAACAACACATCTAGTTAAATAAAACACGATGAAAAGTCCAGTATCCTTTTTTTGAATATATTTCAAAAGAGACATCTGAGCCTCTGAAGCATGGAAGTGCTAAAAACTAGCACTTTTGATTATGATTTAATTTAGTAGCAACATTAGAAAACTAGACTTTTGATTATGACCTAATTGAGTAGCCACATTATAAAGAGAAAAAAGCATTTTTAGTCCTCAATGTTTGTCTACTCGACACTTTTAGTCCTCGGTGTTTTAACCTCAACACTTTTAGTCCCCAAACTTGTAGAGAATGACATTTTTAGTCTCCAATATTTGTTACTCAATATTTTTAGTCCCCAATGATTTAATCTCAACACTTTTAGTCCCCAAACTTGTAGAAAAATTAGCATTTTTAGTCCTCAATGTTGTGCCTACTCAACACTTTTAGTCCCCAATATTTTAACCTCAATATTTTTAATCTCTAAATTTATAAAAATGTTGCACTTTTAGTTTACTTAACACAATTGAACAACTACAAATGAAATTTCCACATGATAATTAAACTTCTCATAAATCTAATGTCGTATGGCAATTAATTTTTTAAACTTTTTCTTCAAATAAAATAAAATAAATCTGACACACTTGTAATAGCTATCCTAACACATGAATTTTTTTATTATTTTATTTGAAGTAAAATCTTAAAAAAAATAATTTCCAAACATTAGGTTTATGAGAAATTTAATTATCACATGGGAATTCTGTTTGTAGTTGTTTAATTGTGTTAATTAAACTAAAAGTGAAACATTTTATAAATTTAAGAACTAAAACTATTGAAATTAATATATTGAGGACTAAAAGTGCCGAATAGGTAAAACATTGGGGACTAAAAATGCGCTTTTCTTTACAAGTTTGGGGACTAAAAATATTGAAGTTAAATCATTGGGGACTAAAAATGCGCTTTTCTCTACAAGTTTGGGGATTAAAATATTGAAGTTAAATTATTAGGGACTAAAAATGTCGAGTAACAAACATTGGAGACTAAAAAATGTGCTTTTCTCTATAAGTTTGGGGACTAAAAGTGTTGACATTAAAACATTGGGGACTAAAAGTGTTGAATAGACAAACATCGGGGACTAAATGCTTTTTTCTCCATTATAAAACTAGCCCTTGTGATTATGACCTAATTGAGTAGCCACATTAATACAGACATATAAAGGAAGATAAGTTTTCAAGAAAACACAAATTCTGAAAATTTGAAAGTTGTATTGAATAATATCACATCCTAGTAGTTAAAGGAATAAAAGTTTACAAGTTTTATATAGTACTAATAAAGTCTAATTCTAATTAGGAAACAAAAGAAAAAAGTTTCTACTTCAAAAAACATAAGAAAAAGAAATTAAGAAAATAAAACAAGCTCAAAAATAATTTGAATTTAAGAAAATCAAACAAGCCCAAAAATCATTTGAATTTAAGAAGGTTTGCATCATAGGTGGCAAGGCCCAATTTTATCGCACATCACACGTGGATGGGAAAAAATTGTAGCAATGGTATGCATGAATCCCCTCAAATGCAAAGACTAGTTGAGTCATGTAAGATAGAACTTTTCACAATTAGACTTTTCATGCTGCCACCAATTTCCATAGAAATATGCATTGAACAACTTTTAAGTAAAATCATGAAAGCATGTCAGCTGATGGGAGGTGCCTAGTATACATTGAAAATATGCACCAATTTACAAAATGGTTAGTAAATTAGCTCAACACATCAAAAGAATTCCTAATTTGAGCTACTCAAATGGGAGGTCAATGAGCAATTTGATTCCCATTTTCATCACTGTTTTCACTAAAGAGAAAATGAACAAACTATATAGATGAGAGATCTTCATAAATGGTCTTGATTCCTGGCCTTTCGGATACAGAACGTATACATCGTAAAGCAATTCCGAGAACCTCTTTCATTCCTTTCTCAGCTGCAGGAGTTCCCACCTCAGGCAGTAATGCAGCATCGAAACAATCCGATCCTCGACCTTCCGCCACCCTCAGTCTTACCCAATCAGTCAAGTCTACTCCTCCATCCTCACCAGAAACCACATCACCAGCACACTTTCCAGTTAGCAGTTCTAGCAAAATAACTCCAAATGCATAAACATCAGACTTGAACGAAGGCAACGGCTTCTTAGATGCAACTAATTCCGGTGCACGATAACCTAATACCCCAGAATCAAGAATCTGTTCAATGGTGCCGGCATGTGTCATGAGACGGTGAAGGCTGTAATCTGCAACTCGTGCATTGAAGTCCGGTCCATCCAATAGTATGTTGGTTGCTTTAAGGTTTCCATGAGGAACTGCACGGTCGAAATGGAGGTAATTCAGGCCCCGTGCAACATCAACTGCTATTTTGAGCCTCTGTGCCCAGGTTAGAGGTGGTCCTTTTCGTCCTGGTCGATCTGCAGAAGTTGGCAATGTTAGAATGAAATATAAAATCAACCTAGTTATCAAATCATATTGCTATATGGATCGCATTTCGCCACCAAACTCGATCTAAGCTCATTTCTCGTTTATATTGAAATGAAAGATCCACATAACAGAAAATAGTACACATGACAAAAAAGCCTCCAAATTCTGATCTTTGCAAAAACTTGTTAAGAAGCTTGATATAAGACCCACTGAAAACAGTTAACCATTCTTACATTAAACTCCAAAACCATAGCTGAATTAGTAACTTAACCAATCAGCTGATTTTCAGATTCAGATGTTTGCTTTGTTTATTCAGAAAACAGTAAAGACGTTACTAATTTAAAGAAGAAAAAAGCTCTGTTAAGCATTAAGTGTTAAGATACCTTAGCCCCAAATATGCATAAAAGCACATCAATACAATGTTTACCTTTAGAACTTTGAAAAAAATCAGTAGTGCTACAACGTAAACAGGGCAACATTTTCTTCTAGCAGGTCAAGAATAGCAATGTTAGGAAAGTTCTTAAGCAGAAGATTTTCGGAAAACAATTCATCACAGAAAAGGTTTAAAAAGTCTAGGAACAACAAACAAGTTGATTCACTGTTAAATTGGAGTCCAAGATAACATAATTCTCTAATGTCTTTATCATGCAATTAATTTCAACAAGTCTTAATTTTGCTTACTCATAATTCCCACAGAAAAAAGAAATATGGCTGAACTAGAGCTTTAAATGAGAATGAAATGAGATGACAATTTGTTGTAGCAACAAGTTGTCATCAGTCAATGCCAGATGTACAAATATGCCCCATATGCCAAGTAGATAGCCTAGGCCAGAACTAACAACCACATTAAAGATTAATAAAGTATTATTCATTAGTGAATGGTTAGTGAAAAGGACAAGAAACTAAATTTTGTCGTCAGAGAATAAAATGCCATGCAGTGGGTCAAATTCTCTTCATTGTCCAGATGGAAAGAATGAGATTGCAGGGAAGCAGATATTGAAGACTTGAAACTACAGAACACCTCACAAACTCCCACCTCCCCCTCTTTTCTTTCTCACCACCAGAAAAAAGAAGAAAAAGGAAAAAAGATGTATAATTTCAAACAGAAAAAGCTCTAGTGCTGGTTCAAAAGCAACTGGACAAAGCTATGACTAAAAAAGTTATTTTTACTATTAAGATCAGATTCATTCTCATAAGTGTTCCTCTCCGAAATGTGTAGAAATGCTTTATGTTGTCCAGATCTCCACAAATCACAAAGATATGCATCTTCGATTGAGCATTATACTTTTAAGAGTTCACAGGCATCTCTATGCAGCTGTTATTACCATAATCAACATTTACACAGTTAGTTTCATCACTCTTTCAACTCATAAGGTCTACAAACAGAAAGCAAGGCCAATGAAGTCATGGTAGAGATCATAGAGAACACAGCTCCACTCTGTTACCACAACAAGAGCCATGTAGCAGTGGAACGATCTGACACATCGAGAGCTAATTTTCTCAAAAGAACAGAAAGAAATAAACTTTTCCAAGCACATGAGTAGGAAATGAAAAAGGAAAGAAAACACAGTTATGTAAGTTGACATGATTTATGTGCTTCATATTTGATGAAGAAACTAATACAAAGATTAAGAACAGAGTTTACCATATAGAAAACTTGCAAGACTTCCAGGAGAGATGTAATCTGAAAGAATCAACTTCTCATGCTGTGTCGGTCCCCAATAGTACCCTCTTAAGGTCACCACATTTGGATGCCTGATATTTGCAAACTTTTTGGCCTCTTTAGCAAAATCCTTTCTTTGCTTAGCAACTCCTTCCCTTAACCACTTCACGGTCAAGAACAACCCATTGTCTAGTGTTGCCCTGTAAGATGTCCCATGACTGCTCCTTCCCAAAACTTCAGCTGGGGCTTTTGATAGTTCCTCAGGTGAAAACGAGATAGTATCATCGAGAAAGTACAGCTCACCGGCCAATCGATCAGGGGATCTAACATCCAGTCGCGTAAGGTTTTCAGCAGTGTAGGAATCTCCTGACTCAGGTGACCAGGAGAGATGGCTGGCCTTAGATGGAGAGAAGCCAGTCACAACTGCCAGTTTCTCATCAGGACTAATAATCTCTGAGGACGAACCCTTTTTTGTAGTCATAAGATCCTCAGCTGAAACTACCAAACCACTAGCACTATCTCTTCCACTTAAGGTAGAAGGATTTGTTGGGGCTCTGCCACGGACATCTTTGCTCGGTAGACTTGGCAGAGGCCTCCTTGATATGCGGATGTAATGAATGAAAATGGCAAGCAAGATAAGGATAACGACAGCAATCACACAAACAACTATAATTACCACTTTCACAATAGTTTTAATTGGTCTCTTCTTGGAAGTTTTAGTTGGAAACTGGTTCGAACCAGCTGGAGGATTTGGAAATTGTAATTTTGAATTTCCAGGATAGAAAGAAGACCAAGGAAATTTTCTCAAATTTTCTGGGACAACTCCTGAAAGATCATTGAGTGATGCATTAAACGTTTGAAGGTTGTCAGGTAAGTTCTTTGGCAGTGGACCAGTAAAATGGTTCTGGGAAACATCGAGGGAATTCAGAGATTTAATGTTTCCAACGGAAGTTGGAAGAGTACCAGTAAAATCATTCCCAGCAATATTGAGACCTTGAAGTCCAGATAGAGATCCTAATCCATCAGGGAAGAAGCCATTAAATTGATTATGAGAAACATCAAGAAATTGGAGATTTGATTCAACTGATAATGGTGTCAAGAAATCAATACTACCATTCAGACTGTTTCTCTGTAGGTGAAGTTCTTGAAGTGTTGGTACAGTTAATAGGCTACTTAGAAGAGGTCCATCCAATTGGTTGAAACTGAAATCAAGAATGGCAATTTTTGGAAACTGTGTCATGGCTTTTGGGAGGGAACCACTCAAAACATTGTGGGAGATGTTTAGGTAATTCAACCGTAAAAATTGAGCAGTTACCTCAGGGATGGAACCAGTCAATCTATTTTGGCTTAAATCAATAATTTCAATGTTTCCCCATTTCAGCATTCTACTCAAATTTCCTTCAAATTGGTTTCTGGACAAATCAATCACTGCACAACTTCCTGTCAGCAGCGGAAGCTCCCCAGAAAGTGCGTTCGAGGAGAGATTAAGCTTGCGCAATGTTGTTGATGTTATCATACTGACTGGCCCTGGAAAATTAATAACATGATATCAAGCTAGAGATTAAAAAACCAAGAATCAAATTAATCTTGCAGATTTAAAGAAATGTATAATGTCTGGTTAATTATTAGAGATAGATCAGCAGAAGCAAGGACTCTTTAAAAACAGAACAAAACAACATGCACAATTACATTCTCAAGATTGGTTTACCTGTAAGATTGTTGCCACTCAAATCCAGCTCTGTTAGAACCAAAGAACCACCTCCTTTCAAAAGGTCATTAGGAATAAATCCAGAGAATCTGTTGTTACTGAGTTTCAGAACATCAAGGTCGTACACAAAATTAAAGCCAGGCAATTCCCCTGACAGCTGATTATAACTCAAATCTAAAACCTTCAAGTTACCAAATGCTTGTGCCTCACCAACAAGTGATCCTGTCAGCTGATTGTGGCCAAGATTTAAATACTTGATAGTCTCAGAAAGTCCTGGTAGAAATTTCTGCTGCTGAGAAGCAGAACTCACTAGTGAATTCCCACTGAGATCAACATGGATTGCAGTAGTGAGCAGTAAAAACTCAGGATCTAAATTCCCATCAAACATATTACCATGCAAGTCCAGCAGCTCAAGATTTGGCATCATCTCAAAACCTTTTGGGATGCTCTTTGTGAATCCATTTAGAGACAAATTAAGGGATACCAAACTCATCAGCTTCATTAAAGATGCTGGCACTTCACCAGAAAAGGAGTTATGACTTAAGTCCAAAGACTGAACCGATCGAAGACCTGAAATTGTGTCTGGAATTGAGCCAGAGAAATTATTCCCTGCTAGAGAAAAATTCCTCAAGCTTCCTAAGTTACCAATCCCGGGTGGCAAAGTTGAGAAGAAAAGGTTGTTTGATAAATCCAGATACTCAATGCTTTTGAAGTCGGCTATGTTATCCGGCAATTTCCCAGTAATAGAGTTGTTAGACATTGAAAGCTTCACCAGCATTGTGAGGTTAGAAAATACATTTAAATCTGCATTTGCTGATAAACCAAGGTTGTCAAGGACAACAGCTGCAACATTACCGCCATTACACATTATACCATTCCAAGAAGAGGGACACCCATTAAAGTCAATGGACTCCTCATTCCATGACTGGAGAACATAACCAGTTGGGTCATGTTTAATTCCTTTCTTGAACTCAAGCAAAGTCAATATGTCCTGGGAAGGAAGTTGACCCAGGGCAGACAGAAAACAAAATGCTAATGTGAAAATACCAATTAGCTTCATGCTTGGCCAAAACAAAGCTCAGACTGAATCCTTTTTCTTCTGCTATTGAATTTAAACTTCAACAAATATACACCCTTCTAAAAAGAAGTAATCCAACAGGTTCATACACAAGAAAGTAGCTTTACCAAAGCACAAATACACTTAAAAGAACCAAATATGTCCTTTTAGCACCCCAAATCCAGATAGCACAATCACCAACTGGATTAACAGACCATTCTTTCCTCCCAAAACTTGCACCTAGAAAAAGACAACCTTCACCACAGTCAAGATCAAAGAAATCTTTAAACAGCAGAACAATAACCAAGAATCAAACTTTTACTCAAAACTCCACTGCTCCCTACTAATTCATGCTACAGAACATGAAGTTGTAAACTGCAAGCGCATATACTCAAAAAACACAGCACTCCCAAGCTACACAAAAGCAAATTCTATCAACAGTAACTATAGCAGACGAATAATGGCACTAAAGAAAACCCATAAAAACTATGTCACTTTCACAGATCTAACTACATAAAAGACAGCATTTCCTTATCGTACATTACCCTTTAAGCTGGCAATGTAGCCCAAGTGAAAAAGATTTACTCGTCAAGCTTCAATCTTTATAGCATGAAAAGCCACTGTTCTGCAAAACTGAGCTATAACTACTCTGAAACTGCAGATTTGCTTAGGTATACCAAACCATTCATGTGATGGTACACTCTGTACTAAACTCAAAACCACAGACCCATTAAAAATGAAGTAAAAGGGTCTTCAAATCTGCATTCAAACAGCATTAAATTCAAAAAACAAAATGGACCCAATAAAAGCTTTTTCTTTTTAAGAACCCTAATGTAGCAACAAAATATTAGCTTCCAAAAGAACAAAAGCTTCTAAAAATTACAATCCAAAACCAAACTGTTTCACTCTAAGTATAAAAAAATAAACCCATAAAGGCAATGCCTTTGTCTCATCTAATTTCATTTAATTTCTCACTCAAAAAACCATCACTTTCTCAATTCTCTCTCTCCAAAGCAGACATGTGGGGGAAACCCAATATAAACATAACTTTTGTCTTGTTTTTTATGCCTTAAAATTTAATTAAAATGGGATTTGTAAATTTTTTTTTTTAAAAAAAATAAATGTAGAGCTCAGCTGATTCTCTTCTCATTCTCTTTAAGATTCTCTTAACATTTTTTTTTTCCCTTTAAGTAAAGTTCTTGAAAAGATTAAAAAGTCTGCAATAAAAAAGAAAAAGAAATAGCGGGAAATGGAATGGTTTTAGCGTCTAAAATTGTCAGCAAATTGCGAGCTTTTTACCCGCCAAAAAATGGAGAGAATCTTTTCTGATTTTCTTCAATAACATAGTGGACGTCAAGAGGATTTATTAAATATTGTTTTTAAGATTGTTTGGTGTCCTCTTATTTTGTTATGGGAACTTGGGAAGTGTGTTTCGTCACTAAAAGTTTAAGAAAGTGTACTTAAATCTGATCAGCTGAGCTGAAGCAGCATGGGGAAGAGTGGTCATCAGTGACATGCAATAACTGGGTCCCACACCTAAATTTCCCTTTTGACTAGGGTTTTAGTGTGTGACTGTGTGTGGTTATTTGTGTACCTGGCTACATGTTCTTGTTTTTGTTTTTGTTTTTAATTTTGTTTTTTTCGTCTTATGTTTGTAGATGTATTTTATGTACGTAGAAATATTTTCTTTTTGTAGATTTGTTATAAGAAAATTAATATTTTAAAAATATTTGGATTGATAAATTTATTTATATGGGAAACTGTATTGGATTTTTTTATAAATAAAATTTTAAATTTGAATTAATGTTTTGTTATTTTATTTTTGTGAGAAATTGTGTTAGAAGAATTATTTGTTATTAAAAAATTAAAATTTAAATTTAAAAATAATATTTTATGAATACAAAAATATTGTAAACAAATAACTATGGTAGCATTGCTTTTTTTTCCAATTTTCTATAAGAAAAATAGATAAAACAAACAAAGTAAATTGTATTTGTAAAAAGAAAATTTTAATTTGAGTATAACCGAACAAAGGCTTTAAATTTTTATTTTTTATTTTTTGGTTGCTATACTTTAATATTTTTTTGGTACTATCATAATTTATTTTTTTGGTATTTGTACAATGAGGATAGATATTATATGAAAAACAATAGTTCCAAAGCAATTGAATAAATAATATTATTATCGCTAAATTGGACATCTTAAAAACTCTATATAGATGGTAGACATTTAGAAGTTTAATTCTCAAATTGGTCAGCATCAAATAATTGTCAAATGCTTAAAAAGGGTTTATCAAATTATTTGTATATTAATTAAATAGTTACCATTAAGAAATGATCATTTTTCTGTGGGATCGTCTCATATATGAGACTTATGTATAAATTTTACTTTAGCATATAAAGTATCAAATATTAGCGTATAAAGTATAAAAAATTAGAGTATAAAGTATCAAATATTAGCGTATAAAATATAAAAAATTAGCATATAAATTATCAAATATTAGTGTATAACTTATAAAACATTAGCGTATTAGCATATAAAGTATAATTCACGTATCACGTCTAACGTCTCATATATTAGATAGTCTCAGAAGAGTTTTTGCGTTAAGAAATTTACTTGTATGATTAATTTTCTTATTTGCTTCTATTAGAATTTTAAAAGCCATTTTTTATAGGTTCCCACAAATACTAGTTTAAATACAAATTCAGAGGAATTGAACAGACAACACAAAAGAACAAGAATAATGTGTGATAATTATTTTCAAAAATTATATAAAAACCACGTTACTTACATTAAAAATACACATTAAATTGTTCCTTCTATTTAATTTTTGCCTACTTTTTTTTCAATAAAAATATATATGTGTAATGGTCAGAGTATCGTATACTTTATACTTTTGTTAAAAGGTTAGATAAAATTGGATGAAGGGATAAATTTGATACAATGTTTTATTGTAAATAACAAAATTGTATCATTGTAAATGTAAGTGAAGCGAAAAGTTTTTTCAACAAATATGAGCTATGATTGTTTGTAATTTCCCCTTTACAATTTACAATTCTTAGGCTTTGTTTGGTTGTTTAGAATTGGACCTCAGAATTAGAATTGGAAAAATTAGAATTGAGGGGTCCAATTCTAATTCTTGTGTTTGTTTACAAAATAAAATTTGGATTTTGAATTCATTTACAATTCTATAATAGCCCAATTCTGCAATTTCAATTCTTTCCTCATGATATATATTTCCAATTCTTTTCTCATGGTAGGCATACATTACACATAATTTACACATTTTCATATACTACACACATTTTCACACACTACACATTTTTTCATACACATATTTTCACACACAACACATATTTTTACACACTACACACATTTTCACACACTACACATATTTTACACACATTACACATTTTCACACACTACACATTTTTCACACACTACACATATTTTACACATAGTACACATATTTTCACACACTACACACACTTCACAAACAACACACATTTTCACACACTACACACATTTTCACACACTACACATATTTTACACACACTACACATTTTTTCACACACTACACATATTTTTTTCAGACTACACAATTTTTCACACACTACACACATTTTCACACACTACACATTTTTTCACACACTACACACATTTTCACACACTACACATATTTTACACACACTACACATTTTTTCACACACTACACATATTTTATACATAGTACACACATTTTCACACACTTCACAATTTTTCACACACTACACATTTTTTCACACCATACACACATTTTCACACACTACATATTTTTTCACACACTACACATATTTTCACACACTACATATTTTTTCACACACTACACATATTTTCACACGCTACACATATTTTCACACACTACATATATGTAAAATATGTGTAGCGTGTGAAAATATGTAGTGTGTGAAAATGTGTGTACTATGTGTGAAAAAATGTGTAATGTGTGAAAATATGTGTAGTGTGTCTAAAATATGTGTAGTGTGTGAAAATGTGTGTAGTGTGTGAAAAAATGTGTAGTGCATGAAAAAATGTGTAGTGTGTGAAAATGTGTTTATTATGTGTAAAATATATATAGTGTGTAGAAATATGTGTAGTGTGTGAAAATGTGTGTAGTGTGTGAAAATATGTGTAGTGTGTGAAAAAATGTGTAGTGTGTGAAAAATGTGTGTAGTGTGTGAAAAAATGTGTAGTGTGTGAAAAATGTGTAGGGTGTGAAAAATATGTGTAGGGTGTGAAAAATTGTGTAGTGTGTGAAAAAAGGATTTGGAGTTATAATTCAATTATATATGAATTTTGTTGTTTTGCCAAACAAAAGAATTCAAACATTTTAAACTTTCAATTCATTGAATTACGTTTCTATAATATTTAAATTTTAATTCAATTCTATTTCTAAACAACCAAACACAGCCTTAAAGTTTTGCTAAATGAAAAGAATTATGCACACACATAGATAAAGTGAAAAAAAGATTCCAAGAAATTATGCTAACCTATGGGCAAAATTATTCTTGATACCTTTTAGTATATGATTTGAATCATACTCCATGTTTTATCAGCTTTTCAAGAATTATTTTTAGATTTTTTTTACCACTATTCTTCCATTTTAATGGCTCATTCTCTCACTAGTATTAAAAAGGGTAATTTTCGCCTCATAAATCGTTTTTCTATAAGATATGTAAAATGATGCTAGGAAATGTAATTAACGCAAAATTATGGTAATATCAAAAATGTAATATGAGAGTGTTTTGCGAATTTAGTAAACTTAAAGAAAATAAGTGTATCCACAATTCAATTTAGTGAGGTTGCAAAATTTAGTGATCCATTTAAATACTTCACTTGAAATGAATATAAACATCAAGTTAAAATCGATGTGAATATTAACATTCATTTGAGTTAAAATTTTACTAATATACAAAACGGTACAATTGCAAAAAACGTCATTTATATTTTTTGTTGAATTTTTTTTTTCCATCACTCACATTTAAAATGATGTAATTTCGTCACTTACATTTAAAATATGCATTAGATTGGGAGATCGGATCCTCTATCTAAAATTATTCTGTCTTATCCTGTCTAATATTCAAAATAACTCGTTTCACTAAAACCAACGATTAAAAGCATAATATCACTAAATTTAAATTTACAATTATTATGTCCAAACCCAAATATGAGTGAACCATATTTATACTTTTAATCATTGGTTTTAGTTAACGATGTCGTTTTGAACATTAGATAGGTTAAGACAAAATAATTTCAGACAAAGGATTTCATCTCGTAGATTGATATTTTTCATTTAATTTCATATACTTTTTTAACGAAAAATCAAAGGACATACACGTACATACTTTATATTTAAAAACAAATAAAATTGGATAAAAAGATAGATTTAGTTTAATCGTTCATTGCGAGTGACGAGATTGAATCATTTTAAATATGAATGATGAAAACAATTTTTTCAACAAACGTAAAGCGGTAAAGGATGATTTTTTCAAATTTTAATTTCCATAAAAAAAAATGAGAGAAATTTCAATTCTAGATATAGCGCAAGGTCCATATGAACAATATTCACAAAAAGTAGGATATGTAGCTAACAAACATGTAGTTGTAGGCAATTGCAACAAGACATTGAGAGAGATGAAGTAGGTGAAGTAGTAATGGAATGGTTTGAAGACATGGGGTCAATCATACCAATGGGATATGATTTAGGCAAGAACACATCAATGAAATATTTACATACCAAAACATGGTCCCCAACCAATTCTGGACCAATGTACAGCTTCAAAAGATGACAGACAGACAGACAGAAAAATGACATATATTCAGTTATTCACAAGAATCACAACTATTGCAATGAAGTGCATTTGTGGATTGAGAATTTGTATTTTGGGGGGCGAAATTTATTGTGCATTATTGTTAGAAATGAATTTTTTTCCCATTTTATTGGAGACAATTTCTAATTTTCTTAACGATTTTATAGAAGAATTGTTTTTTAATGAGAAAAATACAATCCTTTTGAATTCTTGAAAACGAATAATATATCATTTATATAGCTTTGTGTCTTGTTAGGGTTCAAGGGTTTAACTGCATTTTTTAGATCAAGATGAAAGCAATCTTGCATGTAACACATGTAAGAATACGATTAACAAATTTTTTTAGAAGGGACAAGCACTAAGGGGATTAAAATATGAATGTAGCGATAATTCGGTTCTTGTTTCCGAGAAAAAAATATATAAAAACCTATACAGGAGTAATCTTTTTGGTGAATTAATTTAAATATAGCAGATAAAATGAACCATTTCAATTCTCATATAGGAAACTAAATCTATGCAACTGTTACTGAAATTTTCCTTGTGCAGTGCTTGAATTTTCTTGCAAATCTTAAGCAAGGACTCTAGCAAGTATTGAGGTTATGATGAACTTATTGAAACTTGTGTAAATGTGTTTAAAATGTCAATTAGCAATTAATGGTAATTGCAAATCTAGTTAGTGAATTCCCAAATAATGATCATTATTATTGTTGGCCAACAAAAGATGTGGAGGTGAAGTCTCCCTTCTTGGGAAATTTTTTGTTCTCTTTTTAGAGAAAGTTTTCTTTAGTTCTTTGGAGTGTTTTCAATTTGTTCACATTAAATCTCCCAACCTTATTCAAGTAAAATCTCTACTATTAGGATTCTCTTTAAAATTACAAATTTGAAAATTTGAGCTGGGTGAGAATGTAATAGCAGTCGGAGGGGAGGCAAAGCAGTTACGGTGGCAGAGGTAATGGCAGAGGAAGAGGCGATGATGACAGAGACAGTGGAGGCGGGAACGAAGGAGACGGTGGAGGAGGCGGCGATGAAGTGGTGGTAGGAAGACGTGAAAAAAATGAGAAGCATAATCATTATAGTTATTTGGGTAGGTTTGAGCAAAAATATTTTAGTTTTAGATATAATTAAAGGTCTGATTGATTATTCCTCTTAAATTTGAAAATTATTTGATTCAGACCTTAATCAATTAAGTTTGTTTAATAATCACAAATTGCATATCTTAATAGATTAAGAGGGTTTGAAAATACAGACAAAATTATGATAAAATTTTAAGCGATAAAATTTAGCTTAATTTGCTTAATTTGCTTAATTTGAGAATATGGTCAAATATAGACTTTTAAAATATTTTTAAATGACATAATTAACATGATTTAAATTTTTTTCTTTTCATATATAATTATTCACACTACACACATTTTCACACATTATACATATTTATACATACTATACACATTTTTACACATTATACATATTTATACATACTACACGTATTTTTACACATAATATTTAAATTTAATATACACTTTTACACACTATACATATTTACACATACTACACACATTTTTACACTTCACATATTTACATAAATTACATTTTTACACTTCACATATTTACATAAATTATACACATTTTCACACACTATACATATTTACACATATTACATACATTATCACACAATGTATGTATTTACTCATACTACACATGATAAGTTGGTTTTATACCAACTTATATGTGTTAATTTACTTGGCTTTTGCTTTGATTTTCATGTGATTGTGTGGTGTTTTATGTGTATTGTGCATATTCGAGATGAGCTAGTTGATAATGAAGAAATGGTGCAAGACGTATGAAAATGATGGTAAATGCAAAACAAAGTGTAGAGGTTGAGAATTAAGACATCAAAAATGCATATATGCCTATTTTAGGGTTTGGACAGCTTTATTGTGCCGTTTCATTTGAGCATAACTTCTTCAATATTAATCCAAATGATGAGTTCTTGGATGTTCTGGAAAGCTCTTTGAGTTGTCTTCAATTCTTATGTTTTAACTTTCTTCTAATTCTGTGTGTAAATATGAGAATCGAAAGCATCTTGATGATTGCTACTTCAGAATTTGGTTATGAAGTTCATATTGCCACAGTTTGGTAGATTGTTAATAACGTGAGCTACAGACATCCAATTAAGGTGATTCTTGATCAATTGTAAAGCCATGAGATAGCCCTAGAACTCTTATGTTTACCATCGAGCCAAATTCAGATGTTAAGACACAAGAATGTTGCTTGGAAGTCGCTTGTTGTTCTGAAATGGTGTCATCACACACTAAGCACTCACAAAGACTTCACGAGCATTTTCACAAGCACCTCACGAGCACTCACTTCACACTACACTCTTGCACAGCCTCACAGCCACTCTGGCACACATCTCACATTGCGGCGAGGTCACCTCGCCGCAACACTCACACTACGCAATCGCACAATTGCACACACCTCACATGCGGCGAGGTCACCTCGCCGCACAACACTCCTGCACAACACTCGCACACATGCACACTACTCTCTCGCATTCACTGCACACACGCACATATACTCTCGCACACTCTCGCACACAAGCACTGCACACACCTCACTATACTCATGCACACATATGCACACTACTCTTGCACTACACCAGCACTACACTTGCGCACTAGTACGCACACACATTGCGGCGAGGTGACCTCGCCGCAATACACACGCACTCATTCGCACCCATGCATTCAAATGATGCTCGCATCTCACTTCCCTCTTGCAAACACTCATATTGCCATTCACCCACTCACCTTATTTCTTCATAAACATACGAGTACTCAAATGCACAAATATTTCCTCACATTGAGCTACATGATCACATACTTCTACACATGTTGTTTCACATTTCAGTCTTAATCCACAATTCACAATTTCCATAACATCATCACATTTCAGTTCATTAAGTCATAATATTGTGCACATACTCCATGAATCATATAATGTTCACGATAGGTATAAACTGCACTCATCAATCACGATTGTTTCCTTCACAACATAATTGATTGCATTTCAGTATTGAGATTGTTTGCAAACTTCCACAACATCAACACTCACTCATAATGTGCATTCAGATCTCATACAATCTGTCTCGTGATCATCTCATTTCACTCTTGCAAAGTATTCCAGCACTTCATTTTCACAACTCACAACCACTTCATAATTCAGCTCCTTTCACATATTCACAAACATCCCATTTAAACTAAATATTCACAACACTTCACAACACACGAACATTTCACTTCACTCAAATCTCACACACCCGCACATTGCACGGCGAGACCTCGCTGCGAGGTCTCGCCGTCAAACACCATGCACAGCGAGGTCTCGCCGCGAGACCTCGTCAGCAAAAGTTATAAGCGGCGAGGTCTCGCCAGCTTAATGCTTTTGGATGTTAGTTTTGTTGCTGAAATGGCTAAGTACTGGTTGGTTGTGTTCTTCAGGTGTACAAGTGCGAAGAGGCGTGGATGGTGTAGGTGTGAAGGCGCACAGAAGCAGAGTTTAAAATGGGTTGATGAAGTGGTGAGCCCGAAGGCGTGCTTTGCCTCACCTATGAAGGCGTGATGATGACTGAACAATGAAGGAGCTATGGACTGAAACTGGAAGCGTGATTCTGGACAGATGGAAGGCGCCAGAACTCTATTGAAGGCGCTGGAAGTTTAAACAAAATGCGTGGGTTGACAACTTGAGAATTCATATATGCGTTTTTTGAGACATTCTTTGAAACGGCACTTATGTAAACTCTTAGTTGCTTTACATTTACGTATTGTTTACGACTTTTGTAACCTCTATATATAGAGGGATTAGTTAACAATTCAGGGGGATTCGAGATTTTAGAACCATCGTTTGAATTTTAGCGGGAGCTTTTCTCCCTCTCATTTTCTCTCTCTAGATCTATTTTTTCTCACTAAACATCTCTTCTCCGATCTCAATTCCGATTGTGAATTTGGACTGGAATTATCCTTCTCATTCTCAATTGACAAAGGAATCGACAATTCTCTCGAGTAAATCGGTAAATTCTTCCAATTAAATGAGAACGACCTTATCAATATTGCAATTTGTTGATTTTGAGATGAGAAAGATGATCATCGGCTAAATCTTTGATATCTTAGGATTCTAAATGGATGAATACGTGTTTTAGTAGATTATATGCTATGCAATTGATCTAATTGTTGAGTATTGAAATCACATTTGAATTATGTATAAACATATGTTGAATTTCATAATTCCTAGCTAATCTTGAATAGATCAAGCTTCAATTGTGGTCGACATGCTAAATTGAGGAGTGATTAATCAAAGTTAGCGAAGTTGCATGAACTGAGAACTAAATTGTGATTGTTTAAGTCTTTGCACTTGTTTTCTGTAATCAAATCAATTCTGAAACTCAGGCCTCGCCATAGGAAGTGTTAATGAATTGAAACCTTAGGAAAAGTGTCAAATGAGCTTTCTGTGTTAACAACAATGATATGTGAACCCTAGGATGGGCTTCGCCATAGGAGTTTTTAGGACTTTGCATGTTAGAGTAGTTAGCTCGGGGAGTTGAGACTTTGCGGAGCTTATTCCACCATTCTCGGGCCTCGCCATGGGAGAGGATGGTGACAGGGGGTACAGGAGGTGGTGTGGTCGCCATGCTAACCACAGCTTGAACTTCTAGACAAATTAGGTCTCCAAGGCGTTTAATTGCTTATTGATTGCATAGCATAAATTTACTAAGCCTGTGTTCATCCAATACAAGAATCCTGAGATATCTATTTCATCCTTGTTTGTTGCTACCTTTTGTACCGCTGTTCTCATTTTTTGTGTTGAAATTACATTCTTTCTAGCACTTAGATTCTGTGACAAGACTCTTAGAACAATTTGCTCAATTTTCTTGGCCTACGCCTTCCCTGTGGATTACGATCCCTGCTTTCACTTCTACAGTAGTTGTTAGGGTAAAATTGACGAGGTGCGACACTCGAAATCAACACACAATATAATTATTCACACTATACACATTTTCACACATTATACATATTTTTATATACTACACACATTTTTACACATTATATATATTTACATAGTACACATATTTTTACACACAATATTTAAATTTAATATACACTTTTACACACTATACACATTTACACATACTACACACGTTTACACATACTACACACATTTTTACACTTCACATATTTATATAAATTACATTTTTACACTTCACATATTTACATAAATTGCACACATTTTCACACACTATACATATTTACACATATTACATATATTATCACACAATGTATGTATTTACTCATACTACACACATTTTCACACCGTATACATATTTATACCATATGTTTATACATGCTCTATAATTTCTTTTCCACCACATATTTTCACATACTACATTTTCAGATGTAAAAATAAGTTAGATTATCAAATATAAAAAAATTAATGAATTCACCAACTTACTATATTCAGATTTCTGATTTCAGATTCAGTCAGTTTTCAGTTTTATGAAACGGACCCTAAAACTACATAAAATGGTTCAAATACAAAGTTCCCACAATTTTTTTTGCAATATTGGCACTTGTTTTATGTTCAGTTTAATCTTTGGCTTTTTTGGCACATTCGTAGACATATTGCAGTGAGTTATTTAGAAGGTCATTCATTGAGTTTTGTTTGTAAATACCCATACATTGGTTGAAATGTACATTTATACTTATTAATGAAATTATTGCTTTTAATTTTTTTAAAGGAAACCTTAATAGTAGAAAGCTTTCAATCATTACTGTGTTACGCCAAAAAAAAAATAAAAAAAAAAATAACCATGCATTTAGCACATAAGAAACCATTCCTACCATTTGAAGAAATAAAAAAGGGCTCTATACCATTACTTGTGTATTAGCCTTACATGTTTTCAATTTCAATCAATTTGATGATATATAGCCCAATATGTTATTATTCATTTTACAACTGAATAGCCATCAAGGAATGTATGAGAGATCATAATTAGGCTGTGGAATACCGTCACTATTTTATGTTCATTTTCTTGAAACGAATTATTTTTTCCCACTAGTGATTAATTATGCAGTTTGATTATAAAGCAATTAATTAAAGTTTTCTTTAAATGATGCCTTTCATTCATCTACAAAACTAAAGTTATGGAGACTTTACTAAACTGCCATGATCTAGTTATTGGTATAATTAAATCTTGAACTAGTAATTAACCAATTTGGTGAAGTAGGTTTTGAATGGAAGTTGGACTACATATGGTAATTTATAGAAGGTCAAGTGTTGAGTACCTCATTTCCTCTCCCCTCTTTCCTCCAACCTCCAATGTTCAACAGATCCAACTCACTTTTTTTCAATCAGTGCCCACACATAGTCACATACAAGCATTGACAAGATACTCCAGCCCACTTTCCTCTCCCCTTCTTGCTCCATTGTTTAGTAGAGTCGAAGGATGTGCTTGGTTCATTAAAAAGAATATCAATAATGATAATAGTGAGTAATGATAATGATAATAATTTCATTCACTTCAAAATCGAGAAGTATAGAATATTTATTAAAATTGGTATATAAAAATAATTTTAAAAGAATAATTATGCAACATTATTTTTTTCATTTTATTTTCTGTTTTTCCTAAACCTACTAGCTAAGCAAACTCTTAACTCATCAAAAATTTCAATCAGTATGTCAATCAAATCTAAGTTACCTGTAGAGGTTTCAATCAGTGGCAACATCTCCTCTTTCCTCTCCCCTCGTTCCTCTGATTTTTAGTAGAGTTGAGTTTGTCAAAAGTCTCGGTCAGCACTAACAAGTGTCACAAAATTTAACTCACATTTTCAATAAGTGTCAAGAATAAGATTTTTTTTTTGGAAGATCATCTCCAATCATTCCTCTATCAGCAAACTTTTATTCTATTTTAGAGTAGTTAGAGTAAATCTACTCGAACCATAACAATATTTCTTACTCTGAAAAGAATATTCCATATAGATTCTAATTTATTATTCATTTTTATTACTTTCATACTATTTCAACATTTTAGAAAACTACATTCAATCTTTCTTTTCTTTTATATATTAACTCAATAAAATAAATATTATTGTACAATAATATTACAAAAATAAAAATTAACACATGTCATGCAAAATTATTAATTATCTTAATATTAATAAATATTACATTTTTATTAAAGTAGATTGAATTCGAAATTTATCTACCAGATTATTAATTAAATTATAAAATATTGTACGTTGTTAGTTTGATGTTATGTATTTTTATATTTATTTGCAAGTTTATTTCAAATATTATGTAATATTTATGTTTTGGTACAAGTATTAGTGTTTATAGATTATAATATTTTTAATTTGAGATATTTTAAATTAATTATTTTTTTAATTAATTTTTTTATAATATTTTTTATTTAATTAATTAATATAATTATTGTTTGTTAATAATGAATTAATGGCAATTTCAAAATGAACTAAATATCAAAATGATCTAAAATGTCAAGAACAAAATTATTTAATAAAACACTAAAAGTATTTAAAACAAAAAAGGACCAAAATGCAATTAACACAAAATATTAAAAAATTGAAAAAAATAGAGCATGAACAGTAGTGCGTCAGATTTAGCGCATCACTATTCATACGCCAAATTAAAGTAGGATTGGAGCTGGCGCACTACTGTTCATACGCCAAGAATTAAAGTAAAATTTTTTACGCCAAATTTTTTTACGTTAGAGGACGATTGTCTTGAGATCCAGTACAACGTAAGTTGAGATTTGAGTCGAAAGATAAAAAAAGTAGTATTGGAGCTGCACTATTTTGGAGTTGTTTGTCTATATGGATTTTACTCTAAATTATCGCAGCTTTGGGGATGCCCTAATAGTTTGTAACTAGAAAAAAAAGGTAACCAGAACTATGCTTAGATTTTCTGACAGATTCTAATCATGCCAAGAAAAAAAATTAATCATGAACTTATGAAGCTTGTGTAGATTTCTTCCATGGTCAAATCAACAATCCGCATGGCAAATATATTGTGTGATTCCCTATATAATGTTAATTATTGAACCATAGAATCCCAACAGCCTTAATTTTTTATTTTTTTATTTTTATTTATTTATTTATTTTTTTGATGTCCCAAGTTCCTAACTCTACAACTCCGTGTCTATCCCGCCACTTCACTGTTGTTGAGTCAGATTAATCCTGCGCTTCAAGCCGACCGTCCCCTAGGGACCTGAGGAGGTAAACCGCGGGATATGCACGCAATGGGTACTTAGTCATGGCCACGGTTCCGGTTTTAACCGGAACCGGCCCATACCGGGCCCAAACTGTGAACCGGCACCGGCTTAGGCAGGCCGGTTCAGGTTCAAAGTTTTTGTGAACCGTGAACCGGCGGTTCAAACAGCTGGTTCACAAAAAAAAAAATTAGACGTCCGAGATTAACTAGCCGTTGGATGATCCAACGGCTAGAACCGGCAGTTAACCGCCAGTTCATCAAAAAAAATAAAAAATAAAAATAAAAAAATAAAAAAAGTGTGATGGCCGTTGCATCCAACGGCCATCATTACTTTTATGACCGTTGGCAATCCAACGGCCATAAATTGGGCCGTTGGAAAGCCAACGGTTGTGGCTTTGTGACTTTGTGTCATAATTTCAGATTAAGGCTTTTTGCCTTTTTTTTTTCATTTTTCTTCTATAAATACCTAAAATTTTTCCAATTCATTTTCACACCATTCTCCTCTCTCAATCTCAATTCTCTCAATTCTCCCAATTCTCTCAATACTCAATTATCATTTATATTATCTACTTTTTTTGTTATCATTAAATTATTTTTACTCATTAATTCATTATATTCAAAATTCAATTCTTTACTTTAAATTATTTTATTTTATTCAAATCTTTAGTTAATTATTTTTGAAAATTATTTATTTTATTAAATATTGATTTCTCATTAATAATTTTTATTATTTGAATTATTTGAATTTATTTAAACACTTTTATTATAGACTTATAAAGTTATAATTTTATTTATTTAATTATTTATATTTATTCAATTACTTAATTTTAATTTACTATAAAATGGATAGTTTTAATAGAGATATTGTTGGTAGCTCACAATTTGGTGCAAACCAAAGTGAGCAAATTTTTAGTAGTGGTGGAGAAAGCAAAAGTCCCAACGTTGAAGAAAGGCTAAAATCGGATATGTTCAAGAGGCATTACACAAAGATATTGGATTCCAACCAACAACCAATCAAGGCGAAATGCAATTATTGTCCCGAAAATAAATTATATGCTTTCAAGAAAGGATCGGCTATGGAACTTTGGCGCGCGACATTTGAAGGAAAAACATCCACACGAAATCGGCCTTTCCACCAACCAATCGCAATTATCAGGGTTTGTTCCCTCTACTACTCCTCCTTTTAAATATTCGGATGAAAAAATAGAAAAGAATTAGCTAAAATGATAGCCATAGAACATTTATCATTTGGTTTTGGTGAAAAAGTAGGATTTACTCATTATTGTCAAGAGGCATTAAATCCACAAGCTAAAAGAATGCCTAGAACAATAATAACAAGAGAATTAAAGAAAATTTATAAAGGTGAAAAACAAATTTTAATTGAAACTTTTTCAAAATTAAATGGTAGTGTTTCTATATGTTCCGATATTTGGAGTGATTTATGGCAAATGCATTCTTATATAGGAGTAACTTGTCATTGGGTTGATAGTGATTGGAAAATATAAAAAAGAATTATTGCTTTTTGTCATTTTGAAGCAAGACATACCGCAAATAATATATCTAATTTGTTGAATATTATTTTAGATGAATATGGTTTATGTAGAAATTTTTTTTCAATTGGCTTTGATAATGCTTCGGCTAATACGGCTTTAATTAGTCAATTAAAAAATCTTTGTCAACCAATAATAGGTGGAAAATTTTTTCATATTAGGTGTGCATGCCACATATTAAATTTAGCGGTACAAGATAGTTTAAAAACACTAAATACGTATATTACTCCTATTAAGAGGCAATTAGTCTTTTATGGATCCGTCCAAATTTAATGAAACTATGGGTAAAATTTTGTACGAAAAATGGACGTAAACCAAAAAGATTTAGTAAAGATGTTCCTAATAGGTGGAATTTAACTTATAAATTATTGAATGCATCTACACAATATAGTACTTTGTTATGTACTTTTTTTATGCAAAATCATGTAGATGATATTTCTTTGCATCCTAATATGTGGGAAATTTGTTGTAAATTATTACAACTTTTAAAGGTTTTTAAAGATGCTACTGAAATTTTTCTGGTGTTTATTATCCTAGTTCTCATCTATTTATTCACATTGCATGTGATGTTGTTGGTATTTTACAATAATTTAAAGATGGCTATGTTTTATCACTTCCTATATATGATATGTTAATAAAATGGCTTAACTATTACCGAAAAATTCCACCTACATATTTAATTACTTCTGTTTTTGATCCACGTCAAAAACTTAATATTTTAGAAGAATATATTACTGCATATAATAGTTGTGTAGATTCATTTTTTTCTGACAATGTAGAATATAAACCTCAAGATACTAAGGAGATTATAGGAGAAGTAAAATTTCTTCTTCGTGATTTATTTAATGAATTTTTTTCTAAATATGGTAGTCAAGTTCCTATTAGTACCGGATCTAATATTGATGGTTCTACTAGTAGTGCATCACATCAAAATACTAGTACTCCATCAATGTTTTCTATAGCACCACGTAAACTTGGTAAATCTATATATTCTTCACACAAAAAACCAAGATCCAGTACTGATACGGAACTTGATAGATATTTAACAACTACTTTTGAGGTTTGTGATGAAGATAAGGATTTTCACGAGTGGTACGTGCTAGAATGGTGGAAGGGAAAGGAGAAGGATTATCCAATCCTTTCTATTATCGCAAAACATATTCTTGTAATTCCGGCATCAACCGTAGCGGTGGAGCAAGCTTTTAGTGCAGGAGGAATCATTTTAGACAAGCATCGGTCCCGATTATTACCAAGATCATTAGAAATCCAAGCATTAGTGGATGATTGGCACAAGGCATTTTTGAGAGCACAAGAAATGGACAAGTCGGATGACATTGATTTAGATTACGACACCGACATTTCCTAAACGAGCAATGTTAGTACCGAATCTTCAACCGGAGTTTCCTATTTCACGGATTTTGTCCATCACAATCCCGATGATGACATTGAAGAGTTAGATGATTAAAATTTAGGTCAATTAACTTGTACTCAAATTACTTTTATGAATGAAAAGTTTAATTTTTAGTAAATGTTGTATCATGATTCATTATTCATATATGTAAATGGACAACTCGAAATTCGATATCTAGGCCAAAATTTTATATTTCAATAATAAAATGAGGTATTTTTTCATTTATATCAAACTTGTAAACTTGTACGTATTATATCAAACTTGTTACTTTTCACATTGTAAATTTGTAAATTTGTGAATTATATCAAACTTATCTTATTTTTCACATTGTAAATTATACTAAACTTCTTTTTTTTTTCATCTTGTAAATTTGTAAATTTGTGAATTATATCAAACTTCTCTTATTTTTCACATTGTAAATTATACCAAACTTCTTTTTTTTCACCTTGTAAATTTGTGAATTATATCAAACTTCTCTTATTTTTCACATTGTAAATTATACCAAACTTCTTTTGTTTCATCTTGTAAATTTTGTAAAGTACATCACAATTCATATTGTGATTTTTTTTAAAAGTCGAACCGTGAGAAAACCGTACCAAAATCGGAACCGGAATCGAAACCGAAACTGGAACCGGAACCGGAACCGAAATCGGGAAGAAACTGGAACCTGGATGGAACCGGA
The DNA here is from genome assembly GCA_016586305.1 of Ophiorrhiza pumila. Classification (NCBI taxonomy): domain Eukaryota; kingdom Viridiplantae; phylum Streptophyta; class Magnoliopsida; order Gentianales; family Rubiaceae; genus Ophiorrhiza; species Ophiorrhiza pumila. Next base: position 38,010,824 of record BLIW01000009.1, on the reverse strand, counting down.
ACCGGGACGAACCGGAACTGTGATCGAACCGTGAACCGGCGGTTCACGAACCGTAACCGTGACTCCAAGGGCCGGTTCAGGTTCCACCCTTCGTGGAACCGTGAACCGGCAGTTCACGAACCGTAACCGGCGATTCGTGAACCGTGGTTATGTCTATGGGTACTAACCTTACACTAGCAGCCCAAGTTGGGTACCGAGGTCAGTCTTCAATCATTGGTCACCGCTCCTGCGACGAATTCCGACCCCACACGGCCTCACTCCTGCGTACAGCCACCATAATTATTCTCCATTGCGTATGTGCCCCGGGGGAACTTAGAGCATTTTACAAATACTCATTCTCCACCCATTCCCCATAAATGGGTAGAGATTTGCTCTAAGTGGGATTCGAACCATGGTTTCCATGGTAGAATCCCACTTGTGATACTAATTGAGATAAGCTCTCTTGGTTCCCGACAGCCTTAATAGTAACAATGTTGGTACAATGAAGGCTTGCATTTTTGTCCATTGTTAGGGACCAACTATAGGTAAGATCACTTTTTTTTATGTCTTATGTTCCTAACTCTACAACTCTATGTCTTCTGATACTTCACTGCTATTGAGTCAGACTAATCCTGAGCCTCAACCCAACCGTCCCCTAGCCAACTGAGGATGTAAACCGCGGGATGTGCACACAATGGGTACTAACTTTACGGTAGTATCCGTCTTGCGCTCAGCCACCATAATTGTTCTCCATTGCGTATGTGCCCCAGGGGAACTTGAAACATCTCACAAATACTCATTCTCCACCCATTTATCCATAAATGGGTAGAAATTTGCTCCAAGTGGGATTCGAACCATGGTTGCCATGGTGAAATCCCACTTGGGATACCATTTAAGCTATGCTCATTAGGTTAAGATCACATTTTTTGTTGGAAGAAAGAGAAGCATAACCATGTAGAAGCTCTGGCAAACCCACATAGCCAGTCGCGGAATCAGAACATATTTTTAGAAACTCGATTGTATAACAAAAGAATTCTCATAACATAATTATATGTGATGCTAAAATGTTGAATTGATAATCATAATATATATATATATATATATATACCAATAAAATAGTTATTTGTTCACACTTAACTATTAGTACCGGACATGAAGACAATTGTGTCCTACGAGTCTATATCTATCAATCCCCAAAATCATAAAAGATTTTTAGCTTTTTTAGAACATTTATCAATCCCCAACAAGTTTCTTATTTTTTTCATAATAAATAATTATAATTTATAAATTTAAAATCAATTAATCACAAGTACAATTCACAAATATCTATTAATAAATATGTAATCATAATAATCAATCACAATTCACAATTTTTTTTAAATATTATTCATATTGAAAAAAATATACAAAACTATCAAAAACTAACATCAAGATGAGGAACGAGACAAAGAGTTGATTGTCCTATGTAGAGAGATAAGAGATGAGATTGAATACTCTCTAACTTGCTGCTTTCCTCCCTTCTCTGCCTTTTCCTTTTCCTCTTCCTCTTCCTTGACCAACCCAATCACCAACTTTATAAGGTTGACTTTTTCCCAACTATGCATAGTTGGCATTAATTCTGCCCTTATCTGCCTTAGTGGGATATTATATTTATTGTGTTGCACGTTTATGTACTGCAGAACTAAAAGTCTTGGTTGGGGGATTAACATCAGTGGTTAAAGGGTTAGAAGTAGTCATGTTGCTGGATTTCTTGAGTCAAAGTTTCTATTGCTTCTTCCCCTTGTTGCTGCACCTGTGCTGCCCCTTCAACTGTATACATATTGGTCATGGTGGTAGATGGTTGTCTAGGGCTTGTAACACCACTTCTATCCTGCCTCTTTGCTGCTGTTTTTGGTATTTTTCTCTTCCCCTATGGGTATATGATATCATAAAAAAAATGAAATAAACATGCACGCAATCAATTAAGTTTATCCAAATAATATAAACATTTATATATACAGGCTGCTTATCCTTGTTTTGTCTAAGGTTCTGAGTTGGCCCTTTATCTGTTTGAAGATGGTCCAAGATGCTGGATTGTTGGCCACTTTTTGAAGATTGTCTTGTATTTCTCTTACCCTACATAGATATGATAAGTCTATAAAAATAAAGTAATTAGAAAGAATATGTAATGAGATAGTTTATCAAAACATACAAGCTCTTTATTCCTATTTTTCCTGAGATTTTGTGCAGCAACAGTTTTAGTGGCTTCTAATGGAATTTCTTGAGTTAAAGTTCCTCCTGTTTCAGCCTCATATTGCTGACTTTGTCTCAGAACTTCTTCTCCTGCCCCTTCACGTGCCTCACTAGTATTTTTTATGTCCATCTCCATTTGGTTGCATCTGCCCATCTCCCTTTTGTTGCATCTGTCCATCTCTATCTTGTTGCATTTGCTCATCTTTCTCTGATTTCTTCTTACATGTAGTAGCATTATAACCTTCCTGTCCACACTTTCTACAATGTATGACAACATGTTTTTTCAACCTTTGAAGTTTACGTTTCACTTGTTTCATCTCACTGCTATCTTTTCTCCTAGCCTTTTTAGGCTTTCCAGGTTGGACACAAGGCACTGGTGGATCAAGAACAAGAAGGTCTAATTTTGGCCACAGATTTTTGCCATTAATTGGCTGCAACACATTCTCATAAATTTTCAACATAAGTTCCTTGCTATTCACCGGATTAGCTTGCATATATGCATTTTCACCATTCCTATGCAATGCAGAAATTGCATGTGCACATGGTAGTCTAGAAATCTGCCATAGCATGCATATGAATGTTATGTGGTTCAAATTAACAACAAATTGAGCTTCTTTTGGACCTTTAACCTGGTATCCATCCTGTCCATTTGTAAGAGACTTCCATTTTAATGATAACTTTACCCTCTCATCAATCAATTTCCTAATTGCTGGACCAATAGGGTCTTCAAATTTGCACATTTTAGAATACCTCTTTTGAATTCTATCAATCAAATATTCACTTATACCTTCTAGCAAGGAAATAATAGGCAATTCATGAAACTCTAAAATGTGAGAATTGAATGTTTCACACACATTGTTAACAATCATGTCACATTTAGTATGAGGTTGAAAAAAGGCTTTGCACCAATGCTTAGTAGGTGGACATTCTTTATCCATTTATATGCCTTATTGTCGTAGCTCTTGAAATCTTCTACCAATTGCTCATAGATCTGCATATTTGTACAAGTAGCAAGTTCCCAAATTCTAGATTTCAACGCTTTTCTAGGGTGCTTTTTCTTAAAATTCCTATAAATGTGTTGTACACGATATCCATGCTCACTATTTGGAAGAAGATTGGCCAATGCTCTATCCAAACCCTATGTAATGATACAGATTATAACAATTAGTTTAAATACTAAATAACAATAAACATAAGAAAAACCAATCAAATTTAATCAATACAAACTGGTCAATGCTCTATCCATATGTACAGAACAATCCAAATAGAAATGTAAAATCATTAACACAATATTTTAGAAACTAAATGAATACTAAAAGTATAGTGATATTTGATTGAAAAAATAACAGATGGCAATACCTTTTGTTGATCTGACATGAATGTATAGTGATATGAATTTTCAATTTGCAAATCTGCAATTAGAAATTCCAAGAACCACTGCCACTGTTCCCCTGCCTCTTTCTCAACAATAGCATAAGCTATAGGCCACCACCCATTATTGGGATCAACACTTATAGCTGTCAGAAGTTGACTAGGATATGAACTTTTCACATGACATCCATCAAGGCATATGACTGGTCGGCATCTAGATTTGAACCCTTTTTTTAGTGGTCCCAAGCAGCAATAGAATCTCATGAATATTGGATTACAACTAACCTCTCTAAATGGTGTGAAATAAATTTCTATTGTGCTATCTGCATGTGTCCTTTTCAGTTCAGCTATATAATCCCACAGACTGGCATACTGCTCACTTGCTGACCCTTTTATCTTATTCAATGCCATTCTTTTAGCCTTGTACCCAACATCTTTGGTAATCTCAATATCGTAATCCTCATCCACAGTTTGCCTTAAAGCACTTACGGGCATGTTCATATTTGCTCTGAATCTCTCAAGATATCTCTCAGATAACCATGCTACACTCATATTTCTATTCTTCCATGCATGATTACAATTCTCATGTACATCATGTAGTGACTGTACAACAAAATCATCAGTCTCAAGTGTCTTCGCCTTTGTAGCATATACATACCAATGACAAGGCTTTCTACACTTTGTTCGCAGTTTTGTTTTATCGTTGGTGTACACTTTCATAGCTCTACCATTAATAATGCCATAATTTCTGATTGTATCTCTAAATTCCTTCTTTGAAGCAAATTTCATCCCAACTTCAAATATTGGATCCTTCATACCTTTTTCAACATTGAAATTAGTGTAACCAACAGATGCATCTTCATCAGATGAACTAGGATTGCTATTCAGTTCCATATTTACATTATCCTCTTCGAGATCATGTTCATTTCTATTTTCCTTTTCAAATTCAGGTTGTACTTTCCTTTGTCTTTTTCTTCTTTTCCTTCTATCTCCCGTTTGATCTTCATTCCCCAAAGTTTGTTTCTCACCTTCTTCATTCTGCCTATTCTCAACTTCTTCGTTATTGTCACCTTGTTCGTTCTGCCCATTTTCTTTCCTTATACCTCTTGTTTGATCTTCATTCCCCAAAGTTTGTTTCTCACCTTCTTCATTCTACCTATTCTCACCTTCTTCGTTATTGTCACCTTGTTCGTTCTGCCCATTTTCACATTCTTCATCATTGTCACCTTGTTCAACATTATGTTGTTGTTCTTCATTGTCAGAGAATATATCGTCATCTCTGCCAAAATCTGATTCTTCAACATTATGTTGTTCTTCTTCATTGTCAGAGAATATATTCTCATCTCTGCCAAAATCTGATCGCATATAAAAGTCGATGTCAGCATCACTTTCCTTACCTTCCTCACTTTGAAGATCAAAATCATGGTCTATAATGGTTTCTTCTTCAATACCTGAAATATTAATAGAGGTTAGACATTTTCAATTTTTATATACAATATGATAATTAAAAAAATGATTAAACTGACCAGATGAAGAAGGATTGAACTTCTGAGACTGAGGTTCCTGTGATTTTTGATTGTTGAATTGCTCACTTTGAGGTTCTTGTGATCCATCCTGTGATGTAGGTCATGTCAATAACAGGTGTCCTTTTTTGCTGTTTTCTCTCTTCGTAGCTCTTGCCTTCTTCTCCCTTGTTCTTTTTCCACTCACATCCAATGTAGGACTAACTTCTTCAATCATTTCTTCAATCACTACACTTGATTTCCTTTTCTTCACAGCCTTTTTAATCTCATTTTGCTTCTTTTTCATTTTGGCCATAATCTCCTTTTTTGGCATGTGGTCACAATATACTTCCATGACCTTGTATTGTTGAACCCATTTGCAAAACTCTATCATAGCTTCATCACTTTGCAACTCTCTCAATCCATTATTGATATCGCTAATGGATTCAACATAATAATACAACATTATACCACCGGAATGTCCTACCTTTTCCACAATTTCATTCAAATCATTCAATGACATTTTTTCACCGTCACATACGTCAATATGATCAACTTCACCATCAACATAACTCTTGTACCTCTCACCCATCAAACGACCACCATGATGAAGCCTTATGGTAAACAACATACAATCTGGTTCTGTATAAATGCAATGAACAAAAAAAATAATAAATTAAAATTTAATTTATTTTGTTGTATTTAAACATTGTAGGACCACATGTCTCACACTATATGGCAAAAGGTATCAAATATGCCCCCCTGGTCTGCTAATGGACAACAAATCCCCCACTCTCTGCTACTAGACCACAAACCCCTCACTCTCTGCTATTGGACCACAAATCCAGCTCTAAAATATTCACGCCACTACAATGCGATAACATTTAACAATTCTATAATGAAAATTTGTTTATTAAACTACAACATTATCGAAGAAGATGAGTTCTTATCGTACAGTAAGTAAGGATCGAAGTAATGGTTCTGTTGTCGAATTACCCAACTCATTTTCTTAATTGAACTTCGTCTTCTTAGTCGTCGAACAATGGTTGAAAATTTCAATTTTTGTTGCTTTTTCGCTTGATATGAGATGAAAATCTCTCTATTTTTTACAGTTCAAAAGTTGAGTGATGACAATAATGGAGGAACCCTATTTCGTTCCTATTTTGAACCAGTCATTTTTTTGTTTACCATTTTATCCCTCATTTTTATGCTGTGCAGACTATTTTACCTCTGAAAACAATGATTTTCGTATGCACAAACGGACTCAATAGACGGAATGACCAAAAGTCATACGTTTACAGAGTTGGATGACCTTTTTGACCAACTTAATAGTTGAGTGACCAAAAGGCGGATTTGGTAATAGTTCAGTGATCTTTTTGGCCATTCTCTCTACTTTCATAGCCTAACTGCATAGTAACTTCTGATTCCAAATTAGCGTTAACTTGTACATACCAGGAATTTCTTGAGAAAGAAGAGAAGGCCAATTTTGTCCTAAAGAATGGTTGAAAAAAAAGTGAGAGGGGTACAAGAAGCTTTCCAAAATCTTTGCTCTTAATTTTATTCTGAGTTAAAATTTGAAACCTTTTTTTTAAAAAATTTTTTTAGTATCAAGAGGTTTATTATTTAACAAAATATTTCTTTAAAAAAGTAAAAAAATTTATTGCTATATATTTTTATTCACATTCTAAAACCAAGCACGTTGCAATTTATAAATAGAACTTCTAAAGTTAAAAAGGTGCAGATTTTTTTTTGAAGTTGTAATTTAGAGATTCAACTTTTGAATAGATTTATTTTTAGAACCTTTTTACTTTTTTGATTCAAATACAAACGTCAATATTCACAAGGCAAATAAATCTAGTTTGACAAGTTTATAAAAAACAAATTGAAAACAAAAAATTGAAATTCAATATTGATAATGATATAATGCGTTTATATACTTATTATATTTAGATTCTGTTACCTATTCAAATATGGGAAAGAAATGTTGTTGTATTCATTCTCTTCATAATCAAAATTCTAAAATTTATATTTTTAAACCCTTTATTTTCTACCAATTAAACAGGGTTAATTCTCAAAATATTTTTGTTTTTAATCAAATTGATAAAAATATTGTCATTTTTATTCTATTTCCAAAGATATGCAAAACAAGTTTGTCTTATTTATAAATTGACCCCAGAACTTTTAATAAGTCTATCTTATTTATAAATTGACCCCGGAACTTTTAATGGTTCATATAAAGACTATATATTCTTTAATGAATATAATTCTGCATCAGATCCTTTCGAAGCTAAGTATAACCTTAGTTTAAACCTGTCAACAATTGGTATCAAGGCCATGTGCTCATAAAAATTTTATAATTTCCTAAATGGAAAAAAATTATAAACTAACTTTCTTCTATGAAGAAAATAATATGCATAATTTTGTTTTTCATAAACCAAAATTAGAATTGTGGTTAACTATAGAAACTCCAATTATTATTGGAATATTGAAAGAATTAATAAATAAAAACATAATAACAGATCTAAGAAAGATCATTTATGAAAATATATTAAAAAATTTTGATCCTACAAATCCTGAGATAAGAATGATAGAACTAGAAGATAAAAATTATTCTGAAACAGAATATGATTGGAATTCAGAAGATTGGCCTGGCCAGATACAGATTAATAAAATAAAATTATAATGTACAGAAGAACTGCTTCAAAAATTTGGAAATCAAATAAAAATGCTATGTTTGTATAGATTTTTTAGAAATAATACAAGATTCTAATAAAGAATTAAAAATAAGAAAAGAAAGATTTCAAGAAAATCTTATAGCAGGAATACACCCAGAAGCTTTAAAAAAGCAAGAAATAATTATAAAAGAATTAGAATCTGAAATTCTATATATGAAAGAAAAAGTAAACTTTCATGGAAGTCATGGATAAAATGAGTAAAATTGAATCCATAGAATTAATGCTTCTTAAACAAGAAGAAAATATAGAAAAATTAATCCAGTTAGTCAAAGGACTAGAAGTCAGGATTAATACAATAGAAATTATGGTTAAATCCGTAGAAGATCAAATACCTAATAAGTTAAAAGATAGTAAAAAATTCCAAGAAAACCAACGAAAGGTCTTTGAAGAATTTTGGATGATAAAAGCTCCAACAGGATATAGACCATATGAAAAAGGAAGTTTAGATGAAAAATTTCATTTAAAAGAAATGAAAAAAATTAAACAAGAAAAAATGAAACAAAAGGTTTCAATTGAAGAAACAAATTCAACGTCAGAAGAAGAAATGCATCCAAAAGAATAGATGGATAAAGAAATAGAAGAATTAATATATTCATTAGAAGATTTAGTAATAAAAGAACCTGTAAAGGTAAAAATGAATAAAGATACATTTGTAAAACTAGAAACAGATAAACCAAGTACTTCATCAGTACCTATAAATCAAGGAAGAACCCGTAGAGTTCAACCTGATAAAGCAACCATAGAATATACTTATTCACCTAGTGGAAAGTATATACCTAATAGACATATGCCAGCAATTACAAGCTCTGGATTTAGATTTTTAAATCTTGACTGCAAGTTAGATGCGTCAAAAGCTTTACCACAATGGGGACAAGATATAGGTCTCTATTTTTTGACTGATAAAACATCCAACTTTTCGTCAGAAGAAAAATATCAAATATGCTTAGCAGGATTAGATGAAAATGTTAAAAATTGGTATCAAGGAATATCTGATTCAACCAGAAATACAATAAGGGTTAATGTAATCAGAAACATGGAAAAATCCTTAACAGATGGAATCAGTACATTTGTTAACTATATAGCAGATGAATTCATGGGATATGATTGGAATTCAAGAATAGATTCATCCATAGTAGCTGAAAAACAAGAAGCTTTAAAGAAGCTAATCAATTACAAATTTGTGATATGTGTGATATTAATTCATATATGTGTGAATTTGAAGAATATTATTATCAGTACTTTGATAGTAATAAAGATATTACTAAAATAGCTGATATGCTATATCAAAAATTACCAGGAATATAGAGTTCATATTTCTTGACTCAGTTTTCAAAAAATCATGAAATAGAAGGATATTCTAATAAGCTAGGAGCAAGAATAGTTTTCTTAAAAAAAAATTATCTGATAGTTTGTAAGGTCTTTGCGGATTATAAGGAGCTGTCTGGGCAGAAAGTTAACGCATTGAAGAGTAGTTTCTTTGTTGATTCTAAGTCGTCCCCTGTGATACGCCGCCGGGTTGCTCGTCTCACGGGGTATACTCAGGCTGCTTTTCCTTTTAAGTATTTGGGCTGCCAGCTTTATCTTGGGCGACAGCGAGCTGCCTTCTTTCAGGATATGGTTCTATCCCTCCAGCAGAGATTACTGGGTTGGCAGAACAGGTTTTTATCTTTTGGAGGACGTATTGTCTTAATTAAGCATGTGTTGGCGTCTCTTCATTTGCATATTTTGGCGGTTTCTCAACCTCCTAGGAGTGTGCTACATCAAATCTCACAGATCTGTGCTCAATTTTTTTTGGGAGGCCCTTTCTTGGAACGAAAACAACATTGGATTGCATGGGATACTCTCTGTCGTCCATATTGTGAAGGTGGTGTGGGTTTTCGGAAGATTGAGGATATTGTTGATTCCTTTGCTGCTAAGTTATGGTGGGTATTTCGGGAGCAACAATCTTTATGGGCCCAGTATATAGCTGCTAGATATTGTCGCCTACAGCACCCGGTAGTTGTTGGTTCGAGGGGGACAGATTCACATGTGTGGAGGAGAATGTTGCGTATTCGGTCGAACTGTGAGGAATTTGTTGGTTGGGATGTGGGCGATGGTTCAGTGGATGTTTTTCATGATAACTGGCGGAAGATTGGTGCGTTGTCTGAGCTTGCCCCTGGGAATGGATACACACGCCTTAGGGATTTTAACATAAATGGTATTTGGCAGTTGAGTGATCTTTCTTTACCTGTTGCTATTTGTCATGAGGTTTCTGAGTTGGTCCTGTCACATCGGCTGGACTACCCTGTTTGGATGTGTGATGCAAATGGATTTTTCTCAGTAGCTTCGGCTTATAATCTCTTCCGTTCTAAGCTGCCCCAGTCGGATCTTTTTAAGCGTATCTGGGAACCGGGAATTCCGCCCAAGGTTTCCTTTTTCCTTTTGCGTTGGCTTTATGGTAGAGTACCGTTGGCTCATTGGTTGGGAAAGTTGGGTGTACATGGTCCTTTTCCGTGTATTTGTTGTGGTGTCCCAGGGGAGGAAACTTTGGATCATGTTTTTGGATGGGGTAGTTTGGCCTCTAAGGTTTGGGGTTTTTTCGGTAATGCTGTTGGAGTTCGTCAACGGCCTAGAGGCTGGAAGGAGCATTGTTTGGTCTGGTGGAATTTACGAGGGAGTGTTTATTGCAGAATTCTTTTCCGATGGATCCCAGCTGTTATTACTTGGCAGCTATGGAAAAGGCGGAATCTAGAGTTTTTTGAAGGTAAGCGTGAGTCCTGGGAACACTTTGTGTGGTATGGTTTTGAAAGATGTACTTATGATGTGGAACTTGCGTTTCCCGTCTCATTTTCTTTCTGGGGAGTGGCATCAGGTGGTGGATGGTGTTTTCGGTTTATCTCTTCTGGTTACGCTCATAAGGGTGTGTTGGTTGCGTCCTCCGCTAGGTTCTGTGAAGCTGAATGTTGTTGGGTGTTCCATTGGTAACCCTGGCCCTGGAGGGGGTGGGGCTTTGATTAGGGATTCGGCTGGTCGGTTGGCTTTGACTTTGTTACGAGTCTGGAGGCTGAGGCTTTGGCTTTATTAGTGGGACTGGAACTCTGTGAGCGATGGAATTTGTTAATGTGCTGGTGGAATCAGATTCCAAGGTTTTGGTTTCGCTAATGTTGGAGGAGGGACATGTGCTGTGGAAGTTGAGGGCAATTATTGATAGGCTGAAACAGTTCTCGTGTATGCTGTCCCTGAGCCATATTTATCGGGAGGCTAATCAGCCCGCTGATGGCCTTGCTTTGGAGGGATGTCGCCGGAAGCTTGATTTAGAATTTACATCGTTTGATATGCTCCCTTGGCAAGTCCGAGGATGTCTAAATATGGATAGGTTAAACGTTCCGAACTTTCGGGAACAACGTAGATCTTTGTAACCTGTTTCTTGGGTTTCTTTATCTTTTGTAACTTTGGTTTATATGAATAAATAAGGGAGTGGCGTCCCTAAGTTTGCCAAAAAAAAAAAAGAATACTTTCAAAAGCTAAAAGGGTTAATAAAACCATATGTTGCAAAGAAATAGAAGAGGTAGGCAATTGGGGATGTCATAAATCCGCCAATAAGTTTAAAAAACGTAAATCTAAAAATAAGATTTATAAAAAACATAAAATTCTTTAAAAAGAATAAAAAACAAGATAGAAAATACTATAAAAGAAATAAAACAGATGAAAGTAAACAGAAAAAACCAACCAGTTGTAGGTGCTATAACTGTGGTGAAGAAGGACATAAGTCTTATGAATGCAATAAAAAGAAAGTCAAAATTTCAATACTTGACATAGAAGACATAGAATCTGATTTAGAAACTGTGTCATCATTTGATTCTGAAATGACAGAATATTTGAAGTATTTACTGAATATGATTCAGAATGAGTGAAATAGAAATCAGTAAAAAAGAAAATGAAGGTATCCTCATACAAGAAGAAGAAGAAACTATAGAAGGATATACACCAAGAGCATCTTTTGACCCTTCTAAATATGAAAAGATTAGGAATCTAGAATTAAATTTAAGAGGACCTAATCATAACATGTTAAGTCAATTAGGAAATGCTTTCAAAAGAAAAAAAATATGTTTATCATGAATATATGAAAATTGAAAATGTTATTCCTATTCAAGAAACATCTGGAAACAGAAAATTAAATTTATTAACAAAAAAGACAGTAACAGATTTGTTAAATAAATTGCCTAAAGAAAAGAGAGATAAAATGCAATATGTTTATCTTGCAGGCATACAAATTCTTTGTAAATCAACTTTTCAAGAAGGAATTGATTGTCCTTTAGTCATCAATTTATCTGATGAAAGATTTACAAATGCTTCAGATGGAAATCTTGGAATAGTAGAAGGCAATTTAGCCTACAAAAAACTACTTTTCACGTATTATCCAAAATATTGTATATCTTTAAAAGATAAAGATTTCAATGATGCCTTAAGTTTACATTTTCAAATTTTGAGAAAAGGATTTTTTAAACCAGGCAATCATATAATGAGCATATATTATTGTGCATTATACAGTCTTACTAATTCAAACTATGGAAGTATTTTTGATAAAAAATCAGCAGTTGAATTAGATAAAGAATGCCTAGAAATAGGAAGAATTCTAGAGCCAATTAGAAATAATCTAACTATCCTAGATAGTTATTTAATTGAGTTCGGAACTTCTAAAAATTTAGAAGAAGGAACCTCAAGAGATATAGTCTCATATAATAAAAACAATATTATGATAGAAAAAGGAAGAAGAAGTTATTCTTCAATAATTTCAAAAGAAAGAAAAGAAAATACACCAAATGACTTAAAAGTTTTTGGTAAATATTTTAATGGTAAAAGTTATGTTGAAGGATATAACATTCTTATAAATCCAAAAAGTGCACAAAATCACTTTAATAGTTATTTTGATGCAGGATTAATAAAGAAATATAAAGATACATATAGATATGTATCAAATGATGGAAATGAAAATGAGATCAATGAAATTGTTAAAGTTCCGATAACTTTTCAAGAGACCAAATTTAACATTAATTGTTATTTGGATATTTTAGATGGAAAACAAAACCATCATATAATGCTAGAAAAATCATTTCTAGACAGCCTAGATGATTTCACCATTGACAAATATGGTATTGAGATTTCTTTTGAAGGAAAAACTATTTTTCTAGAAAAGAAAAATGCCTAGTGAACAGAGATTTTTTGAAAGTATTTTCGTAGAAATTACATATTACGAAAAGAAAATTCTCACTTGTGCTCAGATTGATATAGGTGCAGAAATAAGTTTAGGAAAAGAATTCCTATTCAAAAATTGGATAACTAATCCAATAAAAGTCTCAATGCAAGGAGTAACAGGTGATAAGTACTCCTTAGACAAGGTATGTTTTAAACCTGAAATCATATTAGGAAGCAAAATAGTAGCTATAAAGCAACTATATGCTTATGAAAGATTAGATGTCGACCTACTGTTAGGAAATGACTTTGTCCAACAGTTTCAGACATATAACCAAACAATCTATATGATTAGTTTGAAAACCCCTTGTGGATATTGGATACGCACTTCGCGAATTCGTACCCCTTATAGAGTTCAGCCAGCACCGGGTGGTGATGAATATGAAAGAATTTGGTTACATACAAACCAGATAAGAAAGTTTAATGTTAAAATGCTAGATATAGACAAAGTTAAAGATTTGATAGCTAGCAATTATGGAGAAAATCCTATAGCAAAATGGGATATAAAGCGAGAATTAACTGTAATAGAGCTAAAAGATCCAAATGTTATCATTAGGGTTAAACCAATGATATATTCTGAAGAAGATAACATTGAGTTTAAAACTCAAATAAAAGAATTACTTAATTTAACATTAATTAGAGGAAGTAATAGCCCTCATAGTTCACCAGCTTTTATGGTTAGAAACCATGCTAAAGAAAAACGTGAAAAAGCACGAATGGTTGTTAACTATAAAGAGTTAAATAAACATAGTATTTTTGATGGATACTTTCTTCCAAACAAAAATAATTTAATCAATTTGGCTAAAGGAAAGAAATACTTTTCTAAATTTGATTGTAAATCAGGATTTTGGCAAATAAAACTTGCTGAAAAATCTATACCTTTAACTGCCTTTAGTACACCTAATAAACAGTATGAATGGTTAGTGATGCCTTTTGGATTAAAAAACGCACCACAAATATATCGGAGAAAAATGGATAAGATATTTTCTATTTTTTCATACATGTGTTTGTTTATGTCGATGATATTCTTATTTGTTCTAATGAATATCAGGAACACATATGACATTTAAAAGAATTTGCAAAAATCTGCATGCAAAATGGAATAATCTTAAGTAAGAAAAAGGCTGAGATTAGTAAAATTGTGATAGAATTTCTTGGTATGATAATAACCACTAATGGTATTAAATTACAAAGTCATATATCTCAAAAGATATGTAATTTTCCAGATAAATTAAACACTAAAAGAGAAATAGAACAATTTCTTAGATGTTTAAATTATGCAGAAGAATTTATACCGCAACTTGCAAAGAAAAGGTCATTGTTGCAAAAATTACTAAGAAAATATAACACTAGTGGATGGTCAGACGATCACACTGAAGTAGTAAAATCTTTAAAGGAAGAATGTAAAGAACTTCCTAAACTTAGAATGCCTGAACCAGAAGAAAATCTTGTTTTGCAAACTGATGCTTCTGATTTATATTGGGCAGCTATATTAAAAACTGACATCAACGAGATATGCAGATACACGAGTGGTACATTTAAAATAGCCGAAGTTAATTATTCTACAAATGAAAAAGAATTACTGGCTATTATAAAAGAAATAAGAAAATTTTCCTTGTTCTTATTACCAAAACCCTTTGTGGTAAAAATAGATAATACTCAAGTTGGTAGTTTAATTTTTAATAAATTACCTTCTGAACCTCATTTTAGAAGATTATTGAGATGGCAATCTTTGTTATCTTATTATACTTTTAAAATTGATTATATAAAAGGAATTAACAATTTCTATGCAAACTTCCTATTCAGGAACCCCGAACATGGAGAAGGGTAAAAAACATCAAATGATAGAACTTTGCAGCTCTTTGGCTACAAAAATAACTCGGCTAGATGAAAGCATAATGAAAAAAATCTAATATGCTATTCTCTATTAGAGAACAAACAATGAACCTCTTGGATCAGCAAAAGCAACTACAGCAAGAGATGAATAGTCTTGTTGAACAACAGGGAGAGATACTGACAGAATTTGCATATCTCTATGAACTGGTAGAGGAGTTTTCAGACTCTCATGGAATGTTGGGTGATAAACCAACTTATAGTGGTGAATCCACTAAAAATAAAAATGTTGAATTCAAATCAGCATATGATGATTCTACCATTCACATGGAGAATCCTGAGAATATAAATCTCAAATCAACAACGAGCAACCCAGTTCTTCTGATACTGGAAAAAACAAAGTTGTTTGAATAAAAGGATCTTTGGATTCAAAAAACTTAAAAGAAAAAGAATATTATGAATTTGCTTTGCAGGTATACAATTTAAATAATGGTGAAACCTTCTTCAGGCTTGAAGGATCAAGTATCTATCCGAAGATAACAACAATTGAAGGAGTTCCAGCCAAATTCCTATATCAACTTTTCAAATTCGGTTTCTGCGATCGAATCTATCCAAGCATGGAGTTAAAAGAATTTCAGTTCTTTGACCCAATATTTGTTCAGTGCCTTGAAAATTATGTAGAAGGCAAAAAACTTTTCATTCGAGTGTATAGCATTGCACCGAAATATGATGAGAATAAAGAATACCCTTGCTTTAACCTAGTTCATATCGCCAAGCTCAAAGGAGATGTGAATCTAAGAGTTAATGAACAGAAAGTAAAGATCCCATTCTTCAATAAAAAATGGGAACAATACAGAAGAGCTATGGGTATTAAAGCCATAGCAGGGATAATGGAGACTTCACTGTAAAGAATTTCCAAGTCCTCAACAGCTCAGAAAGTTGGATGATTGTGACCGAAGGAAATAAAAGATCACCAGTTCTGCAGGAAAAGGTGAAAGAATTTAAAACCGACAGGTTTTATGGCAGACACACCATTCTGCAAATGGCATGCAAAATGAGTCAGCATATGCACTCAAGAGATTCTTCACCAAATAGAAACGGCAACATATGAAGAGTGGTCCATACCACTAAGCTCATAGTAGAGCATGTGAAGAGTGGTCCCTACCACTATTGGAAGCAATTGTTGGAAAATAACAGCAATGGACCACATCTATGTGATGATGAAGATAACTCTTACCCCACTTATCTAGTGGATATGGAATCTTATCAACTAATAACCAATGGAAGAAAAAGCTTATCTCTTCGCACGGATTTTCCAATGCTTTTGAAGTCTATATAAAGGAGACATCTCAAGAGTAAAAGACATCGAAAAATCTATTAGAAAACCCTCAACCGAGAGTGTTAGAAAAAGAATGAGTTTCTAAGTTTTCTTCTTTCCCATAGGGAAAATATAAGCATAGGGATGAGCTGATTTAAGCTCTTTTTTATTGTAAATTAGTTTGTTCAAAATTCAATAAAAAGAATGTTTCCTTTTAAATGAGCCATATACTTTTGTTGTTTAAATTCTAAAAACCCAAATCAGATTAATTTCTGTACCCAAGGGAGGAGCTGTGGCAGTCAGACGAATCTATCAAGGACGAGAAGGCGTTGAGGCAGGAGGCCGTTAGCCGTTAAGAAGTCCGAATGTGTGAAGATTCCGACGTCTTTGAGTGGAATGCCATTACTCATTGCCCAAAAGGTGAAGCCAAGCGGCTGATGAGGTTTTAAGAAGGAGAACTAACAGTTTAAAGGAAGCGAGGTAAGACCCGAAAAATTTTGAACTGCTAAAATACAATAGATATTATTCTATTATGCTTGTATGAGTACCTAGGGAATTTAAAATAATCAAATTAATAAAATTTTGAAATATTCATACTATTACGAGATATTTAAAGAGTTGAAGGACCAAAATCAAATTAGATAAACAATGAAGTTGCAATCTTGAATTGCACTTTCCATATTCTTGGAAGAATATTAAAAATAGCAATAATTTTTTAATTTTAATACTTTTTAGTATTATTCTAGTAAATAACCCAATTAAACAAGCCCTTAGTTTATTTTGGGTGAATAATGGGAATTGCCTTTATGATATTCATACTAAATAAACTATTTCAGTTTTTCTTTTTCTTTTTATTTTTTTATAAATAGTGGGTAGCTGACCAACTTTCTCTCCTTGACAAAGATAAACTTTATTATTTGATCATAACTACAACTTTTCAACTTTAGAAGTTGCATTTTCAAGTTGCAACTTATTTATTTTTAGTATGTAAATAAAATAGTAATATTTTTATTTTATTTTAATTTATTTTTTATAACAATATTTGATTAAATAACCCGACAAGGTCTATTTTCACTATCAATAAATTCTAAATTATACATTAAAATCAAACCATTTTTATTCATTTTTTTTAATACTATCATGTATAAAAGATCAAATTTTGACAACTATAAAATTTGAAGGCCATGGCAATTCTTTTTTGTTGGCTACATGCTGCACTCATTTAGATTTGCATCAATTACAATATCATTCTCTTATCTAACATGAAATTGAGTGCATTAATCCAAAAATCAAACTATACATAATTTATACAATTAACAAACATACCTAACAAACCTCATCATGACCAAAGATGAACAACACATGCATTCCTTTAATTTTGTTCCTTAACTTTTCATCAAATTCCAAACTTAATCTTAATAGTTTGTGGTGGTGTATGACCTTAAAATGATCATAATTCTTGATCCTTCTTTTACACTTTTGCCTTTTTTTCTTCTATAATTCCACATTGACATGAATTTGCACTAACACCTTTGTGGAGTTAATAATCATGTTGTCCTTATATAATTATCGTTGTTTGCCCTTTACGTGAAAAAGGGCTCTCATTGTTGTGGTGAATGAGGCGTTGACATACTTTAAAGTATGTTTTATGTGTAAATTACATAGACCTTTCTTTGTTAGTTTTTCTAACTCTTTTTTTTAACCTTTCCTTTTGTGCATTTTCTGTTTGCTTTGATTTCGTAATTGATCATTTTGCATGTTGCATAAACCTTATATTCAATCAACAAAATCATATCAGAAAATTTTGCCTTAATTTGTTGAATCTTGAACATGAAAATTAAAAGCTAGAGTTGTCAGCATTTGTAATTATATACTTTACACATCCAATAAAGAGGTAGGTTGTTGTTTTGTTATTTATGTGTTTTCTTAGAGATTGATCTTAGAAAAACTCCTTTTGAACGCTTATGCTTTTGTGAATTTCTACTTAAACTTTTAACTATAACATTTCCCCCATAAACTTATTTAAATAAGTTAAAAACCACCTTCCAGAAGGTACATTGTTTTTAATTAAATGTTTATAGATTCAAAGTTTTACAATTAAAAATTTATAAGGAAAATCTGCAAAAATTTTATGGTTTAGGGAGAATTTTCGCAATTAACTGGAAAATTATGATACATTTTGTGTGAAATAAAATTATGGATATATAGAGTAAAAACTATTGTAAATTTTAACATACAATGACACGTGGTTTAATCAAGGGAAATTAAAATTTGTATTAAAACATAGACTGCGGTATTCGATTTAGATACCTATAAGTAATTTAAACGCATACTATTCATCTAACATAGATATTCTTACAAGTGAAATTTAAAATTAACAAAATTGAGAGTAATTATTTTTAAAAGTTCTTAAATATGATCAATCAATAGATAAATGGATGGCTGTATATGTGTGAAAAAGGAAAACATTCTAGAGTGTTGTTACAATACTTTAGAATTTAAAAAGAGAGAGAAAGAATTAAGACAAATATGGGTGAGACTAAAAATAAGGGGAGTTTAGAAAAAGATATTGCAAGATTACCAAAACTTATACTTTAAATTCAACCATGTTGTTATATAATTTAATATTATATTTTTGGGAAAATTATCGTTAAAGTCACGTTTCATAATTTTATTATAAAATAGGATGTAACTTTAAAGGATTTATTGTTAATGACATATAAATAATTTATTTTTTTATATAATTAGTAAAGAAATATATTATCCTTGCTAGAAAAATTACTCATTATTTCTCTCTTATTTAACAATTTGATTCAAGGTCTTACTTTAATTTTAAAAAAAAAAGTATTTTTTGTTATTCATTCTATCATTCCGGGAGAAGACATTTTCTAATCAAGAACTTTTTGAATAAATTTTGGCCAATAGATCTTCTCGATCTTTTGTGATACTTCTTATTTCAATACCACTAACATTTTATAAAAAATCGTGTCTTGTGTCTTTTCTCGGCTTATATTTACCATTAAAATTAATAAAAAGATATGTCGTATATTTGTATAAAATATTAGAAGAAATGAAATATAGAGTGTCACAAAAGATCCGGAGTAATAAAGTTGGTACCATAACAAAACTTAGTTTCAGATTAAATAAAGTTTTCTCATATGAAAATATTTACTCGACAAAAAATTGTTGACTAATAAAATATTAGACTTTGAAATTAAATTAATTGTTGATATTATTGAGCAATAAAGAATTAAATTACATTGATTATTAATTTTGAGTCGTAACAAAACTGGAGGGTAAAGTTTGAGATTAATAAAAATTTCTTTTGCTAAAATGTTTTAGAGTTTCATATTAAATTGATTATTGTAATTATTGAAGGATGAGGAACTAGGGTTTAAGATTAAATTGATTACTAGGATTATTGGAATAAGAAATTAGAATTTGAGATTAAATTGATTCGTGAGATTATTGACACTTAGATCTTCTCTTTCATTCCCTATTTCAACCCATATTTTAATTTATGAATACACGTTATATATATTTAACTAAAATTCCTCATCAAATAAGTATTAAATACACACTACATGTATTTATAAATTGAAACAATTATTGAGGGATAAAGAATTAGAATTTAGAATTTCAAATTCAATTCATTATTGAGAGGAGCGTAAAAGGAGGAATGGGGGTTAAGAGTGAATGCTTGGAGTTGAAATTAGTATAAATAATTAAATCTTTCACTAATTATATAAATAATATATGGGGTTATCTTCAATTTACTTTTATAAAAGATTACCTTTAATCACTTTACCTCATAAAAGATTTTTATAAACACTTCACACATGTGACTATCAATTAAAAATGCTAATAATAACATAATTAATTGTATATTTTAAATGACTATTTTACCCATTAATAAGAAATAAATTAAATTTTATTTGCCCCTCTTATATTTAAACATTAATTTTAATTTATCTACTATATAATTTTGTATTAATACTTAAATATTATTAGTTTAAGTCAAAAAATATTTGATCAATTTTTTAACAAATGTAAGCAGTTGTTTATTTTTTTCATCTTCTTTTATGTAAATGAGTTTATATCATGTTTCTTATAATTTATGATATTTGTTATACTCAATTTAGTTTATTGTGTTTTTGTAATATGATTATTTATCTTACTTGTATTATTGACAATATAAAGCGGCAATTTAATATCTTAAAGTTTTTTATTATATTATTTTACATCTTAAAGAAATCTAATTAACATAATAAAATTGTATAACATATAATGACAAAAAAATAAATAAATAAAATAATTATTTGCTTGTTAGTTTTAAGGTGTAGATTTATTATTAATATATATTTTCTTAATACAGATATTTTTTGTACTTAATAAATTTAATTTAATAATAAAATTAATTAACTCTAATTAAAAATTCATAGATATTAGAGTGGTAATCTAAAAAGTTTTATTAATTTTTTATTAAAGAATTAAAAAAGTTAGACAAAGTACGTATTATTTTATTACGTCCAAAAAAATTAAATAATTCATATAAAACTTTTAGTGACCAAATACATTAAAAATAGTTAACAAATTATAAAAAATAGTAAACTATATTCAAAATTTAATTTTTTAGTTAGATTATATATATATATATATATATATATATATATATTCTCTTATTTAAAATAAGACTAGGAAATTTAATTTGTTAAAGTATATATGAAGAAAAATGAAAAGCAGAATGAAAACAAAATGGTGATAAGGAGGGTAAGATTTTGAGAAATAAATTTAAGGATAAAACAATATAAAATATGAAAAGTAAAAAAAATAATTTTTTAAAGGTAAAAATTCAACTTTTTGAGTTAAATATAGTAACATAATATCCTTATCGGTGTAAAGTGCTAATAAAAATCTTTTGTGGTGGCAAAGTGATAAAAAGGTCATATTTCATAGGGGTAAGTTGAAGATAAACTTAAAATATAGACATCAGATCCTCTGTCCAATATTATCCTGTATTTTGTGTCTAATATTCAAAATGATGTAGTTTCACTAAAATTATGGACTAAAGCATAAATATAAATAAAATCACTTTATAATTATTAGATTCTAATCAAGAAATGAGTGAACGACCTAATTTTAATTTAATAGAGGATAATATTGGATAATATTTGATTGATGATCTCATCTCTAAAATAAATAAGTTGTTTGTATGTCATTAAACAATAAATCTTTTAAAGTTACACTATCATTATAATAAGGATATGAAGCACCCTTAACCAATAAATCTTTTCCTATATTTTTACGAATTGAAGCGCAACATTCTACAATTTTAAAATTTGTAACAATAAGCCATTACTAAAAAATAAAATGGCCATTCATAATGTTTTGTAATTTAATTTGACCGGTATGAGTGATTTTTCTATTTTCCTATCTTATTGAATATCCCTACCATATAGAAAAATATTAATTCGAATTAAAAATAGAGGGGATAAAACCTAAAATGAATTGGAATGAACCATCATACATAGTTAAAAAAAAATGCTTAATTGTTGTTGTCGTTATTGAATAATTCTACCAAATTGGATCCACACAAAATTATTGCCAAAATCTACTTCAAAAGTGACTAACTTACTTTTAGAGGCTAACTAGAATTGTAAGGCTCGAAATCAAGGTCAATGAAGATTTACTAACACTCCTATGGCAAAACCCGAATAAGGAATTGAAGAGAGAACACCGCCTCACAAATAAGAAGATCCGGATCACAGGAATTGGAGAGAAAGAACTCCACCTCCCGTATCAGAAAGGTGGTAAACCCAACTTGGGATGAACTCATAAACCTAACAAATTTGAGAACTTAAACTGTCTTGAACACACTAAAAGTATTGAAAAAACTAAAAGCTGTACTTTCTTGCCAGGCAACATAACACTACTAATTAGTATTGATTTCTTACAGAGGTAGTAAAATGTTTGATAGTAAACAAAATTTACTCTTCACAAAAAAAGTTAATCCAAAACAAAATTTGCATAAAGTAACTATAATTAAGAACAACTCTCACATATGCTGTTTTGCTTAGAAATTACAATAATAATGATGTAAAAAATTCATCAATGAAATCCAGCCAAATTTGTCTTCTTGATTCAAAATTCATTAATGAGATCCAGCCAAATTTGTCTTCTTGATTGATTGTCAACATCTTACTTCTTCCCACCACCAGAAACATTGAACTTGAAGAAAATTATGTCTCCATCTTGAACTACGTAAGTCTTTCCTTCCTGCCGATACTTCCCAGCAGCCTATACAAGAAAGATGAATCACACAAAAGTTCCAAAAGATGCAAAAAAGAATATTAACTGCTGAGATCTCACTAATAAAATTCATTTTGATGAACAAGATAGAGTAAAGAAACTATCGATCAATGGGATGAATGGATTAATCTTTCAAAAGGGGGGAAAGAAGTTACCATTATAGGGAAACTTTCAAGATCAACTTTCAGCCCAAGTATTTGTAAGGATTCAACCAAAAAATAGTTTTAAAATGAAACAAAACATTTCGAAGAATCAAGCTTTGAATACCTTCACTGCAGACTCACTGCCAAGTTCCTGGAGATCCTCAAATTTCATGACCTAAAAAGTATCACAAAATCCAAGTAAATCTTCTAAAGCATTTTATCAGAATTGGTGTGAAAAATGAGTAGAAAATAAACAACTATCAATGAGTGAGTGACACAATATCATAAGTGAGAATGAGTGAGCATGAGCGAGACAATAACACAAGTAGATCCATTTTTCCAAACAAAGATATAAACACAGTTCCCATTGCCTCCATCCTTCTCCATCTTTCTATATATGAGAATGAGTGAGACAATAACATAAGTAGATCCATTTTCCCAAACAAAGATACAAACACAGTTCCTATTGCACTACAAAGACAATGTAGTTTTACGGATCTAATTTCTAAGGAGTTAATTCACTATACATGAATTACAACTTATGCACCACCCTCAAATGCTTCTTAAAAATATAAATCTTGAAGATTTGCAAACTATCAACTTTGAATTGTTGAAATAAGAGTCCTTTTTGAGTTGCACCATGAAAGTTTAAAAATTCAGACTAGAGGTTGAGGCTTAAAATATTATACTCTAAAGAAACAGAAGAAATCTCTGTTACAGGAAGGGGGTCATGGCATGTCTTGATGCATAGAGAGCATGAAATATTAATAGTGATGAAAATAAAAATTCAAGAAGATAAAGAACACAATGGGATGTTTATAATATGGAAGGAAACACAAAACTTGAGTTCAATAACAAAGAAAATTTGTGAAGAAAACATGCAGAAAAAGACCTCAGCACAGATGAACCCCTTCTCAAAATCAGAATGAATTGCTCCAGCTGCTTGAGGAGCCTTTGTCTGTCGCCGAATTTGCCAGCATTTCACCTACAAAAACAGTGGTGTACACCAAAACATAACTACAGTAAGTCTATCTATGACTTCTAAGTAAATAACAGGGGAAACAAGAAATACCTCATCCGGTCCAGCTGTGAAAAAGTAGATGAGATTAATAGCTGAAAATCCGGTCTTTATGATTTTTGGAAGTGCACTGTTAACAATACATTTAGGTTAGACATAAAACATCTAAACCATGGATCTTCATTCAGAAAATTGAGTCACAGCGTCCTAGCTCTATGACTTCCTAAATAAATAGACAAATAAGATGATTCCCTGGTTCCCTTAGTATATACTACAAGACTGTCAATATCCAGAAGAACTTACTGTTCATGTAAAATAACCAGATTTCAAGAAACCTATTAACTTCAGAATGACAAACATTTTGTCATACAATCAAACCTCAAAGAAAAAGGCAATTTCCGTAATGAATCTCTTCAGAGGAATGGGTGAAGTATCTCAAACGATGCCTTTTGTGCAAAAATCAAAGAAGTAAAACTTCTATTTAACAAGTACAAGAACGGCAAACCAGAACAGAGATTATAATCTCCTGACAAAAGGAGGCCCAAAGAGAAATTGTCAATGACTAATGGGTGGCAGGATTCCACCAAAAACTAAGAGAAACAATGACAAAGTAGATGGTTATTGCTTGAAACTTTTGGATGCTTAATCCTCCACAATTTACAGTTAACTTCTATTATCGTCGAAATCTAGAAAAAACAAAGGAACAAAGAGGGAAAAAAATGTTCATCATGAGTAACTTCCGCACAATATCTAACAATAAAATTCCTTAGTTGAACGACAAACCCCTTCTCAAATTTTGATATCCTCCAACCACCTTTTCTTTCATTCAGATCAGAGAACTGGATTTCTAGCTCAATGAACATTCTAAATAAGACAGTACAACCAACTTGTTTTGAGGACTCTAAATATTTATGTAATTACTAGTTACTTTTGAGAGTAGTTAGACATCAGACTTCATGACCATTCACAAAAACAAGTTATTCTTGATACTTCTTAGCAACAGATAACTCAGGCAGACTCGTATTACTCATACCCAAGAGCATTACAACAACTGAATTATACAACTTCGGCATGCGTATAAGTCAAATGGAACTCTAAAGTTGGATAAGAATCAAGAGAAACAATATTCAGCATCCAAATGTTACTTTTGCCCATAAGTTTCGGGAACCAAACCACCTTTTGCTCCAGTAGGATAGATGGGCATAAGTTGGTCCCAGTCCCATTTGGGGGACCTAGTAAATCGGAAAACAATGTGTTAACATTTTGTTAGCAGAAATCCTGTTATTCATACATGACTATTTCCTGGATCTACAGCTTCCTTTTTGACCCGTAAGGAAATAGTTTTCTTTTTTGTTAAAAACAGGAAGACTGCTGCAATAGGATAATGAAAACGAATGAGCTAAAATAAGTAGAATTTACAATAAGATACCAAAAATTCCCTTCAAAGCTGAACTCCATATGCTTAGACATCCACAGCAGTACAACTAAAATGAAGCATACAAAATAAATAACTATTAATTAATAAGTTACCAGAAATGATACTGACATTGAACATTTTTTAGCATTTTAAATCTGAACATACTTGTCTATAGATATTTGCCAATCACAAAAAAGCAGCTCAAAATTTCAAAATCTAAAACTTAGCCAGATCATACACAATGTGTTAGTTGTAAGATTTGATTCAACTAACCTTTGTACCTTGTTCTCCTCACAATATTTTGCACCTTCATCTGGTGACAAGTCAGTAAGATCCCTCTCTAAAGCACCACTGAAAGGAATAATTATCTCACCCCCATGCTCCTGCACCCTGTAAAAAGAGCAATAGCATTTCAAGCTCAAAATTTATGTGAATGACAAGCATAAACAATTGCTGTTTTGACTGGCCAGATGCAGGGTTGATATAAATACAAGATAACGTAGATACTGGATCCCCAGAAAACATTACAAGTGAACATATATTACAGAGAAAAACATATTCTAGATTATACAAAGAATACATTCAGGAAACAAAAGAGGTCAACATTTACTACTTGCCTACTAACACATGGATCTTACTCATGACAAACACAGATACTTTCTGTTCTTCTTTCCTCAATCATTTTCATTAGAAACTAAGACACGAAATAATTTGAAAATGCTGTTTTCCTCATATGGTACTTAGTAAGACGCAAATGATCTGTCTTCTTTTCTGTTTCCAAGAAGAAAAGCGAGTAAGAATTTCATGCTTAAGCCATACAATTACCTTTCCAACATCATGAACATTGTGTGCCTCAATGTTTTTTTACTTATTTAAGCTTTCTTCTACCAAACCAGACAGAAATAAGCACATGCAAGTTTAGGTTTTTTTTCCCCCCAAAAGGATCTTTATCCTATTTTTATGGACTTGGTCTGAGAGGAGAGAGAGAGAGAGAGAAGGGATATCGCAATAGAATGGTTAACATGTAATCATCCATTCAAAAAATGGGACAGAACTAAAGTACCATGCATGAATCTTCGGAAGAAACTTGTTCTTCTTCCTTTGATAGTCTTTCTCAGTCATGTTAACCTGGACATTTATGGTCAAAATATTTCATAAGTACAGAAGACATTCACGTGATAAAAGTTCTACTTTGAAATGGAAAAAAGCATCACTTCAAGTTTACAACAAACTACAAACAGACACACACACACTCTCTAAATTAACTGCTTACTGTGCCAATTTTGCACTGCAGGGTTTGATTAGAATATACTGAGTTCCCTTATCTTTGATAGCCAACCAAACAAATTGGAAAAGGAATAGTATGCAAAAGCACAAAAGGATAGCGGAAAACTAAAGAATTCCAAGTACAGGGAGGAACAGAAAAAATAGATAAGGAATTTCTATTCTTTATAGTTCCCATTGTGGTGTAGGTAATATGTCCCTTTTCTCCATTCTTGAGAGGGGCACTTTTTCTTCCTAGTGAAGAAACTTAGTTCAAATTGCTCCGAATGAAGTGAAGAAACATCACCGGGATATGAATCTGGATATTTTATTCTTCATTCCCATTCTTTTGTTTTTTCTCACCTGCTCTCAGACCAAGAAAATCCATTGAGAGTAATGAATTTAGCATGTTGGCAAGCACACAATCAAGTTCCCTTCTTCATCAGCCAAGATTTCATTCTATCCGTTTCAAGTACAATAATAAGAAGCTTTAAGATCACAGTCCTAGAGCATATATACTTCTTTCATGTTCAATAAGTAAAACAAGTAGTGATGCAGGAAAGTGCAAATAATTGCTCAGGAACTTGGAGGCTGTCTTGCAAGGAAACATGGTGACAATGAACTTGCAGAATAAGTATCAGATATAGAAGAATAATATGAACAAAATAACACTTTCCAATACAACTAGTGCTAGAACAAGAAGGCCAACTATAGAGAGGAAATTTCTAGGAAGCAAAAACATCAGAAGAAAACATAGATGAGGAGAGAAGAGTGAAAAAGAAAAACATGTACGTGCTATTTATCCCAACTTGTATATTGCTGAGTGAGTGTCTATACACATTTTTGTAGGTCTCAACAAACAGACACACTGACACAGAGAGATCATCTTGGCACCTCCCAGGAATTTCAACATAACGCCACCAGATATGAAAGATGAAGTTTGACTAATAGTACATACTCATGCAAATACTAGTTAGAGGTCAAGATTTGCTGGGACTAAGTAAACTAGTGGCTAAGGTAACTCAATAACTTAGGAGGTAAAGGCTCAGAAATTCAGCAGTCCAGGTTTTTTACAAGAAAACAACCAACGTTCATGAATAGAGACATAAGATAACTCCATGTGCCTGCAGTGCCTGACCTATTTCCTCATTTACCGAATTACAATGCATCTTCCGACCCTAAGAATGTAATTGAACATAACACTAGTATGATAGAGGAAAATTAAGTGAAGTACCACAAATTGGTCCTAGAAACAGGTCAAAAGTCCAAAAATTTAAATTTGCGGAAATTTTGTAATGCCATTACTTATATCTATGCATTATGCAACAAGTGGGATCAAAAGAGTAATAGCAGGATCCAAATTGCTGGCACATGAACCAAATTATTAAACAGGTACCATTGCCCAAGAAATTGAGCCGATCTATTTTCCAGTTTATGGATCTTAGCAGTCTCATTCACCTAACTGGAAGTACATTGATATATAACCGAGAGAAAAGGCCTCCCAACAAAAATTATAGTTGTATAACAGATTCCTCAAAAAAAGTTTTGAATCTTCTGCTTCAACAAATTCATCATAGTATGCATTGGAGTAAGAACTTCGGAAAGGAAGAGAGAAGTAGAATCAACTAACAATAAATCTAAATATAGCTATGACTTGTACCTTAATAATTTTGGATGTGCTGAAATGTGAAAAATTGACCATTGGACTGCCTTACATTTCTAAAATTTTCATGCATACCAATTGTCAGATAAATAGATATGCTAATGCACTAATATTTTGCAAAATTTAGCAGCATACTTGAGATGACTTTTAAGTAAACCTAAAATCCTAGGTTAATGCAATCAATGGTATGTATACTGAGACTGCAGAAGAAAACTCTGTGCTCTACAGTTAAAATTCAAGCGTGAACTAGAGGTTAATCTTGAACACGCGTCATAGGATGTGCAATCAATTTCTGTGCATACAACTCACAAACTTCTAGTCAATATGGAAGAAATGATCCACTAAAAGGCAACGACTTATCTAAAATCTAGGAAGCCTGGAAGCGATCTTTCAACTCCTTTATACAAACAGGCTTCAGGTAGTTAATCCATAAAACTCAAAACGATAACAAATCAAAGTAGATCATGTGAAGTTAAGCAATCATAAAATCAGTTGATATACCTCAATTCAGGAGTAAAATGAACAGCTTACCAAGTATACTACAGGTTTGGCAGTAAGCAGTTGAAAAGTATTTAATATTTCAATATCTGCAGCTTTCCAGTCCCCAAGACGGACATCTTTTTTCTCGCTGAGCCATGTTTTAACCTATAAAAGCAAGCACAATCAACATTTGATATCTTTGTTTTCTTTGACAAATGTAAACCATAAGCCTTTAATTGTTTTTCTTCTATAAAGGAGTTAAATTACCTAAAAAAAAAGTTAAGAAGTATGACAGCATACCCAGCTAACACCAAACACATTGAGGGATTAAAGACTAAAACTCCCAGTTCTTGTATACAAAGTATATAATTTTGCATATGCAACTAAACTGTTATATGAGTAGATCTCAAGGCAGCCTATCTTGTTCTAGGCATAATGCAGCTAGGTTTCTCATTCCATAAGACCCCATGATTCCTTCTATATTCATATGGAAAAACAAACTCTCCAAAAGGCACCAGTTCAACATGAATTTGCTGATATGAAAAATAATATATTAGAAAACACAACATTCTTGCATAGGATAACAAAAAGATCTAATCACCAAATTCTCCATAAGATTCAAAAGAAATGCCTCAAAATATACACTATTATGTTAGTAGCAGTGACAAGTTTCATCAGTTTTAAAGCAACAAAATCATTCTTTTCCACAACAAAGATCTCACTAAAAGCAATCCCAAATGAAGTATAATGCTATGAATAAACAGCATGTGACTGACAGAAGTATAATGCAAGAGACAAAATACAGCCCTTTTTAATTGAAAATCCACAAAATAAATCTTCTAGGGCATGCATAGATCTGTGATATACCACTCAATTGAAATACATTGATAAAACAATATTCAGAAAATTACAAATCACTCCCTAGCAATTAAAAATCAAGAATTGCTATGCTGCAATAAACATAATTCATCATGTAAGCTAACATCAAAACTTTGCACGACTCGGTGAAAGATGAAACACAATAAACTGACACTCATATTGAGATTGGAAGTGTGATAACACAAGCATTTTAAAAGATTTACTACAGTAAAAACTTGCACAAAATGATATAGAGGTATATAATCAGGAATAATAAGCTGATACATGTTTCCCAAATGACAACATAATATGACCTATACACCAACAACAAGTCTTTATCCCACTATGTGGGGTCGGCACAACATAATATGACCTATGAGCAGGATAAAATGAAGAGATGAATATCGAATCACAATAAAAATGAGGCTTGAGTTGGAACCACAAACATGCATACTAACATAAACCTACCCTCAGGCATAATTCATGCTCTATTTTTAACTGCTTGTCATTGCTTCTCTTCATGCTCTTCTCGACATCCTCTATCCTCCTGTCCATGAATTCCACATCCTTAAACAAGAAACAGAAATACTACTCAGAAAGTGTCACAATAAATATGTCAAATGTATTCAATGAATGAAAACATGGGTGTCATTATGTTCTTTCTCGGTTTATTGCATCCCTCAGAATTGGGCAAAAAATATTTGGAGAGAGGGGGCGGGGATGTAATAGAAAATTCATAAAACTGATTACGTGGTAAGAGAATCTACACCGCAAAGTGGAAAGAAACAAGCTTGAGTTTCCCAAAATCAAACAGCAAGAAAATTAGAAACAATGATATGCACAAAAGAAAGAATTCCATAACAATAGAATGCAACAAAGTTATAAAGTTACAATAAAAAATATTCAAGATCCTCAACTCAAAACACATTAGTTGTCTCAGGAGCTTCAAGCCAATGTTATTTAGAAACGGGAAAATTGAAGGAAGGAGGATGACCGACAATAAGAAATGAAGGCAAATATACGTGTAAGAAAGGCAAAAGAAATTACAACAGAAAACCAGTCAATGTTGAGGAATGACAAAATGAAGCTTGCAAAAATAGCAACTATGCACACAAGTTCATTAATAGAAATGTGAAGAACATGATCCTTCTCTGAGATAATAGAACCTAACACTATTGTGTAATACAATATGTTGTTCAAGACAGTTTCCACATAGAAGTAGCAAGGAGATTACATGAGGTGGTCAGGTGTTCATGGTTAGAACATCTTGCTTTTAGCAACTACATTATTTTCATTCCGGACTTTGAAACTCTTATAAAATGCTTGTTTAGCCGTTAAGAAAAGGAAACAAGGAACTGAATACATAGAGTAGATTCAGTAGCACTTAGTACACACAAAATACAACACATCTTTCAGCCCTTAATGCTTCTTTTACTACATTTCCAGCCTCCAGTCTCTCCATTCTGTACTCTCTAGAGAATTCACTTTTTGGTCTAAGAAAATTCCAGTTGGCATTTGGTAATCATCGCTTCTGCTCATGTTTTGACAATTAAAAAATGAAGGAACTGAATCATTTTTGGGAATCATTCTCAGTAAATACTAACAAATAACAGAAGGGGCAATGGTTACAAAGTGGCCGAAGCTGTTTGTACTTCTGGCAGACACACAAAAGGGGTTTTCAGCTTCACATCCATTCAGCCAAAACTGACTATTCTTGACTCATTGCATATCTCCACTAACAAAGAAACACATACCCCTGCCCCTTCTTTCTCCTCCAAATCACCACCAGCTAGAGGTGCTCATCAGCTGGTTTCAGTTTCAAAACTTCATTTTTTTTTTCAAGTTGTTGACATTGAACTTCAAAAACTAAAGTCCAACTGTTTTACTACTATTTGGTATGCTCGACTAAATATTGATTAAACTTGGTTATCGGAGCATTATTGGTTTTAACTGAAATTGTTTATAAACAAAATTGTTTTGCTCTCTCAATAACATATGAGCACCATTTCAATGGAGTACAAAACCCAAAATTTCCATTACTCCAATTTCAACAACTGAGCCTTTTATCCCACTAAGTGGGGCCCGTTATATGGATCACACTCGCCATTGTGTTCAGTAGAAACTCATTTTCTAGCGGGAAGCTTCCTAGCCTTTGCACAATTTCTAATGTGATCCATATCATAAAATGAAAAAATATTTTGCATGCAATAGCAAGAACACTATACGAATCTACAGAAACCACATGCAGCAATCTACTGCAGATGACCTATTGCTGCTGCTACAATGCCTAGAGCAGGAGAGGAAAGGCTAAAGGATTTGGCCTTGGAGTATATACCATGGGGAAGAGATCAAGGAACAAGAAGATAGAGAAGAGAGGAGAGGAGAGGGATGGAGGAAGGGGATTTGACCTTGGAGTTTATAGATTGTGGGGAAGAGATCTAGGAAGGACAGGACAGAGAGCAAAAGGGCTGGCAAAAGGATTGGATCTGGAAAGGAGAGAGCAAGGGAAGAAAAGCGAGGGAGATAGAAGGCCTGTGATTGTGAAGAGGGAGGAAATGAACGAATTGAAGGTGGCAGATGTTTGGTATTTGCTTGGTCCTTCACTTGTGAATTGCGATTCTCTCCGTGATGGAAGTTTTTATTTTTTTTTATTGAGTTCCCTACATTTTAACTTGGAAGAGGACGAATACGGAAAAACTAGGAGAAACATAGACCCTTTGACAAAGGAGAATTTCAGTTTTTTCAGTTAACTGGTTTTATGAATTAAACCACTGAGACCTCTGTCTGTTCTAGCCAAAATTTAAATGGTCTAACCGAGTTTAACGGTTTTAAAATGGTTTGGCCAGCTTTCCAGTTTGAACTCTCTACAGGTTGAAGTTAACATTTCCCACAGCAAATCACCACCTTCTTGATAACATGATTTGTGTGTCTGCCGACCACGACACTTTTCTAATCAAAAGCCACAACCTAGAACCTCTTTGCATTCACTGTGTCATCTCTCAACACCATCATCTCACTCATATATATCAAACCAGACTGCCTAAACTACTTTCCAATGTTTCCGTACCATCTCAACCTGGCTAGGCCACTGCACTCTTCCTTCAATCCAAGACAAAGGAAAAACACACCAAAAAACCCTGCTACTAATCAGTAACAATTTACGTTACCATAACTATCCAAAAGAATGAAAGGGGTGAGCAGAAAGAGCTTTCCACTTGACACTCAAACATTCACTGATTTTCATAAGCATGCCTTGATCCACAATCAATAAAGATGTTATGATCTATCATCGAAGAAAATGGGAAAATTAATAAAGATGTTACGCATAAGATTCAAGTAGGCTGGAACAAATGGAGAAGTGTGTCTATACTTTCTGATCATAAAATACCATTGAAATTGAAGGAAAAATTTTATAAAACAATCGTAAGACGAGCGATACTTTAAAGATCAAAATGTTGGGCAACTAAATATAAGCATGAACAAAAAAATGAGAGTAGCATAATGAGAATGTTGAGATGGCTAAGCAGACACATTAGACTAGATAGAATAAGTAATGAATGCATTAGAAAGAAAGTGAGGGTAGCTCCAATGGACGAGAAAATGAGAGAAATACACTCAAGATGATTTGGACATGTGCGTAGGATACAATAGATGTCCAGGAACAATGTCTAGAAAATAGAGAACCTTTAACTTAAATTACAAAGGGAAGGACAAGACTTAAAAAGGATTGAAAAGAAACTATAAAAGGAGACATATTATACTTAAATATAAATGAAAATTTGTGAGCAGATAAAGCAAAATAGCTACATATGATCCATAAAGCTGACTCTATATAGTGGGATAAAGACTTAGTTGTTGTATACCTTGAGCTGCAATTCTTCAGTTATAACCTCCAAATCCCTTACGGGATCCACAGTGTCATCAACATGAATAATACCTGGATCTTCAAACGCACCTGCAATAGATATAAAATCGCACAATAAATGAGTTTTAGACGTATAGATAGCCTGGCTTTTGGTGAATGAATCAGCAAACAAATAAAAAAATAACAAGTGTTAATAAATCTATCCTGAACAATTAGCTAAGAAACCATTGCTAGTGTCGATAGAACGAACAAAACAACTAAGCTTTTATCCCACTATGTGGGGCTGGCTATATGGATAATATTTCACCATCCTATTCTATCTACACTAGTTAAAAACAAAACAATTGTTGAAAAATTTTGTTTCCCAAGCTCACGTGGCTTACTTGAGAATTTATCTCTTCTCTCACTTTTTCAAATCTGGGAACACCAAAATAGAAATTCTGACAAATAATTTAATCAAGTTGGGTATTTGGCCAGGAACACAAGAAGTATGCATCAGAGTCACTCAATCTAATAGAGAAAGGGGAACATTCAATGATGAAAAACAAGATACAATTTGTGAGTGAAAGAGCAGCATATCAGAATCTCAGATTCTCCAAGGGAAATGTTTACTAAAGCATAAATTTTCTTAAAGCTAAGCTAGACAGATGTTCTCTCTATAAAAGTGAATAAAGATGATCTAATACAGACAAAAGCAATATGTTCAAGAAATCCATATGGAAGGGAAGAAACCATACAAAGAAGAAAAACCTAAGAGGTAATCAACTCACGTAAGACATGGAATATGCCATCGACTGCACGAATGTGGGAAAGGAAATTGTTGCCTAACCCTTGTCCTTCGTGAGCACCTCGAACTAACCCAGCAATATCATGAATTTCTAAGAAAGCAGACACCTGCCAAATGCAAACAGCAACAAAATAAATTGGAGATTACTATTAATTAACGAGCATCAGAGTTTAAACCAGTTTAAATGGCGTTATGTGAAGGGTGGACATCAATTCAAGCCAGCAATGGGTGCCAAGAATAAATTCAAATCAATTGTGTAACCACTTCTAAATTGCAACATGTTCATGATAAAATGTCATACACAAATCAAATGCTGAGACAGTTCTGAAATTCAACCACGCACCTCACTTTTTGGCTTGTACAGTTCGCAAAGCCATTCGAATCGCTCATCAGGAACATTAACTCTAGCCTCATTGGGCTCAATGGTACAGAAGGGAAAGTTTTCAGCAGGTATAGCCAATTTTGTAAGTGTGTTAAAAAGAGTGGATTTGCCCACATTTGGCAATCCAACCTGAAAATGAACAAAGAAAATAAAAAACATTATTAAAGACTAATTCTTCACACCAAATAGGTCGGAATAAAAATAAAATTTGAAAATTTTGGTAGCATTAAACAATTACCAATCAAAATTGAGTTTTCATTTCTTCCTTTCCATTTCCTTTATTTTCATTATTATTCACAAACAAGTAACAGCAATGAACTGAAGCTGGGAGAAATGAAATAATCCAAATTGGAGATACAAACCCAACCCAGAAGAAATTACATTCCTACTTCACCTCAAATTGTGAAAAGAAACAAAAACCCACATAAAAAATGAGGAAATTAAATCCTAAAAATAAATTCCTACCCCAATCCCTTACCCCAGAATTTACCAACTAAAACAAACATAACTTAAGAAATACACAGGGAAAAAAGTTATACTCTTTACGAACCAAACTGGAAACTTTCAACAATTTCCGTATCCCAGAATATCAAAAAGCAAGAAACAAAATAAAAAACGAAAATAAAAGAATGGCTTACGATTCCGATTTTGAGGTGTGAGGAGAAGCGGCCTAAGATGGGCCTTTCAGCTGGAGCTTCTTTAGATTTTGCAGCTTTCGGAGGCATTATTTGGTTTGGTTATAGTGATTACTGGTGAGCTGAGTAGTGTGTGACTGTGTGAGTGTGTGTAGGGTTTTATTCCGGTGAGCAGTGGTTTGCTTAGAAGAGAGTCTATGGCGTCACCGAAAACTTTATAAAAACTTTCAGTGGTTTTAGGACATTTGCTGGATGGGAATAAGGTAAATTTTACTAAAAGCTTGTGTGTGTAATCAAAGTAAAAATTGGAAGATATTTTACTAAAAGTGAAAAGGGAAAAATTGCAAAATTTATCTTTCATATTTATTAGAACGGAAAACTGCAAAAAAAAAAAAAAAAAAATCCCTTTTGAAATTTTTTTTTCATTCCTCACATTTCAAGTTGTGCAAATTCATCCCTCTTATTTGGTAGAAAATTTTTTTCCTCCAACACATTTTCAAATAATGCAAATTCATTTCTCACATTAAAGTAGTGCACCAAATTAGTGCTTTCATCTGTTATGATATCATTTTTTAACATAAAAAGGTTACGTATTTATCTTATAAATTTTTTTTAAAGGTTATTTGGAATGACAATTCGTATCCCAAATTCTTTATTAGACCCAAGAATGTAGCACCAAACTGAAAACCTGGGAAAATGAATTGTGATTTTAAATTTGCCCTTGAAAAATTGTCATAAGAAAAGAACGTGACCGTCAGATGAATTTGCAACATTTGAAATGCAAAGAACGAAAAAAAGTTTTTAAAGCAAATATGAGAGACATTTTTTTTGTAATGTTCCCTTATTAGAATGGTGTAGGTTTATCGCGATCATCCTAATAAATTTTTTGTTATGCATGAATCATTGAATATCAAGTAACATTTTTTTTAATGTTTCACCGTAATAATAATACACTCCCACTTATATGATAAATTTCTTTATAACTCCTCCATGATTGAGTTTAAGATTATCTTGTACTTATTATGTTTATCACTAAAATCAATCCTACAAGTATTATGCTCTAACCCAAATGTGGGTGAACTTTACGATATGGATTTAATATTGTTTTTGTCTTTATCCTGTTTATAAGTAAAATTAAATTTATAATTATTAAACTCTAACCCAAATGTGAGTGCATCTTCGATATATTTTTAATTTTGATTTTAGTGAAACAGGTTGTTTTGAGTATTGAATAATATATTGTATAAATATGGTGTATCATTATTGTGGTGAAACATTAAAAAATGCTTAGGTGGCACTAAATGAGTGGCGTCTAACAAAGGATAGTTCTGATAAACTTTAAACTGTTATTTCAAACTT
Source organism: Ophiorrhiza pumila (assembly GCA_016586305.1). Taxonomy (NCBI): domain Eukaryota; kingdom Viridiplantae; phylum Streptophyta; class Magnoliopsida; order Gentianales; family Rubiaceae; genus Ophiorrhiza; species Ophiorrhiza pumila. The sequence goes on along the minus strand of BLIW01000009.1, from coordinate 37,974,443 downwards.
TTTTTTTCATTTGTCTGTATTTAAAATGATACAATTTCATTATTCTTTTTATTTAATTTTTTAACAAAAAAATATATATGTGTGATGAGTCTCAGAAAACTCACGTCGTCCGACAGACCTTCAGGTCGTCCCAGTCAGCTCGAGCACGATGAATACCTGCAAAAGTCCCCGGGATTAGTCCCAGGGAGAAAACTCTGATGCCTAAGTCAGTTACGAGTCTTAAGCAAATATCGATAAGCAATTGAGAATACTTGAATCGAATCCCCTTCTCAAGTGAGAGAGGGGTTGTATTTATAGAATACATACCTGAATTAGAGTTGTATTGAAACTCTAATAACATACCTTGAAGAAGGGTTTGTTGTAGTGTAAGAGTTGTAATAGGATTGTAACTCTTAGCATACATGTGAAATAGAAATAATTGCTGAGAAGGAGTTGGACTCCTATGAACTGAAGAATACTTGTTATATTGGAAGTCTATTTCTGAGGTATTATACTTATAGTAAAATTCAACCCTCATCAATAGCCCCTCAGGTCGGATTAAAAAATTTTCTCTTTTTTTTGTTATTCCGATCTGAACATTGATTCGGATATATCTCCAATTTGACACACGTCCATCATCTTGTACTTCGTGCCTGAAAAACGCGCCTCCACGTTTTCACAATTTCAACCACGATTTTCATGACAGATATCTCAAGCGACACGTTCTCCCATTACAGCTGTCGTGCCCTTCCGAATTCCCACACCATCTTACTATAAATACAGCGTTTCATAATTCATTTGCTACTTTAATTATTCAGAGCTTACTCTTCAGTTCAGCTATTCAGAAATATTCAAGCATCTACTACCAGCTTTTCATCTCCCAATTCGGCTTCCTCGTTAACAAGTAAGTAAATGTCCAACTCCGAACACTCCAATTCTTCTTCTGAAATTCGATCTGAAGATAATCTAGACCAAGAGTCACTTGCACACAACTCTTCAACTTCTAGTGGTGGCTATTCTGATTCTTCTAGCTCGTCTAATAGTTCAAACAGACAAGACAAAAAGGAAAACCTAGCTGGAAACTTAAAAACCACTAAGAATTTTAAGTCAGCTCGATTAGGTATGGAAAGCTCCGAACCAAAAAATTTAGGTGCCTCTGATAATCAGGATTTAGGGATCGACACTGATCAATTCTTTTCTGAACCTATCCCTTTAGCGATAGAATTTCCAGAGAATGAACCTTCGACCAGCCGACCTGTCAACAATAATCCCCAACCTTCTGATTCAGCCAAAGCATCTGCAACTAAATTGGAAACTTTGACTTCAAACATAACTTCTTCTTCCTTAGATAACATCATTGAAGACTTTGACATTAGCCCCTCAGTAGAAATTAGAGCTCCTGGAGAAGGAGATGTAGCTAGCCGACCTCCAAAAGGCTTCATAAGCATCTTCGTCGAACAACTTAGGGCTGGACTGAGATTTCCCTTATCTCAGTTCATCAAAGACATCCTTGCTGATTATATAATCAGTTTAACCCAACTTACTCCAAATGCAATCAGAATTCTAGTCGGGTTTGCGTTATTTTTTAAACTTATCGATCACAAAGTTTCAGTTCCCTATTTTAGGCACTTCTTTTGCTTGAAATCATCTGGAAAAGACCCCGACTGGTATTATTTCACCCGCCGACCCAAAAAACAACAACTTCTAGATGGAAAACCCAGTTCCATCCATGAATGGAAAGATAAATTCTTTTACCTCAAACTCAGCTCTGTAGGTTTAAAGTGGTACTGGAAAGTCGCAGGTCGCGTCTCCGATCCTATTTCAATAAGAAAACTCCCCACTGAACTTGCTGAGAAATTAGAAGAAGAAAAGCGAATCCTTAACACCAACGTTTTCCCAGAAAGGTTTTTAGTGTCAGTTGGGATGAGTTCGGCCATGCTTCCACCCGACCACATTGATCTCATAGTGAACGGGAAGGAGGTATAACTTTCCTCCTCACTTCTTCACTTAATGCTTTTCGTACCGTTCTGATCATAATATTAACTTGCTTTAAATTTTTCAGTGGTGAATATTGACGATCTCATGGGAGATGTCTCCGAACCCATCATTATAGAAGACACGGAAATCAATGAGACTTCTCATCCCCTTAAAACCTCTGAAACTCAAGCCTCTGCTGACCATGCCTCTTCCGATGCGGTGAAGTTGGAGACCAAGATTGACAAGCCGCCTTCCATGTCGGGAAAAGGAAAAGGAAAGAAGGTCGTTCACGATAAAGGGAAAAGCATGAAAATTTTGCACGAAGTGCTTAACAAGAGAAAAGCAGAGAGCTCTGTAGATGAAGCTCAGAAGAAACCCCGCATGGTGGACGTCGAAGTTGACGAAGCCGAAGTGTCAGGTCCATCCCTTCTGGAGAGGTTGTTTATCCAGTTTTCAAATGTTCCTGAAGGGGAAGCCTCTTATCCTTTGTCTTCATTCCGTCCAAACCCCAAGATGGGTATCAACGATAGGCTCACAACTGACACTGCCCTTGATTTTTCATACAACACAATCCCACGTCGGGATAGGAAGTTGTTGAGAAAGATGAACACCCCCTCACTTCATCGAAGTCTTGCTCTTGGTGCCGCACAGGTCATCATCATTTTTTTTTAATCTTTATGACATTATTACTTAATCTATATTTCAGATGATGGGCTTAGCTACTGAAGCCATTATTCGTGCTGACGAGGCTTTGGACAAGGTAGACGAGCTGACAGCTGAGAAGGAGGCTGATCAACTAGAACGTTCAACCCTTTCATCTCTGCTCGAGGTTGAAGAGAAAAAGTCTGCCAAGCAGAAAGAAAGAATCAGCTCTCTTGAAGACGACCTGACCGCTGTTCGTTCTGCTAACGGAGAGTTGGAAACAGCAAACAAAAAGCTGTTGGCAGAAAATGCCTTTTTCAAAGGAGAAGGATCGTCCCAGATCATTTCCAACTTTCTCGCTTTCGATGAGGGCCGTGACCTGCTGATCAAGTTGTGTGCACCTGCTCGCAACTTAGGGTATCATAAGGCTTTGGTCGCAATTGCTTCAAAATGTCCCGAGTTAGTCATTACTTCTGAGAAGGGATACAATGATAAGGCTAACGAGGATTTAAACCGTGCTTTTGCTGACCTCAAATTGATGAAAGTGGACGGACGGCAGTACGTGCCCAAGATGCCTGGTGAAGATGAGGAAGAGAAGAACTGAGCCTGCGAGCTCAAATATCTTGTAATAGAGATTTTTGTAACAATGGATATTGACCAATTTTTGGTCTGTCTTTATTATAAAAGCTCTTTTTGACATCGTCTTTTTAAATCGCGCATGTGCAATTTAACTCCTGTTTTATCATATTCTGTTAGCAAGTAATTTGAACTAACTCTGCTTAAACCAAGCTCGGTTTAACCTTTTTAACAAGCATTTTCTTGAAAGAAATTATCATAATGTTTCGAACTGAATCGAACTGCAAACGAATTTCTTTGAAAGAAATTGTCATAATTTTGCGAACTGAATTGAACGTTGTTTTCCTTTTTCTCGGAAAATCATTTTGTTAAATTCAACTGATTTGAACTAAATGATTTTTAGTTTGATTAGCATCTCCTTTTTGGCGGAGACTTATCAATACGACCTGAAATCTAACTATTTGAACTAAATCAAATTTAGATTTGCATTTGGTCTGGATGTTATCCTTTTTGTCGGAAAATCCATGTTGGTGTCGTAAAATCCAATTTAAGGACAAGGTTTGTAAATACGACATGACCAAGGTAACAAACTCAAGTTATAAGAATGAACTCATAAAAAGTTATTTTATTAATGTGTGGCCTTTAGGCCGAATTACACTTATTGACGCACTAACGTGCTTAAAAGAACTAAAAGACTGCAAGCTATTGGTGATATCTTCGTAAGTTGGCGATGTTCCACATCCTGGGGATAGTCTTTCCATCAAAAGTTTCCAACTTGTAACTTCCTGCGTTGCCTACCTGGGCAACCTTGTAAGGTCCTTCCCAGTTCGGGTCGAGCTTTTTAAGTCCTTCAACTCGGCTTGCTTCATCTTACGCAGAACCAAGTCTCCGGGTTGAAACTAAATCTTTCTGACACGCCGATCATAATATCGAGCCATCTCAGCCTTATACTTAGCTTCTGCAAGGTGTGCCATCTCACGCTTTTCCTCCAGCAAATCCAAACTCAATTGCAATTCTTCTGAATTCGTTTCTGATACGAAGTGAATTGTTCTTGGACTTGGGAGCCGAATTTCAGCTGGTATTATAGCTTCAGAACTATAAACCAAGCTAAATGGAGTTTCTCGGGTAGCCGTCCTCGGGGTAGTTCGGTACGCCCATAGAACATTCGGCAGTTCTTCTACCCAATCACCTTTAGCTCTTCCCAGTCTTGTCTTCAAGCCTTGAATAATTATTCGATTGGTGACCTCAGTCTGCCCATTTGCTTGTGGATGTGCTACGGAGGTGAAATGTTGTTTGATGTTCAACTCTTCACACCAGCTTTTGAATGGGTCATGAGCGAATTGGGTACCATTATCTGATACGATTGTGTTCGGTATTCCAAATCGACATAAGATCTGTCGCCAAGCGAACTTAACCATAATTCTCCCAGAAATTTGCACAAGTGGTTCGACTTCTACCCATTTTGTGAAGTAGTCAATAGCCACTACCAAGTGCTTAAGTCGTCCAGGAGCTTCAGGAAAAGGTCCAGCGATGTCAATTCCCCATTGAGCAAACGGCCATGGACTTTGAATCGTGATCATCTCAGTTTGTGGGATGTGTCTGACGACGGCATGGATTTGGCACTTGGGGCATTTCTGCACCAAACCATGTGTATCTGAACTCATTATAGGCCAGTAATATCCCAACCGCATTGCTTTCTTTGTCAGTGTACGTGCTCCGACGTGACTTCCACATGATCCAAGATGGAGTTCTTTCAGAATGTACAAAGCCTGCTCAGGTCCTATACAACGCAACCAAGGTATTAGATAACCTTTTTTAAACAAAACTCCGTTTTGGATAATGTACCTGGCTGATCGCATAGTCAATCTCCGAGCTGAATGTTTGTCCTGTGGTAGCTCTCCCGTTGTCAAGAAGTTGATAATTGGAGTCATCCAAGTTTCTCCCACATCTTCAATTGCGAGAACTTGCAACTCTTCGATACTTCTTGTTGGCAGAACCTCAACCAAAACCTTTTTAGTGAGGTGAACATGTGCAGAAGATGCCAGCTTACTGAGCGCGTCTGCACGTTTGTTCTGAGCTCGGGGTACTCGCTCTATCACCAACTCATGAAAAGCCTTCTTCAAATCTTCAGTTTTTTCCAAATATTTTTTCATATTCGGATCTCGGGCCTCATACCCCCCAGTTACTTGGTTTACTATGAGCTGCGAATCACTATAAACCTGTAACTTTTCAACTCCTATCTGATGAGCTAACTTCATTCCAGTTATTAATGCTTCATATTCAGCTTCGTTATTGGTAGCTTTAAACTGAAAACGTAAAGCATATGTGAACTCTTGTCCACGGGGGTTGGTTAATATCAGCCCAGCACCTGAGCCATCTTCACTTGATGCACCATCTACATATAAAACCCAAAAACCCTCTTTTTGTTTAAAAGGGTAACGCAGGTCATCTTCTTTCACAAGGTCTTCCTCTGAAGTGGAAACTTCTGCTATGAAATCAGCGAGCACCTGACCTTTCACCGCTGTTCGAGGTGAAAATGTGATTGCGTACTCGCCCAACTCAATTGCCCATTTCATGAGTCTTCCTGACGAATCAGGCTTCTGCAAGACCTGTCTTAGTGGTTTGTCAGTTAAGACATGAATTTCATGAGCTTGAAAGTATGGTTTCAACCTTCTTGAAGCATTGATAAGTGCCAGTGCTAGTTTTTCCATGGTCGAATATCGTTGTTCGGCTCCTTGCAAAGCTCTGCTCGTATAGTATACGGGTTTTTGTACTCCATGGTCGTCCCTGACCAAAACTGCACTAATTGCTGTATCACTTGCCGCCAAATAGATGTATATAATTTCTCCATGAACTGGGGTTGATAACACTTGTACGTTTTCTAGATATGTTTTCAGATCTTCGATTGCCTTGTTGCAATTTTCGTCCCATTCAAAATTTTTTGCTTTCCTCAAAGCTTTAAAGAAAGGCAAACTACGATCAACCGATCTAGATAAGAATCGATTCAACGCAGCTAACCGACCAGTGAGCCTCTGGACGTCATTTATACTTTGCGGTGGTTTCATATCTAAAATTGCCTTGATCTTCTCTGGGTTTGCTGCAATTCCTTGATGTGAAACCATATGGCCAAGAAATTTTCCTGAACCAAACTCCAAATGTGCACTTCTTCGGATTCAACTTCAACCCTGTTTCTCGTAACTTTGTCAAAGTTTCTTCCACATCATCCAAAAAGGTTGCTAATTTTTTGCTTTTAATAAGCATGTCATCAACATAAATCTCCATGTTCCGTCCGATCTGATCAGAGAAGATTTTATCTACCAATCATTGGTATGTAGTACCAGCGTTCTTCAAACCAAATGGCATCTTCGTATAACAGTATGTGCCCTTCTCAGTTATGAATGCTGTTTTTTCTGCATCATCTTCATCCATCTGAATTTGGTGATAGCCTTTATAGGCATCCAGGAAACATAAGACCTCAAAACCGGAGGTTGCATCCACTTTCTGATCAATTATCGGCAACGGATAGCAATCTTTTGGACAAGCCTTATTTAGGTCGGTATAGTCTATACACATCCGAAGTGAAGCGTCTGGTTTTGGAACCATGACAGGGTTAACAAGTCAGGTCGGATAAAATACCTCTCTTATTATCTTTGCCTTTAACAGTTTATCAACTTCTTCAGTTATGGCCTTATTTCGATCTGGAGCATACTTCCTTTTCTTCTGTTTGATCACTTGAGCTGATTTGTCAATATTCAACTTATGAACTATCAGATTGGGTGAAACCCCTTTCATGTCATCTAGACTCCAAGCAAAAATGTCTTTGAAATCTGACAAGAGGTTTAACAGTGATCTTTTTGTCTTCATCGGCAATGATGATCCAATAAGAACAGTTTTTTCTGCTGCGGATTCATCCAGGTGTACAGCTTCTACCTGATCTGACAGCATTACTGGTTCAGTTCGGTTTTCCTTTTCAACATAATTCACATTTCCAATTTGCTGCTTTTTACTTCCTTTTAAAGCAATCATGTGGCATTCTCTTGCCAACTTCTGATCACCTCGGATGGTAGCAATTCCTGCTTCAGTAGGAAACTTCATGACTAGATGATATGGAGACCAAATAGCCTTTAGTTGCACCATGGCAGGTCGTCCCAGAATAACATTATATGGGGAGCTGACATTAAGGACCGTGAACTTAACATATATGAGCCTTTCCTTGGGATATTCTCCCAATGTCACTGGCAAGTTTATTGTTTCGATAGGCATTGACGTCTCTCCTGAAAAGCCGATGAGATGTGAATGACAAGGTTTTAACTGTTTCTTGTCAATTCCCATCTTTTGGCAAGTTTTGTAATAGAGAATGCCAGTTGAACTGCCATCATCCACGTATATTCTGCGAACTTCCTTATTGGCGATGATTGCTTTAACCAGCAATGCATCGGCATGTGGGAATCTGGTCGGTACAGCATCTTCTTCTGAAAAAGTGATAATATCTGACGATTTGAACCGTTTGTGAACTGGTTCTTGTTCTGGAATGCTCATGTTCTTCGATTTTTTTGAGGTCATAGAGCCCCCATCATATGGACCTCCAATAATGGTGTGAATTACTTCTGTGACATTCTTATTCACTCCAGGATTTCTATCATCACCATTCTCTCTTCTTCTTTTCTCATCCGGAAGATCTGGATCTTTCTTATCTTCGGGTCGGTTTGAAGGATTTCTCAAAACAAATTCCTTTAAATGACCGTTCTGTATCAATTCTTCTATATACTTCCTGAGATCTTTACTGTGCTCTGTATCATGACCATGTTGATTGTGGAACTTACAAAAGAACTTCTTACTTCTTTTGTTGTCGGGAGCTGTCATTGTTTGTGGATATCTCACACCTCCTCTATTCTCCAAGATTGCAAGCACATCGGTTTGTCTTTTATTTAACAAGGTGTAATTTCTAACTTCACCAACTGTGGAGTTGTTTTGTACTTTGTCAAATTTATCAAACTTTTGTTTGCGATTTCCATTGCCAGATGATTTGTTTTTTTCTTCCTTCTTTTCAGGTCTGTCATTATCTCTTTTTTTCTTATCTGCATCTTCACATTTAGCGAATTTACGAGCTCGTTTCATCATCTCTTCAGTATTAGCAGGAGGATCTATAACAAAGTCTTTGTACAATCTCCCAGGTCGTAAACCATTGGTAAAGGCTCCTATGACCACTTCTTCCGACCTGTGCCCAATTTCTAAGCTTTCATTTATGAATCTGTCAATGTATTGAGTCAATGATTCAGAGTCTCCCTGTTTCACGTTGAGCAATTCAACACTTGTTTTCACAAATTTCTGTCTCTGCACAAATCTATTTGTAAATGTTGTCTTTATTTCGCTGAATCTTCTAAATGACCTGGGTGGAAGATTGTCATACCACAATCGTGTTGTTCCCATCATAGTTATTCCAAAGCACTTGCACAATATCTGATCTGCATAATTGTAAATTCTCATGCTCTGCACGTAATGGTGCACATGTTCTGCCGGGTCTCCTTCTCTATTGTAATACAGCAGAGTTGGCATTTTGAATTTATGCGGAAGAGGATAGTTATCCACATCGGTCACAAACGGAGAATTTACACCCAAATCATCATTATTACGCTGTGGTTGTGTACGGGGTAGATCGGATGGGCCTATGTCTCCGAACCGCAGTTCCTGATTCCTTTGCTGGTCGTCTCTCATGTACATATTATCACCAACGTGATCTTCTGCTCTTGTACGCTGACGATAATGTGTACGTCTTTCGTCTCCATTCGGTGATCGTGAGTCTCTTCGGCGAGATGAGACTGAAATATGATCCCGATTCTGACCCCGATTTTGATCTCGACTATTCCTATGGGCACGCTCTTCAGCTCTCAATCTGAGCTCATGTTCTTTCTGCAACTCCTGTCGAAGATTTTGCTCGCAATTTAAGTAACTTTCACGAATTGCTTATTCCCGATCTCGCTGTCTTGCATCGCGAGCTTGTTGTTCGACCAAATTATTACCTGGAGCTTGACTTGCTATCATAGCCTGAATTCGCTGTCCATTATCGAGCAGAAATTTGACCACATCAGGTGAATCCAAATTGACGATGGGAATTGAACTTCCTTCTTGATTCAGAGGAACAGAGCCTTGTCCGTCCTGACGAGGAGTTCCGGTAGGCGAACTCGTAGGATTCTCCCCTATGGGAGGATTGTTCTCAGCCTGCTGATCAGGATTAGGAAGAGGTGGTTGATTTTCACGTCTTGACGTCTGCAAACAAGTAGTAGGCATGTTGCTTTCTGCCCCACGGTGGGCGCCAATTGATGAGTCTCAGAAAACTCACGTCGTCCGACAGACCTTCAGGTCGTCCCAGTCAGCTCGAGCACGATGAATACCTGCAAAAGTCCCCGGGATTGGTCCCAGGGAGAAAACTCCGATGCCTAAGTCAGTTACGAGCCTTAAGCAAATATCGATAAGCAATTGAGAATACTTGAATCGAATCCCCTTCTCAAGTGAGAGAGGGGTTGTATTTATAGAATACATACCTGAATTAGAGTTGTATTGAAACTCTAATAACATACCTTGAAGAAGGGTTTGTTGTAGTGTAAGAGTTGTAATAGGATTGTAACTCTTAGCATACATGTGAAATAGAAATAATTGCTGAGAAAGAGTTGGACTCCTATGAACTGAAGAATACTTGTTATATTGGAAGTCTATTTCTGAGGTATTATACTTATAGTAAAATTCAACTCTCATCAATGTGCATATCGTTTGCACGCATATATATTTTATTAAAAATTGATAAAATTAGATCAAAGAATCAATTATTGCGTAAATTTAATGTAGGAACGAAATTATATTATTTCAAATGTGAGTGATAAAAGATAATTTCAAAAAAACTGTGAGGAACTTTTTTTGCATTTTTTTTTTCAAAAAATAATAAATAGTTGTTAGACAAATTAGTTCTTTGATTGGATGGAAGGAGAGGGTAGAGATTAGGGAGAGCGATTTAAGAAAGAAATGAAACTAAATAAATAAACCAAAATGTTCATGTTATTTGTACTTTATTTTTAACTTGTATAATATGTATGTTTTTTTTTATTTATGTTTGAATACATGAAGCATAAATCATTTTCTAATTAATAATGTTATGTGATTTGTCTTCTTTGTGAAATGTTTGTGATTTCTTTAATAGGGTCTTTGGACTCTCATAATAATATTGTGGATGATGATCAAATCATATGCTAGAACTAAAGTAGTATCCTTGTTATGTTTTTGTGTTTTGTTGCTTATTTTCTTGCGTTCAATTTTCATATTTTGAGGCTTGTATTCCAATATTCATACCGTGAAGTAAAGTTCTACTTGCATTTGAAGAATCTATGTGGCGTTTGGTTTGACTGTGGAAAACAGAAATGAAAACAAAAATTGAATTGTTCAAAATTAAAAACGGAAATGACATTCCAATAATAATAATGCTTGTTTAAGCATCTGATATTAGAATAGTAATTGTATACCTATGTTTGGTAGGCAAGCGTTTTAGAATGAAAATCAAATAAATTTTTATTTTTATTTTTTTACATTGTACTTAAAAATTAGTTAAAATATTGCTGAACAACTTTATAAATACTGTAAATCTTACACACAAAAACAAATTTTAACCTATTTTATTGAAATTTTTAACTTTTAAAAAAAGGATAAATTACCTTGGCAGTCACTAAATTAGTTCGATGGTGTACTTTACTTTTAGTTACTATTCTTTTTTATTTTTAATTCAGCTACTCATTTATTAAAAGTGGTATACTGATAGTCATTTCATCAAATGTGACCATTATTTTTAATTTTTTTTGTTAAATTCAATGATTTTTGAATTTTTCTAAGGTAATATTATGTTGAAAATTGATGTTAATTGATAGAGTTTACGATTTAAATAATGAATGTTCATTTAACAAAGTTGTTTATAAATTTTACACTTCAAGATGTGATTTTAATAAAAAGAAATATTTAAAATTAATAGAAAAATTTAAAGATAATAGTTGAATTTAAGAAAATAACCATTAATATACTATTTTTAATAGATGAGTAGCTAAATTGAAACAAAAAAACGTACAATGACCAAAAGTATATTATTTAAATAGTTCAATAGTCGTCAAGGTAATTTGCCCTTAAAAAATTTTACTTATTAATAAACTATTTGTGCAGTAATTAATGAATAACTAAAAAATTATCAACTTTTATTTGTAATAAAAAAAACTCCTCGTACAAATTTATAAAAATATAATTCATTTTACAATATTTTAAAAATGAATATTAAAATATTAGTGAGAGAAAATTCGAAATGAAGAGGTAAAAGAGCGCAAATAAGAGCAAGGTAAAGACAAGAGTCAAATGAAAATTTTTATTTCCCGTATAGAATGAAAATAGAAAACCCACCACCAGTTTTTCTTGTTTCTTCAATATTTGGGAAATAAATCATTCCCCCAAAAATCATTATGTCAAAACAAATATGATTCTTTATTTTGTTTTCTATTACTATTTTCAGTTCTCCCTAACCAAACACCACCTTCTAGTCATCTAAGGCATTGGTTGGGCATAAAAAGAGATTTTATCTTCAATTGTTGCTAATTATTGTGTCAACTATAATGTGCGTGTATATATATATATATATATATATATATATATACAAATTGATGATCTAGTGTTTTAATCTTTAAATCTTATTAAAAGTCTTTTTAATTAATTTTTGGTATATAAATCTATAAATTCAATTACGAATTAGATCCTGTAAAAAGTCTTATTAATTAATTTTTTGGTATGTAAAATATGTAAATCCAATTAGGAATCAAATATCTTAAAGAGTCTATTACAATTATGTATAGTGTGTGATAAAATGTATAGTATGTGTAAATGTATGCATTATGTGAAAAAAATGAGTGAAAATTTTTTTAGTAAAAAAGAACGGAAATAATTGAGGAGTTATTATGAATAATTGTGAATGTTCATCCATATACTCCATGTTCTACCGCATTATTTTACATTATTTTATGTAACTAGGGCTTTTCAAAAAAACTAAAAAATCGGTAACCGGACCGGATTTGATGGTAACCAAAATCAGTTATCCGATTTTACCAGTTCCGGCTATCTGGTTTTACCGGTTAACCGGTTTGATTTTCGGTTGGAATAATTTTTTAACCGGTTAAATTGAATAACCGGTAAAACCGATTAGCCCATTAACCAATTTTCAGTTTAAACTAGTTAACTAGTATAAAACCGATAATTAATAATATATTATAATTAAAATATTTTTTGTAATATTTTTTAAATTTTATTTTAATAGGTAAGCTATTTATTATTCAAATTTATTAATTAACTTATAGTTTATAAATTATAATTAACAATATATATTTTATAATGTGAATCAATAATATTAATAATATATTATAATTTTTAACACATGAGTATCATGGCTAACAATAGCATGCCTTAATGATTTACAAATTTAATATGTAACTATTGTAATTTTTATTATAATTCACTACTATTATAAAAATTAAAGTCCATAAATAACATAAGATAGAAATCAAAGTATATTCTAAATTATATTTTGATCTTATAGTAATTTTACTATATAAGTCGGAATAGAATAATGAGAAGTAAATATTAATATTATCACATTGTAATTTTATATTATTAATAACAATAACAAGTAATTAAAATACGTATATTTTAGATTTTAAATAATACTATGAGTTCATAAACATATGTAATTAGTACATTAACTAAATACAATATATTTATAGGTTATAAGTAAATTAAACTCTAAATATAAGTAATTAGTACATTAACTAAATACATAAGTATATTTATAAGTTATAAGTAAATAATACTTTAAATATTAGTAATTAGTACATTAACTAAGTATTTTTTTAACATCCACACATCCTTACATCACATGAACTTTATCATTTAATATGTTGATTTAAATATTCAATTTTACATTTCAAACATAGTTAATTATTTATTAGTTTGTTGTTTTAACTTTCAAGAGTAAAAAAAAAACTTATCTGGTTTTTCGGTTTAACCGATTAATCGATCGGAACTGGTAGAACCATTACCGGTCCGTTAACCGGTTATGGCAAAATTTGCCAAAATTGGTACAAACCAAAATTGATTAACCGACTAACTGGCCGGTTGGACAATCCTACATGTAACACCATTCTTCTTCATAATCACCAATTTCTATGTAATCTATGTAACTCTCTTGTAACTTACATTTAGAACATTATAAACTACAATATAGAAGGGTGGAGTTCAAACTTATAAATAGAGACTTATGTGAAAAAAATAAGTAAGTGAATTCTTATTACATTTTGCCCTACTTTTCTCTCTATCTTTCTAGCATTATTTCATATTTGTTTCATATTTTATAGTTGTAGTCTACTAGTCTTATAGTAATAATAACATAACATTATACTATCTCTACTTTCTAGTAATAACAAAATGTTACATAATATAATACTACAAGTTTTGTAGCATTTTTATAACAAGAGTTTGATTACAGGAAAAATGATAGTTAATTAAAATAAGAGAATGATTGAAGTATTTTTATTTCAATTAATACCTATTTTTTCCAATTGTAGAATTAAACTAAGTTTCCTAAACTAGTTTAGTTAAATTCCTATTCAGTTTGTTTCCTAATTCCTTATTGACATGAATTAGGAAGTCTTTGTCTTATAAATAGAGGTATAGGGTTATTTGGTTTTGTACAATAGCCAAAACAAAAGTTGCTGTCTTTGTGAGTTTTGTGAAAAGCCAATACGACTTGGTTTCAAGAAATAAAAGTGTTGCTGCCTCTAAATCATCTTCTTTATTTTTTCGTGTGATTTCTTTTTGATTAAATTCGATCCTTCAAATTGGTATCAGAGCCAGGTTGTTTTGGTGGTCATGACAACAACAAATATAATTTGTGTTGTTCCCAAACTTACGGGAAAACAAAATTATAATCTTTGGAGAGGTCAGATGGAAACCCATTTAGAAATTTTTGATTTGATTCAATACGTTCAAGACGAAGTACCTGAAAATGCTACTGTGGAGAAAAAGAGGCAAGGAAAAATGGCATTGTCTCAAATTCATCAATCCATTGATCAATCGGTTTATCTGAAAATCTCAACGGCCAAAACTGCAAAAAAGGCTTGGGATATTTTGGAAAAGACATACAAAGGTGTTGACAAGGTTCAACAGAGTAATTTTATGGTGTTGAAACGGAAGTTTGAGCTTTGCACAATGGAAAAGACTGAATCCATTGAGGAGTATTTTTCTCGGTCTGTCACGGATCAGAGACGAGATGGAATTAAAATGGGCACGTTTTAAAAGATAACATTTTTGTTGAGAAAGTTCTCAATACACTGCCCATGAAATTTGATTATGTGGTGGCTATAACGCAAGAAATCAAAGATTTATCTACATTGTCAGTTGAAGAATTGCAAGGCAGATTATTACACATGAACAGCGCATTTAATGGAAAATTGAATGATTCTGTGGGAAAGGAGACTCCGGAGAAGGCCATTGCAGGCACAAACAGATAAATTAAAGAACAACTCAAATGTTGCTGCGACAAAATGCTCATGGCCAGAATTTCAGAGGAAGAGGACGCGGTAGAAATAATTACCGAGGTCGTGGTAGAGGTAACAAATTTTTCCATAGAGAGAAAATAGTGGATTTAATTTTCAACAATCTAATAATTCCCATAAGAGTAAAATCAATGCTATAATTGTGGAAAATTTGGCCATTATAAAAAAGATTGTTGGGGTGCAAAATCTGAAGAGCATGTCCAAATTGCTGAAACTGATGGGAATAAACAAGAGGCTGTTTTATTTTCTACTGCTGAATGTGAACAAACAAAGAATAGTAATTGGTATTGTGGATTCTGGCTGTAGTAATCACATGACTGGAGAAAAGGAGTTATTTTCTAATTTGGATGATCATTTAAAAGCACAGTTAAATTTGGAAACAATACAGTTGTACCTGTTCTTGGAAAAGGGAGTATACCTATTACTTTGAAAAATGGGTCGACAAGCTTTATTGGTGATGTATTCTATGTATCCAATCTTATCATAATCTGTGAGAGTCTTGGACAGTTATTTGAAAAGGGGGTATGATTTGAATTTTAAACATGGAACTTGTGATGATCCAGTGATGCACGATTGGATTAATTGCAAAGTGAATATGAATCATAGTAGACTGTTCCCTATAACTTCTGAATATGGTGATTCATCTTGCTTTAGTTCCACTATTTCTAATGATGCATGGGTGTGGCACATGAGATTTGGTCAACTTCAATTTTGAGTGGGTTTAAATTCTCTGTCCAAGAAGAGTATGGTTTTGGGGCTGCCTTCACTTAATTTTCTCCTAGACAGTGTGATCTTGTATTAAGGGAAAGAAGCACAGACCATTCTTTCCAAACAGGCAATTCTTGGAGGGCTAGTCCATCTATTTGGAGCTTGTTCATTCAGATTTTGTCTCATGGAGTACCTTCTAATGGTGGTAATAAATATTTTATCACATTTATTGATTGATTTAGTAGAATTGTTGGGTTTATTTTCTGAAGAATAAATCTGAGGCTTGTGATACTTTCAAGAGATTCAAGGTGGTATGTAGAAAAACAGACTGGATTCTACATAAAGGCTTTGAGAACTGACAGAGGCACTGAATATATTGTGTGTGATGAATTCTTGATGAATCATGGTATTAAACATCAGATGACAAACAGGTATACTCCTCAACAAAATGGTGTGGCAGAGAGAAAAAATAGAACAGTGATGGATTTGGTGAGATCCATGATGGTGGCAAAAAACATGCCAAAGGAATTTTGGGCAGAAGCTGTGTCGTGTGCTGTTTATATTTTGAACAGATGTGGTATGAGGTGTAATCATGGGATGACTCCATACGAGCTTTGGTCTGGTAAGAAACTAAATATTAGTCACTTAAAGGTATTTGGTTGTCTAGCCTATTCTCATGTTCCTGATGCTTTGAGGAAGAAATTGGATGATAAAGCAGAGAAGTGCATATTTGTTGGCTATAGTCTACAGACAAAAGGCTATAGATTGTTTAATCCAGATACAGGAAAGATAATTGTGAGCAGAGATGTTACTTTTGATGAGCAAGGAGCATGGAATTAGTCTTCTAAAGAACCAACAACATCAGTTAGTCAACCACCAGTACCTTTATTAATTGAGGAGGATAGACAGCAGACAGTGCAAGTTGAACAACCACCTCGTGATCCTTCATCTTCAAGTGTGCAAATAACTCCTGCACAGTCTGGTCGACCACAACGGCAACGACAATTACCAGCTCGATTGCAGGATTATGTTGTGGGTGATAATACTAATGATGATTTATCTGATGAAGATGTTGTGAATTTTGCTTTATTTGCAGATTGTGACCCAGTTGACTTTAAGGATGCTGCTCGAGAAGATTGTTGGATACAAGCAATGGGTGAAGAAATTCATGCCATTGAGAAGAATGATACTTGGGAGCTTACAAACTTTCCAAGTGGGAAGAAAGCAATTGGAGTGAAGTGGGTTTATAAGACAAAATATAAACCTGATGGAGAAGTGGAGAGATACAAGGCGAGACTTGTTGCTAAAGGTTACAAGCAGAAACCTGGAATTGACTATTTTGAGGTATTTGCTCCTGTTGCTAGACTTGATACAGTTCGTTTGATAATTTCTTTATCTGCACAAAATAATTGGAGGATTTTTCAAATGGATGTTAAGTCTGCATTTTTGAATGGTGTTCTTGAAGAAGAAGTATATGTTGAGCAACCTGCTGGTTTTGTTAGAAAAGGTCAGGAAAATAAGGTTTACAGGTTGAAACGAGCTTTATATGGCTTAAAACAACCTCCAAGGGCGTGGTATACTCGTATTGATTCTTTCTTTGTGGATCATGGTTTTCAAAGATGTCCATATGAGTATACTTTATATGTGAAATCATCTAGTGGGGGTGATGTTCTTTTGATATGCTTGTATGTAGATGATTTGATTTTTACAGGCAATAATCTGGAGATGATTGCTGAATTTAGGGAGGCCATGATTAAACAGTTTGAGATGACCGACTTGGGTCTTATGTCTTATTTCCTTGGAATTGAGGTTTTACAGCCTGAACAAGGCATATTTATCTCTCAAAAAAAATATGCAGGAGATGTCTTGAAAAAATTCAAGATGGATGGAGTTAAATCAATATTGACTCCAGGCGAGGAAAATTTGAAGTTGACAAAAGAAGGGACAGAAGGACCTGTAAATCCGACATACTTTAAGAGTATAGTTGGAAGTTTGAGATATTTGACTTCTACAAGACCAGACATTACTTTTAGTGTTGGTTTGATTAGCAGGTTTATGGAAAATCCGCGACAGTCACATTTGCAAGCTGCAAAGAGAATTTTGAGGTACATTAAGGGTACTCAAGGAGATGGAATTCTTTATTCATCTAGTGATCCAGTTGAACTTGTTGGGTTCACAGACAGTGATTGGGCTGGTGATACAGTTCAACGAAAAAGTACTTCTGGATATGCATTTTTTACTGGTTCAGGTGTGTTTTCTTGGAGTTCAAAGAAACAACAAGTGGTTGCATTATCTACAGCGGAGGCAGAATATATTGCAGCGTCAAACAGTGCTACACAAGCATTGTGGCTAAGGAGAATGCTTGGATTTCTTCAACATAAACAAGATGGTCCGACTACGGTATTTTGTGATAGCAAATCAGCTATTGAATTGGCAAAGAATCCAGTGTTTCATGGACGGAGCAAACACATTGATATCAAGTTTCACTTTATTCGTGAATTGGTTCGAGATAAAGAGATTGCAATTAACTATTGCAAGTCTGAAGATCAAGTGGCGGACATTTTCACCAAGGCATTAAAAATGGAGACCTTTGTGAAGTTGAAGAAGCTTTTGGGGATGACCAAGCAAGACGACTTAGTTTAAGGGAGGCATTTGTAGAATTAAACTAAGTTTCCTAAAACTAGTTTAGTTAAATTCCTATTCAGTTTGTTTCCTAATTCCTTATTGACATGAATTAGGAAGTCTTTGTCTTATAAATAGAGGTATAGGGTTATTTGGTTTTGTACAATAGCCAAAACAAAAGTTGCTGTCTTTGTGAGTTTTGTGAAAAGCCAATACGACTTGGTTTCAAGAAATAAAAGTGTTGCTGCCTCTAAATCATCTTCTTTATTTTTCGTGTGATTTCTTTTTGATTAAATTCGATCCTTCACCAATGAATCCCATTCCTTTATTCTATTACCCTTACTAAGCACCCCAAAATATATTTCCTTTTAATGTCATTGGTAAAACTATGATTGCTTCTTAAATTTTTCTTAGAATTCATAATAACAATAAGCTATTTATTAGGAGTTCTATAAACCATATTTGTGCTATAACTTTGTTTGATACCTAGTAATACTACATCCCAATTAATACAAAATAACATGTTATATATGCTTTTAAGTGTAAAATTTGATCAACCGTTTAAATTAGTGTACTCTAATGTTTGTAAATTATATTTATTAATTTTAATTGGTTTAAAAAAATGTTTTAAGAAAGTCTTGTTTGAATTTATTTGAATTACAGGAGAACAATTATAATAGGGTTAAAATATTAAAATCTCAAAACCAATTGGGGAAAGATAGGAAAACTAAGAAAGATTAAGAATTTTAGAAAATTTCAATTTTTGTAGATTATAAAGTTAAAATTTTGAGGAAAGATAAGGATTTGCTAAAAAAAAAACTGTGTTCACATGCTTTTAACAGTTTGTTTTTATTTTTAATTCAATGAAAAATATGTAAATTGGTAGATTATGATAGAATAGTAAAAAATTAAAAATTAAAAAAAAAATCTCTCAATTTTTGTTGGTTATAACCTTGTTTCTCGATTAATTTTAAAAATTATGCATGCGTGAAAACCAGAAGAAGAGTATCAAAATTATCAAAAATTTATGAAAAATTGGTGAATTTGTTTATTGGGATTTTCTTGTTTAAATTTTGGGGAAAAAAACTCCAAACTACTCCAATACTGTTGGTTCTTTATGGGTTTTCTTGAGTTTACAATGTCAACTTATGAACATATATAATATAATGCACAGTTGTATGTGCCACTGGCATTATACAATAAAATTGTTTATCTTGAAAAAAAAAGTCTAAACACACTAAAAGTATCTGAAGTAAAATGTCAGGGAGTATAATAGTGATCAGTTCAATCCACGGGTAAGGAATAAGCAGTTAAAGTTAAAACAAGAGTAACTTACAAAATACCATTGTAAACTATACTTAAATTGTAATATATTCTTTACATTTTTAATTTTACCACTTTATCTTCTTAAATTTAATAATTTTATTTGAAATTAAAATAAAAATAAAAAATAATATAAATAACCTTCTCTATTGTGCTTTTGAAGCTTGCAATCATTGACAACTCTTTTGGGAATATTCAGCAGATCCAACAGTCCCTACGTTGTTTTCGTCGCTTTGGTTTTACCAAATCGATCTTTGTAAATAAAATCATTCTTAATTTTTTTTTTAGTTGATTAATTATAGTTTAAATAATAAAATAATAAGAAGTGAGTGAATGTGAATGACTGATATTTAACAAATAAATAATAAGGGTAGATTAATTTAAAATATTTATTTTTCATAAAATTATTGTATATTGAAAAAAAAAAAAGACGAAGTTTAAGGAGGAAAAGTGTGAAATTAAAAGTTTAAAGAGTATATTATAATTCAACTATAGTTGAGGCTAGTATTTTTGCAATTTACCCTAAAAGGAAACATCAAAGTCAATCAACTTCTGTAGAATAATTTGCTTCTTTAATTGTTAGTGTTTCTCTTCCTTTCCTTATTGCCTACATATTCCTCCTCCGAAGAGACTAAGGCGATTGGTAGCAATTAATTGAGGAATACATCATTTATATAGAAAAGTAATTCGGATCTTCTGTTTTATTTCTTATTTCAATTCTTATTTTAATTTATAAATACCCGCCATGTATATTAATTTAAATAAAATTCTATCAAGTAATTTGTGAACTCTAAAGAATAAGTGTTAAATACACATGCCATGTACTTATAGATTGAAAAAGGAAATGTTATAGAAAATCCAATGGGAAAAGTAAATGAAAATGAAGCCCACAACAAATTTTGATAAATTAATGAAACAATTTAACTTATATGGACATAATAAATCCCTTGTTAGAAATTCAAGGCAAATACACAAAAGATAAACCATTTAATCTTAGTTAATATTGTGAAGTATATATGTAAGTAGTTTTTATTATCAAGAAAAAATAAAGATAATTTTATAACTTCAAAACCCTAAACCTAAAGATCATAATTAAGATGCTTTAGATTAGACCATAAATATGTAAAATAAATAACAACTTCAAGAAAAGAAAAATAAAGGCTTATATTTGTAAAATCTCTAGTATATGTTTTGGTAATGCAATTAATTATTGTTGGATGTTAGCCTATAATCAAGATTCTGCAACAGAATGCATAATTGAAGTATATCTCAAAATGCTTGTTGATCAGTTTCACCATCTACTTCTCACTATTAGCACTCTTATTGCTTTAGGTTCAAATTACAAATTTGTTATTGAAGCAAAGTGTCACGTTTTAACATCTGTTTTGCTTAGAGTTGGTGCCAAAACATGACAAGAAGCCTTTGGGTAACTAAAAGGATATAGAAAACCTCCTTTCTCATTTTTGTAAAGGTTTCTTGAACACTTTAAATTTTCCCAAGCTTTCTCGCAAGCGTAAGTTTTTCTACAAATTTAATCCTAACTGTTGGATAGGATTAATATTCACGGTTGGATAGAAGAGCTAACTAATATAAATAGGAGGTTGAAGCATTATTTGTAGCCACTAAATGTTCAAATGACAATTTTAAGTATTGTAAAAATAAAAAAATACATAATTTTAGAGACAAAATATAAAGATAAAAATGTGATTCTTATAAATATATAATCTAAATTATTAAATTTACCATCACATTAGCAACAAGTAAATAGAAGTCGATAAATTTGACTCAAAATCATAATGCTTCTCCGATACATTGAGTAAAAGCATTCCTGTAACAAAACATGTTATATAATCTACATCATTATGGACACAATCCCAAAAATCTTAAAATCACCTAAAAACAATAAATGCTTCTCCGTATGCAGCACGTTAAAGCTTAATATGATGCAATAAAAAGTCATGTATGATTATTATTAAAATTATAAATGCTTCTCCGTATGCAGCACGTTAAAGCTTAATATGATGCAATAAAAAGTCATGCATGATTATTATTAAAATTTCTCGATGTAAAGTGTAAAGTAATAATTTTCTTACAAGCATGGTTGGAATATTAAATTAAATTAAATTAATTAATTACTAGTTTATTTAAAGGATTTGTTTCTTAAAGTATAAGTTAGTTTTCTAATAAATTTTGTTTATTAATTAGTTCTAATATGAATTAGAAAATTTCTTATACTATAAATAGAAGGTGGTAGGAGTTTTTGTAATTTGGAGGAAGGTGGGATAAATAAGAAGAAAAATATCTCAAAGAGGTGTGAGAAAAAAAGTCATACGATTCCAAAATAATATTATAATTGTATTTCTTTTCTTTCAAACATAATCTTGTGTATCACTTTTGCGTATTTTTTTTATCTAATAGTGGAATCAGAGCTAATGCGATTGATCCTGAGTTGTCTATAAAAAACATAACAAGTTCTTGCGTTGTTCATTAGAGAAACAGAGGAAATTTTTTAGTTGTTTATCAAGAGAGCCAATAAACTTAGGCTCTGTTTGGACGCTGCAAAATTAGTAATTTATTTCACAATTGCAAAATGAGTTGTTTGTTTTTGTCTAATTTTTCCATCAAAATTTTTAAAAACAAAAAACATGCTACAGTAATTATTTTTGCTACAGTATTTTTTATAAATAAAATATTAAATTTAAATTTAAATTTTAAATTTTAATAATAAACAATTCTTTCTAACACAATTCCTATCAAAATAAATTAATAAAATATTAATTCAAATTTAAATTTCAAACTTTTATTAATAAAAAAATCTTCAATACAAATCCCAACAAAACAAAATCATTCATTCCAAACACTCCCAAAATATACTTTTCTCATAACAAATCCCAAGAAAAAAAAATTTCATGATAAAATTCAAAAACACCTCGTCCAAACATAGCCCTAGTTTCCGAGTGAAGGGCAGAATTTACAAAACAAAAGATCTCGTGGAATTCATTTGTGTTGTCCCAAAGAGCACAAATAATTAAGATAGAGTTTGGGTTGAACAAAATGACACAAACTGGTTTATAAGACAGATTTTTATTTCAATCAGAATTGATAGTTGGAATTAGAGATGGCCAAATCCACGGTTCCGGTTCCGGAACCGTGGGCCCTCCTCAACCGAAACCATAACTGAACCGCTTATGAGCGGTTTGGTTTCGGTTCTAATTTTTCAGGTTTGGAATCGGAACCGCCGGTTCCGGTTCCGGTTCCAAACCTTGAATTAAAATATATATATATATATTGCCACGTCAGCATTCGCTGACACTATGCACGCGCCTATAAAAAAAAATTACAGGAGCGTGTTGACACGCGCCTGTAACCAAAAAAAAAAAAAGCAACGGTCAAATGACCGTTGTTGCAGTTGCTGACCGTTGCCATGGTGGCAACGGTCCAAAATAAATTGCTGATTTGACCGTTCCTCTCAATTCCTTTTTTTTTAATTTGTTTTAATCTTTCCTAATCTATAAATACCCCTTATTTTTTCATTTTTCCCACACAATTTCTACTCTTCTCTCTCAATATTCTAATTCTCTTCATCTCAATTTTCTCAAGCATCAAAATTCTATAAAATTCAATTCTATTTATTGTTTCTATTATAATTATTAGTTAAATTATTTATTATTATTTTTAATATATTATTATTTCAATTTCTCATTCTAATTCTCTTCATCTCAATTTTCTCAAGCATCAAAATTTTATAAAATTTAATTCTATTTATTGTTTCTATTATAATTATTAGTTAAATTATTTATTATTATTTTTAATATATTATTATTTCAATTTCTCATTCTTTTTTAATCCTTTTGAATATTTTTTATAAAGTGGATAGTTTTGGTTCTTCATCCCAACCAATTAATATTGGTGATGTATCACAATCAAGTCGTCGTCCACCAACGAATCCAAAATCCGAAATATTTGTGAAATATTTCACAAAAATTTTTGATGTCGATGGAGTTCTTATTAGAGCACAATGCAATTTTTGCGAGAAATCATACGCCTTCAAAATTGGGAGCGGATATGGTACACTAAACAAGCATTTGGAGAAAACGCATCCTCAAGAAATCAGCCTTCAAAAGTCACAAGCGCAATTAACCGGTTTTGCTCAACAAGGTTCTTCTTCTTCTAGTAATTTAAATTTATTTAAATTTAGTGATTCAAAATGGAGAGATGGTGTAGCTAGATTTGTTGTGCATAACATTTACCATTTTCATTTGGTGAAAAATCAAATTTTGTGAGATTAGTACAAGAAAATACAAATCCACAAATTAAACGTGTTCCTAGAACAACTTTAACGCGTGATATTAAAAAAAATTATAAAAAAGAAAAAAATAGCTTATCGGAATATTTTTTAAAATTAGATTCTCGTGTTTCAATATGTTCCGATATTTGGAGTGATCATTGGCAAATGAATAGTTATATGTGTATAACTTGTCATTGGATAGATTCAAATTGGTTTTTACAAAAAAGAGTAATTGCATTTAGAGTTTTTAATGATTCTCATACGGCCATAAATATATCTAGATTAATTAGTATTATTTTAGAAGAATATAATTTGAATGATAAAATTTTTTCAATTGGTTTTGATAATACATCGGCTAATAATGCATCTATTGTAGAATTAAAAAATATGTGTGCACCAATTTTAGGTGGGAAATTTTTTTCATATTAGATGTGTATGCCATGTTTTAAATTTATCCGTTCAAAATGGTTTAAGTGCATTAGAAATTCATATTAAACCAATTAAAGATGCAATTAAATATTTGACTGGACGTCCAAGTTTAATGAAAACATGGGGAAAATATTCTATACAACATGGACAAAAACCTAAAAGATTTAAAAAGGATGTTCCAAATCGTTGGAATTCAACTTATGATTTACTTGTGGATTCTTCTAAATATAGTTTATTGTTATGTAATTTTTATATTGATAACTCTTGTCTTGGAATTGTATTATATCCTAATTATTGGACTTCTTGTTTAAAATTGTTAGAAGTTTTAAAAGTTTTTAAGGATACTACTTGTTTGTTTTAACGTGTGTATTATCCAACTTCTCATTTATTTTTAGTTGAAGCATGTAATATAATTGGTGTGTTAAAAGTGCACATAAATGATGAAACTTTGACGCAAAGTATTATTCACATGTTAGAAAAATGGCTTAATTATTATAAAGAAATTCTAATTTTATATTTAGTTGCTATTGTTCTTGATCCTCGTTTTAAATTTCAAGGTTTAGACCAATATTTGAAATTTTATTATAATTCGTTAAAAGAATGTTTTCCATTAGATCCGAACATTATGCAATTACAATTAAATGTAAGTAGATACATAAATGAGACTAAAGATATGTTAAATGCATTATATGAAGAATATTCTTCTAATTTTCAACCTCAAGTTCCTACTAGCAGTACCATTAACACTCACATTACTCACCATAGTTTTTCAACTTCAAATATTGGATCATCTTTGTCTTCCTTTATCCTTCCTGGTTTAGAAATGTTTCAATTGTTAAAAAAACACAAAGGTACTACTAGTACGGAACTTGAGGTATATTTAACCACTTCTTTTGATTTTAGTGATAACAAGTATGAATGTGATAGTATTGAGAACTTCCAAATATTGGAATGGTGGAAGTCCAAGATAACGATGTGCCCCATTATCGCTTCGATAGCCAAATAGATTTTGGCAGCCCCAACATCAATCGTAGCCATGGAACAAGCTTTTAGTCAAGGTGGCAACATTTTGGACGAGACCCGATCGCGTTTGAGCCCCATGTCCTTGGAGATTCAAGCTTTAGTAGATTATTGGACTAAAGCCACATATAGAGAACAAGAACAAGACATAGAAGAAAATTTTGATTTAGATTTAGACACTACCACCGATGGTAGCTCTACTTGTACAAATAATTCATCGGTCACCGATGCTGATAGAGCCAATAATGATGGCGACGACGGCGACGGCGACTATTAGTTTATTAAAATGAAGAAAAATATCATATTGTACATTTTTACATTATTGAAAATTTGAAATAATTTATTATGTTTTTTCAAATATTATAATTTCCATATCTATATATTCGTTTATATAAATTAATGTCATAGTTTTATTTATACACACTATAGTTGTATTATTATATATTTGTATATCATAATATATTTTGCAATTGTATTATTGTACTATTCAAATTTAAAGTTTAAACCATCAATTATGAATAAAATTTAGTAGTTTCTTCATTTATTAATTTCTAACTTGTAAATTTATGAATTAAAATCTTAACTTGTAAATTTTTCTATCCAATGAATAAAATTTAGTAGTTTCTTCATTTATTAATTTCTAACTTGTAAATTTATGAATTAAAATTTTAACTTGTAAATTTTTCTATCCAATGAATAAAATTTAGTAATTTCTTCATTTATTAATTTCTAACTTGTAAATTTATGATTAAAAATCTTAACTTGTAAATTTTTCTATCAAATGAATAAAATTTAGTAGTTTATTCATTTATTAATTTCTAACTTGTAAATTTATGATTTAAAAATCTTAACTTGTAAATTTTTCTATCCAATGAATAAAATTTAGTAGTTTCTTCATTTATTAATTTTTAACTTGTAAATACTCTTATTCTTTCTATATCTTTCTTTCTCACTTATCTAATATTCATAATTATATTATTCTAAAAATTCATATATTAGTTTAATTTTGACTACTATTCTAATTATGTTATTATATTATAGTATTATACTAGTTGAATTCTAATTAATAATTCAAATATTCAAATACTATTATTATTTTTATATCCTTGAATCTCATTTTTCTAATTCTTCATAGTTCTATTATCTAAAAACTGTATATTAATTAAGTTCAATTGTAACTATTATTATTCTAATTATGTTATTATATTGTATTATTTGAGTTTCAATTAATAGTTTAATCATTATTTCAATAGAAATCAAATTTAAAAATGGGATAACAATCGAAATTGGAAACTAAAAATCGAAAAAAAACCGAAACCGGAACCGGCCCTCGGCGGTTCGGTTCCGGTTCCGCCCTAGGCGAAACCGCGAATCGCCGGTTCCGGAACCGTGGCCATGGCTAGTTGGAATGATTGAAAAGACATTAAATAGCATGGACAATCAAAACACCGTGAAGAAAAAAAAGAAGAGATGATGATCATGATAGAGTTGATGTTTGTAATAGTTTCGATTTGTTTATGTAAAATCTTAGTTTAAAGGGGAATTTGTTGAAATATTAAATTAAGTTTAATTAATTAGTATTTTCTTATAAGAATTTGTTTTTTAAAATATATATTAGTTTTCTAATATAGATTAGAAAATTTCTTACCCTATAAATAGTGAATAATAGGACCGTTTGTAATTTGAAGGAGAGTGAGAGAAATAGAAGAAAACAGTGGCGGATTCAAAAATATTACCTAGAGGGGATGGGGGAGAAATGCACTGTCTCATATATGAAGACAATAATTTTTAAAATATTTAAAAACATAACAACTTCTCAAATTAAAATAATATTCAAAATAAAAATATATATATAAAATATAATTTATATTTTATCGAATATAGGCTTTGAAATTGTGTCCGCCGGTCTTTCATACTATCAAAAGTATCAATGATAGAACATGTATCAAATACTTTTAGCAATGCTCTTTTCTATATGAGTAATCAATGAATTTGTAAGGAATTCATCTCCCAACTTATTTCGCAGTGTCGTATGAGAAAGATACTTTTTCGTTGAAGGAAGCACAAGAAATTTCTTTTAAGTTGATTCAAACGAAAAGAGTAAATAGTAATTGGTAATGAAAAAAAAAACTTAAAAGAATATAATGTATAAAAGTGGTCTAAAAAGTATATGTGCATTATAAAAATACTGAATAGATTTAATGTACAATAATAGGCCAAAAGTATATAGGTATTTTAAAAGTATTGCATAGATTTATTTGATAAGTAACAAAATATTAGTGGGCATAAAAGTTGAATTACCAATAATAAAACATAGATGTCCTTGGGGAGCAAACATGTATATATTTTTTAAAAGATGATATACAAGCCCTATAACTAAGTATACCTCTGTTCCAATCGACTGAACAAATGCTATTGTTTGTGGCGGTTATGCCACACTTGTGATATTATAATTATATTTCTCTTTCTCCTAAATATATTTTTCCGTATTACTTCCACGTATTTTTTGTATCTAACAAACATTCGCAGGAAAGGTCACTCCAGACAAAGGATTAAGGCGTAAACCATATTAGGTTGAGGTATAATGGCGAACGCCATAATGATCTATATAAATAATTTTTTTGGTTCGCCAATTCCATCAGGTTTACATGCAGGTCCTCATTCTCACGTACGTCTTCCTTCTTCATCTTTCAATTCATTAATTAATTCTTTGTTTAGTTTTATAATCGAAAAGTAAATGATAGATGGTGTGTTTTTATTGTTTTTATAAATAAATTTTGAGGTTTGTGGGTGAAAAGTTCTGTGTATTTTTAAATCTATATATTTTGTGTATTTTTTTTTTAAAATCAAAAGAATGTAAGATGTAAATTTTTAAATTATAGAAAGATAACTTGAAAATTACTGAAACTACAGGTTTTTTTTTTGTAATTTACCCTTCATTAATCCACTAAACCTAATTGAATCCTCGTAATAGGATGGGTAATTAGGTTAAAAGTAAGTTATATAGTATCTCAAATGTTAAATAGCTATCAAATATGTTCAATAAGCCTAATTCGCATTTATGTAACGAAATAAAAAGAAATGCATCAAATCAATACATGTAATGGAAAAGATTGGAAAATAAAAATCATATAAAGATACAACAATTCAATTAAACACTTCTTTCAACAATAAATGTATTATTGTAAAGCCCAATTAGAAAGTATAAAGTTACGAGACATACAATAAATACAAGTCAATTTGTTTCTTTAAGATTTTGGAGTATAATTTTGTAAAAACAAATTAAAATTAAGGCTACAAAAAAGAACATGTTGCGAAATTAGTATTTTACTGCAATACTATAAAATAATATTACTATAAATAAATTGAAATAAAAAAAAGTATAAAAGAAACAGTAGGTGGAATTATTCTCTTATTAATATAATTAATATTTACAAGTAAACTTGCTATCTTGTTAGGTTATTAAATTTGTAACGTTGTTCAGATTATTTAGGTTGTTGGCGTTATTATAACTGAATTAATATAATCTCTATTTATAGGTGAACAAAACAAGTAATACATGAATCATAATTAATATCTATTCTTGAATTTAAAACTTTTAAATTCATTGATTTAGTTGTTTTAAATGAATCTTTCATATTAATGAATTTTATCTTCGGTGATTAATTAGAGGTAAGAATATACAGGGAAGGGGAATATATGATCCTGTTAATGGTTAATGAATAATGAACATCTACATTATTAATTTCATATCACTCCCCCTTTAAAGGTTCATTAATTGTAAAAAAAAAGTGTTTCAGTAAAACTTTATTAAGAGAAAATCCATTGGAAAAAAAAACCTAGTGAAAGAATTAAGGGTACATTAGCCAACTTGTGTTGCCAAGTTAGTCACCACCTTAAAGCTTAAGTGCTTGGGTGGGGTAGGTATTGAAATCTAGAAATGATGCCATGCATTCTTCTAATTTGTGAGGTAAGTTCTCTCCCCCTCCAACTCTCATTGATTCCCTAAATAGATTGATACATTAAGAGTATGTTAGAAAATATCGCTAATAGCAAAAAAAAAAAAAAAAAAAAAAAGAATAAGGGTACATCAATCTTATGTATTGAAAGGCTTACACCGATCAATAGTATAAAGTTTATTAGGATCATCCTCAGTGGCAAAGCTAGAAAAAAGTTTTAGTGGGGGCAAAATATATAATATAAATGAAATAGTTTTGAAAATAAATTAACAAAAATAATAAAAATATAAAAAATATAATACTTTTTTTTGTTATACAAAAGTAATATTCAAATATAGTTTTATAAGACAATATGATACATAAATTTGAATCTTTTAAATTTTATTAATAATTATATAATTTAATAATTTTACTATGTCACTTAAAATTATAACCACACTGAAAAATAATAATTTAAATATTTGTTTGACTCAACAACTTAAACAATTTACATAACAATATAATTATATAAAATGTCCATTAAAAAACTATACAAATATACTTATTTAGTTTTTCAATAAATATCAATTCATCAACAAAAACAAATATATTCTCAACAGAATTTTCCATGTTTTTCTTCCAAAAGTATTCAAAATTAATATTTAATTTTTTATTCTCATTTTTTCACTTCTCTAAAATTCATAATAAGTTGTTCTAATTTTCTATTCAAAATTTTTCACTTAATCTCTAAAATTTATAATAAGTTGAAAGGAAGAAGAAATATATTTTTTAAAAAGACAAATAGAACAAAAAAAGGATGAGGAGATTAAAAAAAAATGACAAAAAGATAAATAAGATTTTTTTTAATTTCAAATAAAATTATTAGAGCCCGACAGTATATTGGAGGATTTTTTTTTTTTTTTGTTTGGGCTTTACTTTTTGTATTAAAAAGAAATGCCTATTTTTTTATAATGGATATCTTTTGATATAGATAATGAGCTATAAACCAATAAATAAACTCAATTTTTATCATATATGCACTATGGGTCTTAAATATATATATATATAAAAAGACTAGACCTATTAAGTGTTTAATTTTCTTATAATGGGTCAAATAATTTAAATATTATAAATTGAAATATAATTTAAAGGATATTAAGGTGGGGTCAGTGGGGGGTAATTACCCCCATTGCCCCCACCCTATCTACACCCATGATCATCCTGATAAACCGTTTGTCATACACCAATAATTGAATGCCATGTAAGTCTTTTTTTTAGTATTTTACGATAATAATAATATACTCACTTATACCATATACTTAACTAAAACTCTTAAAACACTAAAATTATTCAAAAAAATAAAAAACTACAGCAATATGATAAATTCTTCCATAACTCATCTATATTATTTGTCTAAGATTATTATGCTTTATTTTTTTCAATGTTCAAATCACTAAAATTAGTGATTAAAAGAATACAATATCACTAAAATTAAGTCTACAATTTTTAAGCTCCAATTCAAATGTGAGCGAACCCTACGACATTGTTTCACTAAAATCAAGGATTAAAAGAATAAAATATCACCAAAATTAAATATATATCTTAAACCCTAACAAAAATGTGAGTACACCCTACGACATTATTTAACTAAAATCAAGGATTAAAAGAATATCACCAAAATTAAATATGCAATTATTATGCCCTAACCAAAATGTGAGCGAACTCTACTACGTAATTTTAATCCTGATTTTAGTGAAAGAGTCTTTTTGAGCATTGGATAGAATAAGATGTGATAATTTTAGATATAAATGATTCCATCTCCCTTTTTATGATATGTTATGTTAGAGTGGAGGGATTTATTATGTTGTTGGTGTTTAATTTTTTTTCCACCACAAATTTAGTATTTTAAGGTTTTAGTTAATTATATGGTATAAGTTGAGTGTATTATTATTTTAGTGAATATTAAAAAAAGAGCAAACTACTCCGATGGTCACTAAACTCTTTTCAAATCCGCCTTTTGATCATCAAACTTTTACCGTGATAAAAAAGTCATTGAATGACAAAACATATTATTAACCATTGGGTCATTCCGTCATTTAATTCTGTTATTTTCTCTAAACTGTTAGATTAGATTGACAAAAATGACAAAACATATTATTAGTTATCTACAACTCATTTTACCATTTACCACCCACCCGATCTTCTTTTAATACTACCGGTTACCACCACTGATGGCGAAAAATCAATCCAAATTCCAAAATCCCAACCCCTCTCCCCTCTCCCCTCTCCTTTCCTCCATGACTACAAAACTCTAATAAGCGATTGCAAATGTTCATTTTTTTTGGAAAAAACATAATGCAAGTTCCTTACTTAAAACATACTACAGCAAAAACACGAATCTTTCCGATCAAGAGTCAATATATCTTTCCGACCAAGAGTCAACAGAATAAAGAGAACCCGGTGTGCTCCCATACAAAGAAGTTAATTACGTTTTAGATCTATGTTTCAATACCAAAACGCAAACTTAAAATATAACCCCGCAATGATCACAAGACTAGGAAATAAACCATATGACAAATATGCATCGTCTGTACTTTATTCACTAAAAAGAATTAGGAATAAAGCCTTTATCTTTTTCTAATCAGCTATACTCCACTTGTGGCCAATTTTTTTTCCATCTAATTTCAAGGCACCACTGCAATCCCCTTCAGATGAAGCATCCATAGATTTTGTGAGAGAGGTTGAAAGATCAGACATTATTATTGAGTTCTTTGATTAGACCCACATCCTGCTTAAGTTTTCAGGAATCTTAGACTCTTGATTCTAATTAATCTCATTGATTAACAGCTATTCTCAATCAAATGATCTGTACTTAACAGCTATTTCTTGGTGGAGATGGAGTAGTGGTGGTAGAGTGAACTGGGGGTGTGACTGGGTGGATACATGGGAGAAGAAATCGACAAAAACGGTCGATCTTTTACAATATTTTTTCTTGCTGATGGTTTTTTGGGTATCGGACAAAAAAATTCAGGAAAAATAGTGTAAGAAAGATAAAAAAATGTCTCCTAATTATTTAAGGAAGGAGAACAAATCGATAAAGGAATGGAAATGAAGAAGAAGTGTGCAGTTGATGATTTGACTATTTTGTCCCTTAATTTTGTGGTGTTTAGACGAATTTACCCTTAAAAATAGGTTTCGGTTTGCAAAGATAGAGGAGTTAGATGGAATGACCCAAATACATTCATTTAAAGAGTTCATTGACTTTTTTTTACCACTTTAAAACTTTGATGATCAAAAGTCGAATTTGAAAAGAGTCAGAGCGACCATTTGAGCAGTTTGCTCTTAAAAAAATATTTATGACACTCAATGATTGATACATGACAAAGAGTTTATCAAAATGATCTTGATAAACTTTAAATTTAACTTATGTAGACATAATGAATCCCTTGTTAGAAATTAAAGACAAATACACAAAAAAGATCACCTCTATCTTTGAAGCTAAATATAAGGATTATCACAAAAATTCCTATGCGACCGGATTAACGACATACCCCATGCACACATGTATAACCCTTTCGTGTATGAATTATAAAATTTTCGCGTATCAAGTATAAATTTTATGGTATAAAGTATCATACTAGTTATTATTTTGTGTCGCGTATAAAGTACAATTTTTCGCGTATCATGTATAACATATCAGTTTTTGTGTATCAATATTAATTACAAAAGTGTATCATTATGATTGGCGTATAAAGTATCAATTTTTCACGTATCAAATATTAATTTTTGAAATGAAAAATGATACGCGAAAAAAATACGTGCACATGTATATCGCATATATGAAACCATTTTAAATGAGAATAAATGAAGAAATATAGTTATCAATTGGCACTTTTCTTCCTTTCCTTATTATCTACCCAAGTAATGATACTCAAAGTGAAATTTTAAGGTGAATGATGTAACATCTAGGAAAAAACAAAATCACAAATCACACCCTTTAAAATGTGTAATAAATAAGGGATGATTTTGTACCTTTAAAATGTGTAATAAATAAGGGATGATTTTGTTCTTAGCTAGAGATTTTGATTGCCCTTTGTCAAAAAGGCATGTGATTAAATAAATGATGCATATCCATATGAACAATAGCCAAACCCACATAAATGCATCATTTTGGAAAAGAAAAATATAAATTAGTTTACAACAGAAATTCATTAATTGTTAGCAATGCTGTACAAAGGTTAAAAGAAAACTGAAGGATTAAAAGACATGCCCAGATTGCCACATCTCTATTTCCACTCAGCCACAAGATCAGAGGAAATGCTAGTTGCTTGGATGATAGTAGATTTACTCAAGAAACATTGCTACCTTGTCTTTGAGACTACATTTCTTCTTCATCACTACAACTGGTTCTTCCTCAAGATCAATACTACTATGCTGTTTTCTCACTTCATAGGCGAAACCAGTCTCCTCCGTAATTAGTCTGCTTTCCTTTTCTCTAAGTTCTTGGGTTTTCTTGAGCAAAGGACCCAAAAACAAATCTAACATGTCCTCGGCAGGATTTCCTGACATAGTCGGTTTAACACTAGCAATTTCACTTGTCAAATTCCTGGTCATACTACAATAACTAGTTTCGTGACTTTCAAACAATCTTCTGTCTGGTTCAGGGACACTAAGGGAGCTACCTGACAGTTTAATATCTTCAGATTGATTGTTAGCCGCATGTCTTTGCTTTGATGACACAACTGCTTGAGCATCATTATCTTCTCGAACATACTGCACAAAAAATATCAGAACCAACACAGGAAACATCACTGTCTGTTCTTTTCTACGAACCTAACAACTTCCTAAGCAAAAGAAATTAATCCAGAATATAAAAGGCCAACATAGGTCAATGCGTTAAAAGCTTGTAATACATCAGAAACTTCCTGTGAGCAGAAAAATTTAACTCATCAAGTTTAGAAATACCAGCAATATATCAGAATTTATCAACTAAAAGAGAAAAAAAAGAGGAGTGAATAACCTCTTTCGCAATGCTCATTAGGTCTTCTACTGTCAAATCATCATCCTCTCCTTTCTCTGAACAACCTTCAACATCCCCATTGCTTTCAATCTGGAAACCTTTTTTAGTTTTCCCTCTACACTTTCTCTTGTTCCTTGCAACTTCATCATCGAGATCAGCATCATGACTGATCACTCCCTTTTTTGTCCGCTTTCTTTCTTGATGTTTTATCAGCAGACTTGAGGACTCCTCCTCTTTTAACTTCAAGTTGCCATCATCATTCCCTTCCTCTCGTGACTTTGACTTAGGTTTTCTACCACGTTGCTTAAATCTTTGCCCATCTTCCTTGGTTCCCTTGTCATCATCACTAATATTGTTTAAATTGACAGTTTCAGATTTACTCCTTGCCTGGTCACTCAACATCCACAGTGGTAAGCGCCTTTTTATACCCTCATCAGGAACAACTCTATCATCCATTTTTATTTGAACCCCTTCTGTGAAAGACAATTGGCACAAATACTCAATCATCAACATAACTCATGACTGATTAACTATCAACAAGACGAATTGACTACTCTTACAATTGATTAACAGAATTGAAGTTTTGGGGAAATTAAAAGACTGCATTGGTTATGAAGGGACAAAATTACTTGAAGGTACAAAACATAGAAGGGCCGTTCAATCATGCAAATAGCTTCCGCAAAACAAAGTGAACTGGGCAAACAAGGATGTCAGCAATATATATATCAGTAAGAATCCCCCATGGTAACTTATGTAAATTTTGAAGCAACTACATAAAAATTAATTGAACCAAAGCAAGCACTCCAAAGATTCGGTATTACAAGTAATTTTCAAACCGAAGCATTGAGCCCATATGCACTCAGCTTATGAAAATGCTTATGCACATTTCGCCTCTTCCTTGGTTCCTTAGTAATATGGTATAGCTCATTAGGGATATAACATTACTCAATTCACATTAAAATTCCATCATAAATTCTGGCTTGATTTCACAATCTAAGAAAAGATAAACAGAAAACAACCCAAAATTGCATTCACATGAAATTTTTCAGTGCAAGCCACAAATTTCTTCCCTGATTCCATAATTCCCAAGCTGTAGAACCATAAAACAGCATGATTTTGCAGTAATACCAATTTAGTTTAATCAAAATTACATCCAATAGACCACACTGAAAGTTCATTAGATGTTGAAAATCAGTGCAAGAAATTGAATGTCATATCCAATAAAGGAAGAGTTTTGAGAACTAATTAGTCATTAAATCATTCAAAATTTGAAATTAAGATCTTACAGATGGGCTGCCGTCGGTGTTCGTCTTGTCGGCGGCGATTCTCCGTCGCTGGCAGTTATTTAGGGTTTTTTAAATGGGGCGTGCGGAATTATCAATGCAGAGACATGATTGATGCATCAATATTTTCTCTTAGGAGCAAAGACTAAAAATCCCTCAAAATTTTAAAAAAAGTAAAATTGTAAATTGCAATTATTTATTTGTTTCAATTGAGATGCTATTTTTCCAAGTAAGAAGTAATTCTTTTATTGCTTAAAATTTAGTCTGAATTCGTGTTAATTGGGAGAAAAAGAATTCATTTTTCAATTACTTTTTTTTTTGTTTTAATAAGGAAAACTAAACAAAAACATTGAATTATACTTATACACTAATATTTGATAGTTTATATGCTAATAGGCTATTTTTTTTTATAGTTTATATGCTAATCTTTGATAGTTTATATGCTAATTTTTGATACTTTGTACGCTAAAATGAAATTCATATGCAAGTCTCATATGACAGGAGAATGACTTTTTAGCAAAACATTGATCTCAATTTTTTCAAGACCCCTTAGTAACCTAAGATTTAAGGCATGCTTGATAACTACATCGAGACTAGGCGATGAAGTAGCTGCGAGGTTTGAATTAATTGATTTAAATTTGAAACAATTAAATCCAATTGATTTTTTGTTATATTCCGTGTTCCAATCTATAAATACATGCTACATGTATTTAACACTTATTCATTAGGGTTTACTAATAACTTAATAGTGTTTTTGTAGATTTACGATAATTAAAAGTTAGAATTTGCATTTACACGTGTATTATATGTAGGATACTCAGTATATTTTGTTATTTAGTATTCTATAGTTGGTAGTTTCCTGATTCTCAGGATTAGTCTTTTATTTGTTCCTGATTTTGTGGATCTGATAAGATCTAGATCCAATCAAGAAAAATAGATTGTTCTCTCCTATGATTCCTACATGGTATCAAAGCTCTAATACCTAACCATGGAGATAACAAAACCATCAACCCATCCAGAGGAAAACAATTCCTCAACCTCTCAAAATTCCCGTACCTCTAAAAACAGCCTCATTCCCATCACTGTTCACAAACTCTTAGTCCATATCTATCTTTAATGGTCTCACTCAGTGATGATGTTTATTTGTGGGAAGGGTCCAAACGACCATCTCATCGGCTGTGCAGCCCCTCCTGCTAAAGAAGATCCAAAGTACAAAGCATGGAAGGTAGAGAATAATATGGTCATTTTATGGCTGATAAATTCCATGACCACAGTGATAAGTGAAAACTTTTTGTTATTCTCAACAGCCCAAGAGATCTGGGAAGCAGCTCAAGAACATTCTCTTGCAGTGAAAATACTGCCAAACTATTCGGGGTTGAAAGCACACTTCATGACTTTCGCCAAGGAGATTCAATAGTCACCACATATTTTACTAGCCTCTCACGACACTGGCAATAACTCGACCTCTTTGAGACATATGCCTGAAAGTGTCCAACCGATGGGAATCTCTACAGGAAAATTGTGGAGACAAAACGTGTCTTCAAATTCCTTCTTGGCCGCAACAAGTCCTTAGATGAAGTTAGAGGATGCATCTTGTCTACCAAACCGCTATCGAGTATTCGAGAAGCATTCTCAGAGGTGCGTAGAGAAGAGAGCAGAAGAACTCGGCCAAACTGTCTCAGCAAGCATCACTTCTCAAGCTGAGACAAATGCCTTACTTGCTCATGACTCCTTTAATCCTCCACACAAATATGTTGTGTCTGGTAACATCGCCCAAGGAAATTCACAATCACCAGCTGAAGGCAAACCTCACCAAGGAAGACCATGGTGTGACCACTGCCGACGTCCAGGCCACTCCAAGGACACCAGCTGGAAACTCCACGAAAAACCTGCTAATTGGAAGCCCTCTCGCCAACAAAATGACCATAAACCTTATTGTAACATAGCCTTATAAACTCCATTCAGCAAAGATCAACTTAGCCTTCTCCATAGTCTTATCAACCAGGCACAATCCACTACCTCCTCATCCACTACCGGGTCAAGAAATGTAGTGCAGCGAGGTAATTTCTCTCAAGCCCTACTGGCCACGTCAGATTCATCTTCTTGGATAGTAGACTAAGGAGCCTAAGACCACATGACAGGTAACCTCAACATGTTTTCTACGTATACACCGTGCACAAAATACATCTCTGTCAGTATTGCTGATGGATCATGTTCTAATGTAGTTGGCACCAGAACTGTTCAGATATCCCCTCTCATTACTCTAAAACTGTGTTTTTTGTTCCCAAACTTGATTGTAACCTTCTCTCAAATCGCAAATTAAACACTGATTTGAATTGTATCACTAAATTCACTACCTCATCTTGTGTTTTTAAGGGCTTGGCTTCGGGGGTGATGATTGGCAGTGTTGAGCTATGTGCAGGTCTCTATATCTCCTTAAATCCGACCCAACCTCTCCAAAATCTCTCTGCACGACATCAACTTCTTCCTCTTCAGATCAATCTATCAATGCTCCTAGGTCTAGGTTTCCTTCAAATAACAATAGTGCTATAATGATGTGGCACTACCGCCTTGGACATCCTAATTTCTTGTATCTCAAACAAATATTTCCATCATTATTTATTAATAAAGATGCCAAGTTATTTCATTATGATATATGTCAAATGTCCAAGCACACACGCATCACATACTCACCTAGACCCTATATCGCTTCCCATCATTTCTCTATGATACATAGTGATATTTGGGGGGCCTCTCGGATTCCTAATGTTTCAAGAGCTCGTTGGTTTCTTTTGTTGGTAGGTGATCATACGAGATTAAGTTGGGTATTCCTAATGAAAGAAAAATCTGAAGCAGGCCAATTATTTAAAAATTTCCATGCCATGATTAAAACTCAATTTAATGCTAATCTTCAAGTTTTTCTATCTGATAATGCACGTGAATGTTTTAATTCTGTTCTTGGTGATTAATTTTTATATAATGGCATTGTATACACCAGTTCTTATGTTAACACACGTCAACAGAATGGTATTGCCGAGAGGAAAAATAGGCAACTCCTCGAGGTTGCATGATTCTTGCTGTTTGCCTCT
Organism: Ophiorrhiza pumila; assembly: GCA_016586305.1. Classification (NCBI taxonomy): domain Eukaryota; kingdom Viridiplantae; phylum Streptophyta; class Magnoliopsida; order Gentianales; family Rubiaceae; genus Ophiorrhiza; species Ophiorrhiza pumila. The sequence continues at coordinate 37,935,925 of BLIW01000009.1, read as the reverse complement.
CATATCCTAAAATATTACTGGGGGAAAGCAGTACTCACTGCTGCATATTTGATTAATCGCCTTCCATCTCAGGTACTGAAATTTAAGACTCCCTGTCAATCCCTTCTTGAGGTTTATCTACGGTCCACCTTAATATCTACCCTCCAACCTAAAATATTCGAGTGTTATGCCTTTGTCCACTAATATCATCAAGATAAACTTGATTCTTGCTCTCTAAAGTGCATTTTTCTCGGGTACTCACCGACTCAGAAAGGTTACAAGTGTTATTCTCCCTCCCACAAGAAATTATTTACCACTATAGATATGACTTTTGTTAAAAATCAGCCTTTCTACCATAGTTCTGTAATTCAAGGGGAGACAACTATACTTGAATCACATTACTAGGACCCTTTTCAGCCCATAACCGAGTCCACCATTGACCAAAACCAGCCCATAATCGAGTCCACCATTGACCAAAACCAGCCACTAAACTCTGTTGTAGTGGTAAGTTCACTACTTCATGTCCCTACTTAATCGTCCAGTGAACCAACAACCCCAAGTCTAGCAACTACAACAGTTCTAGAATCCACTCCTATGTGTGTCTATTCTAGAAAAAATCGCATTCCAGAAAAGACTCCTCAATCTGCACATACTCACCACCACCATGACTCCTCCCCGATTCCAATGTCACAAGGCATTGAAAGCGGCACTCTTAATCTTTTACCTATTTCTGAACAGCCATCTACATCTGATCTTGATGTACCAATTGCATTAATAAAATCTACCCGTTCATGTACTAACCATCCTATATAGAGATTTGTTTCCTATGGAAAGCTGTCCTCACAATTTTAGGCCTATATATCTAAGGTTGATGAGATCAAAATCCCAAACTCGGTTCAGGAAGCTCTCCAAATACCTGAATGGAATGCAGCAACACATAAGGAAATCAGGGCTTTAGAGAAAAATGGCATGTGAAAGCTCACAAATTTACCTCAAGAAAAGCGTACAGTTGGGTGTAAGTGGATATTTTCAGTCAAGCATAAGGCTGATGGAACGGTTGAAAGACTCAAGGCATGATTGGTGGCAAAGGGGTATACTCAGTCATACGGGGTCGATTACCAGGAAATTTTTGCCCCAGTAGCTAAGTTAAACACTATTCGAGTACTCCTCTCTCATGCAGCAAATCTAGACTGGCCAATATTTCAATTGGACGTAAAAAATGCATTCCTTAATTGATACTTGGAAGAAGAAGTTTATATGGACATACCTCCCAAATTTGAAAACAATTCAACTCACAACAAAGTTTGCAAGCTGCAAAAGTCCTTATACAGCCTCAAGCAATCTCCATGAGCATGGTTTGATCGATTCTCACAGGTTCTCAAGGGATACCACTACTCACAATATCAATCAGACCACACCTTATTTGTGAAGAGATCTGACAATGGAAGAATGACTATTCTAAGTGTCTATGTTGATGACATAGTTATCACAGGAGATCATGTTGAAGAGATGGATTGCTTAAAGACTCTACTCTCAAGAGAATTTGAAATCAAGGAATTCGGCCACTTTCCTTGGTATAGAAGTGGCTAGGTCTCAATCGGGGATCACAATCTCTCAGAGGAAATATGTCTTAGATCTGCTCAAAGAAACTGGAATGCTCGGGTGCAAATCAGTGGACAAATGGTTTGTCAATGTCTGTAGTTGTCTTATAAAGCGTGTACGAAGATTTAATATTTTTGTTGTAATAGATACATTTAGACACAGAATATATATATATATGTGTGTGTGTGTTTATGTGTATATATATATGTAATAAATTTTAATAATAATTATTTTGGTTTTGTAGAATGTTCATATGTGGGTGAATTTATTATATTAAATAAGTATAAATATATATAGTGGTTAGGAATATGTACAGTAAAAATATATATGTATATTTTGTAAAAAACAATTGTAGTTGTGTTGAAATGTATAATATGTAAGAATGTATTTAATAAGTAAAAATATATATAGTTTGAGAAAATGTTAGTATGTTTAATATTTATATATTGTTATCTAGTGTTAAAGAAAATATATTTTATATGTTTGAATATATGTAATTGGTGAAGATATATTTGGTATATATAAATATTTATAATTTGAAAAGTGTATGTAAATATGTGAATGATATGTACAAATGTAATTATTGGTTGTAAATATGTAAAAAAAATTTAAAATTTGCAGTATATATAAGTTGGTATAGTACTTGAAGTATTAGATATATAGTGTGAGTAAAAAACAGTGTATGAAGTTATGTTTAGGAAATAGGTATAGTATAATTGGTGAGAAATTTGTGTTCAAATTTCTATAATATATATAAATATATATTGTATGAAGTATTTAGTAGTGCAATTTAGCTGTAATATTTATAGTATTTTTGTGTTTCATGTATAATTATGTGTATTAGTTTTTTCCTTGTTTATTATCTTTTATATCGTGTTGATTTTTAAGTATTTGTAGGGATGTTGTTGTAATATATTTTTAAATTTTGTCATATAATGGAAAACTAATTATGCAACAAAAGGTGTGAATGTTGACATACTAAATAGAAAGGATTTTTTTTATAAATGTTGCACTTTGTTATGATTAAATATTAAATGTTTCATATTTTTTGGTTGAATTAAAGGTTTATTTATTGAGAATAATTGGTTTTCATAGATATAACTCAGGTAGTATGCACATTATTTTGAATGCATTTGGCTTCTGAGAATGTAAAGTTTTATAAATAATTGGATTGTTATTCATCTAAATTATAAAATAAAAATTTTAAAAAATTAATTTAAAGAAGAAGTATTTAAAACTTAATAATATTTAATTTTTCTTCAAAATAAAATATTGTCATACGAGAATATTACATGCTTTGAGAATCATACCAAACTAATTAGTAGAGCATGTAAAATTGAAAAGGCCAAATTAACTGTCTAGAGTGAAGTAGAGCAGAAAAATATTACGAAATAACACTGTTTGAGAATAGCCAGAATTTTACAGTTTTTAGCAGGATGACTTTAACTTTTGAGATCAGAGAAGTGAATTCTTCAAAATGTCCAGTTCGAGGCAATTTGGTTTGCATAAGTTGCAACAATATGAAAAATGCATACATCATGCATTTCCAAATTATTGTCAAGCGCAAATTTACGCCAACTTCCACCAAATATGAACTTTTTCTTCTCCTACATCTGAAATTTGACATTCCACTCTTTCTGTTCTGCTTGAAGAACAACAACTTGATCTTTGTTAGGCATATACTTGTGAGCCCAATCAGACTTCAGAGTCTAGAAAAAAAAGGAAGTACTATGTTTTAATAAATCATATGTATAATAATTTAAATAGAAAGAGAATAAAATTACAGTATGATAAGCAATAGAGGTAATAAAGCATATTTACCAGAATAAATGCTCTCGATATGTATGAGTGCTTCATGATCATAACAAGTTCTTCAGCTATATCTTCTTCAGTTGCCTCTGCTTTTGTTGGTGTATTTGTGGTTTTTGTCTTTTTCATTGGCAAGACTTGTTTAGCCTTTTTATGCTTTTTGTAAGATGCTTAAAAAGTATACCCAGAATAAATTATATTGAATACATTTAATTTAATGATGGTAAGTTAAACTGTTAATAATATATGCTAATAATAGTTTAAAGGATAATATACTTGTTGCTGTATTATGTACATAATAAAATGATGCAGAAACTTGACAATTATATAAAATAAGATTTTGTGAAGTGGAAGTTCAGTGGAAGTGTGTGTTATTATTTACCCTTTGAACTGAAGATCATTGAGAGGTGTATTTGGTTAATCCATGGCAGCATTATGATCACTATTAACATGGTAATTAATGAAATAGGATGATTCTTTCTCACATCTAGTGTGACCACTAAAGATCAACACTTTAAAACTATCTCATTTATTGTACTCAAAGAACAGAAAATCAACTTCCTCCAATAAATGTTCTTTGACAAAATTTACCCATTCCCCACCAAAATAGAAGACATTGTCATCCTCAATTATAGTTATTTTCGTTGAAGACAAGCCTGAATGACGCATATTAACTTTTTGTGGCAAGATGTGTTTCATTTTTTCAACAAAACGTGATGGGATAGGTTGCGAAATTGAAGCCATTTTTAAATCAGAAAATAAAATACATATAAGTAAAGTAAAATAGGATGCCAGTTTATGAGCACATTGAATTATTAATTGCGTAAGAATGTAATCATGAATTATCTAGAATGAAACTATTTCAAAAAACAACAATGAATAAAAATTGGTAAAAAAAAATAATGAAGAAAATATTGAAAAGAAAATACCATTATTTGGTTGTATGAATTATTGTACTTCTGACAAAACCTTGTTTTCTCAAACTTTCTCCAATATAGCTCCACACATGGATAGTCCAAATATTTCGTCATTTTGTTATGTGGAATCTTATCTGTGTATCTTAGTTTTCTGTATGCATAAAGATCTAATTAATATGAATTTATATGTAACATTATATTTTGTAATATTAATTAAGTTGAATATTAGGTATAAATTTATAGAAAAATATAGATTTATAAAATTTAAGAAAGTGTTGTCTTGTTAATAGTAGAGCGAAATTGTATTAAAACAAAATAATTGTTTCGAAAAATTTATTAAAATAACATACGGAAGCTAAATCTTTGTATTAACAATTACCATAAACTTGTTAATTACAATTAGTTATTCGCTATTCAGATTTAAAGTTTTTGTGTACACATATTAAATTAAATTAAAAATTGAGAGATGTAGTGCACTTACATCAGATGGAGGAGATGATGGCTTAGGAGATCTGGTAGAAGATCGGTTGTAAAGTTGGAGAGAAGAAAGAGTGTTAAGAAAATTTTGACCCAAAAAGTTGATAGGCAAGAAATTGGCGCAGCTACTGTTCTTCAATTTTTAGAATTTGTGTTAGGGTAAATTAGAGTAAAGTATGTATATATAGAGAAGATTTAATTGTTGTATATAACTTGAAAGATTGGAAGTGGCCGGGTTTATGATGATTGGAGACTAAAAGTTTAAGTATAATTGTGGGCTTCAGGTTCAGTTAAAGTGGTCCAGAGTTCATTGAACTGTTAAGCCCAAATAGATTAATATGAGAAAGAATTTAATATTTTATTTTTATTGTTGAAAATAATTTGCAATAATTTTTTTTTTGTATATCTTTGTAAATAATTTCTTTCATAATGTCATATTGTAGGAGATTTTATAAATTGTATATGTTTAGTGTTATAGGAATTCCACAACAATCGTAGTAGTTTTTATTCCTATCAGTTATATAAATCAAATAAATTCCTTTTTATATCTGGTTGACATATAATTAATGTATAAAAATTGTTTTATACATCAGGTTTTGTATACAATTCAATATTGATAAAAACATTCTATAACTGTATGTATATTTAATAGAGATTTGTTGATGAGGTACCTATAGGTGCATTATATATAATTATGTCGATAGAGTATTTATTTCTTATTCATTGAATGATTTTCAATTGTACGGAATGATTTCATATAAAATGATAATGGAAGAAGATTAATTTGACAAAAGATATATATTAAATTTGTAATAAACATATATTAAAAGTAAAATTTAATTATGTGGCATATAAATAAGCTATCTAATATATGAAATATTCAAAGGAACTTGTATGTCACTAGTAAAGTACAATGTATATCATATTTAATATTTACCAGACATCAAAATAGAAGGATTTTGAATTCATAAAAATCATTTCGGGTGCAATTTACCTTCACTTAACTGTGAATATCTATAATACAAAATTGCACCTATGAAATTAAACCCTTCTTCATAGTTTAACATTGTTCGATTTTTGCACAAAAGTTATGCAGTTCTTGATAAGTGAACCAATCATGTGTCATCTGTAATTTAAAGAAAACAAAGAAAGAATTTAGCATAACATAAGGTTGACTAAAAGCAAAGTACTATTAAAGCATCAGATATTTGATTTGTTACATAAAAAAAAGAAGTTAAGGTAACTCACAAAATAAGGGTAATTTCCAATAACAGTTAAATTTTGAGATGCTTGTTCCAAGAATCGGGCAAAATAATACAAGATAAATCTTCAGCAATCATCAGTGTTTGTTTGTTATGGCACCTAAGAAAATAAATTTGAACTTGATTACTTAATGAAATGTAAAGTAATATAATTAGAAGGTTTCTATACAACTTGCCTTTGGAATAAGTAGCGGAATCTTGCGAATTGTTTTTTCAGTTTCTGTTCTATGTGTTGCTTTATATATATGTCGACAGTGAAGCTGTATGACAAGCGTGTCGTTAACCTTGCAATTTTACCCCTAAACTAACGTAGTAGTGATGAGTGGGGATCGTATCCACAGGGAAGGGGGTGGATTCTTGAATTCAGAAATTGTTGTAAGTATTGTCTCGGTAGCAAATCATAACAAACAGAATGTGGTATCAACTCAAAAGTAAACAAGAACAGAGAACTATGAAGTAATAACAATCAAGAATAACAAGATATCCTAGGGTTCGTGTGCCGGATGAACTCAAACCTAGCTGATCAATACTATGCAATTGACGAACTAGCAATTCTCAAGGAGACCTAAGTTGCCTAGAAGCTCAAGTTGTGGTTTGCATGGCGACCACACCACCCCCTGTACTTACTAACGCCATTCTCTCCCTTGGCGAGGCCCGAGAATGGTGGTTTTCACTCCGCAACGTCCCAACTCTCCAAGCTAACTACTCTAACATGCAAATCCTAGGAAATTCCATGGCGAGGCCCGACCTAGGTTTGAATGTCTTCGTTTATTAACATAGAGAGCTACTTTAACACTTTTTCCTAATGTTTAAATTCATCAAAGCTTTCCATGGTGAGGCCTGAATCTCAAAAATGAAATAATCATAGAAAGCAAGTGTAAAGACTTAGACAATCACACTTTAGTTCTCATCTCATGCATCTTCACTAACGTTGGTGAATCAATCTTCAACTTAGCATGGCGACCACAATCGAAGTTTAATCCATTCAAAATCAATGCAGAGATATGAAATTAAACAGATTTCAAGTAATAAATTAGAGTGCGATTTCAATCTTTATCAATTACGTCAATTACATAGCATCAAATCTCCTAAATCATGTATTCATCCGTTTAGAATCCTAAGATATCACACAATTAGCCAGAAAGTTCCATATTCAACTCATATTCATCAAATTCCAGCATTAAACAGTTCAATTCCATCAAATTGAGAGATTTCACCGATTAAAGTGTAGAGGAATGTCAAATGCTCCTTCGATTGAGTTCAATATGTAATCTCCGGTACAAAGTCGCGATCGAAAATGAAATCGGAGAAGAAAATCTAGAGAGAGAAAATCCTAGAGAGAGAAAGTTAGAGAGAGAAACTTTCTCTCACTAGTTCAAAAGTCTGTTAACTATCTAGAATCCTCCTCAAAATGCTAACTAAATCCTCTATATATAGAGGTTATAAAACGTAAATAATACGCTAATGTAAAATGAACGCATTATTACAAAAATGCCACTGTAAAATATCACGTGTCCACAAGGCATCTCAATCAATGTATCACTTCACGCCTTGAGTCCTTGTAACTTCACGCCTTCCCTGCTCCCTGCATCCAAAACACAAAACCTCAAGACTTTGCCAATTTTTCATCAAACAAAACTTTTCTTATTAACACGGTGATAACGATCTCCCCACGCTCCTCACGTAGATTGATAGTTGTTGCGGAATAACGTGTTGATCTTTTCGTAAATCAAATTGAACAAGTCGAATCAACCTATCTCTGTAGGCTGACAGTATGCACAATTAATTGGATGCTCCTCACATACAATTAACACGACAGTCGCGTAAGATTTAATCCCCTCCTCAGGAACTAAAACCCACAATGTAAATTGGAATCCCTCCTCAGGAAAACAACTCACGTAAAAACAACTCTGTGTTTTCAATTCTCAAAATTCACTCTATTCAAAACGTATGGAGTGTGTCCTTTAAATAGGCTATAAGAAGTGTCAATGTTTGGTATTTTCCCGATGTGGGATAATTGCCAATCATGTTTCCTAAAAACTACCCTTAATGAATTAAAGATCCATTAAGCCCATTACATGCCTTTTATCATGCAAGATAATTTGGGCCATGTAATTAACAAATTAATCACGAAATTAATAAGCCCATAATTAACGTTTGGACTTAATCTTATTAAAACACAAATTAAACCCTAAAATCTAACAAGAAAAACGTAAATACTAAAAATCCCAAAATTGTCCGCGTTATTACATGACGTACAACTTCACGGCGTGTTTTCACCTTGATCCCGTCAGAATCTGGAAAAATTCAAAACATCAAAGTTTTAGCTCTGGATCTTAGCTTTCTAATGCCGCTAGAATGAATCCATTCCGAGTTAAATGGAGAGAGATATAGGCAGATTACTAAAACGTGGCAGAATCTCTCAGCAAACAATATTTGACGCCTCTTGTCATGAGTTCCTTTGTTATCCCATTTTTGAGTCTCGGACCTCATTGGGACTAACATGAGGCTTATTTTCCATCTTATTCCAGGCCTCCATACATGAGATTCATCTTTAACAATTGGAACAAGTACCTTGGATTTTCCGAAATATGTGATCACACATGATTTCGTATCACACGGCGAGACCTCGCCGTTTTACTCTTACGAATCAGAGCTTGAGGTCAACATAAGAGTTGTAGAAAGTCCTCTTGGCTTTCCATGGGTTCAAGAATCAGCATAATTTGAGGTCTGTAGCTCAAGATATGCACATTCTACCAAACTGTGGCAAAAGGCTTAACAATGCAAAACCCTAAAGCAGCAATCATAAAGATGCCCCCGTTTCTCCTACTTGCATACAGAATTAGAAGAAAGTTAAAACATAATAAATGAAGTAAACTCAAATATCTTTCCAGAACATCCAAGATCTCCTAATTTGGATTAGTATTGAAAGAGCTACACTCAAATGAAATTCGACCTACATTCTACCCAACTTCCAACTAAGCCAAATAGGCATATTTAGGGTTTTCTTCAAATTCCACAAACACCATTCCAACGAATTTGGCTTCTTTACTTGATTTTCAACCAAAACACACATTTGCTTCATTTCATCATCATTTTTGGTCTTTTTCACCATTTAAGCACACAAAGATGCAAAACACAAAACTACACAAAATGGCACAAAACACTACACATTTGCATGAAATACAAGGCAAAAGCTAAGTGATATAATACATATAAGTTGGTATAAAACCAACTTATCAAATTCCCCCACACTTGAACTCTTGCTTGCCCTCAAGCAAGGATGCACATCACACTTGCATATAACACAAATCGTTGCATAACATTGAGGCCAACATCACCCGCATAAGCAATACCCTATTCTAAGTCAAATGCACTACACATTCGCATACACGCACAAGGTTCTTGATGCACAACTTTTTTGCTTCAAACATGCACCACAAATCACAACACCATGCTTGAATCTAGCACATACAACATGCACACTCTACATAGTAAACTCTCTTGTAGAAAAACCTACCTATCCACTTCAAGAACACTCACACTATTATTGGATGTGCACATTTCTTAATTAACCAATTGTGCTATAGTGGTAAGGATATGCTCAATTCTTCATGGCAATTATCAAAACTAAGTTGTACTCATTTGAAGTTCTAACATAGCTGTGTGAGTGGTGTGCAAAGGCTTACATACAGCTCAAGTCTCACTTATGATCAAAGCAAAAAAAAGAGAATGCCAAGACTTAATTATTACTTCCTTTCAAGTCCTCAACTTGTAAACATTGTATAGACATAAATGCACCAAATTAAGGATCATTGGTTTCCCTCGTTTCTTACCACTCTTTCCCCCAGGTTGTCATTCTTTAGTACTTTACCTTCGTTTCGCACATGACATTATTACACTGGGGTACTCCTTGGTCTTTCCAATTATTGCCTTGGGTTTTATGGCTTTTGAATTCCATCCCCACTCATGCGGATTATTCTCTTAAAATGCACACTTAGTGTGATAGAGCAGTCCCGCAGAGGAGTGGTTCATAATTGTATGCTCTTGGAACATTGTCCCTGCACTTAGCATGCAACAAATTTCACATTGGCATAACCTGCATTTTTTTCCCAAATCATTTCCCCTGGTGCCTAAATGTCATTACATGTTTCCAAGGATTACTCATTATTATTCAAGAAAATTTTCAAAAATTCTCTATTTCTCACCTCTTCACATAAGTGAAACAATCCCTGTATGTAATCCATTTTGTGCTTGAAAACAACTATGTTAAAGTTCAAACTTTCCCATTAAGTTTTAACTCCTACCACTTAGCATTGAACTATCCTTACCACTAAGCATTTTTATTCAAGTTTAAAACACACATCCAACTCTAGTGTTAGTGCACTTTCCATGGATAGACAAATTCTTCCACAAAAATGTCAACTACACACCACTTATGTTCAACACCATCACTTATTCACAAAAAGTTCAAAATTTCACCAAAAATTTAAATTTTGCACGAAAAAATTGAAAAACACAACATATACGAGATATACTATGCAAAAGCTCAAAATGACACAACAAAACTAAAAAGTAGCATGCTTTACATCACATAGCACAAAAAATTTCATGCACGAAAGAAAATAAGCATAAAAAGTGCAAAAGACACAAACCAAAGAAAACATTCCCTCCCCCACACTTAAAACTCACATTGTCCTCAATGTAAAGTAAAGATAGTAAAGATAGGTTTAGGAGCTCCCTGGTGTTGATATGTCATGAAGTCCAATGTTTGCTTGGTAGAGTGTTTTTGTCTATAGTTCCCTTTCGCATGAAAAATTTCCTGCACATGGTGAAACCAAACTTATTAGAAATCACTCACATAAGTACACTACATGTTGATGCAGAGTTGACATGATATGGAGGTAGTATGCAAGCAAAGTGTCGCACCATGATTTGGAATCATAGTGGTGTAAAATATATAAAAGTAGTAACACTAGTGGCACATGCACAATTCATGCTTGATATGTAAAATAAAAAGGTTGTGTGCAGTATGGGAGTGGTCCACGGCACCACTCCCCCACACTTAGCCTCATATATGCATGGCTTATTTCCCTTGCAATTCCTTCATGTGCATGCCCCTACAACATGAGTGGCCTTGGTGAGTCATAAGCAAAAATGCAAAATAACATAACAACTACTATAACCAAAATATTTTATTGAATGTAATATGAGAAAGAAGTAGTTCTGGGTTTTGTAGTCTCCAGCTAAACTTTATTGTTTAAGCCTTATTCTTCTTCAAGATTCGGAATATCCTTCTTTATACCAGAAAAATGCTCTTTCATAAACGCTTTTTCTCCTCCTGTAAGGCACTTGAGGAATATTTTTAAGGAAGTGCTTAAGCTCATGCATATGGGGAGCAATCTCTACAAATTCCACTTTGAACCACTGAGGCTCCCCCATTGAAGGCACCTCATTTAATTCCTCCACCGTTGGAGGCACATCATTCACCTTTTTCACCATACTAGGCCCTTCGTTAACTTCTTCCACCACACTAGGCACTTTAATCCTGCAAGGCTCAACCAATGGTTGTATATCCATGGTCTCAACAAAACCATCAGTAATTTCAAAAATGGATGTATCAACAAAGCAAATTTCCACCATATTAGCAATCTAATTAAAAATTTTCATATCTTCTTCATCTAGACTAACATCAGTAAGCTCAAAAATGGATTCATCAATGAAGCAATTTTCCACTATATTAGCAATGTCATTCAAAATTGGCACATCTTCATCCTCTACACTAACATGGGGAAATTTTTGAGTCTTTTCGTTGTCAACAACACAAAAAGCATTATCATCAATTAACAAGAGTATCTCATTTTGCACTTCTTGTGAGTCACCATTTAGACATTTAGATTCAATCACCATTTCAAGAATTGATGCATCAACAAGAGTTTCAAGCAATGGGTTGACATTCTCATTAGCCATTGCAACATTAACCTCATTCATGATATCACAATAAGAAGTGTCTCTGTACAATTCACGAAGCTATCAAGAGGAAAAGCATCTAAAGAATGGAAATCAACATCATTTGGCTCATGGAATTCCATGAAATTAATGCAAGACTCCACATTAGACTCACTTCCCATCTTTTCACTAAAAAGGTTCAATGCTCTAAATTCATCAATGTCACACTCATCATCAGAGACCTCATCCTCACTAGAAAAGTTAAAATTTGACTCATGCCACAAAGGTTTTTCAACAATGCATTGTTATGAGACAACCTCAAAATTTGTAGATTTCACCTCCCAAGGATGATTTTCGCCACATTCAATATTAGCTTGTATTTTAAAATGATATTCCTCAGGAGTTGGTGTTCTAGCAATTAGAGATGTACCTTGTGGATAGAATGGTGCATATTGAATTGGTAGCTCACTTTGTTCTTCCACATTGCATCTAGTTGAGTATTCCTTTGTTGGCTTCTTGGAAACTCTTCTTCTTGAGAAAATCCCATTTCTGCCTTTTGTGAGCCTCTATCAAATCTTTCTAAAAGCTGAGAAAACATGTCCTCCACAGAGAGTCTTTGGTTTCTAATGAGATACATCTTGTTGCTTTGTGATTGATTGTGCCATTGTTCTTTATATGGTGGTGGAGAGAAGTCCCCAAACATTCTAGGTGTCAGTCGTGTGTCAAAATAGTCCCCATACCACCTAGACATGTTTGGTTACTTGTGGTGTGCAATATTTAATTTCAGTTAAGTTCAATATCCTGCACTTGCCTCAATTACACCAAAGTAGACAACAAAACACAAAAACGAAAACAACAATGAAACATAACAAAACTACTAAGCTACACAAAGAAAAAGAAAACAAAACAGAGCAAATCCAAATTCAAGAAACCGTGCCTTCCCTGGCAACGGCGCCAAAATTGACAAGCGCGTCGTTAACCTTGCAATTTTACCCCTAAACTAACATAATAGTGATGAGTGGGGATCGTATCCACAGGGAAAATCTCAAGGAGACCTAAGTTGCCTAGAAGCTCAAGTTGTGGTTAGCATGGCGACCACACCACCCCCTGTACTTCCTAACGCTATTCTCTCCCGTGGCGAGGCCAGAGAACGGTGGTTTTCACTCCGCAACGTCCCAACTCTCCAAGCTAACTACTCTAACATGCAAATCCTAGGAAATCCCATGGCGAGGCCCGACCTAGGTTTGAATGTTTTCGTTTATTAACACAGAGAGCTACTTTAACACTTTTTCCTAATGTTTCAATTCATCAAAGCTTCCCATGGCGAGGCCTGAATCTCAGAAATGAAATAATCATAGAAAACAAGTGTAAAGACTTAGACAATAACACTTTAGTTCTCATCTCATGCATCTTCACTAACGTTGGTGAATCAATCTTCAACTTAGCATGGCGACCACAATCGAAGCTTAATCCATTCAAAATCAATGCAGAGATATGAAATTAAACAGATTTCAAGTAATAAATTAGAGTGCGATTTCAATCTTTATCAATTACGTCAATTACATAGCATCAAATCTCCTAAATCATGTATTCATCCGTTTAGAATCCTAAGATATCACACAATTAGCCAGAAAGTTCCATATTCAACTCATATTCATCAAATTCCAGCATTAAACAGTTCAATTCCATCAAATTGAGAGATTTCACCGATTAAAGTGTAGAGGAATGTCAAATGCTCCTTGGATTGAGTTCAATATGTAATCGTCGGTACAAAGTCGCGATCGGAAATGAAATCGGAGAAGGAATTCTAGAGAGAGAAAATCCTAGAAAGAGAAAGTTAGAGAGAGAAACTTTCTCTCTCTAGTTCAAAAGTCTGTTAACTATCTAGAATCCTCCTCAAAATGCTAACTAAATCCTCTATATATAGAGGTTATAAAACGTAAACAATACGCTAATGTAAAATGAACGCATTATTACAAAAATGTCACTGTAAAATATCACGTGTCCACAAGGCATCTCAATCAATGTATCACTTCATGCCTTGAGTCCTTGTAACTTCACGCCTTCCCTGCTCCCTGCATCCAAAACACAAAACCTCAACACTTTGCCAATTTTTCATCAAACAAAACTTTTCCTATTAACATGGCGAGACCTCGCCGTTTTACTCTTACGAATCAGAGCTTGAGGACAACATAAGAGTTGTAGAACGTCCTCTTGGCTTTCCATGGGTTCAAGAATCAGCATAATTGGAGGTCTGTAGCTCAAGATATACACATTCTACCAAACTGTGGCAAAAGGCACAACAATGCAAAACCCTAAAGCAGCAATCATAAAGATGCCCCCGTTTCTCCTACTTGCACACAGAACTAGAAGAAATGAAGAGTACACTCAAATTAAGTAATGAAGTACACTCAAAGATCTTTCCAGAACATCCAAGATCTCCTAAGTTGGATTAGTATTGAAAAAGTTACACTCAAATTAAGTTCGACCTACATTCTGCCCAACTTCCAACTAAGCCAAATAGGCATATTTAGGGTTTTCTTCAAATTCCACAAACACCATTCCAACGAATTTTGCTTCTTTCCTTGATTTTCAACCAAAAACACATTTGCTTCATTTCATCATCATTTTTGGTCTTTTTCACCATTTAAGCACACAAAGATGCAAAACACAAAACTACACAAAATGGCACAAAACACTACACATTTGCATGAAATACAAGGCAAAAGCTAAGTGATATAACACATATAAGTTGGTATAAAACCAACTTATCACTGTATATAATAAAGAATAACTTGAATCAAGAATCACACCTGACAGTATTTGATGTGTTAAATTTAAATAATGACAAGTATAACATTGGATTTGTTCATTTAAATACTTTCTGATTATTGGAGCAAGTCTTGTTGGTCCAATATTTTGGAGTGAATCCAGCAAAATCATGTAAGGAGCTTGACTTGTAGATTCCAAACTTCCATCAAAGTAACATAAAATTAATAAATTCCAATGTGACCTAAATAATAGACAATCTTTTAATAGATAAAAGAGAAGCACATATAATCAATGTATTTGTTAAAAAAAGAGAAACTTAAATACGTACCACATTATGATTGGAATGAAAACATAAGTCTTTGAGAATATGTCCCTTTTTTTAATCCAATTCACCACTTTTCGTTTGTAGGATGCTGTTGTATACATGTTAAACCACATGCTATCTACATATGTAGATGGTTCTATTTTTTTTGCTTGCAATTCATTCCAAATAAGCATGAATAAAATAGATATGATAAATGAATTTATGACAATCAAAGTATAAAAAAATTGGAATAATAATGTGAATTACTCACTCAAAGTAGTCAGAAATTGTTTAAGTCTATCCTTCCTCCTTGTGAGATTGGATTAAGGCTGTAGGGAACTGCTCTTTGTTGGCAAGAAATATGAAGATCTTGCTTGCTGTTTTTTGAAATTTTGTTTACAGATTCAAGCTTCTTCAGCAGGAGGTATTTGTGATTTTTCAGTAGTACCAGTACACATTCTAATTTTCGTACCAATAAAGTATGCAGATTTGTTTTCACAACTTGTGTGACCATTGTAAATAAGAACATTAAAACCTCTGTTTTTTGTTTATTCAAACATTAACAAATCTCCTTCAACTAAATGATGAGTTTTCACAAAATCCTTCCATTCTCCTCCAAAATACACCATCTCAGAATGTTCCACTATATCAAATTTCCAAGAATAGTTTTGAGGGTCACATATAATTATTTTTTTAGGCAACACATTTTTAAGTTTGCAGTGAATCTTTCTGGGATTGGCTACAAAGCAGATTCATTTAATATCATGAATAAATGATGCTTACAAAGTTAATATATAGAATTTTATGTAATTATAAATTTGTAATAAGATCAATAAGTATGTATTGAAATGGTAATAGCAATAATAGTGATAAAATCATGGTGTCAAGAGTGCTGGTGAACATATGCCGACATATGGTGCCATGTTGTGGTCCGGACATTGTACATTTTTTACATGGGTTTTATAAAAAAAATTTCTTTGGAAAAAAATTATATAATTACGTGTAAAATTATTTAGAAAAAATTTGAACTCGCATTTGGTGAATGCGAGTTCCTTAAAATAAATCTGGACTAGCATTCTCTCATCCGGATGTGAAGTCCAGATTCACACTTTTTTATCCGGACTTACATCCGGATGAGTGCCTTAGCATCCGGATGAGTCGTCCGGACATTATAAATTTTTACATGGATTTTGTAAAAAAAAAAAATACATTGGAAACAATTTTATAATTACGTATAAAATTATTTAGAAAAAATTTGAACTCGCATTTGGTGAATCCATGTAGTTGCGTTATTATAATTTTTTCCAATGAATTTTTTTTTTATAAAATTCATGTAAATTTTATAGACGTCCGGACAGCTCATCCGGATGCTAAGGCACTCATCCGAATGTAAGTCCGTAAAACAGTGGGAATCGGGACTTCACATCCGGAAGAGACAACACTAGTCCGGTTATTTTTAAAGAACTCGCATTCAGAATGCGAGTTCAATTTTTTTCTAAATTATTTTATATGTAATTATATAATTACTTTAAATATGTTTTACAACTGTGAGTTGCGTTATAATAATTTTTTTCAATGAATTTTTTTTATAAAATCCATGTAAATTTTATAGAACGTTCGGACTTACATCCGGATGTAAGTCCGGATAAAACAATTGAAATTCGGACTTACGTCCAGATACTTTTAAAAAATATATAAATTAATTATATAATTACATTTTATTATGTTATTATTTTATTTTATTATATTTAATTCATTATTTTAATAATTTTTTATTTTACTTTTGTTTTATTTTTTCCGATATGTTCGTATTTGATTCGCATTCAACAAATGCAAGTTTTCTATATTTAGGATAGGGTTTTAAAACAATCCTATTCTTACAAAACTTTAAAAAAACGATCATATTTCTAGAAAACACTCTCATCGCCGTACTCTTCTTCTCCCTCCTCAGCATCACCGCCCTGGCTCTCACAAGGTGGGGGCTCTCAAGTACGGGAAGAAATCCCCATTTCCTTATTATCGTCCATCCAATTCTTTTGTCTAAAGAACCCAAAATATTATTCGATTAGCATCAGCAAAACCATCTCTTTCTCATAATCTGGCTGGGGGATTTAAATCAGATAAATTTAAATTAAATCAACCAATAAGACAGAATCCAGAGCTGTATAGCTCATCTAGCTCATCTGAATGATTTATTCATGGCTCATAGATAAAGTGGTGATTTAAATTATATAAATTTAAATCATAGCTTATCTAACTAACTAAGAGAGCTGATTTAAATCATATAAACTTAAATTAAACTAACAAGATAACACAGTATCCATTGCTCCTTGTAATTTCCCAACACATGTACTCCCTTATTTAATTATAAAATAAACCTATAAAACTCAGGATCCTAAATATTCTAAAACAAAGTAATGTCATACTATGGGAATTATTTATGTTAATCACCACCAAGAAATTCAGAACTATACCATTACCTACAGAAATTCAAAATAGTATGATACGCAAAAAAAAAAAAAAAACCGGAAAACTGACTTAATTTACACCATTATTCTGAAAGAGGGATTTTGCATCAATTCACAACTTTATCATTACCAACAGAAATTCAAAATAATATGATACACAAATAGAAAAAAAAAAAAAACACAGAAATCTAAAACGACTTAATTTACATCATTATTCTAAAGGAGGGATTTCATAAAGAACATTGAGTGGCAACAGCAAGCAGGGGAAATTTTTTATTTACTGCTACACTAATGGATTCAGTCATGTTTATTTCTTCCTGTGTTAAATAAAAATTGAACTTGTGCAGCAACTTTGCCAATGAGAGCTTAATCACAGCCATGACAAAGGTTCCAAATGGAATTAATTCAATATCATTCAAATCTTTAAAATCCATGTCACACTCTAAAAACCTCTCTGGTACAAATTCTCCAGGCTTCTCTCATAACAATGGATTTCTTCCAATTGTCCAAGCATTCACAAACACTTCTGTCCTTGATGATATTTCATACCCCATTATTTTGATGTCTTGAGTTAATTCTCGGGAAACAAACAATGGAACATGTGTATGAAGTCGTAATGTTTCTTTTACCACTATTTTTAGAAATTGCATTTTGTCTAAATCATCCTCACTCATTTCTGATTTCCCTTGTGCTTCTTGTCTAACTTCAATCTGCAATGCCTTAGAAGTTCAATGATTGCCCACACCATCACTCTATATGTTGTATCAGTTTCAACAACATACATGTTCTAATCAAGTTTTATGGCACCAATCATATATTTGAAAAAATTGATCTCTGTACAAAAATTTAACCAACTAAAGTATTTGAAAATACAAGGTGTGAGTGTTAGTGGAGAAAGGAAATTCTTACCAAAATAAGAGTTTTGAGAGCATCTCATTAAAACTAGTCAAATTTTTCCTCTTGACTTCAAGTACAATATCCATAAAATAGTGCTCCATTTGGACGAGGTATATTTAGATTTTATCATGAAATTTTTTTTCTTGGGATTTGTTATGAGAAAAGAATATTTTTGGAGTGTTTGGAATGAATGATTTTATTTTGTTGGGATTTGTATTGAAGATTTTTTTTATTAATAAAAGTTTGAAATTTAAATTTGAATTAGTATTGTATTAGTTTATTTTGGTGGGGAGTGTGTTAAGAAGAATTATTTATTATTAATTCAAATTCAAATTCAATATTTTATTTATAAAAATTACTGTAGCAAAAATAAATACTGTAGCAATGCTTTGTGTTTTAAAAATTTTGATGAAAAAGTTAGAACAAAACAAACACCTCATTTTGCAATTGTGAAATAAATCACAAATTTTTCACCATCCAAACATCAACACTTCTATCATCATCATTATCATGGATTGATACTTTTTCCGTATTCTTGTGCTCTTCAAAGACCTTCTCCAAAAATTCATCAATCTCTCTAAATGTTTTCTTTCACTCTAACATCCAAACCACTAAAACGATTAACCCATGTAAGCCAAGGGATATAGTCGCCTATACTAAAATCCTTCAATAGTTCAACAAATTATGCCCAAAGTTTTCTTAGTCTTCCTTCCATTTTCTTCATCACCATATTTCTTGTTAGAGTTTTAGGTCAAGCAATTCAATACGCAATTGCTTGAAGCATTACACCCTAGGTATCTAATTTGGAATACCTAGCATGCTGCCTCCAGCTAGCATATATATAGGAATACACTAGGGTTAAAACCAGTTAATGGACTCTTGCCCAGTCAGGCCCATTACAAAGGTTCATTATCTATTGGACTTATATTAGAACATATTATTGGATTATATTATTCCAACAATCTCCTCCTGTGTTCTACATATAGCACAATTCAATAGATAGATAATGTAATGTTCAAAACAGATGATTGAATCATTCATAGCACAAAAGATTCATTACTCAAAATATGAATTCTTTAAACACAGTTACGAGTTTTAGAAAATAATCTAAACTCAACCAAACACAAACAAAAGTGTTACCAATATCAAAGTTTTAGAAATCTCTAAACTTCGAATACAAGAGTTTTAGAAAATAATCTAAACTCAACCAAACACAAAAAAGTGTACCAAGATCAAAGTTTTAGAAATCTCTAAACTTCAAACACAAGAGTTTTAGAAAATAATCTAAACTCAAAATAAATGGGCAAAGCATATGTAAGTGGACCAATTATTCAAATAATAGTCCTCCACAGTCTATAGCTCTAGAGAAATTATCCATCAAGTAGATCATCCTCTTCAGGATTCCAATTGGAATAAGCTCCTCCATTTCCATCATTTTCTATAAGTTACCAAATATGAACTTAATCATTTGTGTAACAAAATAAAGTGTCTAGTTCAAGCAGAAGAACTTAGCACAATATCTCAATGATTGAAAATATTTATCAATGTCAAAATGCAGCAATACCATATTCCAATAAGCATCAATGTCCAGTTTCTTTATAAGAACAAGACCTAACAGTTTCTTTTCCAAAAGAACCATTTCCAATAAGCATCAATGTCAAGTTTCTTTATAAGAACAAGACCTAACAGTTTCTTTTCCAAAAGAACCATTTCCAATATTTCTATGTGGAATGTTACAGCTGTCAAGTCTAAATTTAGTTAAGCAGCATCATCAAATATGGAATGATACTACCGCTCTAAACAGAACATCCAGAATGAGTAAAATCACCTCATCATATGTGGAATGAGACAACGCACCCAAAAAGGATATATCATCAGATGTGGAATGATATATTAACAACTATAATCATCGGCGAAATATTATCAAGTGCTTAATTTCAAAAGGGAGATTCGAAAATTTCAAAATTAACATAAA
Organism: Ophiorrhiza pumila; assembly: GCA_016586305.1. Lineage (NCBI taxonomy): Eukaryota > Viridiplantae > Streptophyta > Magnoliopsida > Gentianales > Rubiaceae > Ophiorrhiza > Ophiorrhiza pumila. The sequence goes on along the minus strand of BLIW01000009.1, from coordinate 37,915,514 downwards.
TGTAGTTAAGACATATCTATATAGTCTTTAACCCCAGGAATGTAGGTTAAGACATATCTATATAGTCTTTAACCCCATATTCCCCACAATTTTGAAGATTCGAGTTTTGTTCAGTCCCTTTGTTAGAGTATCAGCTAGATTATCCTTCGATCTCACATCGACCAAAGTAATAATACCATGTTCTATGAGATACATCAGCAAGGCATGTTTCAGTCTAAAATGTCTCCTCTTACCATTAAAGAGTAAGTTTTGTACTACTAAAACTGTAACCTGATTATCACAAAACATACTTAAAGACGTAATCTTTAAGCAGATTAGTAGAATATCCAGGATCAGTTCTCTTATCCACTCTGCTTCTCCTTCTGCGGAAGCTAGAGTAGAAAGTTTCGATTCCATAGACGACAAAGCAATGCAAGTCTGCCTTTTGAATTTCCACGCAATAGCTGCACCACCCAGTGTGAAAATATAACCACTGGTTCACTTACTATCCCCAAAGGATGAGCACCACGAAGCATCAGAAAATGCTTCCAATATAGGAGGACGACCACTATAACATAGTGAATGGTTAGAGGTACCCTTCAAATATTGCATAAGTCGCGTAAGGGTGTGCCAATGTTCATGTCCGGGATTACTAGTGAAATGACTCAGCATGCCTACAGAAAAGGCTATGTCTGGTCTAGTGCATGTCATTGTATACATGAGACTTCCAATCCATTTAGAATAAGACAATTGATTCATGCTAGCTCCCTCATTGGGGCTCAGTCATATATGAGAATCATACGGTGTCTCAACCACGGCATATTCACTGTATCCCCATGTAGAAAGCCATTTGTCAATGTAATGAGCTAAGAGTAATGCCTTGCTCTGTAAAATGTACTTTCATACCATACAAAGATTTGTTTAACTTACAAACATTGTTCTCGAAACCTTTCATGACAAACCCTTCAGGTTGGTTCATGTAGATCTCCTCAGTCAGATTTCCATTAAGGAAAGCTGTCTTTACATCTATTTGATGCACAACATAGTGCTCAATAGATGCCAAAACAAGAAGAATTCTTATCGTAGTCAAATGACAGACCGGGGAGTAGACTTCAAAATAATCTATCTCATATAGTTGGGTATAGCCCGTAGCTACTAAACGTACTTTATACCGAGCTATAGATCCATCAGAATTAAGTTTCTTCTTCAAAATCCACTTGCAACCTATAGTCTTAGCCCCTTTCGGCAATCGACTAAGTCCCAAGTTTGATTTTGTAACAGAGAGCTCATTTCATCATCAATGGCTTCTGTCCATAATAGGGAGTCCCTAGATCTCATCGCCTCATTATAGGTAGATGGATCATCTTCTAAATGGTAAGTGACAAAATCCTCACAAAACGTATTGGGAACTCGGTGTCTTGTAGATACTCTTAAAGGTACAATTTCAGAAGGGATCTGAGTGTCAGAGGAAGTCAATTCAGGTTCAATAAGTGTATCTGAAATGATTTCGATAGTGCCTGATACTGTCAACCCTTTATCTCGAAGAAATTTATCTTCAAAGAAAACAGTATCTCTAGATTCTATAACCACATTGGTTGATAGATCCAAGAATCGATCAGCAGCACTATCCTCTGCACTACCTAGGTACACACAAGTGTTATTCCTAGGCCCCACCTTAGATATTCTAGGGTCTGGTATTCTTACATAAGCAATACAGTCCCAAGTCTTAAAAGTATCATATTTACAAGGATGTTTATGCCATATCTCATAAGGTGTTGAAGACAACTTAGAGTGCGACAACCTATTGAGGATATGATTAGCAGTCAAAGCTACCTCTCCCCAATAACAGGAAGGCATGCCAGCTGTCAATAACATAGAGTTTAACATTTTTGTTAACGTCTTGTTCTTATGTTCAGCTATGTCATTTGATTGAGATGAGTAAGGAGCAGTAGTTTCAAGGATTATGACCTCTGAAGCACAAAATTCCTTGAACCCTGTCAATGTATATTCTCCTTCTCTGTCACTCCTCAACTTTTGATTTTCAAAGTAAATTGATTTTCAACACGATTCTTGAAAATTTTAAATTTATCAAAAAACTTCATCTTTTGATTTTTAACAGATAAATATGACAATATCGAGAAAAATCATCTATAAAGGTGAGCAAATACTTTCGACCACCTCTAGTGGGAGTACTTTTAAAGTCACAGAGGTCAGAATGTATTAACTCAAGAAGTTGTGTGCTCCTAGAAACCAGACGAAATGGTCTTCTAGTAATTTTAGTTTGAGCACAAACTTCACATCTGTTAAATCTTATCGAAGTATCGATAGGAATATTATGACTTTTAACTAGTCTAACCATTTTCTTGTAGTTCACATGTCCTAACCGATTATGCAATATTATAGGATCAATTAGAGTTGAACTAACTTGGCTGACCGTTTCAGTTCCAATACTCAATTCATACTTTAACATCTTTTAAAGTTAAAAGTTTACTTGAAGAGAGGTTGGTATTTGCAGTACCAGTGTGAGTCACGACCTTCGTCGCCCCACTAGCCACAACAATAGTTTCACTGGCCTCAGCAACATCATCAATTAACTTTTTAGTTTGGCAAACATGGCATGTTGCCCCAGAATCTAACCACCAAACTGAAGAAGTACTAGCCTTTCCATGATTGCCTACCATAGCAACAAAGTTTTAAGGCTCAGTCTTCTGTACCAGCATATGTGCTTCTAATGGTGTGTCAGATTTGTCCTTTTTTGGTAGCCTACAATCTGCTACAAAGTGGCACCATTTCCCACAATTATTGCACTTGCCCTTCTTTTTCTTAAAGATAGGCTTTTTGGCCTCTAATTGTTGAGACTCACTTTTGGGAGACTTGAATTTCTTAGAAAATTTCTTGGGATATATTACCGCATTAGCAGCTGACTGTTGCTGTCTAACCATCTCCAAATTATTCCTAACTCGATTCTCATCCTTGATTCTAATGAACCGTTTAAGATCAGCCGTCCCACCTGAACTTTCTTCCTGTACATCTCAGTTTTGAAAGAATGGCATGCAGATGGTAATTTATAGATAATGGCACCAACAAGAAAAGGATCACAAACATTGATGTTTTCATTAGTCAATTTAGATCTCAAGTTTTCTAGATCATTAATTTGAGGAGTGATTTCCATATCTTCCTTGAATTTGAAATCATGAATTTGTCAACAAGATGTGTTTTTGACAATTCCTCATCTTTCTTAAACTTAGTATCTAAATTGTCCCAAATTTCTTTAGCAGTCAGGTTCATCAACATCCTCAATGGTATCAGCAAAATTACTCATTACAGTATAAAAAATATTTTCATATTTTAAACCAAACTGAGTCTTTTGTTTCCAGGAATTAAAATCAGATCCACTAAAAAGCTGGAGTTTAACCATATCAATTGGCACATATAGTTTAATCATATCAATTGGCACATAAAATTTAACCATATCAATTGGCACATATAGTTTAACCATATCAATTGGCACATATAGTTTAACCATATCAATTGGCACATATAGTTTAACCATATCAATTGACACATATAGTTTAACCATATCAATTGGCATATATAGTTTAACCATATCAATTGACACATATAGTTTAACCATATCAATTGGCATATAAAGTTTAACCATATCAATTGGCACATAAAGTTTAACCATATCTATTGGCACATATTTTTCCATTTTTCTAAATAAAAATTGGAAAGAGTGCACCTGGTGAACAGTAACTGCTACAGTGCTGGTGAACAGTACTGCTACCGTGCCTGTGAACAGTAACTGCTACAATGTCAACGAAACAGTGCGCTGCCGCTACAGTAACGCCGCCGCAGCCGGAACAGTACTCTAACTTTTTAATGCTTCAAGATTGTTAGAGTTTTAGGTCAAACAATTCTATATGCAATTGCTTGAAGCATTACACCTTAGGTATCTAGTTTGGAATACCTAGCATGCTGCTTTCAGATATAGGAATACACTAGGGTTAAAACCAGTTAATGGACTTTTGCCCAGTCAGGCCCATTACAAAGGTTCATTATCTATTGGGTTTATATTAGAACATATTATTGGATTATATTAAATATCCAACATTTCTTCCCTAAGGCTACCTTACAAATTATATCATTTGTAAGGTTTCCAAATATTTGACTCAAGTTCACCAAAGAAGACCTAGAGAAAGAAGAGCACTTTTTATTAATCTTTTCTATCACAAGTGAAATCTCTTCTTCTCTAATATTTCGAAATGATTTGACTCTTTTATGAGAAGGTGAAGAATACAAACGTGTCTTACTTGCCTCCAGTATCTGCTAGAAAATATCAAATCATGAGTTTTTATGATCTCACAAGCTACAACATGAAGATACCACAAGATTTGGTTTGCTCCCCAAATGAATTAGCAGCCCTGGTGGAGATGGTGGAAGCTTTTTGGGTGATATAAATGGATAATACAACTATTTCAATAGAAAGATAATGAACAAAATCAATGGAAGGATAGTGATAAGGTTCCCGTTGATTTGATCCACCTTTGGGCGGATTGACAACCTTATGTTAACCACAAGACAGGTCTAACTTGGAAAATTCCACCAACAACACAAAGGAATGAACACCAAGAAAGAATCAAGAAACAAGAACGGGTTAGAACAAAGACAAAGAAAGAACAAAAGAAAACAAACAGATATTGAGCGCGATTCAATGGAAACTTGTTCAAAGCCCCAACGCTATTACAAAACCAACTTGACTCAGGCGGCACCTAAATCAAATCAGATTTGGCTGTTCTCAAACTTAGAACAAAAGCAAGACTATTGGTCTAGCCTCACTTTAGGGTTTAGAAGAACAAAATCTCAAACTTAGCTTAAGGTCTCTAAGGTTTTGGGATTAAATTTTGCTCTGCAAAATTATCAACTTCAATCTCAAAAATCATCTCTCAAAATTCGTGGGTTTACAAGCCTTTAAATAGGCACAAAGACTTGCCAACAAAGTAAACCCTACTTTCCTAAAAATAGTTTCCTAATTGGAATAAACTTCCCTAAAATAGAATTAACACATGCTTAAATCATGCAAGATCTTTAGCCATGTGAAAACACCATATAGAACATATCAATGTTCATGCAAGAACATTAGATCACATTCCTTATTGAAAAGATTAAATAAAAACGATTAAAAATCAAAACCTAAAAAGCTGTAAAAATTCCCAACGTCGCGCGACGTGGGGGTGTGGACGTTGCGACGTCGGTGTACGTCGCGACGTGGAAGGTCGCGCGTCGCGACGTGGAAGGTCGCGCGTCGCTACGTGGAAGGTCGCGCGTCGCGACGTGGAAGGTCACGACGTCCACCGCCCTCACGCGTCGCGACCAGCATATTGACGTGAATTAAAATTGGATTTTTAAGTCCAATTTTCCAAACCTCAAACTTCCAGAGAATTACGTCGCGACGTGGAGGGCGGTGGACGTCGCGACGTTGGTGCACGTCGCGACGAGAAGCAGTGGACGTCGCGACGTGGAGGCACGATTATCCAACTCTTGTCCAATCTTGCTTTCCAACGAAGTTTCTCCACATAATGTCAAAACCATGAAGTTCCAAGGCTAAAAATCACTCTTCACTTCATTGAAACCTTGTTCCAACCACTTGTATGCATCTTCCATCACTTCCATGATCAAACCATTAAAAACCAACTTGAACTTCTTGGTTTTAGCTCGAGTCATTGGTCCACCAATTCCACGTAACGGGTCAATAGAATGTTGTTCACCATCAAGTGCGTCTGGATTCCTATCATTCCCCCCTCTTCAAAAGGATTCGTCCTCGAATCTCCTGCATCAAACAAAGAGAAATCATAGCACTAACGTCTCCATACTCACTGGGTAAATCAGTGCGGTAGGCATTGTCATTAATGCGCTCGAGAACTTGGAATGGTCCATCGCCTCTTGGGTGAAGCTTTGATTTTCGCTTCTCAGGAAATCTTTCTTTAAGCAAGTGTATCCAAACCCAATCTCCCGGGTGGAACACCATACGACGTCTACCTTTATTGGCTTGCAGGGCATATTGCTCATTTCTCCGTTCAATGTTGTCACGAACCCTAGCATGAAGGTCCTTAACAAAAGTAGCTTTACTTACACCATCAACATTAACAAACTCGTTAATAGGAATAGGCAAAATTTCCAAAGGTGTCAAGGGGTTAAAGCCATATACAATCTCAAATGGAGAAAAAGAAGTAGCACTGTGAATAGTACGATTGTAAGCAAACTCAATGTGTGGTAAACAATCTTCCCATTTCTTTAGATTTTTTGTATGATAGCATGCAATAATGCAGATAGAGTTCGATTAACTACCTCAGTTTGCCCATCAGTCTGTGGGTGTGCAACAGTAGAAAATAACTACTTAGTTCCCAACTTACTCCAAAGAGTACGCCAAAAATGACTAAGGAACTTGACATCTCTATCACTTACAATAGACTGAGGAATACCATGCAATCTTACAACTTCTTTAAAGAAAAGGTCGGCTATGTGTGTAGCATCATTGGTTCGTGAACATGCAATGAAGTGTGCCATTTTACTGAACCTATCAACTACCACAAAAATACTATCCTTACCACTTGGTGACCTAGGCAATCCTAAAACAAAATCCATGGAAATATCTACCCAATGATGCAAAGGTACTGGGAGTGGTGTGTATAGACCATGAGGCATTATTTTAGACTTTGCCTGTTTACAAACAATACATCTTTGACAGACAGATTGAACAATTTTACACATATGAGGCCAATAAAAATGTTCTTGCAAAATACGCAATGTTTTGTTAACACCAAAGTGACCCATCAATCCACCTCCATGTGTCTCAACAACTAACAAATCACAAATAGAGCAATTAGGTACACACAATTTATCCTTTTTAAATAAGAAACCATCATGCACATAATACTCTCCTTCGGATTTATGCAAACAAGTCTCATACACAAGTTTAAAATCAGCATCTTCAGCATACAATCCTTTCATGACATCAAATCCAAGCACTTTAGTATGCAAGAAAGTAAGTAAATTATACCTTCTTGACAATGCATCAGCAACCACATTTTCCTTTCCAGCCTTGTATTTAACAACATAAGGAAAAGTTTCAATAAACTCCAACCACTTAGCATGCCTTTTATTTAACTTACCTTGGGTCTTAAGGAACTTAAGACTCTCATGATCCGAATGAATAATGAATTCCTTTGGCCAAAGGTAGTGCTGCCAAACTTGTAGAGATCGCACCAATGCATACAACTCCTTGTCGTATGTGGGTAATTTAATGTTGCTCCATTAAGCTTCTCACTAAAATATGCCACGGGCTTGCCTCCTGCATCAAAACAGAACCAATACCTTTCTCGGAGGCATCACATTGTATTTCAAAAGCTTTCTCAAAATTAGGTAACATAAGAACAGGAGCATTGGTTAATTTCTGCTTCAAAGTATTAAAATCTTTTTCTTGAGCATCAGTCCAAACAAAAGTCACATTCTTTTTAACTAGATCATTTAAGGGGGTTGCAATTGTACTAAAGTCCTTTACAAACCTCCTATAAAATCCAGCTAAACCATGAAAACTCCTAACATCATTAGCTGACTTAGGTATGGGCCAATCTCTAATTGCTTTCACTTTATTTTCATCAACAGAAATTCCATCAGCACTTACAACAAACCCTAAAAAGATAACAGACGAAGTACAGAATTTACACTTCTTAAAATTTGCATAAAGCTGATTTTCACGAAGTACAACAAATACTCTTCTTAAATGTAATACATGCTCTTCAAGTGTTTTGCTGTAAACAAGTATATCATCAAAATAAACTACCACAAATTTCCCTATAAAAGATCTAAGTACACGGTTCATTAAACGCATAAATGTGCTTGGAGCATTAGTCAACCCAAAAGGCATAACTAACCACTCATAAAGACCATACTTAGTTTTAAAGGCAGTTTTCCACTCATCACCTTCTTTCATGCGAATTTGATAATAGCCACTTTTCAAATCAATCTTTGTAAAGATTTTAGAACCATATAACTCATCTAACATGTCATCTAACCTAGGGATAGGGTGACGATATATAATGGTTATCTTGTTAATGGCTCTACAGTCAACACACATTCTCCATGTTTCATCTTTCTTAGGAACAAGAATAACTGGCACAGAACATGGACTAAGGCTTTCACGAACAATACCTTTTTCTAGAAGACCATCCACTTGCATTTGAATTTCTTTTGTCTCCTTAGGACTTGCTCTATATGCTGGTCTGTTGGGAATTGAAGCACCAGGAATGAAATCAATTTGATGTTCTATACCTCGAATTGGAGGTAACCCATTTGGCAACTCCTCGGGGAATAAATCTTCAAATTCCTGTATAAGAGAAATCACAGCACTAGGCAAAGTGGAAAGGTGATCACTAGACAGCAAATACAAATCTTTGTAAATAAGTACAAACATCTCATGCCTATCTAGTATTGCTCTCTTGATTTCACTTTTTTGTGCAAAGACTGTTAATCTCTTTTCTTTCTCCTCTTGCTTCATCTTTTGGCCTTCCAATTTCTTTGCATTCTTGCTTGAAGGGGTAGAGGTGTTTCCCACTTCTTGTTTCATTAACTTGGCCTGCACCAATTGCCTACATTCCTTGGAGATTTTGGCTTGATCTTCATATATCTCCCATGGTTTCAAAGAAGCCAAAATGTACTTCTTACCATCATTCTCCACGGTGTAGTGATTCTTTCGCCCATCATGCATGACATGTCTATCAAATTGCCATGGACGTCCAAGTAATACATGCGCTGCCTCCATTGGAACCACATCACATAAAATATCATCAGTATATCTTCCAATTGACAAAAATAAGCGCACCTGTTTGTTTACCTTAACCTCTCCACTTTGGTTCAACCATTGAAGCTTGTATGGTTTGGGGTGTTTTGAACAAGTAAGCTTTAACTTGGATACCAATAATGTACTCGCCACATTAGTGCAACTCCCACCATCAATAATCAGACTGTACTGTTTTTTCTGAATAATGCACTTGGTGTGAAAGATATTCTCTCGTTGCACTACTTCGCCTTCCAACTGTGGCTGTGTACTCAAGGTTCTCATGGTGACAAGAGACTCAGCAAATTCCAACTTTTCTGGAGCATCCTCATCACATTCCTCACCATAAGTCTTTTCTTCAAGTTCGGGCATCTCATCATCACTTGAATGAACACTAGCAACATCCCCATTGTCAAGGAAGTAAATAGCCTTTTTGTCGGGACAATTCACTTGCATATGACCGTAACCTTGACATTTATAATATTTAACCTCACTAGATCTTTGGGGTGTGTTTTGAGCTGACTTCTGAACATTTGGTGATGTTCTTTCTACCGGCTTGGGTGTAGCATTGCCTCCAAAAGGCTTGTTCTTCATAACTGGATTAGGTGGAGGCTGTCGGTTATTCCTTTGCCACGGAGGTTGACGAGGTGTAAGTCGTCCTTTTTGCTTCATGTGACGCTCTATTTGAATAGCATTATGCAACATCTCTGTCAGATCATAGAATTTTTGGAATCCCATCTTGTATGCCAATGTGGGAGTCATTCCTGCCAAGAACCTAGCCATTGTTGTCTCGGGTTCCTCCACAATATGTGCTTTTATCATGAGTAACTGCATCTCTTTGAAATAATCATCAACGGATCGGTTCCCTTGGGTGAGGGTTTGAACTTGCATCCGTAATTCATTAGCAAAATATGATGGCACAAATGGATTGTATCTCTCTCCAAGTTCGAATTGGTCGCTCCCCCTTTAGCTGTCTGTCCTTCACCAATTGAGTCCACCAATGAGCTGCATAATCCTTAAAATGTATAGTCACCATACGCAGTTTCTTATCTTCAGAATAAGAATTCCCAGCAAAAATTTGCTCCATGGTATAGATCCAATCCAGAAATGCGTCGGGATCCGAAGTACCATGAAATTTCGGGAAATCCAATTTAACTGAAGCCACATCAAACTCAGATTTGCTCCGGCTCTTTGACTGTTCAGATTCTATAAACTCCTCTTCATCAAAATTAGCCTCTTCAAATTCATCTTCAAGTTTTCTTGAATTTGATTTCTTCCTAGAAGCAGAATGTTGAGCTTCCGTCAGATTGTCTAATTGAATTGACATCTTTTGCATCATGTTACGCAGTGAATCAAGCTGAAATTGTTGTTCAGCTTGAATCTTTGAAATTTGTTGTTCAGATTGATTCTTTGAAGTTTCCTCCGCCATTTTGATATACCTGCAAGTTAGATAAAACCACAAGAAACAATAATAATAATTATGGCTTCTCACGGGTTCTCACTTTAGGTATGGTCGGTTCACTTCACTCTTTCAACATGGTTATTCTCGTGTATAATGGCTCTCCCTAATCTACTCTCCAAATGTGGGGTCCCTCGTAGTCTGCTTTGCAAGTACTAAGTTCTTAAACCGCCCATCAATAATTCAACTCAAATACCACACAAATCAAGTAAGGAATTGAGAAAAGAATTATGAAGAATTGCAATTTAGAACACGTTAAGGCACAATTTTGGACAAATTAGCAAGAAAAGAAAAATAAATACACCAAGAATCAATGTCGAATACCAAGAACAGATTTCAATAGTGATTGTATAACTAGAATTTCGTTTTCAGATTTTGCTGCTCTTTTTTTTCACGTAATTCTCTTCTCTTTTTTTTTGTCACGTTTTTTTTTTTGACAAATTCCTTTTTTTTTTTTAATATCAGCAAGAGAATTCAATCACTCAATATTTAGCAGCACGAAATTCAACCCAGATTCGCGAGATTCAATCACAAATTGAAAAGTTTACGAGATGGAAAATATAACCTGAGATTTTCAAGCACCAAAATTCTCGGATACCACTTGATAAGGTTTCCATTGAATCGCGCTCCATATCTTTTTCTTATTCCTTTCTTTGTTTTTTTTTGTGCTTCTTTAATTGTTTGTTCTACTCTTTGTTCTTATCGTGTTCGTTCATTGATCTTGTTGGTGGGAATTTTCCAAGCTAGACCTGTCCTGTGGATAAATAAGGTTGTCAAATCCGCCCAAAGGTGGATCAAATCAACGGGAACCTTATCAGATAGAAAAGAAAGAAACATTCACAAAATTCATTTTCTTCACTTGTTTCTGAATCTGTAATCTAAGGCAGTGGATGTATGATTCCTATATACTAACATAAACTGAACATTCACACATCAAAGTTGATAAGGATTTGTTAATATTAGAGATGTAGATATGTATGATGAAAATGTTTCTTGTGGATGTATGATTCCTATATACTAACATTAATATAAACTGAACATTGGCACATCAAAGTTGATAAGGATTTGTTAACATTAGAGATATAGATATGTTGATGAAAATGTTTCTCTCGAAAGTGTTCTTTGATAAGGATTTGTTAACATTAGAGATATAGATATGTATAATGAAAATATTTCTCTCGAAAATGTTGAAAAACACTATCAGGGAAAGTTTTTATTTTCTATTGAGTATAGAAAGAAGTTGTCACCAAGTCCATTTTCAAAGTCATTTTAAGATTTTGAGAAAATGCAAAAGTTTTGATTCACATTTCTAACTTTTTTTTTATAATAATGTAATTTCGTTAATCATATTATAAATAATTGTTAAATTAATAATTTTATATAATTCTGTCTTTTTTTTAAAGTAAATATACACATGTGTATAATCAAAACAAAATATAATTTTCTATTAAAAATTAGATGAAATTGAATTTAAGACTAAACTTATTAAAATATTTTAATGTTAGTGATGAAATTATATATTTAATAAAATCGGTAAAAAAACAAATTTTGAACAAATCTGAAAGATGATATTACAATTTTTTCTAAAATTTTCTTTCTCATTTATATTGTAAAAGTTTCGAGATATATGTATTTTCAATTTTTATTGGTGTGAATTTTGGGTTTGACTATTGGTATAATATAACTTTACATAAATAGTGAAGTATGATATTTAAACAATAAAGGGATTGAAATAGAACTTTGCCTTTTTCTATTTTTAATAAGTGAAATGATAGGGGGTGTGAAAAATTAGAGTGAAAACTCAAAGCGACTGACGTGGCAGTTATAAAAAGAAAAACTAATACCCTAACCAAATGATGAGTGAACCCTAATGGGTAATAAATTAGTTTGTCTTTTTATACATGCCACCACGTCATTCACTTTGACTTTTCACTCTAATTTTTCACTCCCCCAATCATTACTCTTTTAATAAATACTTTACTAGATAGGTGAAAAAAAATTAAAATGGAAGAACGTCGAGTTTTCATGAAACTTTAATACGATATTTATTTTCTTCATCTAATTGTGATAGATGGAAACTTGATATTTAACTAGAGAATATATACAATATATATATATATATATATATATATATATATATTCTTCTCTTCCATTTACATGGTATTATTTAAAAAAAAAAATCATTGACTGTTCAAGAATTTCTTGACCAGATCATGATAGTTTCTACTTTCTACTAACTTATAACATATTTTAGAACTTTAAATGAAATAAAGACAACAATAGATGGAAATAAAAGTCCAAACAAAAATTTTCAACCAAATATGAACGGATGAAACAATTCATATGGAACTGAATGAAGCTTATGAAATGGATTTTCCTAAATTGAGTCTCAAGATTCTTAACAGAACTTTCAGTTAAAAAGGGTTCGAGCAAAGATGAGTTCATCAGGTGATTAAACTATTTATAGAATCGTGCCAAAATAGTTCATAATGTTCTAGAACTCAGGCAAAGTGAGGACAAGTTTCAAGCAAAAAGTGAGGAACATATTGAATTGGCCAGCAAAAAAAGAGAAAACAAAAAAAGAACTGCATACATTGATTCAAGTGTGCATATGCAATTTATCATTTTAAGTGCTTCACTGCCAAACATCAATGTCTATAAGAATAAAAGAATGGAAGAGCCTCAGGAACTCATGATTTTACTAAGAGTACATTCAAAAGCTAAACTTTCAACTCTATTTTAAGCTCTTTTGGAAACACAGATGCAGAAAACAAAGGTGTAGTATGAGTAAAATAAAGAAATGTAAAGAATTAAGCATTTAAAAGCATAGAGTACTAAACGGCGGTTCCCATTTTCCGGTTATCACCTTCGTTGTAGAGTTACCATCTGTGAGAACTCATCAGCTCCAACAATCACATGATCAGATTCATTAGTTGTACTTGGTGCAGATTCGCCGTCTTTATTGTTTGCATCCAAATCACTCTGCTTGTCCAAGTTTGTAGTATCTTGACTACCGGATTCATTATCATCAGGAGCCTCCAGAGGAGGGCTACATGTGATGGAGATTTCTTCTGCATTTGTTTGCAGCCAAGCTTCATGTATTTGTAATACATACTCCAAGTGCCATAAAACTTCCCCCATTGTTGGCCTGCTTTTTCCTTCATCTGCTAGACATTTCTCTGCAATCTCTCCGTATCTGATTAATGATTCTTGAGAATATTTGCCACTGAGTCGTGGATCGATGATAGTTTCGAGAGACTTCTGGCGTTGCCACTTCATTGCCCATTCTGCAAGGTTGATTTGATCTTTTGGCAAGCTGGGATTTATTACAGCCCTTGAACAAACAACTTCAAATAAAACTACACCAAATGAGTAGACATCTGATTTCTCAGTCAATTGCTGCCTCCTGAAATATTCAGGGTCTAGATATCCAAAGCTCCCTTTAACAGCAGTACTTACATGGGTGTGCTCCAATGAAGGACCAGTTTTGGACAGGCCAAAATCAGCCATTTTAGCCACAAAGTTCTCATCTAACAGGATGTTGGTTGTCTTAACATCCCTGTGGATAATTCCACGTTCTGATCCAGTATGAAGGTAATGCAGACCCCTGGCAGCACCAATGGACACTTCTAGTCGTTGCTTCCATGTCAATGACGGTAGGTCACTCCCAAAGAGATGACTCCTAAGGGTACCATTAGCCATAAATTCATATACCAAGATCATTTCATGCAATTCATCACAGAATCCAATCATGGCAACCAAATGCCTGTGCCTCAGTTTCGATAGCATCTCAATCTCAGTTTCAAATTCTGTCAGGCCTTGCTGAGATTGTGGATTGGCTCTCTTAATGGCTACAAGTGTAGAATCTTCAAGCTCTCCTTTGTATACCTTACCAAATCCTCCAACACCAATCACTAAACTTTCATCAAAATTATTGGTGGCTGCTTTAATCTCTGCAAGAGTGAAACGCCTTCCCGATCTACTGGTACCGAACCCACTGGGATTTTGATACCTTGGAGACCCTTTTGCATTGGCAGTGCTCTCATGAAAGAACAAAGGCCGCCATCCTGAAGAGGTCTTTTTTTCATCAATCTGTTCAGTACTTGGCTTTCTACATAACCAGAAAATAAGTGCTACAACAGCTGCCAGAATGGCAATAGAAGCAATGCCTGCACCAATTGCCACCCACAGTACCAAATTTCGTGAAGTCTTTTTCTTTTCTAAGTTGAGATATCTCTGCACACAAGCTAGGTTACCATCTCTACTCAACTTGAAAACCTCCAAACCACTCAAGAGAGCATCAGTTCCTGCAGCACTAGCACTCGTGTCAGGACCTAGCTGTATCCATATGTTCTTTGTTTGGAGGGAAACAACATCAAAATAATCCTCATGATATGCCTTGTTTATTCCTCCTGCTCGCATGAAGATGTCAAAATTGTCAGCTGCAGTTTTATTATTTATGTAGATTCTGAAATTTCTTTCACTTGATACATTGTATATTAGCTCACAGAAATGTAATCGGACAAGGTAATCAAAATCAGGATCTACTTCAAATTTCCAAGACATGTTGAACCTCTTCTCCGTGACCTGAGAGTTGGACATAGTTCTTGCTGCTTCATACACAAGAAGAGGAGCAATAGATGTATCATTAGGTGAAGCATAGACTATGGTTGATTGGTTACTGATTTCGGACCCTGCATCTGGATTGATCATGTAGCCTGAATCAACTTCCCATAGTCTCCAGAATTCCGAATCCTGATCAGGTTTAATCGTCGATCCGCCCACATTTAACCTATACATAGTCTCAATCCCCCTTTTCCCTAAATTAAGAGAAGTGCTAGCACCATTTCCACCAACTTTCTTAACAGAGTCAACAAAGAGCTTATCGGCAACTGGGATAACTTCTATTGCATTCACAAAACCAAAGGAACCTTTGCTTGGAATAAAATCAATCACTATCACATTAGCTTCAACAGTGAAGATAAACTCCTTCACCAAGGAAGAAAAACTAGAATTGCCTCCAAAGTTCAGCAAATTTTTATTCTTTTGTATAATCTCGCCAGGAATATTGAATTGAGAAACCAACTTCAAACCATTTGCTGCAGCAGAAAAGGTAGATTGATTGGCATTGTAATTTTCAAATGCAAATGGATAGAAATGGAGCCTAAGAAAATAATTTCCCTGGGCTGCTTGGAATGTGTAATTCAATCTGTCAGTGAAAATTCTAGCATTCTCGTATAGAGGTCCATAAACTGGATCTCCATTGGACATACCAGAGGATGCTTCAATACCAGGTGAACTCAATACGATATTGTTCCCTGGAGATGAGTCTCCAATCCATTTTCTACCATTAACATTAACAGTGGAGTTCGATCCACAATTCACTAGAATTGCATTCATCTGAGCATCTCCAGCTCTAATAAATGTAAGAATTACCAAAACAAAGAGGCCCAATACTCCCACGCCTAGGACCCCCATACTTCACCAATATTTTAACAACTTCTGACCTCTTCTTCCCCCTAATTCCCCCTTCTTTTGCTTCTGTGTACACCCTTTTTATTTCTTAAGAAAAGAACGAAAATTTCAGCTTCAAATGTAACCCTAACAGCAACTCAAGAAAAGGAACAAGCAAAGATAAAAGGGTCCAAGTCTTGAGTCACAATGACTTCACTACCAAAAACTAATCAAAAAGAACAATAAGAATCCGCCAAAGAACACATCAAGTTTCAATCTTTTCTCAGCATCTTCAATAATACAAACTGAACCATAAACCTCTAAATTACCTTCATTGAGCCATTTGAGCATTTGACAAAATCTTGAATTGCACCAAGAGCCGCAAAATGGTATGCAAAAACAGTACCCCACAAACCAGGATTCTTCAAAAGATTATATCTTCACTTAGAAAAACCCAATCAACACATAGATCTGAAGCACTGAGAAAAGAACCAAAAAGTAGGTTCACAATGTGTTGCAAAATGGCAATGGAGATAAACTGATGAAGTTCCAAAAGCAGAGAGACACAATCTTTACTCAAGAATGAGCTAAAATAGTTATTCTTTTTTGGAAATAATTCCACCCTTTGCAACCTTTTGTCAAAGTTTCAAAGAAAAATGAGAACATGGATTGGCTGGAGTTTTGTTGTAACAGACTGGAAACATTCATGTCAATATGCAGCAGTATTTAATTATTCTTTGGAAAAAGCCAAAAAGGTTAAGAAACTTACATAAGCATATCTTTACTAGCACTTTGAGACAAATGTTTTCTTGCAAGTTGTAACTGCTGTAACATCATATCTTTTAACCAAAACTTTTAACAAAAGTTTTATTTTATCTTATTTTTGTACCATGGTTTACATGGGTTTTTACTTGTTTATCTTTTTCAGTTGTTTGGAAGGTGAGAAATGATGGCAGAAGATGATGGACCTCCATTATTGTAGTGGGGTTCTCACATGGATGTGTCTTGAAGATAATCAACAATGAAAATATTTTTGATCCCCATTTGTCATTTCAAGAAAGGCCTTCTTCCATTAGTTTTAGACATAGAAAAAAGGATCAACTCTTGTCTTCTTCCATTTGTCCAAGAACAAGAGTACCCCTCCAATGGTTTTGTCAATATTAAACAAAGGTTAATTAGAAAATCTCTCTCAAAGATCAAGCTATGCAAATTCATCACAT
Source organism: Ophiorrhiza pumila (assembly GCA_016586305.1). Lineage (NCBI taxonomy): Eukaryota > Viridiplantae > Streptophyta > Magnoliopsida > Gentianales > Rubiaceae > Ophiorrhiza > Ophiorrhiza pumila. The sequence goes on along the minus strand of BLIW01000009.1, from coordinate 37,898,566 downwards.
GGCCTTCCCCATTGTTTCATTAGATCAATTGAGCTTTTATTTATTTTTTAAATTAAATGTGATGTTCTTAAGAATTTACAATAACAAAGACTACTACTGACATTGTCATTGTTAAAATATAAAATATCAAATGGACAAATTCATTCTTATTTTAAAGAGAAATTAATAAAATAAATCACTACATCACTAACTTTTAACTTAAAAGATAGCTTTTTTCTTCAAAAGATCGGATTATGTGTCTTATTATGTTCAATTCTCCAAATGTTGTGATTTTACTAAAACTAGAATTAAAAGAATAAATATCATCAAAATTAAATTTATAATTATCAAGACCTAACTTAGATATGAGGAAACTTACTGATTTTAATTCTGGTTTTAATAAAACTCAAGTCGTTTTTTAGTAGATAAAATATGATCTATCCATTTCCTTTAATGCATTTACTCTTTTATTGCATTAGTTATTAGTGAACGAGTCCAGATCCTCTGTTCAATATTTATCCTGTCTTATTTTGTTTAACGTTCAAAATGATGTAGTTTCATTAAAACTAGGGATTAAATACATAAATATTATTGAAATTACTTTACAATTATTAGAGCCTAACCAAGAGATGAGTGAACCCTAGAATGTAGTTTTAATTAAGACAGAATAAAATAGGAAAAATCTTGGACAGAATATCCCTTGTCTTAGTGAACCTCTCAATTTCCATTCAACTTATGGGTTTGACAATTTTTTTTACTAAAAATATTAACATTTTATTTTTTTCAAATCTTTGCTTATTTTTTCATGTGTTTCCAAGTCAATGATAGTAATAAAAATTCAAGTAATTTGTGGAAATTAAATCTAATTAATAAAGTAAACAAGAAGTTCATAATTTTATGAAGGGGTTGATTGATAAGAAAATTTATTTGACAAGAAGAAGTATTGAACAATTGAAATTGTGCAATGCGAAACCAACAAGTTTTAAGTGATACGTAAGTCATGAGTTGGGATATTTTATCCAAAATTATCTCTTTCTTATTATATTTAAAATTAAACTACTTAGTATGATTTACTCATTTCTTGGTTAGGGTCTAATAATTGTAAATTGATTTTAGTGATATTTATTTTTTTAGTCTCTAGTTTTAATTAAACTATATCGTTTTGAATATTGGATAAAATATTATAGAAATAATCTTGGATAGAAAATCTGATCTCTGTAGGTCATAGGCTCACTAAAAATTTCTTAAACTTATAAGCCGTTTAATTTTCGAACTTATGCTATGTTGAATTTGGTAAATTTATACAAACTTGGTCTCAATGGCTAAAAAAAATGTAAACCCACCAAGCCGAATTCAATTTGGTTATTTGAGTTTAGTATTTTAAATATGGGAGCTGTCAGAGCAAATATTAGCCTCCAAAGCAACAACTAACTTATATTCCTAATTTACCCTTAATGAGTTAAACTTCTTATCTTCTCGCCCCTACCTTATCATTAAGATTTATACATTCTTTTAACATATTTTCTCTAATATTTGAGTTTCTTTTTATGTACACTAATTTTTTTCCAAAATATTTATTAATATAAGCTTATTTTCATTTCTAATTTATACAAAAAGAAAATTTATATAAAATAATATAACACTTATTTTTATTAATAGTCTTGTTCACTCAATTAAATTATAAAATATTTGTCAATATACACTGCAAAAAATTTAGGCTCAGTTTGTTTAAAATTGTTTTGATATTTTATTTCACAAATTTAATTTAACTTATTTGTTTTGTCCCTTTTTTTTACCAAAATTTTCAAAACCAAAAACATTGTTACAGTAATTTTGTTTGCTACGTAATTTTATAAATAATTATTATATTTAAATTTGACTTTTAAATTTATAATAATAATAATTTCTTCCTAGCACAATTTTTTTACCAAAATAAAATCATAAAATATTAATTCAAAATTAAAATTTAAAATTTTATTAATAATTTTTTTCTTGTGATCTATTATCATTTTTAAATATTAATATTTTTTATAAATAAATTATTATACTTAAATTTGACTTTTAAATTTATAATAATAAAAATTTCTTCCTAACATAATTTTTTTTACCAAAATAAAATCATAAAATATTAATTTAAATTTGAATTTTAAAATGTTATTAATATTTTTTTTCTTGTGGTCTATTAACATTTTTAAATATTATTAAAACTAATTAACTCTTTTAGTTTCTAATTTTTCAGTCGCCATGTTAGTGAAATTTTTTTTTTTAAAAAAATTACTTTATTATTTTTTTGGTGTTATTTGTTGATTAATTAAAAACTTTGAACTAATTTATTTTTAATTTTACACTAAACATGAAAAAATCATTAATATAATTTAAAATTTATTTTTCTGACCTTAAACTAATTTTTAACTAAGTTATATATTTTTTTAAAATATAAGTGTGAGTGAAAATAAGTGTTATAATAATAAAAATTTAGAAAAGAAATTAATGTAAAGAAAAAAAAAACTCAAACTTCAAAGGAAAGATGTTAGAAATAATTGATAAGATCTTGTGATAAGGTGGAAAGAGAAAATTAAGATAAGGTGAAGAGAGAAAATCTAGAGTTTGACTCATTAAGAATAAATTAGGAAATTAAGTAATTTATTGCTCTGGAAGCTTATATTTGCTCTGGCATTAACAGCAGCCTTTAAATATTGATTGGTTTTTTGTTTAATCAAATTTAATTAATCGATTTTCGATTCAATTACACTTTTTATTTTTTGAATTTGGTTAACCGAATAAACCAAAATCCATTCAATTTTCAATTTGAATTCCGTTATTCGATGAACAAATTAACTGAATTACCCCAATAGATAAATAATTAATATGTTATGTATATATATTTATATTAAATAAATATATTTATTTAATAAATTAAATATAATTACAAATTATTGTACTTAACTTTTTTGTGAAAAATCTTTTTTTTAATTAATAAGGCATTTCATTAATTTTATAATTTAAATAAAATATTTTAGCAAAAAAATATAAAAATAAAATAAAACTATAATAGTGAACTGAACGGACCCAATTCAGTTATTCGATTTCGGTTTGTTTAGTTTTCGGCTTTGATTTGATCAAAATTTTTAAGGGAAAATTTTGGAAAAGAGTGTGTCTCACATTATTATTATAAAATAGGACGTAAGTTTAACGTATTTATTATTAAGGGCGTTAAAATAGTTTTATTATTTTTAATAATTAATAAAAGACCTCTTTGTCCTCCCAAAGTCAATTTAGGTTCAAACGTTATCTTATTTAAAATTTTATGTTAAATTAAAAACGTAATCTTTAAACCCTAAAATTATATTATTAGAGGAAGATTTGCAAAAGTATTCAGAAAGCAAAAAGAGGACTTGATCATCATCACATTTCCCCGCAATTGGAGTTCTTTGAGGAGTTGGATTGTGAACAATTGATAACGAGGTAAAGTTATAGAATTCTTTTTTGATAGATACTTCGTTTTTGTTCGCTATCCTTCCTTGTATTATTTTGCGGTGCAAGTATAGGAGTTAACGCTGTGTATATCTTGCTGTTTGTCTTCAAGGCTTGTGGAAGTACTGCAATCGTTTTGATGTAATTTTTTTGCTACAACTCATATGCAAATGTTCTGCAATTTCTGCGTGAATAGCATCTGAGTTTTTGTTCAATTTCTGGGATATTGTCTGTCCCTTTTACTGCAAAGGTAAAACCACACAACGAGGAACTGTTTGTTGTGTCGTTATATATTTGGTGACTGTGATGAACTAAACAGACCATAAGTATCATTTGTGATTTTCCATATATTCTGGATGAGAAGTAAAAACCAACCGGTGCTGAATAAATGTTTAGTCTTTTGATCTGTTTATTTACCTCATTTCTGAGGCTCGGATTCCGTTTGCTTCAATCTTAGTTAACTTAAAATCTAAGAGGTATGTGTTGTTGAAATGCTTATCTTACTGCCACAGAAATTGTTTTTTTTTTGTGATGGAGATTCACTTTTATGTTGTAAAACTTATATGTTACTTATGAACTACTACTTCCAGAATTTTGTAAATTCAGATGCAGTGTCCAATCATCCAATTGAACAAGGCATTTGCATTGTAAGTTGAATTCAAGCTCCAAAATTGGCAAAAAGTCAAGAAAAACAATGAACTTAAACAGAACTAAGCAAGCTCCAAAATCTGCAAACATCCATTATGCAATAGCATTCCTTTGTTTAAAACTGAGTGTAGATATAACTGCTCATTCCCTTTCTTCCCATTAAAGGGTTATCAAGTTTTTGTGTGTAGAATCCATCATGAAAAAGGGAAAAAAATGCAGAATTTTGATATCTATTCCAAACAGAATTAATTAAAAAAAAAGAAGATTTTTACATAAAACTACATATAACAAATTAATGCAAGTAACAACAGAAAATAAGTTGCTAATGATTCGAAGAAAAATCCGAAAAATCCCTGAGAGAACCAATCTTGGATCGCAAAAGAGAAGAAACATCAATCAGCAAGAAAGGGACCCTTAGTATATGCAATTACTAAGGCAATCAGTCAAGAAACAAAATAATTACTAAACTCAAGCACCTCTCCAGGAGAAGTAAGAATGTACTGGATGAAAGCTGGGACATGCTTAAAAAGAAGGCGGCAAAAAACAAAAAACAAAGAGATGCAGAATTCTTTGGATGAAAGCTGTGACAACCAATTAATAACACTAGCATCCTACCAAATAAAAGAGAAATTCAAGATGCTAGAAGAAGTAAGAATGTACTGTAATTTGTACTGAAACTTTCACTAAATTGAACCAAAATGTAGCATATGCCAATAATTGATGTGAAAAGGCAGAACACTAACATTAGCATAGCTAAAGAGATTATCAAATTCTGAAAACATATTCAGTAACCAAGCAAAGCAAAGCCACCTAAAACTCTTGAAAAGAAAAAGATCTCAAATAATGATTATCAAATGGCACCAAACATTTATTGTAGCCAAATATCAAACATCAACATCACCAGTTCAATCACAAACCATACTGAAATATCTTGTCTTTGTTCTGTTTCTGTACACAAAATCCCTTTCAAACAAACCAAGCTCTTGGTGTAACTAATGCTTGACGGGAAATTGATCTAGTTTTGGCAATATAGAACTCCTTAATAACACCATTAGTGGCAAATTCATACCAAAAGCAAAATTTCCTCAAGTCTCTGCCAAACTAACCCATTTCTAGAACATCGCAAATAACTGAGTTTCAATCCAATTGGGACATGATTAGATTTCGTTTCCCAACAATGCTTATCATTCATTACTAAACCAATACATCAATATAATCATTCCTTTCTTTGGTAGGAGAATATACAAATAAACACCCCAAAAATTGGCTCCAACCCATAAAATTTAACCCTTATAATATCGGCTACACTAACTTAAAACACCTTATGCATAACATCATACCATACAAAAACCACACAGAATTTTGGCTTCAGCCCTGCAATGAACAATCACCAGTGAATAGCATGTACTAGTACTTGACACCAGAATGCAAAACAACACCATTTATCTAACTGAAATGGAAATCATTTTCTTGAAACTCATTGAGCAAGCAAAGTAGCCTAAAGTTCCTGAAAACAATACTTTTCGTGAATAATAAAAAGTAAAAACTACTCATGTAGCAGGACTCTAATTGCACCAAATAGTTTGCAGTTAAAGGAAGTATCAAATAAATCATCCAAACCTCTGATTTCTAGTTAGATGATCAAATCTTAAAATTTGCCAAAGAACTTATCTTTATCCTGTTCCTTTACTGGCTCCATTCCCTTCACATAAACCAAGCTCTCAATGTAGCTAAATGCTTCAAATGAAGTTTTCTGAGCACCAGAGATGTAGAATTCCTTAATACCATTAGTCATAGGGTCATACAAAAACAAGGTCCCCTCCGAAGTCTCTACAAAAATTACCCCATCTTTAGAACATTGCACGTGCCTGTGCATTTTCAGTCCAATTGGCCCATCTGAAGATCTCTTTTCCTAGCATCCTTTCCCTTCATCATACAGCAAAACATCAACAAAATCATCCATTTCTTTGCTAGGAGAATACACAAGTGAAGCAAGACAGCTTTCATTCTACAAGTTTGGCTCTAGTCCCAACATGACCCCTAAATTTAGGCACAGGGACATGCTTAAACACATCATTTTTAACATCAAACCACAGCAAAACCTCACTAAACTTGGTCTTCTCACTCTCAGCCATGATAAATCCAGTCCAATAAGGTACCCATTTTGCAATCACATTAGTCCTAGTCTGAGAAACTATAAACCGAAAATCAAGCCTAACCTTTTTCCAGGAATCCATTTTTACAGAGTAAACCTCAGCACAAGACCTCAAAAACTCCTTGGGGCCATCACCCAGTGGTTTATAACGACCAATCCTCACAACCTTATAGTCATCAGTCAATTCATCATAACCAAGGCCCAGCGAGAATTTTCCAGGGTCTTCTCCCGAAATAATTAATTTAAACTTAGAAAGAGAAATCGCTTTCGAGACATTCAGAGTAGGATTCCACAGGACAATCATCTGGCCTAAAGGAGGGCAACTGAGGCAAACCAACCCATTAATGGAGGCCACTAAGTCCATTTGGTAAAAGAGCATAGGAAAGGGATTCACAACGTTAACGGGTTGTTTTTCTATGGAATTAATGTTGAGTATGGACATGTTATGGTAGTACTCTTCATCTATACTATGGACGATGAGGGCGTGATTCTGGGGTTCTTTTGAGGTTTAGTTAATGTGCATAGCGATGAACTTTGGGGTGGAGAAAAGAGTGAGCCATGGCTTGCAAACGCACTTGAATCGAGCAAGGGATTTAACAGGAAGTCGAGTGAGTATGTGCCTTCCATTACAAGATTAATTTATCCATTACAAACAAAATAATACAAGCCTTATGAGTGAGTATGTGTACCTTCCACTGCAGAACATTTGCATATGAGTTAAAGCAAAAAAATTACATCAAAACGATTGCAGTACTTCGACAAGCCTTGAAGACAAACAACAAGATATACACAGCATTAACCCTTAAACTTGCACCGCAAAATAATACAAGGAAGGATAGCGAACAAAACTATCAATTCCCAGGATAAAAGACTGATAAAAGAAAATCGAAACAAGTCAGGAAAATATACAGGTGGTTGATGTACCAGACACACTGTATAAGAGTTCTAAATTATGCAAATTGCTAGTCCACAAGTAGGAGCTTATAGCAGAAAAATAAAACCAAATATTATGAAGATTCACATTCTTGATCATTTATAAAGGCTCTTATAAACAAAACCAGGAAGCTGATAAAAATCTAGTGACTAAATTTCAATATCGACTGTTTGTTGAAATCTGTTTTCTCTGAGGGCCAAATGTTCAAATAAGAATCAAGACGTATGTATGTCAAAATAAAGGAGTGTGAAGATGAACAATTGCAGTTGGCCCCCCTAACCCTTCCAATAGACTCTAGATGCACAATGCCCTAAAGATACATAAAAGCCCAGCAAATTTGAACGAAAAATCAAAAAGCGTTCAAATTTGTCATAGCTTCGGCGGCCAGAACTAAACTGCTGCTTTTGGAATATAAGCATATATCAAATGTGAAAATCCTACTGCTCGCTAGCACATATGTAAATGCAATAATTAACCAAAAGAAGTATCTATCAAAAAAGAATTTTAGAACTTTACCATGTTATCAATTGTTACTCTAAGTTAGATAGAAATAGAATAGTGTTCAGTATCCACAATCCAGCTCCTCGAAGAACTCCAATTGCGGGGAAATGATGATGATGATAAAGTACTCTTTTTTATTTCTGAATACTTTTACAAATCTTCCTTTAACAATATAATTTGAGGGTTTAAAGTTTACGTTTTCAATTTAACATAAAATTTTTAAATAATATAACGTTTGAACCTAAATTGACTTTGGAAAGATAAGAAGGTCTTTTACTAATTATTAAAAATAATAAAACTATTTTAACAATCTTAATAATAAATACATTAAATTTACGTCCTATTTTATAATAATGACGTGAGACACGCCCTTTTCCAAAATTTTTCCAATTTTTAGAAGGAAGAAAATCGAATTAACACTTCCCTCGGAGAGATAAGTTGAAGCTTGAAAGCATTGATAAATTTTGTCACGCCTTTTACTCTTCGAGAGGAAAATGAGAATCGGTGACAAGCCTAGTCCTTTTTTTATGCCTATAATTTAGGATTTGGTACGATAAGATAATGGGCCTAACGGCCCTAACCGACCTCATTTAAAAGTTGGTAAATGTGGGAATTAAATGGTCTACCTTTTTTTATTTTAACAATTTCAAGAGTAATAATAGGATCGCCACAAAGGTTTTTTTCACGATTTGGTTATTTTCATTTTTCAAAGCAATTATTAACATTCAAAACAATAAATAATACATTTTTTCAATTTACCCTCAATCAATAAAACTCTTTATCTTTCCCTCATTTATCACTACATCTTATCTTTATCTTTTTCCTATTTTATCATTACAACTTATCAATTCTTTATAGCATCTTCCCATAACTTCTTATTTCTTCTCATTTTTCTCCAAAAATTTTTTTAATATAAAATTTATTTCCACCTCAAATTATAAGAAAAATTATATAAAAAGAATATGACACTTATTTCTATTAATAGCTTTTATTGTTCTCTCAATTAAATTATAAAATATTTACTAATATCTATTTCAAAAAGTTTAGGCTCCATTTGTTTAACGGTATTTTAGTGTTTTACTAAACAAATTCAATTTGATTTATTTGTTTTGTCTATTTTTCTATTAAAATTTTTAAAACAAAAAAAATAATGTTACAGTAATTATTTTTGCTATAATATTTTTTATATTTTTATAAATAAATTACTAAATTTAAATTTGACTTTTTGAATTTTTTTAATAATAAAAAATTCTCCCTAAGACTTTTTTACCAAAATAAACTCATAAATATTAGTTCAAATAAAATTTTATTAATAAAAAATTCTCGAATATAAATACACACCAAAATAAACTCATCAATCCAAACACTTCCAAAATATTTATTTCTTATAATAAATCTCAAGAAAAAAAATTCTCCTATACAACTAAAGAAATACTCTATCCAAATCGAGTTCGTACTTTTTGCTAAAATACTAATATATAAACATATGACAACTATATAAGTTATTTTTTTTTCTAATAACACTTCTCAAACTAATATTTTATCAAAATAATTTGCATAATTTAAAATTTAAAAAGAAGACGACAACACCATATATATAATAGAAATCTCGATTTCATGTATTTTTTCATGCTAAAATTTAATTCATAAATTTTAAATAATAAAAAGACAACAAATTTACTTTAAATTTTTTATGCATATATTCACTTCTATTTTTACTATGAGCGATTTTTTTTCCTTGTGATTTATTAACATTTTAAAATGTTAATTTGCACATAATATAATTAACAAGCTCTTTTAGTTTTTAAATTTTCAATCACTATGTTATTGAAAATTTTAAACAAAAAAATATTAACTTGTTATTTTCTTGGTGTTATTTATTTATTAATCAAGAAAGTTAAACTAATTAATTTTTAAAAATTTACATTAAATGTGAAACATGAATTTTAAATATATAGTTTGATTCAAAATTGATTTTTTTTATTTGAAACTAATTTTCGACTAAGGTATGTAATTTAGGGAGAATGGCAATTTTAATCCCCAATGTTAAAGGCAGTGGCAATAATAGTCCCTAATGTTATTTTTTGACCAGCACAGCCCCTAATGTTTCAAAATTTGTACAATTAACTACACTTGACAGAATTGTGGAAAATTTAACAGATCCGCCCACGTGTTCCGTTAGTACAGGGAACAGGTCTGAGCAAAATCTTTCTTTTACTTCTTCTGATGGGAGGCAAAGTACTTTTGTTGCTGTTGAAGGAAGAAATGAATTGGCATCAGCAAACCCCAAAGACCAGCAGGAAGATCTAGTTGATTCACAGAGAATCCCAAATCATTCCAATAATACTCCTGCTGAGAGAAACATGCTGCTGCAAGAGTTGTCTGATATTCTAGTTCAGCAGTCTGCATATGCTGCTGAGAAGTCTTGGTCAGAGATAAAAGCTTATATTGGTAAGAGGGCAGAGGAGATATATGTATACAAGTCATTGCCCCTAGGTCAAGATCGAAGACGTAATAGATATTGGCAATTTATTACATCACTTTCTCCAAATGATCCTGGTTCTGGCAGGATTTTTGTTGAGTTACATGATGGTCGGTGGAGGCTCATTGATTCTGCAGAGGTTGCTTACACCACTGATGAAGCTCAAAACTGCACCTCGGGATTCTTCTAAACCGAGCTGAAGTGGTACCGAGCTCCAAGCAATGAAATCTGTATATATCTGAAAAACAAACAAGCGTCAGAGGAAAGCCCGAGGTTATCCCCGGGAGTTCCACTCCGATGCTTAAGTTAATTATTCCATTCCCCCCTTTCATTAATATATTCAGGTATATATCAAAAGTCTCGAATAGTTACCGTTTAACAGCTTATCTGATGATCTCCTTGAATCTAGGATTACTGTTATACTAGCTGTTGACTATTTCTTTTGTAGTTCGGGAATATTTGAATTACAGTTACATCAATACCTCCTCAAGTCGGCATATAAAACTTTTTATCCCGACTTGACAGTAACTTTCAAACTTACCCGAGCTGATATCCTTGTGAAGAACCATACATCAGAGAGGATCTTCCATGTCAGGATTGACGCTTCAAGTTCCAAGAAAATTAATTCTTAATCATGGGATTGACGCTTTGAGTTCTGAGAAAATTAATTCTCAAATATGGGATTCCGAGAAAATTAACTCCTCATTATTGACACTTGCACTCCCTCTTATTCATAGCGACCGTTATTATCTTAATCAAAACTGTAATCCCACATCCTCAATCCCATTTAATTTTGAAAAAGAGTAACTTATCTTCTTATCCGAATCATCTTCATTTCTGTCATTCGAATTTCAAAAGAAGAAAGCCTTCCCCAAATTGTTATTTTTAGGGTTTGCTCCATCGGTCAACTCAAGGATTTTCTACCAATCTTCGCATTTTCAGACTTTCCCTCAACAAACAGTCAGGTATGTCTTCGGAAGAACACTCTAATTCTTCAGAACCCATTGCTTCTGCTAGTTATGTGGAAGCTTCAGCTTCTAACGCTCAATCTGCTAACGAGAGTTTAGAATCTGTTGGGGATAAAGACGCCTCACTTTCAATTCCTAATACTCCCCCAACTGTTAAAAATGATGCTCTAGAAATCACAGCCAACGAAAACACCCCAAGGCGATCTCTGAGACGCTCCGTCGTTACTATAGTTCCAACTATCATCACTGAGCCCGTTAGAGAGGATATCCCGGTCCCTCTTAGTATCAAGATAGAAAATACTATAGTTGAAATTCTTGCCAACTCCATTTCGTCTACTTTAAATAGGAAATCAGTTAGCCGTATTATTGATAAGTACTTTATCCCTAATCATGTTTCAGTCAGGATACCTTCAGAAAATGATCGAGCTACGCGGCCCCCTCAGGGTTATACGGCTTTATATGACCATCAATTTCAAGCCGGGCTTCGGCTACCTATTTCTGGCTTACTCCTTAGTGTCCTAAAGCATTATAAGGTTAGCATAAGCCAACTTACCCCTAATTCCATTAGGACTGTAGTATGCTTCGAGCTGGTATGCCGACATAGTGGAGTAGACGTCAGTCTTCCTTTGTTTAGGCGTTTCTACTCTTTAAAGACAGTGCCGCAAGAAATGGGTTGGTTTTACTTTAACCGACGTGCGGGTAAAGTGTCAATTTTACAGAACTTTCCTAGTTCTATCCATAGGTGGAAAGAAAGATTTTTCTTTATAAATGCTGAGTTTATTGGTCACTACCAAGCCTGGAGAATTACCAATAGCATAACTGACCGTCAACCTCAGAGAAACTATGACAGAAAGGGAGAAAAACTTTAGAATCTTTAGGAAAAACCCTTGATGTCTCGAGGTTATCTGAAAAAATCTTGATTCAAGGCAAATTGAGTTCAGCTGTTCTTGGCCCAGACTATGAGGGCACCAAAGATAGGGACGGGATTGAACGTAAGTTTTCTTCTTGTATGCTTTGTTTCTCAACTACCTTGTTCTGATGTTTTCTCTTTCTGATGTTTTCTCTTACTGCAGTGATGGATCTCAGCCAGATGCTCAAAGCGGGATTTCGCAAATCTTCCCTTACAGCTTCCTCATCAAAGAAATCTAGCCCTGAGAATTTTGGAAATCAAAGTATCCCAGAAAACATCCCAGATCCGACCGAGCTCACTCCTTTGGGCACCTCGGTTACTTCTTCTGGTTTGCCTCCAAGGCCCGAGGAGCAGAAAAGGCGAGGACGAAAAAGAGTTACTCCTTCTTCCTTTAAGGCAGACCTGCCTCTGCACAAAAAGATTACTAGTTCAACCCCAACCATGACAGCTTCTCCTAGCAATTTTTTTGAAAACGCCGAATTTGGCTTTCTCTCTCAACTTGCCCCCGTTACAGTTCCTTCTTCTTCTTCAGTTCCAGTTCCTCACCCCAGTGATCATTTTTGTCCGAGCTGGGGTTTTGATCGTAACTCCCGAGTACTCACTCCAGCTTTAGCTCGCCAATGGCTGATTGAAGGGGTCCTTCCTCGTGACTTGGATTCACTGAGGCAACTCAGCAACGAGGAAATGGCTAACATTTTCGCTGTTTCCGCTTCCCAGGTATGCTTAATCTTTTGCGAATCGTATTCTTCCTTTAACTGCTCTTTCTAATAGAAATTTCTTTCCATATAGAATGCTGTTGTATCTGCTAGAGCCCTTGAAATCCTCCAAAATTCAGGAGATTTTGATGATCTCCAATTAAAATTGGAAAATGAGACGAAAAGGGTTATTGATCTAGAGGAAATGACTGTAGTTTTAGAAAATGATGTCCAGAAGCAGCAGGAATCGGAATCCCGTGCGAGGCAAGAATTAATTGAGCTCAGGGTGGAATTAAGGAAGGAGCAGGATGAATTACATAATGTCAAAATGAACCTGGCTGCTGAGAAGAGGAAAGCTAAAGAACTCTCTTCTGCAAATGAGAAACTCAGCTCTTCCATCCTTGTATGGGAAAAACACTGCAATGCCTGGATACGCAAGTACAACTTCCTTAAGGAAACTGGCTCGGGCAAAACAGTGGAGAATTTTCTGAAGTCGGATGAATTTGCCCAGCTTATCTCCAAGATCAATGTCCCAGTGATGCAGTTAGGCTATAATGAAGCGATAAGACTCCTGCAAGAGGAGCATCTTCCACACAAGACTTTAGAAGAACTGGGTTATGAAGAAAACGCCGGGGAGAAGGTTAACGCTGTGTTTAAGGAAGTAACAGGAGGAGCACTTGGGTTTTCTGTAACCCAATTCGTCCCTTCTACTCCGGTGTATGAAAACCCCGAGGTGGACATCTCTGAACTGGAGAAAAATGCTGAATTGGAGAAGCTGGGCGAGCTGGGGAAATCAGGAAAAGATGCCGAGCTGGAGAAGAGTGCCGAGAAAAATCAACCCTGAGTTATTAGGATTTTATTTCCGCTACTTTGTTCTGTTTTGGATATTGGGTTAATTTCCCAATTTAATTGACAATTTATAATTTATATTTTTAAGGATTTTTATATTTCATCCTTAATCGTGGATATTTTTGATTATTTCCCTGGATTTTTCATCCGGGGATTTTATATATGGCTTGTTATTCCTCGAGATTTTTCTCCAAGATTTTTTTCAAAGTACTTTTTATCTTTTCTCCGAAAATTTAATCTCGAGATTTTATCTGTCTGATTGCCCTAGAGATTTAGTTCTCCAGAATTTGCGTTATATGTCGAGACTATTCACAGGGATTAGTTTCCACCGGAATTCATCAACAATACACGCTTTATTCAACATAAATTGATTTATTACATCAATAAAGGAAAAGAACAATTACCGAGCTGACAGCTACCGAGCTTGCAGAGTGCTCGATATTTTATAAACTCAATAAAGAAGAGGAAAATTACCGAGCTGACAATTACCGAGCTGACAGAGTGCTCGATATTTTCTTAAACTAATAGTACTTCCTCAGATTCTGAAAATTCCAGGTTCTTGGGACCAATTTTCCATCTGAACGAGACAACCTGCAATAACTAGCTGAGGATACATCCTCTACTTTATAGGGGCCTTCCTAAGATGGGTCAAGTTTCCCTGTTTTCCCTACTCGGCTTGCTTCTACTTTTCTTAACACCAGGTCACCAACTTTGAACTGCTTGCCAGTTACCCTCTTATTATAAAACCGAGCTGCCCCTTCTTTGTATCTCGCATCCTTGAGCTGAGCTCGTATCCTTCTTTCTTCCAATAAATCAAGGTTAGCTTGAAGTCCTTCTTGATTTTCTTCTTCTCGGAAAAGCAGTATTCGAGGATTAGGTAAACCTATCTCAGGAGGAAGGACTGCTTCGGTACCATAAGTGAGAAGATAAGGGGTTTCTCCTGTAGCAGTTCTAGGTGTAGTTCTGTAAGACCACAATACCATCGGCAAATTTTCAACCCAGTCACCACTTGATCGACCCAAACGTCTCTTCAAGCCTTGCAAAATTACACGATTTGCAACTTCTGCTTGACCATTTGTCTGCGGATGCGCCACCGAGGTGAACTTTTGTTTGATCCTCAGTGACTGACACCATGATTTAAATGGTTCTTCGGCGAACTGTTTCCCGTTATCTGAAATTATCACTCCTGGAATTCCATACCTACAAATGATATTCTTCCAGAAGAATTTAATCACATTTCTTCCCGTGATCAACACTAGCGGCTCCGCTTCTATCCACTTAGTAAAATAATCGACTGCGACAATCAGGTGTTTATACCGACTAGTTGCCTCTGGAAAAGGACCGAGAAGATCTACTCCCCACTGATAAAAAGGCCAAGTGGATGTTGACGAATGTAACGGCACCTGTGGTGTGTGAGTCATCACGGCATATTTCTGGCAGTTTTCGCAGGTTCTTATTACTCGTGCTGCATCCTCAAACATTGTAGGCCAAAAATACCCGAGCAGGAGTGCCTTTTTTGCTAACATTTTAGAGCCAATATGAGAACCGCATATTCCTTCATGGATCTCGTAAAGTACATATTGAGCTTGCTCGGAGTCTATACATCTCATCAAAGGCTTCAAATACCCTTTTTTGTATAATATCCCGCCTTCCAGAATATACCGAGCAGCTCGAATTCGTATTCTCCGAGCTGTAGACTTATCTTCTGGTAGATTCCCCGACCTCAAAAACTCAACGATCGGGGTCATCCAATTCTCAGTAGCCTCTACATTCATTACTTTCTCAGTGAAGATACTTCGTGTAGAAAGAGTTTCCACTAGCACTTGCTTACTTAAATGAGAAGATGTCGAAGAAGCAAGTTTGCTCAAGGCGTCCGCCCTTCTATTCTGAGAACGAGGTATCTTCTGGATATCAAAATACTCAAATTTACTTATCAGGGTTCGCACGATCTCCAGATAACTCTTCATTGTCGTGTCCTTGGTGGCATATCTCCCGGATACCTGCTCAACTACTAATTGGGAATCACTGTAAGCTTTCACACGCCGAGCTCCTATTGATTCTGCCAACTTCAGCCCAGTGATTAATGCTTCATACTCAGACTCATTATTAGAAGCACCAAACTCAAATTTCAGAGCATATGCCAACTCATTACCTTTAGGACTGATTAATATCAGGCCGGCTCCAGCTCCTTCCCCGGCTGAAGCCCCATCCACGAATAGCTGCCACTCCTTTACTATGTCTGGTTGAACTACATTCATTTTTGGAACTCCTATCTCCACGTCATTATCTCGTCTAGGCATCTCAGCAATGAAGTCGGCCAGAGCTTGACCTTTTATCGCTGTTCGTGGTTTGAAACTAATATCATATTCACCGAGCTCAATCGCCCATTTAGATAACCGTCCAGAATTTTCTGGTCGGTATAATACCTGTCTAATAGGCTGATCCGTCAAGACGCAAATTGAATGTGCTTGAAAGTAATGTCTCAACCTCCGGGCTGCGAATAATAAAGACATAACCAACTTTTCGAATTCCGGGTACCTCTGTTCAGCTCCTTGCAGTGCCTTGCTTACGAAATATACTGGCTTTTGTATCCCATCACTTTCTCTTACTAAAACTACGCTGATCGTGAATTCTGATACAGCCAAGTATAAAAATAAAGATTCACCTGATAATGGCACGGATAACGTGGGCAAGTGCCTCAAATGTTCTTTTAAGGCTTCGAAATATTGCTGGCATTCATCATTCCATTGAAAATTCTTGGCAGATTTCAAAAGTTTGAAGAAAGGTAAGCCCCTGTCTGCTGCCCGGGACAAAAATCTATTCAGGGCTGCCATGCATCCTGTTAACTTCTGCACCTCCTTTATGTTTCGAGGAGCTTCCATGGCTATTATAGCCTCCAATTTTTTGGGATTAGCTTCAATGCCTCTTTTGGAAACAATAAAGCCCAAGAACTTTCCCGAGCTCACGCCAAATACACACTTCTCGGGATTTAATTTCAAGCCGACCTGGAGAAGCGTATCAAATGTCTCCCTTAAGTCAGCTAGCATGCTTTCTTCCAGTTTGCTCTTTATCACCATGTCGTCTATATAAACCTCAACATTCCTTCCAATTTGATTTTGAAAAATCTGGTTGACCAATCGCTGGTACGTAGCTCCAGTATTTTTAAGTCCGAAGGGCATTTTCTTGTAATAGAAAATTCCCTGATCCGTTATAAAAGCTGTCTTTTCTGCATCTGCTGGATTCATTAGTATCTGATGATACCCCTTATATGCATTCAAAAAGCATAACATTTCGAAACCAACTATCGCACTGATAATTTGATCAATGGAAGGCAATGGGTAACAATCTTTGGGTCAAGCTCGATTCAGGTCGGTGAAATCAATACACATACGCCACCCACCACCAACCTTTTTTACCATGACTGGATTTGCTATCCAGGTCGGGTATCTGACTTCTCCCAAAATCCCGACCTCCAGTAGCTTTTTCACCTCCTGTTGAATAACCTGTTTGCGATCA
Source organism: Ophiorrhiza pumila (assembly GCA_016586305.1). Taxonomy (NCBI): domain Eukaryota; kingdom Viridiplantae; phylum Streptophyta; class Magnoliopsida; order Gentianales; family Rubiaceae; genus Ophiorrhiza; species Ophiorrhiza pumila. Next base: position 37,881,455 of record BLIW01000009.1, on the reverse strand, counting down.
AGTGCGAAACTCCTCTTCTTCTGTTGCACCGGCTTGACGTTAATGTCAATGTTAAGCGAGTGGGTTATTAATTTTGGCGAAACGCCACCCATCTCCTTTGGATCCCATACAAAAATGTCACTGTATTCCAAAAGATGCTGCAGCAGACCTTTCTTAATCCGAACTGAGATATTCTTACCGATCTGGATTGTCCTTTCTGGGTTCGATACATCTATCGAAACTTTAACTACTTCATCATCGTTGAACTCAAAATCTACACTCTTCTCGGGATGTTGTTCCCGAATTTTCAGTGGACCTTTGATTCCTGCCTCTCCGTATACACAGTTTAGTCGGAGTTCTCGGGTAAATTGATCCTTCCCTTCATTGCTATCATGTAACACTTCCTCGCCTCGTCTTGGTCTCCCCTGATCGTGGCAATTCCCGACCTGGTAGGGAATTTCATCACCAAGTGGTAAGGTGACCAGATTGCCTTTAACTTCACCATTGTTGGTCGGCCTAAAATGACATTGTAGGGGGATGAAGACTTTACCACTGCGAAATCTGAATACACCGTTTTATTCATTGGATATTCGCCTATAGTAACCGGTAAGGTAACTATCCCCATAGGTTGAACAGTTTCTCCAGAAAACCCAACCAGCGGAGTTGGGCTCCGCCGAAGGTGTTTGGGATCCACCTCCAGTTGTTCAAAAGCATCGATATAAAGGATATCTACCGAGCTTCCGTCATCTACATAAACCCGGTGTACCAGCTTATTGGCAATGTTGGCTTTAATAACTAAAGCGTCTGAATGGGGAAATTTCGTAGGTACAGCATCTTCTTCAGAGAAGGTGATGGTTTCTGACGACTTAAACCTTTTGCCAACTGGTTCCTGCTCGGGCACTCGACGACATCGATTTTTCCTAACCGAATTACTTTCTCCTCCTTCTAGGCCACCAAGAATGGCATGGACCTCTCCTGTAACGTCCCGAGCAGGTGGATAATTATTGGGTCGAGGACGCTCTTCATTTTGGGTATTCCTCCCAAATCGAGGTCGGTAAGGCGAGCGCCTCTCAATAGATTGACCCCTCCGAGCCACCTTATAAGTCGTCTTAACAAACTCCTTCAAATACCCCTCTCGGATGCAATCCTCAATTTCTTTCTTAAGGTCGGTACAATCTTCAGTGTCATGCCCGTGTTGCTGATGAAAACTACAAAAAAGATCTATGTTACGTTTATGATTCGGGGCATTCATTTTCGCAGGAGATTTCAGAATTCCTTGCTTTCCCACAATAGCTAAGATTTCTGATCGGGACCTATTGAGGGGAGTAGTTATTCTGTCCCTCAGTGTCAACTCTGCCGTGCGCCGGGGTGGGTTAAGGCGATCAAATACTTTAGATCTTTTGTCTAAACCCACACTTCTCTTACCTTCATCTCGGATTCTTATTCCGCGCTTTTCATTATCTTGCTTCCTCTGATCTGCCTCCTCCCCTTTGGTGTACTTTTCAGCTATGTCCATAAGTTGTTCCATGTCGCAAGGTGGGTCGGTGGCCATTTTGGTATAAAAGCGTCCAGGTAGTAAACCATTCAGGAATGCACATACCAAAACATCCTCTGAACAGTTCTTCACTTGCAGGCTCTCATCGTTGAAACGACTCATGTAACTTCTGAGAGATTCATTATCTCCTTGCCGAAGATTCAACAACTCTGCCGTGGACTTATCGAATTTTTTTCGTTGTAAGAAACGATTGAAGAAAAGATCACATAATTGGAAAAATGAATCCACACTCCTTGGCCGTAGACCTTCGTACCAGAGACGGGCCTTTCCTTCCAGGGTGGTAGGAAAAACCTGACATTTCGTTTCCTCTGGTGCCTTCAAAAAATCCATCGTAGATTCGAATCTATGAATGTGATCATTAGGATCTGAATCCCCGGTGTAAGCTTGCAACTGCGGCAATTTGAAACGTGGCGGTAACGGAAAATCGGCTATCTCCTGGGATAAAGGGCTGTCCCTCTGTGGCCTCCTTTTCCCTGGATTATGGCCTGCACCTCCATTCACATTCCCGTCACCACCAGCCCGAGGAAAAGGCTGCGTCCCAGACCTTCTGTCATTCTCCCCATCAGACTCACTTTGAATTACCTGGGGTGTTTTTCCCCGGTCCTTTTGCTGATCTTCCTTTTTCTTCCGGGCTTCTTTAACCATCGCTTCTATCTCATCATAATGCTCTGCGAATATTTTCATCATCTCAGGGGTAATGCGACTCCCCTCTTGTGGTGACTTCTCAGGTTCTTTCTGATGGGAAGGCGATGATTGTCTTCCTTCCTCCCGCCTGCTCGTCTGAGTAGCACCCCCTTTCGACCTTGTGTTTGCCATCAAAATTGTAACCTGGTAGTGAGAACCTTTTGTTCGTTTCCCACAGACGGCGCCAATTGATGAAGCTCAAAACTGCACCTCGGGATTCTTCTAAACCGAGCTGAAGTGGTACCGAGCTCCAAGCAATGAAATCTGTATATATCTGAAAAACAAACAAGCGTCAGAGGAAAGCCCGAGGTTATCCCCGGGAGTTCCACTCCGATGCTTAAGTTAATTATTCCATTCCCCCCTTTCATTAATATATTCAGGTATATATCAAAAGTCTCGAATAGTTACCGTTTAACAGCTTATCTGATGATCTCCTTGAATCTAGGATTACTGTTATACTAGCTGTTGACTATTTCTTTTGTAGTTCGGGAATATTTGAATTACAGTTACATCAACCACCACCACCCCTTTGTTGTTTAAAATTTTTCTAGATCTATATGTCTACTTTATCAAACTTATTTCCTTTTGTGCAGGGTTTTGATGCTTTGCTTGCATCCTTGGATGTGCGGGGAATTAGCGAATCTCATTTGTATTCAATGCTGCAAAGGATTGAAACTTCATTCAAGGAGACTGCCCAGAAGAACTTGTGCTCACACTCTAGAAGCCAAGATGGGGATGATGTAAAAATAGAATTTTCTAATGAGAGCTGTAAGAGCATGGTCTGTGGTCCAAATCCTGATATGACATCATGCATAGCTATTAAACCTGGGAGCATTGAGAAGCAACTGAAGAGCATTGAAAAGGATCAAATAGAAGGAGTTGCAGAGGCTTTATTGAGAAGCAACTGCAAATTTCTTTGGGTAGTCAGAGATGAAGAAGAAAGCAAGCTTCCAAAAACATTCAAGTCTCAGTTGACATCTGAGCAAGGTTTGGTCATAAACTGGTATCCTCAACTTGAGGTTTTAGCCCACAGAACTGTGGCATGTTTCTTGACTCACTGTGGATGGAATTCAACACTAAGCTTTGAGTTCAGGTGTTCCAATGATTGCAGTGCCACAATGGGTGGATCAAACTACAAATGCTAAGTTTATTGCTGATGTATGGCAAGTTGTCAGAGTTAAGGTAAATGATCAAAAGGGAATTGTGACTAGGTATGAATTTGAAAGATGTATAAGAGAAATTACTGAGAGTGAATGAGGGAAAGAGATGAAAAGAAATGCAATAAAATGGATAGAATTGGCCATAGAGGCAGTGATGATGGGAGAAATGAAAAGAACAGAGAACTAACGGAGCACGTGATGATGGTTCTGTTAGATATCTTAAATTTATGTCAAGTGTAGTTAATTGGACAAATTTTGAAACATTGGGGACTGTCCTGGTCAAAAAATAACATTGGGGACTATTATTGCCAGTGCCTTTAACACTGGGGACTAAAATTGCCATTCTCCCTATAATTTATTTTTATATAAATTGGATGTGAAAATAAGTGTTATATTAATAAAAATTTTGAAGAAATATCAATATAAAGAAAAAGAAACTAAAGTTATAGAGAAGGTATTAGAAAGAATTGCTAAATTGTAGTGATAAGGTGGGAAAGAAATAAAGGATTTGAATAATTAAGGATAAATTAGGAAGATGAATGACTTATTGCTCTAGAAGCTAATAATTGATTTGGCATTAAGCCTTTTCATTTTTCATGATCACTTATTCACACATTGACGCACAATTAATATTAATTTATTTAGTGATGGTAAATTTTTTTTTAAAAAAAAATTGTAATTCTCGTTGTTACTCACAAGTAATGAGAGAGTATAATTATATATTTTTTTCCAAAGCAATAATTGCACCCAAATTATCCATTCTATAAATATGTTGATTTAAACTCTAGATTTAATCCAATCAAATTTAGTATCCTCATCTGAAATTCATATATTAAGCAAGGTTTTTGTTTGTTTGCATCTCATTGAGGCGTTTATTTATATTTATTTTATTAGTATTTATTAATAAAATATAAGTTTTAAACTTTAATTTTAATTTTTTTTAGTAATAAACAATTCTCTCAAAGCAATTCTCCACTAAAATAAACTCATAAAATATTAATATTAATAAAAAACTCTCTATATAAATTCCTCAAAACAAATATATGAATTCAACAACAATTAAAACTTTTATTCCACTCAATGGTATCGGCTATATAAATCATATTTTGCCACTGTATTCAATCCATTTATACGATTTCTGATATTATCTATTAGACCCCTAAAATTGAGCTTGCCCGTCGGCATGCCGAAGTGCACATCTGGCATGTCGAAGGGCTTAGAAAGGCATGAAGTGGTGAGAGAGCATGTGCACCAGCACGGCAAGACGTGCAACTTAGCATACCGAGGGCCAAACGAGTTGGCATGCCGAGGACTAAACCTTTGGCAAAGGTTGGCATGTTGAAGACCAGACCGAAGGCAAAGTTTGGCATGCAGAGGTGCAAACTGATGACAAGGTTTGGCATGCCTAAGAATAATTTTGCTAGCTTAAGTGCAGTGGGTGCACAAAGGTTCGAACTAAGCTAGGTTGTTTGGCTAAGTGGTTCATGCTGGGTTTGAACCATTGAGATTGGTGCTTAATTTTGGCAATGTTGGACCCAAGTGTTGAAAGTGGTTTTCTATGACTCATACATGATCTAGAACACATTGTGTGAGTTAAGCAACATAGGACCCGTGGCAGCCATGCAAGTGGTTTGAGTGTGCAAGTTAGTTGTTGAACAAATGTGGCACTTTAGAGGGTTGTTTGAGTTGGCCTAGCGGTTGGGTTGTCAATCGAATTCATTTGATGATTTAAGGCAATTGTTGGCCTTTGTTTTAGAAGGGGAAAAATCAAAGGATCCTACCTTAGGTTTTGTAAAGAATGTTTACACGCTTTGTACCCCTTTTACTTTTATTGAGGGAATAAAATGTTAAAAGTTGGGCATTTTACCCGTAATTGCTTTTTGTTGTTGCTTGATTCCATTTACATTCATTCATACAAACTTAAGTGGATAAATGGGTTGTGAGAACTAGCATTTGTGAAGATCATAAAGACAAGGGGTTTTGAGGGGAAATATTCCTTGTGATTTTCTTGGAATTCCGCTGTTGTACACAAATTAAATTGCTTGGTGCATTTTTGTGCATGAGGCTGGTGGTCGGTTGCAATTTATTTCTTGTGAACAAAAAAGTTGTGACAGATATCATCCATGTCATAAAATATGACCGAATTTTATGCCATATACCAATCAACCTTCTTCATATTTCGAGTTTAGAATCGATTATTTAGGGTAAATCTCCTATGAAACGGTATCACATATGCGACAGACAAGTGGGCGTGATAATTATTAATACGTGAACTATTGATATGTTATACGTCAATCATAATTGTATGAGAACTCTAACATTTATATCTTATACGTGAATACGCGAACTATTTACATATGTGAATCAAAATGGTATTATAACTCTAATATTGATAATTTTTACGCAAATACGAGAACTATTTTAACGTTATACATGAATAAGAATGTTGTTAGAACTCTAACATTGATAATTTATATGTGAATACACGAACTACTTACACATTATACGTAAATCAAATGGTACTAGAAATCTAACATTGATAATTTATACGTGAATACGCGAACTATTTTCACGTTATATGCGATTCACAATGGTGTTAGAAGTCAATGATAATTTATATGCTAATACAAGAACTACAATACGCGTATGAGTGAGGGCGCGTCATTAGTTTAGTCGCATATATAAAATGATTGCATATGAGTTTTGTAAATTACTTATAAGGAGCCTTCCTCATATTTTTTAATTTAAAACTAGGGTTGGCAATATTGACCCGTGACCCATCACTCCAACCCAACCCATCATCAAAATTAACTAGTTAGGTTGGGTCAAACAGTTCATAGGTCAAACGGGTCGTGGGTCCAAAAATAACCTATGTTTAGTGGGTTGGGTTATGACATGACCCACGGGTTGGGTTTTGTATTTAAAACAACACTGATCATTTAGTGATGTAATGTGGACATCTTAATTACCACATGTATAAATGTTCTTTGGATGAATAATACATCAGCGCACAATATAATAAGTTACTCTTGATGGATTATTTAGCACAAAGAGTTAACACGCATCTAGTAAATTGTACCAGTGCAAAAAATTAATTTACAAATTAATATCGCCACTAATCCATACTTGCAAGAATTAATGAACATTTTTTTAAAGAACAATTATGAAGGGAAATAAATAATATTAATTTGAAATGATTAATGTAATTTTTTTTATTTTGAAAAATTATGTAGAAAAAGTAAACAAATAAATAAGTCAAATGTTATTTGTTAAAAAAACACCTAAAGAAGGTGTAAATAAACAAAACCCAATAAATGATCAAATTGTGAATAAGAATTGATTATCTTGCCAAGTATTTTATATATATATATATATGAATAATTATAAAAGAAATATTAAATAAGGTTAATTTAAAATATTATAAATAAACTAATTGTTTGATTTCAAAACAACAAAACTTTTAAAAACTACACATACTTTCACACACTATACATATTTTCACACATTACAAATATTTTTCACAGAACATATATTTTACACACACTATACATATTTTCACATAATATGCACAATTTACACAGATTAACACTATACCCACATTTTGGGTCATGGGTCATAGGTTTAGGTAGTGGGTTGTAAGTCATGGATCTTAGTTCACAGGTCATGGATCTTAGATCGTCGGTCGTGGGTCACGGGTAAAATAGGTCATTGGGTCACATTTTGAGTCATGGGTCATGGGTTATGGGTCGTGGGGTACGAGTCATAAGTCGTGGGTCATAGGTCGTGGGTCATAGTTCACGAGTCATGGGTCTTAGCTCGTGGGTTGTGGGTCACAGTTCATGAGTCATTGAGTAATAGGTGTTAAATTGGGTATGAAAATAAATGTGTAGCATGTAAAAATATGTATAATATATTAAAATATGTGTAGTGTGTGAAAATAAGTATAATATATATAAATATGTGTACTATGTGTAAAATATGTGTAGTGTGTGAAAATGTATGTAGTATATGTAAAATATATATAGTGTGTGAAATGTGTATACTTTGTGTAAAAGATATGTAGTGTGTGAAAATATTTGTAGTATGTAAAAATATATGTAGTGTGTGAAAATATGTGTAGTGTGTGAAAATGTGTGTACTGTGTGTAAAATATTTGTAGTATGTGTAAAATATTTGTAGTATGTGTAAAATGGCTACTGTTATTGCCAGAGCAACTATTAGCTTCCAGAGCAATAAATCACACATCTTCCAAATTCACCCTTAATCAATCAACTATTTTATTTTTTCTTTATTTATCAAGACAACTCATCTTTATCTTCTTTTTACCTTATCAGTACAACTTATCAATTCTTTATAACATCTTCCCGTAACTTCTTCTTTCTTCTCCTTTATCTTTTCTCACAAAAATAATATGACACTTATTTCTATTAATAGTTTTTATTATTTTCTCAATTAAATTATAAAATATTTACCAATATATACTTCAAAAAACTCCATTTGTTTACTGTGGTTTTAGTGTTTTATTTCACAAATTCAATTTGATTTATCTGTTTTGTCCATTTTTATCAAAATTTTTAAACAAAAGAAATAATGTTACAATAATTATTTTTAATACAATGTTTCTTATATTTTTATAAATAAATTATTACATTTAAATTTGACTTTTAAATTTTTAATAATAAAAAATTCTTCCAAAAACTTTTTTTACCAAATAAACTCATTAAATATTAATTTAAATTTTATTAATAAAAAATTCTAGAATATAATGTCTACCAAAACAAACTCATCAATCCAAACACCTCCAAAATATTTATTTCTTATAACAAGTGTCAACAAAAACAAATTCTACGATAAAACTAAAAAAATACTCTATCTAATGTGAGTTATATTTTTTGTTAAAATACTATACATAAACATATGGGAACTATAAATTATTATTTTTATTTTTAATAATGCTTCTCATATTAATATTTTATCAAAATAATTCGCATAAGTTAAAATTTAAAAGGAAGATACCACCACCATATATATATATATTTATATATATATATAATAGAAATCTCGATTTCATATTTTTTTATGTTACAATTTAATTCATAAATTTTAAATAATAAATCGGCAACAAATTTTATTTTAGAATGTGGACGCATATATTCACTTTCATTTTTATTCTGAGCAATTTTTTTCCTTGTGATCTATTATCATTTTGAAATGTTAATTTGCTCATAATATAATTAAGGCAGCAAGAATTTTTTATTATCAAAAATTTAAAATTTAAATTTGAATTAATATTTTATGAGTTTATTTTGGTAAAAAATGTCTTAGGAAGAATTTTTTATTATTAAAAATTTAAAAGAAAAATTTAAATTTAATAATTTATTTATAAAAATATAAAAAAAATATTGTAACAAAAATAATTAATATAACATTATTTTTTTTATTTTAAAAATTTTGATAAAAAACTGAACAAAAAAATAAATTGAATTTATGAAATAAAACACTAAAATAATGGTAAACAAATGGAGTCTAAATTTTTTGACCGTATATATTAGTAAATATTTTATAATTTAATTGAGAGAAAAATAAAATCTATTAATAGAAATAAGTGTCATATATATATATATTTATATAATTTTTTTTTATAATTTGAGGGTGAAAATAAATATTATATTAATAAAAATTTGGGAGAAGATCAGTGTAAAGGAGAAAAAACAAAAGTTACGGGAAGATGTTATAAAGAATTGATAAGTTGTAATGATGAGGTGGAAAGAAGATAAAGATGAGTTGTAAAGATAAATGAAGAAAAGATAAAAGAGTTGATTGATTAAGGGTAAATTTGGAATATGTCTAATTTATTGCTCTGGAAGCTAATAATTGCTCTGGCAATAATTGAAGCCGTGTAAAATATATGTAGTATATGAAAAATATATGTAGTATATGAAAAATATATGTAATGTGTAAAATATGTATACTATGTGAAAAATGTATGTAGTGTGTGAAAATATGTGTAGTGTGTGAAACATGTATAGTGTGTGAAAATGTGTGTAGTATGTATAAAATATGTATAGTGTTTGAAAATGTGTGTACTATGTGTAAGATATGTGTAGTGTGTGAAAATATGTGTAATGTGTGTTGTATGAAAAGTATAATTAGTTTGTGTAAATTTGTATAATAAACATTTGATTTAAAGTAACAAAAAATTAAAAATAAAAAGTTGAATTAACCAATGAATTGAGAAAAGTAATAGTTAAATTGATCCATGGGTCAAGAAAAAAATAGCTAAATTGACCCGCAAGTCAAGGAAAAAGTAATTGAATTGATTCGCGGGTTGAACTAGTTATAACCCAACCCGCCTTTGACCCAACCCATGCATGACCCGCTAATAGATAAGTTGGATTGGGTCATGACCCGCCAACTATCACTCCTCACTTAACCCAACCCGCCCATTTGCCACCCTTATTTAAAACCAACAACTAACTACTTAAAAGCATGTTTCCTCATATTTTCAAGTTTAGAACCAACTATTTGTAAACATGCAGGACGTATATAATTAGAACTTTAACATTGATAATTTTTACGCAAATACGCAAACTCTTTTCACGTTATACATGAATCAGAATGGTTATAGAAATCTAACATTGATAATTTATACGCGAATGTACGAACTACTTACACGTTATACGTGAATCAAAATGGTACTAGAACTCTAATATTGATAATTTATACGTGAATTAGAATAGTGTTAGACTCTAACATTGATAATTTATACGCGAATACACGAATTGTAATACAGGTACAAGTGGGCGCGCATCATTAATTTAGTCACATACACTGGCGGAATTGTAATACAGGTACAAGTGGGCGCACCGCGCACATCATTAATTTAGTCACATACACTGGCGGAACCAGAGGGGGGCGAGCCGGTGCAGCCGCCCCCTTTTGCTTTTGGAAGAGAGATGAGTAGTACTCCTCTCCACCAGTTCCGCCCCTCCTTTGCCACCGCGTGGTGGCGCTCAACAGATGCAAATCCTTCTAGTTGCGATGAAGGCAATGAAGAAATTATATTACCTATGTTGATTTCTATTTGATACAATCTCGTCGGAAATGTCGCCGTAAAAATGAAGCGTTTTCTTTTATTTTCGTCATTGTTCGATTTGAAGAAGATGATGACATCATCAATTTAATATTATAAAATAAAATATATCAAAATAAAGGAAAAGAAAAGAAAAACAGAAAGATGTCTATGTAGACGTTGAAGTTTGAACACGCTTTTTGATTAAAAAAGGAATTGATTTCTTTATTTCTGTTTTAATCCCACAGGTTTGCTTCTTATACAAATTTATTGGCCCTGAAAATTTGAAAATTATATTTTAACCTATAAAAGTTTCAAACTGTTCAATTAAATGATTCCTAATATAATTAAAAATAATATACATATAAATTCATGACAGAAAAATTATATATTACTTAAATTGATATTTTGAATAACATGTTATATGTGATTAATATTTAGTAAAATAATATATTTATTTAATTACATATTGCCTTTTTTTCACTCAATTATAAAACGACGTCGTTTTACTTAGGAGTAAAACAAAAAAAGCTCTTTAGTTAAAAAATGACGTCGTTTTACTTTAATAGTAATTTTTTTAAAAAAAATCTAAACATGAATTTTTTAACTCTTATTACTAAAATTTCATTTTCACCCTAATTCCTAAAGTATAAATATGAATTTCTCTCACTTATTCTCACCCTAACATCTGCAGCCTACTACTCTTCGCAACCTCACCTCCCTCGACTTATTCTTTTACTGCTATTTAGATGAATTAGTCTAGTTCGGTAAAGGTTATTCCGTCGTCCATAACGTCGTCTCTTATTGTAAAGTTTTTTTTTTAAATATTAGTGATGTTTAAATTTTTGGTGTATTTTCTAATATTATCAATTTGATATTTTAGTAATTATATATATATATTTATTTATTTTATAAGAAAAAAAATTTTGTACTGTAAAGCCCCCTCGACAAAATGTTCTGGTTCCGCCACTGGTTACATATATAAAACGGTCGCATGAGTTTTTGTGGACTACTTATAAAGAGCCTTCCTCATTTTTTTTAACTTAAAACCAACTACTAACTACTTATAAGCAGGTTCCTCATATTTTCTAGTTTAGAACCAATTTTAATTTAAAAACCAACTACAAATTACTTATAAGCAGGTTTCCTTGTATTTACAAGTTTATAACCGACTATTTATAAACAACCATGACGCATATAATTAGGCCGTATTAAATATATCAATTTTAAATACTTTCAAAATATTTTTTTAATCACAAATCCCAAAAAACAAATCCTATTGTAAAACTAAAAGATAGCTTATCTAAACTGAAATTTCTCAACATTAACCAACTCATAAGCCAAATAATTAAAAATGGGAATATGAATATACTAAAAATCCTTTTCATCCTACCAATCCATGAATAAATTTTATCTCAAAAAGAAATTGCAAAGACTGAGGAGAAAACAAAGAAAAATGTAAAGAAAATGACCATTTGAAAAGTCTGAACTGTCAACCAATGAAACACACTACGAAACCAATAAAGATTTCCTTCCTGTGTTCATCTCTTTTGTCCCTTTCAAGGCTTCACTATCAAAAATATTTGTTGCAAGATTTTTATACGTTTATAAAATATTGATAGGGCAAAAGGGATTTTCATTTTCTTTGTTTTTTTGGTTGGATTTTGAGTTAATGGGTTCTGAGTCTGAGTCGGAATGCAGTGACGTGATCTTGGGTGTGGATGGCGGAACCACCTCCACTGTCTGCGTTTGTATGCCTCTCCTCCCTTTTTCCGATGAACTGCCGGACCCTCTACCGATTCTTGGCCGGGCTGTTGCCGGTTGCTCCAATTACAACAGTGTTGGAGGTACAAGGCTGTTATCCTATTTCTCTTTCTGCACAGAGAAGAATCATAAGGGCACATTCAAGATGAATTTTTATGCATAATTGAGTGATATTTGAGATTTCTTGGTCAAATTGATCATCAAAGTTGAAAGTTCTATTGATTTGGGGACAAGGGTACAAAAGAAAGAAAGGGGAATTTTGTGATTAACCATTATTATAGCCAGCATTGCTTTCCTGTGGTAGATTTGGTTTGATGGGTTTATGTTTTTGATTTCAGTTTGTCAGGGTTTCTTTTTTTTTTTTTTTTTTTAAATTTTGTGGGATTTTTATATTTTTGTGGCCCTATGGAGGAAATGCATTTATAACATTTGCTGTAAGATATAAATGTGACTGTCCCTTTTGGTATTTCTGGGTTTTGTTACAGAAGAAGCGGCCAGAGATACACTGGCAAAGGTTATAGAAGAGACTCTTTCAATATCAGGGGCAAAAATATCGGCTGTTAGAGCTGTTTGTTTAGGTGTATCTGGAGTTAACCATCCAAAGGATGAAGAAAGAGTATTAAATTGGATAAGGTACGGTATCTTTCCCATGTTAAATAAAAACTGTCTTTTGGAGTAGTATTTTTGTAATTATGCAATTGCTTACTGAGAGAGTTTATCATCCATTATAGTTAAAAATCTAATGCATCTTCTTGGACTACATATTTCAATTTTGGCATATTCATATCTGACAGGAGAGAAGTTAATCTTTAGGCCATTTGCTGATTTATTGTGCCTGCTATTACTTTTTCTACTAGCAACCTACTGAAGGAATTAGTTTATGTGGGATCAATTTATCCATTTTTTTAAAGTCCAGATTTCAGAAGTATAAAATAGTGCAATGGATACAAGTTAAGGACTACCAGGAATTTGAAATTCTTGGTGCTTTACTCTGTATCTTGAAAGTAAATTGCTACTGTATGTATTGTAAAAGAAAAGGAATTTAACTACATAGTTTCTGTAAAATATGATGCTGTTGAGGGTAGTATTATTTAAGCTAAACAGTTAATTTACTTTGAATACCTAGTGAGTGCAATAAGTTATTTCAAGTAAATAGGACTTCTTTTTGCTGGGATTACCATAACTTGTGTTGTATAGCATTTAGTACTTACATAAGATCACATATGAGAAAATGAGAAAATGAGAAACATGTTTAAATTGGTTTGGACATGTACATATGAGACCTTTAGAAGCCCAATGAGTCGTGTAGAGAATAGTTAATTATTAGTTCAAATTAAAAGTGGAAGAGGAAGACCAAAAAATAATTGGAAAGACACCATGAGAAAATATATGTTTTATCTAAATATAAATGAGGAAATATATTTAGACCGAGCACGGTGAAGAAGTGTGATCCATAGAACAGACCCCACTTAGTGGGAAAAGGCTTAGTTGTTTTTGTTGTTGTTGTATATAACATAAGATCCTAATGAAAGAAAAAGGAGTGGCTTTTGAATTTCGTTGACTATTGTAACATATAGTGCATAATATCTAGACAACTTAGCTGTTCAATAACTAAATTTAGCACCCAAACGCTACTGTTTGAAATGAGTGCACCAATTTACAGTGGCCCAGATATTAACGTTTTTTAGTCACTTAGTGCAATTAATTTGACAATATCTGAATCTTTATTATGTCACTTTTTAATTGTTAAGATAGTAATCAGAGACCTGGCATGTGAGAAAGTTTCCTCTTTTTTTTTTTTTTTTTTTTGCTGATGAGCTGCTTTTGGCATTTATGGTGCTTTTCTACCAGTATAATCTACTTGCTGGAAAACATGAAGCACCTGCTCCTGCACTTTAGAAATGCAAGACATTCGTGATTCTTCTTTCTTGTAAATCTCTTTTGGGTGGATTATGAATCAAAATGTCTTTCTGGGTGAGTTCATAAGCAAAACTCTAACAAGTGTTGATAAGATTTGAAAGATTTCTCATACACTTGAAAAAGAAAGTAATCTTGAACACTTTCTGATCCTTTGAGCTTCATGTCATATAAATAAGTTTGTTCTTGGCTTTTCACCTTCTCTTGCTTGTTGCTGAGGATGTTCGCAGAGGACATTGTGCATGAAAGATCTTAGAAGTTTTGGGCAATTTCTTGTCTGTTTTTATGCTCTTCAAAGTTGATTTGGTTAATGGTTTTTCAAAACTATGGGAAACTGTATTTCTGGTCTAGAATTGGGAAAAATTTTTCAATATGCTGGCCAATTATTTCATCTCTACAAAGTGAAAGGTTGACCATGTGATTGACATTATAGGGACCAAAAAAATAGTAAAAGTATCAAAATGAAGCAAACATGGGTTGGGTGTGATGCATGAGCTATTGAGGTAAATACAAATTTTCATTAGGAAAGCTTAACAGAGTTTTTTAAACTTGTTTCTTCAGAAGTACAGCATTTGAATCTGAAGTTAACAATCAGTACTTTTGACATCTGTTCTTTGAACTCTTGTATTACAAAATATTAGGCACCTTAAGGATAATGGGAATTTCATATAAATGATCTGATACTATAGTGAGTGCTCAAATGATCTCACACTTGAATTGAAGAAAACTTTTAGAAGACTGTTGAAATAAATGGAAGAGTGCGGCTTTGTAGAACTGTTGTTTCATAAACCTACTCCAAAGGAAACAACAATCATTTCATGTAGTTTTTTGCTGCTTCATCAATTTTCTCTCTTTAAATTTTATTATTGCTTCTTCAATTTGTCCCCCTTTCTGAAGTTTTGAGTTATATTTGATTGTGACATAAAGTTAGAAGGCCTGAAGAAGAAAAAATTAGTACTTGTCATTAAATATGGTTGAACTGAAACATTTCAACATTTGGTTCTTAATTTTGACATTACTTTTTACAGGGGCATTTTTCCTGCTCATGTAAATATATTCGTTCACAATGATGCCGTAGCTGCTCTTGCAAGTGGGACCATGGGGAAACTTCATGGCATTGTGTTGATTGCAGGGACAGGGAGCATATCTTATGGATTTACTGAAGATGGAAGACAAGCTCGTGCGGCTGGTGCCGGACCTGTATTGGGTGACTGGGGCAGGTAATGTTAGTATGTTACTTTTTCACATAGAGAAAGAATGCTTTTTTGGGGATTCTTTTTAAGTCTGGCAAAGTGTTGGATTGGATTTGTGATGCACAAGCAAGTAGGTTATAAAGATCAACAATTTAGGAGTGTGATCATAAGACCTTGATTAGAATAATTGGAAATGATACATGGGTTTATGTACATTGCTCAATCTAATGAACGGAATACTATGTTGGATGCATGTGGTAGATTTTCAGCCTGTATTCCTAGCATATATAGTGGGATAAAGGCTTAGTTGTTGTTGCTGCTTAGAATATATAGTCTGATTGGAGAATGAAAATTTTGGTTGGGTAAATTAGAGTAAATGACACTGACTTGATACAAAACCAGACACTATACATTCACACAAAAAGCATCCTCATCTTTTGGCAGAACTTTAAATTTCAGTGCCACATGTCAACTTAATACAAGTCTTTATTAGTTTAATGGGCCCTTTACTAGTTATATCCATGACCAAGATTTGGAGCTGATTGATAATTTAACCGAGGCATATGGGCAATTAATATTTTTTTTCTAATAATACAACTACAAGATAGTCTATCTCGATTTTGTGGTAACATGGATTTCACATTATTTGCTGCAGTTTCTGGGAAAATTTTTATATCTCCTGTGACTAATGTGTTTGAGCAATGTGACCCGAGCCTGCGAGATTTTTGTTTACCTGTTATTTGTTATACTTCTGCTACTTTTTCTTGGACAACATCTGTGTGAGAAAATTGAAATGGCTCAATAAGCTGCCACCAGAAAAAAATGAAAAAACAGTGAACCATTGTACGAATTATTACACATACCAAGAGGATTGGTTCAGGTTTTTAAACTGAATATCATTTTAAAATGCAATGCTGGTTATAGGAAATATGAGTTACTTTTTTCTTTACCATTAACTAGGTTATAGAAATGTTTTCACGATGGATCATATAAGAAGATTATGTTAGCAATATAATGAGAGAAAACAAGACTTGGTATTTATTGATCTTGAAAAGGCATATGATAGAGTCAATCGGGATGTAATGTGGAAGGTATTGGAAAAAAGAGGGGTTAAGCGTAGCGTATATAGGAGCTATAAAAGATATGTACAAAGATGTAACATCTTGTGGGAGGACATCAGTAGGGATATCCAATATAGGCCTGCATCAGGATCCACTTTAAGTCATACCATTTTGCTTTAGTAATTGACGAAATTATTAAACATTTGCAAAAAGTCATTCTCGAATGAATGTTGTTTGCAGACGATATAGTTTTAATTGATGAAACAAGAGAGAGAAAGTAAACGGTAAGTTAGAAGCTTGGAGGGAAATACTAGAATTGAAAAGTTTTACCATAAGTAGAGGTAAAACTGAATATATGGAATACTACTTTAGTAATCATAGAAGTAATAATATGATTATATGAAAATTGGTGGGTATGAATTAAATGAATCTAAGAGTTTTAAATATTTAGAGTATCTATCATTGAAGAAAATGGGAGAATTGATAAAGATGTTATGCATAGGATTCAAGCAGGTTGGAACAAATAGAGAAGTGTCCTCTATACTTTATGATTGTAAAGTACCATTGAAATTGAAGGAAAAATTTTATAACACAGCCATAAGATCAGCGATGCTATATGGATCAGAATGTGGGCGACTAAGTATGAGCATGAAAAAAAATGAGGGTAGCAGAAATGAGAATGTTAAGATTGATATGTGGACATACTAGATTGGATAGAATAAGTAATGAATGCATTAGAAAGAAAGTGGAGGTAGTTTCAATAGATGAGAAAATGAGAGAAACACATTTAAGATGGTTTGGACATGTGTATAGGAGACCTTTAGATACACAAGTGTTGAGTGTAGAAAATGGAGAAACACTAACTCAAATTAAAGGGGAAGGGGGAGGCCTACAGAGAATTGGAAAGAAACAAAAAAAAAAGGTTATGATATACTTAAATATAAATGAAAACATGTGAATGGATAGAATACGATGGCGAAGCATGATCCATGTAGCCGACCCTACACAGTGAGATAAGCATCACAATATTAACTATGACAACTAAGTTCTTTATACTTCCTTTTTTTAATAACTGAATACAATGACGAAGTATGATCTACGTAACTGACCCCACATAGTGGGATGAAGGCTTAGTTGTTGTTGGGTCATAAGAAATATGATCCATATAGCCAACCCCATGTAGTGGGATAAAGGTTTAGTTGTTGTTGTTGTTATGGTTTCTACTCAACTCTCTGGTTTGGAATTTGATTTCTCTTGATTCGACAACTATAATGGGCGCATAACAAACATTTGGTGGCATGAAGGGTGTAGGGAAGTGGGGTTGGGTGGAGAGAGGGACACATGAATTGAATTCTATTCCTGATAATAGCTGCAGTTTAAAATTATGGATAAGGAATCTTAAATTTGTAGCTATCATACCAAAAATCACCACTCTGTCATTGAAGTTTATGGACTGATTTTATTTTGTGATTTAGTTAATTAATCCTTCAGTTAACAATATTTTGAAACTAAAATGCTCCACACAAATCTGTGAAACTTGCAACAAAAAGAATTCATAATATTGATTTAAAGTGAGCTAAATATTCTTTATCACCCAAAATGTTGCCATATGCATTATATCAATTTGCTAGGCATGATCTTAATCTCAACCAATAGGTGCTGATGGCCACCTTTGGCAAATGTTTTTAGGTTGGACCGAGTATTGCCATCCTCATGCTGATACTGCAAAGCCATAGAAAGGATATCTGGTGTTATATAGTTTTGTTGGAGATGTCCGATTGTAAAAATTTGAAATATTGAAAATTAAGAATTTTGATATACATTGTTCAAAATGAGTTGACTAGAATGAAGTGAGATGCATCTAAATTTCAAGTTTCTTGAGATTTCTTTTGGTTATGTTAAGTGGTTTTTCCTTATACTTAAGTTTAAATAGTAGTAGTAATTAAGAACTAGCAGACAGTTATGCTGCTTTTTCTTCATTTTACCCAGGCTAACTTTGTTGTTGATATATATTACTTAAATATTTAAAGTGAAATATATGTTAGACTGACCACCTAAGGTTTCCATTTCTGCCAAAGGGATGCTCCAAAACATTTTGAGAATAGAACTGTTAGAAGCTGAAAAGAATGCAGCATTGTAGGCTTCTTTCCTTTGTTATTATTAGAACATGTTAATGAGATGATTATCCCATCGAAAGGAATTATGTCTGAACTATCTGATTGGACCATATATTTTATCTAAGACTAAGAAAAGTATCTGGTATCTTGCAGTGGCTATGGAATTGCTGCTCGAGGATTGACTGCTGTAATGAGGGCTCATGATGGCCGTGGTCCGAAGACAATGCTGTCAAGTCAAATTTTGGATTCACTTGACCTTTCATCACCAGATGAAATCATAGGGTATCTTTGTTGTACATGCTCATCAACACTATTTTAAATTTGGTCATATTCTCTTTGATCCTATGCTATAACGCACTCACTGTTAGGATTGGCTATTCCATGTTGGTTACTGAATGTCAAAATGTTTAGATAGCCTCTTAAGCTTTTCTTGGATATACAATTGGACACAAAAGCGTTCTGATAATAATGATAGTTCTTGAACGTGGTGAACTCACCTGAAGAGCATTTAATAGAAGAATTAACATGGCAATATTTGGGATTTATTACTATAGTACTCTCTTGCATTTGAACTTTTACATAAAAAAAACCATCTTGATCAGGGTTGGCCGTTCATGTTCCTGAAAGTGCATTTTTGAAGTTGATTTGGTTGCTTACGCATGAAATGCAAGTTAATCATACTACAGTTTTTGAAATTGCTCAGACAGACTGTGGAAACTAGATTGTGTTAATCTGGCTAGGCTCCAGTTCAACCATTTGGTTTCATATTCAACTACTGAGAATACTGCCAATATGAAGCTATTAAATCTGGCAAGTGATCCATATTTCTGAATTTGTGATTCTTCATTTTCAGCCAAATAATATTTGAGATGTATTCATTTAGTCTTGAAGTTTTAGACTATGATGTAGAACTTTTGATGACAATAATGAATGGATTCTTGGACTATAACTGCTACAGGCTATAGCAAAGTCAGGTGTCTAACATTTTGAGGTAATAGAGCATGTCCTTGCTGGGTTAATCTTGGTAAAGATTAACTAGGATGAATATCTACATTTTTTCTTTGAGAAGCATGTCCTGTTGGTTCTGATTTGACACGTTAATCTCATAACTTCTATAGTTTGCCAATTTAGGACAATTTCTGAAAAAAGGGTTGCAAATCAACTGATTAATACGCTTGAATTTCATTTGGACATTAACACCATTCCTTTTGGAGGAAAGAAAAGCTCTTGACATACTTTATTTTCATCATTCCCCACTACTTTTGCACTTGACTTTTTTTCTGGGTCTATCTCACAGAGTTGTCCTCATTTTGCTCTCTCTTGATAGCATAAGAATCTCTGTGAAATAGTCATATTACGAGACTGAAAAGCAGAAAAGGTAGAGTCTTGAGTGAAGAGATTTTTTTACCTTTAACAAAAATGCTTTTGTTAATGTCCAACTGCATCTTAACTGCTTTAATCAGTTAAAATTGACATTGATTCTATCAACTGTCGCAATTTGTTAAGAGCTTCAGAAGGTAAGAGACTGCATTCTCCAAATCAAAATTTCAGGTAGGTTAATTGAGCAGAGTCCAAATGCAAGATCTAAATCTGAAGTTTTCTATAAAAAAAAATGAGTTACTATTTTTGTTATGATTACTTGATTTCACTGCTGATTTCATTTTCTTTCTCATTGGAATTCAGGTGGACTTATGCAGATCCATCTTGGGCCCGTGTTGCTGCCCTTGTTCCAGTTGTAGTATCCTGTGCTGAAGCTGGAGATGAAGTTGCCAATGATATACTAAACAATGCAGTGGAAGAATTGGCTTCAAGTGTAAAGGCTGTTGTCCACAGACTGTCCTTGGCTGGGGAAGGTTGCATTGCTTAACTTTAACCATCTCTCCCCTTGACTTCACCACTCCCCCTTCCCAACATAAACACACACAATCACTCACACACACACACTCTCTCTCTCTCTCTCTCTCTCTCTCTCTCTCTCTCTCTCTCTCTCTCTCTCTCTTATGAAACTGTCAGATACGCAAACGTGGTTTGTGCTCTCTGAAGGCTACAGTAACAGGCAAAAAGTTTGTTAATCTGAATATCTTGAAATTTTCTGATAATTAAGTCATCCAATAAGACAATAGCTTTTGATGTTATAAAATTTAGAATTCTCCTTCACTTGGCATTCAGAAATACTAATTGCTTGAATTTGAGTGGTATCACTTAACAAGATAGATCGTCTTCATTGCAGATGGAAAGGATTCTTTCCCTGTCGTCATGGTAGGTGGTGTCCTTGAAGCAAACAGGAATTGGGATATAGGAAAAGAAGTTATTAACTCTGTTTTGAAAACCTATAACGGGGTTTGTCCCATTAGACCAAAGGTTAGTGGACTTGACTCTTACATTTCGAACACGTATTTCCTTACGTTTAGTCTCGTGCAAAATATTGCATTGTGACGTGTATGCAACTTACTTTGTGATATTAAAGTACCATTGAAATTGAAAGAAATTTTTTTAAAATAGCCATTAGACCAACAATGCTTTATGGGTCAGAATGTTAGGTAGTTTGAGCATGAACAAAACTTGTTTACCACATATACATAGTGGCTTGATCCAATTTGTTACCATGTGAACAATAACTTGTGGGAGCACATGAATTGTTCCCTTTTAAATGGAGGGATTTGTGAATCAAATCCTATATTGTTGCATTAATTTTGCACATGCCAAAAAGCGAAGCGTGACAGTAGAAATGGAAAAGCCGGGAGCGATAATTTTTGAATGAGTTTGATTTTTGTGCACCATGATGAATTTAATAGTTAACTACTCATTTTTGTTTTTTTTTTTTTTTAATATTTTTTATGGTTGTTAGAACCCATTTTGGTGTTTCAGCAATAAGAATATGACCCAACTTCCTGCTTTCGTTCTTGTACCAATTTTTCCATTGAAAAGCTGAATTCATCTTTTGATTCTTTCTGTGCTGTCATCTTCTGCAATATCCGTGCTGGATGTTGCATGTCTTTGCTTTCAGCGTGAAATTTGCTCACCACCCTTCTTGCAAGTGAAAGTAATACCATAAGCAACATTCATTTGTCAAAACACATGAACTGCCAATAAGAAAGCAAGCATGATTCCTGTACTTGTATTTAGCAATGTATGCTTGATTTAGAATTAATCACTAGAATGAACTCTTAACAACAAACAAATTCAAATGTTTCAGTGTTTTCCTAATGCTCAGAAACGTGTCCACTTAACATCCATCCGATCAGTGCTAGATTTTTCGTACTTCCTTTAGTAAATGCTATCTGTAATTCTGATTGAGTTTGATTTCTCCATGTGTGTTTTTCCAGTGTCTTAAGAAATTGTAATTTAGTTTGATTTCCTGAGTTTGTTATGTAGTGTTTTTCCAGTGTCTTAAGAAATGCTTTCTCATCATGTGGTTCAAAAGCTAGAAATGAATAAAGGATTTGTCCTCTTACACTTCTAGGAATTTTGCAATGTTTGTTAATTTTTTCAGGTTGAGCCTGCTATTGGAGCAGCATTGGTGGCATGGAACTTCTTGAAGAAAGAGATACCGGCAAATGGTCACAGATGATCGGGAAATATAAACTGTTCTATTGTATAGAAACAAAAGATGATTTCATCTGTCAATTGTTAACATTACTGGTAACTAAGTACACTTATGAACTTAGTTGCACAATTATTAGGTGCATTTAGTTACCTTTCGTCAGAATATGTATATATTTCTTCTTCTCACTGCTTTGCATTGATCATTGCTGTGCTTGTTAGCTTGACAGTGCATTACATCTTCTTCTATGGTTGAGTCTAATTCATTTTTTTTAGACTTGTGTTTTTATTGTTTTGACATGGTTGATTTCCCAATTTGGTTTTCCAGCCCTCTTTTCTTCTGTTTCTTCTACATTTCCTTCTTGATCTGGATTCTAGTTTGGGTGGTTTTCCTTGTTGCCAAAATAAAAAAAATACTTATAATAATTTTTTTTAGGGTAAAATACACTAAACCCCTTATATTATTGTTCCATCCCACATTTACCCCTTATAGTTTTAATTACAACAATTAACCTCCTTAACTTTTTAAAACTAAAAAAATTAATAACCACGTTAAAAGAGTTAATGAAAAGATAATTTAAAATTTTTAACAATATTAGAGTGGCTAAATATCTATAATACCCAATTAATCCCTAAAAAAGCTGGATAAAATTGTTCAATATATACATATTCAATTAACCTTAAAAAAAGAGGGATGGAATTGATTGGCCAGTAATGAAAGAAGTTTTTCAAGATATATGTTACATCTCTACAATGACCATCTCTTCTTTCGCAAAAGTATAAAATATATATATTTTACATCTCTACCATGATCATCTCTTTTTTCACAAAAGTATAAAATATATTGTCTTTTTTTTGTAGAAATTTGATTTTTTGAAATAATAAATATATTATCTCTTTTTTCGTAGGAATTTGATTTTTTAAATACAAAATATTATTTCAAATGTAAAGATCTAAGGTACTTTAAGTTTTGAAGAATAAATATTTACATGACTTTAATTTTGCAATTTTTTTATTTTGTAATCTTAAATGAAGTTTAATAATTGAATTTTGCTTTTGTTGTGATTTTTTTAACTAATGTGTTTGGTATTTGTTTTTATTTTTTTCAAATTTTTTAATCCTAAAAAGATTGTCTTTCTTGATTATATCGATTGTTGATAGACATTTAAGAATATGATTTCAAAGATTATTTGTGATGTTTTATTTTTTTTAACTTTTATTGAGATTTGGTTAGATTGGATGCGTTAGTGTGACGGTAAATTATAACTTTTTTTCACACTGCTTTCCAAATTGATATTTGAATTGTTTATTTATGTTGAGTTTATAATTTTTTATTTTAAGGTTAATTTTGTCATTTTATTATCTTATATTAAAATAGGGTGTTCAATTCCGTTTAGTCATTGATGACAATTAATATATTAGATAAATTAGTTTTAAATTAAAAAATGAAGGGTTTTAATTGTTGTAATTAAAACTACAAAGGGTGAATACGGAACGGAGCGATAATATAAAATGGTTTAGTATATTTTATCCTTTTTTTTTTATTCAAAACATATGTGTGTATATATATAAATTGGTTTAAGCAGTAGTTCCAAACTTAAGAAAGTAAAGAGGATTGCATTAGATTGACAACGGTAAAATTGTTACATATTATAATATGAATTACATTAGAAATTGTGTATAGATTACGAAATTTCCACTGTGTAGAGCGTGTCATAGAAATTAACAATGGCTTTTTAATAAGCATCGGTATATTTTCATGATAAAATGTGATTCATAGTGCTAACTCCACTTAGTAGGATGACGAAATGTGATTCATATTCGTATGTTGATCAACTTAGTGGGATAATGAAATGTGATTCATATTCGTATGTTGACTCAACTTAGTGGGATAATGAAATGTGATTCATATTGCTGACTACACTTAGTGGGATAAACGTATGTTGTTGTTGATTAAATAAAGAGTAAACTAAAAAAAAAGGTCACTATACTCTCAAAAAGTAAGAGAAAATTACAAAAAAAGATCACTATACTCTCAAAGAGTGTCATTGCACATCACCATACTTTATTGTCTAATTATTAGAAACCCCCATATGGTTTGGCGAAAATCCCTATAACCCCATGTTTTATAAAAAGGTATCGAGTACCCCCATGTGTTTTATGGTGAAATAGAAAGTGGATGGAAATTAGGTCTTCTAACGGAATCGTTAAAATTTTCCATTATAACCCGATATAAATAATCTCCTCCTCTATCATAAATCTACTTTTACAGCCAGCCATTTGTCAGATGATGAAAGAAGTAGTGTACCTTCATGTGCAACAATCCCCCATCAAAATTATCTTTTCTCTTCTATTTCCTTCCCTTTTTTTTCGGGCACCACAACAACCACCCACCACCACCCAATCAATCAAAAAATGCCATCACCCTCCACCACCACCACAACAACAACCACCCACCTAATAAAATCTAGAAGTCCCACTCATTAGATTTTTTTGAGTTCCGACACCACCACCACACTCTACCACCGCCACTGCCATCACAACCACCATCCTCTACCACCACCAATAAATTAGAATTTTTTTTTCATTTTTTTGTCAAACCAACAACTAATTTCCAAAGGATTTCAATTCACTTTTCCCTGCTGGGTTCTTGAGGTATGAATCTCAAAACGTTCTTCACAAAATTTTCTTAAATTTATAGCCAATATACCATTATGTCTATTGAATATCAATGAAATAAAAACTCAAATGGAATCTTATTTCCAAAAGATTTATATCAAAGTAGTAATTCAAATTGACATATACTTAAAAAAAGCGTGAAAACTGAAAAAAAGTAATTATCCAAAGAAAACTCTCTGCAATCAAAAAGTAATTATCCAGAGAAAACCCTATGCAATCAAACTTTCTTTTTCACAAACTCATGACCTCACATCATCTGTAATTTTGAGAAAAAAATCAAGGGAATTTTCGAGAATTTCAGCATTGTTCCTCTTATTGAACAATACTGAAAGAATCAACAAAATTGTACTCTAATGACAATCAATCGACCAAAACGCCAAGAACTATACATCTTAATGGCCAACCCCAAGAGAAATTTGCACAAGGTCCATGTTAGAAAGAATAAGTATTCTTGATACTTTGGCTTCAAAACCCATAGGGAACCACCAGAGTTCTTCTTCTTTCTTTGGAGAATCATGGAACTACCGTAAATGCTGTCGCCTGGAGTTGTCTGAAATTTAAGTCTAGAAAACCGTAGTTGCTGAACACCATCAAAGGAAATTGTTGTTTTGGAGAAGAAGATATGTAAAGGAAGAAGACGATTTATGCTTATAAAAGGTAAAATAAGGGGTAATTTAGGAAATTTACGACATTAATTGACTATTGGTAAATCACACTTGTACAATAAAGCATGTGTACTTCAAGCATCGTTAACGGACCTAATTTCCATCCACTTTCTATTTCACCCGAAAACACATGGGAGTACTCGATATCTTTTTATAAAACATGGGGGTTATAGGGATTTTCGCCAAACCACATGGGGGTTCCTGGTAATTAGCCCTACTTTATTTTTTGCAAAAATAATCACTATAGTTTTTAAAACGCATAATTCTGAGTCATTCTCTTCATTTTTCATTTAAAATTAACGAAAATAAATAAATAACATACTATTTTACCCTCATTAAATCTCCAAAATTAAATAATTCTAACCCACCTCATCCCACCACCGTAAAAGTCCACCACCATCGCAATACTCCCTCTTCTCACCCTTTCTCCTAAACTTATCTTCTTCTCTCTTTCTCTCTTATTCTCCTCATAAAACTTCCATGATTAAAAAATTGTCCTCTTTCTCCATCATTTCCTTCACCAAACACCTTCAACTCCATCATCACCTTCACCAAGCAAATGGTTGTTAACCAAACCCATTAGAAATACAACACAAACCCAACCAAATCTACCACAAAGAAGTAGAGAAGATCAATCAAATTTCAAATTGTCAAAGAAATCCGTTTCTATCAAAACACACCAAGTGTGGTGGTGTAATAATTTACCCCTTGTGTGGTGGGTGATGGATTGGCCTATGTGTAATTTTTTATTGTTGTTTGGTAATTTTTTATATGTGGTGATATGATGATTTGTTAGTTTAATTATCAAGAGATTTTGATTGTAAAGAAAATAATTAATTGTACATGATATAGGTTGTAGATAAATATATTTTAAAAGTTTTTGAAACTAAAAATGATATTTGTGATGATAGATGATTATGGATGTAGTTTTGTGGTACCTTTTTCACATAGCTTATTTGTTTATTGTGTGTTTTTAACCGATTTTGCCTGAGGTATTTTAGGGTTTGGAAGGGATATATATATATTGTAAGGACTTTGTCAATTGCTTTCAGCCACTTCATTTGTCCTTGGTTTTTTCGTTTGTTTTCTTTTCTCGCTGCCGTCTTTGTTGCTTTGCTTTCTTACAACGCATGCCGCTTCTCGCTCTGCACTTGCTTTTGGGGTTGCTCTCTCGCCGTTTGTATTTTCTTTTTTTTTATTCTTATTTGTTGCATGGCTGCTGCTTATTTTTTTGGTGTGCCGCTTATTTCTGGGGAGGGTTTACTTTTCTTTCGTGAGTTAGAGGGGGGGAGGGGTCGATTTGGATGCCCGATGTTGTGTGCAATTGGTTTTTGGATTGTGGATTTTTTGGCTTTTGTAACAGCTCCTATATCGCTACTTTGTGATTTTTCTGATTTTTGGTATTTTTATTTCTTGCATGTGTGATAGTTGCTTTCTTTCTGTGCTGGTTGTTTTCAGGGAGGGTTTGTTTCTGTTTCTTCACCTCGAAGTGGGGGGTGTTTCATTCAGATGCTTGTTGTTGTGTGTAATTGGTTTTTGGATTGGGGATTGTTTGGGGGTTGCAGCAGTTCATGCACCACCAGTAAAATAAACTGTTTTGTCTTTGCTATTTGTGGGCACCACTTTTTAGATGTGTCTTTGTTGCAAGATTTGTTGCATGTGTGTCTTTTTTTCCACATGGCTTGTAGGAACGAAAATGGGTTGCTTTTATATGTGTTATTTTCCCTCTGTTTTTCGCATCGACTATTTGTTTGCCTTATTACCTTTCCTGTTTGGCTGCCAAAAAGGCCTTTCTTGGTTGAGATACCTGTTGTTATTGTAATTATTTTTGGGGTTGTGGGTTCTTCTGAGTTGCTAACATTTATTCTGGTCAAACGGAAAAGGAGCTGTCCTTTTTTACTGTTTGTGACCAGCCTTTTTTAGATCTGTTTTTGCTTCTTGCTTTCTTGCATGTCAATGCTTGTTTTTTTCAGGGGAGGCCAAACCAGAGGCCTGTATGGAATTTTTAAAAAAAAGAGGTTGTATTCTTTGTTGTGTTGTTGCTGAAGCAAGAAGAAATTAGAGTGTCTTTTTCTTTTAAATGAGTTATTTTATTTTTTCGGCTTGGAGATATTTGTTTTTTTGGGTCTTAGTACTCTTGTATTTCTTTGCGGACATGAATTGAGACCACTTATTTGCTACTTTTGTTTATTGTTGCCGTTTATACTTTTGTGTACGCCTAAGCTCTTGTTTTGTGGTTGATGGTTTTTATGATTTCACTATTTTCTAACCAGGATCTAGACTTAGGGAGGCCTTTCGAATTGGGGTATGTTGTTTATAAGTTTTGCCTCCCGCAAGGCTCTTGTTGTTTTTCGAATCAGTAAAGCCATTTGATGTTCGGCTTGTTTAACCAAAAAAAGGGAAAATCAGCTTTGCGATTTTTTATAAATGTAGATTGTTTTCAAGTTTACTGCCGCCTATTTTGGAAATTTAGACTGCTATTCTGATTTATTTTAAAACTGTAGCTTCTGGGAGGGTTAGTAAACATTGGCTTCCCAAATACTTGCTATTTTTTTTGAAATATATTTATTCTTCTTTATTTATTTATTTAGTGTCATTTATTGGAAACATTGATATTCTACGGCTAATCCTTGATTGTGAACTCGAAATTTCTATTGTTGTTTTCAGTTCTGAACTTCAATTAGTTCTTGGGGATTTGTTCATTTTCTGTTTCTTTAATTCTGTACATTTGATAACAAACAAAAATGGCAAAGCTTGTCAACGAATCTCATACTGGACTCATTTCAAATATCAGAAGTTAGTTAAGATATTTAAATCTGAACATCAATCTCGATTGGTGAGTATAGATTAATATTTATTTTACATGTTTTAGGGGAGTTGTGTATGCTTTATGTTATATTATATTGTTGCTGCTCTCTTAAAAAGCAAAAATGCTATTTGTATTGGTGCTTTTGAAGCTTATTCCTCAGAAATTTGTTGGGAGTCTCAGTGGCCGTTTTGTTGCTGTTGTAAAAGTGCGGGATCCCAGTAGAATTGTATGGGAGATGAGTCTGCTGAGAAGATCAAATGCAGTTTATTTTGATCAAGGCTGGAGAAAATTTGTCACTGCTCATTGTCTTCAAGAGAATGATATTCTTGTTTTTACTTATGTTGGTCAAATGCGTTTTGATGTTCTGATTTTCGAGAATCATACTTCCTGTGAAAGAGTTAGCTCCTATTTTATGGATGTGTTAGATGCTGAGGACGAAGAGAACAGATTTGGCCAATCTAGCATCTTGGGGCATGTGTTGCCGTTTGTAGCTGAAGCTGGTGGTTGTATTTCTCAATATTCCAAGCTAAAAAAGTTGGAAAAAGACATGCTATTGGAGAGAACAAGCAAGAAGCAGATCATTTGGGCCACAGTGACAAAAAAGCAAAAAAATCTGGTATGTTTTGCCACTTTTAATTATACTGCTATATTTTGTGTAATTATCATTTTTTGAAATTGGCTGCATAGATTATAGGTTATTATAAGTTATAGTATAAACTGGTGTGTGATTAGGTATTAAGAGTTGAGTATTTTTCTGTTGCGTAGCTGTGAATTTCTCTAGACTTACTGAACAAGAACTTTCACAACATCCTGCTGTAGTGGCACAAATATTAGGTAATTGGTATTTCTTCTAAAATGCAGTGGGTAGCTATGAATCTTAGGTTGCACATTGACTGTTATATAAACTTTGATTTTTGGTTTGCCTGTAAATATTGTAGAACCTCGGAGGTTGTCTTCGATTAGAACCTCTGGCTTCTCGACCCAGAAAAAACCCGTTACAGATACTGGCTTTTTTTCAGATCCAGATGATAGAAAATGCTTAGATTACTATGCTGGTAATCCTTTTACAATAATGTTTGTCCTACTATTTGGGCTTCAACCTTATTCATAGTAATTCTCTTTGCTATTAGTAATGTATATGAGCCTATTACTTTTACTAATTTTATTTCCTTCTGACCTGTTTATTTAGAAGACCTAATGGCCTTACCTGTTGCTGTTATTTTGGGTCGAGCCAAGCAGGCCAATACGAAATTTCTGCTTGCTGAGCTTAAAAAGCAAAAATCTCTTTAGCTAGCATATGCGTCTGCAAAAGGAATTTGGTCTGTGTATACGATGCGGCAATCATACATCAGTCAGGGATTCTCCATGGTTAAACTCTAAAATTTGATATTTAAAAAAAAAAGAAAAAAACTCTTTTTACTGAATTAATATTTGCTTTATTAATCTGCTTGCGGTCTTATTGCTTGTATAATCCTTCATGTTTTCTTTTTGAATTTGTATATTGCGGACTTTGGCCACTAAATGGACAAAACAATATTTGCCTTCGCACAACCAAGACAATATCTTGCAGACTAATTGGGGGAAACCTGGAGTGTGAGATTCTATAGAAAAGACAGTGGCTATGCATTGACTGGAGGATGGAAGAGGTTTGCACTTGACAATAATCTGCAAGAGGATGATGTCTGCGTTTTCTATTTAGATACTGCTGCATTTGGAGCTATTACCCTGGATGTGGGTATTTTCAGGCTTCGAGACATAGACATTGGAGAGGACGCTATTTCGAAAGCTGTCTTGTTCGTGCTAACCAGATTTCAGGACAGAGGAAGAAAATGGGGAAGCTGTTGGTGGATGAAGATGATGAATCAGCTTAGCCTACATTTTGTTAATGTTTATAACTTGTGGTTTGTTGCAACAAAACCATAATTAAGTTTCTATAATTATGCTTGTTAAATTGGGAGAAAAGAGAATGGTTAATGCCCTGTTATATTTTCAGAAAGTGGGATTCAGTAGTAATTTTGATTAGGATTCTAAGATATTGCGGGCCATATTATGCGTATGCCTGTGCTTATCTACGATTCTAAAATCTTTGCAGATTTCTTACAAACGACCTTAATGTGTTTAAAAAAGTGTTGTGAAAACAGTTTAAAGTACTGTTTATATTATATATTAGTAGTAGCGTATAGACATATATAGCTAATATTCACTCTTGTAATTGTATAGAAAATTGCTTGTATTTTCTGGCTTATATATAAGTATATGTTTGATTATAAATTTTAAAATCACTTTTGCAAGACATACAGTGCCTTAATAAAGTATAACAAATCTATACAAGCTAAGAATTGGTTTGATCGATTCTTGTGTTAAGTGTGGAAAAAAATAAGCTTGATTTATTTATACATAAAAAGGTTTTCAAACTAGAACTCTTTCTGTTTATTTTAGACACAGTATAGAATCTATAATGGAAGATATGAATTTATAGCACATATTTTAAAAGTTAAAATTAAAATTTTCACAAAACCTATATTTTTCATGGGTTATAACATACGTATTTTGGTAAAAAAAATGGCAAAGTAAAAAAATCGTGTTAATTTTGGCTTTGTCCCTACTATTTTTTGACACATTTCAATTGTGAACATGCATTCTAATTAACATTGTAAAAAAATGAAATTTAGATTTTTCACAAATTTCTGATTTTTCATGGGTTATAAACACACGTATTTCAGTAAAAACTGATAAAATCTAAAAATACGTTGATTTTGATTTTTTTTGTGATGATTTTATACTCAACTCGATTAATTTGAACCACAATCAACTAAATTTAAATTCTCCACCACCAAGATCAGCATATTTGATTCCAAAACATTTCTTGAAGGCTGGTGTTAATGTTAGATCAAATATTAGCATTCAGAGCAATAAATTACTTAATTTTCCAATTTATCCTTAATGAGTCAAACTCTTGATTTTCTCTCTTCATCTTATCTGGATTTTCTCTTTCCACCTTATCACAAGAGCTTATCAATTATTTCTAACGTCTTTCCTTTGAAGTTTGAGTTCTTTTTTTTCTTTACACTAACTTCCTTTCCAAAATTTTATTAATATAAAACTTATTTTCACTCAAACTTATATTAAAAAAAATTATATAACTAAGTCAAAAATTAGTTTTCAATTAGAAAAATAAATTTAAAATTATATTAATTAATGTTTCATAGTTAGTGTAAAATCAAAAAGGAATTAGTTCAAATTTATCAGTCAACAGATAACTATATATATTAGATCTCATATTATTATTTTCGTAAGGTTTATTATTATTATTATTTTTAGTTTTTGGGATTTGCAAACGCACGAATATCGAAGCTTTGCTTCATGGTTTTTTTAGCCATACCATTGTTTACGCCAGTTAATCATATAAATTTTATTACATTTGTTTGATCTATTTACGGTAGATAGAAAAATAAATATTTATAGATTCATATATAGATTTTATTTTTTATATTATAATATTAAGCTTAAAAGCTATCTTTAATAAACATGACTTCGCATTAAAAATTATGGGTCAATATTATTGCATTACTCAATAGCCTCCTCGCACAAAGAAAAACTAATTTTCCCCTTCGATTATTCAATGGAATTTTAAACAACGAACCATTTTTAAAACTAGGTATAGTTAAAATTTTATTATTATGTATTTTGATAATTGTAAGAACTGCTTTGTTTTTATGAATTGATAGACATTACAAATATTTTGTGTGCCTAAGAATAATAGTATTAGTATACGATTAAAATAAAATTATGTAACCTCGACATTAAAAAAGGTAACATGAACAAGGCCAATTATTAGAATATCATATTATTGTATTTTAAATTTCTTTATAGTATACTTTATAATGGTTCTCAAATACACTTGTCGAATTAAATTGCAGGTGCTATAATTTGTCTCTGGTTTAAAAAAAAACTTTTGTTAAGTCTGAGCTTTAACAATTTTTTGTATTCAAAACACTTATTTTTAATGCTTAATATAATTTAGTTTCTGTTATGTTATGTTCATCCGTTTGCTCATTCTGTGCTTATATTTGCAGACAAATCATTGCTATCAGCTTTTGGGCCTCATATTATTGCTATTTGTGGGCTTTGTGTATATTAATTATTATATTAATTATAGTTGATGCTAGGTGATTTTACGAAAAGTCATCAAGAACAAACAAATAGAAGTAAGCAATATGCCAGTTTTGATTGTTGTCTTGTATATGACAATATACAATTATAAAATATTAGTATACCGCCTGTTGGGATTCAAGTAAACATGAATTTGGCAATATTATTTTATAGGAAAGTGTGCGCACCAAACCATTCTGCCAAATTGATTGCATGTAATTATTATAGGCAGATGCTTAGTTATAAAGATTAGCTAATTCAAATATTTTTATGGTTGATTGTTGCAAATATCTATGATTATCATTACATAGTCCAAAATTTTGAAACTTTTGTTGCCTAAGGAGCCACACCTTCTAGCTTCTGAATTTATCTTTCCAAGCCAAGATTATTACAACTTTATTAATTCTATGAAATTCTAAATTATTTTATTCTTGTAGCACTATGTATAAAAACTAATTTATTATTAAATATCTTACTAATGAAAGCATTTTATTACAGTTATTGAATTTGAGTTGGAGTAAAGACAAATATATATATATATATATATATGTGATTAAGTCATTGATTGACTCGGCCTTATTTCTGGCCCTAATTCTTAAACCTTAAAAGCCTCAACAAAGAGGCTTTTTTTTACTACATTTGGATCATCAAACGATGAAAGCTTAGTTATGTTCTATATATTCAACATTTAACATATACCAAGCTATAACTTTCATATTTATCTTTGCAAACCTATAGCCCTGGTGTTATAAAGTTTAACTTCAATTTTAATAGCTAATATTTCTATAGTATTTGAGAAACTACTTACAGCTTCTACTTTACTCTCTGCACTTATTGTTGCAGTTTACAAGTTAATGGATGGTACCAATCAACCTGCCTTTGCTAGTTTCGAACTTTGTAGGTTGGTTATCTACTCATTAGACTACCAATGTTTCAACCTGCAAATCAGAATTATCTATATATATATTTGTGTGTATCAAACTGTTTTTAGATCGTTAGATATAACCTTGTTTTTAGTATTATCATTTCTAATTTCTACTTATTAGATGGATTTATATTTTTTTGCTACGGCTGGAGCTTAAGATATGTTGGTCGTTCTGTAAAATCAGCTTCATATATGAGTTCTTACTGGTCAAACAGTACATATATGTAGAAAAATAGATATAGTGTAAGCATTCTATTTGGAAGAAGCCAAGTTAACCAATTGATTTTGAAGGCTTTAGTAATATTTTATTTTATTATTAATAGATTGAAGGGAAAATTTGTATTAAGGGCGTATTATATTTCGTTATTATTAATTAAGGCGCAACTTAATGTATTTATTGTTAAGGGCGTCAAAATAACTTTATTATTATTTTAATTAGTTAAAGACTTTATTACCCCTCCTTTTATCCAATATTAATTATACTGTTAAACAAATATTACGATTATGAAATTATTATTTTGAATCGAAACCCTAATTCCTAATTTTAAAACTCTTCAATAATCTTATATCAATTTGGAAACCCCATTTAACGAAATGGGCATGAAACGCTTGCGCACAGGATGGAGTAGGAAGTTTGGTACAAGCGGTAAAGAGGAAGTTGAAGGAGTGGGCATTAGGCGAGATGCCTTTGAGGCGCATCTGGACGTAGAGAGACAAGGATTGGAGCGGAGAGCCATGAGTGGAATAGGCTTGAATGAGCTTGTTGTAGAGAAACACATTTGGGTTGGGAAGATTATCAAATAGTCTGCCTGCGTAGGGAAGGTCCAGAGTTTCTAACAGCTTGCTGAGTAAATAAGAGGTGAAATCGGTGCTGGGAGAGTGAAGGCGTGTACTTGCTGCAACCTCAATTGGTTCATAAGAAAGTTGGAAACTTTTGGTTGTTAAAAGCGATGACGACTTTGCAATGATTACACAAATGAAAAAACTGGCAACTATTTGAAGAAGTCTTATTAGTTATGGTATTGGCATCTTCTCACCATTTGGTTGGATTTAATACTTTTCTTGAGCTCTTAAGATATTGTAAAGTAGTTTGATTTTGGTTGAGCTCTGTAAAATTAAGTTAAAACTTTTGCCAAATTGAAAAAGTAAGCAAGAAAGAAAAAGTGGGCAATGTGGATAAAGGTTAGAATTGGCTGACTCAGATCACTCGAACTCTCAGAAAGTTGAGAAAGAGAAATGGCAGCTCGTTTTTTGGTCAAACATGTTCCTAACTCTAGCAGTTGTACCAGCATGGGAATGTCATCAGCTTCTGCCGCTTTCTTCTGTGACCTTCGATTCGTTGGAACAGTGAGATGGCACAATTAACCAGGGAAATCATGTGTTTTGCCTTAAATTGCCAGGGTGACTGGAATGGTGCAGGATGCCACACTAATTACAGGTACTTTAGGATCTTTCAAATGACATAGGAATCCCACAAAAATGAAAGCATTGTAGCATTCTAAGAGATTATTGATCATTTAATTCATTTTGGACATAGTAGATGAGTGATTGCGTATTCTGAAAGGGATGCAAGCTTAACCTTTTGTAACCCTGAAACTTTGTTAAAATTTCTTGAAATGATTTTGATTCATGAGTTAACGAGAGAGAACATTTTCTCATCCTTATTCCAACATATTTTTCTCTCCGTGAATTTCCTTGCAGTATATTATGGCACACACACGATGATGCCTTGGTCTTGGTGGATGAGTTTTTGTACTTTTTCATTACTCTCTGTAAACTGAACTTGATTCTTGCAAAGTTGTAATGGGGAGGTTTGTACTTTTGCTAATAATCATTCTAGTATAATCATCAAATGTTGCTGTAAAATCTAGTTAAAAAATCATATGTTGAAGAAAATTCTTTGATATTACAACCTGTTTCGCGAGCTCTTTGAATCCCGTGATTTACTGCCCAACCTGAAATTGCTGCTACTATAAAATAAAGTATGACATTGAGAACAAGAAGGCCAAATGCTGCTGATTTGCTTGATCCAGAAGCCATGGCCTTTGAAACTTCAAAACAGCAGGAGAAATCCTGATGCAATGACAACCTTTTTCAAGTGCAAAAGGGAGAATTTATAAGCAAGGATGGTTCCAAACGTGAATTCAAATCTATAGTTTGGTTAGAACATTACTGCTAAAAGGGATTATCTTCAATTCAAAGAAATGGCTCAAATTCCTTCACGTTATCTTGAGTTTGCCTCACAGAGGGGAGAAGAATCTCTTTGTCCTTCCAATGTTGTAAAACTAGGTCCTAAATATAGCACAAGAAATGCTCATTGAATATGATGTGATTCCCATAGATAGCTTTATTGAAAATATTAGGACCATTGATGCTGTTGGCAATTCGATTTTTTGGGATATTCATGTTCAAACTGCTTCTAAATTGGGAGATGAGATTTTTACAGTATACTCGTATATATGAGAGAGGATGGAGGCTTTGAAAAAATAAAGACAGTAATTCTCAATCTGTCTCTTCGACACAAAGAGCACATAAGTGCTTATAGGGAAAGAAATGAAAAAAGGTTGACAGGAAAGCATGAGACTGCCAGCATCAACACGTTTTCTTGGGTATGCCCTTCTAGTTGATATAATGCATTCTGTATGAACAGAATAAATCACATTATGAAGTCCTTCCTGTATTCCTATTTAACTTTCTTGATTAAAATATGCAGGGAGTTGCTAATTGTGGTTGTTCAATCCGTGTGGGTCGTGCTACCGAGAAGAACGGCAAAGGTAGTGCAGTCATTAGAACATCATAATCAGTAACAACAGTGAAAGATAGTCTCACAAACTAAGTTTTTGGTTCTGTCTTTCCTTCTGTGGTAGGTTATTTGGAAGACAGGTGCCCAGCTTCTAACATGGACACCTATGTTGTGACATCATTACTTGCCGAAACTACAATCCTGTGGGAGCCCACACTTGAGGCGGAAGCTCTTTCTGCTCAGAAGATTGCATTAAAGGTTTAAACAACTGAAGCTGGAGTAGATGGACATGAACATGAACAGAAATGGATGAAATCCTGAACTGAAGCTTGCTCTCTTTCTTTGTCACTGTTTTGGGGAGACACTGTGTAAACAAGTCCCGTAAATCTAGCCGTTAGTCGTGCTTAAGTTTTTGGCAAATGGTTCCTTGACTGAGCCAATTATTTGGGATAAGGGGGGTTCATGAATCTGTTTACAGTAAATTGATGATATTGAATTCCTGATTTTTCTACAATATCTTGGTGTTCCCATGATTCTATTTCAGGTTTTCGCATACATTTTTCACATTTGATAGTTAAGCATCACAATACCAAAAGGCTCAAACATTGACTGAATCGAAAGAGACTTTCTTTGTTTCCTTTGGGGTCAGAATTTCCCAGCTATTCAAGTTGAATGTGCTAATATCTTTAGGACAAATTACAAGCATGCTAAGTACAACTACAACATAAGAACTTTTATTAAGAGCTTCACTCTCAACCGAACATGCTTTAACATCTGCACAAACTGAGCATGTTCAACAACCAAATAGAACTATACCTGTTTTGGATTCTACAACAAGAAGTACTCAAGGTATGTTTTCTTTTATTGCTGCCATTTTGTTATTGCAAGTGTTGTTTAAACAATTTGACTGTTGTTATATGTCAATTTTATATTTATTGATGCTAGGTCTATACTAAAAAACAGTGAATATACCTGACCCTTTGCAAAACATAGCTACTGAAGCACAAATCCTACCAGATGTATCAAGTTGTGTATATTGCCATGCGAAAAGAATTTATCTGGAGCCTTCTCAATTTTGTTGCTCTGCTGGTGAAATAAGGTTATTACAGAGCCAAATGCCAGAGCAACTAAAAGTGCTATACCTTGAAAATTCAAAGGATAGATCTGATTTTCAAAATAATGTTCGGAGTTATAATAATATGTTTGCATTTACATCACTTGGAGCCCATTACGATAAAATGTTAAGCAAGCGAACAGATGGAATTTATACATACAGAGTTCAAGGCCAGCTTTACCATTTTATGTCCCCACTCACACCTACAGAACGTCAAAAACCAACTAATGTACAGCTATATTTTTTTTGATACAGAACATGAGCTTGACAACCATTATTCCATCTCTCAAAAATTTGACAAAAACTTGATTACAAAATTAGCTGGGTTATTACAAACCAATCCTTATTCAATATTCTTTAGAAATCTGGGTCAAGTAGAAGATTGAGATAGTTATAGAACTATTTTAAAAGCACATGATTTAGACCAAAGAATATTCAACAAACCAAACATATCTGAAGTTGCAGCCATATGGTCTGAACCATAGAATACTGAAGAATATAGTAGTCAACATATACGAGTTTATCCGAAAGATGAACCTACTCATGTTGTGAGACATTATTTTGGCTATTATGATCCGATATAATATCCGTTAATTCTTACAAATGGTGAGCCTGGTTGGTACCCAGGGATAGAAAGATTGATTTCAAAGACAGACAGACAAAATCTTTCTAAAACATGCAAGAATGAAAGAGAGTTCGATGCACGAAAATTTGCAGATGCTAACATTTCTATAGAGGCTGAGAAATCAGGTATTTCAACTATAAAAACCTAACTCATTCAAATTATTGACACATATATGAATTGTTCTTATTTTTATAAGATCTAACTATTTTTTAAATATTTTCTAGGTATATCAAGAAATAGGAAAAAGAAAGTTTGTGTCCTACAGAGAATATTATTGCTACAAGTTACAAATCAGGCCTGATGATACGTCATTTTTACTGCATACAGGTAGACTTTTGCAACAATTTGTTATTGATAAGTATATTAAAATCGAAACATCAAGGCTAGAATTTCTAAAATCAACAGAAATCCAAAATCGTATGAGAACATAAATTTATAAAGGCGTAATGATAGTATTATAAAAGGACATGACTCAGGTGCTGATATTGGCAAACGAGTTATATTACCTATTTTTTTGTTGGTGGTCCTAGAGACATGCATGAAAGATATATGGATGCTATTAGCCTGGTACAAAATTATGGAAAACCAGATATATTTCTTACAATGACTGCTAATCCAAGTTGGCCAGAAATTTCTAATCATAAATTACATTCCAATGAAGCGCAAAATAGACCAGATCTAATAGCCAAAATACTTAGAGCCAAGTTGAACTTTTGAAACTTGAACTATTTAAGAAAGAAATTTTTTGGAAAGGTTGTTGCACGTACACATATGCAATTGAGTTTCAAAAAAGAGGATTGCCTCATGTTCATTTTCTTATTATTCTTAGTTCTATGTCTAAACTTTATTCAGCTGAAGCATATGACATAATTGTAAGTGTTGAATTACCAGATGCAAAAAGCCAGCCATATTTGCATACGTTGGTTGCGAGACATATGATGCACGGACCATGTGGAAGCCTTGATCCAAATTGCCACTGTATGAAACCAAAATCTGGTTGTAAATATGAATATCCCAAAAAATTTTCAAACAGAACAATATTTGGAGAAAATACTTATCCTACATATCGACGCAGACATGAGCAAAGATCAGTCAAGGTATGTGGTCATTACTTAGACAATCGTTGGGTAATTCCTTATAGCCCATATTTACTTTCAAAATTTAATTGTCATATCAATGTGGAGATTTGTTCGACAATTCGAGCCATCAAATATATATTCAAATACATTTATAAAGGATATGACAAAATTGCATATAATATAGCATTACAATAGACTGATGGAATAGTTGATGAAATCAAAAATTTTCAAATAGTACGATAGGTTTCTCCACCTGAAGCTATATGGAGAATATTTAATTTTGAACTTAACCAGACATATCCTGCAGTTATAATCCTTCCTATTCATTTAGAAGATGAGCAAAATATAGTATTTAAACCTACACAATCACTTCATAATATTGTTAATAATCCAATATGTAAAAAAACTATGCTGACTCAATATTTTTTTATGAACAGATCAGGTTTATACGCACGAAGGCTGAATTGTCTATATATTGAATTTTCAGAATACTTTATATGGAATGGCCATTCTAAAATATGGCAACAGCGCAAAAAAATAAAGGTTATTGAAAGAATACATACTATACATCCATCTCAAGGTGAGAAATACTATTTTCGACTACTTTTGATGCATCGACGAAAAGTGACTTCTTTTGCAAATTTAAGAACTATCAATGGTGAAATTGCAAGTACATATAAAGCAACAGTTGAATTATTAGGCCTGCTTCAAAATAATAATATTGCATACCTTTGTATGTAAGAAAGTATTCGCTACATGATGCCGGCTGCGCTTCGACAATTATTTGCAACTCTTCTGGTATATTCTAATCCAGAACATGCAAATCAGTTATGGTTGGACTTTGAAGAAAACCTTTCTAAAGACTTTATTTGAAACCAGACCTTAGACCATAGTATGGTAAGAAAGAAAACATTATATGCAATAGATAACTATTTGCACTCTATGAATAAAGCCCTAGAAGATTTCAATTTTATTGATGATCTGAAAGAGTTGGAATAAATTGACACCATGGACAAAGAATTAAAAGCTGAAGTAAATATTATTGTTTCGGCACAAGAGCTAGAAGCAATATCAGAATTAAATTGGGATAAAAAACAGGCTTATAATGTAATAATACATCATATAAACCAAGGTTTAGCAAAGGCATTTTTTATAGATGGCCCAGCTGGTACAGGTAAAACATTCCTCTACAAATGTTTGCTTGCGAAGATTAGATCGGGATGGTGGGATAGCACTTGCAACAGCTAGTTCAGAAGTGGCAGCTTCTATTCTTCCAGGTGGAAGAATAGCACACTCAAGGTTTAAAATCCCAGTTGAGGATGATACGAATAGAGCTTGCAATATAAGCAAACAAAGTAAATTGGCTTATTTATTGAGAATTGCGAGACTTATTATTTGGGATGAAGCCACAATGATGAAATGAAACATTATTGAACATTTTGATATAGCTTTAAGAGATTTAACAGCTGTGGACCAACTGTTTGGTTGCAAAGTAATAGTTTTTTGTGGTGATTTTAGACAGACATTGCTAGTCATCCCTAAAGGTTCGAAAGAAGATATCATAAATGCAAGTATTGTTATGTCACCACTTTGGCCAAAATTCAAAAAGTTACAATTGCAAGGCAATATGAGGGCACAATCTGATTCTAGCTTTTCTGAATATTTACTTCGGATGGGAAATGGATTAGAAGAGATGAATGAAGATAGAGAAATCCAGATTCCAGAGAGCATGAATATTCTATTTTTGAATGAAACAACATCACTACATGCTCTTATTCATGCTTTGTTCCCAAATTTAAACCATTTTACTACTGATTTAAACTCGATTATTAATAGAGCAATTCTTACAACAAGGAATGATTTTGTTCATGAGATGAATAATATGTTGATAATGGAGTTTCCAGGAGAAGAATTCATATTTACAGCACTGATGAGGCCATTAATTTTATGGATCAAGTAGAGCAACAAGATTTACTACATTCATTGACTCCTCAAGGTTTTCCGCCTCATCAACTTATTCTGAAAATCAATTCTCCTATTATGCTATTGCACAATATCAATCCGGGTAAAGGGTTTATCAAATGGAACTCGGCTTATTTGTAAGGCATTTGAAAAAAATATTATCTTGGCTGAGATCTCGATAGGTTCATATATTGGTACAACTGTTTTTATTCCCCGAATTATGCTGGAGTGTTCAAAGCATGATTGCAGCTCTATACCCTTTAAAAAAACACAATTTTCGGTATGTTTATGTTTTGCAATGACTATTAACCAAGCACAAGGTCAAACATTAGATTTCGTTGGTATATATCTGAAGGAGCCTGTTTTTTTACACGGACAATTATATGTTGCTTTATCCAGGGCTAAAAGTGCAAAACAGGCAAAAGTTTTTATCAGGCCTCCAACTGGTATTGCTACTACCACTAATGTTACAAAAAATAAAGTATATACTGAGGTTTTGTCAATGATGGTTCCAAATATATTCATTTAAACTAATGTCCATCTTATATATTTTATATTATTAATGTGTTATTGTTCTAATTTACATGTATAGATTTTATTATTTCAATTATTTTAATTGAATTCATACATAAAATTAGATTTGCAAACATTAATTGAGCATCTCAATATGTGAATAAACATTGATTGCCTTTTTTAATATGTTTAAGTATTGAATTTGATACCATCAAACATGTATTTGTATCTATAGTTTTATAGAATTATCTTTTAATATATAATTAGAATGTTTTTATCGATCCGATAGAATGTTTTATTAGAACCTAAATTAAGTTTTATTTTTTTTATCCAATAGCTTCTTTCACATATTTAAAAAAATATGGAGAATAGATGTATCCATATTTCAGCATTAATAGATGCGGCTAGAGATTGGGTATCAAAATTAATTTTAGTTGAGAAAACCCCAATACATATTGGAAAAGAAAAAGGAGCTGCATATCAAAGATATGTTTTCAACTACGTTCAGGTATAAACTGTTTGTTATGCATATTTACTTATTTTAGTTTCAAATTATTCAAATGCTTTGCTAATAACGAATTTTACAGAAAAATAGCATACAAGCTATTTCTTATAGTGAGGATGTACATCAGCTTGACAAAGTTTTGCAACTCTACAAAACATTCTACATTGGCAATGCAACGATAAGGCCAATAGTAGGAACGTTTCCACGATATGGGTCTTCTTCTTACCAGATGATATTAAAGAAATGTGCTTTTATAAAGCAAGTTCAGCAGCCAACAGAATTGGCATTAGTTAACTATTATAGCCCGACTAAATTTGCTGGTTTTGATGATAAAATGGACAATCCTTATCTAAAAATCATGTAAGTGTATAACTATTCTAACATTAAATTATATTTATGAAAAATTCTACATTGATAATTTAAATGTAAAATCTTTAATCAGTTCTTTATTCTGGATTTGGATCTAATTCAATATTATGTCTTGTTACAAATATTCTGTGTACTGTGATA
The DNA here is from genome assembly GCA_016586305.1 of Ophiorrhiza pumila. Classification (NCBI taxonomy): domain Eukaryota; kingdom Viridiplantae; phylum Streptophyta; class Magnoliopsida; order Gentianales; family Rubiaceae; genus Ophiorrhiza; species Ophiorrhiza pumila. The sequence continues at coordinate 37,839,129 of BLIW01000009.1, read as the reverse complement.
CATGTTTTTCCATCAAGAACTGTACTAGTGAAAGGAAGAAACATTCCAATTCAAGAATTTATCATTCTCAATGAAGAGTAATGAGCATTATTATTTTTATATCAGGTCTTAAGTTGAAACAAATCCTAATACAATTTGGATTTATGCAGGTGCAAACCTATGATATTTACACTCTGGGAAGATTTCTTATATGCGGAGGCGCCATATATTATTAATAATGTTTATGAAATGCCAATAATTTTGGGCACACAATTAGCAATCACATCATTTCATGGTAATTTTTACTTAAAAAAACCTATTAACATAGTGCAGATTTATTAGTGTATACACTTTTTTATATTTCATGTATTTCAATCCGAACTATGTCAAATAGCATGATTCTCTTTTATCCACCTTTACCACAGGCAATACAACTTAAAAATTGGTAAGTCTATATCTGAATATAACAACATCCATACATGTTTAACAAAGCTTTCTTGTTTTTAAAATTCTGAAAACCATGTTATTATCTACGTAGGTTACAAGCAAACACAAGTCATATTGAAAAGATTGTGGCTGAAAAGCTATATGAAAAACAACATCAGATAATTAGTACTCCTTCAGACACTCAAGTCCGGAAGATAAGCCAATTATTGAGCCTGACTAAAACAGTAATTAATTCAGCTTTTCTATTTCAGAATTTTTACTATGCAACTATTCCAAAAATAGATAGTTAGGCGCTTATATAAATATAGCAAAAAAAATAAACGGTTGTGCTCTTACCTGTAGATAAAATCATGTTGGGTGAAAGGTGAAGTGAAGATAGAGAGCCCTGGGTAGAAATTCTACTATCTTATTTATCCAAATTGTTCAAAAGCTACTGGTGCAGGACTTGATATGAAATTTACTTGTCTATATTGTGCCGCAACATGTCCAGCACCTCAAGCAAGATGCATATTACAAAACAAACTATATTAATGAATCAATTCATATAACAACTAAAATAGATTAATTATAATTTTTTGCAGGCTTCGTTTTCAAATTGAGCTTTTTGATGGTTCTGTAAGGTTACAAGCATCAATTGATGAAAAAAATGCAGAGCTATTGCTGGGATTGACAATTGAGTAGAATATAAATATGGAAAAACATGTATATATATAAAATATCGTTTTGTAGCCTTTGTAATTTATTTTATTATAATACTATTAATTCCAGACCTAATACTTTACTGCACAGCATGAACAGGTGGATTGTGATGCTTTTAACAATAAATTTGAAGGCCTTCGACTACTATTCCATTTGCTGATCAGTAGTTTCATGACAAGAACAGGATAAGTCACACGCTATATCATCATAACATGCTTGCCCACAGAAAGCCAATCTTCCAAATTATTGCAAAGCAAAGAAGCAGGAACATCCACAGATATTGCATTAACAGTACATGTTCAGAAGAAATTGAAAAAATAAGCTACACTTTGCAGCCTGATATCATACAAACTCCAATAAAAGAAACGATAGCTACCAAAAAGCAAACAGAGACAAGTACTGTTACAACAAGCATAGAGGCCAAAAGAAGCTTAGAACCAGTATTTGAAAAAGAAAGCAAACAAGGTAAAACCAATAAATAAGAATTTCTACTTCCGATCAATATGTTTTCCTTTAGTTATGCTTTTAATTTACTATAAGTTTGTATAAAGTTGGTTTGCTATGTATTTTGTTAGTCTTAATATAAAGAATGCCATTTCTTTGCTTATCACAAATGCTAGCTTCCTTAAAACCACCTCAATTATGTATCGTGTATTAGCTTTAATACTTTTTTAAATCATATCAAGCATGTTTTTTTTTTAAAAAACCCTTAGGTAGTTTTACAATTACTAATAATATTATAAAAAAATGATGATGCAATGTATGCTAAGAAATATAACTAGTTATCCACCAAATTTGTTAATTCATTCTTTCTATTTACCACCAATTCAAAAACTAACATATTATTGTAATTATTATACATGTACAAAACTTTTCTTCGTGTTAAATAGCAAAACATATATATCAATTTTATATTTAACTTAGTCTTGTAGTATCATAAAAAGGGGAATTCTTTTACCAACCTTAGCTTAGAAAGTTATTCAAAGTTTGTTCAAGCATGTCACCAGGAAAATAATAGTATAGAAAAAAATGAGGCTTTTAATTCTTTAACTTATTTACTAATATATCTGCTATCTTGTCATCTTCTTTCTTTCTGCTACGTTAAATCTCACCATTTTGGCCCATCTTTTCATTGCTTTACAAATCGGATCTATCTCACAGCCTTACAAGCTTTATTTGGTCAATATCAATTATTACCAGTTTCCCTACTAAGCTTCACAGAAGCGAATCTCTACATCAAATCCCAGATCTTTACATTGGTAGACAATATCATATGTAAATAAATCCTTGTAAAAAAATCAGAGAAAAAGCATATTAGAAACACATACAAGCAAAACTAAGGGTTTTTCTCAAATATTATCAAATTTCGCTACCAAAACCAGACTTATACTATACTAGAATTTAGTAATGAAAAAAAACCCTTTCACAATCAAAGCAAACAGAGGGGGAAAACACCTTACTTTAGCCAAGGGAAACAGCTGACGCGATTCACAGCATCCATAATCTTTTCAACTATCAATTTCTTCACAAAATTCAGATATATATGTATGAAATTCAACACCGTTCAGGTATGCATCATTTTCGCACAATTAGATTTGCCCATTTGTTGCCATTGAAAACCGAAAGTTGTAAGGTTACAGTCGCGCCACCATTTCTTAACCTTTTTCATACACAATATTAAAAACCTAGCCTAATAAACAAGCGTAATACTCTAACAAAAAGAGCCCCTTTTTAGTGAAAAAAAATGACAAAGGAAAAAATTAATAAAAGTAATAGATTTAACTGGACCAATAATAATACCTATTAACATAAGGCCCAAAACACAATTCTGGGCTGCCACACTTTGTGCGGCAGAGCGATTACTAGTAATATACAGTGTTATTAAACCCGGACCGGACCGGCCGGTTCGACCGGGAACCGGCAATAGGTCCGGTTTGGGTTATTTGAAAAAACCGTTTGCTAAAAAACCGGTCAAACCCGGTCAAAAACCGGGTTCAACCGGAAAAATTGGGAACCGGTTGAAACCCGATTTTTTGTTTTTCTGGGTTTTTTTTTTTTTTTTACTTTTTTTACTTTTTTTACTTTTTACTTTGAAACCAACAAAAGTAAGCAAACCAACAGTTTATTAATTATGGTGGTGATGCTGATTAGACCCCTTACTTTTTACTTTGAAACCAACAAAAGTAAGCAAACCAACAGTTTATTAATTATGGTGGTGATGTTGATTAGGCCCCGTACAAATATCAAATACTATGTAGTACAGTAATTGAATTTCGTGCACGAAATTCAACACTTTTGTTGTTAATGTTTCAATTATATTTAATTTATTGGTTCAAATTCGTTTTTCTGTAATGGCATAGATTATGCTTAATTTTCTCTTTTTGGGGTTATATAAAGCCCCATAATTCCATTGTAATTGATTTATATTTATATACATAATTGTTTCCTTTAAAAAAAAAATCTAAACCTAATTCATAGTAGTTAATGATTTTTCATCAATACACCCAAATTGTCATTAATGATTTCAATTTACCATATTTTAATATATTAAAATTTGAATACATTCAATTATCATAAATACTTTAATTTACCATATTCAAGATTTTAATTATCATTAATGATTCTAATTTACCATATTTCAATATTTTAAAATTTGAATACATTCAATTATTTTAAATACTTTAATTTACCATATTCAAGATTTTTAATGTCTTTCAATTATCATAAATACTTCAAATTTACCATATTTTAATATTTTTAATAAATTCTAATTGTCATAAATATTTACAAGATTTTGAATGAATATGGAAATTATGTTTTTCATCAATATTTTCAATCAATCACATCCATACAATTTAAATAAATATGAATTTTAAATTTTATCATATAATATTTATTGTTTTTTATTTAATTATTATTTTATAACACACAAAATTAAATTCAAAGTATGATATGTCATTAATTTTTTTTTAATTCACAAGTTTAAGTTTTGAAATAAATAAATTGTGTATTGAGAACTATATTTTCTAACTTATTTTAATATGATCGATTTGATATTAAATTAATTAATATTTTATTATATTTTGCATATTTTAATAAAATTTTGTTAAATTATCAACAAAATAATTATTAACATTATTAAACAATACGATTTATGATTTTTTTTATGAACAAAAAACTAAGAATTCAATTGAATATTATTATTTTTCATAATTTGGTCATTTTATTTTGACATAAAATGTGAGATATGTAAATATTTAATCAATATATTTATATTAAATATATTTATGACGTCATCCGGTTCTTGACACCGGTTCGACCGGTCCGACCAATTGACCCCTAACCCAGTAGCTCTACCGGTTCGCACTCCGGTCCGAGTTTTAAAACACTAGTAATATAAACAGAATGACTTCAATAAAACACTTTCAAGATTATAGTGACTTTATTTGCAAAAAAAAAAAAAAAAGAATAGTGTTGTACAATGACATTTTTTTAGACTTTAGTGACTTTTTTTTTTGTAGTTTACTCTTTAAATAAAATTCGAAAGAACTGTAATCTACTTGTTTCTTAACTGGGGCATTTCTTTTACTATGTTTTACCCTATCATGAAATAAGGGAGTTTAATCTCCAACTTTGCTAGCTGGCCCTTTCCTTGGACAACTGAGGCTTAAATACCATCCAACTGAAATGCAATGTGTAACACTCTGGGAAAAATGCAGTCGGCACGAGCATCTTGAATGGGTGCATTCCCTCTTCTCTTGCCCCTGACCGTATGGCCAAGGTGTTGATAAATTCGAGAACTTTTGGTGTCCAGTTTTGTAGTTACTCATGGCGTTGCAGTGTCTGCAGTAGAGTAGATGAACAGAACAAACCATAATAAGGGGCTTGCAATGTACTGAGAAATATGCAGAAATCCTTCTTTATAAACCAACTCTGCAGAGAAGATACACTGTAAATCCTATACAATGAAAGGAAAAGAAAAGAATAGAGCAACTACAGAGTCAAATTGAAACTAAAAACTGTCGGCTACTATAGATGATTGACGCCTACGGTTTGATACTATCACTACAACATTGATTTCTAAATCATATACCAAGTCATTCGAAATTTCTTGAAATTCTTTTTCATCCGGTAATCCGTTGAAGCCACAAGTGTTTTTGTTTTTTTGTCTTTCTGTTAAAGCTACATTCTGTAATATACACACCATCTTCACTGCAAACAGGGACTATCTTATCATCCAAGGCTCTAAAAATATGGGCCAAAGGAACTGATTGGTCTGGAACTTCTTCCTTGCCATTGCAGCAGCAGATAATATCATGCAGTAAATATGTTTGATTCTGTTCGTCAAACATAGATTTGAAAGAAAAAAAAAGAAGCAAAATAAGGAAGGCCATCTTTAAATTGGGTACATTGATAATCAAGCAAATGATCAGTAGCACAGCGCTAGTATCTTTTGGTAGCAAAACAATAAATTACCTAACAGGGAGACAATTATGTTGGCTTCATTGATTCTCCACTTAGTTCTCTTCTAATAAGCTTTAGAATCTCTACAACCTGCAACATGATATAACAAATGCTACATAAGAAAACACGTCAAAATACAACGAGAGAGAAGAAGAATTACTGTCAGGTATGCGCATTCACAAGTCAAGCACCACAAGGTCCACATTTGAACAAGCTGGGTGAGGGTGTAGTGGGTAACGCATTTCATTTGAGGGTGAAAAAGGAGGGGGGACGGGGCGGGGTTGAATTCCTATACAAAAGTTTTGAAAATTGTGCAATCAAAATGAAAGATTCACAGGAATTGATCAAAGGTAGTGGAAAAAATTAAGTAACACTATGGGTCAATTTCTTTCCCTGAAGCAAGTTTTCAACTAGAAATAACAAACTTTTTACTGTGCTTCAACTTGCACAGAAGTACTACTATTCAACTGCAGGAATTCTTCAAAGGTACTCTTTTCGACAAACTATCCATGCAAGTGAATAAGAAATTAGGTTATATAAACAGAACATAAGATGTCTAGAGTAAGAACAAATTTAAGAATTGGAACAAAACACAGCCAGACAATGAGATGTGTCCCAACAACATTCCTATACAATTTTGAATCGACCACTCTAACCATTTGCATGTAGACCCCAACAAAACCCTCGGAAAGAGTTAAAAGTAGCGCAAGCTTTGAAAGTTATCAAGGAATATTGAACAATGGCTAAAAGCATTGGTCTAATACACGTGAAACAGTATAACTTCATGAGAACTTACGTGAAGAAGAGATATGATACCTATGATACCGCCAATCTATTAGCAAAGTTTTTCAGTTAATTGCTGGATGCATGCAAATTAAAAAGTGTAATAACAGCATTAAGGATCTTGTATTGGAGGGGACTGGGGCCTAGGAATGGTTAGAAACATGCAAGTTTGAACATTCGTTTCAGCTCCAGAAAAACCTGCATTAACCTAGACAGAAGCTGATATTATATTTCAGTAACAGCAGCATGTCAGTCCCAGAAAAAATTACCAGTTGAAGCATTAAATTATTTCACAAAGCAAGGATGTTCTGACAGGTTAATATTCTCCAGTTAACAATTAAGTCAACAGGCTCCTCAAAATTCATTCAGAAGGTAGCCAGTCCAGCTTCCAAATGGTTCTTTCCATTCTTTGTTAAATTCCAATACTACCATCTTATATAACCATTACTCCACACCTTCATTTTAAAATTTCCCCCAAGTTCGGGACTTTGCGGTTGTAATTGAATCCATATAATCTTAAAAAAACTCCTAAATATAATTTGATAAGTAAACACTGGACTAATGGATAAAGGTTCAGTTGTTGTTAGTTGTTTAAACTTTTCAAAAAGTAAATACCCCAGTTTTCTAACAGATACTAGAAGACCACATGCAGCATGTCCCTCAAAAATGTAGAAACAACTAACAGTCACCAGCTATTTGCTATCTGGATGGACATCATGTCATATTTCTTAAGGACATCATTTTCGCTATCTAGATGGACATCATGTCATTAAGCTTATCCTTTTCTGCAATATTGGCTCATTTGGAATAACCAAAATGCTATTGCTTTCTACCAAATTCACTGGATCTTCTTCAGGAAATTGCTTTCGTGAGAACACTTTGAGTCCACCATCACACATTATCACATAGGTCTCATACTTCTGCACCCCCACCCTTCGAACCTGTCATGCTTAAATTATTCTAGCACATCAAGAAACATTTTACAACCATGCAAAAGGGGCAAGGATTGAAACTTTTAAAGCAATACACAGCAAAAGATTTTAGTCAGAAATCTAGCAAGGTGATGAGACGTGTGACAGAATAATAATTGGACTTACCCCTGGATAATGTTGTAAAACTGGAGAGTAATGCTCAAGTGCGATATATATCTTCTCGAGCAAGCTCAGAAGCTTATCAACTTCATCTCCCAAAAGATCGACCTGATGTGAAGCAGAACACTAGTGAGAAGGGCAAAGGATTTAATAGAGAAAAGAACATTTATGCAAAGATAATTAGGAACTAAATTTTCAAGCCACCACCATGTGATACCATTCTATTAGGATCTAAAATTTTTTTGCTACACTGCTTTCTTTCCTTTTAAATTTTAATTCAATGCCAAAAATCGGGGTTCTGTTCCTTTCTTGGCATAATATCAACATGCTCCTTCATCCTGCCCTCAGATTTGTTTTCAAAAACTCTCCCATATTGATAGTTATTAGATATTAAATGAACCAAAGACCAATTACTAGAACAATACTCAAACAATAAGCACAATATGTGTGTGTGTGTGTGAGAGAGAGAGAGAAAGAGAGAGAATCATGAAGAAAAACCATTAAAGGAAATTGTACTTATCAACTATGGAATAATCAGATGAAAGAAAAAAATATATTAACAATGAAAAGTTCCTTTTCATATACCACAGAAAGGTCCTACAGCTTTTAGGCAGTTGCAGTCCATTTCAATAACTTGGAAATACACATTAAGGAAATATTCGCCAGCATTGTGTTTGCAGAACTAATATTGTCATAAGAACATATTAGTACAAATAATTTACCAATTACCAAATACAATGTCTGAGAAATTGACAACAACCCTAGGTGATGTAACATATCAAATATGTCCTTACTTCAGAAACAAAAGGTAAACATTTATTACCTCAGCCTCAGCCATTTGAAGGTCCGCACATCTCCTCTCTAGCCTCTGCTGGTATATACGCCCCGTCTTTTTGAGTAACTTAGCTTTCTTGAGTAGAGGACTTAATTGAGAAAAAGAATCTTCAAACCTAACAAAACAATCCAAGAACACTTCAGGGAAAGATTAACTGGTTTTGGTGATAACATAGGATTCTCCATATCCAGGTTTCATTTCCCAGAGGAACTTCAAAATGTACAAAGAGTTCAAGATTATTCAACAAAGAAATACAAGTTAAAACACTGTTCTAAATATGATTCAAATCAAATTTAGTACGAGTATAGAAGAAATGTATCCACCAACTCTTTGTAATGAATCCAATTGCAACTTCGAATGCAGGAATCAAAAGGATCAATAGCAAAGGATATTTTAAATTATCCATATTTGGAGTTGTGACCGGATCGATTCATTACAAAGATCTGATTCAATACATTTCTTATTGATCTATAGGTACTGCATTGGATATGTATCAGATTATGCAGTAGATTGTGCATGAACATCTATTTCAATTATCAATAATGCAATTGCTGCAAGTGAGTGAGTAATTTGCAGTAAATTGTGCATGAACATCAATTGCAATTATCAAGAATGCAATTGCTGCTAGTGAAGAAACCAGGAAAGTGAAATGCCCATTCATCTTGGAGGCAGAAAAACACAACATATAAACAGGTAACTATATAAACTATTAAGGACTAAAAAGTTAATACACTTCTTTAGACCAATATCATGCTGATGCAACAATACAAATGAAGAAAACCTTCAAAACATAAGTACCTCAAGCTAATTGCTTTGATTTTCCCCGCTACTTTGCACTCAAAATCAACAAGTATCTTTGACATCCCTTGAACATCAGATATAACTGCTTCCATCTGCTTCCTAAGTTCACTCTCTTTAGATTCCACCAGTAAGGAACTAGTTTGCTTCTCTTGGCTAAGAACAACTGTCATCTCCCTTTGTTCATTGGCATCCTCTAAATCATGAAGTGTCTGTTCAAGTTTTTCATTCAAGTTTTGGATGATCATTTGATCTTCATCAATTTGCGACAATGCCTTTTCCAATTGACTTTTTACTAACTCTAGTTCCTTACTGTTTTGAGAAACTAATATTTGATGCTGATTTGCATCTTCTCTTAATCTTTCAAGCTCTTGAGTCACTATCTTGAGCTGCTCCCTCTCTTCCGTCAATGTAGTTGATGTGTCAACTGCAAACTTCCCCTTCTCTTCCAGTAACTTTGCAAGTACAACTATTTCTTGCTTCAGTCTTTCCCTATGCTCAGCCTCTAAAGCTAAATTATTTTCTTTTTCCAGAACATTCATCTCAAGAGCTGTTTGATTTTGACTTGTAACCAAATATTCACCATACAATTGCTTCAGTTCTTCCCTAGCATCCTTGAGGCTTTCTCTGAATATCACTTCGGAGATTCCTTGGGCGAACAGTGGCTCCACATCAGAATCTTCAATTCCACATATTGGTTCAGTTTCAGCATCGACGATAGCTCCTTCCAAAATAGCACCATATATCTCCTGCATTAGTAAAATTTCCAGGTCGGATTTATCATTGTCGAATTTTATGTCTCCAATTATGTTCCTTAAAGCACAGTTATATACATCTTGACAAAGAGCAGTTTCTATAAGTGCATCAACCAAATCTGAATTAAGATCTTCTATCGTTTTTAACATGTTGGCCTCAACTAAAGAATTGTGTAACTTTTCCTCAGCAGCAATAGCCAATTTGGCTGATAGAAACTCCACCTCTTGTTTCTTATCGGTAAGTGAGTCTCTCAGTTGATGATTGTCAGATAGAAGGCCGTCAAGTTTATCTTTTAAACTGCGAAAACTGTCGGCGTAACTAGCAGAAGCAGGGGGTTTTTCATTTTCCACAAGGATGTCATCCAATTTCAGAATAACTTCTGGGATCTTTTTTCTCAACGCATCAAATTCCTTGTCCTTCTTATGTGGTATAGAGGATCCCCTTTCTTTCAAGTACTCCCTTTTGAGACTAAAAAATTCCTCCGTCATCTCTTGCACTGTTGATTCATGGTCTCTTCTCATCTTTGTTATAATAGAATTAAAATAAGACACAAGGCCTTCCTTGTTTAGGTGTGACAATTGTGCAGCTTCAAAGTTTTCAGGAATATCTGTCCTAGAACCCTCTAATTTTCCATTTCCATCCCAAAGAGATGTTGAAGATGTAATAGGATTGCTAAAGGCCCTGCGGTGGAAATGATTGGCATCATGAGATCCATGAGAAGTTAGTTGCCCTGTTTCTGAGTGAGAGAGTGACTTGAAAATGGAATGCAACTCCATGCGTACGTTGGAAATCTGAGTAAACTTTTCCTTCCAATCAACACTCTGGCTGTCAGAAAACCAAACACTTCCACTCCATAATCTCTGCTCAAACTCTTCCATAATTGTCTGAATTGAACTCCGCATAACCATGGCCTCAAGTTTCTCTTGCAAGTCCTTTTCGCAATGCCACTCATAGAGTGTTGACTTGGACAACTTCACCATGGAATCCAACTGTGAGCAGAAGTTTTCCAATGTCATCTTCAAACTATCCAATGTCCTATCTACATTAACCCAGTTTTCAGATTCCGTTTCCTGTAAAACACCAACTAGTCCTACCAACTCTGAACCAGAACTGACTCTCTGAATTGGACTATACCCTTTACTACCAGCAATTCCCTTTTTAAGCTTCTTGAACTGCACTGTCACCACATCTCTTAGGCCCTTCAAAGATTCCCTCATCTTATCATGCTCTGAGCAAGCAAACTCAAAAGTTGTATTCCCCATACTTCCCAACTCATTGCACTTCAGAGGCAATCCAAAAGACACAATTTTATCAAAATCCAAATTTTGAAATTTCAGAAACTCTTTCAAATTGGCCACCTCCAATTCTTTAGCTGCAATTTTATCAGCTGCCTCTTGTTCGACAGCACTAACCATCCCCTTAATGACAGAGTCACTAACCAGCCGCGATATCATAAGCCGATCATTTATATCGTCCCAATATGAGTCAAAATTTATCAAAAGCTCATCCCCCAAATTCTCACCTCCATTTTCACCGAGCCCCACATGCTCAAAGTCATCACCGTCTGAAACATTCACAAATCCATCTAAAACTATGTCACCCTCCATCACCTCTTGACTCTCCATTTGACTTGCAAACTACATCAAATTCAAACAACAGAGAAAACAAAAACTTAACTAAAACGTACTTCAAAATGTTTCATTTCTGAAATTATGGTAACCAAAATAAATATATAAATAAAGCTGGACTTCTTAGAACGAATGCTAATGCTTAATTTAGCTCATTTATCTCACAATAAAGTCTCAAGTTTGTGCTCAATTCACCAAAAATTAGTCGACTTTAAACCAACTAAACTCATGAAATGTAAACAATAAGGTCAAATGTGACAATCAGCAAAAGAACAAGTACCCAAACAGAAAACCAGAACAGAAAAACTTACAAGAAAACAGATGAAGCTGCTCCTTCTCTTTATCTTCAAGACAAAAAAAGCTGACTTTTCCAAATAATTAAGGTCAAAAAAGCGATTCAAAACCCAATATTACAGTTAAAGAAATTCTGGGTTTTGTTGTCCACCAACAAGCATCTAATGGGTCACTTTTTGTTCTTGGAGTTGTTAGGGTTTTGCAGAGATTTACTGTGTGAATTTGTGTGCGGGTGTGGGGCGAGGCGAGCTGTACAAGGTTAGATTGAGCGGGAGAGAAAATGCTCTGAAAGTACATTAACGAAGAACTGAAATTACAAGGTTGCCACTGGCAGACATTGTTGTTTTGACTTTAAACCAAATTACAAGGTTGCCACTGGCAGACATTGTTGTTTTATTTTATTATTAAATATTAAATTATGGATATAATTTGTCTTGTATTTGTGAATTGTGATGTCTGCAGAATATGTTTTTTGTATGTATTTTGGAGTAAAATAGTGGCATTGAATTAGGTCAAGTTCTTCCATTAATTAATCCAAAAAAGAAAAAAATGAGACAAATTATTTATGTGAATGTTCATTATCCATTTCAATTGGTTCACTATTTTTCTCTAGATTCGTCCCCTAACATTCATTAATTTTAAAGATTCATTTAGAATTGGGAAAATTGCAAAAAACATCCTTCATATTTTACTGAAAACTTTTGTCATCAATTACATTTAAAATGATGCAATTTCATCATTTATGCTAAAAATTCGCACTAAATTGATCATTGCACATGTCATTATTGGAAGATGAACATGCCCGTGTATACTTTCTGTCAAAAAAATCAAACAAAATTAGATAGAAGGTTAAATTTAGTACACACTTTTAACGTGAGTGATAAAATTCCATTATTTTAAATATGAGTGATAAAAAATATTTTTTCAAAAACTGTGAATGATAATTTTTGCAAAGTTTCCTTTAGAATGTCATGAATCTTGAGGTTCTAATCCATGTATAAGTATTAATTATGATTCATGTATTACCTATTTATAGAATCTCAACTATGTTGAGATAACTCTTTTTTTTTTTTTGGCATATCCTAGTACACGATGAGAGGCGCCACACCGAATTTTATTTATTCAAGGTGAAAGATGGGTGGCAAATATACCCTAACCACCATTAAAAGAGTAAAATCATTTAAATTTGGAGTACTACTCCCTTACACGAAGTTTTAACAAAAAATAAATGAGGATAAGTTCCTTCTTTAAAAGCATAAAACAATTCTTTATTTAAAATTCTCAGAGAATCTTTTGTTACATTCTCAGTTTCAATCCATATTTACACTTGTAAAAACACCCTATATATTTAATACTTATCCCTTAGAATTTACTAATCATAGGGTTTTAGTTAAATATACCTGGCGTATATTTATAAATTAAAATAGAGAATGAAACAAAAGATTCGGAGTATTTAAAATTTCTCAGATAACAAAATCACCTATAAATCAAATTAATATATAAATAATTTTATCCACTACTTTTTATCTATTTCTCTTTCTTACAATTTTTAATATTATTGCATTAGTATTTAATTCAAATTACTGAATTAAAATACTAGTTTTACAACGATTCAGCTTATTTATCACTTGATAGAAACTACACAATGAATTGATATGTGATGTAATGTCAAACGTAAAAGTGAAACAAATAAGTTCAAGAAATAGGTGAAATTAGAAAATATATGAGTTGTGTTAGTTATTTCTTTATGAAGTTCAATTTCAAAGTTGCTAAATATGAGAATCAAACGTGAGATGAGCTCTGTGAGAATATTCTGTTGAAAAGATTACAATCAATAAAAACAAATTAACAATAGAAGAGAAGTGCAAGTGACAATGTTAGATTTCTTCCAATTGTAACATCATCAACAACGTACGCATATAACTAGCACAAGAAATTTTTTAGGATTTTGGATTTTGGATTTTGGGAGTTGATTAATGTTTTAGTAAATATTATTCTATTTTGCATTCCAATAATTGGATATGGAGAATTAGATTGCTCGTGTCTTATTCACCTTTTATTAATTTGTGTTGATGGTTACCTTTGAAGACATACATATAATAGATAAAAATGCACAATTTAAAAGTAACTGGTCATCTTGGGATGATAAAGAATAAATTGCCCACTGTTGCTAATCTTTTTTTTTTTCACATTTTGATTTATGGTTTTTCAAATCTTTGAGTATTGACTGGATTTTTTTTTCTGTTGAGGTTTCAATGTTCCCCTTTGGCTACTACAAAATTTTGGACAATTTCTCAATTTGTGGATGTAATCCTTGAGCAGCGGCCTTCTTTGTGTCATTCCAATAAACTAGAAAATTTAGACAATTTCTCAATTTTATCGAATGTCCTAAAAAGGACAATTTTTTTTTCTCAATAGACGTAAGTTAGGGGGAAAAAAAGATTTCCAAATTAAGGAGCAAAAGGAAATGAGAGTACAAGTAAAATTGACTTTTTCAAACATACAACTTGTTAATAATTAAAAATTTGTCTGACACTTTTTCTTTTGTTTAGTGCAATAATTGAAGGAACCTTATTATTTAATTAAAAGAATATGATATGTTTAAAGTGTGTATATATGTATATAAAACTCATCTCTTGGCTTAACTTGATAATGAACGATGATGGTTTCTTTTTTACCTTAATTAATACTTCCTCTGATTCATAATATAGGTCGTTTCAGGGAATAGTATAATTTATAAAATATAAGTCGTTTTAGAATTTACTTCCAAGTTTACCCATATTAATTGCAGTTTCAATTCACGATGAAGTCTCCACCTTTCCAACTCACCAGATACTGTATTTACCCAAGAAAAATTTAAATGATAATCACTACTTAAAGCCATAAAGTGTTTGTACGTAAATTTTTTAGTTATCTTTCTTATATAGGCAAAAGAACTATCCGATTTTTGTTTTTGGATCCATTGAAAATTTTGAACGTTTCAATTTTAATAACTTTTAAATTCAAAATATTTGGTTTTGCCTCAAAACAAATTCATTGGTTTATAATGGTGTGTTTGATACTCCATGGTTTATAACGGAGTATTTTGAAGAGTGATTTATCAAATTAGGATCCTTTTCAAAAAACTTTCTAAGACAATTTATTAGAATAGGGACTCCCTGAATTAATTTATATAATTTTTAAAAAAAATTTAAAAAAATTGGCATCCGGACGTCCGGATGGAGTCCGGATGATTTTGTTCATCCCGACTCCATCCGGACGTCCGGATGTAGTCCGGATGCCAAATTTTTTTTTTTATTTTTTCAATTTTTTTTCAATCATCTTCCAAATAATTTTATATGTACTTTACTTATATAATTACTTTAACGAATATAATTTGTTGTAATGATTTTTTTTATAAAATCCATAAATTGATCCCAATTTTTTCAGAATAATTTTTAAATTTTTTCTATATAAGTATAAAATTATTTGCAAGGAAATTTTGTTATTTACAAACATAATTATATCTAACATCAGGAGGCAAACTTGCATAGAATAAATAAAAAATTAATACTAAGATTACACTTCTTTCAATAAATTTATTATAGTTAATGAATGGTAAATAAGGATATTTTAGTCATTTAAAACCTTTCTTAATAAGCGTAAAAAGTTGTTAAACGACCTATATTATGAATCAGAGGGAGTATAATCAACTAAAGCGCATAATTCGTAATCATTATACACTCAAGAGGAAATTAAGCAAGAAAGCTTCCAACGTCAAAAAGGCGGAACTTTTGCTTTAAAAATAATATCGGTAGACCCTTTTTGTTTTGCACTAAATAATTATGCAGTTGATACTTCAATTTCTATCTGTAAAGTTTTAGGAGTGGACCGGGTGGTTAGATTTTTTTGAGTACATATTGTGGGAAGTTTTGGGAGTGGTTATACCCTAATTTTTGTCTTTTTTTCAAATATATAAGAGAAAGAGAGTATAATTGCTATAGATTGTGGCAAAATCTGAGAATTAGTTTGAGAAAATAGTACTTTTTTTCCCAACCCTTGCTTCCTTTATATAACCTCAATTTTTTTTATTCTACGTCTAATAGAGTTTCGTCCATTAAGTGCGGATCCAAAAAGTTGCATTTGAGGATAGCGAAATTATATATCATTACTAGTAAAATTATATTTTCATATTTTTTGGGGAAGAAGGGGCAAAATACTAATTTTCATAAGAACTTGATAATTTTTTTTTATAAATTAAAAGTAGAACTTTTCAAATTTTGGGTTGCGAGAACCCCACCGATCCCTAAATCCGCCAGTGCGTCCATTTTGCAGTGGTATCAATCAACAAAGTTTTTGACTAAAAGTTTCCATCAAATAACACTCCGAACATTTTGTTGTAATACAAAATTACAGTTGTAATATTATACACATTTTAAGAGCCAGCAATAGCAACAACTACTAAGCCTTTGCCCCAATTGATAAGAATGGGCGAGGCTTAGAATCCTGGACCACTCGCTTTGGACCGTGTTGCACAATTCAACCAAAACAAGAACAAGAAAACAATTAAATTTGCGGAATGGAATTCAAGGGAAACGAAAAGGTAAGATGTTAAGCCAATCAAACCCCAACGTTATTACAAACGAATTAATTTAGCCTATGCAATCAAGAGACTAAACAAATTAGTTTGGGTTGTTCCTGAAATCAAGAACGGGTTGGCTAATCCTATAGCTCCTCACTGAAGGCTTAACAGGAATTTCAAAACACAAAGTGTTTTTAACTTTAGCAATGCTAAAATCTGGTTTCATTAATCATCTTGTTAAAATTCGTGAATAGGGCTGTCTTAAATAGGCTACAAAAAGGAAACAAAAGAAAACCCTAACTAGAAGTCAATTCCAAATTGAATTGGACTTCTCTAACCAACTCCAACTTTAGGAAACTTCCAAATTGGAATAGGAAACTAATAATTAACTTTTTTTTTTCTCAACTGTAATACATTTTTTTTAAAACGCTACATTATTATACCATAATTAAAATAGAAAGAGGCCGGATATACCCGACACCTCGATACAAAATAAAGCCATAAACGAGGATTACTACTCCTTTACAGTCCAAAAGCCAAAAGGTCAAACTTGGAGTATTTGTGGAGATAAGAGTCCAAACAATTTGAAAGCCCGATGGGCACATCAAATCCTAAGGACTCTTGACTCATGTTAAATTACAAAAGGCTTAAGCAGCCTAAATCTGTGGGCTAAGCCGATTTCAGCCCAACCCTATCTAAGTAAATGAAAATCCTGAACAAATAGCCCAATCCAGCCAAAAGCAAATACAATGACCTAAGTCACCAAAATGATGAGGCCCAAGCCAACAGCAGGCCCAGATCATTTTGGATTCTCCTAATTAGAGGCAGGCAGTCCATCCAGGATCCAAAATATCATCCGGTTTGTCCCCTGCTCCAGGCATATTGATGAGAAGTAAGGGAAACAGGGTGTTGATCTAGTGAAGTTGTCTTTAGGGAAAGGAGGTGCAAAACAGATTCAGCATTTGCACAGGACAGTGTTGGGCAGCAGTATTCCTCCCAAAGCACAGCGTAGTCAAAACAAAACAGTGGGCCATCACACAGCAGAGTCATCAAACAGAATAATATGGCTCCCAAGACTGACATCAGAATTAGCCATCCAAAAGGTAAAATAAAACAGTATTGGCAGCAGTAGAGCATTAATCGGCTTTTGCTCCAGAACACAGAGCAGTCAAAACACAACAGCCCTTCACTCAATAGGATCAATCAAAATGATGTGGCTCCCAAATCTGGCTCAGCAGAAAGGATCATGCCCCCAGTTCCATTTCCAAACAGTTAAACAACAACTGACCGGCCACCCCATGGCCATGCTACAATAACAAACAGTTTACACTAGGGCGTGGCATCCTCACTTATGCAATATATGACCCAACCAAAGTGTAACAGTCAGCCTTACCATGTTAGTGACTCAGAATTCAGCAAAGAGAAAACGGGATAATTCCAACAAAAGTGGTCCATAAGGTTCAGGGAAGCAATCCCAGGACCAAGCACACAGTATGAAGCATTCAGTCCAGATTTAGGAAACCAGAAACTCTAAATAAAACACAGGGCCAATCTGATATTAAACCAGGGATCAGGGCCTAACACCAGCTTAAATACGGTAAGCTTACCTTAGGTTCCATCTCTTTCCTTCTGAGTAACATATGAAGGGATTGCGATCCCTAAGCTTTCTCCCCGAGGCAGCACCAGCTTTAGGACTCAGTAAAGCTTCTATGTTTTTTGATTGTTTGGGTGGCTTAAGTCGTTTGTCCATCTTATCAATGAAATCATCTAGCTTATCCTGCTGTTCATCCTCAAGGCTATACTCCGTCCAGCAATCTTCTCTATCATCCTCCACTTCAGTAGACAAGGCTTGGAGAAGGGCAAGGCCTGAGGTGGAGCTAACATCCTGTATTTTCAGAAATTTTCCTTCGTCCCAAACTAGTGTTTCCATGGCTTGCAAGATAGCTAAATCTGATTTGTGACTGGCTTTATGCAAACCCGAGGATTCCCCCTCTTCCCATTGTGTCGGCACAGTAATGGTCTCTAATTTGCTGGTTCCGTTAATACTCGGGTCAGGGGCATTCAAGGCTTCAATTGGATATTCAATTGCTAGAGGTTGTTCTTCTAACACATCAGCTTTCCCTTCTTCTCTGTTAATGAGAGCCAAGAATTGACCTAGGTTGGCTAGGAATTGTCCTAGATTGTTATCAACATCACAAACAGAATCCCCACTCGGCTCATCTACGTGTTGCTGTTCCAAGGCCACAGTAGGCATCACATTGCTTTTGTGACTGTCCTGAATATTTTTGCTCCTCCCAGCCAATTCTTCAGTCTCCTTACTGCCCTGGAAGGACGGTTTGCTCAATGCTACTTCGGCTCTATTAATCACAGTTAAGGCTATCATTTCATCCCTGGTTTGCGGCACATCCATTTTGCCCTTATCCGGAACAAGCTTCTTGGGCATCCATATTTTCTCCTTGCCTTTCCTTAGTCTCTCTGATTTTGCAGCCTTGCTGAAAAGTTGGGGATTGCATTGAGTATTCAAGTGGCCCATCTTCCGGCAGTTCGTGCAGTAATTGGGGCTATTCTCCATTACAATGGCCTGCCACTGTCCCTTCTCCTGGCTGCCAATCCACACTCGTTGAGGCCTTTCTTTTAAAACATCCAATTCAACCAGGATTCTTGCTTCACTCGGTCTCACCAATTTATCAGCTAAGGCAGTGGGTTTGTCCACTTTCAGTGGGGTACCAACAGTCGACGCAATGGCAAACAAAGCATCTTTGTTGAAGAAGTGTAGTGGTAGCTGCGGAAGCTTGAGCCACACCGGAGCCACTGAAGACTCGATGTCAGTTCTGAAATCCGTAGTCCACCGAAAAATTCACGCCGGGAAACCAGAAAAATTCCAAGTTCGGCTTGTCCACATTCTGAGCAAGTCTTCCTCCTTTTCGAATTTAAAGAATACATACCGATAGTCAAGAAGACCAAGATATACCTGTCCAGCAAAACCTGCGACCTTGATATCTTTTCGGAGATCGGCCATCGTTGGTTTACCGTTGCTAAATTTCCCAACCAATGTGTGTTTGAAAGGTAGGGCAAAAGAGTCTTCCTCTTCTCTGGAGAGCAGCAGGGCAGGTTCCCCATTGTACGAAGACAGTTTCCGTGGAGTCACTAAGGAGAAAGATAGGTTAATTGGCTCTGTCGGAGTGGCAGTAACTGGACCCTGGACTCCTACCCCTGATATTGCCTCCCGGTAAGTTTTAGGCCTTATAGGCTGATGACCGGCCTCCATTGTGTCAAAGGATGAGGGGATTTGCACTGGGGCCGCCGGCGACGAAGATCCTATCTTAGGCAGATTTCCGGCTTCTGGAGGCGCCCTAGAACTCAAAGGCTCGATTTGGGGAAGCTTCTCCGATCTAGCTCTCTGAGGAGGCGGACGACCCTATAGGTGGCTAGAGGCATTCCCGGCCTTTAGACTCTTCCTCAAAGTCAACTGAGGGAGAAGTGGTGGAAAGGAGCAGGCTTGTAGGGAGAAGGAGTTCGTCCAGTTGTGGGTCAGCATCGGGCCATTTCTAGGAGGGCTTGGCGATGACATTGTGGTAATTGGAACCTTTGATGCCGCAAAGCGAGCAGCAACCAAAGGCGCCATCTTGGTAGCACAAGCCATGTAAAAGGGTAAAAGCTACCTTCTCACGGGTCTATAGTCAGTTGGTTCTGGCCGGAGCCCGACGATAGGATACTAAGATCAGTCTACAAGGCTAGCAGGCTAGTGGCGGTTTCGATTGAGAGAGAGAGCAGGAGGATATTGTGGTAAGAATTGTGGTGTAGCGGCTGGAAAAAGTTCTAATGATAAAACCGACAAATTTAGGTTTGCTAAGAGAAGAGGATTAGGTCAGGATAGGAGTCTTGGAAGAGAGAATGAGGAGCATTCGTCTTGGCTTTTGTCAACTGTAATGATAAAACCGACTAATAACTAACTTATTTTCCTAAAAGAATTACTTCTCCTAGGATTACTTTTCCTAAAAAATAGGACACTCCTAAAAGGTAGGAAGCTCCTACAAAGTAGGACACTCCTAAAAGTAGGAATCTACTTTCCTAAAACTCATTAAAGCCATTACATGCCATTATCATGCAAGATAATTTGGGCCATGTAATTAATAAAATAAAAACGAAATTATACTAATAATAAGCCCAATTAAAATGTTTTGGACTTAATTATTAAAACATTAATTAATCCTACAATTTATTAAAGAAGGCGTGATCCATAAAGGTAAAGCCCAAGCACGCCATCTTGGTCTTCAAGGTCCATGAATATTCTTCAAGGTTCTTAATCCATGATAAGGATTCTTTCTTTGTAATCCTAATCCTATTAGGATTTAGTTTGGTAATCCTATAAGTATGATTACATGGATCATACTTCGCTATCGTATTCTATCTATACATATGTTTTCATTTATATTTAAGTATATCATTTTTTATCGATTTTTTCCAATTTTTTTTAGGTCTTTCCCTTTCTCTTTTAATTTGAGTTAATGTTTCTCTATTTTTTATACGCTCCACTCGTACATCTAGAGGCATTCTATATATATGCCTAAACCATCTTAAACATATTTATTTTATTTTCTTATTTTTTGAAGTTACCCTTATATTCTTTCTAATGCATTCATTACTTATTCTATCTAATCTAGTATGCCTACATATCCATTTTAATATTCTTATACCTTTATTTTTTATTCATGCTCATACTTAGTCATCCAATATTCTGATCCATAAAGCATTGCTGGTTTTATAGTTATGTTATAAAATTTTCTCTTCAATTTCAATGGTACTTTTCTATCACAAAGAATAGAGGATACACTTCTCCATTTGTTCTAACATACTTGAATCCTGTATGTAACATCTTTATCGATTCTTCTATTTTCTTCGATGACAAATTCTAAATATTTAAAAATTTTAAATTCAATTAATTTATGTTCACCAATTTTTATATTTATTTTATTGTTACTTCTATTATTACTAAAGTGGCATTCTATATATTCAGTTTTATCCTACTTATGGTAAAACCTTTCGATTCTAGTGTTTCTCTCCAAATTTCTTACTTAGTGTTTAATCATTCTGTTGTCTTATTAATTAAAACTATATTTTTGGCAAATTACATACATTCAGAAATGAATTTTTGCAAATGTTTCATAGTTTCATCAATTACTAAAGCAAAAATGTATAGAACTAAAGCGGATCACTAATGCAAACCTATAGCATTCGAAAAATCATTGAATATCCTTACTGGCATCCTTACACAAATTGTTATATTTTTATACATATTTTTATATCTCCAATATACAATACTCTTATCCCTTTTTTGTTTAATACCCTCCACATTACATCTCAATTGACTCTATTATAAATCTTTTCAAAATTAATAAATACCATATGCAAATTATATTTTCTCTCATTATAGTGCTCACATAATTTTTTAATTAAATATATAACTTCTGTTCAAAACCTCCCTGGCATAAAACCAAATTGATTGTCTAGTATGTTAGTCTCATTTCTTAACCTTATTTCTATTATTCTTTCCTATATTTAATACTATGACTCATTAGTTTAACAACCCTATAATTTGCATAATTTTTTGTATTTCCTTTATTCTTATATAAAGGTATAAACATACTTTTTCTCTATTGGTTAGGCATATTTTTAGTTTTCATTATTACATTAAATGGATTGGTAAGCCATGTGATCCCAACTTTTCTAAAAAACTTTTGTGCTTCAATTGGAATATCATTAGGACTAGCAGATTTACCGCTTTTCATTTCATTTAGTACCTTTTCTGCTTTTAAAAATTGAATTTTGTAATAGTATGTAAATTTTTTTTTTGCTCCGATTGATCTAATTTACTTAATGTGACTTTATTGGTATTACTTTCATTTAACAGGTTATGGAAGTATCTCTTCCAACAATCCTTTATTACTTGTCATTAATTAATTTTTTTTATTTTTTATACACCTAATTTGTGTTAAATCTCTTATTTTCTTTTCTCTCATATTTGCTATATATATAAATATTCTTTTCTCATTCCTTAGTATTTAATTTTTTTATGAAATCCTTTGAAACCCTTTGTTTTAACCTCATTTATTACTTTTTTTTACCCCTTTCTTGGCATTTTTGTATCTTTCAATATTTTTATTATTTCTACAAGTGTATAATATTTGTAACTTTCCTTTTTTATTTTCACTTTTTTTTTCAATTTTTTGATTCCACAATCATGATTCTTTATTTCATTTTTTTTACTCTTATAATATACTTTTCACAATAGTAAGTAATAGTTATAGTTATACTATTAGCAAGATAATTTTATAGGTAGCGATAGCTAACAAATACATTATATGCAATTTGTATAAATACTATAAAACAAAATTTGTTTGTAAAGAAATATAAAAGTATAGAATTATAAATATAAAATAAATTGAAGTAATTAACTGGATTAATCCCTATGCTTTGTGGGTAGCTAACACTTTGTCACTTTATGCTTCCAAAATATGCACTTTGTCATCCAAAAAGTTACAAGTTAGCAAATTTAATGGTGTAAATTGCCCCCACTATGATTCATCATTATTTGGATAAATATACCCTTATGGATTCATTTAAGAATTAATGCAATGTAAGGTTAAAAACTCTATATTAACTAAAAAACTTATACAATACATTACTTTAATTTTCACTAATATAAGAATAACAAATTTATTTACTTTAATTGTCACTAATATATTAGCAAATTTATTTTGTACTATTAACTACTCTCGTCTCTACCTAAGTTTAAATATCTTAATATAAAAAGAGAAATAAGAGTGTTAATAGTCTATAATAATTTATCAAAAAAGTGAAAAAATATAAATAAATCATATCAATGACATAAAGTTTTGAAAAGATAGCGAGACATTATCCAATGTCGAGACTCTTTTTCTAAGAATTGAAAACATTTATTACATGCTCATAGAAAGGATAAAATCAACTTGTCAAATATGGTATATATTATCATTCCTATGCATTTTTCTATTCCATTTAATAGGAAATTCAAAAAATTGTTTATAAATAATAATATATACACACACACAAAGATTAGAAGTCTTTTGCATTTTTTATTGTTATTTTTTAAATTTTTTGATAATATGTTTTATAGTTTTATAAGGGTCATTTATATCATTTCATGCATATTTCTAGCAGAAGTTTGTTAACTAACATGTTGACTAGTCTACGGGGTGACAGTGTATATTTTAGAAGTATAGAATGACAAAGTGTAGCTATCCATAAAACATAGGGCAACAAAGTGTAATTAACCCTAATTATTTAATATTAATTTATGATTATAATGTATAATTTATTAATAACAAAATTAAATTCGATTTTTGGTTTTTTTGAAAATCAAAAGTTAAAAATCAAAACCGAACCGAAAACTTGGTTTGGTTCGATTTTCGGTTCAAACCAAATTATGGTCACCCCTATTGTTGCATCTACAATAATACTTACCTCATTTCTATTTCTATCCTTATCACAATATCAAAATTTATACCATGTAGTATTCAAAACCTTGCCTTTTTTACCTATCCATTTAGTTTCTTGAAAACACATAATATTGACGCGTCTCCTCCTGATAGTGCTTATTAACTCTATTATTTTACCTCTCAAAGTAAAAATATTCCAACTACCTATTGTATAAATTTTAGTATTTCTAAGTTCTTCTTTGTTATTCCTTCCATTAATATATGAAAACTTTTACACATTTTTCAATACACCCAAACCCTTTTAGAGATGCAGTGGTCTTTGTCTAAATGCCACAGTCAGATTTTGTGATGCATTCAATAAAGTGTGTAGTGTCCTAACCATATCATTTGAGTCAGTGACGGAGATAAAATTTTTTGTTAATAGGGGTAAAATTGATTATACTATATATGATCAAATAATATATTTTTTATTCTTATATAAAATATTTTTAGGAATTTTTTAGTCTTTTATTTGATCTAACTGTAAAATATTTTAATAATTTTTATATATATGTATGACTTATAAAGTACTAAATATTTTTTGATAGTTTCTAAATACAAATATTTGTGTTAGTTTATTATGAATTAGTTGTAACTAATGTTTTCATCACTTTATATGTATTATTTAAAAGTTTTAATTATAATTTATAAGTTACTAATGTAAAGATATAGGAATAAAATTTCAAAAATTTCATATAACTATTAGAATATATATAAGAATACTAAAACAATTATATTACTTTAATTTTGTTTTATAGTACTATTTCATTCTATTTTACTTGCTATTGTAAACTTAGTTAGTGGAATAGTAAAAGTTCATTTTTTTTAATGTCAATGAGTTATCAATCAACAAAAATTACCAAATTTTTCAAATTAGTAAAAACAATACATTATTATTAATATGCAAGGCATAAGAATGCACACATTAAATAACAATTATGTGTGAATTATATAAAATAGTAAAAATAATATAATATGATTATATATGTAAGTCATAAAAATAAATATTTTAATAAATACTATATAAGAATATTAGTTAGCAATTTGGTAGATTTTGTTCACAATTAGTTGTTGGAGCGAAACTAAGAAAATTTCCATTTTTTTAAAAGTTGTACAAATCTTTACAGTATAGCGTATACAAAAGATTTGGTTTAAAATTATAAGTGTATTCAAAAATAGAAAATTACCATTTTTAAATTCTTTTGTATATATCTTTTACATATTTAGCGGAGTCAGTTCCGCCACTGAATTTTTAGTGATAAAGTTTTATACTATTTTCAATCTAACGTAACCTTTATCATTTTTTTCAATCTTGTAGCTGATAATTCATGAAAAGACAAGCTATTTATAAGTAGGCATAATTATGCACATTTAATTAAGAGAACAGTCACGAATTTTTTAATATCGATACCATTTTCACTTTTGTCGAGTAAACTTCAACTAATGTGAAATGCGATTTTTTAAGATATAGTTTTCAAATACTGTATTTGTGTGCAAACTAACCTTTTGTTTAACAAAATTATTTGTTTATTGATATATTGATTTACTATGACAATGCAAAAATCTTTTTATATAGATTTTTTTTTCTAGATATAAATAAGTAATGGAAAATAAACTTTAAAATCTTAGTTAAGAACCATAGGATATCAATTTAAGTCCACTTAATTGTGTTAGAAAAAATCTAGTTAATTCTTCATCTGGACTACCATTTTTCCCTCTTTTAATTTGCTATATTCACCATCTTGATTATGACATATTAGTGTATCCAAATTCACCAACTTTATATCATATGTTTCCAATTTTCCATATTATACTGATTCTTGCAAAGTATTACTGCCAGTATAGATAAACTCCTTTCCTTTGTTTCGGCAAGAGAGCAAAAATAGTTTAGCTTAAATGTTTTGGGAAAAACTTCTAAAGTGAACGTACCAAACAAGTGAATTCAATAAAAAGAGGTAAAACTTTGAAATTATTTATTGTACATGCAATTTCTACTGATTTCTGTGAATAATATATTGTATTATATGTACACACAAAGAAAAATTTACATTAAAAATATATTTATAATCACGGAAATCAGTTCAATTCCATTTACAATAAATAATTTCAAAGTTGTAATACAAATGACTTTTATAATAAATAAGAAAAACATGCGTCTTCTTTATTAATTCAACATCTAAATACTCTCTTTAAAAAATATTTCAATCATTTGAAGGGAATTAAGCATTTCATTATGGATTAGTAGAAAAAAATTACACCAACGAATTTTTCTTTGACTAAATTTTTTGCACATTTAAAATTTGATTCAGAGCTCTTCTTACTTCTCAATTTTCTTTTTTGGACACATCACCATCAACTAATGCTTGTCTACACACTATTGATTAGTCTCAAATTATAATTACAAATACTTAAATGCAAGGGGAGTACTCAAGTAAAGCAAGTTAGATAAGAGATAAATTATAGACGGAGTATCCATTATTGTTCCTAACAAAATTGTAACTTCTTCACGCAAGTTTAAATTTTGACCATTAACTTGGCATTCTCTATATTTTACTCTAAAAGAGTAATGATAGGGGGAGTGAAAAAATTCAAGTGAAAACATAACGTGACTAATGTGAAGTAATTACATGGCATGCCACATTTAATTACTCTTATTTGACAATTAAAAACAAAATTCTGCAACTCAAAATTTCCAATCACTCAATTAAAAAAAAAATTGCAACTCAAAATTTCTTCTACGGCTCCTCCCACCCACCGGAGAAGGGTTTCTCCATAGCTCTACCCACTTGCCAACCCCATCCAGTCAATTGATGATCATTAATGATTTTTTGTTGTTTTTTTCCATTGATGTTAGATTTCTAACGAGTATGCTATCATGCTAAAAATGTCTATTGCAATAGGATTGCAAAGCGCCTTGCTGCATATTGCAATTGTTCAGGTTAAGGAGGAACAAAACTCACTATCAACTATATAATTTGGTATAATTGGGTTTTTGTTTGTGATAGAATGTTTAAATTGTAATTTCTCTCTTCCATGAGGAATTTTTTCACTTTGCGTTTGCTAATGAATACAATGTTCATCCAAATTTAACATATATTCCATCATCTTCAAGAATTGCATTATTTCAATTTTTTATGCCTATTTTTTACCAGGGGCAGTCAAAGTTCTTGTTTCTTCTGGTTGGGATCTCTTGTGTTAAAATATTTGAGTACTCATGAGGATTCCAGTTTTACAATGATCATGATCAATTTCAATATGGCATGGGCTCTTGATTAATCTGTTATTCACTCTTACTTGTATACAAGATGTGATATGCATATGTCTAAGTACTATCTGCCTGTTGCTGGATGTGCTTATGGATTTCTTGCTTTGTTGTTATCTTTGATTTTATATAAGGGTCACTAGGATGAAATTATTTAATATACTGTGGAAATTCCACAATGACTAAAAGTTTTGAGATTATTCTGTGTATTTTTTCCGTTTTCATTGCTAGTAATTCATTTGCTCATACAATTCCCAATGTGGGGGAGGAGATTTTGATCTATAGCATTTCCTACTTTAACCACTTAAAGTTCTACCTCCAAATGGCATCTCTACTCCTGTATGGCAGCATATATTTACTTAAAAATTAAAAGTTGACATAGAGATTCTTTGTCAAATACAAGTTTTTCTTTTAAAATAATTCAAACTCATTCTTGTTTGTATTTGACCCCAAGATGATTTTCTTTTTCATTTTTCCGGTGTGATATCAACATATTTATATTTCTTTTCCAAATTGGTGTGGATCGGGATAATTTCAATAAAGTGTTTGTACAACATATGCTTGAATCTTTTACTAAATAGGCAAATTTGCTGAAGGGAGTGTGGTTTCTGGTTTTAAGTATATATATGAGAAGTGAGATTGATTATCCTGCATTGGATTTTATTCTTGCTACTACTAGTTTTGAGGTTTTTTAAATGCAAAAAATGGCCTTTATTGAGTCCCTAGATACTTAAGATATTTTGGATATTTAATTTGTACATGAGAGACCTTTGGACATTCACAAAATTTTAAGTTCAAGCCATTTTTCTCTTTTGTCTAGAAAACCTTGGATTGGGAATGTTTGCATCTTTATTTCACTGTCTTCTTTTGAACATGAACATTGTGCCTTCCTAACTGTTTGTGATTTTTTTTCATCATTTTCTTTTAAATTCTTGTGACATTGGCTGGGATTTTGACTTTAACAATGCCAAATATCTAGCTTTTTAATATATTTTCTTGTTATTTTTTTTTTATTTACAAATAACTATTTTGTTTGAATTTAGGTTCTAAAATTGTAATGGAGCAAGAGAAAAAGAATTCATGTGTGCCAATGAATGACAATGATTTGCAAGTATTGGGTGATTCGTCAAACGCAAATGAAGGCAAAACTCCAAAAGTTGGGATGTGTTTTTTATCTGAAGAAGAAACTCGAGACTTTTACAAATCTTATGCCCAACAACATGGTTTTGGTATTTCAAAGTTGAGTTCCAAAAGGGAAGATGATGGCCAGCAAAAGTATTTTTCATTTGGATGCTCAAAAAATGGTAAGAATGTTTCTAGAATGAAAAATTCTTTTTATCCTAGGCCTTTTAGCAAAATGAATTGCAAAGCGAGAATTAATATTACAGTTCATAATCATGGATTATATATTGTTACTGGTATATACCTTGAACAGAATCATGCATTAAGTCTAAGAAAGTCAAGATATTTTATATGCCACAAAGTGTTGGATTCACATACTAAGAGGAAATTAGATTTGAATGATCAAGCAGGAATAACTTTGAGTAAGAGTTTTCAATCATTTGTTGTTGAAGCCGGTGGCTATGAAAATTTATCGTTTGATAAGAGAAAATGCAGCAATTATGTAGTTGAAGCACGGAGATTAAGACTTGGGATTGGAGATGCTGAAGCCTTGAATAATTATTTTTGTCTTATGCAAAGTAGAAATTTAAATTTCTTTTATATGATTGATGTAAATGAAGATTCTCGCATAAGAAATATATTTTGGGCTGATGCAAGATCTGCATATGAATATTTTTCTGATGTAGTGATATTTGATACTACATATCTGACCAATAGTTATGACATGCCATTTGCTCTATTTATTGGAGTAAATAATCATGGTGAATCCTTGTTACTTGGTTGTGGTTTGATATTAAAAAAGATTATGAAACTTTCATTTGGTTGTTCAAATCTTGGTTGATTTGTATGGGAGGACGTGCTCCACAAGGTATTATTGCGGATCAGTGTAAAGCCATGAAAATTGCAATTGCTGAGGTATTTCCTAACTCTCATCATCGCTTATGTCTGTGGCATATTATGTAAAAACTTCCAACAAAGTTTAGTAGTCATGTCAAGTATAAGATGATAAAGAAAAACTTGAAGAATATTGTTTATAATTCTTTGGCAACTGAAGAATTTGAAGACAATTGAAAAAAAAATGATTGGAGAATTTGATTTAGAGAA
Organism: Ophiorrhiza pumila; assembly: GCA_016586305.1. Lineage (NCBI taxonomy): Eukaryota > Viridiplantae > Streptophyta > Magnoliopsida > Gentianales > Rubiaceae > Ophiorrhiza > Ophiorrhiza pumila. The sequence continues at coordinate 37,809,789 of BLIW01000009.1, read as the reverse complement.
GAATTATTGGTTAAATTCTTTATATGAATATCATTGTAAGTGAATACCTGTGTATGTGAAAGATAAATTTTGGGCAAGAATGTCGACAAGTCAAAGAAGTGAGAATATGAATTCTTTTTTTGATGATTATGTTCATTCAAAGACAACATTGAAACTTTGTTGAACAATATGATAATGCTTTGAAAAGTAAACTTGAAAAAGAAAATACTTCTGATTTTACTTCTTTTAACTCCATCATTCCAGTCATTAGTGGTGATCCTATTGAAAAGCAATTTTAAAGTGTCTACACTAACAATATATTCAAGTTGTTTCAAGATGAATTGAGAGGTTTAATGTTTTGCAACACTTCATTTGTGAAGCAAGAAGGGTCAACATTGTTATTTGAAGTGGTGAAAACTGTATTAAAAAAAGAGGAAGCAACTTCAAAAAATGTTTCATTTTTGGTACAATATAATGAGTTACAATGTCAGATGAGGTATTTGTGTTGTCTATTTGAGTTTCGAGGAATTTTATGTAGGTATGTGATTTCTGTTCTTATTAAAAGAAATGTCACTATAGTTCCAGAAAATTATATTTTGGAACTATGGCGCAAAGACATTAAACATGGATATCAAATTATCAGCAATATTTATGACGATTCTTGTTATGATGAAGAAGATAAGCAAAGATATAATAGTCTCCAACCATTGTTACAAGAACTGCAACAACTTGGGTAAAAAAGTGATAAAAGATTCTCTGTTTTAACAAGGATCTTGAAAGAAGCAAAACAAGAGCGCATGAATATTAATATTGATGTATTGAGCAATGATAAGAGTTCTAATTTTTCATTAGTAAGTCAAGATAGCAACATGTTACCTGAGGAATAAAAAATTGTCACTACTACAAAATAGCCTTGTTAAACCGCCCTTTTTAAAGCGGTTAAACAGTTTCCGGTGTAATTTATAAAAACGCGGTGGCATTATCGTAATATTAAACAAGAATTTAGACTATTTACACCGGTTATAATAATAACCGGTGTAGAAAGTTAATGAAAGTTTTTTAAAACACCGGTTATAAGAATAATCGGTGTAGAAAGTTTTTGAAAGTTTTTTTTAACACTGGTTATACGAATAACCGGTGTAGAATTTTTTTGAAAGTTTTTTGTTGCACCGGTTTTAATAATAACCGATGTAGAAAGTTTTTGAAAGTTTTTTTTTACACCGGTTATGCTTATAACCGGTGTAAGAAGTTTGATTTTTAATTTCTTAAGTTCTTCTTCTTTATCTTTATATTGACCAAAAAAATTTCTTTGTTTCTTTGATTTGAACTCCGAGACTATAGACCTTGAGTAAATACGAATATTTCAAATGTAATATACATTAAAATTTTAACTTATATAAAACTGAAGGGTTTTGCTTAGGTGGTAGCGGATACGTCGGCAGAAGAAAATTGAAAGGGCCATAATAAAATTTAAGGGGCTCAAGAAAACTGGAGGGGCGAAGAAAACTGTAGGGGGCTGAAGAAACTGAAAGGGTTTCACAGTATCCTAGTTGACAAATTCAATTGCAGATAAGTCACGATCCTTGATTCCCATAAGTCATGGATCCTTCATTCCCATAAATAGTCATGATACTCTGTGGGTTTTGCTAATTTACGTGTTAAATAAATCTCAAACTTTTAGGGGTTTTTTATTGTATAGATCAGAATCTTTTAGGGCACTGGTATGGGATTTTTTCATTCTTTCCATTATTGTTGAGTTTGTGATGTGTTTTTATGATTTATTGGCTGTCGGATAGAAAATAACTGACAATTTCATATTTTCTGTGTTTTTTTTCCTTCTGTTGTCAAATTTAAGTTGATTACATACACTGGATATTTGTTGAATTCAATCAAAATTGGTTTCTTTGAAACTATTGGTTCTGTGGGTTTATTTGGCTATTGCAGAGAAGAGACACCAAACCCCATTGCTGCTTGTTCTGACTTTTGCATGTGTTTTCAGAGTTGCTGAAGATGGAGGGACTCGCAAAAATGCTACAAGCAACAGCAAAACGAGCTTAATAGGCTCGGTGAAACGCTGAGTTGGGCGAAACAACCAGCCTCTCGATGGAAAAAGGCGATGCAATTGCTTAAACTTGAGCAGCTAAAAGGTAATTCCTTGAGGTTGCCTATGTCCAATTCTTAGTGTCAAAATGGAAATATTTTTAGTTTGGTCAACTTTTGGTGAATGGCTGTTTTTGCATTAGTCAGGCATATTTTTGTTTATTTTCAGAATGCTAAGAGCAAACATCCGGAACTGAAGAAAAAGGCAAGTTCTGAAAAGGGATTATGGCAGTTGGATGAATAGGGCATAAGGTACTGTTTCTATATTCTATTTAAAGAGTAACGAACCTATGACAGTTTTACTTCAATAAAATCAACTGGGAGTTATAACTTTGCAAATCGAGAAAGAGGAATTTCGCAAGCAATCTATTGAACTGGAACATTATATTGACGCAAAGCATGCATTAGAATGGGAGATACAGCGTCTAGGAGGTCAGATGCAAGTCATGAAGCGCACAAGAGTTGACATAAATGAGGAAGAAGAGAAGCTGGAAGAGAGTCATCCATTGAAAAAAACCAAAAATTAAGCATACTAGAATCCGTTTTTATGGACAATTATAATTATTTTATTTGTAATGATATTATATTTAAGTAATTTGATATGCATATTAATTTTCTTTCCTCAGTTTTCTTTACTATGAGAGATTTTATATTAAAGTAATTTTATATGCAAGAGCGATGATGATTATACACAATGACTTTGATGGACATTTCTTCAAAATAAAGGTTATTTGAAGACTCATTTATACAATGAATGGAGTTAAAATTATAAGTTTAAAGTTATAATTTTTAAAAAAGGCCATTGTTTAAGGGTTATAGAATAAGTATATTTGGTTAAAAAGGTAAACTTCAAAATCTTCTTATCTGTGGTCGTTTTCGAGCTGTTTTTTAAACTCTTAGCTAATGGCGATTTCCTTTGCGTTCAAGGAAGTGCATAGAAGAGTATAGAAGTCGTCAAGGCAAAATGATCATGCTCTCTGAAATTGTAATGAATGTTGAAAATAATTTGCAAACGCACACAATCTATTGAAGTGCACTTTTGAGCCTCAATGAATAGACGCAAATGACCGAAAAAAAACATTAAGCATTGCAATTAAAATGCACACGTTTTACACCGGTTATCAAACAACCGGTGTAAAGCGTGTGCTTTTGACACCGATTTCCTTATAACCGGTGTACAAAGTGTTCCTTTTACACCGGTTTCTTATAACCGGTGTCAAAAGTGGTATTTATACACTACTTTAACAACGTCGTATCATAACCACATATTTTTCCTTCTCCTCCAACTTAAGTCAGTATTATCTCTATCGTAAGAACTACAAATTTTTTCCAAAAGGTGCGCACGAAATCTTTTTGAATCCATCATCAGAAGCTACAAATTAACTTTCGTTCATTCAACTCAACCATTTGAGGTTAGTGACATGTATATATAAACTGATAACTTTTATATAATTTCTCTTCTCATTCGTCATAGCATTGACATATATATATATATATATATATAGATCTGTTTTAATTAAAATCAGAAACTGATTTTGTTAATTAATTTATATGATGTAATATTATGAACGCATCAATTAATGCAATTATTTTTTGGTTAACATATTATAATTATTTTTATCCATAATTTAAAGGGATCGTAATTAATTAGGTTTTTTAGAATTTAAGTTAACTACCATCTGCGTGGTAATTATTTAGTTTTTCTTCTTTTTATATTCTACTCCACCATGAAAACAACTTCAACAGCAATTGCCGATGGACGACACTCAAACTTCGGAGGAACTTGATTTGTTTGTCTCTGAATCAATAGAAGCAAACGACCAACCAGAAAATATCAATCTCCATATTGATGATGGACTTGATTTTCGTTTGTTTCAGAATCAATAGAAGCAACTGACCAACCGGAAAACATCAATCTCCATATTCATGATGGACTTGATTTGTTTGTTTCATAATCAATAGAAGCGAATGACCAACCGGAAAACATCAATCTCCATATTGATGATGAACTTGATTCGAATAAAATACACTTTGCTGCGGGAAAGCTACATGCCGACCCAGAGATGCATAAAGAAATTATAAATATGCTGAAGATTATGTTTCCAAAATTTTTCTAATCAGAAATTGGTGTAATCATGTAAAAGTGTTAGTTGCTGGCTTTTGATGGGCAGATGAAAGTATGTTCTATTTGCCTTTAAAAAAATTTAGACTATGTGATCTTCTCATCTTTTATCGCAATGTCTATTTTAATTAAAATTAGAAACTAATGTTGTTTATTAATTTATATGTTGTAATATTATTATGAATGCATCAATGCATTTATTTTGTTGGTTAAGTTATTATAATGCTTTGTTGTATAATTTCCGACAGTCATCTAAAAAACTATAAAAAGGAAATTTAAACCTCCCTTTTTAGAGCGGTTACATATAATCCGGTGTAATAGAAAAACGCAGTGGCATTATTGTAATATTAAATAATATTTTATACTTATTACATCGGTTGTATGAAAAACGGTGTAAAATAGTTAACTATTTACACAGGTTTTTCTAGAATCGGTTTAAATATATTAACTATTTACACCGGTATTCCTATAACCGGTGTAAATAGTTGTCTATTTACACCGATTTTGTTACAACCGGTGTAAAAAGTTAACAATTTACACCGGTTTTCTTACGACCGGTGTAAATAACAAATATTACTTTTTCCAATAGCTTAAGTCAGCATTATCTCCATCGTAAGAACTACGAATTTTTTCCAACAGCTGCGCCCGAAAATCGGTAAAAGAACAGATCAGAAGCTACAATATCACTCTTCTTCTTTCAACGCAGCCATCTGAAGTTACGTAGTTACATATAAACTGATAACTTTTATATAATTTTAATTCTCATTCGTTGGATCTTTGACATATATTTCTAGCTCTGCATTTCATTTTTAAAAAGCCTTTGTACAATTGTAGATTTCAATATATATTTGCTTCATATTGGTAATAAATTTAGTTAAATTTTTGTTTTGTTTTTTTATTTAGGCGTTCATGTGTATACTTTTCAGCTTTATTGATATAGTTGCATAACAAATATTTATTAGTTTTTCTTCTTATTTTGTTGCTTCATTCATACGATGTAATATTACGAAAGCATCAATTAATGCACTCATTTTGTTGGTTAACTTATTATAATTATCTTTGGAATAATTCAAAGGGTGCGATATTCATGGATCGTAATGATATTATATTTGGTGATCGGACAACATCTGCTTATGAAGAAGAGGTTGAGAAATTTATTAAATCTGCTTATAAGAATGCCAAGTACATCTACTGTCCATGTAAGGATTGCAAGAATTTAGTTTTGTTCGACGACCCTGACACTATAAGAGACCATTTGTATCGGAGGGGTTTTGATCCTGCTTATAAAATATGGATCTGGCAGGGCGAGAGTGAATATGCATCTAAACAAGGAGAATATGCGGTAGAAGATGATGTTGCGATGAAAAATGATCGATTAGATGATATGGTTGAGGATATGGTCGGTAGTTTTGCCGATACGCCAGATATTCTTGCTTCGTTGTTGAATGATAGCGAAAAGCCTCTATATCCTGGGTGTATTAATTACACCCGATTATCTGTTACTTTAAAGCTGTACAATTTGAAAGCTGCACATGGGTAGACTGATTCTAGTTTTACAGCACTGTTGAATTTACTGAAGGATGTACTGCCAGAAGGTAATGAACTTCCGAATCGCATTTATGAGGCTAAAAAAATCTTGTGTCCTGTGGGTATGGAGTATAAGAAAATAGATGCCTGCCCCAACGATTGCATACTATATAGGAATGAATACGAAGATTTATTGTACTGTCCTAAATGTCAGGTTTCTCGTTTCAAAAAGAAGCAACTTCGTGATGGCTTTGAAGACAATATAAATGTGAAGAAGAAATCATCACCGGTGAAAGTGTTATGGCATCTCCCTATAATACCAAGACTCAGACGATTGTTTGCCAATTTCGAAGATGCTAAAAATTTGACGTGGTATGCACATCGCAATATTTCCACAGACGACAGGATGATAATGCATCCTGCTGATTCTGATCAGTGGAAAAAGATTGATTCGGTTTACCCCTCATTTGGTAGAGATGCAAGAAATCTGAGATTAGGATTGTGTACAGATGGGATAAATCCTTACGGTTGTCTAAGCAGTACACATAGCTCTTGGCCAGTAATGTTGGTTATTTACAATCTACCTCCTTACTTGTGTATGAAGCGCAAATACATTTTGATGTCATTACTGATTTCAGGTCCATGCCAACCTAGAAATGACATAGATGTTTACTTTAGCCCCCCTAATTGAAGACTTGAAGAAGTTGTGGGATGAAGGGGCGAAAATGTTTGATGCACATCGTCAGGAGTCATTCACATTGCGTGCCATGATATTCTGTACTATAAATGACTTTCCTGCATATGGGAACTTATCTGGATTTTCTTTTAAAGGACACCAAGCATGTCCTATATGTGATGAGAATACAGAATCATGTCAGCTTGTTCATGGGCGCAAGACAGTCTATCTTGGACATCGTAGATTTCTTCCTGAGGCCCATGATATCGTCGAATGAAAAGAGCTTTCAATGGGAAACAGGAGTTCAGACGTGCTCCAATTGCCTTGAGTGGGAAGGCAGTTCATGATCGTGTGAAGGATATCAATGTGGAATTTGGAAAACATACAAAGTCTCGCAAGAATCATAATAAAAGTTGTTGGAAGAAAAAATCTATATTTTTTGATCTTCCATATTGGGAGACACTTGATGTTAGACACTGTCTCGATGTGATGCATATTGAAAAAAATATATGTGAAAGTTTGTTGGGTACTATTTTGAATATACCTGGAAAAACAAAAGATGGTTATAAAGCGAGACTTGATTTGGTTGATATGGGTATTAGGGCGAATTTAGCACCTGTGATTCAAGAACAGCAGCACATACTTGCCCCCCGCTTGTATATACATTGGTCACGGAAAGAGAAACAGAGCTTCTGTGAGAGTCTCAAGAGCATCAAGGTCCCATCAGGATATTCTTCAAATGTAAGCCGCCTTGTTTCTATGGGAGATTTGAAAATTGGTTAATTGAAATCACATGACTGTCATGTGTTTGATGCAAGCAGTTACCTTACCTATTGCACTTCGATCTATCTTGCCTAACATATGTCAGGTACTAGCATAACTAGACTTTGTTACTTTTTTAATGCGATATGTAGCAAGGTAGTGATCGTGACAGGGCTTGAGTGAGCTACAAGATCGAAAATTGTCATAGTTTTTTCTGCCAACTTGAGATGTATTTTCCACAGCTTTTTTGACATTATTGTGCACTTGGTAGTTCATTTGGTTAGGGAGATAAAAGATTTGTGAGGCCTGTATATTTGCACTGGATGTATCCATTTGAAGCGATATATGAAAGTCTTCAAGGGATTATTGTGCGAAAAATCGTATTGTCGCGTAATGACACATGTTGAAAGGTATATAGTGAGAGGTTATTGAGTTTTGCAATGGATACTTGCATAGATACCAATGCAATTGGGAACTACCAAAGCATCTGGCCACATTGACGAACGGATCACAGGACAAAGGGACATCCGGGCCACGGTAAAATGTTAACCCCTGCTTCTAATGAGGGAGTTGAATCCAATGCGCAATCTATATGTATTGCGAAATTCTGGGAACCCGGTGCAGCCTTATGTGAATGCATATATTTGTGAAATAAGAGGAAAGAGTCCATCGTCCAGCTGGATCTGATAGGTAATGTACTCTAAATGAACACAATTCGAAACATTTGTGGAATTGGTTCAGTGCTGCTGTTTGCAGTGACCAAACTGTTCATGAGGACCATTTAAAGTTGGTTAGCCGTATTAAGCCCAAGTCACGTGGTGCTATCGTATTAGGGATGATGACATAATGGATTTTCATTTGCTACGAAGGCTGCAGATGACAGTAGCACAACGCAAAATAGTGGGGTTACATTAGTTTATGAGGCTTTACACGAGTCTAGTTCGAGAGATAGAAATCCAGGGTACGCCAATATGTCTTATTATGGGACGATTCAGGAGAATGGGAGCTTGACTACGTGAAATTTAAAGTCCCAATTTTCAAATGCAAATGGGTGGACAACAAGAATGGCGTTCGAATTGATGAATCAGGATTACACTTGTGGATTTGAAAAGGGAGGTTTCAAAGGGGAACCTTTCGTACTGCTTCCCAGGCAAAACAAGTATTTTACGTCTCCCGATCCTATTGACAAAAAATGGTCCATTTCCTACACGGGAAGAAAAATCAGGTCGGTGATGAATTGATAATGATAATAATCACGATGTCCCCCCATTCTCATCAGGTTTCCCCGCACTGAGCACAATTGAAGAGGACCGGAATATGGATACATTCATTCTCCGAACTGATTCACGTGGAAGCATATGGGGTTGATGATCCTCTGTCAAATAAAAGAAAGACCTTGGCGTGAGATGTAAGTGTGTAAGTTATTATTCACGTATTTTGTAAATAGATTTGAATTGTACTTAGTATTTGTTTATTACTTGACATTGAATAGTTGTATGCTGCACCAACAGTTGAATACAATTAAATTTTTTTTTACAGGGGGTTATGCACGGAGTTACATGGAGGAGACCATGCAGATTTTTTACTTCGTATGGGAAATTTGTAGTAAGGCCGCACTTAATTTCAAGCAATGATTATTAACATGGCAAAACTTTGGAGCAAATTATTGTGTAGGGTGTAACTTTGATTTTATTAGTGTTTTAACTATGATTTCATTAGTGTTGTTATGCATTACAGTTCACACTTTAGCATATTAGTAATTTTATTAGTGCTGTTATGCATTCGTGGGTATGCGGTTCTGTAGTAACCGGTTAATAAATTTTTGGGTTAATTTAAATTTGTTTTATAAATTAGAATTATTTTTGTATGATTAAATTATTTACATTAGTATTATGTAAATATGCTTTATTCTTATTACTACGATTTTAGTAGTGTGTAACTATGAATATTGCATACATAGGGCACACATAGTTGAAATTACAAGTTTACAAGTTGAATTACATATATTTAATTATGCGTTTAACTTATATATAGATAACAAGTTGCATTATATGTAGTCATTGTACAAGGTTAACGTAAAGAATATATCAATATCTAAAAATGTACAACATCATATTTAATTAACCCATAAGTTAACAAGTTAATTTATGTTCTTATGCATTACCGCGTCCACGCTTTAGCAAATTGGTACGAATATAGTACATTAACAATTAGTGGAAATCCTTATGATTTGTATTTGAAGTCGAATTTGGAATCAATTATATGCATTTTGCAAAGTACATTAAAATAGTTGAAAACAATTTCAAAACGTGAAATTGAAATACAATTTATATGCATTTTGCAATCAGTACATTAAAATAGTTCGATATCAATGTACACACCGGTTGTTACACCGGTACTAAATAACTGGTGTAAGAAACTGGACTTAGTACACCGGTTATTTACTAACTGGTGTAAACAATGTTAGTAAATACACCGGTTATGTAGTAACCGGTTTAACAAACAACGTTTCACTTACATATTTTTTGGTATTTAAAATTTGTCTTTGGTACATTACAATTATTTTTGGATGATTAACTTATTACATTCATATTTTGTAACTATTCATTAATCTTATAACTACGATTATAGTAGTGTTAATATGATTTTTATTACATAGGGCACAGATATTTTAAATTACAAGTTTACAAGATTTCATTAAATATAGTTCATTATAACTTTAACTTATATATAGTTTACAAGTTGCATTATAATATGCATTTTACAAGTTTAAAAGAAAATATCAATTCAATGTCTAAAACATCACAGTTACCACATAAATTAACAAGTTTAAATTTTTTATCTTATTTATTATGGTTTACACGTAAGCATATTGGTACGAATTTTTAAATGGAAAGAAATACAATAAAAAAAATTGTACCGTAATACCGTGTAATAGCAATTTGAAAAATTAAATCACAAGTTTTAAAAATCATTTGTTACACCGGTTATGTAAGAACCGGTGTTAAAACAGACTTTCTACATCGGTTTTTCATTTAACCCCGGTGTAGTAGTATTTTTTTAATCAGCAACCTGGCCCTTCTCCCAAAGTCTGTCCATATTCAGTCGGGCGCGCCCTCGTGTTTTTAGGCTCCAAATACACCGCCGTTTTCACCTCCAATTTCACCTCCATCATTTTGAAAACAAATCTTATTACACCTCCATCGCGAATCTCTTGCATTAACAATCTCCAACGTCGACGTCTCCGTCACCTCCGTCGACACCGCATCCGACTGCAGTTCAATTTTTATTAATCTCCATTTCTGATTATTTCACGCTCTTCCAGGATTTGTCATTCATCATGTAGCAGAATGAAATAGTCATAATGTATGCTGCTTTTCAATTGTTTTTCCTTCATGACAGTTTGGGAAAGGAGGTATGTTGATATTGATTGGGGGAGTTGATGTAATGATTAGCCATGCCGAACGAATAATTGCAAATTTAAATAAGTTAAAAAAAACTTTTCGGTTCATCTTGCTGTGTTAATGTTGGTGGGTTCTTTGACAAAGTGGATATGGTAATAGTGTAGTATACGGCTTGCATGCAAACGGGTTTTCCAATTTCGATTGTTAATACATATCTGAAATTTCGATGATAATAGTAAAGTATACTGCAATATACGTTCTTTTGAGATTCCCGGTTACCCCTCGTATGCACAAGGAATGTTATATTGATTTTGGAATCTGGATATTACAATTTATGCTCTCATGAACAATAATTTTGCTGTAGTACTTGAATTAGTATGTCTAGTAATGAATATTTCACACAATATGATCAAAATCATGCAAATCACTACAAGGAATTTCATTACTGTTTCTGGTGATATTTTACATGTTAAATATCCTTTCCTGACATTAAATTTTGTATACTACAAAATCTTTCTCATGGATAATAACCCACGATCAAACACCGGGGATGGGGCTGATGAAACACTTGCACAGTATGGAAGAAAAGGAACCAAATGTCGCGATCTATTGGAAAGGAGGGCACGAGGAGAAAAGATGGCTATTTCTTTCGATGATGAGGTGAGCCTACGACTGACAAATCACATAATGAATGAGTTAATTTTATTGCGTTGATGATGCGCAGTAGAGTTAATGTTGTGCAATTTAAGTCGTGGCGTGAGGTCGATGCCAACATCAAGGAAATGATTTGGGCTGAAGTAATGGTATGTGCAACATATTACTTGTCCTTCTTAATGTGTTTTCACATATTTTCTTTCTATATATATTAAATTTCCGTTCAGTAACATTATTTTGTGTTTTCTTTAGAGTACCTTTGACTTTGAGTCCACACCGAAGCTCAAGAAGAAGTGGTTAGTCCACGCTGGGGAACGTTGGCGGGGGTGGAAGACAAGCTTGAACAGGTTTATATTTGGAAGCCTAACGCATGTCGACCCATGTGCTAAATATCCTTATCTTACTAGGGATACATAGGATATGTTCCGAAAATTTCGATTAAGCGAAGACTGGCATGTAATATTTTATTGTATCCAATGTTTATTCATTTAATGTGACGTTAGAATTTGAATGATATGTGTTTCCTTGTGTTCGGAGAAATAGCCAAAGCGGCTTGCAAGCCAAGAGGGTTCGAACAAAAACAAACTCCACCACACAATGTCTCGTGGTGGATATAAGAAGTTGAAAAAGAAGCTGATGCGTGAAAAACTTGAGGCAAAAATACAAACTCAGATTCACTCCGGTAAGACGGAAGAGGAGGCCCGTGCAACAACCTCTCCGCCGTCACCAATTCCCCGTCATATTCTCTTCAAGGAAGGGCACAAGAACAAGAACGGTGAATTTTCAAGCGAAGCGGCCAGAGACGTTAGTGCCAGAATTGTAAGTATAATTTATAGAATTAAATAAAGTGTATAATAATATTAATTTGTAATGTGAATTATACTCAGACAAGTACATTAAAATATTTATCAGGATGATTTGACAAATCGCTCAAGTCAAGGAGAGACCTTTGGCGAGGGAAGCACAAACATTCTTGTGATGGCTACGGGAAAGAAAGATCACCCTGGTCAATTACGGGGTGTTGGGGGTCGAATGAGGAAGTCTGAAGTATTTGGGGCCTCATCTTCCAGTGGAACTAGTAATGTAGACATTCACGCTCAATGCAGAGCGGAGATGAAGTTCTGGTCTGAGCAAATGCAGAAACTGTTCAGCGATTTGGGCAGACCAGTTCCTGTTTCTCCTACACCAGATGTCTTACAATTTCCTAGCACTGAAGTATCAATGAAACAACAGGAGAATATAAGCATTGAGGTGGGGACAAAGCAGAAACCGGTATGCTCCGGTGATGGACCCCCAGATTCATTGGGAGAGTTCGAGGTACCAAATATGAATTATTTCCTTTTAAAATTATTTCAATTTACTCATTTATAAATATATACTATAATTGTTTATTATTCACAGGAGGGATCACAATGTCGCCTTTTTGTGATTGATCACACTAAAGGGAGGCGGCTTGTGGCTAAAGGGACGTTGTATAAATTATCCATGCATCAAGGGAAAGAGGTAATGCAGAACAGAGTGAAGGTAAATATCACTACCTCTTTCGAAGATGATGCGCTGTTGTCGTTTCCGGACGAGGAGTCCACGACAGTTAGGGAAGGATCTGGATTGTTTTTAGAGTGGCCGAGAGAATTGGTTGCGATTTGCACCGATGCGGATTTGGAGGTGTAATTATATATCATTCAATGAGTTTCCAATATTGCTTAGTAATGAGAGCCTCAGTGACTTCTTCTTGTGTGAACAGGTGACGGGTGATTGCATGCACGTGTTCATAAAGTAAGTTCGTATATGTTATTAAAGTTTCAACTGTATTTTTTTTATTGGTTCTTGTGGACAATATAGTTTAACTAATCACGCGTGTCCTTATATTTGTCAATTTTATGTTGTAGGACAATGTATGCATTATGTATAGAACGGAATCAAAGTGGGATAGGGTTCCTATCACCATATCATATACAACCGTACGGGAATATCATGTCAGATAGAGTCGAGTACATTGTGTCTACCCTGAAGATTGGATACAAGAGCATATACCTAGCGTCGTATTTTCTAAAGTAATTAAATTTCAATAGCTTTGCTTTTTTAACCGCATTTTCAATAGGTTTATTCATTGATATGTTGGAATATTTTATCTCCATATAATTTTTCAGTGCACACTGGATGCTAATGGCGATAAGACCACAAGACATGACTGTGTACTGGTTTGATCCAGTGCATTCAGGCCCACAAGATGATGCTACGAATTTGATGAATACGTATTTATATTTATTCATACTTTTTCGAATATCCTAGTTTGATATTAACACATGTTTATTAGGTAATTCTTATTTATAAGCTTTTACATGTTGTCTTGTACAGTGTAGCGACGGTGTATCAGAAAGAAATTGAAGGGTATCGTGTGTCGACGCATAAACCAATTAAATGGATAGAGATAAAGGTAAGAGTGCTCCAATTGTTCGAAAGAAGGTTCTAATAAATGTACAGGATGTTATTTTTATATGACATTATTATTTAATTGTAGCACAAGAAGCAAGGCTTAAATTGGGAATGTGGTTATTATGTAATGTGGTACATGCGAGAGATCATACTCCGAGGAGCCATAGAGCATAAGGTTATCAAGAAGGTTATTGGGTTTTGTTTTGTAATTTCATTTTCATAATATTTTGATACTCAATTCCGGGTTTTGTTTTGCATATCAGTTATTAATCAACGTAATGATATTTTTTTGAATGTCTCAGTTCTTCAAAAAAGATGAGAAGGCATTAACAAAATCAGATTTGGAAGGTGTTCGACAAGCATGGGCCAAGTATGTACTGAATAATGAGATCGTAGCGTTGACGGGTAATAACTGACATATACAGTTGATTCATTATTTTCTTGGGACATTATATAGATATGTAGATGTAAATATATGTATAGGCAATACTTATGAAATGTAGACATAAATATTTGGAAATATAAGTACAAAATTCTTGTTACTTGTAATGGCAATTTTGTATTGCATTGTGAATGTAATGTAATTTTGGATTGGTATGTTTGTAAACTCTATGTATGTTGGGCTGTTTTTGATTTGTTTTTTTGAATGCATGATTTAAAATTAATTAGTATTTTTGGCATTAAAAGATATTTTGGGCTGGTAATTATTCCAAAAAAGACTATTCTACAACCAAAACCGATGTAACTATAAAACAATCAATCAATTTAAAAAATTAAATCCTTTTTCTTAACACCGGTTGACAAATAACCGGTGTAAAAAAGATGTCCATACATATTACACCGGTTAATAAAACCGATGTAAGAATAAAAATTCCTAAAAATCAATATATATTACACCGGTTAATAAAACCGGTGTAAAATATCTAATGATTTGTTTTTACACCGGATAATAAAACCGGTGTAAAATATCTTTTTACACCGGTTGACAAATAACCGGTGTAAGAAAAAATTCCTACCTGTAACAAATCAATACATATTACACCGGTTAATAAAACCGGTGTAAAATTAAAAAATTTACACCGGTTAGTGAAACCGGTGTAAAAATAAAAAATTTACACCGGTTGATAAATAATCGGTGTAAAAATAGATTTTTTAAACCGGTCTGATTAACCGGTGTAAAAAGAATGCAAGTTTTACCGCGCCTGTATATACACGGTACAATTTTCAAATAACCGGTGTAAATTAGCCTTTTTTAACCGGTGTAACAGGCTGTTTTTGTAGTAGTGTGTGAACAAAAAGTTACATACTCCATTGAAAGTACGATCTCGTGGTCGTCCGCCTACAAAAAGAAAACAATCCAAAATTGAACAAATTATGAAAAAGGCGGAGGTAAAATCTCGAAAAAAAGTTTGATTGTATCTTTTAGTAAAACTTTGTTATTTTCTGAAATTTGCTACTATCATATATGTTATGATGAGAATTTACTTTACTTTTGTTATTTGTTAAAATTGAACAAAATTTTATTTGTCTTTAGGGTTCTAGAGTTGAAAGGAAGCGAGAAGAGTTACCGAATTTGATTCCTAGCACCACGATAGTTGTAAGTTTGTTTCAATAAGTTTTCTAATTTCTAATCTATCATTTTACCCTTTATTTCTATGTCTTTAGAATGTGATGAGTGGATTTACATTCTAAAACAAGTCTTTCAAGGGATGATAAAAAATTAGTACTCTTTAATTAAAAGTGGTGTTTTCACACACTTTATTATTTAGAATTCTAATATAATCAATTTTACACGTTACTTAGTAGGTTTGTGGGTGATTTGATTTGGCGATCTTTAGGTTTACTTCTACTCTCTCTATAGTTTTCCTTCAATGTAATGGTTTGTGTTAGGAAAATAATTTAAAATTCTCAATTGAATGGGATTTTAGTTGGCATTTATCTTCTTTATGCATTGCATTTTTGAAAGTCTTTTCTCATCTCCAAGAAAATGGTAATCATATTCAATTCTTATCTTTATTAAATTGCAGGCTCTAGTATTTCCTGGAATGAGCTCCATTGTTTAACTTTGAGGCATGAAAATTAAGCATTTATGTTTATCTACATGGAATTGGACATCCCAAAATCACTGGCTTCATTGCCTGTGCTTCAAAGATTTCCAAGATGAGGCCATAAAATCTCTGTACAATTGACAACCCACAACTAAGAATGCCTCTCAAAGTCAAGTGTTTCATGAAGTTTTATGCTTCCACAATGGTAGAAGGTGCGAAGGACTTGAGGAATTTGCTTCAAATGGTTAAACATTTCACACAGGACATTTTTCCGGCAGGATGAAGTTGAGGAACCTCTGAAAAATGACAAGATTTGGACAGTACTTATTGAACATACTGCTTATTTGATCAATATCTTCATTTATTTTTTTCAAGTTTGCGTTAAAACATTGTTGGATTGCTTGATCTGAAAGCAATGGAAACTTATCAGCAATGCAAGCAGTCATCTCTTGATTCATTTTCAATCTAAAGTTCAGCTCAAAATTTGAAAAGACCATCCATCTGTCAAAACTCAAATTCAGTATAGCAAGAATTGTGCAATGACTTAGATCGAATGATCATCTCATAGTTAAAGCAAATTTATCTCAACAAGCAATTTAAGAGATTGCTCTAGAATTAATAACCACCTCAAGATCCTTTAAAACTCACAAGACAGTTAAAAATCGAAATGAAGAAAGATCAAGTTATATTAACATTGTAAAGTATGCCACTCATATTTCACGAGCTGTTAGCTGGATATAACTAATATGTTATGGTATTCAAAAATCTCAAACACCCATCATTCAACTTTATAAGCATGGAAAATGTCATGCCATTACATGACAAGATATTATTCAGTGAAAAATAAATAAATTTCCCAAACAGAAAGGAAAGTATTGAAGAATAAATTACAACTTTGTATAGTTTACAAAATTTTGATTCTTCATTGAACATTAACCTCATTAAGTATTGATTCGTCCACAGAGATGCTAATATGCCATGCCCCGGGATGGAAGAGAGATTTCTCAAAAATCAATATCTCACGAACAAGAACCTACTCAATCTCACTTCTCATATATATATATATACATATATATATATACACACTTAAAACCATTAATCACACTCCCTTCAACAAATTTACCTATTTAGTAAGAAACTCAATAGTATGTTGTACAAACACTTTATTGAAATTATCCCGATCCATAGCAATTTGGAAAAGAAATATAAATATGTTTGATATCACACCAGAAAATAAAAAAGATAATCATCTTGGGGTCAAATACAAACAAGAATGAGTCTGCATTATTTAAAAAAAAAACTCGTATTTGATAGAGAATCTCTATGTCAACTTTGAATTTTTAAGTAAATCTATACTACCATACAAAAGTAGAGATGCCATTTGGAGGTAGAACTTTAAGTGGTTAAAGTAGGAAATACTATATATCAAAATCCCTCCCCACATTGGGAATTATATGAGCAAATGAATCACTAGTAATGAAAACATAAAAAATACATAGGATAATCACAAAACTTTTACTTATTGTGGAATTTCCACAATATAGTAAATAATTTCATCCAAGTGACCCTTATATAAAGTCAAAGATAACAACAAAACAAGAAATCCATAAGCACATCCATCAATAGGCAGATAGTACGTAGACATATGCATATCATATCTGGTATATAAGTAAGAGTGAAATAACAAATTAATCAAGAGCCCATGCCATATTGAAATTGATCATGATCATTATAAAACTGGAATCCTCATGAGTACTCAAATATTTTAATACAAGAGAGCCCAACTAGAAAAAACAAAGAACCTTGACTGCCCCTGATAAAAAATAGGCATAAAAAAATTGAAATAAAGCAATTCTTGAAGATGATGGAATATATGTTAAATCTGGATGAACATTTTATTCATTAGCAAATACGGAGTGAAAAAATTCCTCACCGAAGAGAGAAATTGCAATTTAAACAATCCATCACAACCAAAAATCCAATTATACCAAATTATAGAGTGAGTTTTGTTTCTCCTTAACCTGAACAATTGCAATATGCAACAAGCGCTTTGCAATCCTATTGCAATAGACGTTTTTAGAATGGTAGCAGACTCGTTCGAAATCTAACATCAACGGAAAAAATAGCAAAAAATTGTTAATGATCATCGATTAACTGGATGGGTTCGGCAGGTGGGTAGAGCTATAGAGAAACCCTTTTCCAGTGGGTGGGAGGAGCCGTGGAAGAAATTTTGAGTTGCAAATTTTTTTTAATTGCGTGATTGGAAATTTTGAGTTGCAAAATTTTGTTTTTAATTGCCAAATAAGAGTGATTAGACATGGCATGCTATGTAATTAGTCCACGTCAGTCACTTTACGTTTTCACTCTAATTTTTCACTCCCCCTATTATTACTCGTTTTAAAAATGTTGTAGTGAACATTAGAAAATGAATGGATTAGAAAGAAATTAGGGGTGACTCTAATAAATAAAAAAATTGAGAGAAATACGTTTAAAATAGTTTGAATGTATGCATAAGAGATTTCTAAATCCACAAGACAATATGTGGAAAAAATAGAGAAATATTGACTCAAATTAAAAGGGGAAGGGAAGAGGGAGGTTATAAAGAATTAGAAAGAAATGATAAGATTTAAACAGAAATGAAAATATGTGCAATGATACAATATAATATGATTCATATAACTGATCTAATATCGTGGGATAAAACAATGTGATAAAACTCGAATCAGAGTGTGAATATGTCAAGTAATTGGGTCAGGGATCAATTGGTTGAACCAATCTAATTGGTATTAAAAGACGAGTGATTTCATAAGGATTTGAAATATATATAATTATAATATATTAATATTAATATCTATATATATATACCTGAAAATGAAAATATAAATTAAAATATCAACATATTTATGAAAATAATATCAACTCTAACTAAATAACAAAGCCAAACATAAATCTAATATTCAACTTTTTGTTTATTTTATTGAATATCAAAATTACTTTTCTCTTAATTAGTTTTTTCCAAATAAAATAGTTACAAAAAAAATTCTATTTGTATCACTTTAAAACAAAGATATAACTTTGTTTAGTAATTTACAAATATTTATACTGAAAAAATGCATGAACAAATATTGCTAGAGGTAGTAGTCTAAATTAATACTCATTTTTATTTAAAATTTCTATGAATGATTAAAATAATAAAATGTTTGAAATTTATGAGTTCAATCCAAAAAGACAGTAGCATTCTTTTGTTTAATTTTCTCATTAGGGCATCTCCAATCTAAAAACTTATTTTGTTGTAAATTTACTCTAAAATATAGCAGTCATAGTAAATTTCTTTGCAACCAATAACTCCATTTTTAATACTATAAAGAATATTCTTTATATATATTCTTATTCGTACATCATTTTATATTATTTTTTATTACTTTCATACTATTAAATTAATATACTAAATAAACCATAATATTTTTTTTATATTTTCCATCTAAAATAATAAATTTTATTATTTAATGATTAAAAAATTTAAAATTAGTTATTTCTTAAATAAATTAAAATTTATCTTTATTTAATTATAATAAAATTTACAAAATAAACTAAAATATAATATTAATGAAAAACACTTTTGTAGTTGTTATATATTTTTTATTCAAACTTTTAGTTCAATTATATTCACTTAAGTAAGAAAATTAAATTGAAGGTATATTTAGGGATAAAATTTAAAATTAATTTATGACTTTAACATTGAAATAATTAAGATTAATTTATTTGAAGAAAGAAAAAAAATTAAACCATAACAGAAAAAATTAAATGTTAAAGAATTGAAAAAAAAGTGAAAGAAAAGTTAGGAAAAAACAAAAATTAATAATAATAATAATAATAATAATAATAATAATAATTTTTGTAGTAAACTTGTAGCATGAATGCAAAATGAAGTAAATTATTGTGTGTCTTGGAGCAGTTCTTTTTCTCATTTTCTTTTTATTATTTTCTTTTTATCATTTTCATGCCAAACCACAGCATTTTGCAGTGGGTTAGAGATGGTCTTAGACCCAAGTTTCATGCCACAATATGCAGATGCAGTGGGTTAGAGATGGCCTTATACCCAATTTTCATGACACAGTTATTGTAATCTTTTGTTTATTTTTCTAATTAGGCCTAATTTATAAACTCGCCATAATGATAACATTCTAATGTTTAATTGCTAGTAAGACCCAACTTTTAAACTCAAAATTAATTTATCCAAATAGTTAAAAAACAAAATGCCCAATTAACCCAAAGGCAAAATAAAAAAAACTGGGTTTTGACATGTTCCTAAGGGCTTGTTTGATAATTAAACTTAAGTTTGAAAATTAATTGATTCATAGTTGAAGCAAATAAGTTTGTTTGATGATTAAAAATTAAATATCTTAATAAATTAAGAGAAATAAGAAAAGGCAAACAAAATTTTCTTTGATTTTAAGAGATAAAATTTAGCTTACCGCTTAGTTTCACTACTCGCTCATATCCAAGCTTTTAAAATAAAATTCAACATACCATAATTATTTAAAATATCTCTATAATATAACATAATTATTCATAATATCTATTCATTCTATTCTTTTTACTATCTCATTTTTCTTATTCCTTTTATAACCTAAAATTTTTATTCAATATACTTTATTTTTTATTCTATATTCTAATATTTTTATTTAATATATGTTCTATCTATATTTTAATATTTTCATTCAATATATTTGATTCCATAAAGATTTTTTTTTATATTTTATAATATGATTAATCTTTTCTACCTTCTCTTTTTTTTTTAAAAATAAATGTTTGGTAAATTAAGAATTATATTTTAAAATTTTTTAAATATAAAATATAATATAGTAGAACACCATGAATATGGAGAGGTTAAAAGTATATGCATTTATATTATAATATTTTTATTTTCAAAATTAATAAATTTTTTTATTTTATTTTTTATAATAATTTTGATTAGTTGTTTAAAAAGTAATGTATTGCACAGTCATTGAGAAAATAAATAATTAAAAAACACAATTGTACTATTTGAATTATTAAGCTATTAGATCAATATCTTTATGAAAAAACTTTAATTATTTTAGTATTAAGATTCAGATATTTAAAACTCATTGTTTGATTGTTTAAAATGTAAACACTTAATTATTTCAAATTTCAAATTTCAGATTTCAGATTTAATACTTCAGTTTTCAGATTTCAGTTTTATCAAACATGTGTTTTTCTGGTCAAACCCAGTTTTTGACCGGTTCTTAAACTATCAGATTTAATACGAAATCAGACCGAACTAGCAAACAATTTTTTATTCGACTGATCGAACAAATTAGTTCTATCTGGATTTAATAACAATAAAATAAAATCTTAGTTGTTGTTGTTACAGGAAACAAAATCTAAGTACACAACTCAATCAAAAACTCGATATGAATTCAGGTTGACTAAGTTCCTGTTTGATAACTACATTTAAATTTGAAAATTAATTAATTCATATCTTAACCAATTAAATTTGTTTGATAATCATGCATTGCACATACTAATAGATTAAGAGGATTTGAAAGCACAGGTAAAATAAAGATAGAATTTTAAGCGATAAAATCTAATTTAATTTACTTATTTGAGAGCATAGTCAACTATAAAGTTTTAAAATATTTTTAATATGACATAATTTACACTACTTAAATTTTTTTCTTTTCACACGTAATTATACAAATTACATATATTTTTACGCATTACACATAGTCACACCTACTATATACGTTTTTACACTCTATGGTCATGTTGTCTTTTTCCTTATCAAGTGCAATTTTGGTTTCATTCATGCTCACACAAGGATTGATAAAATGTGTCTCTCGACAATTCACTGGGCATTCCAGGACAGGGGGAGTATCTAAGGGAAGTCTAACAATGTCATCATCCTCATGGTAATTCATAAAGTTGATATAAGACTCAACATTTGAGACACCCTCCATTTTGGCAGTAAGGAACCAAATAGCCCTAAGTTCTTCATCACTAAACTCATCACAAGAGACATCATTCTCACAAGAAGGACTCAAACGTTTATGCATAAAAAACTCATCAACAAAGCACTCATGCATAACATCTCCAACATTTGTAGACTCCAACTCCCTCGGACTCTTTAAACCACAATCAACAATTGCATTCACATCAAAATGATTTTCCTCAGGAGTAGGTATTTTAGTAAGGAGAGATATACCTTCTGAATGGCCTTGGTCATCTTGAACTGCTGTCTCACGTTCCCACAAGTTGCTCATTAAGGCACTCATGTGATCAAGTCTCTGTAGTGGTTCTGTAGCCTTCTCTTTCTTTTGAGCCAACCTTGTTTTAATTCTATCCGCATTGTCCAAAATTTGAGACAACATGTATTCTCGGTCTTGCTCTTCTCTGAGATAGGACTCATTGCTTTGTTGTTGGTCGTGCCATGTCTCATAATATCTTGGTGGGGAGAAGTTGCCAAGTATTCCAGGTGTTGGTCGTGTGTCATCCATCCAATCTGGTGGGTAATCATAATAAGGCTCAAAAGAGTCCCCAAACCACCTAGACATAATTGACCTCTTGTGGAGTGCACAGTTCAATTTCAGATAAATTCCAAATCCCCCACACTTACCACAACTCAACACAAGCGACTTGAACACAGAACAAGAAATATGAACTAACTAATTACAAGACCAACAAATGGAAAAAGAAAATCACCACAAGAACAAAAACCACAAAATCACAAAAATTTCACAAGACAAGAGAACAAACAAACCCAACAACCGTGCCTTCCTCGGCAACGGCGCCATTTTGGCGGGAGTCGGTCGCTCGACCTCGTCAAATACCCAAAATCACTAAAGAATGCAGAAGTGGTAAGTGGGATCGTATCCACAGGGAAGGGTTGGTTGTGCAGGGATCGCTTGTCCTAATGATCTATGAAATGCAAGAAGGAAAACATGATGCAAGAAATGAAAGGAAAACAGATGTATGCTCAGTAGAACGAATGCAAAAGACTAAATGCAAATGCAAAGACTAGTATGCAAGCACTGCCTTGGGGGATTCCAATATGTACCGATCTATTCCTAGTATCATTGACTTGTGTAAAAGCATGTATGAGGGGATTAACCCGCTAGTGAAATTAGAACTGATCTTCTTGGCAGATCTCACAACCCTAATCCACATATCTCCTCTATCTTCCCTTGTCAGGGCAAGACCTAGGCTCTCTTCTATAACCCCGGATCCCTACTCAGTATTCACTTAACACTCGAGTGATCCTAAGTCTTTTCCACTAGATTGACTCCCATTGTCAGTGGGCACCACACGATTTGAGTCACAACCACGCTCAGATCTTAGGACTCACACATGTTTGTTCCATAATCAAGTGATGATATTTCAATTTCCTTTAACTGCGCTAAATTGATTTCAGTTGGCACCGCAAATCAAATGAAGAGCTTAAGCGTGTGTGAGTAAACATTGAAATGAGACATCAAAAGACATGAACAAGATCAACCACAGATAATATCAATTCAGATGTCTCAACTAAGTTAGATCTGTAAAGATGACCCCTCAAGACAGTAAAATGTGAGAAAGGGCAAAGAGAGAGAAAAACCTAATCTAAACTATAAATGAAGAACTCTAATCTAAAGATGCTATGTTGTGTTGTGCGCGGCCGCTCTCCCCCTCTCCTTGCATTCTTCTATTCCTTTTATATTTTTCCCTTGATGGGTGTCTTTGTCTGGTTCCTGGAAGTTTCCTTCTTTGGTGAGAGATTGCCACGTGTCTTCCCCTTGGTGGATGCCTTGTTCCTGGAAGTTTCCTTCCTTTACGGTGGGAGTGCCACGTGCTCTGCCAAATGACGGTCAACCAAAGCAGTGAGGTCAACTGATAAATGTTTTAGTGCGCAATTAATCAAACAGTTGGTGCACTCAAACAGTTTGTGCATGCTTGGTTTAAATATGCCTGTGCGAGTGTGGTGGGAGCATGAGCGTGGTACTAGGTGCGTAGATGCAAGGATAAGAAATATGTACAAGTGCGCGGGTGAGAAAGTGTCAATGAAATGTGCATGTGTGCGAGTGAGGGTGCGGGCTCACAGGCGCCCGCGTGTGTGCGTGTGTGAGGCCTGTGCTGGCGCCTAGGCTCCAGCACAGGTGTGTGTGTGTGTGGCCTGTGCTGGCGCATAGGCTCCAGCACAGGTGTGTATGTGTGTGGCCTGTGCTGGCGTATAGGCTCCAGCACAGGTGTGTGTGTGTGTGGCCTGTGCTGGCACATAGGCTCCCGCACAGGTGTGTATGTGTGTGGCCTGTGCTGGCGCATAGGCTCCAGCACAGGTGTGTGTGTGTGTGTGGCCTGTGCTGGCGCATAGGCTCCAGCACAGGTGTGTATGTGTGTGGCCTGTGCTGGCGCATAGGCTCCAGCACAGGTGTGTGTGAAGTGTGTGCAAGCAAGTGTTGTGTAGTGGAGTGCTTGGGACTTAATGTGGTGCATGACCAAGAGTGTTACATGACTCAAAAATCATTACTTTCTTCACAAAAACACAACTCTTGGCCAATTCCCACATTTCATCGGATGTAAACATTTCAACCACATACTTGTTCATCTGTCATCATTTTCATGAAAAGTTTATACAAAAGATCAAACAAGTGAAGCAAATAAGTCGGTACAAACCCGACTTATCAGATCATGTCGGATAATCAAAGTGCTTTTGTTCCCAACCGATGAATAACTGAGAATGTATTGCTTGCACAAGAATTAATTAACTCAATCCATTCCAAGATGTATAGCGGTAATGTAGCAATGAAGTTGGATATGGCGAAGGCTTATGATCCTGTTTCATGGAATTTTATTTGTCAGATGTTGGGTAGATTTAGTTTTGGTGAGCAATGGATTGATAGGATTTGGCGTGTTATTTCTAATTGCTGGTTTTCGGTCTTGTTTAATGGCCAATGTGCTGGTTTTTTTCAATCTTCTCGTGGGTTACGACAAGGCGATCCTTTGTCACAGACGTTGTTCATTATTGGAGCTGAGCTGTTTTCTAGAATGCTTAATAATCTATTACAGATCCCTAGCTTCTTACCTTACAGAGGTCCTCGGTATACTCCTCATGTGACCCATCTCTCTTTTGTTGATGATATTTTAATTTTCTCTTCAGGCTGTTTGGTCTCCCTTAAGTTGGTGATGAAAGCAATTCAGGAGTATCAGACTAATTCGGGGCAACTTGTTAATATTCAGAAATCTGGCTTTTTTTACTTTGCCAAAGAATAGTGGTTTGGTCCGAATGATAAGAAGACTAAATGGTTTTGTCCATAAACAATTTCCTTTTCTCTATCTTGGATGTCCGATTACAATTGGTAGAAGGTGTATTGCAGATTTTGTTCCATGTGTGGATAAAATCAAACGACGCATTTTGAGTTGGGAGACGAAGTTTCTTTCTATCGGAGGTCGACTTGTGCTTATTCGTTATGTTCTTATGGCTATGCCTATGCATCTTTTGGCTGTGATTCAGCCACCTTGTGAGGTAATAAAGATGTTGGAGAGGATTATGGCTCAATTTCTTTAGGGATATAAAGAAGGAAAAGCTAAATATCACTGGTTTGCTTGGGATTTGATATGTAGGCCTCAGATTGAGGGTGGCTTTGGTTTGCATTCTCTTGATGTTTCTGTTCAAGCATGGGCTTCTAAGTTATGGTGGCGCTTTCGGCAAGGTACATCTTTGTGGAGTAGGTTTATGAAGCAGAAATATTGTGTAAGTAGACTTCCAGCTATGGTTGATCATAAAAGGGCTGATTCACACATATGGACACGGATGCTGAATATTAGGGAGCGTGTTGAAGGTTGTATTGGTTGGTATCCTTATTTGGGTGAGACAGATATTTTCCACGATAGATGGCTAGGGGAAACCGAATTATCTCAATTTTCTAAGGGAATGGGATATTCTCTTATTGATAATTTTACTGTGCAAGGTGCTTGGTTGCAACGAAAGCTTTCACATTCTTTTTCTGATGAGGTTGTTGATAAAATTTTGGTTTGTCCTATTAATCTTGCTAGGGGCTGTTTTTGGAGACTTAATTCTTCTGGGGTTTTTTCTTTAGCCTCGGCCTATGAATGGTTGAGGAAAAAGGGGAGGGTGTATGAGGATATTAGTAATTTATGGAATGTTGGTGTGCCTTTAAAGGTTTCTTATTTTTTGGTAAAGTTATGGTTTTGGAAGCTTCCTTTCTTTGAATGGCTATGTCGTTTTAATATTCATGGTCCGTCTGTTTATCTGGTTTGTTCATCTGATGTGAAGACTATGGATCATGTGTTTGGTAGTTGTGGATTTGCAGTTAGGGTGTGGGAATCTTTTGTTTGGTTTGGAGGTAATTGTGGAATACGAAGGAATATTAAGGAATGGTGTGCTTTATTTTGAGATGTACCTGTTAATATGTTTGGGAAGTTTATTATGTCTGTTTTGCCTGGTTTTATTCTTTGGCATATTTGGAAGAATAGGAATTTGATGTTCTTTGAAGGAAAATGTTGGTCGGTGCAATGGCTTCACCATAATATTTGGCCTGATGTTCAGGCATGCTGTAGTATTAAGTTTCCAAGTTTGAGATTGGAAGGATCTTTTCTGGACTGCTTGCATATATTGAAGGATCGGTTAGCTGGTTTTCGTGTTCAGGTGGTTTCTTGGCATAAACCAAATTTTGGAACGGGCAAGCTTAATTCTGATGGTTGTTCTAAAGGTAATCCGGGTGATGGAGACGGTGGAGCGATTGTTAGGGATGATTCGGGTAAGTTTTTAGGGGCGTTATCATTGGGTTTTCTTAATGTTACTAATATGGGGGCGGAAGCTCTTGCACTATTGGAAGGTTTGAAGTTTTGTATTTCTCAGTAATGGCTACCTGTTCTTATTGAGGTAGATTCACATGTTTTACAGTCAATAATTCTAAAAAATGTGTCCTCGCCTTGGCGAATTCGGCAAACTGTGGAGGCTATCTGGAAGTTACTGCATTGTTTTATCGATGTTTTACATGTTTTTCGAGAAGGGATGCTTCAGCTGATGCAGTAGCAAATATTGGTTATTCAACTCAGAGATATATTGAATATTTTGATTTCATGTTACTTCCGCAAAATGTTAGGGGTTTGATTAATCTTGATAGATCGGGGTTGCCTCAGTTGCGTTGTAAATTGTCTCATTAGTTTTTGCATTAGTTTTTGGATACATTTTCATTGTACTACTTTTGTAACTTGTTTTATATATAATAAATTTTGGGGCTGGCAACTCCAAACTCGCTGAGAGGGTACCTTTGCCTGAAAAAAAAATGTATGGACGTAGAAGTTTTGGGTTAAATACCAAGAATAGTCAAATTTGTCGCATTTCTCAATTACCCTCATCTAGTTAAAAAGTATACTAATGACCACATGTATTTTGGTGTTGAGTGTAATTTAAATAAGAAATAGGTCCTCTACTATTAGAGTTAAAAAGCTCTAATACCAATTTTATTAAACCACAAACATTTAGAAGCATTGTATATTTAGTTATCGTAAGAATATGTTTGGAAGGAGAAGAATACAATTATAATATCATATGTATGGCACAACCAATACATAATAACACTATCCATTGATCCGCAAAATTTCTCCAAACTTTATGGCTTTTTCTCTTACACCTTTTAGGTTTTTCTTTCTAATAATTTTACTTTCTTCCAAATTACAAAATCTCCTACCACTCTCCTCTATATTTAGGGTAAAAGTTTTCTTAATCCATATTATAATTAATTAAGAAACAAAATTTATTGGTAGACTAATTGATAAGTTAAAAAATAAATTCTATTAGGAAATTGCTAATTAGTTAAGATTACTTTAATATACCAACAAATTCCATTTAAACTAACCTTTTAATAAAATATTGAGGGTGGAATTGGACTTCGGGATATTCAGGATGTGGTTATAGCTTTTTTCGAGAAAATATGGTGGGAATTTTGTTCTAGGGCTTCTCTGTGGGCTCCGTTTATGCAGTCAAGATATTATCATAGTGTACTTCTTATGACGATTGTTTAGGGATGGGGTGGTTCACATACTTAGGTGCGAATACTTGAATGCAGACATTTGATGAAGGATCACATCAGTTGGCTTATAGGGGATGGCACTATTGATATGTTTTTTGACAATTGGCTTGGACAAGGTTCACTTTCAGATTGGGCTATTGATGATTCTTTTCATCCGTTGCTTCTTTTATGTCTAGGAGATCTTGGGATACTCTTCAACTCAAATTGGTTTTCTATCGAAAATTGTTCAACAATTATTGTCTTGTTCAGTGCCAATTCTAGGTAGAAAGGTTGTAATGATTTGAACCCTTGAATAGGATGAGAACTTCTCTATTTCTTCAGTTTATGATTTGATTAGGATTCGTATTATACCTAATCTATTTTTTTCGTAAAGCTTGGGATTCTTGTTTGCTTTTTACGGTGTTATTTTTCTTTGTTCGTTTGGTGCTAGGTTGTTTACTGCTTGCTGGGTGGCTTTTGAAGATTGGTATTTTTTGGCCATTTCTTTGTTTCTGTTGCCGGGAAGTGGCTTTTGAATCGCTCGGACATGTTTTCTCTTTTGGTGAACTGGGCATCTAAGGTGTGGGATTGTTTTTCTTCAGTTGTTGGAATTTCAATTTTGGGCTCGAGATTGGAGAAGTTGTTGTCTGGCTTGGTGAAAATGTTCGGGGAATATTTATAGTCGTTATTTATACCAGAGAGGCACTTGTGGAAGCAGCAAAATTGTTTTTTGTGGATCGTTCTTTGTTTTGAAATATCCGGACTAATATAATTGGTGATGTTTATAATGCTTTTAATTTGAAGTTCCCCAACTTTCGCCTACGGGATTTTGTTTGGAGCCATATATTTATATTTTTCATGTCTATAATTCGGTGGAAGGTTATGTCACAATTTTACTCTATAGGTTAATGCTTTTATGCAAAGTTGTTGGAACGACACCGTTAGAGTTTAATTGATGTTATAGCCAACAGCTGCCTTGTCAGCATAGTTTTTAAGCTGTTAGCTAAGCTTTTGTTTGTTAGTGTTAGTTAGTAGGATAAAGCCAAGGAAAATGAGTGAATGAGACAACTTTGGAAATTGTACTATCTTTCTTTCTGGAATATAGATTCTACTCTCTTTTGCTCTCAATTTTCTTTCTATCCTTTCTATCTTAATTTCTCTTCCTCTTTCTTCTGAAATCGCGAATCCTTTAGCTTGACCTTGACAAAGTGGTATCAGAGCAGCTCAATCCTTAGCCAAAGAGTGATGGCAAGTGGTACTTGTTTGAAATCCCTAGAGGATTAGGCTAAGAAATAGGATCATAAAATTCAGGAGTTCATGGATAAAATACAGTCAAAATGGGAGGAACATAACAAGGACAACAACATCAAAATGGATTCCTTAATGAATGGATAGATGCAAAGATGACAGCAATGATGAAATTGTTATCCAAGGAGCATTCTTAAGCTCAGAATCATGAGGAAACTACCTCAGTCAGTAGGGCTCCCCTTCTGCCCACACCGATAATCAGAAACAAAGAGGAACTGGAGAATAGGAAATGGATCCACCACCTACATCCCAAGGTGGAGCTATGCGTTTTTGAAGGAGAACACCCAAGAAATTGGATAAAAAAGTGTGAGAAATTTTTTGATCAACCAAGTCCTGGAGCAACAACAGATGGAATTGGTAGAGATGTACCTAGAGGGCAAAGTCGATAACTGGTATTAGGGAATCAAGTTATCCAGGGGTAAAATTGAGTGGGCTGAATTTGTAGAATGTTGTCCATGAGGTTTGATGACAGAAGTGGGAGGATATTGTGGAGGAATTCAATAAGCTACAGCAAGAGGGAACGGTAGGGAAAATACAAGAATTACTACATTACCAAGCTTTTTCTTGAGGCAAGAAACATGGAATATTGAATGAATGTGAGATTCTGAAGGTAATTGTAAGCGATATGACATAGCTCCAATTTTTTCTAACACCAAAAATGGGCCATAGAATTTGGCACTTAATTTTAAGTTCATTCTTAGTGCTACAGAAATTTGTCTGTAGGGCTGCATCTTGAGGTACACCATGTCGCCTACCTGAAAACTCCTTTCAGATCTCATGGAGTCTACATAATGCTTCATCCTTTGTTGAGCTTTCAACAAAATCTCTTTAAGCATTTGCAGCATATTTTGATGGTCCTGAACTGATTAAGATACTGCAGGTATCATAGAATACAATAATGGTTTAAAAGGAAATGGTTTTGGATTGTAACCATACAATGCTTGAAAATGAGATGTTTTAAGACTAGTATGGTAAGAAGAGTTAATTATACCACCACTAAGCCATAACCAACCATTTTCCCCATTGAGTTGGATGAGCACTTGTCATACACCTTAAATAATTTTTTCACACATTGGTTCAATCTTTCAGATTGTCCATCTGTCTGAGGATGGTAAGCGCTGCTAATTTGTAATTTGACTCCCCACAGTATAAAAAGCTCCTACAAAAAATGGCTAGTAAATACTTTATCTCTATCAGAGATAATAGAGTCAGGCAATCCATGTAACTTTCCTATACAACTTAGAAATTTTTGAGCTACTGTTGCTGCTGAGAAAGGTTGCTGTAATGGGATGAAGGGAGCAAACTTTGTCAACCTGTTGATGATTACCATAATAGTATCTTTGTTCTCAAAAATAGGCAGCCCCTATATGAAATCCATTGTTACTTGACTCCAAGCTTGTGCAGGAATAGGGATGGGTTGCAGTAAACCAGGACTTGCAATATTTTCATGTTTTTGCCTCTGACAAAATTCACAATTCCTCACAATCTCCACCACATCTCGTTTCAGCCTCGACCAATAAAAATAACCACTGATCCTCCTCCAAATGCATTTTTTCCAGAATGTCCACCTGCAACCGAGTTATATAGTGTGCTAATAATCTGTTTTCTTATTCCTTTGCCAGCTCCAATGAATAATTTGTTTTTGTACCTCAATATCCCATCTTTATAATGATAATGGGGCATACTTGAAGGTTGTAACACAATCTGTGCAACAAGATCCTTAATTACAGTATCTTCCTCATAACTTTGTTAGATTTCTTGCATCCATTCAGGTATTGCCACTGAAACTAGTAGCAACGTAGTCGTGTCTACCTACCATTCCCTCATTGAAAATGTATCTGCAACCCCATTTTCAGAACCTTTCTTGTACTGAATATTATAATCTAATCCCAACAATTTGGTTAACTATTTCTGTTGTAATGTAGAATGTAATTTTTGTTCTAAGAGGTATTTGAGGCTCTGATCTGTCTTAATTGATGAAATAGTAACCGATAAGATAATGTTTTCATTTTGTTACAACCATTACTAAATCCATTAGTTCTTTCTCATATATAAAGAGGCCTAGATTTTGAGCACTGGGAGCTTTACTCAAGAAGACAATTGGTTGCCTTTGCTGCATCAATATAGATCCTATTCTGCCTCCAAAAACATCAGTCTCAATCACAAAAGATTGAGAAAAACCAGGTAGCCCCAACACTAGTGCACTACACATTATTCCCTTCAACTGTTGAAAAGCCTTATGAGCTTCATCATTCCACCTAAAGGCTTTCTTCTTCAGCAATTGTGTCAATGGTTGGCATATTGCTTCATAACCCTTTATAAATCTTCTGTAATATCCAATGAGCTCTAAGAATCCCCTTAGAGCCTTAACAGTCTTTGGAACAGGCCAATTCAGAACACAATCCACCTTTATCTCTATCCATACTCACTCCAACTTGACTAAACATATGTTCCAAATACTCAATAGTGGTTTGAGCAAATGTACTTTTGTCTACTTAGCAAACAGATAGTGTTGTCTCAATGTAGATAAAACCAGTTGCAAATGTTGTAAATGATTATCAAGAGTAGGGCTGTACACCAATATGTCATCAAAGAAAACCAAAAAAAACTTTCTTAATAATGGCTGGAATATATCATTCATTAAAGATTGGAAAGTTGCTGGAGCATTCGTCAGACCAAAAAGTATCACCACTAACTCATAGTAACCTTGGTGAGTTTGAAATGCTATTTTGTGTCTATCCACAACTTTAACTCGAATTTGGTGGTAGCCAGATCTAAGATCCAGCTTAGAAAAATATTTAGCACCATACAATTCATTCAACAACTCATATATATTAGGAATGGGATACCTGTCCTTTATAGTGAGATCATTTAGCTTCTTATAATCCACACAAAATCTCCAATTACCATCTTTCTTCTTTACTAATAAAACAGGTGATGCAAAAGGGCTAGTACTATGTTGAATACTCCCTGCACTAAGTATTTCCAATACATGTTTTTCAATTTCTGCCTTTTAAGAATAAGGGTATCTATACGATTTTTGCTTGAATGGTAGAGCCCCTTCCTTGAGTGGTATGGCATGATCCTGTGGCCTCTCATATGGCAGGCTTGTAGGTGTTTCAAAAACATCTTCAAAAGTAGATAGTAACTGAGATATCAAACTTTGAGTATTGCCCTCTATCTCCACTGGTTGCTATTAGTGCCAATTGGAAATTTTGCCTAAATTTCTCTTGATTCAGTCGTCTGCATTCCTTTCCCCTTACTAAATACATCATAGTGTTTTCAGCTCTGCCACATAACACAATGTTTTGACTCCCTTGCTTCAATTCCATTGTCAACTTCTAAAAATCGAAGGTTATTGGACTGAATGTCTTCATCTAATTTACCCCTAGAATTAGGTCCCAACTCCCAATCCCCATTATTCTTAAGTCATATGAGAATTTGTACCCTTGAATTTCCCATTTCACTTTAGGTGCTACTCCAATACTTATCATTGTGCTACTATCTGCTATGGAAGCCTTTAATGGCTTAGTATCTTTAAATTTCAGTGATAGTCTTTTGACTACTTCCATATTAATAACTCCCAGTATCCACCAGTATATTCATCACCTCCCCATTAATTCTTCCTTGCAGTACAATTACTTTATCACTCAACAATGCAGATAAAGTATTGAGAGAAATATCAACTACCTTTCCCAGGTCTCGTATCTTCTCATCTTGCTCCTCAATGGCATCCAGAAACTCTACTTCCTCCTTCTCATCAGTAAAAATAAAATTTCATGTTTCTTTCCTCAAGAAAAATCTTGGTAATGCAGCAGTTCCTGTATTTCCCCTACCCCAATTGACAGCAGATGATCAAATCTTAGTGAAACCTGAAGCTGTGTTGCAAAAGAAAGTGATTTTGTGCAATGAATTGCCTGTGGTACAGGTGTTGATTAAATGGCACAATCTCGCTCAGGAAGAAGCAACGTGGGAAGACATCTCATTTATCATATCTCAATTTCCTGAATTTGAGATGGATGCAGTAGATGGCAGAAGCAAATAGCTGCTATAGAAGCAAAGATTTTGCATATTGAAAGACAGAAGGATTAAATGACTTGAGGACAAGTCTTAACTCAAAAGGGAGAAAGTTTGTCATGATTTTACTCTATAGGTTAACACTTTTATGCAAAGTTATTGGAACAACACCGTTAGAGTTTAATTGATGTTATAGCCAACCCAACAGCCTTATCAGCATAGTTGTTAAGTTGTTAGCTAAGCTTTTGTTTGTTAGTGTCAGTTAGAAGGATAAAGCCAAGGAAAATGAGTGAAGGAGACGGCTTTGGAAATTGTACTATATTTCTTTCTAGTAATCTCTTTTGCTCTCAATTTTCTTTCTATCCTTTCTATTTTAATTTCTCTTATTCTTTCTTCTGAAATCGCGAATCCTTTAGCTTGAACTTGACAAGTTATTACACGAGTTTGTTGGGTTAAACCTTTACAACCACTTTTCAAAATAAATATAAATGGTTGTGCTTGGGGAGATCTAGGTTTGTCGGGAGGCGGGGTTGTGATAAGGGATTCACAAGGTCATCCAGCGATGGCAAATTAAGTCTATTGGGTTTTCTGTGGGCACCTCTCTTGAGGCTGAGGTTTGGGCTGTCATGAAAGGGATGCAAATGCTTGCTGGTTTGGGAGTTTGAACTATTGTGGAGATGGATTCTTTAGTGTTGGTCTAGATTCTTCAGAGTCAGCTGACAGCCCCTTGGCATATCAGACATGTAGTTCAACGAATATTGAAAGTACAACAGGTTACTGTCTTTCAACATATTTTGAGAAAGGGTAATGTTTCAGCTGATATACTTGCTAATGATGGCCGTAATACTCCGTGTTAAAAAATTTATGATATATGTCATGACCTACCAATTCGGGTGAGTAGTGCTCTGAATTTAGATAGAATAGGATACCCAACTTTTAGAATTTGATAACTTTATTTGTATTGCTAAGGTTTGGCTATATCCGTCCTTAGTTTTTATATTTGGTATGATTAATAAAATGTTGGTTTGGCATCCCTCCCCTAAATGGGGTTTGCCAAAAAAATAAAAAAAAAAGCTTTTACATAAGTTGAAAACAACACGAATATCAACTCTATCATGATAATTATCCTATCATGATCATCTTTATTTTCCACGTTATTGAAGGATTTGTTTCTTCTTTCTTGACTCTTTTCTTGAGGTTTGATTATCATTCATGTCTGTCTTTCTGACGGAAAGAAAAATCTGTATTGTAAACTAATTTATGTCATTTGTTTAACAAAAACTATATTTTATTTTGTTCTCTCATCCAACACAAATAAAACTCAACAAGATCTTTTGTATTTTAGATTTCTTCAATTCACCGACGAACTAAGTGTACTAGATCTCAAATAAATATCTTTGATGGACAATCCAAAAATTTGTTCTGGCGCAGAATCTTGTTTTGACTCCTATAGACAACCCATGATCAATCACACTAGCTATAATACTATTGTTAGAGCTAAAAAGTTCTAATATCAATTTGATGAAATCACAAACACAGTTCTAATACCAATTTGATAGATACACAAATACGCGGAATCATTATATATTTATTTATCACAAGAATATATGTGCAAATAGAGAAATACAATCACAGTATCAAAATTATTTAAGAAACAAAACCTATATGGAAACTAACTTAAGGGTCTGTTTGGATGGTGAAAAATTTGTGATTTATTTTACAATTGCAAAATGAGGTGTTTGTTTTGTTTAACGTTTTCATCAAAAATTTTAAAATACAAAACAATGCTACAGTAATTATTTTTGCTACAGTAATTTTTATAAATAAAATATTGAATTTGAATTTGAATTTGAATTTTAAATTTTAATAACAAACAATTCTTCCTAACACACTTTCCACCAAAATAAACTAATAAAATACTAATTCAAATTTAAATTTCAAACTTTTATTAATAAAAAAATCTTCAATACAAATCCCAACAAAATAAAATCATTCATTCCAAACACTCTCAAAATATTCTTTTCTCATAACAAATCCCAAGAAAAAAAAATTCATGATATAATCCAAAAATAGCTCATCCAAACAGAGCCTTAATACTTTAAGAAACAAATCCTATCTGAAAATTACTAATCACTTAACCTTAGTTTAATATACCAAGAGCTACACATGCTTGATTTTGCACAAGTGATGTATCAAAACCAATTAAATTATCGTACTTTTTCTAAAGTACCTTTCATGTAATTTTTAACAACATTCTTATTGATTTACAGTTTTACTTCTTCCTCTTTTTATCTTCATAATATGAATTTCTCACTTAAAAAAATAAAAATTGATGCACAATACTTATAGCTATTGCACCGTTTTAAACTAAACCAATTGGTTGTATATGAGATTGCCACAAAATTTTTACATCAGATTGCTGCAACTTGAATCAATAATAAGATCTAAATAAAATTTTTACTAAATCTCCATATGATGGGCAAAGAATTAAATCTTGATAGAGGTGAACCAATTAGCTGCATATCCAATTGTTACAACTTGAGTCAATGATTAGATCCAAAAAAAATTTCTAGTAGATTTGCAGATAGTGAACAGAGAATTTGGGTAACATACATAGACAAAATACGTTCTTGATTAACCACTATGTTTTATTGGTGTTGAATCCTACGATATTCAATCTTTCGACAAAAGCTTGAGGTGCAAAAGATAATGGTTCATGAAATTCTATAAATGAAGTGAAAAGATGACGATGATTGACACTAGACCTTCCATTGGTTTAGATTATGTTTCACCTAAAATTTATTGATAGTATGACCGTGGTTGTTAAAGTTAATAATGAGTTTAGATTGTGTTTAGATTATGTTGGATATTTAATATAATCCAATAATATGTTCTAATATAAGCCCAATAGATAATGAACCTTTATAATAGGCCTGAATAGGCAAGAGTCCATTAACTGATTTTAACCTTAGTGTATTACTATTTATATGCTAGTTGGAGGCAACATACTGGGCATTCCACATTAGATACCTGGGGTGTAATACTTTAAACAATTGCATATTGAATTGCTTGACCTAAAACTCTAACAATCTTGAAGCATTACAAAGTTAGAATACTGTATTATCGACGGTACTGTAGCGGCGGCACTGTAGCTGAACAGTAGCGGAAGCACTGTAGCGTACTGTAGCGTCGGCACTATAGCGGTACTGTTCCGGCGGCACTGTAGTGGCACTGTTCCGGCAGTACTGTAGCGGCACTGTTCATCAGGTGCACTCCTTCCAATTTTTATTTAAAAAAAGGGAAAAAAATGGAAAACATGTGCCAATTGAAATGGTTAAATTTCAGTCTTTTAGTAGGTCTGATTTTAATTCCTGGAAACGAAATACTCAGTTTGGTTTAAAATATGAAAATATTTTTTATACTGTTTTGAGTACTTTTGCTGATACCACTGAGGATGTTGATGAATCTGACTGCTAAAGCAATCTGGGACAATTTAGATACTCAGTTTAAGAAGGATGAGGAATTGTAAAAAACAAATCTTGTTGACAAATTCATGGATTTAAAATTCAAGGAAGATATAGAAATCACTCCTCAAGTCACTAATTTAGAAAACTTGAGATCTAAATTGATTACTGAAAATATCAATGTTTGTGATCCTTTTCTGGTTGGTGCCATAATCTATAAATTACCATCTGCATGACATTTTTTCAAAACTGAGATATATAGGAAGAAAGTTCAGGTGGGACTGGATGATCTTAAACGGTTCATTAGAATCAATGATTAGAATCGAGTTAGGAATACATTGGAGATGGTTAGACAGCAACAGTTAGCTACTAAAGCGGTAATATATCCCAATAAATTTCTTAAGAAATCCAAGTCTCCCAAAAAGTGAGTCTCAACAATTACAGGCCAAAAATCCTATCTTTAAGAAAAAGAAGGGCAAGTGCCATAATTGTGAGAAATGGGGCCACTTTGTAGCAGATTGTAGGCTACCAAAGAAGGACAATTCTGACACGCCATTGGAAGGACATATGTTGGTACAAAAGACTGAGCCTCAAAACTTTGTTACTATAGTAGGAAATCTTGAAAAGGCCAGTACTTTTTCAGAATGGTGGTTAGATTCTGGGGCAACATGCCATATTTGCCTATTATGGACAGAAGCCATTGATGATGAAATGAGCTATCTGTTACAAAATCAAACTTGGGACCTAGTCGATTTGCCGAAAGGGGCTAAGACTATAGGTTGCAAGTGGATTTTGAAGAAGAAACTTAATTCTGACGGATCTATAGCTCAATATAAAGCACGTTTAGTAGCTAAGGGCTATACCCAAGTATATGGGATAGATTATTTTGATGTCTACTCCCCGGTCTATTATTTGACTACGATAAGAATTCTTCTTGCTTTGGCATCTATTGAGCACTATGTTGTGCATCAAATGGATGTAAAAATATCTTTCCTAAATGGAGATCTGACTGAGGAGATCTACATGAACCAACCTGAAGGGTTGGTCATGAAAGATTTCGAGAACAAAGTTTGTAAGTTAAACAAATTTTTGTATGGTATAGTGAATATACCGTGGTTGTGATACCGTATGATTCTAATAAACAACTGAGTCCCAGTGATGGAGCTAGCGTGAATCAATTGGCTTATTCTAAATTGATTGGTAGTCTCATGTATGCAATGACATGCACTAGACCAGGCATAGCCATTTTTGTGGGCATGCTGAGTCGTTTCACTAGTATCTTGGAAGCATTTTCTGATGCTTTATGGTGCTTATCCATAGGGGATAGTAAGTCTACCAGTGGTTATATTTTCACACTGGGTGGTGCAGCTATTGCGTGGAAATCCAAAAGGCAGACTTGCATTGCTTTGTCGTCTATAGAATCGGAACTTTCTGCTCTAGCTTCCGCAGGAGGAGAAGCAGAGTGGATAAGATAACTGATCCTGGATTTTCCACTAACCCGCTTAAAGGTTACGTCTTTAAGTATGTTCTGTGATAATCAGGCTACAATTTCAGTAGTACAAAACTCACTCTTTAATGGTAAGAGGGGGCATGTTAGACTGAGACATGCCCTGCTGACGTATCTCATAGAACATGGTATTATTACTTTGGTCGATATGAGATCGAAGGATAATCTGGCTGATGCTCTCACAAAGGGACTGAACAAAGCTCGAATCTTCAAAATTGTGGGGGATATGGGGTTAAAGACTATATAGATATGTCTTAACCTACATTCATGTTAATTTTGAATTTTTTGCATCTCCCTTTGCTAGCTAAGATAAGCACTTGTTAATATATCGATGATTATTATAGTTGTCAATATATCATTCCACATATGATGATATATCCTTTTTGGGTGCGTTGTCTCATTCCACATATGATGAGGTGATTTTACTCACTCTAGATGATTATTATAGATGTTCTGCTTAGAGCGGTAGTATCATTCCATATTTGATGATACTGCTTAACTAAATTTGGACTTGACAGCTATAACATTCCACATAGAAATATGAAATGGTCCTTTTGGAAAAGAAACTGTTTAGGTCTTGTTCTTATAAAGAAACTGGACATTGATGC
This sequence comes from Ophiorrhiza pumila, assembly GCA_016586305.1. Lineage (NCBI taxonomy): Eukaryota > Viridiplantae > Streptophyta > Magnoliopsida > Gentianales > Rubiaceae > Ophiorrhiza > Ophiorrhiza pumila. The sequence goes on along the minus strand of BLIW01000009.1, from coordinate 37,771,145 downwards.
TTATTGGAATATGGTATTGATGCATTTTGACATTGATATATATATATATATATATTTTCAATCATTGAGATATTGTGCTAAGTTCTTCTATTTGAACTAGACACTTTATTTTGTTACATAAATGATTAAGTTCATATTTGGTAACTTACAAGAAATGATGAAAATGGAGAAGCTGATTCCAACTGGAATCCTGAAGAGGATGATCTACTTAATGGATAATTCCTCTAGAGCTATGGACTGTGGGGGACTATTATTTGAATAACTTGTCTACTTACATATACTTTGCCCATTTAGTTTGAGTTTAGAATATTTCTAAAACTCTTGTGTTCGAAGTTTAGAGATTTCTAAAACTTTGATCTTGGTAACACTTTTGTTTGTGTTTTGTTGAGTTTATATTGTTTTTCTAAAACTCATAACTGTGGTTAAAGTGTTACATAATTTTGAGTAATGAATCTTTTGTGCTATGAATGATTCAATCATCTGTTTTGAACATTACATTATCTATTTATTGGATTGTGCTATATGTAGAACATAGGAGGAAATTGTTGGATATTTAATATAATCAAATAATATGTTCTAATTTAAGCCCAATAGATAATGAACCTTTGTAATGGGCCTGAATGGGCAAGAGTCCATTATCTGGTTTTAACCCTAGTGTATTACTATTTATATGCTAGTTGGAGGCAGCATGCTGAGTATTCCACATTAGATACCTGGGGTGTAATGCTTCAAACAATTGCACATTGAATTGCTTGACCTAAAACTCTAACAGATTATGCTTCTAAACTATAATAGAAATTTTCATTGTTTTGGATTATGTTTCTACTGCATGGTGATCAAATTGTCTAATATTGACTATTTATTCCTATCGTCATAGTGGTGATTGGCGGTGGTGCTGTGACATTCTACTTGGGTCGACAACTCAAAAGTGGTGAGGGACAAAAACGAAAAAGAAATACTAAGAATAGGTGGATAGTTCTTTAAAAGAAATAATAAAAAAAACAAAAAAAAGGAAAAAAATGGCTAAATAACTTTTTGGAAGAGTGGAAAAAGTAAACTTTTTACAGCTAGTCTCTGTTAGAAATATAATGACTTTGGACCTGTTGTATCATTTTGTGTATCACTATGTGTAAATATGACATTTTGTGTATCATTATATATAAATATGACACGTGTTTTTTTAGTTAAATTAAAACCCTATCAAGTAATTAATAAATGTGCTAAGGGGTAAGTGAATGTACACGTGTCAAAATCTTATAGTATTACAAAAAATGATAAAGAAGATTTATTAGGAGAATAAACATGGCTATGATATTACTTGTTAGGAACGAAATAAAACCCACTTAATATGCAGAAGCATATTTGACAACCCAATAACAAAATATGGAGAACAACAATATAATAGTAAACACAAAGATTTAAAGTGATTCGGTCAACATGATACAATGAAAATATTTTACAAATCCACAATAAGAAGTTCAAACACATGATAGCTTAAAATAAGGCAAAAGACCTTAAACACATCTTATAATAGATATCAATATCTCACCTCATACAAAATTTATACAAAGAGACCCGTTCCATAAAAAAATGATTCAGGTACTTATACTTGAAACCAACTCCAAAATATTAAATGTATCACAATAGGCTCACAAGGCCTAAAGATCCAAACCTTTAATTGATTGAGTAGATTAACTAGTTTGAAAGGTTTCACTAAATACTTCTTTTATAGGAAATATCAAAGAGAGATATATTCTCTCTTAACAGATATTGATCAAAAAATTGACTACAAATCACCTTGTAGAACAAGAAGTTTTAGTTTTCTAAAAAAAAAAATACAAGACACGCCTTAACAGTCTCACGTGAAGCACATTCTTATATATAACGTCGAATTAATTGCGATTTTGACGTGCGATAAGTGTGATAGGAAATTACAACTATAATTTCAATGGCGATTAATCGGCAAAAAATTAGAATCATAATTTCAACAACAATTAATTATCTATTTCATATAGAAACCACGTCTTATACATGACCGATTTCAAAATATTTTTTGTGAACTTTTTATAGTTACAATTTTTTACCCAAACTGATTCCAAACACAGTCTTACTATTTGATACCAAATCACATGAAGGTATTTGGCATATTTTTTAATCAAACATAAATAATTGAGCGCGGCAAATCACGCAGGAATTTCTTATAATTAGTCCAAATTTTTTTTTATGAACCCTTGATCAATGGTCTTAACTGCTTACCTAAACTAATCTCAAAGTAGCTGAGTAAATAAGTGGTTGGCTTATTAATTGTTCAAACGACATTCCTTTGACTCAATAAGTGGTTGGCTTTGGCTTAATCCATCGAAATGGTTAGAGTTGAATGGATAAGGTATAATTAGTAGTTTGTAAAAATTGTGAATTAAATTCGATCAGAATTAGAGAGAACAGAAACAGAAATAATAAATATGAAAGATATTAGAAACATGAAGAATGAGACTGTTTTCGTAGAAGTTCTTGATTACTTCGAAGTTACCCACAACAACTCCTTTATGTCTTTTTAAGTTTTATAACAACTCATTGCTTTGCCTATTCATCTAATGCAGCAACTAAAACATAAGTAAACAACATTGTTATACTAATATGTAGAGGTTTGTCTAAGTATGCCTTTAAAGAAATATTATCAAATATTTTATGAGTGCGTTCTTCAAATAAATAGTCCTCCAGTAATATTATCATAAACAAGTTCTAAGTAAAATTCAAAGAATACAATCAATATAGCAATAATAAGAATAATAAATAGAATTACAAAGTGTCAAGAATAACAAGAAACTTAAAAAGAATAGGTACAAAAATTTAAAGCAATGCAAATCTTCGTTAGAGATCTTTACATCGGTTTATATTAGATCTCTTCTTGTGGTGAGATAATTTATACCCTTTTATACCAGACCCTTAAACACTTAATAATATAATTCAACCTCAATAACAATCCTATATATTCTATGAGGTTCGAATTTTATCCCTCTTGGAAAAACCATTTCACCCAAAGTTTCTCGATATTAGAAGAAATAATTTATACTTTGAAAGTGTAGATGATTTAAAGAAGCCCTTATAACAAGAGAAAAATTCTATTTTAAGAATATAAGATAACCAAATAAAGATTCAAAAGGGTTTAAGAAAGATTTAAAAACTTTTGCTCAATAGATTTTAAAAACTTTTACAAATTTATTCAAACATTTTCTATTACTTTTGAATTAGAATCTTTTTGATATGATTTGAAAAAATAACTTTTAGTTCAAGTCTTTAAGAAATAATTTTTCTTGAACAAGATAAAGAAATAATGCAAACCCTAATCTAGTTCACCTCTTGTCTATGCATACTTTTGCCTTTGATTTTGTGATTGGAAATTTATGGCTCAACTTCAAATACTTCTTCAAATTTTTTTTCTTTTGCTTACTTGAACAAGTAATTGTCTGTTACTTCATGACCCAATTTGAGAATTTCCTGACAAACCCACCTAGGTAAAAAATCATTGCCCTCAAAGATTAGAATTGAAAAGATCAAATTCTGGAAATTGATTGATGATCAAGTCAAGATCTTCACATGAAACCTTCTGAGTCGCCGACCATTGGTGTGGCGGGAGGTCTGACTGTCCCTCAAAATTTGAAAAATTTTAGTTTATCCCTATAGAAAGTTCAAAATTTTCGATTAAATTAGTCCTTTATAAAATTAGAATTTCTTCCTCTTAAAAGTTAAAATTTAATTTTTATTATTAATAGTACACAATTTCGCTCTCCAAATCCCATTTTCTAGACCCGCTACTGTAGTTATGAGGAATAAGATTAATCCGACGAATTTAATAAGAACATATGAAACTGATATACCATTCCTCTTCATGGCTCTTCCCATCTTTAATACTGCTTTTATATATGCAGCAATAAGATCATGGAAACTCGTAGGGCTTTCACATGCATTTAAGGATGATGATGAAACCAAACCAACATAATCAATGGACAACATTCTTTGGATGAAAAGAGAAAAAACATTCCTTAATTAACGGACATTTTCCTTCTCTAAAGGCAGGCTGTTTTCATGAATAAAATGGTTCAAGCAACTTGTTAGAGATCATGATTTATTGCTTATGGATGTAGCAATAATCTCAAATTGGCTAATGAAATTTATTGGCTCACTTTAACTTGAGAGCATTTCCAACCAAGCACTAAATCACCAAATTTGGTGCTCGGTTGGCAGTAAACTCCTCCAAAGTAGCATCATAATTTGCACTATTAATTTTAGTACTGTGAATAGTGCAACACCAAATTTTGTGATGTAGAGTCCTACCTATTTTCTTTTTAAAAAATTTGCATTATGTTTAGAATTATAATTTATGATTATTAGATATTATAACTATTAAATAATATTAAATATATTCTTAATTATTCAGATGTAAAAATTAATAATTTATTATTTTATTTTTATTTTTAAATTGTTTCATATATTTTAGAGATATTTTCACTTGATTGTTTGTGATTTTATAGCATTTTAAGTACTTTTATGTCTAATAAATATAAAGTAAAAATTAATAGTGAAAGTACTAATTTTCAAAATTTATTAATTATATATGACATATTATAAACATTGACTTATTAAATATCATAAAAGTGTTAATTTTTTAAATAAAATAATTACCATATAAAAAAGGTAACAAATTAGTGTGTATGGTGATAATAATTAAATTATGGGAAAAAATATTTTAACAAATATTTGTTTTGGTGTAAAATATAGTGAACATGGGGTCGGAGTTTAAATAGTATTTCGTATGAAAAGTGCACCAAATTTGGTGCTGACGATTGGAGACGGACAAAACAATTGATTTTCTGTGCTAATTTGTTTGAAAGTGCCAGAAAAAGCCCGATAAAAACATTAAAATGTAAACGAAGATATGAAACGATAGAAAAGTGTAAAAATTCAGTACTACCATTAATTTTGTGGAAGTTAAGTCACATCATGATTAACTAGGAGTCTTCCATTTTATTAGCATGGCTTTTAGCATTTTCTGAATCATGTAAATTCCAAGTCAAATGTGAATCTTGGAAAAATCTTAAAGTCAAATTTGACATTTGAATAATCTTGACATGAATCAAACTAAAATTTTTAAGTAAATTTGAAACGAAAACCCTTGTCCTTTCCCATTTCACACATGAATTTGGTGGATACCATCTTTTTCTCCCTTGACATAAAAATCAATAACAAAAAGAAAACCTTCAAAAATTATGGAATATGTGTGATTTATGGGAGAGGATAAGATATACTACAACAACTGCAAACTAAATTTTTATCTCATCTGAAAAACTTCCATCGAATTGATATTTATATATAAGACGTGCATTGATATATAAAACACCATGTTTGATTAATGATGGTGGTTGTGTGCAGGAGTGAAGTCGTGTGGGGTCGGAATTTGTCGGAGGAGCATCGTCAACACCTTGGGCAACAACAATGAAGTGACGGGAAGACATAGAGTTGTAGAGTTAAGAACCTGAGACATCAAAAAAAAAAAATATCCCTTTTATAAAACACCAACCGTTATCTTATTATGAGGATCAATTTTTATGTTATTATATGATTTTTAAAAGACAAAATATAATAAGTGTATGAAAAATAAAAAGAAAAAATACATGTCCATTTCACAACTACTTCTATACCAAAATTGAGGTGAAATTTGGAGCAAACTATTCTATGATTGATTAGTTTTTTCTGCCATTGTACTGCATAAACTTCTTTAGTCCAAACATTCTACTTTTGCTTTCAGATTGGTTATAAAATTTCCAATATACATTTTGTAGCCCCTTAACCAAATTCTCCTAATTTTGTTCTCTCTCTCTCTTGTCATTCTATTTCTTTCCTTTCTTTTTTTCTTTTCTTTTTTTAAATCCAAGAGACCAAAAAATTGTCAAATCACTCTCCAGTAGTTTATTTCCCTCATTAAATCTATTCAATACATGGCAAAAAAGAAAAATGAAGAAGAAGAAATTTAAAGAAATAGTTAAGAAATGAGAATCATATCAAATTTCCCAATCCCAAAGCATAAACACAAAATGGAAACTTTCATTTCAAGCAAGTTTGCATCATTGTCATTATTTAATGATAGAAAACAAAAGCACAATGTTGGACTAATGAATATTGCTTCTACAAGAGATGGCAATATTGGATTACAAATAATTTAATCTGAGCTAGGCCGACAACATTGATCATTAATTTGACCTGCCACCAAACTATACCAAACCATTGTCACAAAATTATTGATCAAACATTTTTAGCTGAAATTAGGAAGCATGAAATAAACTCATCCCTCTTTGAAATCATTGACACCTAAGGAATTTTTAATCTTTTCATCTTTTGAAAAATTTCCTTTTTTTGACTTAAGTATAAAAAGGATATTTCTTCGAATATTCTATATGAATTTATTCTGCGTAGAAGTCTTGTATCCTATTCGGTTTAGAAAATATTTTTTGATTTCTTGTTTTACAAGAAATTTTGTAAAAGATTTTTTTCTCACATTGGTTAGAAACAATTTCATATAAAATGAGTATATAATGAAAATTTTCAAACAGGTCAATTAATTAACAGTTCGGAGTTTTATAAACTTGAGGGCCTTTCGAAAGTAATAGACATCAAGTCGTTAGAGAGCAAGTATGTTTGGTTATATGTGTTTAGTGTTTTGTTTCACGAATTTAAATTGACTTGTTTGTTTTATCTATTTTTTTCTATCAAATTTTTGAAAAAACTAAACAATGATACAATAATTATTTTTACTACAATGTTTTTAATATATTTTTAAAATAAAATATTAGGTTTCACACACAGTTGCCACCACCTTTCTTGTCTTTCTTTCTCTTTATTTTCTAAAAATATTCTTTCAAATGCATATCACTCCTTTTTAATTCCTTAGTGAAAAGCTGTGGCCAGTCGCACTCAATGCATTGCCAACCAAATTTGTTCATTATGATAATTTTCTTTTAAATTGTTGTGAAGAGTGAATCATATGTGAAAGGAATATGCATTTGTGCATTATACCAAAAATGTTTGGATATTAAAAGCTCAACAAAAGGAAAACAGCTAGTTTTCATCCTGTTCATTTGTACCTGTTGGCATATGGGATAATTACGCCTATGATATATTAGTCTGATATTATCTCAAAGTATGAGATAAAGATTATATGCGTTTGATACGTTTAACAGACTCTGATAAAGATAAGAAGACTGTCCCTATCTTGACTAAGAAATATAACGATAGAAAATATCGTTATATGTATTCTTCTTCCTCAGTACTATTTCTGTTTCTGTACTTTGTATCTGATTGGTGGATAACAATAGACACTCGAGTAGTGTCTATTACCGGGGTTTTGTTTTTATCAGAGCAGTGAGTTTCGTACGTGGTGAAGAACAAGATCTTCCGCTTTCGCTCTTCCAGATCAGTTTCCTGGAAAACCTTCATTGGTAACAAAGCCAATGGTTATGTTCTTCCCATTTTTTTCATGTAATTACTTATTATGTGAGTTTTAAATGTCAATTATGAATTTTCTTTGAGTAATTTTTCTATGGAAATAAATCGTGAAATTCATAATTCAAAATCTGATTCTTGCCATTTTTTTTGACTCACTTATCGTATGAATTAAATGATAAGCAGTGTTATTAAACTCGGACCAGACCGACCGGTTCGACCGGTTGGACCGGGAAGGGCAAGGTATCCGGTCCGAGTTACTACAAAAAACCGTTGATTAAGGAATCGGTCAAACTCGGTCAAAAACCGGGTTCAACCGGGAAAACCGAAAACCGATTGAAACCCAGTTTTTTTCCCCTTTTACATATCTCACTCGGATCTTCGCCGGATTGACGGGTTGACGTCTTGAAGACTTCGTCGGAGTAGAAGATCTGAGCTTGAAGGTGAAGATCTGTCGGGAATCAGAGGCTCCCGTTTCAGAACTTTCTTGACCTTTGACGGGTTAAAATCTAATCTTCAAGCAGCAAAATATCTGATCTTCAGGCAGCAAATGAGATATTACAATAGTGGAGGTGAAGGTGGATCTGGCCCGTAAGAAATTTTCATACTACTAGAGAGAAGGAGGAGTAAAATTCCAGCGATTTTTTTTTTTAAATCGACAAGAAATGCCCATTCACTGGTGGTGTCTCTATCAGAGGCCGTATAATTGCTGGAACTTGCCACAGTGCCAAGATGGAGAAAACCATCATTGTTAGTGTAGAAACTATCTACACTTTGCTAATATTAGTGGAAACCTATTGTATTGATTTTGCCTTTCTTTAAGGCTTAAATTTTTGTACTCTGTCAGCCAAAAAAAATAAATAATAAAATAACAATATATTCAATTATTATAAATATTTTAAATTTATCATATTCAAGATTTTAATTATCATTACTAATTTTAATTTACCATATTTCAATATTTTAAAATTTGAATACATTCAATTGTCTTAAATACTTTAATTTACCATATTCAAAATTTTTAATATCTTTCAATTATCATAAATGTTTCAAATTTACCATATTTTAAGATTTTTAATAAATTCTAATTGTCATAAATACTTCCAATTTACTATATTACAAGATTTTGAATAAATATGTAAATTATGCTTTTCATCAATATTTTCAATCAATCACATTCATACAATTTAAATAAATATGAATTTTAAATTTTATCATGTAATATTTATTATTTATTATTTAATTAGTATTTTATAGCGCACAAAATTAAATTCAAAGTATGATATGTCATTAATTTTTTTAATTCACAAGTTTAAGTTCTGAAATAAATAAATTGTGTATTGAGAACTATATTTTTTTAACTTATTTTAATATGATCGATTTGTTATTAAATTAATTAATACTTTATTATATCTTGCATATTTTAATAAAATTTTATTAAATTATAAACAAAATAATTATTAGCATTATTAAACAATACGATTTATGATTTTTTTTTTTATGGATGAAAAACTAAGAATTCAATTGAATATTATTTTTTATATAATTTGGTCATTTTATTTTGACATAAAATATGAGATATGTTAATATTTAATTAATATATTTATATTAAATATATTTATGACGTCATCCGGTTCTTAACACCGGTTCAACCGATCCGACCAATTGACCCCTAACCCAGTAGCTCTACCGGTTCGCACTCCGGTCCGATTTTTAAAACATTGATGATAAGTAATACATAGCTAGAAATTAAATTCAAAACAAATCCAATGGTATAAAATTTGTGGACTGTACAAGTCAAGCCTATAGTATTTGTTTGTTTATCTTAGTCTTGGCTCGCCGTGGCTCTCACGGGAGCACAACAGTTTCTATTTGGACTTCATATCTGAATGGGCCTATTGTTCATATGGACTAAATGGGATTGGTGCTGATCTCGGTCCTGCAGTTTTGATACACCTAGTCCTCTTATGAGTGAAAGGCTGTTGGCTGTATTTGATCCATTGTTAAGAGACATCAAAGGAGTAGCGGGCTGGCCCTTTGTTTTTTTTCAAAGGCCCAATAAAAAGGATTGGGGCTAACAGTAATGTGTTTCTTTTTTATTATTTTTGCATGCCTATTAAAATTACAGAAACTTCAGAAAAATTACTAATATTCTGAGGTGTAATCTTTAGTTCCAGAATATTGTACTTGATTTTTTTTCTGCCTGCATATTTTTTTTGTAATTTTTGAGTGCCTATTTATCAATTTTGTGAATTTGCACAAAATAAAATAAATAGGATTAAAATTACAGAAAATTCAGAAAAATTAATACTAATATTCTGAGATGTGATATTTAGTTCCAGAATATTGTACTTGATTTTTTTTCTGCCTGCATTTTTTTTTTTTTGTAATTTTTGAGTGCCTATTTATCATTTTTGTGAATTTGCACAAAATAAAATAAACAGGATTAAAATTATAGAAAATTCAGAAAAATTAATACTAATATTATGAGGTGTGATCTTTAGTTCCAGAATATTTTACTTGATTTTTTTCTGCCTGCATATTTTTTTTGTAATTTTTGAGTGCCTATTTATCAATTTTGTGAATTTGCACAAAATAAAATAAATAGGATTAAAATTACAGAAAATTCAGAAAAATTAATAGTAATATTCTGAGGTGTTATCTTTAGTTCCAGAATATTGTACTTGACTTTTTTTCTGCCTGCATATTTTTCTGTAATTTTTGAGTGCCTATTTATCGATTTTGTGAATTTGCACAAAATAAAATAAATAGGATTAAAATTACAGAAAATTCAGAAAAATTAATACTAATATTCTGAGGTGTTATATTTAGTTCCAGAATATTGTACTTGTTTTGTTTCTGCATGCATATTTTTTTTTGTAATTTTTGAGTGCCTATTTATCAATTTTGTGAATTTGCACAAAATAGAATAAATAGAATTAAAATTACAGAAAATTCAGAAAAATTAATACTAATATTATGAGGTGTTATCTTTAGTTCCAGAATATTGTACTTGATTTATTTTCTTCCTGAATATTGTTTTGTAATTTTTGAGTGCCTATTTATCAATTTTGTGAATTTGCACAATCTAGAATAAATAGAATTAAAATTACAGAAAATTCAGAAAAATTAATAATAATATTCTGAGGTGTTATCTTTAGTTCCAGAATATTGTACTTGATTTTTGTTCTGCCTGCATATTGTTTTGTAATTTTTGAGTGCCTATTTATCAATTTTGTGAATTTGCACAAAATAGAATAAATAGAATTGAAATTACAGAAAATTCAGAAAAATTAATACTAATATTATGAGGTGTTATATTTAGCTCCAGAATATTGTACTTGATTTTTTTTCTGCTTGCATATATATTTTTTTGTAATTTTTGCATGCTTATTTATTATTTTGTGAATTTGCACAAAATTGAAATAAATATAAATAAATTACAAAAAAAATTTAGAAAAATCACATTAATATTCTGAGGTGTTATTTAAGTTTCAAAATGTTAATTTTGAATTTTTCTAACTGTGATTAGTTTTTTGTAATTTACAAGCATGCCTATTTCTTATTTTGTGAATTTGCACAAAAATTGAAATAAATAAAAATAAATTACAGAAAAATCCAGAAAATCACATTAATATTCTGAGGTGTTATTTAAGTTCCAGAATGTTAATTTTAATTTTTTTTTAAATGTGATTATTTTTTTTTTTGTAATTTAAAAGCATGCCTATTTCTTATTTTGTGAATTTGAACAAAATTGAAATAAAGATAAATAAATTACAGAAAAATCCAGAAAAATCACATTACAAAAATCCAGAAAAATCACATTAATATTTTGAGGTGTTATTTAATTTTTAGAATTTTAATTTTGAATTTTTCTAACTGTGATTAGGTTTTTGTAATTTACAAGCATGCCTATTTCTTATTTTATGAATTTGCACAAAAATTGAAATAAATATAAATAAATTACAGAAAAATCCAGAAAATCACATTAATATTTGGAGGTGTTATTTAAGTTCCAGAATATTAATTTTGATTTTTTTTAACTGTGGTTATTTTTTTTGTAATTCAAAAGCATGCCTATTTCTTATTTTGTGAATTTGCACAAAAATTGAAATAAATATAAATAAATTACAGAAAAATCCAGAAAAATCACATTAATATTCTGAGGTGTTATTTAAGTTTCAGAATGTTAATTTTGAATTTTTCTAACTGTGATTAAGTTTTTTTTGTAATTTAAAGTGCATGTTTATTTCTTGACAATAATTCATGAATATAAAAATGAATTATTTAAACATGCAAGTATTTTTAAGTTGAATGAATCAGTTTTTGTTCCTTAAAAATAACATTAAAAGTGAAGGGGGTTTTGCGCAAAATTTTTATAATTATAATTTAAAATATTTTTGGTATAATGTGATTCCTAGCATAGCGAAGTTTCCTTTGTACATGAATGTTTTTATTATAATTATTACAAATTGATGATTGCTGCAAAATCTACATATATGTGTTAATCAAGACCCTTTTGTGCACTGCTTAAAAGATAGCTTTCAAACAAGATAATTATTAATTTAAATTATTGTGATAAATTTATTGGTGTTTTTTTTCAAATTGGACACCATAAAATTTAAATATAGGATTGGTAGAGTAGTGGGCCTAAGTGGCATTAAACTATATTATGGCTTAATCCAATATATTATTATTCAACATCAAGATCTTGGGCTTATAATAAGTTCAAAAGTAATAAATAATATAACTTGCATCAAGTTGTTGAGTTATATTGGCAATGATCTAATGTGTGAACAATATGCCACCACGAATAAGTTGTTCTTATTCATAAGTTTGGTAATATTTCTACGAGAAAGTTACATATTTTAGACCTTCATGGAGGGTATGATATGTGAAGAAGTAGAAATTATTTCTATTAGATGAGTATTTGATTAAAATAATGATTAATCACTTAATCAATTTTTAATCAGTGGGAGCATACTAATATGGTTAGGGAAGAGCGCTTAGTAGCTGCTGATCCTCCTTTTTTTAGTTATCAAGTTTCAATTTTCACAAAGCATTTAGGCTTTATGCGAAAGCGAACTAGATGAACTCCTAATAATCTCAATGAGATATTTTTACTCAAGAAAAATACCAAACAAAAGAAAAATTAGTTTTTGCAAAAGGAACAAATCAAAACTCTACTAATAGAATGGTCAATTAGAATTTCACTCATGATAGCACTGAGTTGAAATATACATCCTTTGACCATATGTCTCACATATTATTTGTTATTTTTTAAGAAAGTAACAATTGTAATTAGTTGTTGAATCTCTCCTATTATGGATGAAAGATTCAACAATAAACTATTCACACAGTTGAATGAGTTGAAGAATCTCTCCAATTGTGGATGAAAAATTTAAAAATAACTAATTACATAACTAAATTAGTTGTTGTAACTCTCCAAATCGTGGATGATAGATTCAAGAACAACTAATTATATGATGAGAAATTGAGTAGAGTTTGTGAGATTTTATTGAATTTTTGAGTTGAAAGTAAATAGATACATAAGGAGAAAAGGTTCCAAGTGGGAGAATGTTCTTCACAAATTGAAAATTTGACTTGTGTAACCATTGTCTCCATAATGTATTTAATACTTCATGACTTCAATAAAATTTATATTTTGTTCTTATTATACTTCAACTAATTTTTCTAAAAATATTTAAGAGGCAAGAAATTGATATTAATTATGGAATAAATTGATTTTGATTTCTAATTATATGATATTGGATTTTATAATTCCAATATGTATAAAGTTCTCTCATATCTTCTAGAGAGGATAAGAATAATGATTCACTAAAATGACATAAAAAATTGAGTCATTTTAGTCGAGATATAAGAATAGCTAGAGAGGGTCTATTGGGACCTACTCGCACAAAACAACCTTGCTTATTAGTGAATATTATTTTGAGAGAGAAATTAATTAGTAAACCATTTTCAAAAGGCTAAATGGGCAATGCTTAATAAATCTTGACATCTGTGGGCCAATACATATAAGGGTTAAACATAATAATTCATATTGCTTTAATAGATGACCAAACGCGTTTTGATTATATTTTTCTGATCTCCCATAATTTTTTAGGTAGAGAATCAGTTTGACTTAATCAAAACTGCGCGTATCTATTCAAAGAATAATATACAGAAAAGGAATTATTTAGCAAAAAAATGATTTCTATATTTTGCCACAAAATGGTGTTGCAAATAATAAGAATCGATCTTTGCTTGATATAGTCATTGGCGCTAATAATTTTTATGAATTTCCTATTAGGGGAGATATACAAATTAAGCAGCTGCCTTTGTACTTAACTATCTACTCTTATGATCAGTTTCTTCCATAAATCATGGATCGGCAGAAATTCATATTTGAATAATTTGGGGTCATGAAATATACGTGCTACCTATAACACTTTTATCATTGAGTATGAGAATTTGTGACTTGGAGGTAAGAAATTTATCTTTGTTAGATATCTAGCCTCACAAGGTAAAGTGTTTATTGGTAGACAATTGAATGGAAGTGTAACTAATATTGAGTCACGAGATGTGGAATTTCTAGAGAAGGATTTTCCTAACTTATGCGAGGTAAATATATAATAATTTATTACTCTATGGATTGGAAAGTACTGAAGGGGGTGATTTTATTACTCCAACGGAAATCGAGATAACTAATTCTCGACCTCTCGAAGATAGTGGGAGCATATTTCCATTGAATAGTTCAGTACAAACCAATGAGAGTTCTAAATAATTTCAACCTCAAAGAAGCAAATGAAAATTTCCCGTCGTCATTTTGAGACTGATGGAGAACCTTCATAGTTGCTTCTTATGATGAAAATGAGCCAAATAACTTCCATCAGGCTATTTCATCAAAAGTTAGCAAATAATGGATTACTTTAATGGAGTCTATTGAGACTAATTGAGTTTGGAACTTGATTAACTATTCTTTTGGACTAAAGACCATTGGGAATAAGTGGTTTCCAAAGTCAAAGGTCAAAGAAGTTGGTTCCGGTTGAAAGGTGAATAGATAACCTTAGTTTGGCTCTTGTTACATATTTTGATTTGAAATTTTGTGAAATGAATGTTAAAGATAACATTTTTCATTAGAGAAATTGGATGAAAGATTTGTAAGAATCTGTTAGTTGACTTTGTTATAGGAGATTGAAAGCGCAAAGTTTGCTAGCTCAATCAATCTTACTATTACAAAAAGTAATCATCCAGATAGTTATATCTAAAACTTCATCGAGCCAACTAAAATTCGGGCTTACGATGGTTAATAGATATTACTACATGTATCTTAAACATTCTAAAGGAAGTTTCATATATTTCATTATATGTAGACGATATTAAGTAAGCCAAACTAACAAGGAGACGATTGTCAGCACTAATAAGTGGTTACCTTTTAATTTTTGAAATGAAGGACATATGACACTCCTGTGGTAAAATGTGAGTCTATAAGCCTTGATTACCCTAACACTCTTAAAAGTAATGAGTAAATAAGTTTTTGTTCCATATGTGAGTAAAGTGGAGAAATTAGTTTTCTCACTTTGGATACTCATTTGATATCTACAATATGGTTGGGTTAGTTAGCTAATACCAAGCAATACCTAATTTAAATTTTTGGAAAGCTATCAAAACATATATTTCGCTAATTGGAATATGACTTCAGATTACATGTTATCAAGGTTTGGATTTACGACTTATTAGAAGTACAAACGCTGATTAGAGCGATTCTCTGGATAAGTGTAAATTAACCTATGTATATATTTTCTTACTTAAAGATGATATTCTATCATAGATGAGTAAGAAATAAACATGTAAATCATTGTCTATAGAGTCAGCGAAATTAATACCTTGTACATTAGTAGTACAAGAGGTAATGTGTTTGAGAAAGTTCTTTGTGAATCTTGGCATTGTTATAGACTCATTGGATTCTATTTTTGTTTATGGTAACAATATAGTTACTTTAAACTTTTACCAAGGATTCCAAGTATTATAAAAGAATTAAAACACATTTTAATAAGCAGTGGCACAAAAGTAAGTGTTTTTATAGTATATTTTCTATGAACCATATATTTGCTTATCATGTGACTAAACGCACAATAAGTGATGCTTTTTTTATTTATGATAGAGCAGCATGGTTGCATAGAACTTTTGTACTATAAATATTTGTAACAGTTTACAAATATCTTGATTTTAATATAATTAGATGTACATATTTGATTTCTTTTTCAAATTATGTGACATTGATTATAACACATATATGAATGTATGTTTTTGTAATATACATGGATAGGCTGATTTGCTTACTCACACAAGCAACCTTTTGGCGCTGATGATAGCGAGCAAAAGATGAGACATTAAGTATATTGCCTTGACGTTGGTCAAGATGAGATTTTATCTAAGATTGCATATGGATAACCCAAAATCTATATATAAGCCTGATTTACAGCCGGATGTGAGACTTTTAAGTGTAATTAGAGTTACATTAGAAGGCAAAATAAGTTTCAAGTAAGGCGCTTGATTAGCGACTTGACTAAGATCCGTATGGCATAATACTTATATTCCATAACATGTTGTTTGTACAACATGTGCTTTGCGACTATGGATGGAGGTGAGTGAATGAGTCCCTGCTTCACAAACAACATGTGCTTTGCGACTATGGATGGAGGTGAGTGAATGAGTCCCTGCTTCATCACCATGTGAGTCCTAAAGGATATTAAATATCCTTATTAAAAATATCCTTGTGACTTTAGACTGTATCATGAAATTTAAAGTTAGTGTTTGCTACTTTAGCATGACTACCAATGGCCATGGTTAATTCGGTCGGATGGGGCATGTCTGGGAAAGCAGCTAATTTCAAGTTGAATGACATTAGGGCAAAGAAAGACTATTTGGATTATATCATTACACTATACTCATTCGTCGACGGGAATGCTCTTTGAGGGATTAGAGATACTTGACCAGATATAATCAAATAAGTCTGGGGTATACTGAGTCACGACAGTCTTCTCTATTTTAGTGGTTGATGTCTCTATGCTGGCCTTAAATGGTTTCTAGTATAGAGCTCCCAAAAACAGGTGAACTCAGCGGTCGCACTAATTATTTACTGGTATGGACAGATATAGTAAGTTGAGGAATAAAGTAAGAAACGCCATCCCATCATGTGCGAGTGGGAGATGTTGGCATATGGTATATTAGTTTGATATTATCTCAAAGTATGAGATAAAGATTATATGCGTTTGATACGTATAACAGACTCTGATAAAGATAAGAAGACTGTCCCTATCTTGTAGCTTTCTTGTAGCCTAAGGATAGGAGTCTATTATCTTTATATACAGAGAATATCATACTAAGAAATATAACGATAGAAAATATCGTTATACATATTCTTCTTCCTCAGTACTATTTCTGTTTCTGTACTTTGTATCTGATTGGTGGATAACAATAGACACTCGAGTAGTGTCTATTACCGGGGGTCTTTTATCAGAGCAGTGAGTTTCGTACGTGGTGAAGAACAAGATCTTCCGCTTCCGCTCTTCCAGGTCAGTTTCCTGGAAAACCTTCAGTACCGGCAATTTTTGTTCCTAAGAACAAAAAATTCTCAATGAGTTACAATAAATTGGTTAAAGGAAAAGTATAAAGCAAAAAAAAAAATTACAATTTACCATTTTTTAAAACAACTTTTTATACACACACCCATGATTACTTCTTCCTGTCACTCCATTACATGAAAGGAAAAATGTTTCAAAAAAAAATCTCCGAAGGACCAATTTTGTAGTAAAAGAAAATTGAAAGTGAAATAAGACAAAAAAAAATTTAGGATAGCATATGTAAGAGAAATTATTAAAACAACATCGATAAATCATTAATGATTGAAAATACAATTTTTACTGTAAACCGTGTAATAATTGAAAAAAATTAAAAATGAATTTGTCTAAGCCAGCCAAGTGGGTGAGAGGAGGGAAAACTTATCAAGATCCAAATTCAAAAGGTTCATCATGTGATGGAGTTTCATATAGGGAGTTGTTTTTTCTTTCAAATGCATAAGAAATTATAACTTATTTTAGTTTTATGATTTACTTATGTTCATTGGCGGATTTAGGAAGGCAAGCAGGTGTGGTCACCCCCTTTCTCCCAAAAGTAGGGGTTAGTACCCTTATCCCCACTGATTTAGCACTGGCAATCTTGTTCATTCTACCATTCAATACCGTGAAGAATATGATAAAAAAATAACATATCTCTACATTTGAACTATAATGTTTGATGGTGGTACGTAACTAGAGGTGGTAGAAATAGAAGGGGGATTTAGAAGAGAGAATGTGATTCCTTTCTTTTTTATCTTTTAATACCTAGTAACTAAAAGTCCAAGTCAAATTTTATTTTGATCACTTGCCTTATCATAAAATAAAGAAGTTAAAATTTAATTTGATTTTGATAGCTTGACTTATCATAAAAAAAGGGGTTAAAATTGTCCATCAAATTTAGAAAAATAGACAACCAAACAAAGTCTTTAAGCTAAGAAATCCATATGCTATGAGTTAAATTTGAATTGTTTCTATCTATCTCATCAAAATTGAAAATTTTGAATATATTGAAACACTAAATTAAAGGTATTCTATGAATTTTTTTACTACAATTTTAGTATACATGGAGAATAAGAATAAAATGAATAAATTTTTCAAGATTTATAACGGTTGTAGACTTACTCCAACTCATAACTTTATTTTTCACACTATAAAGAATATTCTTTCCATATTCCTATCAATACCTTATTTTATATTATTTTTTGTTACTTTCATATTATTAAATTAATTTATTCAATAATTAGTTTATAGTAAAATTTTGTGCCATTCCGAAATTTAAATTTGTGGTATCTTTAAGGATGATAATTAAATATTAGTATGTGAATTCAAAATTAACATAAGTATACTTAGGGGCAA
Source organism: Ophiorrhiza pumila (assembly GCA_016586305.1). NCBI lineage: Eukaryota > Viridiplantae > Streptophyta > Magnoliopsida > Gentianales > Rubiaceae > Ophiorrhiza > Ophiorrhiza pumila. The sequence continues at coordinate 37,752,672 of BLIW01000009.1, read as the reverse complement.
TTTATTTTAAAAAGAAAAATAACTTAGACCATAACTTAAAATTTTGTAGTTTCTATATATTTTTTATTCACACTTTTTAATTTAATTATATTCAATTAAGTAAGAAAATTAAATGAAAGTATTTTTAAAAATTAAAAATAAAATTAATTTATGGTTTTTAGAATTAAAATAATCATAATTAAAATAACTTTAATTGAAGAAGGAAACAAAATTAAACCAAAAGTGAAGGAAAAACAAAAATTTAAAGAAATACAAAACAAAATTAATAACAAACAATGTTAATAAGATAACAATAAAAAAATAGGTGTAGTAGCTACAGTGCAACACTATATTTGGCGTTGCACTGTAGCTGGGCTGCAAAATGGAGTCGGTTGGAGCACTACTTTTTTCTATTTTTTTGTCATTTTGTTGCCAATACACGCTATTATAGCATAGGTTGCAGATGGTCTTATATATAAGCACCCCCAGGGGCAGAACCAGAAAAAAATTTGAGGAGTGCTTATGAAGAGTATAAAATAAAAATATAAAAATTCTTTCGAAATCGATTTATATATAAGATGTGTTTTATATATGAAACGGACAATTAATGGCCGTTGAAATCATAATTCTAATTTTCTATCACTTTATTGTTTGTTAAAATCGTGATTAACTTCCATTTCATTTATAATCCGGCTTCACATGTAATAATGTGAAATAAAAAATTTTCATTAAATATATATATAACTAATAAAGTATTAACTTGATAAACATAATATGAAAATATAAATATATACACATAATAAACTTTGCAAAATTTATTCATTTTAATCATATCTTCAATGTATGCTAAATTCATGGTATAATGAATTTTTCTTATTAAAAGAAATGCCTTAATAATTACCCCTAATAAGAAAAAAAAGATCATAAAATAAATTTAATTTAGTGTTTCAACATTTTCAAAATTTTGAGTATCTCCTCACTTTAGTGTTTCAACATATTCAAAATTTTGAATTTTGAGAAGATATACAAAAATAATTCGAATTTAACTTATGGGCATATAGATTTATTATCAGCTTGAATACTTTGATTAGATTGTTTATTTTTCTAAATTTGGTAAAGAAAATTAACGTCTTTATTTTATGATAAACCAAATAGTTACAATCAAATTTGACTTGCACTTTTCATTATCGTGAATTAAAAGATAAACTAGAAAATAAGACAACATCTTATCTCTCAAATTCTAATCATTCAACTAATTACAAACCAATACATAAGATTTACTTCCTCCTTCTATCTCTACAACCTTTGCCTATATATAACTACCATAAATCAATTGCAGAGATGTTTCTATCTCATTTTTTTACTATATTGACGGCTGAGAGGCGAGAGTCACCGGTGCTAAACCTATAAAAATAAGAACAGTAAACCTAAATTTCAGGAACAACGGGAGGCGCCGCACCGGGTCGCCCCCCCTTAGTTCCGCTCATGAGTACCCCCTCAATTTTAGTTCTAGTTCTGCCACTGCTTATGTTAAGATTATGTACTGGATATAATTATTCGTTATGAGAACATTTTAACTATTTTATTATTTTACTTCTGATTTTGATTTTAATTTTGTGAGTTGTTTTTAAATTTTAATATATTAATTCGAGTTTATTTCTAATTACTATAATATTATCTTGTAATTTAAAAAATAAATATAATCAAGCTATCCAAAAACTATTAGAAGTTGTCATTCCATCCCAATATCCATCACCCTGTCAAGCTTTAGAGCTTGACTTTCACGCCAATGGAGAAATGAGAATTGTAAAGAGGGATAAAAATGTGATAATTAGAAAGATAGGGGGAGTTGATATTAAGTAAGAGAGAATATTCAGTTTATAACTAACTCGTTACCTCATCAAATGCCTACCCACCTATTTATATTCAACCTATCAACCTCAACATCAAAGGCATGTGTTTTTTATTACATAAAAAATACTCTATTAATACAAAAGGCGTGACAAATCTATCCCCCAAAATGAGACTTGTCCTTAAGTTTAAATCTTTCTTTAAACTGGAAAGAGAATTAAGAATGAATGATAGATACATCTTCCCAAAATAGCTTCTTTAGGAGGAAAATTCTTCCATTAATTGCACCAACACTTAAACAACATGTTGTGCATTCTTAGAAATGACTTTGCACTGCAAAATCACTTCTGATTCTAACAAAAGATATTGATCATTATCCACATTGGGTAGAGAAAGAGCAGCATTTAGATTTGATCCTATCTAATTCTTGAGAAGGAAAACTTGAAAAACATGATGAATGCGAGCTCCTGTTGGCAATTAAAGCCTGTAGTCAACCTTTCTCACCCTATCGATGACTAAAAAAGGTCGATAATACCTTGCACTTAACTTCAATTCCGTACAAAGTGCTAGTGATGTTTGTCTACAAGATTGCAACTTAAGAAAAACTGTCTCCAATTTGAAAGTCCCTCTCATTTCGAATGTTCGATGCTTATTTGCAAATTGTTTCATCCTATGTTTGACCTTTCTACAAATGTTCCTTAAGTGATTGCAGTATAGTTAGATGGTATTGAATGGTACTTTTAATTCTTTACACAATGAAATCCAGCATTGGTCCAAAAGGGAAAGAAGTATGAATGTATCATAAAGAGCTTCAAAGGTAATTTGCTAATGCTAGAATGAATAGAGGTGTTGTACTACAATTGTGTCATTGAGAGCCATTTCTTCCATTATGTAGGCCTATCATTGGACATTGGTGGTACATTTGAGACATTTTCTAAACATTGATTGAGTCTTTCTGTTTGACTATTAAATTGAAGATAAGAGTTAGACATATGCAACTTAACTCCTCAAAATTTAAAAGTTCTTGCCAAAATAAACTACTAAACACTTTATCCCTATTTGAAACAATGGTTGTTAGCAGACTAGTAAACACTTTATCCCTATATGTGGGACACTTCAGCTATGATACAGGGAAAAGTTAAAGAAACAAATTGGCTAAACTTAGTGAAACTATCTACAACCACCAAAATAGTGTCAAACACTTTTGAGTTGGGCAATTTTTTTATAAAGTTCATATAGACTTGTTGTCTACCCTAATCTGGAATTGACAGAGGCTGAAGTAAGAAAAAATAAAGTACATTCTCACCCTTTTATCTCTGACAAACTTCGCACTACTGGACATAATCAATAATATTCTGTTTAAATTTAGACCAATGAAAGAAGTTTTTCAATCTTTTTCAACAGTTTGTTTACCCAGAATAGCCTCTACAGCTGAAGCATGTATGGCTATAATCAAAATTGTTCTGATATGAGTTTCATCCCTAATGTAGATTTTGCCTTTGTATGTAATGAGAACTTCTGTACGCTGAAAATTTGGAATACCAGTGGGATTAATCAATAACATTTCCTTCTGCTCAGTAGTCTTCTCATCCCCTTCATAAGTAGCTTCAATCTCTTTAAATCGATCTAGTTTTACTACTGTAATAGGTATCACATTATTGGCTGCAATGAGTGTTTCTTCTTATCCATAAAACTCCCTCCTTGACAAGGCATCAGCTACTCTATTTTTACTACTTTCTTATAGTGGATCTCATAGTCTAATTCTAACAGCTTTGTAAGTTATTTTTACTAAAATTTACTATGCAGCTTCTATTATAGAAGAAAATTTAAACTTAGGTGATCAGTTCTGATTATGAATAATGTCCAATCAAGTAATGTTGCCTTTTAGAGACAGTCATAACCAATGCCAAAATCTCCTTCTTTTAGATTGATAAACCTTAGTTCTTTATATTAAGAGCTTTGCTTAAAAATTTAATTGGTTGTCCTTCTTATATAAGAATAGTTCCAATTCCAATCAGTGGCGGAACCAAGATCAAAATTGAGGGGTGCTTATATATAACTAGTATAAAATAATTTTTTTATTAAATAAATAAATATACATAACCAATAAAGTATCAATTAATTGAGAATCATAATAGCAAATATATATATATATATATATATAAACACACACACACACATACCACCTACTAATAAAGCACTTATTTATTAATATTTGAACATAAAATAGAACATATATGTCATATAAATCTACAACTATTATAAATCTTAAAAAATTTATTCATTTTATTCTTATTCGTATATTAAAATTGTCATAAAAAACTCATAGAATACCTTTAATTTAGTGTTTCAATATATTCAAAAATTTTAGTTTTGACAAGATAGACAGAAAAAATTTAAATTTTGCTTATATGGATTTCTCAACTTGAACATTTTGTTTGATTGTCAATTTTTCTAAATTTGGTGGACAATTTTAACTTTTTTTTAATGATAAGCCAGGCATTCAAAATCAAATTAAATTTTAACTTCTTTATTTTGTGATAAGCCAAATGATCAAAATCAAAATTGACTTGAACTTTTAGTTACTACGTACTAAAAGATATAAAAGAACGGTGGCACATTCTCTCTCTTAAATCTCAACAACCCAATTAATTATAAGTCAATCCCTAAAGCCCAATTCCACATTCTATTTCTACCACCTCTAGTTATGTACCACCATCAAATACTATGGTTCAAATATAGAGATATGTTTTTTTTTATAATATTCTTCACCGCATTGGATGACAGAGCAGATAAGATTACTGGTGTTAAACTAGTGGGGATAAAGGTACTAACCCTTACTTTTTGGAACAAGAGGGGGCGGCCACACTTGCTCGCCCACCCCTAGATCCGCCAATGATTCCAATACCATAGGTGTTAATGTAAATAATAAATGTCTGAGAAACATATAGTAACCTCAACAAGGGTAAGGTACTCATGACCTGCTTCAGTTTTAAGAATGCTTGTTCTCCTTATAGAAATACTCTTTCTTTAATATGACATGCAAGAGTCTAAAAATCATTCCATAATCCTTTATGAATCTTTTGTAATAACCAGTCAACCCTAAGAAGCTTCTAAGGTGTTTAACATTCTTTGAGTAAGCCATGATACTATATATTTCACTTTCTCCACATCTATGTTAACTCCCTTCTCATTGGTATTATGTCCTAGATACTCTAAATATCTCTGTGCAAATATAAACTTGGATAGGTTTGTATACAAATAATATTGTCTAAGAATTTTTAAAGTAGTTTGTAAAGGTTCTAAATGAAGTTCCAATGTATAGCTATAGATCAGAATATCATTGAAGAAAATTAGGATAAACTTTTGAAGACATGACTGAAATATGTCATTTATGAGAGCATGAAAAGTGGTTGGGCCATTTATTAAGTCAAAAGGCATTACTAGGAATTCGTAGTGTCCTTGACGTATTTGACTTGACGTATTTGAAAAACTGTTTTGTACCTATCTAAGGGTTTGACTCGAATTTGATAGTAACCAGATCTTAGGTATATTTTGGAAAAATATTTAGTTCCAATCAGTTTATTGAGTAATTCATCAATGTTTGGAGTAGGATATTTATCCTTAATAGTGATCTCATTAAGCTGTCTGTAATCTATACATAGTCTCCTATTATTATCTGTATTTTTTACTAATAAAGTGGGTAAAGTAAAAGGTATTGAATTATCTGTATTTAATTCAATCTTATTGTTTTGTTGGCATTGAATATTCCTTGTGCTGTGAGCTTTGTGACCGAGTGAGGCCTGGCTGTAGTTGTTCTGGGGACTGCCTGATGTGGGAGTGGGCTTCGGTCATATGGTGGAATTTGCTGAAAACGTTTAATGGTTAAAGGAGCTTGATTGTTTTGATTGCTGTGTGGCCAAATTACATGTCAAGCATGGGACTGGTTTGGTGTGGCTAATTTATTGGTGCTCCCTTGGAATATGCATGGAAATGGATTGGCTTTGTCTGCCATGGGAACTGCCTTTGTTGGTTGTAACATATGGAGAAGAGCTGAATATGGTAATGGTGATCCATGTGGACTGTTTTGACAAATACACGCCTATTTCAACTCATTGCCTCTTGGTTTGCTAGCTCTACATTTTCAGCTTTTGGGGTATTGAATCAGTTATGTTAGGCTACCGGGTCTCTATGGCTGCATATTTGTGGGCTGAAATTTTACAGTTTTGTTTAGTTAAATCTGGAGTCCATCATGTTGTGCTGAGGACACTGGATTTCTGCGGTTATGTGGTGAGCATGATGCTCTTGGATTGGAGAGAACTCATGTGCTTATATGATTATTATGCTAATGGAAATGGTTATTGTTGGTGATGTAGTGGAGCTGGCCTTGCGAATCCATTTCACAGTTTTACTATTTTGCCTAAGCTGTACATTAGCCTTAGCTTCCTTGAAGGAGAATATGTCCACACACAGGTTTAGTTGTGGAACTCTCAAAAGGCAAGATACATAGTGGAATATAAAAGACATATATTAGAGCATGTATATAATTAACTGATGCAATGTAGATTAGGAAACGATGCACCATGCCTTTTGGATATTTTGTCCAAATTGACTCTAATATATGGGATAAAGAGTGTTGCTACTTAGGAAACTCCTTAGTAGTAGCTCTCTAAATCTCATTTATTTTGAAATCACATGTAATGGAGTAGTACTCCAAGTTTACGCTTACTTGTCTTACTTTGTAACGGTGTGACGGGTATATCCGGCATCGTTTTTTTGGGTCTTGGTGATATATAGATTCCGGTTTAAAAAAAAAGTGGGTAAAGTAAAAGGAATTGAACTAGGTTGAACAATGCCAGTAGAAATCATTTAAAAGACTTGCTTTTCAATTTTATTTTTGTGGCCTTGTGGACCTCTATTGGGTTCAATTTAAAGAGAAGGGCATTAGATTTCAAGAGAATAGTATGATCACAACTCCTTTATGGTGGTAATGAATTTGGAACAGTAAAAACATCTACAAACCACTTAAGAAAATTTGAACTAACGTCAAGTATATTATCATCTAAATGTGATTATTTTTATAGGTTAATAACAGACATATGCTGGAATTTTCCCTCATGAACTGATTATACTTATCCCCTTATTAGTGTTATTTTTGGATATTTAAACTTACCACATAATGTTATCTGTTCACCTTCTATTTTAAACTCAATAGTCTGCTATTGAAAATCAAATATTATAGGACTGAATTTTTTTCATCCAATTAACTCCCAAAATTATATCTCGAACACCTATATTCATCATCCTCATGTTATATTAAAATTTGTAATTATGTACTTTCCACTTAACCTTAGGTGCAACAAATTTTACTTGTGATTATACTTTCATTAGCTAGGGTGGCTCTCAGGTATTGTGCATATTCAATTTTCAAATTAAACCTTTTAGTTATAGTAGAATTCACATAGCTATCAGAGCTATCTGTATCCACTAAGATATGTATAGGTTCTTCTTTAACAATTCCCTGAAATGCAATTGCTTTATCCTATAGTATATCAATTAAGGAATTTAGAGAGAAATCAATGATTTTTCCTGAATTACCAATGATCTCATCTTGTTTACCAATAGCACCAATAAATTCTACATCATCTTCTTCCTCTGTCACAACAAAACTTAGGTTACCGTACTTGCAAATATAGCCAAATCCATATTTGTTGCCACATTTGAAATAGTCCCAAATTCCTTTTTCTTTAGATCTCCTGTGCTGAGATTTTCTTAGGTTCTAAATGTACTTTCCTCACATTATTTCCTTCTACTTTAGCATTGATAACAATCTATGTCAACACATTTTGCCTAGATTTGACATTGTTTTGAGATATCTCACCCCACTGTTTACTAGCATTCCTTCCCTTCTTGGAGACTAGCTTTAAGTATTTTTCTTGTAGGATTACAATATCATACATTTCAAAAAAAAAAAAAGAAAAGTAGAAGGTTTTAATATTTTAATCAATGGGTTAATCTCCTCCTTAAGCCCACTGAGAAAATTGGGAATAAAGTAATCCTCTGACTGACAGTTTAGGATTTTTTTTATCAACATTTTAGATTTTAACTCCTTAAATTTCTCTTGATAAAGCTTAATTGTCTCTTCCCAGTGAAATTTGTTGAACACATCTACCACATCAAGATTCTGTCTCCCTTCAAATATTTTACAAAGAATTTCACAAAATTCCTTCCATTTCAACTTACCTGTGGATACCGTAATACTTTGGTATCATATATCCACTCTACCATCTAAATATATTTCAACAACCTCTAATTTTTGGTTCTAAAATACTTATTAACAAAAAAGAATTCACACTTTTTAAAGTAAATTCTTAGGCTCTGCTTGGATGAGGTGTTTTTTTGGTTTTATTTATGAAATGATTTTATCGGGTTTTGTTATGAGAAAGGAATATTTATAAAATGATTAGATGTGTTTGGATAGATAAATTTGGTTAATTTATTTAAAATTGTGTATAGAAAAAAATATTATTATATATATAATGATTATTTTATATATTATTATATAATTAAATTTTTAAAAAAGTGGGTTCCATTGATTGTTGTTGATTGCTTGCACGGAGAAACTATTGTATGCAGCATTAAAGAAAGTAGCTTTGTCAAATAGAAAAAAGAAAAGATGTGGGCCACTTTTTTTACATGAACCCACGTGATCTGATAGTATATTCAGCACTGTGCACGATTTTGACATAATACTATTTATTATTTTATTAATATGCTAAAATATTGTTACTGTATAATTCTTTTATAATAAAAAATAGAAAAGGTAGAGAAAACTGCAGCCAAACAATTTTTTTTTTTTGTTTTACAAATAGATGCAAAATTTGGGTTATCCAAACATACCCTTATATTCTTATTTTAAGCATAAGTAATTCAATCTTTGGAATCACATGAAATCCCCATTTCCTACCTTCTCATTCATCTTTGTTTCAGATATGAGGGTTGCATGGAATAGGTGTCCTGATATTAAAACTAGACTCTTCTTGATTTGACACCTATCCTTGGACATCAGCATCATGAAAGCTATTAGTTTCAGCTCAATTCTAGACATAAATTCCTCCATTTTCTTGTTGTTATTATGAACAAATTCTTCCATCTTTTGCTACACACCGTCTATAAACTCTTGTAATTTTTGTTCTTGCCTTTTAACCTAATTTTCTAAGGTTTTGTACCGAGTGCCTTCCACTATTATGTAGTCATTTGAGAATCGCAATAGCTCTGATACCAAATTGTCAAACTTCAGAGCTTGACTTTCACGCCAATGGAGAAAAGAGAATTGTAAAAAGGGAAGGTAAACATGATAATCAGAAATAGAGGGGAATTGAGATTAAGCAAGAGAGAATATTCAGTTTGGAACTAACTCATTACCTCACCAACTACCTAACCACCTATTTATATTCAACCTAAATACAAAAGGCGTTGTACTAGAATATGAAAAGTGTCACACACCCTTTGCATATCATCGAGCCTTGATTAACCGTTAGACTTGAGACCCATGTTACTTCTAGAAACACTTCATAAAAAGCCAGTGTTTTAAAAACCAATCCGTCCAATTTAGAGGTGTGCAACTAGGGGTGTAAAACGAGCGAGCTGCTCGCGAGCTCGGTCAACTACTCGACTCGAGCTCGGTTTGACCGAGGTCGAGTCGAGCTCGAGCTCGGATAACATATACTCAAGTAGCTCGCGAGCTACTCGAGTATATATATATATATATATATTTATTTTTAATATTTATATTTATGTTTTAGTCCCTGTAGTTTAATAAATTATAATTTAATCTATTTATAATTATATTTTAGTCCTTAATTTATAGTAAATTATAATTTGACCGCATTAAATTTTAAAAAATTGCAAATACATCCTATAATTTTTATAAAAATAAAAAAAAAATAAAAAAAATTAAAAAAAAGTGAAAATACTCGAGTTCGAGCGCGAGCTCGATTGAGCTCGTTTGAGCTCGAGCTCGATCGAGCTACTCGCGAGCTCAATTGCTCTTAGTCGAGCTCGAGTTCGAGCTCGATTATTGAAGCTCGATCGAGCTCGAGTAGGGAAATTTTTTAAACGAGCTACTCGATTAGGGGTGTACTCGAGCTCGACTCGGCTCGATTACACCCCTATGTGCAACTGGCTGGTTAACCAGTTCCGATTTGTATTAATTTTGACAATTTTAGTTTTAATCAGTTAACCAACAAATAGAACAAGTACGGTTGATTAACTGGTTAAACTATTTTTTCTTTTTACTCTTAAAAGTTAAAACATAAACTAATAACTAATGAACTATGTTGTAAATATAAAATTGAAAATATATATAGTTTAATATTTTAAATCATAATGTCCATGTGATGTAAGGGTGTGTGTGGGTTAAAAAAAATACTTAGTTAATATACTAATTACTTGTATTCATAGTATTATTTACTTATAACCTATAAATATATTAATGTACTTAGTTAATATACTAAGTACATATATTCATAAACTCATAGTATTATTTATAAACAATAATGTGCTTATTTTATTTACTTACTTACTTACTTACTTATTATTGTTAATTTTAACAATATAAATTACAATAGCATAGTATTATGTTTATTTATTATTATATTCCGGTTTATATAGTAAAATTACTATAAGATCAAAATATAATTCAGAATATACTTTTATTTTAATGTTAAGTTATTTATAGACTTTAAGTTTTATACTTTAATTTTTATAATAGTAGTAAATTATAATAGAAATTACAATAGTTATATATTAAATTTGTAAAACATAAAACATGTTATTTTTAGTCATTTTTATGTCTTAAAAATTATAATGTATTATTAACACTGTGGGCATTATATTTTAGAACATTTTTTTTAATTATAATTTATACTGATAAGTTAATTAACAAATTTGAATAATAAATAGCTTAACTCTTAAAATAAAAATTAAAATATATTACAAATTATATTCTAATAATAATATTATTATTAATATAATGGTTAAACCGGATAACAGGTATAAATATATATACTGTTATCCAATTTAACTGGTAGAAAAAATATCCCAACTGAAAACTGGAGTGGTTAAGCGAAAGTTCCAGTCCAATTATTGATTTTTTTGCACACCCCTAGTTCAGTTTGATCGGACTTACAAACTACTAACGAATCCGATTTTTTTATTAAATATCGGATTTTTAAAAACTCAGTCAAACTCGAGTTTGACCAAACCAACTCTGTGAAAATCGGGGTTTAACTACCAATTGAACATAGCTCAAATAGTATCCTAAGTGGGATTCCACCATGGCAACCATGGTTTGAATCCCACTTGAAAAAAATCTCTACCCATTTATGGATAAATGGGTGAAGAAGGAGTATTTGTGAGATGCTCCAAGTTCTCCCAGGGCACATACGCAATGGAGAACAATTATGGTGGCTGTGCGCAGGAATGAGGCCGTGTGGAGTCGGAATTCGTCGGAGGATCATCGTCAACACTTTGGGCCGGGAGTTGTGTGACTTGGTGACCAATGATTGAAGACTGACCCTGGTACCCAACTTGGGCTACTACCGTAAGGTTAGTACCCATTGCGTGCACATCCTGCGGTTTACATCCTCAAGGTGGCTAGGGGACAGTCGACTTGAGGCCCAAGATTAGTCTGACTCAACAGTAGTGAAGTGGCGGATGACATAGAGTTGTAGAGTTAAGAATTTGAGACATAAAAAAAATCGGGATTTAACTTGTCAATCGGATCTTTTTTTAAAGATTAGTTTTGAATTTTGATCTAAAATTAATACAACCTCTGGCCTGCTGTCATTTTTTGATTTATAAATTTTTTTCTTTTGATTTTGAATGTAAAATCCGATATCAATACATATATTGGCAATTTATTAATTATATAATAATATAATAATGATGTCACCCTTTTTTTTTTTTTTGATGTAATTGAATTCCAATAACCCTCTAATCATTTTGTAGACCGGTTCATATTATGGTTTTCAACTGTGAAAAAGTAGAATATGACTCCACATGCGAGTAAACAAACTTTAGATGCTTTTTGTGGCTTGGTTCTAAAGATATACATTGAATGATTGTATCATGTTGCGTGAAAGCTCCTACATTCATTCTATGCCGGTAAACAAATTATTAATGAAATCCTCATAAAACTGTCTACCAACACCAACATTTTTTTAGCAAATTTTAATGCCGTTTCCCATCTAAAAACCAACATCAATCCACCTGCCATCCTCATTTGCCTATTTGAATTTCATGAACATTATGGAGTGTGCGTGGTTTCTAGATCCTTTTGACTTGCTTCTGGATTCAAATTTCAATCATTTAATATCACCAAAGAACATAGGAAAGGGATTGAAAATTGAAATGCCATGTGGATTAATTGTGGACAGGGCAAATATGTAAAAGGACAGCTGAATTGCATTTGATTATGATTTCTGTCCTTATTGCATTTATTATTGCCCACCATGCGGTTGGGAAGAAGAACTGAAAAACTCCCCACCATGCACACAGTTGAGAAGAAATTAGAAACAGCAATGTTGGACAGAATTGTGTGCAAATGTGTGCACATTCTTTAACTGACACATGTATTTCATCCCATATGAGACAACGAAAAAAAATAAAACAAAACAAAATTTGTAATGCACGGTGGGATCAAGAAGTTATTGATTTTTATTGCAAGATCACATATCATTTAATATATTTGATTGGAAACTTATGCGGTGAGAATTTCAGAAAGAAATTTTTATTTCTAACTGTCCAAACATATTGACAATGAAATGACCTACACCAGCAAGAGAAACCGGCAAAAGATGTTTTATATCATTGCATGTCTCAGTTTCGGTATAAAAAAACAAAAAACAAGACATATAATTAATTAAATTTAATTAAAAAATAATATATTAAATTCTTTCAAATAATTCAATGTTAATGTAAAACACGTGTCTTATTTTTGTTGTTTTATACAGGAATTAATACATGCAGTGATATAGAGATTCACTGCCAGAGAAACCCTCCAACATTTTTGGCCAACTATAAATGTTCAAAGGGTTATGCAGTTTTCAGATTAGCCCAAAAAACACAAGAAAAGAAAAACAATGAGTACTCTCCATCCAATTCACCAAGCAAATGAAAACAGCCCTTATGGAGAGATCACGAGAGAGGAATTCTACAAGAAGCATCAAATACTTCACAAACAAAGCTTCATGTTAAACAAGAAAAACATGAAGATTTTTACTCAATCCTGGCAGCCTGCAGATTCGACTGTTAAACTACAAGGGCTTGTAGGAATGGTCCATGGCTATTGCTCAGAAAGTAGCTGGCTGTTTGAGTTAAACTCAGTAGCCATTGCCAAAGCAGGATACTTTGTTTGTGCTCTTGACCTTCAAGGTCACGGTCACTCAGAAGGCTCACCAGGGATCATCTCAGATTTCGAATCTTTGATCACTGATTCAATCCAATTCCTCAATTCTGTTCGAGAAGAGTATCCGAAACTTCCCGCCTTTCTCTATGGTGAATCAATGGGAGGCGCAATTTGTATCAACATTTGCCTAAGGCAAAGAAATGAATGGAATGGACTAATTTTGAGTGGTCCAATGTGTGGAGTTTCAAAAAAAATGAAGCCAATATGGCCATTGGAGAAACTTTTGCCTGTGGCTGCTTTTATTGCACCCTCGTGGAGGATATCCTGCACAAAACCCCCAGGAAGGGGATCATACAAAGAAGAATGGAAGAGGAAGTTGGTGGGAAAGAGCCCGAATAAACCGATGAATCGAAAACCACCAACAATCACAGCACAAGAGCTGATGAAAGCTTGTAGTAATATTCAGAGAAAATGCCATGAATCAGAGGTTCCTTTGCTAATTTTGCATGGAGGAGATGATACAATATGTGATCCTCAAGCTGCAAACTTTCTTTTTGAATCTGCTGCTAGTAAAGATAAGACTTTGAAGATTTTTCCAGGGATGTGGCATCAGTTGATAGGGGAACCAAATGAAAGTGTAGAATTAGTTTTTAGCATAATGATTTCTTGGATTGAGGTGAGAGCTAAATTGGTTAAAAAATAAACTAGATCATGCTTTCTCTCTTGAAATCTCTAAGTTTACATTTTGATGATTTATGACAATCTATATTTTAAGAATTGGGACGATCATATGCATTAATTAAGTCTTCCATTTTAGTTTTTTTTTTTTTTTTGCCATGCATAATTATGGAATTCCACAATTAAGGCACATAAAAAATATGTCAAACAAACAATTCATACAATGAAATAGAAGTCCATGATCATTCAACTAAGGCATGTCCCTTTTTTTTTCAATCAAAAGCGTGATATTTCATTAATAATAATCAAAATTTACATCCTAACCAATCAAAGTTAAGATCATGGCGAACTTAGCGTAAAATACCTTTTTTTTTTTTTAAAGAAAAACAGTTTTATATACATACTAGGCAAAAGCTGTGTCGGACTTACCCAGCAACACCGTTACAGTGTAGAAATCAGTAAACGTGGAGTACTACTCCATTACATTGTGTAATTGTCCCTAAAGATTGGAAAGAAGAAAGGTTTATTCTAGGACTCCTAGAATAAACCTCTCTTATTTCCATTACATCTAATTCAATTAGGAGTACAAAATAAGTGATGTAAAATTAAGGATTATGAAACATAGATTCAGCAGTCCATTTAGCCCATTTCTTGAAAATAGTCTTCAGGCCCAAATTTCTATCCTACTAACCTGCAGCCCAAAACACCACAAAGCCTCATTAAATCCGATTAAAAGAAGACAATCCAGCATCTCATCAGACCCACAATCGGCCCACCAGCCCATTAGCCCAATCTGTCCAACACCTCTCACAATCAGCCCACCAGCTCAACAGACCCACAAGCAGTCCAACATCCCATCAGGCATATTATCAAACAGCTTGAGGTCATTCTTCCCTCATCACATTCACCAACCAGCAAAAAAAAAAAAAAAAAAAAAAATGGCATCTTACCCCTCATTTTCCTCACCAAAATTGTGCCAAAGCAATTCCAAGTCAATATAGATGTTATCAATATCATACCGCAGGCACATTACAACGGCAGATGCTCCATAGTCAACAACCATCGACAGAATAAGAGACTAACCAAAAACAAATTATCACATGAACAAAATGTAACACAAGGCAGTAAGACCCATTGTTCCTGAATAAGCAATCAAACAATAAGCTCAACAAAACAGTTCAAGTCCAGCCTTAAGCAAACCTCAGGCCAAAACGAAAAACTCCCAATAAATTCAGAGCAGTATACTAAGGATCATAGTTCCCAACAGTAGTAGTTTTGTTTCGACAATTCCATGGTTCAACAAGATAGCTTCCAACCAGTGCTAACATAACCCACAAGCGACAGACTTTCCAACCTTTTGAAACCAGAATGAGGATTTTGCACAGGCACAATGGCCAATCTGACCTAACATCAGTAATCAGGGGCCAACAGAAGGAGGAGGGCTTACCCCGGATTCCAGCGTTTTCCTTCGGAATAGTAGATGAACGGATTCCTTTTCCTGAGCCTTCTTTCAGAAAGATCACTAGCTTTAGGACTTACCAAAGCCTCCATGTATTTCGTTTGTTTAGGAGGCTTTTGGCATTTCTCCATCTTGTCTATCTTGTCCAGGAAATTGCTTAACAGGTCCGGTGGATCATCCTCAAAGCTGTGCTCAGTCCAGCAATCGTCCCCATTATCCACTGGTTCAGATTCCGTTTAGATGAATTGAAATCTAGCTAAATCTGATGTGGAGCTTCCTCTTTGCATTTGAACCCATTGTCCCTCGTCCCACATCAAGGTTGGGGTGGCTTGCAGCATTTCTCTCTCAGTCATGTAGCAGACATTATTGTTGTTCGAGGATTCACCTTCTTCCCAATTTATGGACACATTAATCGCCTTTTGTGCCAGTTCTTTGCTCCTCTCATCTACTGAAGCTAAGTGGTCCTTTGAGCCTAATTCCGGTTGCACAGCTGTGTGAGATGGTTTCGCAGCAATCTCTGCTTCCTTTCCTTGCTTATTAATGAGTTCCAACAGTTTACCAAGATTGAGCAGGAAATGATCAAGTTCATTTTCTTCAGGCTGGAACATATTGGTTGCTTCAGACCTACACACTATGGCCAATGCAGAGATTTCTTGGTTCAATTGATTCAGTTCATGCTCTGGCCTCCCCTTATTTTCACAGGAGTCTCTGCCCTCATTGGAGTAGGTTATCACTTGGGGCTCTGCCTCCTTAACCCCATGTTCTATAGAGCTAGAGGGTTCTGAGTTTACTGCCCGAACAGTCGTTTCCTTCCCCATGTCTCCTGGGTCTTCTTAGGCACCCACACCTTGGATGTTGGGGCTGAGCTTTTGGACTACAGGCTGAAGTTGTATGACCCAAAATTGAGCACTTTGTACAGAACGCAGGGAGATTTTCATATTTGACAGACTGCCATTTCCCTTGTTCCTCCGTTCCAATCCACACCCGATGAGGCAGAGGCTTGAGAAGATCAACCTCAATACACATTCTGGCTTCACTCGGTCGGAGTACTCTTTCCATAGCTGCTGTGGCTAAATCCAACTTAAGCGGGGTTCCAACAGCCAAACCAATAATCTGTAGCATATCCTTCGTGCAGAGGTGTACCGGCAACAGAGGGAAGTTTACCCATACCGGCACAATCGAGGCCTCTTTGTCAGGGCTAAACTCTGGCGTCCACTGGAAAATCTTAGCATTAAACCCATCACAATTCCATGTCTTTTTCAGCCATAGTCTATGAAAATCCGTTTGTGTTTGGAATTGAAAAATCACATGCCTATAATCTATTAGGCCAACATGGCAGTCACCTTTAAATCCAGCTGCAAGGACCGATTTACGGATTGAGACCATTGAAGGTCTTCCCTTGGTGAACTTGCCAATCAGAGCGTACTGAAAAGCCTTGGCTAATCTCATTTCTTCCTTTTTCGATATGATAACAGCAGGTTCCCCCATATATGTTGATAGAGCAGAGGCCGGCACTGAAGGAAGGGAGACATCAATGGACTGGGCCCATGGAGCAGATACAGCTTCCCGGTAGGATTTAGAGGCCTTGCCGGGGATATCCACGAACGGCGCAGAACGGCCATTTCCATCATCTGTCGATGTGTTTGGGTCTTGCCGGAGGGGAAGCGGAGGGAAGTTGGTATCATCAGAAGCAACCTTCTTGCCTTTTGCAGCATGTGAAGGGTTCTGATCTTGCTGTACCAGACTTCCTTTAACGAGTGGGAAGGTTGAATTGCTGGAGCCTACAACCTCCATGGGTTTCCATCTCGTGGCCGGCAGCTGTGGTCGGTAAGAAGGAAGTGATCGAATGGGCTGATTTAAGGCTAGAAGTTGAGACTGGAGAAAATCTCCCAAAGTGACAGCTCTGCCCTTAGCAAACGTCGATACCAATTTCATTGTTGGAGGAAATGTTATAGTTTTATCATTTGTGGCTAACTTGATTCGTGACTGTGAAACTGTACTTATTTGGCAGGAGCCAGAGGGATAAGGGCGATAGTCGCCCTGGCTAGAAGAGAGAGTAACAAGTATGGGAAGGTAAGGAGATGCAGAATATGTGAAGGCCTAAGCTGATTAAAGGGCTGTTGTGCGGTTAGGAGATAGATCCGATTGGGAGGAGATAGAGCAAGGGGAAGAGGTTAAAGATTAAAGGTGGGATTTTTAGAGAGAAGAGAGAGCATTCAACCCCGAATAGCGTAAAATACCTACAACAATAAAAATGCACAAAAATATGAGCAATGTATAACCAGTAATATAACAAATTACTTAAAGCCAACTAAGAATATTCAATCCATAATGATGAAATTCTCAAACATTAATTAAAGCCAACTAAGATTACTTGTCCAATTGTCGTTTTCCTAGCTAGTAATTCCACGTTAATGAAAATAGTTGGAGAATATTCATTTTGCAAGATGAGTAGAATATTTTTAATTAAACTAACCAATTAACTTCAACACAGAGATTTTTTTTCATAGTTTTAATGACTTTTAGGGTTAATTAATTTTTCTTTTTCCCATGAAGCTGCGATTAATCTACTCTTACCTTTTAGCCTTTCTTGGGTTTTATTTATATATTTTGGTAGACTATTAGTCAATCGATCATGAATTTTAAGCATTTGAAATTTTCTAAATATTCAAACTACTGCTACTCTTCTTAAAATCATAGACTTCGTTTGAATGGGGTATTTTTTTAGTTTTTAATAATTTTTTTTATTAAAAATTGTTTTAAAAAATAAATATTTTGAAAGTGTTTGGATGGATAAGCTTGTTTTGTTGAAATTTGTATTAGAGAATTTTTATTACTAAAATTTTAAAGTTCAAATTTGAATTAATATTTTATAAATTTATTTTGTTGGGAAATTGTTTTAATAATTATATATTATTAAAATTCAATATACTAAAAATGATTACTGTAACATTACTTTTTGTTTTAAAAACTTTTGTAGAAAAAATGAAGAAAATAAGTGAGATAAATTTCATTTGTGAAATAAACACCTAAAAATGTGTCAACAAAATAGAGACTAAAATTTTCAACAAACCTTCATTTTTCATAGGTTATAACACACGTATATTGGTCAAAATGGCAAAGTCCAAAAGCGTGTTGATTTTAGCTTTTCTTCTCTTGTTTTTACACACACCTCTATTGTGAACATCCATTATAATGAACGGTTTAAAAAAAAGTGAAATTTAAATTTTTCTTCAAAAAATTTTCATTTTTCACGCTTATTTTATCCAAAATGGCAAAATTCAAAAACACGTTGATTTTTGACTTCTTTGTACCTTTTTTGCACCTACACCGATTGTGAATATGCATTTTAGTGAATATTGTAAAAAAAAAGTGAAAATGAAAATTTTCACCAAACGTTCATTTTTCATGGGTTATAACACACGTATTTTGGTAAAAAATGACGAAGTCAAAAAATGTGTTGATTTTAGATTTTTTCTTACTATTTTTTATACATCTCAATTGTGAATGTGCAATTTTTACACACTGGACTAGCCATTGGGAATGCATGTGAGAGTATGTGTATGTTAAAAAAATAGTGTAAAAAAAAAGTGAAATTTAGATTTTTCACAAAATTTTCATTTTTCATGGGTTATAACACGTGTATTTTAGTCAAAAATTGCAAAATAAAAAGACACGTTATTTTTTTGATTTTTTTGTACCATTTTTTGCACACACCCCAATTATAACATTTTAATGAATATTGCCAAAAAGTGAAAATAAATTTTTTACCAAACCTCCAATTTTCATAGGTTATAACACGCGTATTATTGTAAAAAGTGAAGTAAAAAAAGTATTGATTTTGCCTTTTCCCCTAGTGTTTCTTTACACAAACCTCAATTGTAAATATGCATCCTAATAAACGGTATCAAAAAGTGAAATTTAAACTTTTCTTAAATGGGTTATAACACGCGTATTTCAACTAAAAATGGCAAAATTCAAAAACATGTTGATTTTTGACTTTTTGTACATTTTTTTCACCCATCCCGATTGCGAACATATATTCTATTGAATATTTTCAAAAAAATGTGAAAATAAAAATTTCACCAAACGTTCATTTTTCATGGATTATAATACACATATTTTGGTCAAAATGGCACAGTAAAAAAATGTGCTAATTTCGATTTTTTCCACATTATTTTTTATACACACCTCAATTGTGATCATGCATTCTAATAAATGGTGTCAAAAAAAGTGAAATTTAGATTTTTCACAAAATTTCTATTTTTCATGGGTTATGACATGCGTATTTTAGCCAAAAATAGCTAAATCCAAAAGCAAGTTTTTTTTTACTTTTTTGTACTTTTTTGAACCCACCTCGATTGTGAACATGTATTCTAATGAATATTGTCAAAAAAAAGTGAAAATAAATTTTTTACCAAACCTCCAAATTTTATGGGTTATAACACACGTATTTTGGTAAAAGATGACCAAGTCAAAAAAGTATTGATTTTGGCTTTTTTCCCGCTGTTTTTTATACATACTTAAATTGTGAACATGCATTCCAATAAATGGTGTAAAAAAAAGTAAAATTTATAATTTTCTTAAAATTTCCATTTTTCATAGGATATAACACGTGTATTTTAGCCAAAAATTACAAAATCCAAAAACACATTGATTTTTTGACTTTTTTTGTACTTTTTTTTGCACCACCCCGATTGTGAACTTGCATTCTATTGAATACTAAATAAAAAAAGAGAAATTTTTTTTTTCCAAACGTTCATTTTTCATGGGTTATAACACGTATTTTGGTCCAAAATGGCAAAGTAAAAAAACATGTTGACTTTAGTTTTTTCCCTAATATTTTTTACACATACCTTAATTGTGAACATGCTTTCTAATGGTGTCAAAAAAAAGGGGAATTTAGATTTTTTTTTTCACAAAATTTCCATTTTTCATGAGTTCTAACAAGCGTATTTTAGCCAAAAATAGTAAAATCCAAAAACACGTTGTTTTTTTTTTTTACTTTTTTGTACCATTTTTTCACACACCACAATTGTCAACATGCATTCTCGTGAATATTGTCAAAAAGGTTAAAATAAAAATTTTCACTAAACCTCCAATTTTCATGAATATAACACACATATTTTAGTCAAAATGACAAAGTTAAAATAAGTGTTGATTTTGATTTTTTCCCTACTATTCTTTTACACATAGCTCAATTATGACCATGCATTCTAATCAATGGTGTTAAAAAAAGTAAAATTTATAATTTTCTTAAAATTTCCAATTTTCATGGTTTATATTAGGTGTATTTTAGTCAAAAATGGCAAAATTCAAAAACAAGTTGAGTTTTTACTTCTTTGTACTTTTTTGGCTCCCACCCGATTATGAACACACATACTAGTGAATACTGTAAAAAAAGTGAAAATAAAAATTGTCACCAAACGTTCATTTTTCATGAGTTATAACACACGTATTTTGGTAAAAAATGGCAAAGTAAAAAAACATGTTGACTTTAGTTTTTTCCTAATATTTTTTACACACACCTCAATTGTGAACATGAATTCTAATGAATGGTGTAAAAAAGTCTAATTTTGATTTTTCACAAAATTTTCATTTTTCATGGGTTATAGCACGCGTATTTTAGCCAAAAATAGCAAAATCCAAAAACACATTATTTTTTTACTTTTTTGTACCATTTTTTTGCATAAAGAACAAGTTTGAACATTCATTCTAGTGAATATTGTCAAAAAGGTGAAAACAAAAATTTTCACCAAACCTCCAATTTTATGGGTTGTAACACACGTATTTTTGTCAAAAATGGCAAAGTTAAAAAAAAAGTTTTGATTTTAGTTTTTCCTCTACTATTTTTTTCACACATCTCATTTGTGACAATGCATTTTAATACATGGTATCCAAAAAATTAAAATTTAGAATTTTCTTAAAATTTTCATTTTTCATGGGTTATAACAGGTATATTTTAGTCAAAAATAGCAAAATTCAAAAACACGTTGATTTTTTTACTTTTTGTACTTTTTTTGCACCTACCTCGATTGTGAACATACACTCTAGTGAATATTGTCAAGAAAAGTGAAACTGAAAATTTGCACCAAACGTTTATTTGTCATGGGTTATAACACACATATGTTGGTAAAAAAAGTGGCAAAGTTAAAAAACGTGTTGACTTTAGTTTTTCCCCTACTATTTTTTACACACACCTCAATTGTGAATATACATTCTAATGAACGGTGTCAAAAAAAAGTAAAATTAAGATTTTTTTTCACAAAATTTGCATTTTTCTTGGTTATAACAAGCGTATTTTAGCCAAAACTAGCAAAATCCAAAAGCACGTCATTTTTGTGGACTTTTTGTACCGTTTTTTGCACCCACCCCAATTGTGAATATGCATTCTAGTGAATATTGTCAAAAAAAGTAAAAGTAAAAATAAAAACTTTCACAAAACCTCCAATTTTCATGGGTAACACAAATATTTTGCTCGAAAATGGCAAAGTAAAAACAAAGTGTTGATTCTGGCATTTCCCCCACTTTTTTTACACACACCTCAATTGTAAATATACAATCTAATAAATGGTGTCAAAAAAATGAAATTTAGAATTTTCTTAAAATTTTCATTTTTCATGGGTTATAACATGCGTATTTTAGCCAAAAATGGCGAAATTCAAAAACACGTTGATTTTTGACTTTTTGTACTTTTTTTGCACTCACCCCATGTGAGACCTCAAAAAAAAATTTAACATGTTAATAATATCATTAACGTTAGATATATGTAAATTACGTTAACTTTAAAGTTGAGACACTACATCTTGGTAAGCATTGTTGCAAAAATTAGGATTACACGATTAAATAATTTAGTCAATTGTCAATTTTAAAGTTTAAGGGTTAACCACATTAATTAATTAGGAATTTGGGTCCTAATTAACATTTATCAAAATTTAAGGGCCAAGTTGCAAATTACAAAAAAAAAAAGAAAACAAACTTACATACCAAACGTGGACATCAAATCCTCTGTCTAATATTTATCATGTCTTATTCTGTCTAACGTTCAAAACGACGTAATTTCATTAAATTTAGGAACTAAATGCATAAATTTCAGTAAAATTACTTTACAATTATTAGACCCTAACCAAGAGATCAGTAAACCTACAACGTAGTTTTAGTTAAGACAAAGAGAAAAAAGCATTTTTAGTCCCTAATGTTTATATACTCGACACTTTTAGTCCCAAATATTTTAACCTCAACTCTTTTAGTCTCCAAATTTGTAGAGAAAAGGACATTTTTAGTCCCCAATGTTTGTTACTCAATATTTTTAGTCCCTAATGATTTAGTTTCAACACTTTTAGTCCCCAAACTTGTAGAACAATTAGCATTTTTAGTCCTCAATGTTGTGCCTACTCGACACTTTTAGTCCATAATATTTTGACTTCAATATTTTTAATCTCCAAATTTATAAAAATGTTGCACTTTTAGTTTACTCAACAAAATTGAACAACTATAAATGGAATTTTCACATGGTAATTAAATTTTTCATAAATCTAATGTAGTATGGCATTTAATTTTTTAAAATTTTGCTTCAAATAAAATAAAATAAAATTGACACACTTGCAATACCTATCATAACGCATGAAGTAAAATCTTAAAAAAATAATTACGAGACATTAGATTTATGAGAAATTTAATTGTCACATGGGAATTCTGTTTGTAGTTGTTTAATTGTGTTAAGTAAATTCAAAGTGAAACATTTTTATAAATTTAGGAACCAAAACTATTGAAATTAAAATATTGAGGACTAAAAATGCGTTTTTCTCTACAAGTTTGGGGACTAACTTATAGTAAAATTACAGAAAATTATAGAAAAATAAATAGGATTAAAATTACAGAAAATTCAGAAAAATTAATACTAATATTCTGAGGTGTTATCTTTAGTTCCAGAATATTGTACTTGTTTTTTTTCAATCCTAATTATATGATATTATTCATCATTTAAAACGACGTCGTTTTATTATCACAATTCAAAACAACGTCATTTTATGTCACATGATTAACGGCGTTATTTGTCAAATGAATGAAAAATGAATTAATAACCAGTTGTGCAACAAAATTCAAGTTTGAGATGGCAAATATACTTATGCCCGATACTCGCCCACAAAATTATCCGTCCAAATCCGCAAAATTTTGATCGCGATTATTATCGAGTAAAGTAATAATGAACTCAGATAATATGTATGTAGGTATGAAGGTACTCGTGGGTATCACATATCTGCCATAAACGAGTATTAACGGGTATTGAAAAAAAAAGTAAAAAGAGAAGAAAGAAAAAAAAAAGACGCTTGCTTTTAATACACCAGCAAGAATTAAACTCATATCTACATAATGATAGAATATTAATTTATCATCAAACCACTAGTACTGCATGAAATAAGAAAAAAATAGACAAATAGATAAATGTTAAAATTATTTTAATCCATTAGCGTGATTTCAAACCAATAAAAAATAATAATAAAACACTATCCTACCACTAGACCATCACTAGTGTTGTGTGAGTTATAATTTGTAAAAATTTTAAAACTAAAGAGTAGTCAAGTATGAATACCCATATTATTCAATGAAAGTACTCTCACTACAAGTACTTGCAAATTACCCGCTAATTATGCGGAAATCATTTAATGAGGGTAGTCGTAGGTATTTGTTCATTTTTTTTAAACTAGTTTAATATCGGCTCACTAATCGTTTAAACCCGCCCATTTATCTCTTCTAATTTAAATTAAGGGATTAAAATATAACTTTTTTAAAATTAAAGATAAAAAACACCTACCTCTAAATTCAGAAACTATTGAAATCATTTACCCTAAAATATAATATTGAGGTGTAAGTTTGTTTTGCTCAATTGGTTACCCTAAGATCAGTACTAGCTAAAGAATAAGGGATTGAACGTGAATGAAGCATTATGTTGTATTGATACTACTAAAAGTTTATCTAATCCAAAAATAGCTCATCCAAACGGAGCATTAAATTTGCTCCGTTTGGATGAGCTATTTTTGGATTATATCATGAAATTTTTTTTCTTGGGATTTGTTATGAGAAAAGAATATTTTGAGAGTGTTTGGAATGAATGATTTTATTTTGTTGGGATTTGTATTGAAGATTTTTTTATTAATAAAAGTTTGAAATTTAAATTTAAATTAATATTTTATTAGTTTATTTTGATGGGAAGTGTGTTAGGAATAATTGTTTATTATTAAAATTTAAAATTCAAATTTAAATTTAATATTTTATTTATAAAAATTACTGTAGTAAAAATAATTACTGTAGCATTGTTTTGTGTTTTAAAAATTTTGATGAAAAAGTTGAACAAAACAAACACCTCATTTTACAATTGTAAAATAAATCACAAATTTTTGGTCATCCAAACAAACTATAATATTTATTTTGTCTGCATCTCCTGATAAACTAGTATTTGAATAAAGAATTTTAGTCTTGATTTTCGTTTTCTTTGTAACAGACTAAGAATGGATGACACATCATGGCATTTTACGTTTCGACTTGGAAACTCATCTCAAAGATTGGAACAAAATTATAAATTAAATAAGGAAAATTGTAAGCATGGCATTTTGTGTTTATTAATCATGATTGGATATTGTCACGAGACGAGAGTTTTCTTTATAAGCATGTGCAGCCTTAAACTTGCACTTTTACATGTCTTAGAAAGTCTAACATTTCAACACTCTTTGAAATCAAAGGAAAAGAAATAGATTTGGAAGGAAAATATATCTTTCAATTTACATTTTAAAATAATGCTTTACAATACTTCGAAAATTGCCTCACAACTCTTGATTGGTTACAGCAGCAACCCTCCTATTTATAATAGCAAGCCCCTATCAACCAATGATAGAGATTAATCCAATATAAATTATTAGGATTAATCTTCTAGAAAACTCTACATTTAGTAGAAATTTCTAGAATCGCCCAAGAGTTCTCTAACTTTGCTCTATCACTCCCAAAGGTTTCTAGAAATCTCTACACATAGTTAGTATGGAAATGAAGTTTTTTCTAGGCTTTTAGACCTTTCAAAGGTTCCTTATCATGTTTTGGACGACAATATTAGTCTAGAGACAATGGTATTTTGGGCCAAAGTCCATCTTACAAAGTGAATGAAAAAATATATGATTTATTACTTATAATTCATTGTGATAAAGTCAAATTACATATAAAAAATTTGCTATTTTACTATATTATGATCATCCCTTTTTAGCCAAGATTCATTGAGGAAGCTAGTAAAATTACTGAAAAGCCTTAACTTAGAGTTTTTGAAAAATAAAGGGTTAATTATATTTACCTCACCCATTGGGGCTAGCCTAGTGGTTAGGGAGTTAGCTTCCCGACCTACAGGTCTAGAGTTCGATTCCTATAGGATGCATGTGAGGGTGTGTGTGTTATAAAATATATATATATATATATCTACCTCCCTTAGTGAAACTAAATAACATATCTAATTTTATGGTTTTGAGAATTTATGGTCACCCTATTGACCTAATCTCCATTAATTTAGGTTCTGAAAAATAAAATGAAAAAAAAGCAATTATTTAATTATTTAACATAAAAAAATAAAATAAAAAGAATCAAAATCAATTTTAATTTAATCTGGTGAAGTCATTGTGCAAATGTTATTTTTTCCAAATTGTTTTAATTCTATTGGTTTATATTTAAGTGGGTGGAAAATTAACATAAAAATAATTCAATTACTTTTTTTAAAATTGAAAAAAAAACTCAAATTAATTATAATTTAATCTAGTGAAGTACATGTACTATTAGTGCCATTGACCAAAATTTTGTAATTTTATTAGTTTATATTTAATTTAATATAAAAATAAAATAAAAATAACACAATTATTTATTTACCTAAAATGAAAAAAATTAAATTAAAATACTTAAAATTAATTCTAGTTTAATCTGGTGAGGTAGTGATGCAAATGATTTATTTGACTAAAATTTTTAAAATTATTAGTTTACATTTAATTTTGTAAAAGAAAAAATGGAAAAAAATATCCCTCATATTTTTTTGCAAAATTTTTTTCGTCTCTGACATTTCAAATAATGCAAATTAGTCCTTCGCACTAAAATAATATACCAAATTGGTCCTTCCATCTATTCTCATTTCTTTTTAAATGATCATTTCAAATTACTATGTCAGGACTGAAATATGCTACAGGATTTCGGGAAATACAGAAATCATATTCCGTTTTACACTACTTTCTATACTAAATCCAAAGTTTTACAGTACATAAAAGATTTAGAATATTTGCCCTAAATTTACATGGTTTTGGTTTCACATCATTTAGAATTTTGATTACAAAGTTATGACTATTTGAATTCACCATGTCAAGGCTGAAATTTGTTACTAAATTTTAGTCATTATAGTCATCTCGGACAATTTTTACAACCCTTTTTAAATCAAATTAGGAATTTCATACAACATTGACTTTTTAGGATTTTGATTCTATGTTTACACCATTTTGGATTCATATCATTTTGATATGTCATTTTCAACTTACATTGATTCGAACTAAGCATGACAGTTCTGGATTTTGAAAGAAGAATTGCTAACCTTTCCTTCTAATCAATTTAGAGCAGTTTCTGTATCAAATTTCGGATTTGGAGAAATATGGAAGTTTCAGTGCTCCAAAGATAATTTCAAGTAGTTTTGATCTCACATCATTTGAATGATTTATCTCAAGTTATGACGGATTGAATTGAATATGATAGAACTGAATGTTTGTTATGGGTTCTTAATGCCCTTGCATATGTTGGAATGTTTTCCAACACTTTTAATGTAGAACGTGGAATTTTATAAAATATGAGAATTTTCTTAATCTTTAGTATGGTTTTATGTAGTGATGGATACATGTCGATCGGATATGACGTTGCCAATTTACATTATTTTGAATCAAACGTGGAATGATGAATTCCGCAATAAGAAGTTCAAACTGCACTTTGGAACTATCTACTGAATGTATTTTATATTGAATTTGGAGGAATAGTTTGCTATCGTGTCAACTTAATAACTGAAGGTGATATGGGCATTGTTTGAATTATGGACAATCTTCTTTCTTATATTAGAAAGGTATTCCATGATGAATGAATTTTTGTAATTCACTGTAATCTTGCATTTATTGAATTTGGTAAATATGATATGATATGATTGAAATATTGGTTTCATGTTGTGTGGAACTAAGTGCTTCGCTGATATAAATGCGAGAATCACCTCTAGAATCCACACAAGCCGCTATTAATTGTGGCACACCGACACGGTGTGAAATATTTGTATATGGCATGGGTAGGTTTGTACTGTGACTGCCTGACTGACTAGGGCCCAGCCATGAGTGGATTATTGATAGCCGGGAAAGCAAGAGCCGACGAGTTCATCATAAGTCCACTGTGACATTTAACCATTGTCAAGTGGAACTAAGGAGGTTTTAGTTTCATGAGAAAGGGTACTGACTGTCAGGATATATCATACTGTGCCTACGGGCAATTACTGACTGTGAAGGATAAGGTAGCTCTAAGTCGCGCGCGCAATTTTTGCCAGGAGTCGTATGGCTGGTACTGGGTCAACTTAGCTGACCATAGGTAGCAAACCTAAACTATTATGTGCTCGCTTATGGGATATTGTGCTACCTGAGTTGAATAGTATTTGTGACTATTTACTGCTAGTTCATCTGTGACTGTCTATTACCAGTTCTTTCATGGCTGGCCACTGTCAATTTTCTATGACTGTTTATTGTTAGTATCTCTGTGACTTTTATTGTGGATTTCTCTTGGATTGTATAAATTATTTTGGCACTCAATATTTTTAAAATGTAGTTCTTATTCACCGTTTTCAAAAAATAAATCTATACCCAATTCTCCACCCACTGAGCGATCAAGGCTCACCCCCATTTTCTCTAAATATTTCCATGCTAGCAAGGGGAAAAACCGATAAGGGTAGTATGGAAGAATAGTTAAGACAAGTGGAGCCATCGTCAATGGTGTGAGACATTTGACACTGAACTCTACAGTAGAAATTAAGTTGTAATCTAATATTTTAAATGTGGAATTACATTGTACTTGTTATGGTTATTGGTGTTGATAAGAAATAGAAATGTTTAAATACGAAAAAAATTCCTGGAGGTTTTACTATATGTTCAAGATTGTTGACTGATTGAACGACCCGATTTGCTCCTAAGCAAGGGGTGGGTCGGGGCGTTACACCATCAACTTTCATCTTTTTTTTTGAAGATATATTTACAAGCAATAGGTTTAGAACCTGGTGGAAGATCCACCAACACCCAAGTTTTATTGGTTCTTATTGAGCTTATTTCTTTATTTATAGCTTCTTCCCAAAATGAGAAGTCTTGTGACTTCATAGCTTCCTCAAATATTCTAGGATCAGTTTCGGTATTAAAACAAAATGCCACTTTGTTACTTAATTCATCCCTTGTTCCTTCAACAAGGTAAGTAACAAAATCAGAACCAAAAGACTTAGTCTTTTTAGTTCTTTTACTCATTCTAAGATCAACAACCTTTTCTTGGTCATTTTAAGCTTCATTAGTCGTCAAATCACATTTGAAAATATTATCCAAATCTTTAGTTATTAAGGTGAATCTACCTTCATCAAAGATAGAATCTCTTGATTGAATAATCGTATTAATCGAAATTGAACCATTAGGCTTTATAACCATAAATCTATAGGCCTTACTATTGTGTGTATATTCCAAGAAAATGCACTCAATACCTCTTTCACCTAACTTCCTTTTCTTTGGTTTTGGAAGTCTAACAATAGCCCTACAACCCCAAACTTTTAAGTATTTGAGATTAGGTTTTCTATTGAACCAAAACTCATAAGGGATAGTAGAGTTCCTTTTATTAGAAACTCTATTAAATATATAGCAAGCAGTAAGTACCGCTTCTCCCAAAGTCTTTGGCTCAAACTTGAGTTTGACAATATAGCATTAACCATTTCAGTTAATACTCTATTCTTTCTTTCAGCTACACCATTTGGTTGTTATGTAAAAGGAGCTGTGATCTCATGTTTTATACCACATTACTCAAAGAACTCCTTTTGGTAGTATTCACCACCTCTATCAGTTCTAAGACACTTAATTTGAGTTCTATTTTGTAACTTAACTTCAGCTTTTAATTAAATAGGTCAAAACAATAAGTTGAAAAATAGAATGCATCAACAATTAGAGGATGAGAAAAATTAAGATCAATAAAGGTCATAACAATAACATCCCCAGAGTTAAAAAAATATGCCAACAAAGAAATTAAAAAGAAAGACTTTTACTATCACAAAACATGTATCAAAATACCTGGATAAAAATAAATAAATTATAAAAAATTGTCAATTATTATTGTTGTTATCAATGCAATTTATATGTCAAAAATTAAAGTAAAAATACACAATAATACATATATAACAAGGAAGAAATAATTCTAGCACTTTATAAAAAATTACGATTAACAAACAATAATAAACAAACCCTTGCCTTAGACATGGTTGAATCTTCAAACAGGTAATTAATCTGTAAATAATTTAAAAATATATTTTTGCTAAGTCAATAAACAAAATAAAATCATAAAATATGCAAAAACTCATAAAATTTGCAAAATCAAGAACTTTACACCCCAATATTATACCTAATATAAAATAAATAGATGTAAACAATATTGTACCTAATATAAAATAAATAAATGCAAACGAAATAAAAAGCACGAAGACATATAGACTTAATTCACAATACACATGTCTATAAAATGGACCATCAAAAAAGAAAAAGGTGAAACATACAAATAGTTTCAAGGTTACTCCAATCAAAATCAGAAACAACCCACAAATCACTAGTAAAAAAGGAGAGAGAATTTTACAATCATTCTAGATTTGCAAAAAAAACTCATAGATAGATGATAAAACCCATCAATCTACCAAAAAAATGAGAGAAATTCAGAAATATTCTAAATCTTAAAAAAAAATCATAGATCGATGATAAAATCCATCAATCTACAAAAAAAAAGAGAGTAATTCAGAAATATTCTAGATCTGTAAAAAAAATTCATAGACCGATGATAAAACCTACCATGGTTTGATGATAAAATCCATAGATCTGCATAAAAATGGGAGAGAAATTCAGAAACATTCTAAATTTGCAAAAAAAACCCATAGATTGATGATAAAACCTATAGATCTACAAAAAAAATGCAAATTAAAAAATTCACCATTACAAAGCGAGAAGATGCAAAATAAATAAAAAGGTAAAACCAAAATAAGAGAGAAAATAAAATCTAAATTAAGGTGGCCGAAAAAGATAAAAAGAGAGGAGAACACAGTGAGAGATAAGGGAGAGAAAAAGAAGAGAGCACAGAGAGAGCGGCAGATAAGAGAGAGACAAAATAATAAAAGAAAAATAACAGAGAGTAAGAGAGAATAAGCGATAAGGAAAGAAGGAGACCAAATCCTCTGTCCAATATTTATCATGTCTTATCCTGTCTAATGTTTAAAACGACGTAGTTTCGTTAAAACTAGGGACTAAATGCATAAATATCACTAAAATTACTTTACAATTATTAGACCCTAACTAACAGATTAGTGAACCCTACGACATAGTTTTAATTAAGACAGAATAAGACGGACAAAATCTTGAATAGAAGATCTGGTGTCGGAAAGAAGAGGGAGAGGCGAAGAGCAGCCAAAGAATCAGAATAAGTCAATATTTGGTATTTATAGTAGGATATAGTAAGACACAAAAGAAACCCTAGTAAATAATTAATAAATTAGCCGGAACAAAAAACTTACAATACCCAATAGTGTATCAAGGATACCGACAAATAGTGAGGCACAAAAATCTAAACACATACAAAGGAGTTAAAACTATGGGGTTACCGGCCTTTGATACCGAACAAACAAGACATGAATTGTCAATTGGAACTCGCTCTTTAGTATTTTAAAGATTTTAATTAGATTGTAGAATTAAGAATTTTTTCTTAACCATAATTTGAAGTGGGTTATGTTCTAACCATTTCAACTCTTATATAAGTGAAATTTCAAAGAGATGAAGTGTTTGACAAGTTTAATTAGTTATGATCACGATTTCAATTCTAACCGAAATTGAATCGGAATTGGATCTGTAGTTCTGATTTCAGAACTGAAACCGTGGCTACTCGATGGAATCGGAACTAAAAATTAGAACAAAAATTGGAATCGGAACAAAATTATAATCGAAACCAAATCGGAACCGCCCATTGGCGATTGGGTTTCAGATCTTATAATCACGGAACCGAAAATCGGGAACCGGCGGTTTCAAAACCGTAGTCATGTAATCACAAATACGACCAAAAAAATAAATAAAGTGTCTTTTTCCTCTAAATTTTTTTAATACTTTTATAGGGCGTTGATTGTAATTTAACTAAATTTTAAAACCGATTTGACAATTTAGTCAAACTTGAAGTGATAAATGTAATTAACCCAATTTTGAAAGCGCAGTATTAATGTAATTCTGTCTTTTGGGTCTTTCCAGTTCTCTGTTTTCTGCCTGCTTAAAACCCAGCAATCGAAGAATTTGTTCTGATTTCGGGCTACCGTACTCCGCCGCCGTTGCCGCCGCGGTTATCGTCGAACCAAACCTCCGGTAGTGTTGGGGCCATCACTATCAATCATTTCAATTTATTGGAACTGAAATTTTACTCCAATTTTTTAGCTTCATTCATGTTTTGCTGTGGTTAATTTCAGATTAAAATGTTTGTCATCGAATTGAAAAAGCAATTTGGTTCGGAGTCTTGTGGAATCTTTCAATTAAAAAAATAAAATAAAAAATGGAATATTATATTCCCGCTGATGTTGATATTATTACTTTCATCAAATATTTGAAGAAGTAGCAGTCCCTGTAATTCTACTTTTGGCATTTTCCTCTGTTCTCCCTTGTTTCTTGTCCTCTAGATTTGCAGGAATTTTATCCACCCTATTCTGTTACTAGACATGGATGCCAACCTGGTGATGCTTATGCTGTTTTTCTTGTATGTATTAGTTTGTGCAGTTCTCGCCTATTAATTGCTTGAATAGAAAGATTCTTCAATGTGAGTTAGCTTCTGGTTTTTCTTTGCATAGAAATTCACCTTCTCAAATGTCATTCTGGAAAAGCTACTTGGCAGGTAAATATAATTAGAGAAAAGTTTATGTTTGAGTTTTCTGCCTTTGTTTTTGGAGAAAGAAGGATGGAGAAGGGATGAGCGTTGAACCATGACGAAGAGGGAGAGTTCTGAGGTTTAGACAGCATCCTCTTTCTAAAGATGGAAAATAGCAATATTTATTTAATTTTGATTAAAAATAATAATATTCAAGTCAAAAACCCCACCCTCGAGTCCTAAACTAATTTACAACCGCCCGTTTCCCTCCTAGTGGACAACGATTTGTGCTACTTCCATATATATCCCAGTTTCCACAGCAATGCCTTGTGGAAAAATAAAATTCCGGATCAAGGACAAGAAGTGGCATGCTGCACTCTGCTCCAGTGGAGAGCATTTTTTTATAAGAAGATTTCTGTTGGTGTGCTTGATTATTTGAATTCCAATTTGGTTACATTTTAAATAGTTTGAATACTACTTTCTTATGCTAGTATGCAAATTTTTCCAATCCTACATGAATTGCAACTGGGAGAGGTTAGAAGAAATTAATGGCTTGTGGTGATTTTGAATCCTAAGGAGCTGCTGTAATTTACTGATATCTTTTAGATGTCTTTTATTTTGCTGCATAGCGCGCCTGTAGTTTTAATGTTGATTCCTTTGCTCAGGAAGTGAAGCAGAGCTCAAGAATTTGTGATTTCGAGTGGTTGATCTAGGAGAAATTGAGGCAATTGTTTTTTTTTTCTCTTTCTGGATTTTGGTTTTGTTTTTACACAATAATCTAGGGTTTAAAGAATAATTTGAATACCTGCAAGAAAAGGGTGATTAAAAAACCTTAGTGAAAGGGTAGGGAAAATATTGCAGGCAGTGAAGGATGGATGAAGCAGAAATAGAGAAGGCAGTGGTAGCATATTTGAAGAAGAAGGGTTTTAAGCAAACTGAATTAGCTTTTCATGAAGAACAACACCATCTGAAAACTACCACTTCTAACAATATCTCTTCCCCTAACTCCAACTCTGATCCAGAAATCGAGCGTCAAATCCTCTTGTTTGCTTCTGAGTAAGCTACTTACTTCCCCTTTTTCTGTTAATTTTTATTTCATAATTGTATGGAACTTTGACTCTGGATATATAGTAACATTTTGTGGGCATTAGAATTTAACTGAATTAGTCTAGCAAATAGTGATGGAGAACTAATAAATTAAGGAGAGTTTTTTTTTTTTTTTTTTTTTTGGCTTAAGAATTTACTTTTTGATGTGTTTAGAAGCCATTTTGTATTCGGTATTTGTAAAGTTTGTCCCTTTTCATTTGGGGATGAATTTGGTGGGATGAGTTGTTAGATGATGGTTTTGAGCAGTGGCTACCCAATCTTTATGTTAAACATGTCTTAGCATATAAACCATGCCTGAGAAGTAATTTATATCCAATTAAGATGATTGTTTCCCTTCCCTCTTTTCTCTGTTTGATATGATATGAATATGTTTGAGTATCTAAGTTTAAATGACTTGTAGAGTCACCTGCTAGTTTGTTGTACCTGTTGTTCATAGTCTGGTAGAGCCTTCATGGAATTCATGTGGAGAACTACATGACAAAGTCTTACATGGCTTTATGACAGGGTTTTAAACGAAACTTAACTATGCTTGAGACACACATAAGATGCACTTTATGATGGTTTGGGGGGGGCAGTTGAATGTTCTGAAACAAAATAATCATAGTGCTAATTCAATTGTTAGTCATGAATCTGTGCTTACCATTAGCGTGCATTTTAGATTGGAGCAAACTCCTGCCCAATACAATGATGGATATGGAAAGCTTCGATCTTGGGCCTATAGTTCACTGGATTTGTACAAGGTAATTTATATTGATGAAGCTATGCTTTGTCTTCTGTATATTTTCTCCCACTACTATTTTCTGTGATTATTGCCTGTGATCAACAATTTGGTAGCATATTTGAAAGAAGTCAAAGGCTGTCAGTCTTCCATAGTTTTAAGTGCTAATGGAAATAAAGTATCTATGACTGCACAGCACCCTCTCTCTCCTGCCCACCAATACTGTACAGCAACCTCTCTGGCTCACCAAAGGAGCAAGTACTGATAAATTTTTTTGGATACTATGATGGTAACTGAAATTTGTGCTGCTGAATTTGAGGGTTTGACACTCCTGTTATGAAACTTTTCTCAGTGGAAGAGGAAAAAACTATTGGAAAATAGATATGAAGTGTTTTGATATAAAGCACTAGCTGCAGTATCTTCAAGGATGGCAATGGGCGAGGTTTATCTTTGTAAGCCAGAACCCAATCAGCTTAAATATACATGCAGTCCCCATCCACCATGGAAGATTTGTTGTTTTGGCACATGAGATTTTAGTTCAAATTGTTCTTGACATGTTTTGGCTCATAAGTAATGAATGCATTAGAAAGAAAGTAGGGGTAGCTCCATAGATGAGAAAATGAGAGAAACACATTTAAAATGGTTTAGACATGTGCATAGGAGACTTTTAGATGCCCCTAGTACGGCATGTAGAAAACAAAGAATTATTACCCCTTATTAAAAGGGGAAGAGGAAGACCAAAAAAGAATTGAAAAGAAACCATAAGAAAATATTTGTTGCTTTTAAATTTAAATGAGAAAACGAGTTTAGACTGAACACAATGGCGAAGTGTGATACGTACAGCTGAACCCACTTAGTGGGATAAAGGCTTAGTTGTTTTTGTTGTTGACATGTTTAATCTCTACATTTTGTGAATTTACCTTTAGTTCAGCCATAGTAGCCATGTTGAGGCAAAATTTTATGAATATTTTCTTATGAATGATGAGAAATACAATGGCTGAATCTTTAAAGATGATTGTGATGACTCAACATGCAGCATGAGTTGCTTCGGGTCGTCTATCCAGTATTTATCCATTGTTTCATGGATCTTGTTGCAAAAGGTCACATCCAGGAAGGTATTGTATTTTACTAGATCTCTTATTTTGCTGACTGTTTTCCTGAGTTTTGTAAATGAAAATGCTGCCTTGAATTCCAGCAAGAACTTTCTTTAATAGCTTCCGGGAAGACCATGAGATGATGCATTCACGTGACCTCCAAAAGCTGGAAGGTGTTCTGTCACCCTCACACCTGGAGGTTAATAACTATCCTGACATCATATTGGATTGTTGTAATTTTGGGGTGTTTAAAGTTTTAGTTCAATTTACCTTAAGTGTTCTCATTCAATTTGATAGGAGATGGAGTTCGCTCATTCTCTTAGGCAGAGCAAAGTTAGCATAAAGATATGCCAGGTGATTTTTCAATCTTCATGTAAATGTAACATTTTCTTGTCACATAATGCTTTGAAAATGCTTTGAAAATATTTGCTTGAGGCGCAACATTCACTAAGATGTCTGAGCTTCTTGGAATGAGCATAAAGGGCAAGGTATAGTACCTTTGGGGATAGCAATGGGGAATGTTCGTGTAGGGTTGTCCCTCCATGCTTCACCCAGCCAATAGAAATTGTGCTCAGCCTTGTCCCTTGCCCTGCAAACTAGACCCCCATTATTTGCACAATTCAATCTGCTTTCCCCTGCGCCCCATAAGGATTACATGATGGGCATGTTGTATCTGCCTAGGCATGTCTGATTGAAGCTTTCCTTTCTACAACATAGTTTGTAATGTGTTAAGACAGAGAATACCTTTCCATTGAGTTGAACCAAAAAATGGGCAAACAAAAATTGGGGGAAAAAAGGGAATAAACAACAAGAAATGGAGACAAAAATGTAGGTTTATTTTTTGGTAGTTTCTGCCGTATACTTCATATCTTCCCGAATGTTGCAGTTGTTCAATGATCCTAACTGTTAATTGAAAGAAACCAGGTTAGGCCAGTTTATTTGTTATGCGAGCATTGCCAAAAATTGACTGAGATTTAAAAATTCTGGTTTACTTTGTGGTCCCCCTGTGGCATTTTACCCTTTTAAGGCTCGAGTTGCAGTTGTGTCTTTCAGTTTCAGTTTAACCAGCTCAATGTAACTTTATTTTTATCTCTAATTCTTGTTTTGTCAGTACTCTTATGACCTCCTGCTGCAATACCTGCATAAAACACAATCTATGACAATGCTTGGACTGATAAATGAGCACATCAACTTTCAAGGTACAGCTTCGTTAATCTTGTTTGAAACCATCTATAAATGCTTCAGTTATATGGGTGTAATTAGTAGTTAACCCGCGCCATTCACAGGATCTTTTTGTATTGAAAAATTAGTGGGAAATTTAATTCTTAAATGAGTGGTTAATGAAAGAATTGACGCGTAGCTGTCATATGGAAAATTATAGAAGAAAAAACTGGAAATTGGAAGCAGTGCTAAAATTGGCCTGTCTTACTTTCAAATAGGTAAATGAACAATTGAGCATCATACTAGGACGTATAGAAATCAAAATTTCAGAATGTAGAAAGCTAATTTGAAGCTTTAAAAGTGTGAGGGAGAGAGTCTCTCTTTCCCCATTTCCCCTTGTTAAGAAATAAATTTTTCTTTGTTTAAAGGAAAAAATAGAGGGTAGTTTTTGTTACTAAGGAATACAGCTGTCTCACTACAAAAGAAATACAGACAAACAGAAAAAGTGGCTGAAGGGGAAGTTGTGCAATGCAGCCATTGGCAGAGGTGGAACTGTACAGTGTTTTATTACTTATACAATTAATGTGTTCTTTCTTATCAAATTAGTGATTTTTATTTACACTTTTGTTTCATAACAGTTTCTCCTGGAAAACCAAGTTCAATTTCTGATGATGCTGAAGTTGTCACACTCATTGGAAGTGGCCAGGATGCAGCTAGTCTGATAAATCAGAAAGAAATACATTGGGGTGTAAGTTGAAAAAGAAAAGCTAATTTATTTCACAAATGCATTTGGGAACATTTATTGAATGTTATTGAGAACAGTACTTTGATATTGTTAGTTGAATAGTGAAATTTTATATGGTCCGGTTTGTCTTGACTGTTTTACATTGCTTAAGAGATAGTCTCTGCTTTGTTATGTAGTTTTTGGATATCTTCTCATCGAATATTTCTGTTTTTGAGGAAAAAAATTGCCCGTGATATTCTTAAATTAAAAAAAAGAAGATATTCTTAATGATGTGATTTCAAGCTGGCGACTATTTCTCATTGGTTTAGTAAACATTAGGAATTAGTTTTTGTGCACATTTAAATTTTCATTGTTAGTTATGCATTTGGAATGAAACAAGTTGACCAATTTTTTCTGTGCTTTGTCTCCCTTCCCTTTCCTGCATGTCTAGACTAATCTTGCTTGTTTCTTATCCTGTTTGTGAATTAAACAGATTTTTACTCTTAAAAGTTTAAGGCCACTTTTGTTTTAGCATTTATTTTCATTTTCTTCATGCCATTGTAAATTACAACAGTTGCTTGAAGATTTCTTGGAAGATAAGTTGGAGAAGGCAGGTGGTTTGGTTCAAGATTCAGAAAAGTTAGATGGAGAAGCAAAGGAAGGTGAATTTGAAGAAAATAAGGTGACACTAGGATGGCTTTGATTTTGTATATTGTGTTCTCCTCCTGTAGTTGTTTCATTATCTCATTGCTGTTATTGGATGCTTGCTGCATTTTATACTGGAATGGTATTGTTTCCCGTCATCCTTGCATATAATTCTATTCTTCTTTCTTGTTCAGAAAAGATCACTTGAAGGTGGAAAACAAGGTGCTTCGCTCAAGAAGTCAAAAAAGGACAAGGTTGCTGCAACAGGGAAAGCTTCTCGTATGGAGAGTAGTACCGTATCTGGGGCACCTCGTGTCAAACCGGAGCTCACCTTGCCATCAATGTACTTTGCTGAGATTGTATTTTAAATATACAAATTTTCTTTAATTGAATAAGTTAGTTCCCCTTACCAGGCGAAACGACTTAAAAGGAAAGAAATGGAAAAGATATTTTGCATTAGAGGATTAATTAGCGGGATGCAATTTTTTTCTGAACTAGATAATACTAGTGATTGAACATGATTTGTGCTTGAATTTAATTTCTAATAAGAATAGATGAATTTCTGTTCTGCTTTTCACCTTTCTGTATACTCGACTTCACATGGTTGCATATGACTTTAACTGGTTATGTATGTTTGTGGATGAGTCATAATTTAAGGTTATGCACTATCCTATCATGTACGTGCATTGCTAGACAATTTAAATAGTAATTGCCGACCTAGCTCATTAGATTATTCAACCTTACCCTTGCATAAGCAAAATGGCTGCTGTTGTTTACTAGCCTGGGTCCATTAGGTTAAAGCGGAAGTGTATTACTTTGGTACGAAGTCTATCTGTTTACCAGATATTCTTGGAGGAACAAATTATGTTCTCAATTCTCTCAAATGAGTGATAAGTTTCTTATTAATGTCTTGCTTCACACAATAGCTACATATAATCAATTGGAGTATCTATACACTTGTGCTACTACCTAGTTGCTACAATCTTTGTTTTTGTTTCCAAGCTCACCATTTATATTTCTTTCTTAGACCGGCTGAGGTAGAGCATTCGATTCTTGAAGATCTTCGAAATCGTGTGCAACTGAGTAGTGCTTCTCTACCTTCTGTGAGCTTTTACACATTTATTAACACACATAATGGGTATGCTGTTCTATTTAGAAATTGTTTATTTCCAAGTTGATAGTTTTGGAATCACTACTTGTAATCACTTGCTAATCTTGTCAACCTTTATGTGGATCTTCTAGGTTAAATTGTGCATCAATATCTCATGATGGATCACTAGTTGCTGGTGGCTTCTCAGACTCATCACTTAAGGTTCCAAGTCTCTTTGCTTGCATATCAATTGCTTTTGGCCACTTTGGGTTGCTGCTAACTAGAAAAATCTTAAATACAGGTCTGGGACATGGCAAAGCTTGGGCAGCAAACTGATTATGGTAAGTTAATTTACAGGTTGTTTATTCTGTATTTGCAGTAGATCTTTTAATGGTCTTTTTTGGAATAGCCGTCTCATGG
The DNA here is from genome assembly GCA_016586305.1 of Ophiorrhiza pumila. NCBI lineage: Eukaryota > Viridiplantae > Streptophyta > Magnoliopsida > Gentianales > Rubiaceae > Ophiorrhiza > Ophiorrhiza pumila. The sequence continues at coordinate 37,713,182 of BLIW01000009.1, read as the reverse complement.
AATACCACTTTAGTAATCGTAGAAGTAACAATAGCATAAATGTGAAAATTGGCAGGCATGGATTACGTGCATCTAAAAGTTTTAAATATTTAGAATCTCTCATTGAAGAAAATTAGAGAATTGATGAAAATGTTACACATAGGATTCAAGCAGGTTGGAGCAAAGGTAGAAGTGCGTACTTTATAATTTATGATCGTAAAGTACTGCTAAAATTGAAGGGAAAATTTTATAAAACAACCATATGACTAGAGATGCTTTATGGTTCAAAGTGTTGGGCGACTAAATATGAACATGATCAAAAAATGAGGGTAGCAGAAGTGAAAATGTTGAGATGGATATGTAGACAAACTAGACTAGATAGAATAAGTAATGAATGCATTATAAAGGAAAAAGGGGTAGTTCCAATAGATGAGAAAATGGGAGAAACATGCTTAAGATGGTTTGGACATGTGCATACGAGAACTTTATATGCCCAAATAAAACGTGTAGGGCATAAATAATTATTAATTCAAACTAAATTGGTAAGAGGAAGACCAAAAAAGAGCGGGAAAAGAAACCATAAGAAAATATATATTACACTAAAATATAAATGAGAAATGATTTTTAGACTGAACTCGATGGTGAAGTGTGATCCATATAGCTGATTCACTTAGTGGGATAAAGGCTTAGTTGTTGTTGTAGCCATCTCATGTGGTTGTATTTATCAACCAAAGGTTCTTGACAAAGTGAGGGTGATGATGTAAAAAGTAATTTACTGGTTCGGTTAGCTGCAAAAGAAATTAAGAAGACAGTGATTCTATCATATGCTTTAGAAGTTTGGAACTTCTGCATTGTGTTTGGATGAGTGAAGACGAGGATCCTATTAGCTTTACTCTATATGCTTTTTGCTGTTGCTACTGTAAAGGGAAAACACCCGGGTGGAAGGTGAATTATATTCCTTCTCACTCTCAATGAGTAGGCCATTTGCTCTTATTGCACTTGCAACAGAGACAAGTGGCAGCAGTCAACTTAAGTTCACAAATGGCAGCAGCCAACTAAAGTTCACAAAAGGCGTGGCAGGGATGCTTCGAAAGCCCAATCTTTAAGCATGCCTTGGAGGATAGTGACTCTATTCTGGGGATTATGTTTAAAGAGTCTTTTCTATGTTTTAATAGGACTTGGGCTTATAAGGTTTCAGGTAGGTTGTGAATTTTGATGGTCACGGGTATTTCAGTATTTTGATGCTTTGCGGGAATTCTGACTTTAATATCTGGCAGAGAACAGGCTTTTAGCTTAATAAAATTATAGTAGACTTATTTTTCTTCATGAGGGTTGTTTCATGCAACACAGCCTTTGGATTGATGCCCAAAGGTGTCCTTGGTGTTATGTCTATGGCTTTGTTGGGGTGATTCTTAGGGTACATTCTTTGTTCTCGTTCTTTCTTTCTCATCTTCTGCAAGTTTTCATTTATTTCCTTCTTTTGTTTAGCTTATTATAATCCTTTGCACATAACCTTAGGACCAGCTTCCTACAAATCTTTTTAGTCTATCCCTGGCTCATGCTGCGTGAACTAGATCATTTCATTAATGTGGTTGCTTCATTTTTCCTACTGCTGTAAATTGCGGGTTTGGATATCGGCTACACCTTAAATCAATATCTGCTATAGAAGTTTTCTTTCTTTCCTCAAGTCACTCAAAATTGTACTCCTTGCCTCGGTCACTTTTGCTTTTAGTGTTAGCTTCCGGTCTGAGAAATATGTGGTGAGTCATATGTAATGATCAATTACTGTAGAAGGAAATATAAACATGTTATTTTTCTGTTGTTCTTGACATAACTAAAATTGTGTTAGGTTTCTACTTAACTGAGCAAAAGCCATTTTAAGACATTTTACCTACCAGCCATCTGAACTAACTTTTGACTTTGGTTTACCTCTTAAGGTTTCCTTAAGGTAATTAGGACATGGAGAATAATTGATATTCACTGCAAGTGAATGGATTACATTCTTTGCAGCCTCTATAGCATCGCATTCAATGTACCTACTGACTTGAATACAAGTGTGCGAGACTTGCATATATGCGTCATAATGTTGGTTATTCTTTTGTTTTTTTTGGCTGGTTCACTTATAGTATGTATAAATATCAAAGGCATGTATCTGTTACCAAATTAAGATGGCAAATGTATATGTCTGAATGTTTTTTCTTTCAGCTTCTTCGCAGGTAGGAAATGATTTATCTCCAAATGGCTCTTTGCTTGGCACAAACAGTGGGAGAAGATCGTATACACTATTTCACGGTCACTCTGGGCCTGTTTATTCTGCCTCCTTTAGTCCTTTTGGAGATTTTCTTCTGTCTTCTTCATCAGATTCGACAAGTATGATTTCATTTGCCTGCTCAGAGCGTTTCTTATTGCCATACAATTTCCTGGTTATGAGTGTTTTTTTGCCTCCTTTCATTGCAGTTTTTTCAGCATTTTATGTTAATTTTGGTGAGAGCTTATGAGTTTATGCATTGACAATGGTGATAATGGTATTGTGTTGCAGTTCGATTATGGAGTACAAAATTGAATGCAAATCTTGTTTGCTACAAGGGGCATAACTATCCTGTATGGGATGTTCAGGTAAACATCTTATTCATTTAATAATAATGATTTCACAAATTTGTGCTGGTTGAAAACTGGAAAGTGGAATTGTACATATCAACCGCTTAAGAAAATCATAGATAGTCCTCCCTTGTGCCATTTCTCTTGTGCAAACCCTTAGCAACCACCAAACCACCCAATACAAATTGGATTGTTTTTATTCTTTAATCTTTTTCTCTGATAGAGAAAGGGAAAGGGGTTTGCTCCATATTACTCCGGTTGGATGTATAGGATGCTATTTTTACTCGCATCAACTTTTGTTTAATTCAAAACCAGTAAAATTTCAGTTGTTCTCGATGGGATCCAAATTTCTACATATAACAGTAGCAGGCAGATTATGTCGTCATCATATGCAAATGGTAGTCTCAAAGGTGCAGCATCACCATTCCAGAATGCTTATGGACCTGTACTAGATGTTTAGCAGATGATAAATGAGAGAAATATCTAGTAAAGTATAGTGGACGATGGGGGAATATGAATATTATTCAATTTCCAAATCATGCCAGTAAACTATTGTTTTAGCTTGCTGGCTTTGTATTGCATAACCCACACAGCCAGCACTCATACACGTTTCAGTAGCGAAAATAGTGCATGTTTTAGTATTGATACTTAATGGTCGACTAGCCAAGCTAATAATTGGCAGACATACCAAAAATTGTAGATTTCTGTCTTCAGGTTTGAGGACCTCTTTCCTTGCAATTTCCGCTATCACTTGATCAAACTTGAACCTCATTTCCTGTTTCATGATGATAATGAGGGGGACTAACTTTTAGGTCTGTGTCAGCACTTGTTATATACATGAGAATGATGCCATAGAGTAGTTTATGATGAAGGTGAAATCTGAATTCATTGTTGCAAGATTAAGAATAAAGAAATAGAGTAAGTGTAACCTCGGAATGGCTTGTAAGTATTTATTGAAAGCACTCGTAGTAACAGAAAGAAATAACTTATTAGGAGATTGGTTTCACTTCAAAAGATGGAAGCTGAATGTTGTTTCTGCAAAAACTCCCTTCTACACTGTGCTTCATCTTCTTTTATGGAGGATGAAATTGTATTGCTGCTAGTTGGTATTACTTCATTATAATGCAGTACCTGGGTTACATTTGATTAACCACTTTATTCCAAGAGGTTCATTCCTATGTTTATGGCTAGAAGAGTCCTAGTTGTGCAAGTTACTACATAACCTAGCTTGAAGTAGCAAAATTGAAAAAAATAACTCAATTTTGTGCCTGCCCCTATCTGTCAAAGCATTTAGGTTGCCCAATTAAGATTGGGCAAGCAAAGTTCCCAAGTTGGGCCTAGCCCTGTTTCATGCAACATAAGACCTGGTTTTGCCTTTTGTGGATCTTAATTTGAGGAGCACCTATCAGCTTGACTCGTATCTATGGCCAGTCATCCTAAATAACATGTCACTAATATCTAAAGGGACTAGATGACCTGTAAATCAATTGGTTAAAAAAAGATGTATGCACTATGTTGTTCCTGTTTGGTATCAAAGATTAATAATTTAATGATTCGTTCCATTTTGTTAGATGGATAGCTGATTGACGCTACATTTTTAAGCACTTCTGGAATTTGATGGATTCCTGCAAATAACTTTCTAGTGATATTTGGGACTTAAGAAGCCCTTTTTGAAGCTTTTGTATGGCAGTGAGAAAAATTGTTAAGCTGTAAATTCTTTGTGCACTTGAGCATTTATCAACTGTTTGAGGAGTCTCATGATTTGCATTAACTGCGCTTCTCTGACTTTTTCTGATTCATGTCCATCTACTATTCATGTGGTATGTCTTTCAAGCTGTTACACATGTATAAATCTCTGATTTTTAGCAAATTCATGATTTATTACAACTTCATGAATGCAGTTTAGTCCAGCAGGACATTATTTTGCCAGTTCTTCACATGATAGAACTGCAAGGATCTGGTCTATGGACAGAATACAACCGTTGAGAATAATGGCGGGTCACTTGTCTGATGTAGATGTAAGTACATCATGATGCAATATGATTGTGATTGCCTTTCTCTACAGCTGTTTTCTTTGAAATCCTTTTGTAATGTTAAGGTTCAAAGCAACTAACAGTCATTGTTTAGACATTTTATTTTGAATCGGCTCAAGTGTTAGATTTGAGAAAACTTATAGGACAGATGAGGACAATTTTTTAGCGAATGATGCCTTGATTTAATTTTTGTTATTGGCATTGGATTGGGAAATTGCATCTTTCATGTGCCAATAATTTGCAATTTCCATCTGACTTCCATACTGGAAGAGTAGCTTCATTCTGGTTTTGGTGACCTAAGAGTCAATAACTAGATCCCTTAATTCACAAAATGAGAGCCATACCCCATAATGTGTTATGTACCACAGTTGTATAGAATTTGTTGTAATTATAATTTTAATACTTATATTTTTATTCTCTGCACCCCTGCATTTGGGTTTTTGGGTGAATCACATCTTTCCCTTTCGAGCTTTAGCCATATTCTGAGTACAGCCCCAGTTGGAGTTACATTTCACCGATATAAAACTTGAAATGTTTCTTGTATATCATGCATATTGTTGGCTCATGTCAGTCTATCTACTTTTTGTTTGTTGCTGTGCTACTCTTTTTTTTTTTGTATTAGGATATCTCTGTCTTGGGGTAATTGTTTCTTTAACAAATCCATTAGCCTCATCAGTCATCTATGTTTTCTTTCAGTTCCATGCTAAACATAATGCTATATTTTTCTTTTAAAACTTCTTTATAATCTCTTTGAAGATTGCTTTCCTGTAGAAAACTGCCTAATTCAGGTAGATGGTATGAGGAAATTGAAGCTCTGATGCTATATTCATTTTCTGGGAAGGTTCAGTTATTCCTACATATTTTCCATCTGCAGTCCTGTAGACCAAATTTGGGATGGGAATTCTTTCCGACATTGACCCTGTCATTTAACTAAGCCTTTAAACTATTTAGTTTCATGACTACACTTGACAAGCCCACAGTTTCCAATTGGCACTGATTTCCCTTTATGAAAACGTGCAATTCCTCTCCCTTTTCTTTTCTTGTGCCTTCTTAAAAACTCGGAGCATTGATCATTGGATAGGTGTGGTAACTTACTTTTGTTTTGTTTGGCTGTTTTCTCCCATTATAGTGAAAGGTCCATGAGAAGCGAGGCAATGGGCAGAAGTTTTAGTCTGTATTCAGTTCAACATTTTTGTTGCGGTATCCTAAGTTGTTTGTTTAGAATATGTTAATAAGTCTCTAATGTTGTGTAGCACATTTCATGGTGGCTGTAGATGAGTTCTATTTAGGCACATTTACCTATAATACATCAGTTTTGTGGAGGTAAAACTTATTATCTCATCTTCGATCACTTTTAAACATTTAGCTATTCTTTGGTCATATACAGTGACAACAACAACAACTAAGCCTTTATCCCATTATGTGGGGTCCGCTATATGGAATCGTTATCGTATTCTATCCATACATATGTTTTCATTTATATTTAAGTATATTTGATCTATTTTTATCGTTTTTTTTCAATCCTCTTTAGGTCTCCCCCTTCTCATTTTAATTTGATCATATTCAACAACGACGTAATAAAATTGGGTGGAGTTGACACTTTAGCATTAATTCAAAAAAAAAAAAAATTTAATTGATGAGTATGCCTTTAACATCCATATCTGACATAGTGCCATTGCTGCAAAGTTTATTGCCATTTTTTAGTGCTCTTCTTTGTTTCCTACCTTGCAATCCTTTATAAGAGATTATCGGTAACCAATTGAGTTCCTCTTTCTAATTCTTGTTGTACACATGTCTCCTTATCAAAGTTTTTGTATGAATTCATTTTTCATTTTTGCTAGTGTCTGCAATGGCATGCGAACTGCAACTACATTGCAACTGGATCCAGTGACAAAACTGTTCGTTTATGGGACGTTCAGAGTGGGCAGTGTGTCAGAATTTTCATTGGTCATCGAAGTATGATCTTGTCATTGGCAATGTCCCCAGATGGTCAATACATGGCATCTGGTGATGAGGATGGTACAATTATGATGTGGGACCTTGCAAGTGGTCGTTGTATTACCCCCTTGGTCGGTCATACATCTTGTGTGTGGACGCTTGCTTTTAGGTGAAGTACAGTTTTCAATATCCATATTATTCCAATTCCAATTTCTAACTTCAAATTCTACCATATTCTTCACACATTCCTCGTCCATTTTAAATATTGTTTCAGTGGTGAAGGTTCACTTCTTGCATCTGGTTCTGCTGATTGCACTGTAAAATTGTGGGATGTAACTGCAAGCACAAAACTGCTAAAGACAGAGGAAAAGTAAGTTTGCTGTTCATAAGTTCACTTGTCGTATGCCATCGAAATGTGTTTTTTTTCTATTTTTTTGGATTCTCAAGAGATTGACATTTCATTTTGTGCTTTAACCATCACAGCAAAAACGGAAGTATTAATAGACTTAGATCGTTGAAGACTCTGCCTACCAAATCGACCCCTGTTTATGCTTTGCGGGTAAAATGAGATTCTAACAAATGTATTATGTTGTAAATTCTTTATGTATTATAGCTAAAATTAAGCAGATAACTAAATCACTTTTTCTTTGCGTCCGTTGATCTTGAAACAGTTTTCCCGTAGAAATCTTCTATTTGCTGCTGGAGTTCTCTCTAGAAGTGCTTAACATCTTAACCTGACTAGAAGCTGATGCATATGACACTGTTCTGGCCATTTGTATGCTGTGACTGCTAATTTACCTACCTTGAGAGTGTACTGTTAACTGTAAAATATTTTTAGCATTTCTTTTCATATTTTATGTAATTTAGTTAGACCATTCTTATTGTAACAGTTGCTCCCCATTCCCAAAAATGAAAGAAATTGTTTTTTCATTTACTTCAACTCCCCTCTTTCATTTATTTGGGGTGAAAGACTGTTGTTTTACTGGCAGTCAAAACTCAAAAGCATAGTGTACCATATTGGATGAAATGTTGTTGCTCTAACACTGAGAGAACCAACCTTGGCTTACTAAGTTGGTCACCAGCAAGGAGTTAAAGGCTCTAGTGTTTAGGTAAAGTTTTGGATTAAAAATTCAAGGTCTGGTTAATTTGTTAGGATTATGCTTAGTCTTGAATTCAAATGGATGTCCGTTAAGGCAGATTTCTCTCTTTTCAACTACCCACCTTCTAGAGTTAGTGTAAAGATAAAGATAGGATATCATTTCTCTCTTTTTCAGCTCTCTTGACCCAATTGGATTATCCCATTGAATAGTGTAAAGATATGATAGAAAATTGGATCCTAAACCATTATTTGGGTTTCCAGTTGTTTGATTTGAAGTTGCATTCACTTCTTCCATCCATGGTTCCAATTCCTCTCTTATAATAAATTTAAAGGGAAAAAAATTCCATTTTAAAACCAAATGTTAATAGAAGTGAAAACCATCAGAGGTTTGGTTTGTCAGAAACCAAAAATAAAAATAAAAAATAGTGAATTTGGTTATAGAAAAAGAATTAAAAATGGTCCCAAATGGTAAAAGCATAAGATGATACTCTTTGGACACTTGTGTGCTTGAACATAGATTTTGTGTTTTTTTTTTCCTCTTTTCACAGCAACTTTTAAAACTAAAAATAAGATTATGGTAAGTATTTTTTTACCATATCTTTTAGTAATAAAATATTAATTTTAAATTCAAATTTTCAAAATTTTTAATAATAAAAAATTGGGAAAATTTGTATTAAGGGCGCGCTTTGAAGCCTTATTATTAAAGATGACGTAACTTTAACCTATTTATTATTAAGGGCATGAAAATAATTTAATTAGTTTATATAATTAGTAAAAGACTTTATTATCTATGGTTAAACTAAAACAACAAACAACAACTATCCCATTAATTCAGTTCTGATCATTTTCAATCACTCATCCAAACAACGCCATTCAATCAATTCAATGTCATAAATAAAATAAAAATGAATTACGTCAAATTGAAATCATATTAGTGACATAATTATTCATTCAATCTAAAACAAAAAAAAATGTGAAATTTGGACAAGAAAAAAAAAACAATTAAAATTGAAATTTAGAAAAAAAATAAATAAAAAGAAAATTATGTCTTAGTTTGAAATAATATGATTGGTAGAATTTTATATTTAATCTAAAACAAACAAAATAGCAACAAACAAAAAAATAAATTATAACTAATTAAGAAAAAAATACGAATTATATCTCAAATTAAATCATATTATTGCTAATGACAGACAACTCAAATCCTCTAGTTCATGTTTATTTTCTTTAACTTTTTTTATTATTTATTTTTTCACAAAGGGTAAACGTATTAGAAGTGAATGCATAATATTCTTATTTATTTTTACTTCAACGTGAATGCCGAATTAATTATTTCTATCTATTATATTCAAATATAAAAATTCTTTTTTATTTTCTTATACTAACATAATTCCTTTTATAATTTTATGACTGATATGATTAAAATATTAGTTAATATAATTAAAATTGAATCAGTCATTGGAAAAGAAAACTAGACAGTTTAGAGAATGAGAAGATATGTGTGAGTTTAAAAGAAGTGATTGAAAAAGATTAAAATTGAATTGATTGAATGAATTAATGAATGTCGTGGTTTGAATGAGTGATTGAAAATTATTAAAAGTAAATTAATTGGATAATTGTTATTTGTTGTTTGACTTTATCCATGGATAATAAAGTCTTTTATTAATTATATAAACTAATTAAATTATTTTCATGCCCTTAACAATAAATAGGCTAAAGTTACACCCCATTTAACAATAAGGCTTTGGAGCGCGCCCTTAATACAAATTTTCCCTAAAAAAAATTCTCATTATAAAAAATTACTAAAAGGCTTGTGCACATATTTATAAGTTTTCGTAAAAACTCACACTTACAAAAGGGCTTGTGCACATATTGCTAACCAGCCATTTTTACTTGATAACTTCAAAGAAAATAGGTTTACTTCATTAGCTTTAATCAATCACATAATAGATGGTAAACATAAACAAATTGCTAGTCATAAACTAATATTCTCCATTTTGGAAGATCCACTAGGTTAGGCTTGTAGGTATGATAATTTACTTCATGAGCATCATCACAAATCCAACTGCATTCAGCAAAATAATAGAAGAAACAGTGAGATCTCAAACTTAACTTTTTAAGTATATGACAATCCAACTTCGTTGTTGAGGAAAATAACAGAAAAAACATCTGAAAACATGCATTCTCCATTCTCCAATTGCAAGGACAGGCAAAATATCACTACTAATAGCCCGTGTAGTAAACGATGGAGATATCGTCGGGTGCTCGAAACAGTTTTGTTTTCTCAGATTTGACTGTAATGATTCACATGATCAACAAACAATGCAACACATGGAACACAACTACTGTACCAATGAGAAAAGAAATGGAAGAGGCATACGCCATTGTGCAATCTTGGGCTCTAAATATCCCAAAGAATATTATTTACTGCTATAGAGTCGAATTGAAATATAGTCCTAGTACAAAAATGTTTCTCTAGTGTTGGAAGAGAATAATAGATGATTTACACTAAGGTACATGAATGTGCAAGCAAACATTAGGAACCAAGTGAGTAGATAAAATAAAGGGTTACAAAATAAAACACTGGAGAATGAACTAGGTAACGAATTTGGTATAGCAAATGGACAACTACTGCCGATTATCTCTGCAAAATAGCCTTCAATAATCTTAACTTCTGAACTTGATGTCACCTTTGTGGTATAAGTAGAATTATACAAGGTCAAGTTTGATATTCAATAACTTCCAGAAATTGAGCAACGCAAAAACTGAAATGACAAGTTTCAGGGCTACATTACCATCAAACTGGTTCATAAAGACCTAACATATGGCCATCAAAACACCTCATTGCAGCCACCTGCCACAAACACAACAGACTTAGTTGCATCAACTACATGTGAAATGAGTAAAAGGGAATAAAAAGCCCTCAAGGCAAAACTAATCAAACCCTTTCACAAGCAGTGTGAACAGATAATGCCATCAAGCAAATACTAGACATACCATAAGAAACATGCCTGTTTTCTGAAAGATGAATGTTTTGGTACTAAGGCATACATGCAGCATTCAAACAGGTAATTCAGAAGTAAGATTTACCTTTCCATGAATCTCATATTTGATTGGACCATCCAACTCTGCACCAAGAGCCATTAGTTTTGTGACCGTACTATTGATGTCAGTCACTGTGAAGGATAGTAGTGACGAGTAACCCTTCTGCGCAACATGTTCACTGTAAAACTAGTCAGCTGCCACTTAACATTTTGAATGGCAATTAGTAATGAAGTAGAAAAACATGATGTCTAGGAAGATGTCACATGCTCTTGCTATCTATAGCAGGAACCACACTCCAATACAAATTTAAAACCAAGAAAATCACTCTTGTCAAAACATTAGAGTATAAATATATTATATATTGATGAACATCAACCTAAACTGACAAGAATAGAATGACTTTCTGCTCAAGTGAAGGAGATAGCAAATATAGATCATCCACACAAATAGCACATATGCAAAACCTATTGATTGTTTTCTAAACTTTTTCCAAACATTCGAATGATACTGTTATACGTTCTAACATATTTTTATGCTAAATGCCAGTGATATATGTTCCCAAAGATCATGAAATTACAAAACATTTTATACTAAAATTCTCATAAAGAAGAACCATTTGTTAAACCTAAAGGTTGATATGTAGTTACGCTCTTGTTTCAAGAAACATGATTTATTTTAGAAGCACACATCAAAGACATTCAACAAAGTTATTTCAGAGTTTATTTGCAAATAATAGAAGTTTCTAAAGATAAATCATATGTTGTCATTCTTTTTGCTGGATTAATATTTTTACTTTACAGAAGAATCATCATTATTTAGTCATAGAGATTAAAGTTTTAAACAATACAAAACAAAATTCATAAAATTCTCACCCCTCAAAATCAAATTCACTAAACTCTTATTTCAGGGAACTCAGTTACACATGTAACTAAGCATAACTAACATCTCATTGCTGTCAAGGAGAGGTATATCAATTATTAAAAAAAAAAACAACAACAACTAAACACTTGTCTCATTATGTGGGATCGGCAACAATTATTAACAGATAAACTAAAAAAATTCAAGAGTGGAATATATGTTTTATAAAAGAGGCTTCATTCACAATGCAAGAGCAATCAATGATTCAAACTTGTTGCCTTTTACCATCTGAAAAGGACTAAACCCAAGAAAGTTTAGAGAGAAGGTAACAAGTGAAATAGAGAGACCTAGCGGTCGGAATGGATGTGGAAGAGTGCAAAAGTCCAAGCTTGAGCGGGCCTGGTTGGAGTTCAAGTTCAGCCCAGCGAAGAGTACAAACATTGATTTTGAAACCCAATCCCTCTGAGTAGAGCTTTGCTGCTCTTGGCACATCTTTATGTAACTGCAGTACCCATCTCAATGAAGCCGCCATTCTTACTTCTTTCTCTCTCTGTGTTGTGGATTAATTGGTAAAAGACAGTGAACAACTTACAGGGTCTTTTAAAATAGTTCAGAAAAACGTGGGATTGAGAAAACTGTCAGTCTCATTTAATCGACTGACCATGGTGCCCATTGGATTGCCTACATCATATCTTTCTCTTGATCAAACTTCGTGTACAAGTACATTCAACTGGTGCTTTTTCCAAATATTCCACCTATCCAGAGTTGTATACTGTCAAGATGCATATAAAGAGCTTGTGCTTTAAGGCATGAATCAATTCTGAAAACAGTCAACCATCACATGGCAGGGCCAGAAAATTTCCTGGATCACTTCTTTTCATGTTGTTCAGATGAAGTTCCTCAATCTATCAATATAATGCTGCAAGTGTTACTGTTTTGTGTATTTTATCTATTTTCATATCTATAACAGCCATAAATAAGAAAATTCAACACAACCAAAAAAAGAGTCAAAAGGAGCCTAATATGATGCTACAAATTTGATCATCAAAAGATCATTGGATAAGAAACGAGGTCTACATATCCCCTATGCAAAGAAAAAAGATCTAGCTGCTAGTTAAGTAAAGGCTTTATTTAGCTGTCAACATCAGCAATAACATATACAGAGACAGAAAAAATTATGAGAAGAAATAAAAAAAATAACACGTATGTAGAAACTCTCTCATTTAAATTATGGACAGAGAACATTCCCTAATATCTTCACTTAAAATTAATATCAAACATTTCAATGAACAGACTGCTCGCAAGAAAAACTAGTTTTACAAGGCTTCAAATAAGAGAGATTAGGGACTTATCCTCAATAACCCCACCCAAGTATTTCTCATTATATCCAACAATGATCTATTTAGCATTGATTCAACATGTGGAAGCTCAACATCTGACATAGATAACCGAACAAATAACATCAAAGAACAGATTATGTGAACTACAAGATAAAAGGATTAAACTATGAAATGTGCGTCACTGGATTACAAGACGCAACACAGATTAAGATCAAAAGACAAGTACACAAAGACAAAGGCAATAACCATGCTATTGATTCAACTATATCAATCTTGTCATTTTTAAAGATTTTATGAACAGATTCAACCTGGGTTGCAAACCTTTTAGCAAATTAAGAAAACAAACAATTGCATCCACCCAAATCATCAAAATTCAGTTCACTGAATATACGAAACATTTGCCCACTATTTGTGAGGAAAACATGTACAGACAAAAATAAACAACTTTCAAGATACTGTTTTGAAGCCCTTCATGTGACAAAAACCAAGGATGATTTCTAAATTTGGACCAACAACAACATCTTTTCATTGGAATAAACCTCCATTACTAACATTCTGAAACTATTGCAAATGACACAATAAATGGGCTACTAAAACTCTAGCCCAGAAATTTTAAATTTATATCATCAACATAAATTACACGCCATTGAAAATGAAACCTGAAATGGCAGGAAAATAAAGAAATTGTACATACCTTCTTTGTAAGGAGAGACAGCAAGGGACGATGAAGAGAAGGGGGAAAATCAAGCAAAAGGGTTTTAGCATTTTAGGGGTTAAAATATAAGGATTAATTACATTATAAATAAAAGTACTAACCTTATAGTTTTAATAAGTTATCAATGAAAAGGCAAAAAATTTCTCACTTATTTTGCCAAAAAAAAAAAAAAAAAAAAAGAGCAAATATAAAATGACAATAAGTGCTTATTTGCACTTTTTAATTCTTTGATATAAATTATCAATCTCATATTATTTATTATAAATATGTTCATCAAATTATTTTAACCAAGAAATATTTCTCTAGGGGTGGTAAATATAATTAACCCAAATAGATATTTGCATTAATAAATTGGCCGGAAAATTTAGATTTTATCATTTGTCATGTCCAACATATTAAAATGACATTAGAAAATTTAGATTTGATATTTTGTACTATTTTGTCCAACATATTAAAACGACATTTCTGACAATATTCAACTAGATCTTCTACACGTTTCCGTCAATATTCAATTATCCTTCTTTGTGTTTTCCATTAATAAACATGCCCATTCTCTCTATTCACATCAATAATAATATGTTGATTTGTTTAATACGCTCTTTTTCCCTACTTACGTCCCTTCTTCGTAAGAAGATTTCTTTTAAGGTTTTTTTTTTTTTGATTTCTTCTAAGGTTTAATATGTAAAAAGGACAAGAAGACTTGATATTCCAATAAAACACTACGAAGATTTTTTGAAGTTGGGTTAAAGTAGATATGATCACGGTTTCGAAACAGTCAGTTCTCAGTTTAGTGGTTATAGAAAGCGAAATTGAACTGCTGAAGGGTAGTTCCGATTTCGGTTCTAATTTCAATTTCAGTTGCGATTTAGGTTCAAATCCGATTACAGTTTTATTTCAATTCTAAATTTGATTTCAATTTAAATATTGAATTCCACTTCTGAATTTGATCTTGATTTTTTTTGTTCCATATTTTGAATTTTTAGAGATTAGGGTTAGAGTTTTATAACTTTTAATATCAAAAAAATTTATAAGCTACAAAAACTAAATTTGACAAGTTAGAATTTTAGATTGTTAGAAATTAATAAAACTTTTAGGGGATAGGGTTTTATAATTTTAATGTCAAAAAATTTTATAAGTTAAAAATACTCAATTTTACTAGTTAGAATGTTATATACTTAGATTGTTAGAAAATAATAAATGAAGAAATACTAAATTTTATTCAATGAGGTAGAAAAATTTACAAGTTAAGTATTTAAATCATAAAACTTTTACAAGTTAGAAATTAATAAATAAAGAAATACTAAATTTTATTCATGGTGTTGATGGTTGAAACTTGAATGGTACATTAATACACTTGAAAATTTAAATGTATTATGATATACAATAATACAACTATACAAACAAAACTATGACATTTACATTAAAAAAACTATAACGATCAAAATTATAATATTTGAAAAATCATAATAAATTATTTCAAATTGTCAATAATCTAAAAATATACAATATCAAACTTTACTTCATTTTTAAGAAACTAATAGTCGTGGTCGTCATCATTATTGGCTCTTTCAACATCACTGATAGTTGAATTAGTACTACAACTAGAGTTACCATCGATGGTGCCATCTAAATCAAAATCTTCTATTAGGTCTTGTTTTTGTTCTCTACAAGCGGTCTTACTCTAATCATCTACTAAAAATTGAATCTCAAAGGAATCGTGATTCAAATGCGATCAGGTCTTGTCCAAAATGTTGTCACATTGACTAAAAACTTGTTCAAAGGCAACGGGTTGACGTTAGAGCCACCAAAATTTTGTTGGCGATCAAAGAGATAGTGGGACACAATGTTGTCTTCTTCTTCCATCATTCTAATACTTTGAAGTTCTCATCACTATCATTCTCTAGCTTGTTATCACTTAAATTAAAAAAAAAAAGTGGGTAAATATCCCTCAAGTTCTGTACTAGCAATGCCCTTGAATTTGTTTAACGATTAAAATATTTTTAACTAGGAAGGATAAAGGGAGATCCAAAATTGGTAGTTGAAAAATATTGTGACAAGTGCTAGTGCTAGTAGTACTATTAGTAGGAACTTGCTGATGAAAATTAACAGAATATTCATCATATAATGCATCTAATTGTATAATTTCTCAATCATATGGAAGACAATCTTTTAATAAATCATAATATAAATTCAAATATTGTTCTAAACCTTTCAACTTAAAACGATGATTAAGAACTATAACAACTAAATATAAAAGTAAAATTTCTTTATAATAATTAAGCCATTATTTTAACATGTTAATAATACTTTGCATCAAAGTTTCATCGTTCGTATGATTTCTTAAAACAACAACTGTATTATATATTTCAACTAAAAATAAATGAGATGTTAGATAATACACACGTGAAAATGTACAAGTAGCATCCTTAAAAACATTTAAAACTTGTAACAATTTTGAACAATAATTCTAATGAGTAGGAAGCAATACAATTTCCAAACAAAAGTTATCGATGATTACATAACAATAAGCTATATATAGAAAAATTAGTAAGTGAGTCATAAGTTTTTTTTGAACTTATGCATCTCCCAGGGATTGAACACTTGATCTGGATATTGGGATGCTAACTTCCTGACGACTAGGCTAGCCTCAGTGGCTAAGTAAGTCATAAGTTGAATGCCAACAATTACATTCTTTTTAAACTTTTAGATTTTTGTCTATTTTGTATACAATATTTTGCCATTTCATTAAATTTGGTTATCCGGTCAAATATTTAATTATTTCTTTAATTTGTTTAGTATTACTTTCTAATGCATTTAAACTATTTTGAACAGATAAATTTAAAATATAGCACACACATCTAATATGAAAAAATAATTGCACCTATAATTGGTGCACAAATATAATTTAATTATACATAGATGCATTATTAGCCGATGCATTATCAAAACCGATTAAAAAAATTTTATCTATCAAATTATATTCTTGTAAAATAGTACAAATTAATCTAGATATATTTTTGGCTGTGTGGGAATCATTAAAAACTCTAGATACAATTACTTTTTTTTTGTAGAAACCAATTTCAATATGCCCAATAAAAAGTTATGCCTATGTAACTATTCATTTGCCAATGATCACTCCACATATCTCAACATATTGAAACAAGAGAATCTAATTTTGAAAAATATTCTGATAAATTATTTTTTAAAATTTTTATAAAATTTTCTTATATCATCTATTAAAGTTGTTCTAGTGACATATTTAGCTTGAGAATTTGCATTTTCTTGTACTAATTTTACAAAATATTGTTTCTCACCAAATATAAATGGTAGATGTTGTGTATAAATAAATCTAGTTAACCCATTTCTCCACTTTAAATTACTAAATTTAAATTAGAAGAAGAACCTTGTTGAGCGAATCTAGTTAGTAGCATTTGTGACTTGTGAATACAAATTTCTTGAGGATATGTTTTCTCCAAATGCTTGTTCAGTGTACCATATCCACTCCCTATTTGGAATACTCATGATTTTTCACATAATTGTACTTTGCTCTTTTTAGGGTTCATGGGTAGTATGTAAGAATCCCACATCGGAAAAGTGAAGAGAAATAGAGCTTTTAATAATTTGGTAGTGATCCAAGACCCACTGGCTTAAGCTTTTGGGTTCAAGTTGGGTTTTATCAACTTATTGGATCTTTAGTGTTCTCTTGTGTTTACCTCCCACTTTCGAACACATTCTCAACCAAGTGGTATCAGATCCCAATGTTATGGGTCTCTTGGGTAATTAGGCTAATGAATTGCAAGAAGTATGGTGGTGCAGGCCACGTGTGCCTTTTCTTAGTGTTAGATATGGGCTCTACTCAGTGACAAGTAGTTGTTGGTCTATGGATTTGGGTCAAGTCTTCTTGGGGGTTAGACCATGTGAATATTTATAAGAAAAAACTTTCTCCACCTTTCACGCATCTAATGTGCTCCTGCAGCAATATCGTGAAAAGGGTTTTAAGAAGTATTCTAGACTGATTTCTTGTCTTGTTGTTGTTGAACAAAATAATGAGCTTTTGTTGAAAAATCATGAATCCCGTCCAACGGGTGCTGCTCCATTTTCTGAAGTAAATGCGATAATCATGCATCCCAATAATGGACAAAATCGAGGCCGTGGTCATGGTCGTGGTCATGGTCGTGGCCGTGGACGTTGTAGAAATTCCTACAATAATCGTGGAGGCTATGCAAGAGGTATAACTCACCACCAGAAGTAGGAGAGTAGTGATGAAAAAGATGGAATTCAAAACAAAAAGAAAGTGGATAACCAGTGTTATCGATGTGGCATGAAAGGTCATTGGTCTCAAACTTGCCGTACTCCAAAACATCTTGTTGAACTCTATCAAGAATCATTGAAGAATAAAGATAAAAAGATAGAGACAAATTTTATTAGTAATGATGTTGTTCTTGATCATAGTTTGATCGCCAATGATTTTAGTAATTTTACTTCTTTAGATGTTGCGGATTTCTATGTCAATCACTTCGAAGGTGATACTATTCACTTGATTGGTGATGAAAATGTCCAAGAATAAGAATTTTACATGCTTATTTTAATGTAATGAATAAGTATTTTAGTTACTTATTTTGATGTAATGAATAAACATCTTAGTTTCTTATTTTGATGTAATGAATAAAAATTTTAGTTTCTCACTTTATGTAATGAACAAATATCTTCATTAGATGCACTTAAATAAAAAATATATATATTATTAATGCATTAGTTTTTAATATTTCTTTTATAATTAAAGAAATTAAAACATTTCTCATTTAGAATTTTTCTTTTGTAAAGAATATGGACGTTTCATTGACCAATGGCAAATAACTATGTCTAGCAGACAGTGCAACAACACATTCCATATTAAAAGATAAGAAATATTTTTCTTATATAATCATGAAAGAAACTCATGTTGGTACTATATCTGGTAGTACAAAATTGATTGAAGACTCCGGAAGAGCAATAATAATTTTACCATGAGGAACAAAATTTTGCATTGAAGATGCATTATATTCTTCTAAGTCTCAAAGAAATTTGTTAAGTTTTAAAGATATTCGCCGAAATGGATATCATATTGAGACTAAAAGTGAAGGTAATAATGAATACTTGTACATTACAAGTATAGATTTTGAAAAGAAAATTGTATTAAAAACATTACCTTCTCATTCCACTGGATTATATTATACATATATTTCTACAGTTGAAATATATGCAACAGTAAATCAGAAGTTTGCTGATCCTAATGATTTTATTATTTGGCATGACCGGTTGGGCCATCCCGATTTTATAATGAAGCGAAGAATTTTAGAGAATTCATATGGTCATTCTTTGAAGAGCCAGAAGATTCTTCAATCTAATAAATTCTTATGTGTTGCTTGTTCTCAAGGCAAATTAATTATAAGACCATCACCAATGAAAATTCGTACTGAATCTCCTGCATTTTTAGAACGGAGACATGGTGATATTTGTGGGCCTATTCACCCATCTTGTGGACCATTTAGATATTTTATGGTTTTAATTGATGCATCAACTAGATGGTCACATGTATGTTTATTATCAACTCGCAGCCTGGCGTTTGCGAAATTACTTGCGAAATTAATTCGGTTACGAGCACATTTTCCAGATTACCCTATTAAGACAATTCGTCTTGATAATGCTGGTGAATTTACATCCTAATCTTTTAATGATTATTGTATGTCTATTGGGATTAGTGTTGATTATGTTCATACACAAAACGGTTTGACAGAATCGTTTATTAAACGTCTTCAATTAATTACCAGACCATTGCTTTTGAGAACTAAACTTCCAACAACTGTTTGGGGACATGCTATTTTGCATGCTGCAACACTAATTCGCATAAGGCCAACAAATTATCATGAATTCTCTCTCCAACAATTGGTTTTTGGTCAGAAACCAAATATTATCCATCTTAGAATTTTTGGATGTGCGATTTATGTTCCAATTGCTCTACCACAACGCGCAAAGATGGGACCTCAAAGGAGGTTAGGAATATATCTTGGGTATGAATCTCCATCTATAGTGAAATATCTTGAACCAACAACTGGAGATTTATTTACGGCTCGTTTTGCTGATTGTCATTTTGACGAATCAGTTTTCCCAACATTAGGGAGAGAAAATAAATAGCTGGTTAAGAAAATTAGTTGGAATGAATTATCATTATCTCATTTTGATCCTCGTACAAATCAATGTGAACTGGAAGTTCAAAAGATAATTCATTTACAACGTTTAGCAAATCAATTGCTAGATGCTTTTACTGACTCAAAACGTGTAACTAAGTCACATATACCGGCTGTTAATGCTCCAATTCGAATTGATGTCCTTGAAAGACCTTCTACCACTAGTAATCAATTAAAGGCACCCATGAAACGTGGTAGACCAATTGGTTCCAAAGACAAAAATCCTCGAACAAGAAAAGGAGCAAATAATAATAATGGCAAAATCGAGGTAATAGAGGTTCCAAAAAAATCTTCAAAAATGGAAATTCCTGACATGACAAATAATAAACTTCCAGAAGAAGTTCAGGTACCTGAAAATTCTGATAATCATGAGATCTCAATAAATTATGTCATGACTGAAAAAAGGTGGAATCGATATACAATCGACGTCGATGATAAATTTGCCTATGCTGTAGCAATTACTATCATGAATAAAATGAGGATCATGAACCAAAGTCTATGGATGAATGCAGACGAAGAAATGATTGGCCAAAATGGAAGGACGCAATTCAAGCAGAGTTAGACTCGTTAGCAAAACATAAAATTTTTGGATCAATAATACGCACACCTGAAGATGTGCAGCCAGTGGGTTATAAATTGGTCTTTGTGCGAAAACGAAATGAGAATAATGAAATTGTGCGATATAAGGCTCGACTTGTTGCACAAGGATTTTCTCAAAGACCAGGTATTGATTATGAGGAGACATATTCTCCCATGGTGGATGCAACAACTTTTCGTTATTTGCTTAATATGGCAGCAAATGAACGACTTGAAATGCGTTTAATGGATGTTGTAATAGCCTATTTGTATGGCTCTCTTGATAATGATATTTATATGAAAATTCCTGAAGGATTCAAGTTGCCTAAGGAAAATAATTCCAGTTCTTGAGAACTTTATTCAATTAAATTGTGCAAATCTTTATATGGCTTAAAACAAGCTGGACGTATGTGGTATAATCGCCTTAGTGAATATCTGATTAAACAAGGCTATATAAATGATCCCATTTGTCCATGTGTTTTTGTTAAAAGATCTGCATCCAAATTTGCAATCATTGCAATTTATGTTGATGATTTAAATATTATTGGAACTCCTAAAGAGCTCAAAAAAGCTGTTAACTCTTTGAAACAAGAATTTGAAATGAAAGATCTTGGAAAGACAAAATTTTGTCTTGGATTGCAAATTGAGCACTTGGAAAATGGCATATTTTTGCATCAGTCGGGTTATACAGCTAAAGTACTTAAAAGATTCTATATAGATAAAGCACATCCCTTAAGCGCCCCTATGGTTGTAAGATCACTTGATGTGCATAAAGATCCTTTCCGACCTTGTGAAAGTGATGAAGAATTACTTGGTCCAGAAGTACCATATCTTAGTGCTATTGGAGCATTAATGTATCTTGCTAGTCATACACGTCCTGATATCTCATTTGCTGTGAATCTACTAACAAGATATAGTTCTTCACCTACACGAAGGCATTGGAATGGTATAAAACATATATTTCGTTACCTTCAAGGTACGATAGATCTAATAGGTTATGCAGATGCTGGATATTTATCTGACCTCATCATTGTCATTCACAAACGGGTTATGTGTTCACATGTGGTGGTACAGCTATTTCTTGGTGTTCTATGAAACAAACTATAGCTGCTACTTCTTCAAATCATGCTGAAATATTGGCAATTTATGAAGCAAGTCGAGAGTGTTTTTGGTTGAGATCAGTGATTCATCATATTCAAGAAACATGTGGATTACATTTGGACAAGAAAGTTCCCATTGTTTTGTTCGAAGATAATGCTGCATGCATTGCTCAATTGAAGGATGGATACATCAAAGGCGATAGAACAAAACACGTCTCACCAAAATTCTTTTTCAGACATGATCTTCAAAAGAATGGTGAAATCTGTGTACAACAAATTCGTTCGAGTGACAATTTGGCAGATTTATTCACTAAACCACTACAAACGTCAACATTTCAAAAGTTGGTTTATAAGATCGGAATGCGTCAGCTAAAAGATGTCAAATGATGTGCTCAAGAGGGGGAGTTATAATACACTATACTCTTTTTTCCTTAACCAAGGTTTTTTTTCCCGCTAGTTTTTTTCTGGTAAGGTTTTTAACGAGGCAGTGTTATATATATGGTAAATGTACTCTTTTTCCTTCACCCCATTTTCTACCCCAATTACTTCACATTATTTCATGTAACTCATGTAACTCATGTAATACCATTTTCCCTCATAATCACCCACTACCTATGTAACCTATGTAACTCTTGTAACTTACATTTTGTACATTATAACCTACAAAGTAGAGGTGTGAAGTTCAAACCTATAAATAGAGGCTTATGTGAATGAAATGGGTGGTTGAATTCTTACTACATTTTGTTCTATCTTGCTCTATAATACTCTCTATCTTTCTAGCACTATTTCATACTTGTTTTATATATTTATAGTAGTAGTTGTAACATAAGATTTATATCTCTACTTTGTAGTAGTGGTATAACAATTTGTTACATAATATAATACTACAACTTTTGTAGTATTTTATAACAAAAAAAAAATAATAAGGAATTGTTCATCAGTCAATTGAGATTGTTGCCAACATGGCATTAGTCAGTTGGCAATGGTCAAATTATTTTTTTTTTCTGAATTCTACACGCGAATATATATAAACGCGCCTTTAAGTGGAACTTAAATTAAAGGCAGAATTAATTTTTTGAATTTTTTTTATAATAATCAATTATAATAATTAATTTTTTAAAATTGAAGAAACCGAATCCAGTTTCGGTTTTGATTCTTAATTTCTATAACCATAATCGAACCATCAAAAGACAATTTAAGCCTAGGTTTGAATTTTAAGCCTTCCCAAATTCGGTTTAAAATCGAAACTGTCATTTTAGTTTTAATTTAAACCGAATTAGTGAACATGTCTATATTAGAGGGTTGAAATGGCAGTGAGAGATCAAGGGATGATATGAGTGCTAGTGATTACAAGATCTTCCATTTCATCAATAATATATTATTGGCATGCTAAATTTTGGATTTGTATATATTGAGTTATATCAATATTTAATTATACTATTAAAATCTAAATTCATTCTAGATTATTTTAGTATAAAAAACTACTTTTCATTATTTTATTTTATATTTTTAAATTTTTTTTGATTGCTTCATTTTTTTATCGAAAAATCTAAAAATTTCATAAAAATAGTTTTAAAATAATATATATATATAAAAAATTTATATTAAAATAAATTAGATGAATGTGGATCTTAATGTCACAGATGTTACGTGAAACACGAAATAATATGTGAAGTGTGAAATGAAAATTCTACTCTTGTAATGGTGTAAGGTTTTTAATTTAAAGAAAATTCTTAACAAACAAATAAATGAAGATATAATATAATTGATATCCATTCCCTTGTGTTTCTCACTAGATGTCCAGATGTAGGAAAGTGAAAGAATGTAATTCCTTGATTCGTTTCATTGACCCATTGTCTGTCTTATCCAATATTACAAGAGAAATTCTAGCCTATAATCAAGCATAACTGAATATACACTTTCCTCATATAAGAGGATTGATACTAATTACAATTAATAAAGAATATCCTATCACATATACACGTATATTCTATCACACCCCCACAGTTGAAACGGGAGGGTGACGAACGTTGAGACTGTCCCGAAATTCTTCAAACAAAATCAATGGTAGACCCTTCGTAAAGATATCAGCTATTTGATAGCGCGACGGGACATGTAAGACACGAACCTGTCCACGAGCAACCTTTTCGCAAACAAAGTGAATATCCATCTCGATATGTTTAGTGCGCTGATGTTGAACAGGATTGCCAGAAAGATATATTGCACTAACATTATCATAGTATACCAATGTAGCTTTCTGATAGGACAATGAAGTTCCAAAAGAAGGTTGCGTAACCAACAAGACTCAGAAACTACATTAGCTACCCCTCGGTACTCCGCCTCTGCACTAGATCGAGATAAAGTTGCTTGCCATTTAGCAGACCAAGAAATCAAATTTTCACCAAGAAAAACACAATAACCAGAGGTGGAGCGTCTGGTGTCAGGACAACCACCCCAATCAGCATCGGTATAAGAAAGGAGAGTGGTAGTCGAAGATGGATAGATATGCAAGCTATAATCAAGCGTGCCCTAAATGTAGCGCACAATGCGCTTGAGGGCATACATGTGCTCTTCTCGCGGGTCATGCATGAACAAACAAATTTGTTGCACAGCATATGAGATGTCGGGTCTTGTGAATGTAAGATATTGCAGAGCACCCGCAAGACTTCGATAATTCGAAGGGGTCGCAATTGGTGGGCTAGAAGTAGCACTCATCTTCTGTTTAGTATCAACCGGTGTGAGAGAAGGCTTGCAAGTAGACATGCCGGCTCGCTCTATAATCTCGATGGCATATGTTCGCTGAGATAAAAACAAACCTCTTGCATGTCGGCTGACGGCAATACCCAAAAAATCACTCAAAAGGCCCAAGTCCTTCATCGCAAATTCTGAGCTAAGAAGAGATATGATAGACTTGCGAAGAGCATCAGAGGAAGCAGTTAAGATAATATCATCAACATAGAGAAGAATGTAAGCCATATCATTACCGTGACGATAGATGAACAACGAATGATCAGACTTGCTATTGGAAAAGCCAATAGTAGAAGCGTAATCCGCAAATCCGTTATACCAAGCACGTGGTGCTTGCTTGAGCCCATACAGAGATTTCTTAAGCAAACAAACATAATCAGGATGAATGGGGTCGCGGAATCCCATGGGCTGATACATTTACATAGTCTCTTTGAGGTCTCCCTGCAGGAAAGCATTCTTCACATCAAGCTGGTGTATGGACCAAGCTTTAGAGAGAGCTAAACTGAGTACAGTGTGAATGGTTGCCGGTTTGACCATCGGACTAAATGTGTCACCACAGTCAACACCAACCTGCTGAGTCTTGCCATCACCTCCAAGACGGGCTTTATGCCTCTCAAAAGAACCATCAGATCTTTCTTTATGAGTAAAAATCCACATAGACCGAATAATATTAACATCAGATGGACGAGGTACTAATTCCCACGTCTTATTTTTAATAAGAGCATTATATTCGTCTTCCATAGCCAATTTTCAATTTGGGTCATGAAGGCAGACATGGGGTTGTGAGGGAGTGGGGATTTAGAAACACTAGTGTGGAGGTCGTAGTGAGGTTTTGGTTTAAAAATTCCATGTTGAATACGAGTGACAGGTTTGTGGACGGGTATAGGAGTAGGTGAGGCTGGAGTGTCTTGTGGTGGGGTGAGATGGGGTGTGATGTCTTGATGAGGAGATGGTGTGTTTAGTTCTGAAGTCAGATGTTGGATCAAATATGGAGACAAGTCCTCATGCAAGAAATCATAAGTAGGAGGAGTTAGACGATGAAGTTTAGCAAAGGGAAAATATGTCTCATCGAAAATGACATGTCTACTAATAATAATTTTTTGAGAAGATAAATCATAACATTTGTACCCACAATGATTGGAAGGGTAACCCAAAAAAACACACGGGGTTGATCGAGGTTGAAGTTTGTGAATAGTGGTGGAGGAAAAAAGAGGGTAGCATAAGCAACCGAACACCCAGAGATGAGAAAAAGATGGCTCTTTTTGATAAAGAATTTTGAGAGGGGAGTGATAAGCTAATAATTTACTTGGAAGTATATTAAGAAGGTATGTGGCCATTTGTAATGCATGGTGCCAAAAGGAAGGTGGTAGGGAAGCATGGACAAGAAGAGTACGAATCATATTGTTAATGGTTTAGATTTTTCTTTCAGCTTTTCCATTTTGAGAAGAAGTATGTGGACAAGACAATCAAAAAAACAAACCATTATCACTACAAAATTTCCAGAATGGCCCATTATCAAATTCCCTACCATTATCACATTGAATATTTTTAATTCCCTACCATTATCACGAAAATAAATAAAAATGTGGAAAAACTTGAGATTTTTTGGATAAAGGAAATGTCCATAAAAAGTTAGAGTAATCATCCAATAAAATTAAATAATAACGATGCCCTGAAGAGCTCAAAACTGGAGATGTCCAAAGATCACAATGGATAATATCAAATGGCATAAAAGTGTTTGACTTAGAAGCAACAAAAGGCAATTTAACATGTTTGCCAAGAGAGCAAGATTGACAAACAGGAGAACGAAGATTGTTATTACACTGAATAAAATTATTTTGCTTAAGAGAGTCGAAAACAAGAGCGCCCGAATGACCCAAACGATTATGCCATAAAGAAGGTGCTAAAGCTGTCAAACTTGATGGTGGGGCTGGAGATGGAATGGTAGTGAGAATAGGATATAACTCGCCTTGACTATTACATCTCGTTAGATGTTTGCCCGTCTGAAGATCCTTCACAGAAAACCCAAAAGGATCAAATGCAACAGAAACCCAGTTATCAGTAGTAAATTTTCGAACCGAAACCAAGTTTTTAATAAGTTGAGGAGCATGAAGGACATTTTTTAAAGATAAAGGTGGGTGTGGGGAAGACAGAGTTGTGTGACCATAACCATGAATTGGAATTGTATGACCATTACCAACAATTATACAATAATTATTGCTCAAATTAAAATAAGACGAGAGAGTACCAGGATTTGATGTCATATGAGACGTGGCACCGGAGTCCATGTACCAGTTTGTATCTGGAGGATTAAGCTAAGAGTATGCATTGCGGCTTCAATATCAGTGGGAGAAGGTTGGGCTATTGAAGAATAGGCATGCTGTGGTCGTGGCCCAAGAACCCCAAGTTGCTGCCACTGTGAGTTAGGCCTGGTCCAAGGAGCAGTAGGATATGGACAAGGGGGAATGGCCCAAGGAGACTACTGCCAAGGCCACTGTTGTCCACCTGTCCGTGGTTGTGACCACGACTGCTGCTTTTGGGGCTGTTGGTGACCTTCCCCACATCCTCCACCACCACCGTGATTGCCGCCTCTGCCACCACCTCAGCTACCACCACGGTGTCTCCCAGAATTGTTGCCGTGAGGACCATGTCTGCCACCACCGTTATTATGGTTTTGAGGGTAGCCAGCAGACAAAGATGGAGTATCATCAAACTCCTTGTTCGTGGTAGCCGCCATGGCGGTTGCGGCCTTCTTAGCCAAGGTCATTTCTTCAAGAATGAGTATAGAGCAGGCTTGATAGAAGAGTGGAAGGGGGTTGCTTTGGCGGATAAGAGTGCCAACACCACTATAAGCCTCCGTGAGTCCCAAAACCATCTGAAGAACAAGCTGATTATCGGATATTGGTGCACCGACATTCTTGAGTTGATCTGACAATCCCTTGAGGCGTTGACAATATGCAGAAGCATTCGGAAAATCCTCCATGTTGGTATGAGAAAATTCATGTTCCAATGTTACAGCTCGAGAGTTTTTATTGTCTTGAAAGTGATCACGCAATCGATTCCAAGCCTCCATGACCGTAGAGTCGGGTTCAATTATAGTATGTAGTAGATCTGTGGAAATCGTTGAATAAATCCACTGAAGAACCGTAGCATCTAAAGTCGACCATAACTCTTTTTCGGCAGCGGTGGTTGATGACGCATCGAGAGCTTTTTCTAGTGGAATGATGTGGTGAAGGACCTTATGAGATTTGGCATAGATTTTGAACAGCTCCGCCTATGTAGCATAGTGGACAGTTTCCATTTCAAGGGTAATTGAGATATGATTCTTGATATTAGAGACAAGAAGAGCTGGGTGGAAGGTTGATTTAGCGTCAGTCATGATGGCCAACGGTAGAGAAAAGATAGATTGGTAGAGGAAAGAAAGATGGGTGAGAACCACTAGGTCGCAATGGAAAAGGAAGAAAGTTCCCTAGTGCTCTGATACTATGAAATAATGTAATTCTTTGATTCATTTCATTGACCCATTGTCTGTCTTATCCAATATTACAAGAGAAACTCTAGCCTATAATCAAGTATAACTGAATATACACTTTATTCATATAAGAGGATTGATACTAATTACAATTAATAAAGAATATCCTATCACATATACACGTATATTCAATCAGAAAGTAATGCAAAATTCTTTTAATTTCTAGAGTTGGAGTATTTAGTGGATGTTTGATTCAAATTTTTCAATAGTAATTATAATGAATTTGATTGGGAAGTCAATTATAGTAAAAATTAAAATTATATTGTTATTGTTTGGTTCAAATGTTGAAATAGGTATTATTATGCTTAATGATAATTGGTTCAGCTCAACTTTAGTACCGTGGATCAATTAAAATTTAATTTTACCCTAGCATTTTTATCATATCACATAATCCCTGAAATAAAATTTGTTTACTGTCTAAATTGCCTTTCTTGGTCTACGTGTAGTGTTGTTTTGCTTTAACAATTAAACCATACAGATTTTTGGTTTTGAGCTTCCAGACTTGATTGTTACATTATTTTTTGTTACTTCAAATAAGCTTTACAACTTCTACGGCTTCATAATTTTATTTGTGATTTTAAATAAATTCGATCTTACACAATGGTATCAAAGTTTTGGCTGTATTTTGGTAGCTATAGAAAGTGAAAATATAATTTGTGTTATTCTCAAACTTATAGAAAAAATATATAATTATTGGAGAAGTCAGATGAAAACCCATCTAGAAGCTTTTGATTTGATCCAATACATTCAAAAGGAATTACTTAAAAATGTTGATGCAGCTAAAAAGAGGCAAGGGAGTTTAATAATGCAATTGATGTGTCTATTTAGGGAACAATCTTAACACCCAAAATAGCCAAAAAAAAACTTGAGATATTTTGGAAAAAACAAACAGAGGTGTTGATAAAATTCAACAAAATAATTTATTGGTGTCGAAAAGAAGGTTTGAGTTTTGCACCATTGAAAAAAACTGAATCTATTAAGGCATATTTTTCTCATCTGTAGGTGATCAAAGACGAAATGGAATTAAATAGGCATATTTTGAAAGATAAAATTTTTGTTGAGAAAGTTCTCGGCACATTGCCTATGAAATTTGATCACATTGTAACTGTCATGCAAGAAACAAAAGATTTGTCCACATTGACAATTGAAGATTTATAGAGCTCATTCATTCTACATGAACATAGAATTATTGGAAAATTGAATGATTCCATTGAGAAGGGGACTGCAGAGAAGGTGTTGCAGGCCCAAACAGATAAATTAAAAAATAACTCCAATATTGCCGAGACAAATACTCGTGGCCAAAATTTCAAAGAAAGAGGACCCAGTAGAAATAATTACTGAGGTTGTGATAGAGGTAACCAATATTTTCAGTAATGAGAAAATAATATATTTAATTTTCAACTGTCTAATAATTCTCAACGGAGTAAAATTCAATGCTATGACTATGAAAATTTTGGTCACTATAAAAAAGATTGTGGGATGCAAAATCTGAAGTGCATGTCTAAGTTATTGAGACAAATGGGAATAAATAAGAGACTATTTTATTTTCTACTACTGAAACTGAACAAACAAAGAATAATAATTGGTATTTAAATTCTGGTTGTAGTAATCAAATGAGTGGTAAAAAAGAGTTATTTTCTGATGTGGATGAATCATTTAAAACCACAGTTAAATTTGAAAATAATTCAGTGGTGTCTGTTCTTGAAAAATGAAGGATATATATATCCATTACTTTGAAGAATAGGTCTACTAGATTCATTGGTGGTGTATTTTATGTGCCTATTATTTATCTTAATTTGTTTAGTTTTGGACGATTATCTAAAAAAGGGTATAATTTGAATTTCAGACATAGTGTTTGTACAATTAGTGATGCATGATTGGAATTAATTACAAAAATGAATATGAATCACAATAGATTATTCCCTATATCTCTTAATTATGGTGATTCTACTTTCTTTTGTTCCACTATTTCTAATGATATATGGTTGTGGCATATGAGATTTGGGCATTTCAATTTTCGAGTTTTGATTTTTTGTCTAAGAAGAAAATGATTTTGAAGCTGCATTCACTTGATTTTTCTATCAGACAATGTGAGTTTTGTATCAAGGGAAAGAAGTACATGCATTCGTTTCAAAAATTGCATGGTTTGGAGAGCAAGTCATCTGTTGGAACTAGTTCACTCAAACTTGTATTATATTAAGGTACATCTAATAGCGGTAGTAAATATTTTATCACATTTATCGATAATTTTAGCTGAAAAACTTCGGTTTATTTTCTAAAAAATAAATCTGAAGCTTGTGATGATTTCAAGAAATTCAAGGTATATGTTGAAAGATAGAGTGAGCATTACATTAAGATTTTGAGAACTGACAAAGGTACGAAATATACCGTGTGTGTTGAATTCTTGATGAATCATAGTATTAAATATCATATGACAGTTAGGAACACTCCTCAACAAAATGCAAAATGGGGTGGCAGAGATGAAATATAGAATAGTGATGGATTTGGTGAGACCCATGATGGTGCCAAAAATCATGGCTAAAGGTTTTTTGGCAGAAGTAGTTTCTATTTATATTTTGAACAGATGTGGTACAATGTGTAATCGTGGGATGACTCCGTACGAAATTTGGTCAAGTAAAACACTGAAGAGCAAAATTTAAAAGAGGTTATTCAACTATTTTTAAATTTGAATTTTGGCCACTCAATTATTAAATTGACCAAACACATCATTGAACTTTTTAAATGTGCTATTTTAGCTTATTCCGTCACTTAAATATGATGTCTCATCTAAAACAGTTTAATTAGAGGGTATTTATATCATTTAAACATAAAAATAGATCTTTAAGTTTATCTTCTTCAATTAACTATTCTCACTAATCCAATTCATTACTCTCTTTCATTAAAATTCATGTACATCAGCGACTTTACTTGCGCTACCCTTGAATTGGCTACTTGCTCAAGGATGATTGTGAATGCAAACATAGGGGATTGAATTTGGTTAGTCAAATGAGATCTGATTCACCACTGGATTAAGAAGATAAACATAGACAATTGACTTTGGTCATCCAAAATTGTGTTCGCATGTAGAGGTGATTGTTTCGATTTGCATATGTGAGATTTGATTGGCATTGTGATTGAGAAGATAAATATAGATAAGACGGGCAGGAAAAAGTAGAAACCTTGTGGAGCCAAGCATAGAAAAAGAGAAATAGATGCTTGCTGAATGATGAGGATAGCGTCGTTCTTTCCCGCGGCTTCGTTGGTCAATATTTATGCTCTACAATAGAATTATAAGACTACCCATGAAGGCCTCAATTCACTGGCAAATGGCCTTTTATCAATCCCTAGAATGTCTTAACTGTGCTTTTATTAAGGACTAGTTGGCAATCAGCGCGCCAGCGCACTGTAATTATATGTTATTTTCCGTTATAATTTTAATTCAGTATAATAGATATAACTAATATAATTTTTGTTGCAAAATACATATACTAACATTTATGGTTAATATTTCCACAAACCTACCCATAACTTTACTCGCTATACATATCTATACATATTTAAACATTTTCATAAGATACATGGTTGCCAATACTTGTACACACCTGATACATATACATATATATGTATACATTATACGCACTTTCGTATATTTGCATATATAACACTTATTTTTACACTATAGATTTGTATACATTTTGCACGTAATGTGCACACTACGTATATACATATATCTAGTTCATTCTCACACATTATAAATATTTGCAAATTTGTTTTACACTGAACACATTACAATGTACGTGTTATATACTACACATATTATACATACTTATACACACACACTTATACATACTACGTAAACATGTATACACTAAATATATTTTCATATATTGACACATATTTAATTATTTATCACACTATAATTTTTTACTTATTTCCACATATTTTCGACGCTATATATATTGCACATAATATTTACATTTGCACACACTTTAAATATTTGAACATTCTTCTTACATTTTAACACATTGCATATGTGCACATATTTACACATACTTGTACACACACTTATTCATAATCCACATATATTTATACACTATACATACTTCCACACATTTAACACATATTTCTCATACACATACTAACACGTGTTTCACACATTTTTACGCACTATACACATTTATATATACTACACATATTTTCACACACTATATATTTTTACACACAACATATATTAATACATACTACACACAATTTCACAAACTTGACAAATTTATACATACTACACATATTTTCATATACTATACATTTATGCACATTTTCCACAATATAAATATTTACACATAATATACATTTTTTGAAACACTATATTTGTACACATACTCGCACATTTTCATATACTATATATATTTATATATAATTCATACATTTTAATACACTATGCATATGAACACATGTACATATACTGCACATATTTGCACACACTATACATGTTTACACATTATATACATATTTTACTTACGATACATATATATACATATTACATATATTTCTCATATACTATACATATTTACACATTTCTACACTTATAACACACATTTTCACACACTATACGTTCTTATACATACTGCACATATTTTTTTACACTACATATTTACACATACTATACGTATTTTCACACACTATACATATTTGCACATAATTTATACATTTTCACATATTGTACATATTTACGCATACTACAAATATTTTCAACTGCTATAATTATTTATACATATTATAGATTTTTTCATATACATATATATACACGTATTACACACATCTTCACATACTATACATATTTATAAAAACTTCAAATATTTTCTCACACTATACATATTTAACGTATTTTCACACATTGCACCTATTTATATATTTTACCTATATTTTCACGCATTATTTATATTTATATATATACACATTATCAACCACTATACATTTTTACAAATACTTTACACGTTTTCAAACACTACATATTTACACATAGTACACATATTCTCACACATTATACATATTTATACATACTACATATATTTTCACACACTATACATATATGCACACATTTCATACACGATATGTATTTACAAATAATACACATTCTTTCACATACTATAAAGATTTATACACTCTATATATATATATATTTATACATACTACACATGTTTTAACACACTATACATATTTATACATACTACACATATTTTCACCCACTATATATATTTTCACATATTACACTCGTTATACATTTTTATACATATTGCACACATTTATGCATATGTAATCTATTTACCAACACTACACACATTTCAAATAATACATATTTACAAATATTTCACACATTTTCAGAACAATTTTTATATCTTTCTTTTTCAATCATTTATTAATTCCTAATTTTTTTATATCAAAACTTTATACATTAATTCACTTTCTATAATTATTCTAATTATATTATCATAATATATTGTTTGAATTTCGTATTAATATACATTTTCATACTCTACTGTTGTTACAATTAAACCTTTATCCACTATTACGGGATCAGTTACATGGTTAATATTTCATCATCTTATTACGTCTATACACATGTTATTGGATTTACTCCAAATTTTCATACTACACATAATATACATACGTGTACAGACACTTATATATATTACGCATATATATATATATATACTAGTTATGGGGGTGCCACACAAAGTGTGGCAGCCCAGGGCTATAATTTGGGCTTTAGTTTAATTAGTTTTGTTATTGGGCTTGTGCTGTTGGTTAGACATATAGATGGGCTTTTTTTTGGTACATTAGATATGAATTAGGGCATCATTTTTACTTATGTAAATGGTTAAAATGTTTTTATAGGTGCTTTAACATAGTACGGCAAAAATATTTTGCAATTGGTCGGCCGTTGGAATTTCATATATGGCGACAATTTGTTAGCACTAAATCAGCCTATAGTCTTTTGTTTTGAAGACCTTTGAATATTGGTTGGTTTTTTTTATATGTTTGCCGATAAATCGAAGGATTCAGATTGTTTATGCTGTTATGAAAGACATATTTTGTTAGTGCAGGTTTGTATTTATTTTCTGTCTGTTTGTGTTAGAAACTCGGGCCTTTTTTATGGTGTTTTTTTTGGGATGGTATTCCTGAATAATTTTTTGTGAAAGACAAAGAGAATAGATCTTGGTTTTTTTTTTATTTTTTTAAAGTAAAAATAATATTTAGTATTGATTGTTTTTTTTTGTAAAAGGAAATGGTTATGACTATAATTTTATTACCACAGGAAGGCGGAAAATTTCTAAAATCATGTATAAACAATTAGCTTTTTCTGAAAAAAATTATATGCAAAGAATGTAGGCAAGTTTTCAGGAGATCTGATTTAATCGGAATGGAGATTCATATTTAACTTATCAGTATTTTTAGATTGGAATTATATGCTTGGAAGAGCCTTAAGCGCGAATTATTACCCTATAAGCTAAAATTTAGCATGTATAAATTTAGCATGTATAAATGGATACGAAAAGACCAGTTTTATAAAACAGAGAAAACACACAAAGCTACGGGGGCCGTTAGACGCTAAAAACTAAAAAGGCAATTTTAAAAAAAGGGAAAACATTGCAGCCCAATAATCAGCAACCAGTAGTACAGCCCAACAAGATATGAATCTAATTCTTACAAAGCAGGTAGCTTCCTCGAAAACAAATAAAAGGGAAACAGCAAACCAAGGCAACAAAATCGCAAAATGGAAAACATGGCAATGAACATGCATAAATAAAACAAGAACGGCGAGCATAAAAAAAGCAAACAACTGAGTAACAAAGCAACGGCGCAAACATAAAGACCAAAATATAGCAAAGAAAAACGCAACAGCATAAAAGAAGCTGTAATCCACATCAGAAAGACAAGAAACATGTATACAACAAAAAAAAGATCAGAGCCAAAGCAATAAACGGCGTAGCGAAAGGGAAAAAAATATTTATGTTTAACAGAAGCTATTCCCTGAGACGACTAAGCGAGCGGAAGAAAATCCCTTAATTAGTTAAAAAGAAAAAGCATAAGCAGCAAAATCCACATAGCTGCATGGTTTGTTTCCTAAACCAAGCAGCGACATAGCGGGGATGAGCGAGGAGCGAAAAAAGCTGGCAGTTGCCGATAAAAAAACCCTCTCAGCAGACATATACAAAAGCCATAATCCTCACTCCCCATCCCACGGTAAACAATCAGCTTTACAAATAGAATTAAAGATTAAAACAAATAAGCACTTAAGCAAGCAAGAATCCAAAAAGCAATAAGGGGAAAAAATTGTAAAAAAAAAGAAAAGAAGCAACGGACATGGAAGCAAGGCAAAAGCGAGAGGCAAGACAGTGACGGAAAGGGAGGCGGCCTAATAAGAGAAGAGATCTTTATATATACAGCAAAATCTGGTCCCCCACAACCCTAAAGCACTCCCGGTCAAAAGCAGCCCAAACCACACAAAAAACACTAACAAGGGTACCCAACAAAATAACGGGCCACACCGAAGCCCCACACACATCGAAAAAAAAAACGGGACGCTACCGGCAATTAAAACTGAGCCACAGGGGCAGCCAAAGTCACAAACTCCCCCTTAATATATATAAAGATATGTATACTAAACATATTTTCATATATTTGCACATATTTAATAATTTATCACAATATAATTTTTTACTTATTTTTCACATATTTTCGACACTACATATATTGCACATAATATTTACATTTGCGCCACACACTATAAATATTTGCACATTCTTCTCATATTTGAGCACATACTTGTATACACACTTATTCATAATTCACATATATGTATACACTATATATAATTCCATAAATGTTGCACAAATTACACTAAGTTTCACAATATAATGTTTTACATTATATATATTTGCACATCCCACTTATATTTTCCGAAACTCCATATGTACAATTATACATACTTGTACAAACACTTATATTTATTACATATATATGTCCACACTAAAAATACTTCCATATATTTACACATATAATACTTATTTGCAAACTATAAATTTGTGCACATTTTGCACATATCTTCAACATTACATAAATTACACATACCATACACAATTTCACACATTATAAATATTTTTGAATCATTCATACATTTTCACAAATTATATATGCACACACTATATATACGTCTATATATTTTGCACATATAATACTTGTTTTCAAACTATAAATTTGTATACATCTTGCATATATCTTCAACACTACGTAAATTACATATACCATATACAATTTCGTTCATTACCTTATACCATATACAATTACACATACCATATAATATATTTAAGTATACATTTCAACTTTTTAAATGTTAATTTATGATTATCTAAGTTTGTAAAAGTTTTTGCCCTTTAAAATGGTAAAATACATTTAAGTATACATTTCAACTTTTTAAAAATAAACATTTAAAATGGCAGAATACATTTAAGAATGTATTTCAACTGTTCACAAATAAACATTTCAACTATACATCATTATTAAAATTAAGGTCTTTGAACATTTTCATGAATAACATCTAAAATTCATGAGGAAAAAGAAGAAATAAATCATATAAAATTGCTCAATCAAAAGTATAATATGCACAAAAATTACAACTACATCGAACAATAGATTCATCCCTAATAGTCAAACATGAATATGTATTACTCAATTATATGTATAGTATATTCAATTTTTACACAACATAAAATATGACAAGTCACTTATCAGTTGTGAAACTAATGTGTTAAAGACGACGAACATTTGGACTTTCGAGTTCATGAAAATTCATCAAAATCTACTATAAATATTATATCTTCACAATCAAAAGCCAATAAATTTTTTTAAAAAAAAATAAGTAGGCGTTCTTTTCACTTTTAAAAATTAAGAGACTATTAAATATAATAATAATTAATATTAAGTTGAAATTGAATGAAATTAAAATTTTTAAAACACTGAAAGAAAGTATTTAATACTTGAATCCCTTAGTATAAAATAAAATGAAAGACAAATATTAGCTTTACTTTACTAAAATCACCCAATCGAAGAAGAAAATATGTCAAATATTAATTGTTACTTAATAAAGAGGAAGTTTGGTGTGCCAAAATCCTTATCCCCACGCACTCACGCTCACTACGGTAAAAACAATTTGAGAAGTAACATATCTTAAATAAAAAGATTGGTGAATGTCTCATTGAAGATCTAATTGAATCCAATGTTTAATTAAAAAGAATGCAAGGGAAACATTAGAACATCCAACTCATTCTACATAATTCAAATGTATCATTGCTGATCTTTTAAGTATTGCATCGAAGTAAAACTAATATTTGTCTTTCCTTTTATCCTTATAATGCAATTCAATGAAGACCACCTGACTCTTTTGAATGTAGAATGGATTGCATGACACAAATTCCATTTGTCAAGAACGTGTAATTTGGACTAATTAGTTGAAGTAATCAATCAATCATTTAGGCGGCTTCCACACATCCCATTGAAGAACAACACGTTAACATTTTATTATTAAAACATTCATTCCATTAGGCATTAACCAATAGCTAAAAAACTATAACAATGATAGTAATTGGCAAAAAAAAACATGGCCTCAAAAGTGTTTTGTGGTAGTTTCAGCAATTCATGACATGAATATCACCAATATATAACACATCTATCTTAGAAAATAGCTCATGTCAATCAAACTGATGATCAATATCAGTAGAAAACAAAACCACCATATGACCAACAGACATGTAAGCGAAAAGGTCAAGCTTCTTCCAAAATCTTGCAATATTACCCTCAATTCCTCATAGTCCCAGTAATTATTAATAATATTTTCATCCAGTACAACCAAGTGTCGCTTGCCAAGAGCCCAACAATACAACAATTTTGTCCGTTGCATGCACATCTCTCTCTGAAATTAGGAGATACAATTAAATTCCAAGTTTGATGAAAGAAAAAAGCAATTATAAATGACAAGTCAAAAAAACATATCCTTCAAAAACAAATAAAAAGTCATTGCAAATTTACGAGAACTTCAAATGGCTGGTAAAAAAAGATACCATAAAGAATATTTAGACAAACAAAACTAAGAAAACCTCAAGCTAGACTGTTGAGGTTTAGTAGGTTGCAACTTCATTTAGTCCTACAAATATGACAAATTAAGGATTGGCAACATGCATGTTCAAACATATCACCTAAAGGAAATTGAAGACCATGATTTTATAGTTTCTCTAATCTATACATCCTAATCTTGTGTTTTGTACCAATTTCTTGCCAAGATCACTAATTAAAACTTTAAATATTCTTTTAAAGCTAAATGAGCGTTGCACCCACTATCCAAATACATACTAAATTCCTCACACATGATATGAGATTCAAAGTTAGTTACAACAGTATTGAAGGGTAGTGTATCACTCGAATACAAACCTGTTAGCACAAAGAGTACCAATGAAATGAACTTCCAAACAATGACAAGGAAATGAACTTGCAAACAAAAACCCTGACAATGCATATAACTTAACAAGATTAGCTGAAAATTTAGAACATACTCAAACAGTAAACATATGCTAAAATTGGAACATTAATGTCAACATTCAATCCATAACAATCGGAGTTCCATAATAAGTGTTCAATCTATTCGATAATTCCCAATGGAACATAAAAAGTAACCAGCATCATAGTCTTCTTAGATAAGCCCAAGTGATTACATATCAATATATGTCAGCCAGATAGCATGTTAAGATACGATTTTCTCATAGAAGGATTGAGAAAAAGTGGGAGGCAGCAGGGGTTTAACAAAATAGAGAAAGTGTGAGATCAGAGAAAACTTTCTGATTGTCAATGAATGTTAAATGACAACAAACGACTCTAAAATGACTCCAACAGGCAACACCATATAAATATCATTTAATATGAAAACTTCACATGCTACAATCCAAGAACTTTGACAAGATAAGTCAGATATTGTTATGTAGAAGGCTACCAAATAGAATGAAAAAAGTAAACTTTTTATGAGGAAAATTATGTGTAAAATGCAAGGGGCGTTATAAAGAACCCAAGGAGATAAAGAATAGGAAAAAGCACACAAACAACAAATGTTGTCATACAAAGATTGTCAACTGAAGATTGACGAATATATCGTTATGAGTGAATTCACCTTTAAAATGGTAAGATTATTTGCATGATCTGCACCAATTAACCTACCCTCCAAATTCTTTTGTACCCTTCCAGAAATGAAGGAAAAAAATCAAGAAAAATGATGCAAAGAAGCATATTACATTATAAGGCAATCCATTCGATATTAATAACTGTAGATAAATTTCTCTCACCCTTCTGAAGTAAGAATGTTAAATCATGCAACAACTTGTCCTCTGCTAGTATGTCTTCAAATGGGACTACCAATCACAACTAATAAATAAATAAAAAATCATTAGAATTGGCAACATACCAAAGCATCAAGTGGGAGGCCATGCACCACGCATACAACTCTGCAAATAATTAATGTCAATTTTAAGTTATATACCATGAACAACATTACAAAAGGAAGATGCAATCACCATAGTTAAAAAAACTTTCCACAATTGTTCATTGTGATTATAAATTTTTTGTAAGAATTTATCTCCTTTCAGATTCTTTGAATTGATAGCATTATGGTTATTTTGTTCAAATACACATTGAGATACTGTTGATCTATGAATGAACTCAACAGTTAGAAACATTAGAATTTTTATATTGACGTGCTAATGCCTCGATAGTTGTAAGTTAAAATTTTGACTGCTTGTGTTTAAAACCACGTTGATTTCTTTAACGAGCTAACCACAACTTTATTCATAAGTAATATTCATAAGAATGGGTTCACCCTTTTCTCTTCTTCACAAATATATTTTATACAAGGAATTACAACCTACAATATTTTGCTATCCATTATAAATACACAAAAAAAGATACAATTCTTTATTACTATGAAAATATTTTTAACAAATAGACAATCTTTTCAAAACATCAAAATTTTCAACTACGCAAACATGTAAATCAATGAAAAGCCAATGATTTGATTATTGAAATTTCAATAGTAAATAATCAAAATACAAATCCATAAATTTCCTACAAACTAAGAAGAACTGAAATTATTTCTAAAAGCAAATGCATTGATTCCACATCCAGAACTCACGGCCTAAAGAACACTATATATATTGTTTGATTTTCCTATGGCACAAAGCAAGAAATGAGTATTACCATAACTAAAATAAAAAAGACCTACAGACGGCATAATTAGCATACGTTAATAAGGATTTTTATGAGACGGTGGGTGAGCAAAATGCATTGACGTTGTTCCTACTACTACTACCATTCTCTCTTATTATAGTTTCTAGTACATCACAACCTTTGATTCATATCATTCCACTGCCAATAGCTCTGATAGAAATCCTTCCACTACCAATAGCTCTGATAGAAATCCTTTTTCCCAAACAGAATGAAGAGATATGGTAAAGACATTGCAGTAAAAAGTTGTGCAAGAACAAACCTGTAATTGTGAACATTTATAATGTGAGGATGATCACAATCACTCTCCCTTGATGGGAACACATTGAGTTCCTGATTGATCTCTCTGCAAATATCACAAAGGCTTAGAAAAAAATATCAATAGTGCCATAGGAGGACGACTAATCAATATCCTCATAGCTTAATCTTGTTGCAGGAGTCACAAATTTTGGAAGAGTTTAGGATAAAATATACTACCATGAATAGTAAACTGAACTTTAAGAGTATATAATCAAAGCATATATACATACATAAAATTTATAGGAGGCCAAAAACGATGTCATTTGCCAAAAGGAGTATTAATTTTGCTCTGAATCGCGCACCGGCGCACGTGACCGCAGCCTCGGGAGCGTGCTGTGGTTTTAATGGCCAAAAATCAAGCAAGAAAAGGTCCAACAATCAACATTGACTATTGTCCCCTAATTTGAGCTTGCACAAAATGAAAGTTTTTTCAGTCCCCACATTTGGGATTTGAAAATTATTATGTTTTAGAAAAAATGCCAACTTTCAACAACATCCCATAACAAAGTCAATCAGTAGAACATTACCTTTACTTCCTTCAGCCATAATTTCTTCAAGTCTGGATCGCTGAGAATAATGGAAACAATAAGGGCACCATGAACAGGTGGGTTGCTGTACATAGGCCTTGCAAGTTGCTGTAGTTGGCTCTTCACAACCACAGCTTGCTTTTCATCTTCACAGACCACACTACAGTTAGTAGAAAAATAGGCATCCAAAATACAGAAATAGGAAGTTTAAACATTGTTGCTCAGTTCTAGATGCAATTATTCTGTAGTGAACAGAAATTCAACAGAACAGAATCCGACATCAGAATATAGACTTTAATGCCATGTCAAGAAAAGGCAAGGGCAGTGCATGTTTATGTATAATTGACTTTTTATTTACACCATAAAGCAAGAAAAATGAAGATGTTAAACAATTCAAAAGAGTTTTGAACTGAAAAAGTATCGTTCTTTGAAAAGCAAAATCCTTTATTTTTGTTTTCTTCCCCTTGAAAGAAGGCTGGAAAAAGGACTTATTGTAGGCTTTCTTCTTGATTGGTGCATATTGTAAAATAAGAAACCATCACCTAACCCAAACTCATTCCTGATTTGGCTAAAAAATGTAAGCCATTACAAAAAATAAGGCCATCAACTAATAACGTGAAGCAATATAATCAATAATTCTAAAGTAGAAGACAATCAATCATGAATAAATAAAAATAGGAGTGAGAATAAATCTCTAATAAACCTCAGACAGCCAACTCTCTGGCCATAAAGTCCCATGTTTTTTGCATAAGATTGAGCACATCAAATTAGATGACCGTCCTCAAGAAAGATCCTGATAGACTTAGCATCCTTCTCTGGATCACCGCTAGCAAAACCTTGATATGCCATGTCAAAGAAGGCAAAATGCCCTTTGACCTGAAAACAAATATACAACTCTCCAATAAATAAAAAGAGCAATAATGGACAATTATCAACAGAATTAGTAGTACAGAATAATGACCTTAAACTGGTATGAGATCTCCCTCCATTGTTCTTCTATAGGATCCACTCCAGTAGGATTATGAGCACAAGCATGAAGTAGGAAAAATGATCCATTTGGCACATTCTGTGAAAGATTCAAGATATATGGCAGAAATACCATCATAAGGGCATGGGAATAGGAATGGCATAAACCTTAAGATAACAAAAATTATATCCATCAAACAAACAACTCAAACGAGGTAACAACTTGCTAGTTCTTACTTACCTTTATGTCAACCATCATCGAAGCAAAGTCCAACCCCTTGTCTCTGGATGGTAGTACTAGAAGGTCCTCTGAGGGACCTGAGCATCTCACCAGATGTTATGATGAGTGCCAAAATCTGACATTATGAACTTGAAAGAAAAATGAAAAAAAGCAAAACACTGAATAACAACTAAATTATCCAATTAACCATCCATACAGCATCAATGAAACCCCATCAATCCGTTGCAGGAGTAAGAAGGCTAAACTTACTTGGACCAGGTAGGAACTGGAATATAAATCTGTGAGTCAGGGCAAAAACGCTTTTGAAAATCTGCAAAAATACAGCATGTGCCAGTCCTAGAGAGAGCTTGTATAGCTGCAATGCGCTTATTTTCAATCAAGTCAGAATTATCCCCATAAGCCAATTTCAGTGTTTCCTCGACCATTTTTATACTTCCTCCCATGGGAAGATACTCCCTGAAAAAGTAGAGAAAGTCATTTCCCCATCAATCAAATAATCCAGAAAGATGGTTCTGCAAGCTTAGAATGAGGTTTGTTGAGTACCACATGACTCAGTTACATACTTCTATAATTTTGAGATATTATCAATTTTATGTAAGTGTCCCAGTTTAGATTATACAGGAACTGAATTTTGAGGATTATTCATTCGTACATAAAAGTGCTAACATTATTAGACAAAAATCCATCACTGGACATTCTAACTTGAAAACCATAAAAATTAAGAAAATAGGTTGTGATAACACTTTAAAGTATAGTGTTTTGGGTGTGCACTATATTCATCAATCAAACAATGTAAAATATATTGCATGCCTGCTCTTTTCTGGCGCAAAAATGAGTTTACCATGTCAAAAACTTCATTGTGATTAAAAAACATTTAATAAGCATCACACTCTTTGCATGAGTATCAGCAAAGAAATTGTCACTCATTCCACCGAGTTTTTCATTGAAAATCAAGAATCTATCAAAAGGAAACAAGTCATCACCTTTAGCCAAATGAATATTTATTTTTCTGAAAAGTAAACCACATGTAAAATTTTCTTTCTTGGCATTTATGATTCACCCCATTCTGCCCCACATAACCATGAAGGAGCAAAATTCAAAACTGGCATTATTACAAAATGGAGTCCATGCCCATTACTGAAAAGTAGACGAATGAGAAATTCCATTGCTTGGAAAAGTAAAGAAGATAACCAAGAGAATAGAATTACAAGATAATTGGACCCCCACAAACAGGACCACTTCAAAGTTGCAACTTTAAATAAACTTTCAATCATAAACAAGCAAACTTGTCAATTTGCATAACCCAGAAAATGCAAAAGAAACAAACAAATTGAAAAAAAAATGAAACGCATAATTATGTAATATTAAGAAAAATTTTACACCCCGCCCCAGAAAAAGAAAAATGCAATCATTTCTTAGTTTAGACGAAAATTTAAAAATGATATCCAAACTTAAAAAAGGCTTAGTTTTCAGCTGACACTATTTGGCAGTTGCTAGTTAATACGCAGATTATTACACAAAACTTTGTACTTCAAGCATCAGTAATTGTACTTTGCTAATATCATATGATCATATCACACTGTTTTACTCACATGTTGAGATTGCCGGCAATGATCCGTTTAGCTTCTCGAACACACTCCAAAACCACCGGGTTTCCATTA
The DNA here is from genome assembly GCA_016586305.1 of Ophiorrhiza pumila. Lineage (NCBI taxonomy): Eukaryota > Viridiplantae > Streptophyta > Magnoliopsida > Gentianales > Rubiaceae > Ophiorrhiza > Ophiorrhiza pumila. The sequence goes on along the minus strand of BLIW01000009.1, from coordinate 37,669,378 downwards.
TCATCCCGGTAAGCTCCCTTCAATCCAAAAACATAAATAAAATTAGTATTTTTATTGAAAATTGAGATGAAAACACGAAAAAGAAAGAACGATTTTGACTCTTTGAGATGGAAGCTGAAATTACAACTCCAACATTGACTTTATTTGTACTCGGATTAGCCAGAAACGCTTCGGTTACTCTGAGAATTGGATCCTTGGGATCCGGTTCAATGTTCCTCCACCACGAAGACATGGATCGCGCTCCGAGAGCTGTGCTGGTCCTTCTCCACTGCTTTTGGTTTTCTCATTGATTGATTCAGAAACTTCTTATAGGCAGCCTTCAATTTTTCAATTGGCTGTGTGTTCTCAGATATACCCCGATTGAAGATTTCATTTGCAGTTCTAATCTTATTATTGGATTCCATATGAAGAGCATACAATACGTAGAACGAAGCATAGATCAACCCAATTTTGTTTGTAGGAGAAACCCAAGGATCCAAGGGAGCTGCTTCCTCTTTTTTTTTTGATATCCCAGGTTCCTAACTCTACAACTCTGTGTCTTCCCGTTGCTTCACTGCTGTTGAGTCAGAATAATCCTGCGCCTCAAGCCGACCGTCCCCTAGGGACCTGAGAAGGTAAACCGCGGGATGTGCACGCAATGGGTACTAACCTTACGGTAGTAGCACAAGCTGGGTACCAGGGCAATTCTTCAATCATTGGTCACCAAGTCACACACCGGCTCATAAGTGTTGACGATACTCCTCCGACGAATTCCGACCCCACACGGCCTCACTCCTGCGTACAGCCACCGTAACTATTCTCCATTGCATATGTGCCCCGAGGGAACTTGGAGCATCTCACAAATACTCCTTCTCCACTCATTTATCCACCCATAAATGGGTGGAGAAACGCTCCAAGTGGGATTCGAACCATGGTTGCCATGGTGGAATCTCACTTGTGACCAATTGAGCTAAACTCTTTTGGTAAGGGAGCTGCTTTCTCGAGCAGCACAGACGCATCGAGCAACACAGTAACAAGATATTCCATCAGCAAGATTTTGACAGAAGTGATATTAATGCGGCGGATAAAAGAGAAGAGGTCACAGATGAGAGATGTTTGGTAGTGGAGAAGAGGTGAGAGAGATAGAGAAAGTGCAGGAGAGGTGAGTTAGTTGAGATAGGTGAGAAATGAGAGATGGAAAAAATAGAGAAGAGGAGAGCATTAATTAGATGTTGTCAGACATTGAGCTGTCCAATAGGAGCATTAATTAGGACGCGACAGGCAACAGAGGGCCAGCAGTAGAATGCGGGTGGCGGAAACGGCGTCATTTGGCAAGAAGGCGTTTTTGCCTTTCCGATGCTCACGTGATCGTAGCCTGGACACGTGCCGTGGTCGTCCATCCTTCATGCTTATTACTTTATCTTAATAAATGCTTTTGAAAGTATTTGATGTTACAAGCACATTGATAATACGTTGGGATTTTTTGTCTAATATTATCTATATTTTATCATGTTCAAAATTAAACTACATCATAGAGTTCACTCATTCATTGGTTAGAGTCTAATAATTGTAAAGTGATTTTAGTAATATTTATGATTTTAGTCCCTAGTTATAGTTAAATTACGTCGTTTTGGACATTGAATAGAATATGAAAGAAATAATCTTGAACATAGAATCTGATCTCCATTGATGATACTCTAGTAAAAGAATTACGCGGGATCCTTTTTTCTTCTCATCAGA